>JASAUF010000620.1:2808333-4212500 GCA_030180095.1 Magnolia changhungtana | reverse complement strand
AAAAAAAACAGAAACACTTTCTATAAATTTGTTTAGAAATATTCTGATCTAGCTCATTCAATCAAATGAGTCAAAGGATTCAAAGATATAAATTTGCATTTCTAAATCGTAACTGAGTTTTTCTTCTTATCTTTTTTAAATTTAAATTTAAATTTATTTATTTTATTTATTTTTAATTTTCAAACAAGATGGAGATTGAAGCCAAATAACTATTAAACATGGAATTTAGGGCATGTTTATAACATTCGGTTAAACGGTGGGAAAGTAACGAAGAAACCCTATTTCACGACTTCGTAGCAAAAGGGTCAACCCCCAAAAATTTCCCTCAAAATCACTTATTTATTTTCTCAATTTGTCTCTTTGATGATGGCCACAAAAAATTAAAAGAGAAAAAGGAGCCAACGAAAGAGATGTGTGGCTGAGGGAAGGAGGGAGAACGCATGCATGGAAATTTTTTAGGTAGTGTCCTTTCCCATTTTTCTTGCTAGGAAAAGGTTTTGGAGGCAATGTGTTCTGTTTCAAATGTACCGTGAACCAAAATTTCAACTTATTTGATTATCTCACCACCTGATCGGTAGAGCTTTATTGGATAGTTAAAAATAAACAGTATTCAATGGCTTCATAATTTCAGAATCAAGTATCCACAATCAAAGGTTAGCTTTGTTCAACCAATCTAGCTATTTTGACTCTCCCAGTAAAAGTGGGTGTCACAACTTGGTTGATTTAATTTGAGATAATTATATATGCCACATATACCATTTTCAAAGGAAGTAGATTTCCCGATGACTTAACATGGCAGGATTTGATTGGGCCATGTGCATCTATCAATGATGGGACCACACAAAGTGGATGCACATTGGTGAGGAGCTCACCATGCTATAGGGCATGGTGTGGATACCCTGTACGGGCCACCATGATGTAAGTGTTTTATCCATGATACATTTTCCGGCTCATTTTAAGGCATGAGCCCAAAATTGAAGCACATCCAAATCTAAAATGAGCCACATGACAAGTAGTGACGAATTGATTGCTTATTGTGGAGAACTTCCCAGGGTGACAGAAGTTTTGGATCAAGTTTTGAATCAAGCTGATATATATATATATATATATATATATATATGTGTGTGTGTGTGTGTGTGTGTGTGTGTGTGTGTGTGTGTGTGTTTTCCTATCATTTAGGTCTGCGTGATATTACGAACAAGTTCGATGACAATTGAACATCACTGTAGGCCTTAAAAAGGTTCCAATGGTGGACATCGTTACCCACATTGTCTTCTATGGTCTGGTCCACTTGAGCTTTGGATATGCTTCAATGATGGGCTCATGTCTTAAAATGAGCTGAAAAAACTAATGGACAACATGGATAAAACACATACATCACAGCGGGACCTACAAAAGTATCCACACCATGCTACAATGCAGTGAGTTACTTGCTACATAATTCGTTTCTCACGCAAAGCATGTATGAAAGTTGTCTTGTTTCCTACACATAGCACGTATGAAAGTTGTTCGTCCTCGATCTGAGCCATCTCCGACAGCAACAATACTCAATCAATGTCATTTGTGACAACAACACATGGCCCAATCAAATCTTGCCATGCCGGGTCACTAAGGATAGCAATTCCCATCCATTTTCAAGTACCCATGTGTCGATAATCATACTTTGCTGGACCACCAAATAACTCCCTCTTTGGAAAAGGTTTGTGTTACTGACATACATGGTTGGCATGGCAACTTTTGCTAAGTGCCACATGAGGCCCGTTGTTTCTTGTGTGTAAAATCCACCGTCTATTAGGTGTGCCTCTTAATGTCAGGCAGTGGGGATGAAGATCAGCCCGATCCACAAGTTAGGTAGGTCCCTCCACTGACAACAATGGGAAGAAAATGCCTTTCATGGGTTTGTGTGGGGTCCACCATGTTTTCTATGTTCCATCCAACCCATTCATACAATTACCCTTGTTGGGATGTATAAAAACTCAAAAAATCAGCCTCATCCAAAGCTAGAAGTGCCTCACCATGTGAACTTGGAGGTTTTAGTATAGTTTTGCATTATTTCATGTGGCAGCCCACCTGAGTTTTGGATTGGGTGAATTTTGGTCTATACAATGAGTACGAGAACCCACACCAGATGAACGGAGAGGATATTAAACTCAAGAAATAGTATTTTGTCAACTGATTCGGAAACATATCCAAATTTCTTGAGAAAAATGTTATTGATAACCAAACATGGAGAATGGTGAAAATAGCGTTTACTTTCTCATGCCTTCCGGGACCAAGATTTCTCAGAGGAACATTATTTCCTTTCCAATGCTTTATGCATATCCAAACAGTCTTCTGGTTTACCAGAGCCATCACATCAATGCTGTTTCAGCCAAGTGGAAAGAAAATTCTTTTCCTATAGATTCTTGGGACGCTATTTTTCATAATATATGATGTAGAGATATGCTCTGAGAGTGTTATTATAAGTTACAGTGCTCCTAGTTGCATTGAGACATCCAAGCCATCACATTTAATGGATTACCATGAAGACATCTCACTGATTTTATACATAGTAACCATATGTTCAGTGGCCTTAAACATGGACGTTCAAGATCATTTATGCAAAATAGTTGGAGGCAGCAATTTGATCTATGAATTTGGTAAGGACCATCTTGATCTATATATATATATATATATATATATATATATATATATATATATATATATATATATATATATATATATATATATATATATATATATATATAAAATTCACTTTTTCCAGGCAATGGCAACCATCCCATCCATGGCTTTAAAAAAGGATGGTTTAATTACAGAAAATAAGGATAGATTAGATCATCGGACCAGTACGATTTTTGCATGGTCGTGTATAAAACGTATTTTAACGAACAATTCAGATTGATTGGATGGAAAGTCTTAGTAGACCTATGCAAGTAGAAGCACTGTAGCTAATAGTGCTCTGACAGCATGGGAGTATCACAACTTACACTCACATCATAGCGAGATTTCACCATAATAAGTACTCGATCCCATGACCTCATGTTGAAACTCTTGTGAGTCTACCACCGAGTCCATCTGTAAGGACCCTCCCCAGGCCATGCTCCCTTCCATTGACCATTGAACTTAAAAAAAATAAAAAATCATGGTAATCCAAAACTGATCAGGTAGGCCACAGTATAGGACATGGTGAGGATGGAACATGTATCAGTATTTTTATATATGAGTGTTTATTTGCCATCCAATCCTTTCATTTGATATGCCTCAGGCTGAAAGAATTACCCAAAACTCATGGTATTTCAAAAATCAGTGAGCCACATCCTGTGAGTTTTAGAGGTTTTGGGTATATATATATATATATATATATATATATTGAATGGCCCACATGAGCGTTGAATCCGCATATGTTTTTGGGATCAAGGCCAAATAATGGGTAATGTACTTGACAGATGGAGTGGATTTCATGCACATAAGTCGTTTTCCCACATTAGTGAAAGTAACATCGGCATGTACCCAACGCTAGATATATAGTCAAGCATTTTATTGTTAATACATCATGTATATCATACTTCACATGTTTCCTCTCATCATATAACTGTGGCCCAATATTTAACGAAATTTACCTAGTTTATATCCATGGTACATGCATGATGGGGCATGCCTAGTTGATATATAGACTGGATCTTGCACAACAGTGAGTGAATAGGCTGGTTGGTACTTGAGTTTGGCATATCAATTCAGCCCTTAAGCTTGGGTGGGGGTTTGGGCCTAGGTTGGACCAAGAGCAACCTTAGCTCATCTAATTGATAACCCTAATAAAAATAATGGGAATCATTCCTACACATACAATACGGCTGTCAATGGGTACCTAAACAATGAGCTGGGCCGAGGTTGGCAATAGCCTAACCCTAGAGTCCTAAGCCCTGGCTTTGGCCCTGTCCAAGCCCAATTAGGCCCCGCTCCAGCCTCTTCTCTAGAGGGCCAGGGCCAAGATAACAATAGGTTGAATTAGAGCATGGCCAAAGCCGGCCCTATAAGTTAGAAATGGTTTACAATTGGCAAGTGCATATTCGCAAGGCAACCTATTCTTTAAAAGTATTAAGGTTTTTCAATGGCACATGTGTCAAGTAAGATCCTTTATCGGCCAAGCATATGCCCCACCCAATTATCAACTGCATGCATGGCCTAAATGAATGCATCAATGCATAATTCACCAATTTAAATTGGGATTCATAATTTGAGTAGTTTATGAGTACTCTTGTATCATCTACAAAACTTTGCTAGAGTATCAAAGTCATTCATATTATTATACATATTAATATATTGACTCTATAGTTTACATTATATATATATATATATATATATATATATATATATATATATATATATATATATATATATATATATATATATATATATATATTGAAAATGGTTCTATGCTGTCGAGCTCATGGGAACTTCCTATGAGGTCCAGCTGTGTGGGCCCACTGTGATGCATGTAGAACATCTATCCCATCAATCAGATGCACCATTCCATAGTGGGCCTCGGGCTTAAAAATCAATTCAATCTATGACCTTTGTGGACCACACCACATACAAAAGTTGAAAGGGGTTACCCTCCCATTAAAATATTCATAATCGTTTGTTGGCCCACCAAGATGTGGTACATAAATCCAGCCCATCCATTATGTGTGTCCCAATTGGATGAGGAATTAGACCAAGTTTCAGACACATTCAAATTTTAGGTGGGCCTCACCAAGTGCTTTTATATATTTTTAGGCATGTCTTCACATGATTTTAGATGATTTGGCCCACTTGAGTTCCGTATATGGTTGAGTTTTGGGATATCCCATAATTTAAAGGGGACCCATCAAATATACGGTGTTGATGCTTAACATGCATCACGGTGGGGCCCACACAACTCGACCTCATGGGAAGTTCCCATGAGTTCGACGGCATAGAACCATTGGGCCGTGCTATTCATCATTGCCCCTCGCCCATTGGGCCTAAGTTTCAAGCTCCAACCCAACCTCGGGCCAAATTTAATAGCCCAGCCACGGCCCTTTGGGGTTGGGTCACTCGGGTAAAGTCCGGCAGTCCAACCCTTGTAGGAACCCAAAGGACCTAACTGATTTTAACCGGACCTAATCTACCTTTCTAAATGTGGTAAGAAATCAAGTTGAGTTTGAGAATCAACTTAGAAAATGCATTTTGTCATTGATTAATGTCTAGTAATATTAATTATTCAGGGTATAACCCTAGCGCATATGTGATGTTTTAAAATAAATATTAATATATTAGCATATGTGAGTCTTCAAGGTTGAATACGTGGGACTTAAAAAATGGACCATGACCCATGTAACTATCATATAGGATACTTTACAGAGAAAGAGGGGTGATTTATTCACTTTACTCTTAATTTTTTATAAAAATGAGAGGTAATTGAAAATGAAAATTCCGAAAATTATAAAAACGAACGGTTAAACCCCATTTTCATGTTTGACTGATCCAAAGAGGCCTTAAAATGTGTCAACATGCACTTGAAACAGTCCAGGTTCTCCGGTCCGCAAAACTGACTGAGGGGGTAAAAATGTCCATCGCGTTACATACAGCAGAGACAGAAATATACATTATCTGTTGTGAAAAAAAGGCACGTTCTATTACAACAAGTGATCAGTGCCACTCATTCAGAAGGTCCCACCACGGATGGGCAACTCTCTAAAAATCGCCTTAGTTTGGAAAATCCCACGGTTGGTGTTCATTGCCGCCCGCTGCAGGTTGACAAGCGCAGGCGCACGCGGAAACGGATTGGCTACTCACCCTGCCACCAGCCCCGCGGCTGGTGTTCGGTGTTCCGTGGACCTCACCATGATGTATGTATGTCATCCATTTTTCATGATCGTTTTAGGCTTAATAAAAAAATTATAGGGATATGAACCTTAGGTGGACCACACCACGGAAAAAAAAGTAGTGATTGGATATCCACCATTTAAATGCTCCTAAGGCCCACTGTATTGTTTATTTAACATCCAATATGTTGATTAGGTCATACAGACCCAGATGAAGGGAAAAAACAATATCATCTTCGTCCAAAAATTTTATGGCCCCCGAAAAGTTTTTAATGGTCAACGTTCATTCAACACTATTTCCTGTAATGTGGTCTAATTGAGATTTTTTTATATCTAAATTTTGGTATCATAACATAAAATGATCTAGAAAAATAGATGGACGGCATGGATGAAACATATACATCATGGTGGAGCCCACAGAGCACCGACCACCAGCCAATGGCTGGTGTCAGGGGGCGTAGCCAATCCGTTTCCGGCGCGCGCGGTCCGAGTCACGAGTCCGAACTTCTCAGCGGCCAACCGCCGATCGGAGTTCTCAAACCGATTTTCCCGCCAAATTGGCGCTATATAAAATCTGACGACTTTCCCGTTTCAAAAATCTCAGGCCCCCATTTCTCGACAATGGCGCTTCCATCTGCTTTCCAAGAAAGGCTTCAGCAAATGGAAGAGACTAGAAATCAGAGACTCTCTCACTTAAAAGTGCAGGAACCCTAATTTCAGATCTCATCTTCCCATCTTCCAAAACCCTAAATTTTACTATCTTCTCGTTCATGGCAGGTCGAGAAAGAGCTTCAAAGCAAGAAATCTCTGCTCTTATCGGCGAAGCTCTCGAACCTCCGACGGATGGAGCAACGCTGCCTCCTCCTGGAGCAGAGGAACGTGGTGCTGAGCTTTCAGATCCTGGCCAAGAAATCCGAAATCGAGACTGTCGATGCTGAATACCTCAGTGTAGCTCAGCAGATTAGGTGAGCCTTTTCCTTCATCTGCGGGTTTCTGTTTTGGACTGAGATTGTTGAGAATTTGGGGGTGATTTGGTGGATTAGGGATTTGAAGAGTGAGATCGGCAAGCTTGAGGAATGTGAGAAGGAGAGGGAGAGGTTTTATGAGACGAAGATATTGGAAATGGAGGAATTCAGGAATGAGGTGGGAAGACGTGTTTCACTGTCTAGCTTGGAAGTGCAGAAGTTGAGAAATGATGCAAGTGAGGTAATTTCCAAACTTAATTAGTGGGAATTTTTGTTTGGTCTTTGTTATCTTCATCTGCAATAGAAATGCATCTTAATTAGGTTAGTTAGGAGAGGTTTGCCTCATTCAAATACTCCATGTGATGGTTAAAAGAACTTCTATATGATTTTTTCTTAGCTTTTCTCATGCAGAAAGCTATGAAGTTATTCAAAATTTGTAACTCATGTAGAGAAAATTTTTATATGAGAAATGATGTGCAAATTCATTTAGGTGTTGTTTGGATTTGAGGAATTTAAAAGGGCCTAAAGAATTCGTTTCCAGGAAATAAAATCCCTGCGGAATGGATTCTGTTTGTCATGTTTGTGTACTAGGAATGCAATTCTGTGGAATGCAGAAACTGTGTTTTGGTACTGGGAAAGAATTGCTAGGAATTATATTGTGCAGTTTCACAGGAGAGTATGATTGTTGCAGGGAATCCACTACCATGAAATTTGCAAGCTATCTCCTCCTAAGGAATTTCAAAACGTCTTGTTCGGTGGAAATGGCTCCTACAGGAAACCAATTCCAAGTATTTCCAGGGGCCCAAACAGAAGAATTTGCATGTACTTGTGGATTTCATTTCCACACAATCAAATGACCCCTAGGGAAAAAAAACAAAACGCTCATGTGATTACCAAAATGGGCAGTGTCAGACTCATTTGCAGGGTTGATATAATCATACTTTGCATGTTGGTTAGATGGGTTTTTCATCATTCTCTATCCATTTACTTATTTTTGTGATGTGAAATCCCATTTGGGGTCTAAAACATGTCCTAGTTACTGGGCCTGCCTATTGTATTGAAAGAGAGACCCGGCATCTCGTTTGTTTTACGATTTTGCCAAACAAGGCTGTTCCTTTTTTTCTTCCTTTTTTTTTTTTTTTTTTCCTTTCCGTTTTTTAATGTTTTCAGCCCTGTTCAATTTGCATGGGTCGTTCTTCAAACTATCAATGTTATGACTTGAGAATTTGAATGGTCATTTGCCTTTAGAACATGGGTATGCCAGTCAATTTCTACTTTTTCGTAATAGCAACTTAAAAAGATTTTTGAACACCAAATAAAAACAGAAAAACTTTCGAAAGGAAGTGGATAATGATGGATCATTCCACATCCCACCGCTCAGAGGATAGAACCCCTGGAGAACCACATCATCTTCTGTTTTACAAGTCTTAAAATCTGTATTCCCAAAAGCCCAAGAAATCACCCTCTCTATTGCCCTTTGGAAAACTAGCCAAACGGCCCAAAGTTTTCGTCCTTGTACCCTGAATCCCTCAATTCCAAGCCTGGATAGAGGCCTCAATTGAGTCAGGCATGATCCACCATACATCAAATAGGGCCAAGGTCTTCTTCTCCATATCGTTGAAGCAAAAACCACAACGGATGAAGAGATGTTTTGCTGACTCCGCATATTTGAGGCACATAATACATGCGTTTGTGATCAACATTTTAACGATTATTATTTTTTATTACTAAAAGTTTAGCCTCAAACTGCATACAGTTTGTTTCAGAAAGCGTAAAGATGGACTTGCTTTTTATAGTTGGCAGTTGCCATCCATCCCAAATATCAACCAAACATGATTGTGTTGTATTTGATAAGTGAGGATTTCGTTCTATGCAAGATGTTTTCCCTTTTCAGTTGTCCAAAGAATGCTTTATTTTCACATGTTGGTATTTTTATTTTTATTTTCAAGTAGCAACTAGAAATGTTCAAAGCAATCTGATAATTCCTCAAATTAGCATCAATGAAGGATGAATAGTGTTGGAGCATAAAGATACTTGCTTCTAGACTTTAGCTGGAACCTTTGCGTGTTTGGAAGTAGGAGAAAGGGCTTCTTAAAAAATCAGAACTATTCTTCCACAATTGCATAGATAGAAGTATTTCCCTAATCCAAAATCAGTTTAATACACATTATTCCTTTGATTGTGTGGGAGAGCAGGAAAGTGAGCGGTTTGATTTCTATATGTTTTAGTTTTGCTAGAGAGTAGACTGAGGCATGCACAGATCTATTAGTTAGTTTTGAGGCAGAGAAGCTACACATAACCATGAGGAATCTGGATTTTATTAATTGCTGCCAAATAGAAGACATGATCCAGCACCACCTTCATCTTCTTATTCTTCGGTCCCATTTTCTTACTATTGACCTCAAGTGGAATCTTGAATGTCCTTTTCACTTCTTTAAAAGTCATACACCCCCCCTTTCCATAGAACAATATAAATGAGTTTTGCTAGCCCCACATGCACCTATCTGCACAGCTCATGTGCCGGCTGGGTACGTCTGCCTGATATGCGAACCATGTATCAGGATGGAACCACTGTATATTAGCCGGCCAAAACTTCAGGATGTTAAACTATCAGGTACGTTGATGTACATGTAGGAAAAACAGTCTCCCTAGAAAAATCTACAACATTTTTTCTTTTGCAACTCCATTGTTTTCATATGATCTACACAGTGGGTCTCACATGATATAAAGCTCGTATGTCCTGGTTCGGATGTGTGGCTGTGCTCAGATGTGATTGTGGATGGGTGCATGTGGGACTAGAAAACCTCTTATATTTCCTATTATATGTTACTTGAAACCAGGTCTGGTGCATCTCCTACATAAAGTTCACAGAGGATTGCAATAATTCCCATATTGGTTTACTTTCTGTAAAGCACAACTTAATCCATTTAGTAAAATATAATATAATATAATCACATCATGTTTGATGATTGATTTATTCTCCATGTTGATTTTTGTTTGAATCCTCACTTCAGACATACCAATGTCATGGTGACAAGAGGATTGTTGTAAAGAATGTGGGTGTTTGACTCACTTATCTTTGTACTCCTGCAGTGCAATGGTGATAGGATTAAGTTAATATAAGAGCTCTACGTGTGTGTTCTATTATCCTTATAGTAACTTTTATCCGTTGAGCGATGGCGATGGATGGATTAGATCTCACACTCACGTGTCATGCTGGCACATGTTTGGCATGTAGATGAGCTTTATTGTACACGTGTGCACTTACCAAAGCTCCTCTCGCACAACCCCTTTTACTTCTCTCTTTCCCTTCTCTTTTTTCTCCCTTACCATGGATTTAAACAATTACAATATCTTTTCCATATATTTGCTATCTCTAAAGCATGGATCAACCCAAGAGAATTATTAAATCCATTTGATGATCGCTATATGCTCTGTGCTGTAAGAAGCAACTAACCGGATCTAGATGATCCTTATTTCAGCTCAAATCAAAACTTCAAGAACTTCAAGGCTATGATGGATATATGAACAATTCGGAGATAGCTGCAGCGGAGGCAAGGAAGGCTGAGCTTTTAGCTCAGAAAGAGAATCTGGACAGAAGTTTGGCTTCTAATTACAAACTAAGATTGCTCCTGCAAAAACATCTTCAGAATATGTTAGTGTCAAAGGATGAAGAAAGGAAAAATGAATTGGGACAATGAAAGATGGCTCTCAAAATAGCAAGCTTGAAAATAGAAAGAGCTCATTAACCAACGGATGAAGCAGCAAGGGATAGGCAAAAGGTGAATATAGTTGGGTCGTGTCCTCTTCTCCAGAGTACATGAAATACTACCAGGATGTTTCTTGATCAGTTCCTGCCACGGTCGAATTTCTGCCATTTGTATCTGCACCCTGGCAAGATTTTTGTGCTTTTGCAGTTCTTTCCATGTAGATGTGTAACAGGTCAGAATGCCTTTCAGTTTCTGTCTTCTTTTTACCATAGAGACAGGCCATCTGTAAGTGCATTGAAATATTCTTGTAGCACTTCAAATCCTGAAATGTTCTCAGATGTGTTTTTGATGTTTTGAGGAAGACAAGCATCAAGAAATGTCTACTCTGGACTCATTACTCATCAACGCTTGTAGAGGTTCTTGAGTGGTGTTTGGATTCTCGAGTGAGTTGAATTGCGAACATTCAGCTTAATCAAGATGAGAATGGAAAAAAAATAATAATTTAACAATATGTTTCCTAGTATTAATGATAATGAAGTAGCCCTTAGATTGCATATGAAGTAACGTACGTGCAATTTGGTTAATTTCCCTTCAAATATTTCTGCCATGTTGATTGTATGCATAGTGATAATCTTGTTCTTGGAAATTTCACAGGATGGGATTTTCTTGGGAAATTTTCAGATTTTGACATTTTTCTTGGGTTATTATCATTGGGAAAATCTCGCTGAAAAGATGCATGTAATATGGATTATTTTACAAACAAAATCAAGGAGTGTTTCAACAACCACATATCTGAAGTTTGATTCAAGCCTATTGTTGATGCAATGAATGTGATTAGACAAAAAATAATGAGTACTATGTTGCTCAGAAAGATTAATGCAGCAAGCTGGACATGTGTACTCATTCCTAACGCTGTGACTAGGATGGACATGTAGTAGTAAATCTGAGGAATAAGACTTGCAGTGGTTGTTGATTTGAGGTTATAGGTTTACCCCATAAACATGTCATTGTCATAATTTGGATGATGAGAGGCAATGTGGAAGATTATTGTGCACTGTACTATACGGTTGCAATGTGCAAGAGACTATATGCAGAACCTATCCACACAATGCCAGACCAAAGGGATTGGTCGGAGGTTGACGATGTTGTGTTTGTGCCTACTTCTCGCTGTCCTCTTGGTTGGCCAAGGAAGGTGAAGATCCCAAGTGATGGTGAGTCCCAACTGTCCTCGTCAAATACCGTGAAACGAAGTTGATGCAAAAGCTTTGGAAATAACAACCGTACTTGAAAAGAACCAATCAATCGGTGAAATGTAGGTATGCTTTTTACAATACTTATTTTTTTCATCGTCATTTCATTTTTTATTCATATCGCAAATCATATCCACGTATGCAGTTGGTGTGGGCTTCACCTAGGAGCAGAGTAGTGGTTACAAATGGGCTAGGTATTTTGGGATGGGTTGTAACTTGTAAATGATAGTCAACTGTATAGATCTTTCAAACTTTTATGCTTGTAAATGAGTTGGGAAACTTTTTTATTTGTATTTATGTGTGGTTGGCTTTTGATTTGGTTTGTAATGTCTAATGAACTTGGATAACTTTATTTTTTTTTTCAAGATATACATACTTCACAGTTGTGTGTTTGGTCTACTTATGTAATGGGATCGATAGATGTTGACATATTCTCTTTATATTTTTGCAAGATTTGCATACTCTATGAATTTGTGTTTGGTCTACTTATGTAATGGGATGGATGAACATTGACATATTCAGTTAATGGAAATGAGGTATTTCATAACGGCAATGCTCGTGGAAGAGGGTCGATGGATGTGTTTGTGGTAAAGACTTCTAAGAATCATGGGAGATATTTCTACAAATGTCATGTTAAAACAGTAAGTGATTACATATTCTTCAATTTATTTGAATGTGGCATTATTGAGGTTGTTTAAAACATTTCTGATATCATTACAACAACACAGAGGTGCATTCATTTGGTGTCACGAGGCTACACCCAAGGCATTGGTTGCTCTTCATCATATTTGTACTTCTCAGTCAGCTACTAGTCATGCATCTACTTCGCAGACACTATTAGGAGGACAGTATGAGACTTGACAATACAAACTATGAAGATAAAGAATGGTTAAGGTGGATATTGTATGGAGCATGTGGGTATTGTGTTATTTTGTTTATTATCGTATCTTTTTCTCTTTAACCTTTAGCATTACATATTTCTTCTTGCATTGATTTGTGGTTGAACTGGGTAATATTATAGTATTAATGTGGATGGAATGGTAGAAAGACAAAAATTACTGACTGAATTTTAGCAAATTTTTGTGTTTAAACATGATATCATTATAATATCAATGCTATTGGTTTGGTAGAAAGACAGTTACTAAGAATTGAATGTTAGTTAATAATATTTTAATCTTATAATCTCACAATAAGCATTTGATTCCTAACTTGTCAGATCCCAAATATTATACAGGTAATAACTCTCCACTTGTCCAAATAACAAGAAAAACAAAATTTCTGAGATTTTGCATAAAATACAAATGTCCAAAATAGTCAGTATAGTTTATGCACACCACAACTGCGTAAAGAATAGTTGGTTTAGTTTCTGCACACTATAAAGGCAATCTCAAATATTGGGACGATGTCTAAGAATCCAGATTCAACATCTGTTAGTTTTGCTTGACATATGGTACACAACTGTTAATTGAATAGTCAGTTTGGTTTTGCTTGTTGTATGGGACCAACTTCTATTCAAGCTATATAGCTGAAATCGAGAAAATAAACCCTCAATCAGTCAAGAAGCTTACTAGATGAGAGATTTATTACTTGTGTAATATTTGGGATTTGACAAGCTATGAATTAAATACTCATTGAGAGATTATAAGATTGAAATATTATAAACTAAAATTCAATTACTAGTAACTGTCTTTCTGCTAAACCATCTACATTGACACTACAACAAAATTGAGAAAACCGCTGGTAAAACTTTTACCAGGGTTTTACCGGCGGTCATTGGCCTTTACTGGCGGTTTTGCTGGGCGCTACTACTGAAAAGAGTAAAAGTTCGGATAGCTGTAGCAAAATATAACAACTACGGTTATAGTCCGTAGCTAGTATTACCATTGCGACGATCCACACCCCTGCTTCCTATTTTGAAAAAAGGCAAAAGCAGAAAAAGCTAAAGATCTTTATCTTTTTCCTTTCTTGTCTTTCGGTACTATGGATTTTGGTCAGCACACGCATGTATGAGGCAGCTCATGTACATGCCAGACATCTGCTAGTGTGGCAAACTTGCTATAAGATCTAATTCATTCATTAGAGTGGAGCCTCTACCTAGATGCTATTGCCCAAGAATCAGGTTGGCTCACTCGTCAGGTGGGCCACAGTTTATGAAACAAATATACGGCTGAAAAAAACTTGGCTGAAGTGTCTTTACCCATCCAACTGCTTCTAAGATTATGGCCCACCTGCTGAATGGACCAGATTTACTTTCATGATATGGTTAAAACCATCTGATGAATAGCTTGGACATTGCACCTGGACGCTGCAATGGGACAAGTGCTGGTGTGTGCATGAATTGCCTAGCATACGTGTGTGAACTTAGCAAAGCATGATTACCTATAAACAGTTGCAGGTTAGCTTAATGCACCAATGATCTTATGGGATGACATGTCATGCATGTACTACATCCGAGCTGTGGAAAAGGAAGCCCACTATGAAGATCTCCTGGAACAAAAATAGTCCGGTCCACTCATCTGGCAGGCCACAAGTATGTTGATCAGATCATCAGCATGTCAAATTTAAAACATCCAGTACTTCCATCGTGTACTACATCCCATCAATCCAAGACGCTTCCATCATGCGTCTCAACATTACAGCAACATATATACACAATGGAAGATAGCCAGCAAACAAAGAGAATATGAATTCAAAGTTCTAGTCTTTGTATCATTGATATGTTGTTCTTTGGCCCATTCCTTGATCTGTATGCAAAAATCAAATGTAAATCACAAACATCTATGCACATCAGATTTTGGACTTGATTTGACCAAGAAGATTACTGATTGAGATATCCACAACAGATCATAGTATTAGAACCGCTATGCCAATTAGTATTAGAACAACCACACCAGTTAATATTAAAGCATATCGTTTCATCAAGTCCATGACTTCAAATAGTGGATTGCGTGGTGATAATGCTATACACAGTTCCTTAGAATCAACTGGTGATTAGGGAAGAGCCCGTGCCATTGCAGCAAACAATGCAGTTGGTGCAAGTCAAGATTGTTCAATTAACTAAGGTCATGAATCACAAGCATAATTATGGTAATGAATGGCCAAGACGGCTAAAAGGGCTCATGGTCAGCTACTTCGAGGTCCAATAAGTATATGCTCATACCAGACCATACGCAACAACCCTATATAGGCGAGATTAATTAAGAGAGCCAGATTTTTTTTAGCCAATTAAATGTTGAAGAAGAAGAGCATATCTATCCAGATGGAGTGTCTCTTGATGAGTTTGTTGTCAAATTGCTTGATAGATTTATGAATTTATCAACTGATGGATTGGTGGATGATCTAAAAAAGGTTATAATTAAAAAGATATTAGAGTTTTAGAAATGCAGGGAAAATTAAAAGAATTCGGGCAACTTTGCAGTTCCGTAACATCTGAAATTCCCACAAGATATTGCAAAAAGAAGCTTACTGTCTATAGAGGGAAGAAGTATTATCTGATTCATACCGCCTTTAATGCAGTTGTCTGCAGACTCTGCAATTACAAGCACTGTTATCACAACCAGCTTGAAAAGCACCTGAAAGTCATAGAGATGCAAATCCAAATAACTATTAGGAAACTAGCAACCACAGTAATCATAAAGAAACAGGTAATTTTACTGGAATGAACATCTCAGTGCATGCTTCAAAATCTCCCAAAAGTTCCTTCAGTAGTAAACTTAGCAGATGGCAAGCCTAGAAAAAAAAAAACCATATAGACGTATCAATACTATCAAATATCTTTAAAATTCACTACTCTAAACCCACATACATTAGAGACTTCATAACTTAGCCAATGTACAGAACCAGAGGCTCCTCATGATAATAACAAGCCTGTAAGGTCTCCATTTCCAGCAGTTACATCATTTCAGCCTATCATGATTATTCGATTACTTCCGCCAAACTTATACCATACATATGAGAGTTTTGCCATAGTTTTCACATGATCCAAACATTTCTTGACCCATATATTAACATTTTTTTGGTCATTAGATTTAATATTAAACAGGCTGATTTTCAATTCCAAAAAAAAAAAAAGAAAAAGAAAAAGAAAAAACAGCCCTTCCACCACCTCTTCTTGGGCCTAAAAGGAGCTCACTTCACTAGGGAAAAGCTACAACTCCTAACCAAGTCTTCTCTGTTGCACCAAAAACCCAAAAGCAGGAAAAGCCAGGTTTCCTCGAGAGCATTGGATTCTCCAGCCACACCTCTACTAGCCAAACACTCGAAACCAAGCCACCAGCAGATAGAACCACCACCCCTGAAGCAATCAACCCCACAATAGCATATATTGGCAGAACAGGCATCTTCAAATACTAATACCAGAAGCAATCAGAGGATGCAGCAAAACAGGGGAGAATGCTACCAAACAGGGATGACACTCCAGCTGGCTGGCTTACATTCCCTTTTTCATGAAACCATAAAGGATAATCCCACAAACTTCCTAGTCACCACCATACCAGCCATGGACAGATTTCATCACTACCTGCACACATATCACAGTTCAAAATGGGCTTCCAAAATAGGCAGATTTCTCCAAGATTAATCTTAACATACATAGTATCATGATCCAACTTCTATCCACCCTTCCTATACCCAAGTTGATCAACCACTTGTAGGCTATCATTAACTCAATGTCTAATAGTACACATGTTTCTGTTTTTCAACAACACTCTAAAGCATACTCGTTGTAAACTGAAGCCATAGACGGTACAGTTACCTGAAACCAAGGTTCAAACAATAGCATTATGACCTTAGAACAGCCAATAGCCAATGCCATCCTATAACAGCAGCAAAATGTGACAGATTTTTATTTTTTTTCAAATCATAACTCTGTGTTTTACCATTCCACTCTTCTTCTACAACTGTAAAAATTTTACAGAAATTGAATGGATCAACATCTTTGAATAGAACCATTCCTTGCTAACAGTCTTGTCCATCTATTTGTATTCCATTGATGGATGAGTTGGAGCATCCAATCAGTTTGATTTTTCCATGGCAGGCACACTGTGAAGGGCAGACTGAACCTAATTGATGCTCCGGATAGGTGATGTGGATGCCAACATGTCCAGATTCAACAGTGTCCATCAGGAGCTTTCCATACACTTAGCTCACTTGTCATTTCTCTTTAATACATTCCACTTATCAAACAATGTCAGAATGACAAGAAATTGGTCTTGTTAGATAGCCTATTGAGTTAGATTTCAAACAAGCCCAACATTGCTTCAGTGAGTTGTGGCCAATTGACATAAGGTATATATAGTTGTGACCGGTTCAAGGGCATTTTGGTCAGTTTCCTATTGTATTAGGGTTTCCTTTAGTTGCTGATGTCTACAAAAAAGAATCTCCTCAATTGTAACAGCCGATTATGATATTTTGTAATAAAAGTTAGATTATTCTATCTGCCTGATTTTTGGAACCCAAGAAATACCTGAGGGAGTGCACAGGATATAAAGGATGTCGTTTACGTATCACTGTGGGCCAAAAATTGTGTTGTAGGTTAAGCTCAACATACAGTGCAATGTATCTGGCCTCTGAAATGTGCTGAACTGGAAACTATAAATTCCAAATCCTTGAACTGCGGTTCTGACAATGATGGTTTTAATTATAAAAATTAAATTCTAATATTAGTGGCATATTAATGTATTCAAAGGATATGAGGTGCTCATCTATGGGCCACGTGCAAATGTGGTACCTTGGTGTGAAAATCCAAGTTATCCATCACTAGGGCCCCTCCATGTAATTGATTTTTCTGAGAAATCTAGCAAGTACATCATGTGGGAGAGGTACTAAAAACAAGTAGATGTCTTAGAGTAACTTTACCATATTTTCCAGCAACTGATTTATTCTATAGACAGTGGCCCAACTGATAATTAGACTAGCCTTATTTTTTGATCTATTCATCCAAACCGTGGGAAGCCAACTAACAATGGCTCCAAACTCACACACATGGGCTACTTGGCACATGTGGTGGCTTGTAGGTAGGATGCCTTATAAACACTTGTGAAATCAGAAAAAGGAAGAAATTTACATGAAAAATCAGAGTTATAAGAAAAGGAAAAAACATACCAGGAAATAAGGCGTTTTTGGCTGAGCAAAGAAGATAGGAAGTAGACAAATGAAAACGAAGGGTCTGCAAAGATGAAATACAGCCTTCTCTTGTGCTTAGATGGCCGAGGGAAGCAAGCTATATATAGAGGGAATGCCACTAAAGCATGGTACCTCAGTCATGAGCTCCAGCCTGTTGATCTGGTGGGTCTCATGATCATTAGGAGTTTGGCTATTACCCATTGTTCGTACTCTGTCAGTAACTTGATGAGTTGACATGCCTAACTATTGGGTCAGGGCATCTATAAGGTGGAGCCCACATGATAAGAGGCTTGGAATGTACACCACATTGAGTCTTGTAATGTATAGATCGGTTAGCTCTATTAACATTAACAATGTTCTGTTATCTTAAAATCCCTAACACATACTCAATTGACAACATTTCAGAGAAAACATGAAGAGCTATCTGAAGATGAAATGAAAAAAAGGAAAAAGAAAATGGTCTTGATCATCCATATTAAAGGCCATTGATCAAATGGTCAATATTTGTTAGGTCTGTGTGATGTTTGCATGTTAGCCTGTGAATTGAGCTGTCCTAGTTTAACTAGGAGTGCTACAACTTATAGTGGTCTGAGAGCACTGAAGCATTTCTCTAAAGGAGTTCATTAGATCTCTCATGCAGCAAAGAAGCATATTTGGATATAAATGCTAGAAAGAGAAACCCACATCTAGGGAAAGAACTATTTAACTTTAAAAACATTTATATGCAAAAATCTTCTCATTGCAATCTTCAAACAGTCCATGAAGAGATCCTAACAGGTCTTTTTAGCCACAGGAGGGAAAAGGGTAAAAAAAAAAAAAAAACAAGAAAAGAGAGGGGAGAGAGGGTATGGTCCCATCCTAAGCTGCCATGTGTCACATCCCCGGCAAATGTAGGATCCACAATGTCCAGGTGTTGACATGTATCTTCCAAGCTTTGATCCTTCAATGGTTGTCCCAACCAATACATGTTTGGGAAAGAGAATATAACAACGGAGTCCATTCAACCAAAAAAGGCCAGGTATTATATCTATCCAGGCATTTTGTTATCTTTTTCTTTACATGGTTTTCTTAACATCTGTCATTGAATTATCATAATTCATGTCTGTGCTTCTTAATCTGTGAGAGATTTTTGGGGTATTTCTTTGGTTTTCTGGTTGCATTTTATCTCCATTCTCCACTTGTTATTCAATATGACATGTTTTTTATGTGCAGGATTTGGCTGGTTAGTCTTGACGTGAGGTTTGGTAAGCCCAGAAGTGTTCATTCCCTGGAACATGTGTGAGATCCAAGCTTTCCATCAGGTGTATCACATTGTTTGTTGTGTATAATGCGACCCACCATAGGGAACAACTTGATTTTTAGGCCAAAAGATCTTAAACATCCGCCAGTGGAATTCAAAATTTTGAATTCTTTTTGGTGTGGTTCTGTGATATACTGTTCTTATATCTGCCAGTGGAAAAGTTAACATTCCTCATTATTACAAAACAAAAAAGAAAAAGGAAAAAAAAAGTCCTATTCATGAATTCCCAGAACAGATTCACTCAAGCTGACATGTAGTGAAGACTGTTTCATTATTATGAAAAACACTATTCTATTTATGATTTGATCTCAACATTCAAAGAAAAATTGAATGTCATGGTTTGTGCAGAATTTGTGTGGCTTTAAAAATTTTGACATTGGCCAGTCCTTTGGCTTCTTTTCAATCAACAAGGCATTATAACAATACTCATGTTGGATGCTTTAATAGTATCTTTCAAGGTTTTGGTTTGTACAAGTGAAATCAATAGTTTAATCATCCCACCCATTGATATGATGGGTCCCACTCTGGTGGACCATGCACCAAAAAATAGCAAAAACAGAAAAATCCAAACACTTCAATAGGTTGCCCAACAAATATGCAATTAAGAAAATAAAGACACCAAAGTTCACATTCTAGTAAAAGATCAAATATTCAATAGCTACGACCTTCCAATCTGGGGTTTTCCATATCATTAGTCATCCAGGTTGAGGGCCAGCATATTAACAGTTTTGATCATCGAAGTGAATAAACAGAGGAGGAATGCCCTATCCGCAAAAACACATGGTCTAAAGTGGTATATGTGTGTGATCATTGCCTCTAATGAGGTGGATAAATGTTGATTGTTCCCCTCCCATATATCAGGCTAGTCCACTCATGGATGGGCCAAAAAAGTATGAAAGAAACAGAGAGATTAAATGTACAACAGTGGTACACGTTATTGATTGAAGCATTTCTTCAAACAACTAACATGCAGATGTCGGCGGCCATGGACAACGGCGGATATGGCTGCCGCTGCAATGATAACAAAATTCCTGTCTTTGAATAACATCTACATTTGACTCCCAATTCCTATCTTTGGCTTATCAGCATTAAAATCGTAATGCTAAAATTTTTTTCATTACTTTAATGTCAAATCATCACATTGATACATTCATATCGCTTTTTGGATTTGAGATTTTCCCAGTAATGTCATGAAAAAGTGTAATGATTATAAATTCCGTCTCCTGAAAACTTTTGCATTTGATTTACGATTCTATGTTTGGTTTGGTGATGGTAAAATCATAATGATGACAGTTTTACTTTACATTACTGGGTTAATTGGCAAAACAAACAGGCCCTCAAAATATTGGCATTTGATAATCTCATTTTGGGTATATCTTGTATAATATTTACTTAAAAATGACGATTAACTTTCAGGCCTTTCTTTTTCTTTTTTTTTTACATTCCTCTCGAACAGCTGAAGCATTTGTTGGGAAAGGGTTCTTTAAAAAGAGGTTGTACATGCAAAAGGTGGTAAAAGCTGGATCGTGGGTTGACAGCAGTTGTGAGAGAGATCACTTCGGAGGAGACCAAGATAGGCAGGCTGCGAGTCAGCAAATTCCGCAAGCTGACAAAGAAGGAGAGGTGGCTAGTGCCTCACCAACTCATTGAGACTACCCCAAGGTGGAGCCACAAATGCAGCCTGAGTAAACCCACTGCTACAGCTTGAATATTTTCTGTTTGATCTGGCTTTCTTCAGAAATAATGTTCTTTTGCAGATCGAAGTACACAGGACTAAGTTCAGCTGGGGTACCACAGCCTATGAAATTTGGATTTGCTGTTTGTATGGCAGTTGCTGATTTTGTGGCCTGGATACTGTTTCAGTTTAGATCAAACTCATTTTCTAAGCAGGATGGAGACAGTTTGTTGAGAATTATATGCTGTCCATCTGGTGAGGATTTTATTTTTATCTTTATTCCCTGTAGGAACTGTTTGTAGAGAACTTAAGATGTAATCAAGTTCATATTTGGTATCTGTGTTGAATATTCAAATGGATTGTTGCCTCGTGCTTATAAAGAAATGTACATGTAACGGAGATTTTAAGCATGGATGTGTTATTGGGGGATGGAGGGTCAGCCCATTCAAGTATGGATGCCTGACTTGTCCGAGTCAACTTGGACTCAGTTGAGTTCGATCTGGTTCGTTACCACAGAGTCACCTCCCAAAATATGAACTTGGCTGGACTAGGTTGAGTCATCCCCGACTCAGGCTAGTTATGATTTGACTCGGATTGAACAAGCCAGTCTAAGTCCCTGAGTAATAAAACCACATATGCAGCTCCTCCATGATTTCTGAGCAGTTGTGCAGGCTTCTTGTACCTTTATTATCTCAGGCTGTGGAAATATGCTGTGTGTTGAACAGGCATGCATTTTCCCATTTTAATACTCAAAACATGACTGGGGATGGCACTACACAAACCCGCTGAAATCATGCAAATCCTTTTTGGTGAGTGGTTGGCCATGTTCCCATTTAGTTTCTATTGGATCAGCTTGGCCATCTTATCAGGGATCTGCAAATTCATTGGCAAAGGAGCAATGGCACAATTCAGAGGGTCAATATCATCCGAATTGCTGTGAATTTGGGGCTATGACCATCCATGCGGCCGTTCACTGCTCTACAGGAGCTTGTTAATTGATGGTCCACATTCACATATGCGTCTCCCAGTCATGAAACCACCTTACAAACCCAGTCGCATTGGGCAAGACACACTCTGGAAGGGTCATGATGCTGGAGCAGCCCCTAAGTTGTATGAACTCTACTAATTGGAAGTATGTATGTCCCTACAACTGGTCTCTCTGAATGGTAACTTCATTAGTAAAGGGTGGAAACACGCAACAAAATCAAAACAACAAAAGAGGAGATGAAGAAAGAAAACAAAGAAAAGGACTTTGAAAGACCTTCCATGATTTGGACTTATTGTTGAAGACTGTTGCTCTATTCCTTCCAGATTGTCCATAGACTGACCAACCAATGTATCCGAGCACCAATTCCAAGCTTGGAACATTGAAATCACGCCTAGCAAAACCATAAACTATCAAGATTGAATAGACCAAGGAATCCCCTTGGAATATTTTTCGTGAAAGAGCAATGCACAACAAGATGGTCAACAGTTTCCTCATTCCTCGAGCACCAGAGGGATTACTCAATCGAGCATAAAATCAAAATATAAGTAAAATTACAATTCCGGCATATGATTTGAGTGCCAATGTCAACCCATCAATCCATCTCAACATAAAGCATACACACATGGGTAAATAGCATTTGCAACACAGCAACTAAAACATAAGGCTTTCTCCTAATACAATGCTAAATCATAAAGCTCGTCCCAGCTGAGCTGGGCTTGACTTCTCTGTATCTGAGTATCTCAATTCCCAAGTAATCAATAGGGCCATGAACAGCAACATGAGGTTTCCCAACCTTCACCCGGACAGCGGATATTTGAGGAAACTTTATTAGAGTGGTGTTCGCAATGAGGTGGGCCACTGATTCAAGAAGATTCTGAGATGGCCCCTCAATGACCTCTCGAGCTATTCTGCCATTCCACCAGAGAAAATGTTAGCATGTAGACATACAAACCAAACTGAGAGAGAAATTTTATAGGATAGCTATAAAACCAGACATGCTTTGTGGGGCAATGTTGGACAAGAAACAATATGTTCATAGGATGTGTAGCCGAAATGAGGATGTTGAGATGGATGAATGGCAAGACAAGGAATGATAGAATTATACATGAATGCATTCAAGGGAACTTAGGAATGGCACCAATAGGTAATAATAAGATGAGGGAAAATAGTCTTAGATTGTTTGGTCATGTGCAATGGAGAGCAAGAACTAAGCAGGTTATGAGTGAGTTGGTACAAATTGAAGGCTCTGAAGGGCAAGGGAAGGCCCAAAAGCATGTGGATGGAGGTAGTACGAAAATTGAGATGATGATGATGACGAGGCAGCGATGATGATGATGATGATGCTGATGACGACGACATACAAAAAGAGACCACATCTATATATAACAAGAGAACTGATCACTTACAACCGGATGTAGGTAAACATACTACCCATTTTTAGAAAGCATTTTGCCCCTCAAAATATATGGTATCTCCAACGGAGAAACTGCATGAAACAATTCTGAAAGCATTTTAAAAATAAAAATAAAATAAAATAAAGGTTGCACCAATCCAGTGGACAGCTGGTTTTAGGTGATCATTTTTTTTCTATTTTCTTCTTCTTCTTCTTCTTCTTCTTATTATTATTATTATTATTATTATTATTATTATTATTATTATTTCCTTTCCAAAGATTGTTGGTGATCAACTATGATTTTAAAAAACCCATGCACATTTGAGAATATCCATTCCTACATATTCTTTTACTAGCTTCAAGTATCCAAACTGGGCCCCACTCATCGCAACTCAGGGCGCTAGGATGTTATACATATGCTCAGGAAATCATAAAATTTCTCCATTGATCAGTACCCAGTCAAGTGAAATTGAACTCATGTTGAGATTTTTTATTTTTTTAAAACAAATGTCGAGAATATTTTTCTAATAGCGATATCAAAATACTACACCATCATTGATATTCTGCTGATCCAACGTATATAGGCAATAACATGGATCAGCTGGTACTTTAAACTCTGTTATATAAACACTTAGTCGTTCAACCATGCACAGACCCCTGAAAGACCATTCAGAAGGACCAAAAGCATGTAATATTTCATGTTCAGCAAACATAGGAAATGATAAATGCAATCAATTTACGAGCCAAAGTATATCATTTACAAACCATCATAAGCAAAGAATGCTTATGATTCATAAATAACACGAAGATTTTTTGTTAGGAAGGGGAACTTTACGGGTTTACTGAATGTTTATTGACCATATGGAAATTTTTATAAGGACAACAAAGTAATTAAAGAGGATTTCAATGAGTGATGATACTCTAGGTGGGTTTTGCTCCTGCAAGGAGAGGCACATTTGACCCATGGTTACCTAGATTGCGGGCCACTCCGGTTCATGTTATGGGAATGGGTATACGGTACGCTACTCCCTCCAATACATGGTATGCTGAGAATAGGATCATACGGGTCACTCCAGTTATATGCTAGGTATATCCAATATATTTTATATATGAATTTATATTGTAATTTATACATGAAAAAATAAATGATGAATGTTATTATTATAGGTCCCGCATGCATAGTATTATATTATATGTTGTTTCACAAATCAAAGTATAAAAATCTACAACTGAATTAATCCATGTCACTTTCACTACAGTACATATCTATGTAGATATCTATATCTGAATATCAGTATATCATTCGTGTTCTAACATGGACTCTACTACAACAAGGTGATAAATTTACAAAATAGCTTAATAAACCGTGAGAGTATAGAACCATAATTTCGGGTAGTAACAATAGCAACCCGGATCGCAGATGACCAATAATTTGGATCACAAAATTCAAAAGGGAAAAAATAGGGGTTTTGGCAATTTAGGTAACATTGATGCATTCATAATCACCGCTATTCATTGAGAACATAGCAAACATTTGCACTTTCTACAACTGTGGTCTATCACAATGTTAGCTAAAATATGAAAGACCCCATGTTTTTCATTCCAGATCGAGTGATTCGGATTATGGGTCATTTGCGATCCAGATTGCTGTTTTTAGCGATTCAAAATTATGGCTCTAAATTCTTGCTATTGATTAAGCTAATGCAAATTTATATTTACAATGTAGAGATTTATATTTTATTTATTTGGTTAAAATATAAAACTAAGCATGTGGGGTCTATAATAACTACATTCATCATTTCATAAATTAATTGCAATATGAGTTCATATATAAAACTATATTACATACACAATGTATGTATTGGAGTGATGCACATGATCCTACTCCTAGCATATTGCGTATTGGAGGAAGTAGCATACAACGCACCTACAACACACCCATTCCCATACTACATACCAAACCTACCCATGATCCAGAAAACCTTGGTCTAACATAGAATAATTTAAAAGCTATGATGCCCAAATACTATTACTCACATGGATAGAGGCTGCTGGACTCCACATTTCCCAAAATTAAGAAGAAAAGTATCCAATCCAATACTTTTGGGCTGTATTGGATGCACAAGTGGGTTGACTTGCAACCATTCAGCTTAATAAAAGGCAGGAAAAAACTAATCGTGTTTCCTAGCATTCATACTGAGGAAGTAGCCCCCAGAATTGCATAGGTTCCTTTGAAAGATTTGGTTATTTCCAGCTTGAAAGTAACACAATAGTAATTTGGAACTTAATCCCTCGAACAAATGCTAAGGAAGGTAGTCAAAAGATTTAGTTATTTCCATTCTATTACATGAATTGCACCGATTCAATTCTACAGTGCATCCAAACACACCTTAATACCATGAGAAAAATTCTCCGAGCTATGAAAGTAATGAACATAATACAATATGATACCTTTAAACCATTTCTTACAAGCACCCATGCACTACCTGGTACCAATACCAGCATCTTATTGTGTTAATACCGGTATCAAAGCAGAAACAAGCATTTGGGTATCCTTTCTAGATGGTTGAAATGCTATGGGACTAAGATTGCAAATACAGAACTTTGAATTCTTGCTGTAAATTTTTAAAACTTCAATGCAATTCATTATTCTTCAATGTTATTAGAGGAATGACGAAGACCAACAGTATTGTCACCTGTAGATGTCGGTGTAACTGACAGTATCCGTCAAACAATCAGTTTTACCAGCTTCACTGAGATCTAACCATGCATCGACATCCACCAGGAATTTCTGACCCAGCTTCTTCTCTTCCGGCTTCACCCCATGAAAACCATGGAACTTCAAACCTCTCAATATAAGCTTGTCACCTTTCGGTAGATCTTGACTGTCCATCCTTACACCTGAAAAGGATTTTTCAGTTACATGGCGTCAACAGAAGGGGCAGAAAGTACACAAACTAATTAATGCTGCCATATTGCTATGGCCCAATTCTTGATTATGTGATTTGGACTTTTGAGTGGCCCACTGATGGTTCCAGATTTTGATCAATGTCTCCCATCATCTTTTTCAATATTGAATTTCAAAAGGGTCTGTTTGGGGCGGGAATCCACGGCCAAGATTGTGTTTGTGCTTTAATCTTGACTCTGGCAGGCCACGGCCACATGAACTCCTTGTGAGATTTATGTAATTGTTCTTAAGTGGGAAATCACCACTCTGGCACCAGTGAGTCTAACATGGAGAGATGGTGACAAATCTCATGCTCGGCATTTCTCAGGAGATTTCCAAAATTTTGACAATTTTCTAAGAATATCATCGGCAAAATCTCGCTGAAAATAAAATCTAAAAATGTATTATAAATTAATAAATATTTTTAAAATTTTAAATATTTAGAAATAAATGAATTATTTGAACTCTTAAATAAGTTTTGCGTTGAAATCGAATTTTGTGATTAAACCGTGATAAATTAAAAACAGGTAAGCTTTCGAAAATATCGAGTTAATATTGTCTTATGAATATTCCATAAAAACATCTCGAGATTTAAAAAATCTCAGCGATATTCCATAAAAACATCTCGAGATATTGATCAATGTCTCCCATCTACGGGAGAAGAATGAAATACTAGTATTTGCATGATGGTGGGGTTCATTGCAGCACCATGCTCCATTCAGGGGCGGCCCACCAGCTAAACAATCTGGATCACTGAAAGGTGGGCCGATGTGGATGGATGCAGCATGCACCAAGAGTCTGACCCTTCACAACGGCTCATATTCAACCATTAGAAAGGCCAACTGCTCTACTGATAAGCTGATCATTTGTGCATGGCCCATCCAGATAGTCACCCAACTCGTCAACGGTTTAGATCGCTCGAGCATGGGCCCCACTTGTTCAAACTGAAATCCAAACAAGAGAGAGGGGGAGAATCTTATATATACCTGAATGAGGATATCCGGTACGTACCCGAGAGAATAACAGTGCTCGGCTACCCGCTGACAGATGCGTTATTTCACCCTTCTCTGCAATCCGAAGGCAGTGAGTGACTCTATCTCTCCGTCGCCCTCTCTCTCTCTCTCTCGATTCTTCTGCTCAATACGGATTAGGTGCGGCCTCGGCGTCACCCAAGACGGACGCGGATTAGCTAGTGACAGGTTGAGTTTCTTTGGGACCCACCATGATGTATGCGTTGTATCCACACCGTCCATGCATTTGGAGATATAAAATTAGGGTACGAGCCAAAGAATGAGTCAGATCTAAAGCTCGATTGAACCCACCACAGATAACGTGGAGAGAGTGACGCCACCATTAAAATTTTCTGAGGGCCGAAAGTTTTCCACACCGTCTAGACATTTGGAGATATAAAATTAGGGTACGATCCAAAGAATGAGCCAGATCGAAAGCTCGATTGGACCCCACCACAGAAAATGCGGAGAGAGTTACGCCACCATTAAAATTTTCGAAAGGCCACGAAAGTTTTCCACACCGCCCAGACATTTGGAGATATAAAATTAGGGTCTGAGCCAAAGAATGAGTCAATCTAAAGCTCGATTGAACACCACCACAGAAAACGTGGAAAGAGTGACGCTATCATTAAAATTTTCTAAGGGCTACGAAAGTTTTTCACACTGTCCATACATTTGGAGATATACAATTAGGGTACGAGCTAAAGAATGAGTCAGATCTGAAGCTCAATTGAACCTCACCATAGAAAACGAGGAGAGAGTGACGCCACCATTAAAATTTTCTAAGGGCCACGTAAGTTTTCCACACTGTCCATACATTTGGAGATATAAAATTAGGGTACAAGCCAAACAATGAGTCAGATCTAAAGCTCGATTCCACCACAGAGAAAACGTAGACAGAGTGACACCACCGTTAAAATTTTCAAAGGGCCATGTAAGTTTTTTGATCAAGCTAAAATTTGTGTTTTCCCTTCTTTCAAGTCTGTCTTAACTTATCAACACATTGGATCACAGGTAAACATAATAGTAGACCTTAGGAAAGTTTCAACCGTGGCACCACTCTTCCCACTGTTTCCTATACTGGGTCCACTTCACATTTAGATATGACTTATTCCTAGGCTCAAGTCCTAAAATCGGTGTATGCCCTAAAATGATCTCTCCAAATGGATGGGCGGTGTGGATACATCACATAGATCATCGTGGTGCCACAGAACTTGGTGACGGGACTCGGATTCGGTAGTGACCCCTCCAGTACCGAGGTCGGTACTGGTCAGTGCAGGAAAAGCTCTGTTGACCTCACGATATAATGTATGTGTCGTTCCACGCCGTCTATCCATTGATCGAGCTCATATCATGGCATTAGCACACAAATTCTGCAGATTCAAATCTCATGTGGACCCACCTCAAGAAACAGTGGTGATTGAACACCCACCGTTAAAAAATTCCTAGGGACCTCTATAACACTTACTTTCCATAGGTGGTGAAATCCTACTACCGCGTGAGTGTGTGGCGGTGTGTGCGCGTGTAAGAAAAAAAAAACTGGTTGATTAAGTCACACATACATGGATGGTTAGAAAAAACAAAAATTACAGCTTGATCCAAAACTTTTGTGGCCTTTAAAAATCTTTTAACGATGAGCATCTAATTACCCCTATTTCCTATGACGTTGTCCACCTGAGTTTTGGATATTTATCATTTTCTAATCTCTTAATATGAGATTTTAAAACAAATGAATGAATAGAATGTATAAAACACATATAAGTTATTAGGCCCAGGACACCTTGATCTACAGCTCAAGTGGTAGACTGAGCGAAAGACACCACGTTAGTCGTTTCAACACTGATGTCTCGCTATCAATTCATCGGAAATGGAAAATGCAAGGGAAACAGTGTATATTACGATTTCCTGCGTTTGAAAACTCATAGAAGTTTGTGTCAGTGAAATTGGTTTAACTGATGTAATTTTAATTTATTTACTGCAAGGTAATGCGTATGATATATCCATTCCATCAGTCTGTTTTATTACAATATTTTAGAGCATGAGATAAAAAATGAAGTAGATCTAACACTCAAATGGCCCACGTCAAAAGAAACAGTGGCCTTACAAAGTTTTTAACGGCAAGTATTCGATTCTCTTTTTTGTATGACGTGGTCCACTTGAGTATTGGATATGCCTCAATTTTTTACTCATGGTATGAATTCAAATATAATAATGGATGAACGGTGTGGATAAGCGAAATGCATCACAGTGGACCTACAGATATTTTATAATATTCTTGATTTTTATGTCAAAAAGTAAGCAGTCATATCAGGATGCTGTGAATTCACTGAGAAATAATCATCACTTTTTTACGTGCGATTTACCATTTCACCGAAAATCAAACACGCCCTCAATGGGGATGGCTAACAGTGAAGTGTGAAGTGAACTGACAGTGGGTGTACTTAATAAGCTTAAAAAAAAAGAAGTTATTAGGCTAAGGGAAAAAGACGGTGCGGCACTTACAGTTGGGAAGCGGATTGGCTGGTGTGTGGCACGGACGCTCCTCGAGCTCTGAGCTGTACGAACGGTTCAAAGGAGATCAAAGTTACATGGCCCCACAGTGATGTATTTATCATATCTACACCGTTTATCTATTTTTAGATATTATTTTAGAGCATTATCCTAAAAATGAATCATATCCAAAGATCATCTGGACCACACAATAATTAGCAAAAGAGATAATGATTTTCACCGTTAAACAATTCATAAGGCCCACCATATCATTTATTTTCCATCCAATCTATTCATAAGGTCACAAAGACCTGAGTGAAGAGGAAAAACAAATTTCGTATTGATCCAAAACTCATGTGACCCCAAAAAGAGTTTCAACGGTAGACGTTCAATCCCCCACTACTTTTTGCAGTGTGGTACACTTGATAGTTAGATCTGACTTATTTTTCCTATAAATCCTTAAGACGAGCTCGACGAATTAATGGACGGTTTGGATATAACACATACCTCATGATCAAACTCACAAAACTTCCTGACGTCATTACAGCAGCTATATAGCTTGTGTGAGGTAACACCAGCCAATCCGCTTCCTCACGGTTGGGCCTACCTTGAGGCATGTATTCTATATCCAATCTATGTATTTATTCTATATCCACACTGTATATCCTTTTTTCTTTCATATTATTTTAGGATGAGCCTAAAAATGTAGTAGATCCAATTTTCAAGTGGACTATACCCTAAGAAACAGTAGAGATTGACTATTAATGAGCTACATGTTGAAAAAATATTGATTTTAAATATATTTTAATAATAAAAATAATATATATAATATATTATTTTGTTTGAAAAAATATCATTTTGTGGGTTTTTTAGGAATAGTCCCACATGGGAAAGGGAAGAGAAAAATCTATGGTTTAAATGATAATAGTGGAGTATTATAATATTTACCTACCTAGTCCATAGACTATAGACCTTGCGTATTCCAGTGTGAACGCGCGTGCACTGGGGCTCGGGCTCGGGCTCGGGCTCGGGCTCTGTCACAGGCTCGGTCACGGTCACGGGCTCGGGCTCTGTGCAAGGGCGTGGGCATGTGAGGTAATGTGGCTGTAGAGGCGCTAGCGACGCACTTTGCACTTCACACGTCCGCATCGTGTCGCAGAGGGTCGAGTCGCAGTGCGACTAAGTGGCTAAGGCAGATGGCTGGGTGAAGGAGAGACTAGATGACTGAATGAGAATCCTCCAGAATATATAGAGGGCTGGAAAAAGAGTCATTGCTGAAAAATCAGAATACCGTGTATAAGTGCGAGGTCCAAATTGAAATCGTTGCATGGCTAGCCCAACAGCTAAAAAACAGCTAGCTATTGTCTCACAACAGTCAGCATGCAGCAGATTAATGGTCATGCACAACAGTCAGAAAACGGCCATAAAACGGCTAGTTTTCTACAACAGTCAGAAAACGGTTACGGGATTTATTTCCCTGGACCATAACTCCCAGCCACCATAGCCTATAAAAGGAGGGCTTGGATGGGTTTCCTAACCATCTCACAACCCAATTCAGCACTACCATACGAATTGAGACAACACACTACTCCTCTCACTATACTCCAGTGATTCCAGCAAAATAGCAACGGTTGAACCTTTGCAAGAAGAACAGACCAACGGTGTGGTCTAGAACGGTTCAACTGAACCAGTAGCTGAAGACTTGACCAGTGCAGTGGTCTAAACCACAATTTCTTCTTTTTCTTTCTTCTGGGATTTTTTCTATTATTGTATTTCTGCCAGACTGAGTGTAATAGAGTTCCAATAGGTGGGCCTTCGTGTTTGTTAAACGCAGACCCACACCAGGCTCGTCGTATCCTAGAAGCTATTTGCCTGTAACCTATCAGCTTACTCAATTCACTTGAGTACGGACAAATAACGCTTTAAGGATAGCGTTTCAAACGTGCTTCAGCCTGTCCATATTTCAGATTTATTTGTAATTTTAGGTTTCCACATTATACAGAAATTATATTAATCTGTATAATTATCAACTATCTTAAAGCATTATTTAGTAATGGAAGCCAACAGTGTTTCATCCATCAAGCTGATGAATCAGGACTTGATACATTTCGATCGGTTCGATGGAACCAATTTTACGAGATGGCAAGACAAGCTGAAATTTCTTCTAACGACGCTGAAGATCTACTACATATTAGATCCAAATTTGTAAGCGTTACCTGAAGCATCCGACAAAAACACAACTGAACAGGTGGCTGCCCGCACCAAATGAGCCGAAGACGAACTGTTGTGTCGAGGACACATTCTGAACGCGCTCTCTGACCGACTGTACGATATGTACTAACAGACGTCATCAATAAAGGAGATCTGGACTGCTCTGGAGTTCAAATACAAGGCTGAAGAAGAAGGTACCAACAAGTTTCTCATCGCCAGGTATTTCGACTTCAACATGATAGATAATAAACCGCTGCTGCCCCAAATCCAAGAACTACAGCTACTAGTAAATAAAATCAAAGCCATCAAAATAGATCTTCCTGAATCATTCCAGGTCGAGGCTATAATTGTCAAATTGTCACCGATATGGAAAGACTATAGAAAGAAGTTGTTGTATAAAACTGAGGACTACACACTGGAACAAATCTAGAAACACCTCAGAATTGAGGAAGAATCCCGTAACCGCGACAGAAATAATGATAACGGGAATATCTCATCCAAGGTACATGCAGTAGAGAACTCTAATAACAAACATCCCGAGAAGGACAATTCCCTGAAACCCAATAAAGGGAAATTCAAGAAAAATGCCTAAAAGAAGAACGAAAAGTTCGAAGGCCCATGTCATGTCTGTGGAAAAACCGGGCACTATGCTCGAGTATACCGATATCGCAAATCTAAACAAAAGGTAAGTGCAATAGAAGAATGCGATATTGTGGCCATAATCACTGAGGTGAATACCATCCAAGGCAAAATTCCAAGTTGGTGGTATGATACTGCCGCTACAGTACATGTGTGCTACGACAAATCAGCTTTCAAAACCTATGAGGAATTGACCGATGGTCAAAAAATCCAAATGGGTAATGAAGTCCGATCGAAGGTCGTCGGCAAAGGAACTGTCGAACTGACTTCACCTCTGGGAAGAAAGTGATTCTGACTAATGTACTGCACGTCTCAGACATGAGGCGAAACTTAGTTTCTGGGGATCTTCTGGGAAAACCAGGTAAAGGGTGGTGTACAAGTCAGGTAAACTGATTTTGTCTAAGAATGAGAATTTTTTCGAAAAGAGATATGCTTGTAATGGGATGGTCAAGTTTTCTCTGGATGAAAGTAGCACTTCTGCGTATATAGTTGAATCCACTGGACTGTGGCATGAAACATTAGCCCATATAGGGTATAGTACCTTGAAGTTCATGGCTAAGAATGATTTAATCTTATACACAGATAATGAAACCTATAAATGTGAAGTGTGCATACGATCCAAAATAACGAAGAAACCTTTTCCAAGTATTGAAAGATCGTCTCAAGTATTGGATCTTGTGCACAGTGATATCTGTGAGTTAAACAACATTCTTACTTGTGGAGGTAAACGGTACTTCATAACCTTTATAGATGATTGCTCTAGATACGTGTATGTGTACATATTAAAAAACAAAGATAAAGCATTGAACATGTTTAAGATATATAAAGCAGAAGTAGAAAATCAACTAAATAAGAAGATAAAAATTCTCCGTAGCGATAGAGGAGGAGAATACTTCTTCAATGAATTCGATAACTTCTATGAAGAATATGAACTCATACATCAATGTACAACGCCATACACACCTCAACAAAATGGAATAGCTGAAAGGAAGAATAAGACATTGTAGAAATGGTCAACTCAATGCTAATAAGAGCAAAGTTGTCACTAAGTCTATGGAGTGAGGCATTGCTTACAGCATGTCATATTCTAAATAGAATACCGTCTAAAAAGTATAAAATATCTCCATATGAAACACGGAGAGACAAAAAACCAAACCTAGGATATCTTAAAGTGTGGGGGTGTCTTGCATACTGCAGAACCCCTGATCCAAAAAGAATTAAATTAGGACCAATAGCTATTAAGTGCGTTTTCGTAGGGTATGCACAAAATAGTAAAGCTTAGGGCCCGTTTAGCCGGGTGGATTGGAAGGGAGTGAATGGTATTAGGGTGGATGGCATGGATTTCTAGGTAATGATGGTGTTGTCAGTGGATTGTCTTGAGATCCATAGGATTGCTATATCCCTGGATTAAAACATCCAAACATTTGTACCTTCCGGAGATTAAAGCTTCGATTCCTATCCCACGAACCAAACACGTCGCAGGCTTTTGAACGGATTAGGATGGATTGGATGGGATTTAAAGGTAATGATGGTGTTGTCAGTGGGTTGTCTGAAGATCCATCGGATTTGGATCAAATCACCTACACTGTTTGGCACGCTGGCCATTCTCGGGATTTACCATCCAGTCCCTTCCACTACCATCTAATCCCTTCCAATCCAACCGGCCAAACGGGCCCTTATAGACTTCTAGACATAGAGTCTAATACAATAATAGAATCAAGAGACGTTGAGTTCTTTGAGAACTCACTATCCTCAGCATCAAAGGGTAATGAAATTCAAACTCCTGATAGAGAATCAGCTATCACAGCTCCACAGATAGTGGATGCTCCTATTGAATCTCGTAGCAGTCAAAGAACAAGAATAGAGAAAAGTCTAGGAGATTACTACATAGACTCATAACACATCATTTTTCATCTTGTAGAAGCAGATAGAGAAAATATTATAAGACAAAAACCTATAGTGACGACTATAAAAGATGATCTTAAATCATATAAAGAGGTTATATCCTCTAGAGACGCAGCTTTCTGGTAAGAAGCTATAAACGATGAAATGGAATTCATACTATCAAATCAAACATGTGAACTAGTTAACTTACCTCCGGATTCTAGACCCATAGGTTGCAAGTGGGTATTTAGGAAGAAATATCACACTGATGGGACTATCCAAACCTTTAAAGCTCGATTAGTAGCTAAAGGTTTTAGACAAAAAGAATGGATAGATTACTTTGATACATACTCTCTTGTAGCTAGGATAACATCCATTAGGATATTGTTCGCGTTAGCTTCTATACATCATCTTCACATCCACCAAATGGATGTAAAGACCGCTTTCCTGAATGATTATCTCAATGAGGAGGTATACATGGAACAACCTTAAGGATTCGTTCTACCAAAAAATGAAAACAAAGTATGTAGATTAGTCAAATCATTATATGGATTAGAATAAGCACCAAAATAATTGCATGAGAAGTTTGATTCGAAAATACTATCTCATGATTTCATGCATAATGTAGCTGACAAATGCATATATTCTTAAAAAAATGGTAGTTGTATCGTTATTATTTGTTTATATGTTGATGACATGTTAATAATAAGTAATAAAATGGAAGGTGTGACTGAAACAAAGAGGTTTCTATCTTTCGTATTTAAAATGAAGGATTTTGAACAAGCTGATACCATCATAGGTATCAAAGTTAAAAAACATTGTGGGGGTTATGCTTTGTATCAATTTCATTACATTGAGAAGATACTAAACAAATTTAACCATCTAAATATAAAATAAGCAAAGACCCCATTTGATCCAAGTATCAATCTAAAAGAAAATACTGAAAGAACCGTTGCACAATTAGAATATTCTAGTGCTATAGGGAGTCTTATGTATGTTATGCAATGCACTAAACTTGATATCGCATATGCTGTGAGTAAACTTAGTAGATTTACTAGTAACCCCAGTACTGAATACTGGAATGCAATCAGTAGAGCCTTTGGTTACTTAAAAGCAACCAAAGACTTATGACTATTCTATTCAGAATTTCCTGCCGTATTGGAAGGATATACCGATGCGAGCTGGATATCGAGTGCAGGGGATAACAAGTCTACTACAGGGTGGGTATTCACCCTAGGAGGTGCAGATGTATCTTGGAGATCCAAGAAACAAACTTGCATAATGCACTCGATTATGGAGTCTGAATTCATAGCTCTGGCTGTAACAGGCAAAGAAGCTGAGTGGCCAAAGGATCTTCTATTAGAAATTCCTTTCTATGTAAAACTTATATTAGCTGTGTCACTACATTGTGATAGTGAAGCCACATTAGCTAGAGCCTATAGCGACACTTATAATGGTAAGTCTAAACATATCAGTCATCGACATGATTATGTCAGACAATTGATTCAAGATGGAATCATTGTTATTTTCTATGTGAAATCAAGCAATAACTTGACAGATCCTTTCACTAAACCTCTACCGAGAGAGGTAGTAAAGCTACATCTAGAGGGATGGAGTTGAAACTCTTCGACCAAAGTTTCACCAGTGATGGTAACTCAACCTGAAGTTAGAAAATCTCTAATTTTGGGTTTAATGGGTAAAAACAAGTCACTGATATGTGAAAAGTTTTTCAGCACTAAATTATAAAACCTCATCCATAATAGATAAGTGCTGAGCGTTACAAAAGAGGGTTGAGTCTGAAAACTCTTAATGAAATCCAGTCTATAGGACAAGTGTCTTATAGTAATGAAGACACTGGAAGGATTTCACCTATATGAACGTAGAGATGGTGCCGTTTCTCATGAGAGTTAGGAGTTTTCTCTCGGGATCATTCACGAATTAGGATAAGCACATGACCATTAAATGTGTTGAGCAAGATTGTGAGAACTCTAACAAACACATAGCGAATATATGTGTTGTTTCTCCGACTTTGTTATCTAGGAATAACTGGTTCAACGCTACGGCTACCAGTCATTTCAACAGAGTTTTGAGATACTTACACTAAGGAAAGATTAAAATTGAAAGATATCTTTCTTTATGCATATAAGCTGATTATTCTGGCAGAATTGTTTAACCATGAAAAATATATTTTTAAAAAATCAAGTGAGGGATTGTTGAAAAAATATTGATTTTAAATATATTTTAATAATAAAAATAATATATATAATATATTATTTTGTTTGAAAAAACACCGTTTTGTGGATTTTTTAGGAATAGTCCCACATGGGAAAGAGAAGAGAAAAATCTGTGGTTTAAATGATAATAGTGGAGTATTATAATATTTACCTACCTAATCCGTGGACTATGGACATTGCGTGTTCCAGTGCGTAGGAACACCCACGGGTGGGCTCGGGCTCGGTGCGAGGGTGTGGGCATGTTAAGCAGTGTGTCTGTAGAGGCGCTAGCGGCGCACTTCACACGTCCGCATCGTGTCGCAGAGGGTCGCTTCTTCGCGACCTTTAGCGAGACGTGTGCGAGTTGCGGTGCGACTAAGTGGCTAAGGCAGATGGCTGGGTGAATGAGAGACTAGAGGACTGAATGAGAATCCTCCAGAATATATAGAGGGCTGAAAAAGAGTCATTGCAGAAAAATCAGAATAGCTTGTGCCATAAGTGCAGTCAGGTCCAAATTAAAATCTTCTTGCATGGCTAGCCCAACAGCTAGAAAACGGCTATCTGTTGTCTCACAACAATCAACATGCAGCAGATTAATGGCCATGCACAACAGTCAGAAAACGGCCATAAAACGGCTAGTTTTCTCCAACAGTCAGAAGACGGTCATGGGATTTATTTCCCTGGACCATAACTACCAGCCACCATAGCCTATAAAAGGAGGGCCTAGATGAGTTTCTTAACCATCTCACAACCCAATTCATCACTACCATACGAATTGAGACAGCACACTACTCCTCTCACTATACTCCAGTGATTTCAACAAAATAACAACGGTTGAACCTTTGCAAGAAGAACAGATCAACGGTGTGGTCTAGAACGGTTCAACTGAACCAAGAGGCAAGACTTGACAAAGGTCTGCGATGGTCTAAACCACAATTTCTTCTTTTTCTTTCTTCTGGGATTTTTTCTATTATTGTATTTCTGTCGGACTGAGTGTAATAGAGTTCTAATAGGTGGGCCTTCGTGTTTGCTGAACGCAGACCCATACCAGTCTCATCGTATCATAGAAGCTATTTGCCTGTAACATATCAGCTTACTCAATTCACTTGAGTAGGGGCAAATAATGCTTTAAGAACAATGTTTCAAACGTGCTTCAGCTTGTCCATATTTCAAATTTATTTGCAATTTTAGGTTTCCATATTATAAAGAAATTATATTAATCTGTATAATTATCAACACTGCACAGGTTTTGGATGAAGCTGATATTGGTTTATTTTCCCTTATACAAGTTTATGTGACCTTTTTTTAAAAAAAAATAAATAAATAAAAATTTAGCTTGTTAGTACACACCCATGTCAGTACACACACTCCAAATTAGCCACCCCTACTAGGGATGGATTCTAAGACCTCAAGTGTTGAAACGAGGTATCTCCACTCAGTTTTCCAATTGAGCTATGGATATGGGTGTAGGTTTACGTGACCTTATCATCAGTTTAGATGGAAAATAAACATCACGTGAACATTCCAGTTGAGCTTTGGAAGTTTTTTAATGATAGGGTGTTGAATCACCACTGTTCCCTATAATATGGTCCACTAGATATTCAGATCTTCTATAGTTTTGAGCTCATACTCTAAAAATATCTGAAAATGCAGATGGACAGTTTGGATATATAATACATACATCAAGGTGGGCTCCATAAGCGAGCTATTGATATTCTGGCAGGTTATGGCGCATGATACGCAGGGCACTTGGAAATTTAACTTTTGAGATACAAATACCGAGCAAAATTGTTAAATCCAGTGTAACTAAGTCACGATAAATCATATTGAACGGTCTTAACCTCTGATTCGTGGACACTTGTTTATTGAAATAGGAATATAATATTTATTTTTTTCATTTTGACCGTCAAATAAATGTGCACCACTCAAATGGTCAGATGTTTAATAATCATTCATTTTTAGCCTATGACACATTTAAACTACTACCTATAATTCGGATTTGAATTACTTATATACTAAATATAAAATTTGTAAGCACCTGTGTATCATCCATTACCCTGCCAGAGTATCAACGTTTTCTTGCACAGAGATTACTGACACGAGTTTCAACGTTTTCTTGCAAACGGTCCTTACTCTTGCTCGGGTGGTAGGCTCTCGGGAGTTTCATCACTCAGTCAAGGGTTCGAGTGCCCATAGGTGGTGAAATTCCACCAGCGTGAGTGTGTGGGGGTGTGTGTGCGTGTGTAAAAATATTAATAATAATAAAACGTTACTGACCCTCTGAAACAAGGAAACGGATTGCGGCGGCCAGCTGGTACACCGGACGTGGATTGGATACTGACACTGCCAGTAGGTCGCTACTGTACGGTGCTCTGAGGACCCATCATGATCAATGTGTTTTATCCACGCGGTCCATCCATTTTTTTCAGCCCATTTTAGTGCATGAGCCCAAAAACAAGGCAGAGTCAATCTCAGGTGGACCACACCAGGAAAACAGCAGTGATTGAACGACCACCATAAAAAAAATATTAGAGTCCACTGTAATATTTATTTGCCATCCAACCTGTTAATTAGGCCCTGTTTGGGCAACTGGATTAGAAGGGATTAGGTGGGATTGTATTCAAAAAAATATCATTATTACCGATGGCGGGGATTGTCCCCTGATTCCATGGGATTAGATTAATGCTCTGCTTTGTTGGTAATACGTGGATTGAATGGATATACCCACCATCATTTGAAATTACCGCCAATAACACATATGTATTATATCTAAACGTTCATTTGTTTTGTAACCTCATTTTATGATATGGGCCCAAAAATGAGGTAGATCAAAACTTATGTGGCCCCAAAGAAGTTTTCAACGGTAAGTATTCAATCCCCATTGCTTTCAGTGGTGGGTCCACTTGAGCTTTAGAATTACACCATTTTTGGCCCATGCTCTAAAATAATCTCAAAAATGGGTGGACGGTGTGGATATAGCCCACACATCAGGGTGGGACCTACACAACTTGCTAGCATTGAGTGAAATTGGCACGGGACCAATGTAATTCCATCCTATCTAATTCCAAGCTTTGCCAAACATGGAGTGGAATTGGCACGGAACCAGATGAATCCAATCCCACCTAATCCCTTCTAATCCTGTTGCCCAAACAAGGCCTTAGGTTTTTAAAAAAGACCTGGATGAAGGAAAACACAAATATCAGCTTGATCCAAAACTTTTGTGGACGTTCAACCACCACTGTTTCATGTGGTGTAGTCCACCTAAGATTTCACCTTCATTTTTGTATACATGCACCAAAATTGGCTGGAAAAAAATGGATGGACGGCGTGGATACAACACATACATCATGGTGGGGCCCATAGAGCACCGTCCACCGGGTTCCCACTAATCGAGCTCTGTGAGCCCACGTGTTTTCCACGTGACATCAGTCAGTCCGTTCACCGTTAAGGGCGATGGGCCGATCAGCCCGCCCAATTCAACGAGCCCGATCCAACTTTGGACTAGGTTTGCATGTTTTATATCTTATAAACATGCCATTGCAACTCTCCGTTGGGCAACCTATCTATCTATCTTAAATATAGACCATGTTTTCATTGTAAGGTGGCAAATAGGAATTTTGTCAATTTTCACGCTGCAAGGGCCCAGGTCCAACCAATGGTTTGGGTCGGGCTTGGGCCTGCTTTTTCAGGTCCGTGGCGGACTTGGGCTAGACACGGGCCTTGGGTCTTAAGAATCAGGTTGAGCCGAACCTGTCCTAGTTTAGTCCAATCCTCTAAGTTTATGTTGTGTGGCCCATCTGAGTTTTAGATCAAGCAATTCTCACCTGCAGTAAAGCAGCTTTGGATGAAATAAAGACCATAGTCCATCCCACAAGCAAACCAACTGCTGGTGTGTTGTTCCCGTGATGGAGGAGGAAGATTGCGTGCTGAGTAAACTCTGTGGAGCCTACCGTGATGTAGGTGTCTTATCCATGCCGTCCATCCATTTTTTAAGCTCATTTTAGGGGGATAAACTCAAAATCGAAGATATCCAAAGCTCAAGTGGACCACACTAAAGGAAACAGTGGGAATTGAATGCCGACTATTGAAAACTTCTTGGGGGCCACATAAGTTTTGGATAAAGCTGATATTTGCGTTTTCCATTCATCCATGTCTACGTGACCTTATGCATAGGTTGGATGGCAAATAAATATTACTGTGGTCCTATAAAGGTTTCAATGGTGGAAGTCATTATCCCCACTGTTTCCTATGGTTTGGTCCACTTGAGCTTTATATATTATTCGGTTTTAGGCTCCTACCCTAAAATGAACTGAAAAATGGATGGATGGTGTGGATAAGACACATAGATCGCGGTGGGGCCCACAGAGTTCACGCAGCACGTTAGGCAATCGGCCTCATACATACAATATGGTAAGGTGGGCTACATAGAACCTTTGGTGCTGCAGCCGCCGTGTAAAATGAAAAAACTGAGATACTCTGGCAGAGCGTGATGCATGATACCCGGGCACTTAAATGTTACCTGTAAATTACATATATATATATATATATATATATATATATATATATATATATATATATATATAATACATCTGATAAGTAAAATTCAAACAATACCGTCCAAAAATTGAGTACCAGTTTAGATGTACCATGATTGTAATATTACTGCTTACACTTGTCCTATCATAGTACATGTAACTCAATGAAATGCTGTCACATATTAGTACTACTTACAAACCAAGAATGCAATCTCATGTACGCACAAAGAATATCTTTTCATCTGCTTCATCTGATGACATGTAGCCTGTTAAAATCAGAGTGGCTCAAAATTCATATATACATCTGTCATAGGGAAAAGCAAGACATTGCGAAAAAGATTAGTGACCGTCTCAAGAGTGGCAGGTATGATCAAGCAAACTCCGCTGATATAAAATATCTCCCAATTCAAAATACTCATGTTAAGTTGTCTCACATAAGTATGCCAAAAGGATTTTTTTTTTTTTTTTTTCCAAAGACAAATGATACATTCATAAACTATAAGGATATTGGGACACCAATAAAGAATATGAATATAACTAGGATATAGTCGTACAACCTTTACGATAAAAGAAAACTTCAACTTTGCCACCGCCTCTCTCAGTTTCAGGTCCTCGCCAACTCTCACAGCCTTTTTACATGGTGCTGCAATGCTATCCATTTTAGTTTTAGCCTTAATTATTCCACTTCTATTCAGTCCCGCTGTAGTAAATTTTGCTATTGTTCAGTGCGGTCGCTAGTCCTTACAAGTAGTGTAAATATCCACAACCATCATCGTTAGATTTTCAATTAATCGAGTTACTTGAAAGATCACACATATCACATCTTGCTGAACACACCTCTCGATTGTTTGTGCACATGAACAATCATAAGTAATTTATCTTTTACTTTCTCTAATTTATGTTCCTATTGATTGTAATTACAAGTTTATAAATTAATAAAATAAGTGATTAGTCAATATTTTTAATATTATTAGTTCATTATTATATTATTGAGAAATCTAAGAACTATGATAACCGTTGAAAGATAAAATCATTAGCATAAAGAAAGAAAAATAATCTTATTAAAGGACTAACCCTCTCTTTCTAAATTATTTAATCATTACTGTTGGTGCAAAAATCTGGTCGAACCTCTTTAGACCTTCAAGTACCTGCACAGGAAGAAGACAAAGGAGACCCTGACTAGAGCAGGGGACCCTCCGATGCCAAAGTCAGGTTAGGAATTCGGGTCTTATTATATTGAGGGGTTCTGGGAGAGAGTTTTTGCGTACCTTTCAAGAAGATGGAGGTCCTTTATTTATAGATACGAGAGGATCCCATCGTGTGAGGATTCTCTTCCCAGTATCGTGTGAGGATTCTCCTCCCAGTATCGTGGAGATTTGATTTTGCCCATTTCTGGTCTCTATCCAATCCTGTGATCTTCGGGATCGGAGATCTTTTTGCGAGATACTTGGGATGGCGTTTTGTTTTACGCCGTTTTTCCTTCATTCGGCTCAGCCGGCTCCGATCCAATTAAGTGAACCGGCCCGACACATGCCCAGGTTGCTGGCTCGTCGCCCGAGCCAACTTAATTTGTCTCGCTTTCTTCGGTTTATAACCTTCCCTCGGATTCAACGCATGCTTCGGCGACCCGAGACACCAAGTCCGAGTCTCCGGACTTGGCGTACTTTTTGTCCCCAACAGTATGCCCCCTTACTCCGTGTGTCTCCTATGGCACTACGGAGTAACGAGTTTTTGAGTCGGTTCGCAGCCAAGTCCGAGATAATAATTGGGCATTTAATGCATTTTACGTCGTCTTTGATGGGAGACGGTTCATTTCCTGACACCGCGTGCGCTGACAGCCGTCAAATCGTTCTCCCCGCCAATGAGTGTTGGACACGTAGCAAAGGCGTTAACGTCGTTAGTCGGCGTGCTCCACGTGTCGAGCGGGGGAGTCGATGCAGGCGTCGAATCATTTTCTCATTAATTGCTCTGGCCACGTGACAATTTTATAAAAGGATGGGAGGTCCCGCATTTCGAATTTCCACTGCTACTCCTCCCGCTCTTCATTCCTTTTGGAGCTTAATTCTCTTCTTCTTCCCTTTTTCCTTTCTTGACTATCAGCAGCTCCTTCCGCCATTTTCGCTTTCCTTCTTCCCTCCGGTGAGTTCTTCCTTCTTCTTTAGTTATCGGTAATGGCAGCGCGAGGCTCTCAAAGTCCCCGGGAGGGAACTTCCGGAGATGAAGGCGAAGCGCAATGTTTTTGGGACGTTGCGGAATCGCTTTCTTTACTGACGGAGATAGCAGTTGATGCGAACGCCGCTTTCCTCTCTGAGAGAACCACCGAGACTCCGTGAGCAATGCCCTATACGCTTCGTTGGTCCTTCTCGTGACGGGTCGTCCCTGATAACCCGCCCAGGGAGGCCCAATCCTCCAATGGATTTGGAAGAGGAAGAAGAGGAGGAAGAGGAAACGTTGATTTCCGAGGGAACCTCTAGGTCGGCTCTCGTTGATAAGTCGGCGCAGGCCGAGTCCGAAGGAGAAGAGTCAGGGGATGAACTAAGCGGCCCGGTCCCTTCAGTTTTGACCGAGGCGGATTTAGATAGGATCCGAATCGGGTATCACATCCCTGATTAGGTTATTACTTATCTTCCCCATCCGAATGACTTACCGGACCATCCTCCTACTGGGGCGGTCGCGATTTTCCAAGTCTCGATGCAATGTGGCTTACGTCTGCCCCTTCAGCCCATTGTCCGAAGCATTTTATCTCGTATTTGGATTGCTCCAGGACAAATAGTTCCGAATGGGTGGAGGAACTTATTCGGATGTGCGGTGTTGTGGGCTGAGTTAGAACAGCCACCACTGACAGTTGACGAATTCCTCCACTTGTATTAAGTGCGCATAAATCCAAACTATCCCGACTTTTATGTCTTCGCTGCTTGGTGGGGCAAAGGCGGCTCCTTAATAACCGACCCTCCGACTTCCAACAAACATTGGAGAGAGCGTTGGTTTTAGGCCTGTGGTCGCTGGGAGACGGCTGAATCCGGGTTCTACGAGACTCGTGTTCCTCGGGTGTTTCAGAAAGCAGGTAACTCGGCATCTCTCTTTTGCCCTTTTTGTTTTCATAATGCTTTGAGTCTGACGGACTGATGTTTGGCAGATATCCCGAAGAAGAGGCAGAAGCTCGGATCCAGTGCTTTAGCTCGGATCAAGGAGTTGAGAACGTTGGATCCGGCAAATCGGTCCTGGAAGGTGCTCTTACAGCCAGAGCGCCTTCATCTTACAGGTTTAGAATCGGCCGTCACAGGTAATTGATGATGTATCTTCATATGTTCTCTGAACCTTATCTGATCTATTTCATCTTTTTTCAGACTTGGCCGAAGCTCGACCTGTTCTTAGGACCGTTCTTGAGTCGGTCCCTTCAGAGATGACCGGAGCTCGGCCTCCCCTTGGGGCGGTTTCGAAGATAAAGGCTCCCCCGCGATCGGTTCTTCTGTTAGAGCCTCGGCCGTTAAAGAAACAGAGAGTGGTGCGGAAGGAGAAGGAACCTTCAGGTTCTTCTGCCCCCACTGTCGTCGTGCTCTCTGACCTGGAGGAAAGGCCGGAAGTGAGGGAGACTGCAGCCGTAGAGCCTTAGACGGCATCCGAATCGGGACATGTTGCGACGGATGTTCCGAAGCAGGGGGAGGAGACGATGGCTGCATCCTCCAGAGGGGAGGAGACAAGGGCTGCATCCTCCAAAGGGGAGGTGAGCCAAGAGGAGTCGTCAGCCTTACGGACGGTAGTGTCGGGGATGGTCCCCTGGGCCTTAGCTCATGGGAGCGAAAAAGAGTTCGTCAGCCTCTACAACGCTCCTATGACGCAAACCGTCGGCCATGCGGTGAGGGTGCTTTTTGAACTCGCTCCCTGCTTGGTTAAGGCACATGAGGGAATTATCCTCAACTCATAGGCCGAGACTCTTTTGACGGAAGAAGAGGGGCGGCAGCAAAACGCCGAGATACGGGTCGGTGTTCGGCCGGTGAGCGGCCCTCGCCGGGAAAGTGCCGAAGACCTTGGCCGAGGCGGCCTTCGCCAGGAGAGCTCTTGAAGATACACAAGCCGAGGTTGCTCGGGTGTTGGCTCTTCTATCCAAGGCAGAAGAAGAGAACCGGCGGATCCTCAAAGTTCATGCTTCTTGTGAAGATGCCTTGGCTCGGACTAAGCTTGAGGCGACAAGGCTTATCCAACAAGCCAAGGAGAAGACCCAGGAGGCCGAGAAGGCCAGGGATCAAGCCGTTCAAGCCTTCCTTGAGTCTAAGGAGTTCGAGGATAAGAGGGATCGCCTGTTCCAAAGTGGATATTTGGAATGTGTCAACGATATGAAGAAGACTTTCCCTGACCTTGATCTTTCAGGAATCCAGGGAGGAGGAGCCTCAGAATCTGAGGATCCTAATGCTAGTCCCGCTAATGTCACTGCCGATGTCGCAGTTGGGGACGAGGCTGGTACCTCTGAAAATGTCTCGGGAGTCGTTCCCGCCGAGGGACAATAGTCAGGCTCCATTTTTATTTTTTTTTACTCGGTGTAAAAACACTTGTAGATAAATGAAAGAAAGCACTTAGTTTTATTCATATGACTTGACTTTAATCTTTCTTAGTTCGGAATCTTTAAGCTTTGAATACCGAGCTAAGGATAATAAATCTTGAGGTGCTCAGCGTTTCAAGGATGATGCAATAACTGTCCATTTAAGTCTTCTAGCAGATACGTTCCCGGTCGGATAGTACCCGAGACAACATAGGGTCCTTCCCAGTTTGGTCCCAATGTACCCGATCCAAATTCCTTCGTATTAGGAAATACTTTTTGGAGAACCATATCTCTCATTCGAAACCACCTGATCTTAACTCAGGTATTGTAAAACCGAGCTACTTGTCGTTGCCGGGCCTCCGTACGCAACCGTGCCACTTCCCTTCGTTCGTCCAGAAGGTTGAGTCCGAATGCTAGGAGTTCTTCATTTTCTTCTGCGTTGAATGAGGTAACTCGAGCTGAAGGTAGCCTGATCTCGACGGGAGTGACGACTTCCGAGCCATAAGCGAGGGAGAAGGGAGTCTCTCCAGTGGCGGTTCGAGCTGTAGTTCGATATGCCCAAAGAATTTTCGGGAGTTCCTCGGCCCATGCTCCTTTGGCGCGGTCAAGCTTGATCCGGAGATGTTGCTTGATAATCTTGTTAACCGCCTCAACCTGTCCATTCGTTTGAGGATGATGGGGTGAAGAATACACGTTTCTGATTCCGAGGTTGCCGCACATTTTGCGAAAGCTCCTATTATCAAATTGCCTTCCATTGTCTGTAATAATGGTACGGGGTACTCCGAACCGGCAGATAATATTTTTCCACACAAAATCGGTAATCTTCTGTTCGGTTATTTTAGCTAATGGCTCTCCCTCGGCCCACTTTGTGAAATAATCCACGGCCACCACAGCGAACTTGGTCTAGCCTTTTTCCATAGGGAGCGGACCTATAATGTCGATACCTCACTGTGCAAAGGGCCAAGGACCGGTCATAGGCGTCAGTGCCTCGGGGGCTTGTCTCGGAATCACCGCAAACCTCTGACATTTGTCGCATCTTTGAACGAGCCTGCGAGCGTCGTGTTGGATAGTTGGCCAATAATATCCCTGACATAGGACCTTATGGGCGAGAGATCGCCCCCCAGAATGGTTTTCACAGATTCCTTCATGAATCTCATGTAACACATAGTCAGCCTCGTTGAGCTTGAGGCATCGCAGCAACGAAGCATAGTAACCTTTTTTGTATAGGGTTCCGTTGAGTATGGTGTAACGGGACGCTCGGATCTTAATTCGTCGAGCCTCGGCGCGATCTTCAGGCAGTTTACCCTTGTCGAGATATTGGATGATTGGATCGACCCAGGAAGGTTCCGAGTCAATTGCATTGACGACCGAGCTAATTGGTTCGTTAATACTCGGCCTGGCGACGTATTCGATAAGAACAGACTTGGGTATGTCATCTTCGTCGGCGGAGGCGAGCTTTACTAATAGATCGGCTTTGCCGTTTTCTGTCCGAGGGATCCGAGTGACAATACAAAGTCGAAATCCGCTGATTATCTCTTTCGCTTTTTTCATGTACGCTCTTAATTGGTCTTTCCGTGTTTGATATATACCGGTAACTTGATTAACAACCAACTGAGAATTGCTGAAAACATTCAGGTGCGTAACTCCCATGCTAGCCGCGAGTCGGAGGCCGAGTAACAGCGCTTCATATTCAGCTGTATTGTTCGAAGTTTGGAATCCAAGTCATAAGGCATATTGCATATAGGTATGATCAGGGATTTTCAGCACTACCCCAGCCCCACTTGCCTTAGAGTTGGAAGAACCGTCGACATACAGTTTCCAGGGAACAGGGCCGGGTAGGGAAGAGGGAGAAGCTGTGGTCGATACTTCGACATTCTCGGTCATATTAGCGACCGAGAGGTCGGTTGGCGGCGTTACCTCGGCGATAAAATCAGCTATGACTTGCCCTTTGATTGCTGCTTTCGGCCTGTACTGAATGTTGAATTCACTGAATTCAATTGCCCACTTCGTGAGTCGGCCGGAAGCCTCTGGTTTCTGTAAGACCTCGCACAGTGGAAGATCGGTCATCACGATAATGGTATGGGCTTGGAAATACGGCCTAAGTCGGCGCGAGAAAATTATTAGAGCTAAAGCTACTTTTTTTCAAGAGTGGGTATCTTATTTCTGCCGACAATAACGCTTTGCTGACATAATAGACCGGTAGTTGCTTTCCTTTGTATTCTCGTATCAGGGCCGAGCTAATCGCTGCCTCGGATACCGCTAGGTAAAGCAGTAGAGACTCCCCTGACTCGGGCTTTGATAAGAGAGGTGGAGAACCGAGATATGATTTTAGTTGCTGGAATGCTCCTTCACATTCTTCCATCCAATCCATTGTCTGTCGTCCTTTCAACTGTTTGAAGAAGGGGAGACATTTATCCGTGGCTCTGGACAGGAACCGATTAAGTGCCGCTACTCGTCCAGTCAACCTTTGAATGTCTTTAATTGTTTTGGGAGATTCCATATCAAGCAAAGCTTTTATTTTCTCAGGGTTTGCCTCTATTCCTCGCTGACTAACCAAGAAACCGAGGAACTTTCCAGAGCTCACCCCAAAGGCGCACTTACTCGGATTCAGCTTCATCCGAAATTTCCGTAAGATGAGGAACATTTCCTCTAAATCATCTATATGGTCGGCCGCATGTATACTTTTGACGAGCATGTCGTTAATGTATACTTCCATGGTTCGGCCTATAAGCCGAGCAAAGATTTTATTAACTAATCTTTGATAAGTTGCACCAACATTCTTCAAACCAAATGGCATCACTCGGTAGCAATAAAGGCCTTTATCAGTGATAAAGGTAATTTTTGATTTATCTGATTGATGCATTACAATTTGATTATATCCTGAATATGCATCCATGAAACTAAGAAGTTCATGCCCCGCGGTACTATCCACTAATTGGTCTATCCTTGGAAGAGGAAAGCTATTCTTCGGGTAGACTTTATTTAGGTCGGTATAATCAATACAGACTTGCCACTTTCCGTTGGATTTCTTCACGAGCACGACATTCGCAACCCATTCTGGATAATATATCTCTTCTACGAAGTTTGCCTGGAGGAGCTTGCTGACCTCTTTTTCAATGACAGCGTATCGTTTGGGGCCGAGCGGTCGTCGCTTCTGTCGGATCGGTCGATAGGTCAGATCGATATTGAGTCGGTGAGTAATCACAGATGGGTTGATCCCGGGCATATCTGCATGGCTCCAAGCAAACACGTCAGCGTACCTGCGGAGCAGGGCTATCAACTTTTCTTTCAAGGGGGACCGTAAAGATGAGCCAATTTGCACTGTTTTGGATCCATCCGTCTCCACCAAGGGAACCGAGACAAGATCTTCAACTGGATGCCCTCGTTCATGACTCTCACCCCGGGGGTCCAATGATTCGATCGTTGATATGTCGATCGGAGTTTTGTAGGCGGGGCCTTTTACAGCTGCCACGTAACAACGCCTCGCATCTTGCTGGTCTTCCTTGACGACTCCGACTCCCGACTCAGTCGGAAATTTCAGTGAAAGATGGTATGTAGATACCACGGCCTGGAGGAGACTTAAAGAAGGTCGGCCAAGTATGGCGTTGTATACTGAGGGTTGATTGATGACCAAGAATTCGACCATTATCGTCGTCTGGCACGGGAAATTACCAGCGGTGAATGGTAGCAAGACGATCCCCTCAGGTAGTACTTGTCCACCAGAGAAACCGATCAATGGGGTATGAACCGGACGTAGCATAGATCGCTCAACCCTCATTTTGTCGAACGCCCGAGTGAATAACACGTCTGCTGATGATCTCATGTCGATGAGTATCCGGAATACTTTTCGGTTAGCGATAGTCAGGGTGACAACTAACGCGTCGTCGTGGGGGTGACAGATACCTCGGGCATCTACCTCTGTGAATGAAATGCAGTATTTTTCTCTTTTCTTTTCCTTTGTAGGCCGAGCTATAATCATGAGCTCGGACTCGGGTGGATTAAGTCTTCTTGCATGATTCCTTTGAGCATTGTTCGAATCGATTAGATCATTAGTGGTTAGATGGTCAAGGCAACCTCGATAGTTCTGATCATACGATTAATTTAGCACTTGGGTCACAAGTGTTCAATCAAACTTGAGTTAGGTATAACTTTGGCACATCCAACATTATCATAATCACACACATTTGATTTTATACAAACTGTTCATTAATACGTATAGTCTTGTGTTTGATGAAAAACAACAACACTCACTATTGATTTAGTGTATATTTAATGAACAATCTAGCTACAATGAATTTCATAATTCAGTTGGTTTAACTGTTGTTAATATATGCTGGCTTGACTATTTCTAAGCGCCTGTCTATGACGAGTCATACACAGCCAGAGTATCAAATAATAACTCCACAGATGTAAAATAAGGTGTTGTCATATATTCCATTATTCAATCTCTAGGAAGATCGAGCAAGTGCCAACATTTAACATGTGTAACATATTCAAGCTTTCCATCAAGTGGGACGCATTGGTTAGATCCTGTTTATCATAAATGACCTCTTCTTCTTTTTCTTTTTTTTCTTTAAAATTTTTTTTTTTTTTTAAACACAGGCACACACACCCCCCACACACTCACGCTGGTGAAATTTCACCACGTATGAGTGCTCGAACCCTTGACCGGGAGTTGAAACTCCTGATAGTCTACCACCCGAGCAAGAGTAAGGATCATAAACGAGCTTATTTTCTACAATTTGGTCCACTTGAAGAGAGGAATTGATTGATTTTTGGGCCACGTGATGAGAAGCTCGAATCTCGCCTTGGAGTGTCATATTCGCACGTGTTGTTGCATATAGTCATATAGATACGTGGAACTCGACACACGTGGCCGTTTTGTAAAACTACGTGGCACCCAAGTGATGCATGGCATTCATTCTATCCATCAGATGGCCGGAGTAAAAAAAATCAAGCCGATTCATTACTCCGGTGGGCCACGCCACAGACAACAGTTGAAGAGGGAAATCCACCCACCCTTGATTGTGTATGGAGCCGTGCTGTGTACGACACACCTAAGACATTCTATGGGGACCATCAGGTACAATCCTAGCCACTGATTCTTGGGCACTTTTTACCAATTTCTGACAGTTGGTTAGCTTTCATTCCAACGTCAAATTTTAGAAGGGGAGTTTTATATTTTAATCAAACTTCTAGGGCTTGTTCGGTCGGCCGGCCGGATTGAATGGGATCAGGAGGGATGGATGGGATGGATTTTAAGGTAATGACGGTGGTGTCAGTGGATTGGCTTAAGATCCATGGGATTGCTATATCCCGGGGCAAGTTCATCGAGTCTGTTTGGCACGTTTGGCATATCCTGAGATTTTATCTTGAAATCCCTTCCAATCCGTCCGTCCAAACATGCCCTAGGCACGATTGTATGAGATTAGGAGGGATGGGATGGATTTTAAGGTAATGATGGTGGTGTCAGTGGATTGGTTTAAGATCCATGGGTTTGCTATATCCCGGGACCTGTTCACCTGGTTTGTTTGGCTCGTTTGGCATATCCTGGGATTTTGCTATCCCATCCCTCCTAACCCCATGGGATTCGTCCGGCCAAACACGGCCCTAGGATCATCCAAATGTGGCAGAATCTATACCATAGAGTCATCCATGCTAAGGACCATTAGATGGACGGTCATATTTATCACAGAACCACCTTTGCATGGAATACTAAAAGAAAAAACGAAAAAGGAAAAAAGCAGACATAGAAGCCCAGGGAAATCCAAACATTCTGTTGATGGATTGCGTTGAAATCATCCATGTTTTTATAAGATTAACATTTATAAATAGGTAATTCTAATTTTGAAAAGAGAGAGCAGTTACAAAAGGGGAGATGTGACGGTAGGAAGAGTCCGGAAGGGGTGATGATATGGTAGAATGATTGGGCTAGAATCTGTTGTAGGCTTTAGATCTTAAAAGGAAAAAGGATGTGTTTGACGCTTCATTTTTGTCCCTTTAATTGTTTCATACAAGTAACCCACTCCTGCATCTTATCTGGTTTGCTTGTAGCTCATTCCGGTACATTTTACTAGGGAGCGAGTTGAGCTTGGCCCAACTCGGCTCGGCTAGGCCAGCAGGCTACTCCAGCTTGAACTCAGCTTGATCTTTTAGACTGACTGAGCAGCTCAGCTCAACTCAGGCTAATTCGAGTCGAGCTTGAGCTCAATCTTTCAAGCTAAGTTCGAGTTCAAACCTACAAGTTGAGTTCGAGTTTTAAAGTTTTTAATACATATAATGTGTAATATATAATATATATAATATATAAAAATATATGCATATTAATTACGTGAAGCTGATCTGAGCCGAGTTGAGTTCAATCTAGCTTGCATTTGGCTTGAAATTTTTTCGTGCTAAAAAAATCGACTTGACTCAATTTGAACCTAGCTTTGAGCCGAGTTGAATTGAGTCAAGCGAGCTATTTATCCTACCACTTCATGCTAGGATCTTAGTAAAAATATGGGATGAATCCAAAACTCAAGAGATTTTACCGGAGAAGGTAGAGGTGAGTTACTCACCTTGAAAATCATCCTAGGTATTCCTTTATCTCTGTGTAGCCAGCGCCTACATGCCCCCTCTCTCATTTTAATCTCCCCCTAGCATACTTTACGTGATGATGTGTCAATTTCGTTTTCTAAAAGACATTGTAGAATAAGCTTTGAATGTGGCGCCTCCCTTCATATAGGTATGGCAGCCAAGTTGTCTAGTGAGGTCGGCTTGTCTTAAAAAGTTAGACATCTCAAAAATCAAACCAATCTAACTATCATGTAAGCTAGCCACCACCTAAATTCAGAATTCTTGAGTGGTTGTCCACTAGCATGGCCACCTAATAATTGAGTATGCCTGATTTTTATAGTGTCCAACCTTCATGGTTGGTGGGCTCACTTATATGGGTTGAAGCACATCCACAACACGGTGGCCCCACGATAGGTGATGGTACATGAACATGTGAATAAGTACATGAATAACTTTTAAGATCACATGTACAACTAGTTGGATAATAATGCTATTGTCTTTGTCCATTGACATGTGCATAGACATAGCTTGCCTAATGGGTTAACCCCACCACAAAAGATATATACCAAGGGTAAAGTCATAATTCAATTATCAGGTGGTCCACATGTGTACCATTCACTCGTTTGGCAGTGGTCCATTGTTTTCTATGACATGACCCATGCGACCCGTGACCATCTTGTGAAATGAGCCTATTATGCAAGGACTTGAACAAAACTAGATGGCATCATTAATTTGGGAAGTGGATTGCGTCCTGCTGAAATTGGTCTAAGCATGGTCTTTGTGGGGCCACACTGTTCATCCTTTTTTTTTTTTTAGTATGAGCCCAAAAATGAGGTGGATCCAAGGCTCAAGTGGACCACAACATAGAAAGCAGCGGTGATAATGGCACCCACCATTCAAACCTTCCTAGGGCTGGCAATGATGTTTATTCATCATTCAACCTGTTCGTAAGATCAGATTGAGCCTTGGATCTATTTCATTTTTGTGCTCATATCCTAAAATGATATGGAAAAATAGATATATGACACCGATAAAACTCATACATCATGGTGGGCCCAACAGACCCCCTGCCTGGATCTATTCCGTCCAAGCCGGGGAAGACCCAATCCGTTTCCATTAATTTGCTACTTCCATGTATCTTTAAATAATTCAAATGATTGTTTTGGTTAGTCGACTTTATTAAAAGCCATTAACTCTCTCTCTCTCTCTCTCTCTCTCTCTCTCTCGTGAAGGGATATGCAATGTTTTAGATATGCCCGGACTCCATGGCCATAAGAATCTAGTCATTTGACTGATCCATGACAGCCCAGCCCCAAAGGCTAGCTGGGCTGGTCTGACCCTGGACGCCGTTATTTGCTATAAGCTTAGTAATTGTGGTGTCACCTCATTCACATGTAATCCATTTAATAGTCATCCTCAACATTAAAAAACCCAAATTGGATCGGCCGGTCAGACCAGTTTCAACCAAAACCAGCGGCATATCTGAACTGATCTCTATAGAAACCATTCCTTTGGATTTTGGACTTCCTGGTTCATATGGGTTTTCCTGTCTTCAACTGTTGAACCATCTAACCTGGGTTGTTTGGTTCTAATGGGATATCATTGTAATTTCTTTTACCTGATTTTAGACGTAATTTTAATTAGTTTCATTATAATATCACTTTGAACCATGGGTTGACCGAGTTGAACCTGTGGTCAGACCGGTTTGGACTCGCCTGCCCAAGAAAATGGTGAGAATCTGGTCCAGGTTCTAACACATTCATAGTCTGAACTCTACTACAGAAGTCTTAGAATCTGGATCCGACTCGACCTGGCAACTAAAACAGGTCCAGTAATTAAGAACACACTTTTAGGATAGGAATGGTTCATACCATCTAGGTTAACCAAGTCGATGCAGGAAAGGAAGTGATGAGGTCGATCACCGTATTCTCCGATTGATAAACACCTTAAATTTATAAGGCACTCTTAAATCTATAAGAGAAAATTTTTGAATTAACGAGAAATATAATTTTTTTTTTCTAACATTTTTATTGATAGATTAATTGATTGATTCTCAAATAAATGAGTTTAGCATCTTTAAAGAATCTTAAACAAACTCTAAAATATAACAAAGAAGGAAATTTTTTTTAAAAAATGCACAAAGTTTCACCATCTGTCAACTTATCTTTGATATGTCGAAATGACTCAAAAATGCGTAAAGACTAAAACTGAAAATTCTGTGAATTTCAACCTAGCAACTCGATCTATTGACTTATTGAATAGTATTTCGACATGTTCATAAATCTGTCAACCTGTCTAATTTGTCAGAAATCAACTAGCAAGTAATCTCAAATTTTTGTTGGGATTTTTACTGTCAAACTACGCTGAATTTTGTCGATTTCTCTTTGAGCTTCTTTCAGTTCATGTGTGTTAGAAATGTGCTTGATGCATGTCATACTAAACAATTCCAAGTGTCCGAGTCTATAGGGAGGTCCAATCCAATCCAACCATTCTAAAGTCTGACAATAGGTCCATCTGGTTCAACTGTCTTTATGAATTGGCAAGTGGCTCAGACCATGTGGCTCATATACAAAAACAAGTTGGGTCCGATCTAGGTTTGAAAATATTACATTAGGGGGATCTTATGATCTATTACTTAATACTAGCTTGGGTTAATGAGTTGAGCATTGTATGGACTACATGCACTCAAATATATAAACATGTGCCTCTATTACATTGCACATGACATGTACCGTAAAACATGTCTTTCACCTGGCTTAAAAGCTTGATTACTTGAGTGGACTCGACTCGACCAGATTTCACCAAGACTAGAGAAGTACTTGATCCGGCCATGACTTGGTCAAAACTCCAGAAAACTCGGCTCAACTCGAAAAAAACTCTACAAAAATCAGAAGAAAAAATCAACGAAACTTGCCTTCACACAACTCAAACATGATGTGTATATCATTTATACTTTTAATTATTTAATAATACTTAAAAACTCAGAAAAAACTTATAAGAGTTTTTTATAAACTCGACCGAGTTTTGAGTCTACTCAACTAGGTTTCGAGTCTAGTCCAGTTTTTGTGTTTTAAAACTATGATATGACATGAAGGCCACCTTGGACTATATTTCACCGTTAACAGCCTAAGCGTCCATTTCTTGATCAATCCCTGATGGTAGAGTCTAGAGCGTCCATCTGATGCCCTATCCAGATTACTGGCCTCCAATAGATGGTCACGAACAAAGTCGACCACCAGTCCACTTCCAGAAGGAAAAATCAGGTTCCCAGGATTGTCCTATAGGTGTTATCTTTGTACAATTTCCATCAACACCATAAGGCCTAGCTCACAGACGGTCCAGATTATCGAACATGCAACCAATTGGGCCCCTGATGAATGTGTCAAGGGCAACAGACGGTCAAACGCGACGGAGACAAACTTCCTCGCTCTTTAGGACAGAGATGCTTCAAAGACATTCTAAGAATTTCTTTCTTTTCTTTTGGGCATTTCTTTTGCTTTTGTTTACCTCGAGCTGTGTCATAAGATATATTGTTAGGAGAGAGACATATCCATCACTATAATAACATCCTTGCAAAAGGCGGGCCATCGCATTAATGGAGACAAAATCAGGCTTGTCCACTCATCAGCCGGGCCAACCGATAACCAATGGTCTGGCTCAATGTACAAGTGTGGCCTACCTAATGAATGGTTTAGCCTGATTTTCACATGGTGATCAATCTTGAGGTATGACCCATCTTTTACACGGCTGGGATGTCCCACATGACAAGTTGCCAGGAAAAATCAGAGCTGCATGCGATCAAATCTCATGTATTAAAGCAACCTAAGTTGTCAGTGTCATACATAATCCTGGTTGAGGGACCTAATATTCCATCCTTGTTGACTACAATTCCTTTAAAGTGGTTAGGTGGCTAAGTAGTTTGGCCTTCTCTCTAACATATGCCTCTTGCATTCTCTTTAAGAGACATTTCTACTCCTTTAACAGAATCCATATGATATACGCTACTTCTGTGTAATGTCCCATGTGTCCCGGTTGTTAAGACCATAGTTCAAAAACCCAAAATCCATATTTGCCTCAAACCATGGTCAATAGACTCAGTGACTTGATCGAATCGTCTAGCCCTGAGTCTAGTTGCGACCAGCCTGAGTCATGTCTGAATCAGCCTGACTCACCCAAGTTGGGGGTGACTCGTTGTATCAAACCTGATTGGATAGTACTGAATCCGAGTTAACTCAGGCAAGCTGTGTTTGACTCGTCGGAAATGGCTCGAACTCTGGATTAGAATACCATCCATGTTCAAAGAAATGAATAAAATGATCAAAGGGTTAAGATTGGATAAGAGCTTTTACTTTTTGTTTATCCTTGATCGGCGGAGAGACTATCAAAGGGATGATTTAAATCATTGAAAAATGACCCAATCCCAATCAAAAGGCTTACACATTCAGATGTATTTTAACCTCTTCTTTTAATATAGAATTAGATATTTATAATGGCTAATCTTTATGTAAAATCTATGAAATTGAGCTTTGCTAATCCATGTGGGTGTTCATTCTCATGTGTGTCACATACGGACTTCCCATTTAGTTGGGAATAATGTTTAGATATTCTACCTTAAAAATCAGAAAGTATTACTCAGCTGATCACTATGTACAAAATAAATGGACGGTTGAACTTTTTTAATATATCCATCCATTTCTTTTGGTAAAACTAAGATCTAATACATACAAAGATCAAGAAAGCCAATCATCACTCAAATGAGGACTAGAGATTCATGAGACGAGAATTGCAGTCAGAGAGTAATCTTCCTACATAAAAGACTCAATGTGATTGTCACCGTATGTGATCTTGATCTCACCGTACATGCTTTTCCCATTTTATCTCTTGTTTTTCTTGTATTTGTAATGAGATTGTTAATCAATTTTTATACACATCTGATCCACCATCTTAATAGTTAAATCATCAACTCTCTTAAGAGCTTGTTTGTTTCACTAATTACATTAGTAAAGAAAATGGGTAATAATACAAATTGTTTTCTTCGCCCGATAACTGCATTTGATCGCAATGATAGATTGCCTATGTTATGGGAAGATCCGAGCCGATTACGAGCAGAAGGACCGAGTTTTCATTACTCCGAGCGGAGAGTCCGAACCTCGGAGTAATACTAGGAAAAATGAGTTAAGATGGACGAAGCTCCCATTCTCGATCAGTTTCTTCCCAGGGGCAATCGGAAGAAAGAACATTTGGGTTGTACGATCGACTCCGAGCGAATAGCTCAACGAAACCAGTCATCAGCTCGGATTAGTATCGTCGTCCTCAGTCCAGCCGAGCCGAGGTATCCCCGAGGATAAAGGTCCCACGCGCTAAATGAAGAAACTGCATATATGGAAATGCGCTATTAACTCGCCCGCAGATACGCACGTCGTGGGACACGATCTTCGGATTCTGAGCAATATCTCCATGACCCACGTATCCCACTGATTGTGCCGAGATGATCGGACACGAATCGAGCGAATGAGGAGGTATAAATATTACACCATCCCATAAGCAAAGGTACGCAACATCTGATATTCAGCCCCTCTCCTAAACTTAGACCCAGATTCTGTTGTCCTGACTTAGGCATCGGAGGGTCCCCCGGCTTAGCCAGGGTCTCCATTGCTTGTGATTTACGTGCAGGCTTCCTGGTTCGACCTCTGTTCAGAGTACTTGAAGTGAGGAGGAGGGTTGACAAGATTTTAACCTCAACATTTTTGGCGCCGTCTGTGGGAAATTGATACAAAAAAGTCAGTTTCCTGTTCTTGAAAGTTATGGCTAGAGGGAAGAAGAAAGCTGTGGTGGCGGAACCAGAGCAGACCCGCTCCTCATCACTGCTTCATGCGGAGTCTGCTCCGGGCCCATCTCAGCGTTCTCGCAATCTTTCCAACAGATATCGCGCTTTACAAGGCGAAGTGCAGGCCTTGCGCGATGAGTTGCAACGGATGAGGCAGGAGCGCGAGCCCCAGCAACAACCTGAGCGGAGAAGTCCAGTACCAGAAGAAGTCGGACCAACCGTTCAAGCCCATTCGGCAACAAGAAGTCCGAGGCGCGGGACATCTCGCAACAATCTGCAGAGCAGGTGTGCTGCTCAAAACCCTCCCAGAGCTCCTACCGGGAATGTGACGACTCGGGCCCCGACGACGTCCCGGCCACCTCGGCTCGGCTCCAACGGACCTTCGTCACACCCTGGAGAGGAGAAGGGAGAGAAGAATGCACCGAGCGGAAAGCACTCGGGAAGAAGTGGTGAGAATAGGGATCCCCAGGAGTCGCGATTCGCAGACACGAATAATCAAGTCTTGATATTACGAAGCAACGGCGTAGTCATCAATTAAATTTCTTTGTTCAAGCCATGATGGAAGAGACCAAACCTCCGTTCACCTCGAAATTATGAGCGAAGTTATGCCTCGAGATTTCGGATTCCTCCCGAGTCATCCAAGTACTGGGTCCGGCGACCCATCGAACATGTGGAAGCTTACTGTTCATGGATGCGGATCTGACCGCAACCGATGCAATGATGTGCGAGAGGATTCTCGATCACTCCGGCCGGATCCGCTCGGAATTGGTATCGACAACTCAAGCCGGATCCATATGTTCGTTCGAAGAGTTATCTCGGTCATTCCTTACCCGGTTCATAGCGGTAAGAGAAGCCGAAAGCCCAATACCCACACTACCATCAAACAAGGACCGAAAGAATCCTTAAAGGATTACATCGCTCGATTCAACGAGGAAGCATTGCAGGTGGAAGAATATGACGACAAGATGGCTCTCGCTGCAGTGTGTAGCGGCTTGAGGGAGGGACGATTCGCCTTTTCCATAGGGAAGAACCCGGCAAAGACGTTAGCCGAGCTCATCGCTAGAGCCCAGAAATATGTCCATGCCGAGGAATTCTCCGCTACTCACAAGAATATCCAAATAACCGAGCCGAATGGTAAAGGGAAGAGGCCAAGGAACGAAGAACCTCAGGCCCCGAGGAAAAACTCGGACGATCATCCTTCTCGCGATCGCCGGCCGAGCAGAAAGCCAGAAGGGAGATTCCGTTCCTATACGCCTCTCAACACTACAGTCGAGCAGATCTTACTGGATATCCGGGGCGAGAAACTTCTCAATTAGCCTGTTTGTATGCGGGCGGACCCAGAGCTCCGTGACAAGCGCAAGTATTGTCGCTTCCATCGAGATCATGACCACAATACCGACGAGTGCGTAGATCTCAAGGATGAAATTGAATCTCTCATTCGGAAGGGGCACTTACGTCAGTATACCAAGCAAGAGAAAACCGCTCGGAAAGAGGAACGAACACGAGAACGCCCCAAAAATCCGACCGAAGAACCTGCGGAGATCCGCACCATCTTCGGAGGTACATCAGGAGGAGGAGACTCAAACAGAGCTCGAAAAGCTCACTCCCGAAGGAGCCCGGAGCATTACGTCAATCTCGCCGAGCGGCCTAACAAAGAACCGCGCGTCATCCCTGTAACCTCACCTTCACAGAAGATGACGCTCGGGGGATCCAACACCCACACGATAACGCCTTGGTAGTTACTATGACCATAGCCAATCATAAGGTGTACCGGATTCTCATTGATACTGGAAGCTCAGCCGACGTGATCTACTCTGAGGCCTTCGCAAGAATGGGGATTCCACAGTCTCGGCTCAGACCTGTGAAGACCCCCTTACACGGTTTTGCTGGAGAAAAAGTGATCTCCGAAGGAGCTATTTCCCTCCCGGTGACTGCGGGAGAGGGGCAACATCAAGTCACCTTGATGGTGGACTTCCTTGTTGTTAATGTGCCATCAGTGCATAATGTGATTATGGGCAGGCCCTCCCTCAATGCAATGCGGGCGGTCGTGTCTACTTATCACCTGATGATGAAATTTCCCGCTGAAGGCGGAACGGGTTACCTCCGAGGCGATCAACGCGAGGCTCGGAGATGCTATGCCATCGCGGTTCAAAAAGGGTCTGCAAAGCAAACACTCACTGTCAATACCTTGGACCCGCGCGGACCGTCCGAGGACAATCCAATTGAAGATTTGGAGAAGGTACCACTCGACGAAGTCGATCCAAGCAAGACGGTCCAGCTCGGAACATCACTCACGCCTGAGCAACGCTCCGAGCTGTTGAATTTCCTGCGACGACACAGAGACGTATTCGCCTGGTCTCACGCGGATATGCCGGGAATCTCTCCAGACATCTTGGTTCATAGGTTAAATGTGGATCCGAATCATAAGCCTGTGAAACAAAAAAGGAGACCATTCGATGCCGAGCGATGTGGAGCCATTGTGGAAGAGGTCTCGGTTCTGTTGGATGCCGACTTCATTGAAGAAGTATATTATCCAGAATGGATCGCAAACGTGGTACTGGTTAGGAAGGCAAATGGCAGATGGAGAGTTTGCGTGGATTATTCGGACTGAACAAAGCATGTCCAAAAGACGGTTTTCCATTACCGCGGATCGATCAACTAGTGGACGATCTTGCCCGGGACACGAGTTACTTTCCTTCTGGATGCCTACTCGGTTACAATCGGATCGCAATGCATCCCTCCGACGGCGAAGACTACCTTTGTCACGGACGGGGGCTCTATCATTGCGGGTCATGCCATTTGGCATGAAAAATGCTGGAGCTACATACCAGAGATTAGTCAACCAGATGTTCGCAAGGCAGATCGGGCGCACAATGGAAGTTTATGTCGATGACATGTTGGTGAAAAGTGTCAAGGCATCCGATCACTTGGCGGACCTCGGAGAAACCTTCGAAGTCCTCCGAAAGTATCAAATGAAGCTGAACCCGACGAAGTGCGTTTTGGTCGGCTCGGGAAGGTTCCTCGGATTCCAAGTCAGTCAGAGAGGCATCGAAGCTAACCCCGACAAGATCAAAGCACTCCTTGACATGAGTTCACCTCGAACTGTCAAGGAGATACAATGCCTCACTGGACGAGTAGCAGCACTCGGACGCTTCATATCCCGAGCCACTGATAAATGTCTCCCCTTCTTCCAACAGTTGAAGGGTCATAAGAAGGCCGAGTGGACACCCGAGTGCGAGCAAGCTTTCCAACAACTGAAACAATATCTGGGCTCACCGCCTCTGCTATCAAAACCGGAGGAAGGCGAACCCTTGTTCTTATACCTCGCAGTCTCAGATTCAGCAGTCAGTTCGGCTCTGATCAGAGAAGTGGGGAATAGACAGCACCCAGTATATTACGTGAGCAAAGCTCTGGTGCCAGCGGAAACAAGATACCCCGCTCTGGAGAAGCTCGCACTCGGCCTGGTCGTCTCGGCTCGGAGGTTGCGTCCATATTTCCAAGCTCATTCGATCATCGTGTTAACTGACTCCCCCCTCCGGCAGATTCTCCAAAGACCAGAGGTCTCGGGTCGGTTGACTAAGTGGGCGGTTGAACTTGGGGAATTTGACATTACTTTCCGGCCGAGGACGGCGAAGAAAGGCCAAGCGGTGGCAGATTTCATTGCAGAATTCACCGTCATGGGTGACGAGCAAATCAACGACAAAGATGAGGCAACTCCGCCTGACCTCCCAACCAGCTCACAAGTCATTCCTGAAGCCGGATGGATCCTCTACGTGGATGGATCATCTAACTCGAAGCGAGCCGGAGCAGGGATCGTCTTGATCGCTCCTGACTCCACAATCATCCAATATGCCATCCGACTCGGCTTCAAGGCTTCAAACAATGAGGCGGAATATGAGGCACATAGGCGGGCTCGAGATTAGCCGACCTCGAATCCAATCTATCCAAGTTCGATGCGACTCTCGGTGGTCGTGAATCACATCTCCGCCGATTATGAAGCCAAAGAAAACAGAATGATCGCTTATCGGACGAGGCCGAAAAGCCGATCGAGAAGTTTTGGAACTGTACGGTTCACCGGATTCCGAGAACAGAAAATGCATGGGCTGACGCCTTGGCGAAGTTGGCATCAGCCGCAGAGGGAAAGATTCCGCGGATCGTTCCGGTAGAATTCATTGAGCATCCCAGCATCGATCGAGTAGAGGAAAAGACGGTTAATCCGGTGGATAACAGTCCGAGCTGGATGGACCCAATCTTCAGTTACCTCGAGTCAGGGGAGGTCCCCTCGGACAGACAGGAAGCTAGGCGTCTGAGACTCCGAGTAGCAAGATATGTTATTTTGAACGGAACTCTGTATAAGAAGGGACACTCACAGCCGTATCTCAGGTGCCTCCGATCCGAAGAAGCAGAATATGTCATCCGGGAAATTCACGAAGGAATCTGCAGAAACCATTCTGGCAGCCGAGCCCTGGCTTTAAAGGTGCTTCGGCAAGGATACTTCTGGCCGACTCTCAAAGAAGATGCCAAAAAATATGTTAGAAAATGTGACAAATGTCAACGTTTCGCGTCCGTGCCCCGACAACCGGCAGAAGAAATGACTCCCATGAGCGGTCCGTGGCCTTTCGCTCAGTGGGGGATCGACATCATCGGCCCTTTGCCAACCGGAAAAGGACAAGTCAAGTTTGCCATCGTCGCTGTCGATTACTTCACGAAGTGGGCCGAGGCCGAGCCCGTCGCAAAGATTACCGAACAGAAAATAATTGACTTCGTCTGGAAGAACATAGTCTGCAGATTCGGAGTTCTGAATACTATCGTCTCAGACAATGGAAAGCAGTTCGACAACGACAAATTCAGGGGTATGTGTAAAGGGCTCGGCATCAAGAACGCTTACGCCTCGCCCCGGCATCCGCAGTCCAATGGGCAAGTGGAGCGCAAATAAAGTCATCAAGCACCACCTCAAGAAGAAGCTGGAAAAAGCAAAAGGTAGCTGGCCGGAAGAACTCCCATTCGTCCTTTGGGCGTACAGAACCACAGCTCAATCTTCCACTGGAGAAACTCCGTTCTCGCTTTCGTATGGGTCGGAGGCAATAGTGCCCGTTGAAATCGGCCTCCCTACGGCTCGAGTGGTTAGTTTCAATGAAAATCAAAATACTGAGCAAATCACTGCCAATCTGGATCTTCTGGAAGAAATCCGTGAAGTTTCAAAGCTCCGTGCTGCCGCTCGACATCAACAGGTAGCCAGATTCTACAATTCTAAAGTGAAGATCAGGCGATTCCGACCAGGGGACCTAGTTCTTAGACGAGTCTTTCAGAACACGGCCGAGCTAGGAACCGGAACACTCGGTCCTAACTGGGAAGGACCATACCGAGTGGTCCGATCAACTAAGCCCGGATCCTACCACTTAGAAGATCTCAAGAACCGCCAACTCCCTCACCCGTGGAATGCAGAGCATCTGAAAATTTACTATCAGTAATAAGGCGCTCCGAGCAGCTTACTGACCTTTGAGGTCATTCAATAATGTACGCCCCCGAGCGACAAGCCTTTAAGGTTATGAATAAAAGCACATCCGATCAGCTTATCCTTGCCATCAACAAAGATCAAACGGGCTAAAATTCTACAGGCGTCTCCTCTTAACCAAGGAGATAAAACTACGAGGCGATCTGACTTCCCACTAAGGAAGTCGGACCAATTTCTACAAAGGCATCCCCCCTTAACCGGGTGGGCAAAGCCAATGGGTAACTCCGACCCCCCCAGTAAGGGAGTCGGTCCCACCTACTCGGAAGGCCCTCCGCTGAAAAGCGAAACGACTTGATCCTTTTAAGGATCAGACCAAGGCCCAAACCACATCCGAACAAATCAAGGACTCGGCTCGACTGCATCACATAACAAGAACAACCAATAAAAAGAAGTGGGGACCCAAAATTGGCTCTCTCATTAAATGATTATAAAAATAAAGTACATAAAAAAAAAACCAATACAAGTAAAGGAAACAGAGTCCTCAGGGGGGCAGAAGAGCTTGGGAACCGGGGGCTTGATCCTGGTTGGTCGGCTCGACAGCAGCATCGGCAGGGTCCTCAGGCAGGAGGGGATCAAGGTCAAGGTCTGGATACAACTTCTGGACCTCGATAAGGCATTCGTCAAAGCCGCGGTCATAAAATTTGGAGGCCTCGACATCCCTCTCCTTCGAGGTCTTGTATGAATCTATTGCCGCAGTAACTGCCACGGCCAAGGAGGCTTCAGCCTCGGCCTTCTGAGCTTCCAGAGCCGCGGCTACGGCTCTGCTTTTCTCTTCTACAGCCTCAGCCTTGATCTTCTTCTGATCCTCATTCAGTCGGGCAATCTCCTTAGCCAGGATGTCAGCTCGGACCCTGGCATGACCCAGCTCAGCTACTGCCGCATCACGACCTGCCTCGAGGTCCTTCGCGACCCTCGGGCGAAGCGGTTCGGACACTGCTTGCCTTCAAGCTGGTGACACGATCACTCCGCTCCACTTGAAGAATAGAAGCCTTGTCCCGTAAGACTCCCGCTTCCGTTTGGAGGGTCTCCGTCTCTGCCCGGAGGGCTCCCACCTCGCTCCTGAGGGCTTCGACCTCGGCGTCAATTTTCCGACGCTCTCGGACCCTCTCCCAGCATAGGAGGATCCTCGGAACAGACTGGTTCAAAGCAAATAAATGAGAAGGAAATAATAATACAAAAAATAGCTACAACTCCAAAAGGACAGAAAAGTACCTGATAGAAGACTCCAGCCAAGTCTTCCAAGAAGCAGTCGTCCGGTTTATCAAGAAGGCGAGAAATGGATTCCTCTGAAACATGTTTCGCCGCCCAATCTGTCAGACAGGACATGTGATAACCCGGCTCGAACCTTCCTCTGCTCGTGCCAACTTGAGCCGAGCCCGTCTCTTCTCCAGCCCCCGTCCGACTGCCAGCCGAGGGTTGAGCCTCTCCCTCGGCATCACGTATAGCCTTCCCCCTCATTACCCGGTTGGGTGATCATGGCGTCGGCCATTCGAACGGCTTCCTCCCTCTCGGAGGATGATTGAACTGCTATCAACGGAGGTTCTAACCTTGCTCCTTCACTGGGAGGAGCGACGACGGATGGAGGGAGGGTTGCCCCATCTTTGGCTGGGGCAGAGCCGAGGTTAGGGCCGTGCAAAGATACGACCATCTCAACACCGACCGGGGCCCCCGTGGCTATGCCCGGTAGTGTTGGAATTGGGGACACAATTGCAGATGCAACTGTCCCCGGTAGTATTGCAATTGGGGACACAATCGCAGATGCAGTTGGTCTTCCAACCAAAGGCGCTGAGGCAGGAAATGGAGCTGTATCCCGAACCGAGATGTTCGGGATAGGGGGAGGAAGTGCCGCCCTCTGAGCCGCAACCGCTGAGGCAAAACCTGAAGGATGAACTCTATGAGCGACCTTCTTCCTCCGAGCTACCTTCGCGGGGGGTTCAGTCCTCAGCATCTCCTCGGCGGACAGTGCAGCTTTCCTCCTCCGAGAACCGGACGCCTCGGCCATGCCTGTACAGCAGAATGATTAAGATAACGTTACTTCGGACCTAAAATTTTTTTTTTTTGAAAATAAGGATACTCACTGAGCGAGGTAGAATGCGGCCTCGTCATGCAAAGCCCCGATCGATAAAGGTTAGCCGCTGTAATCAGATCTGACCAGCGGCGATGCTCCTCCGAATACGCCCTCGCTTTGGCTATCTGGTTCTTCTGGTCCGAGGTAATGAAGGGTACGCCCCTCGTGAAACCTGCAAGACAATTGTTCTCTTGAGTGAAGTTGAAGTAAAAAGCAATGCGTAAAAGAAATCTCGACCCGACCTGGCATAGTGAAGCGAACGGGAACCCGAGTCGATAAAGCCCCGACCTCTGCTGCCGGCGCCTCCCACTCGCTGCGCCCAAAACCACTTGTTCTTCCAATCCTTATTCGAGGACGGAAGACCCAAGATGAGCCATGACCCCTTCTACCCCCAGGTCGCGAAATAGTACCAAGGATCGTTGCCTTCGTGCTTGACCAGGTACAAGTTCATCAGCTCGGCTGGCGTCAACGCCGAGTTCCCCACTTGGTGCCAGATAATGTAAGCGGAAATTAGCACTCTCCAAGCATTAGGCGCGAACTGTCCAGGCGCGAGCCCTAAGTAAGCGGTTAGAGCTCGAATAAAGGGGTGCATCGGGAGTCGGAGTCCGCACAATAGGCCACATAAAAATATGGCTACCTCCCCGGCTGCGGGATTGCCAGCAGCATCAGAGGGCTCGGGGGCCCTGATCCGAACGGAGCGAGGTATGTCAAACTCCGTCCGAATCCACTCCATTTGGGACTCTGTAATTACAGAGCCCCCTGGAACCAATTCCGTCGCCCTCCCACCAGGGGGCATCTCTGGAACATCGGCGGTGGCAACTTTGGGGGCTCGTTTCGCCCCTTTCTTGCTGACCTGGCGAGTCCGAGTTGTCGCCACCGCCTGTTTCCGGGGCCGAGGATATAACGGCACTGCTTCGAAGGAACCTTCAGAAGCCCCTCTTCTGTTATCAGAACTCCCAAACTCGGAGTCGTCATTGTAACTCCTAGCCATTTCCCTATCGGAAGACATCTTGGAACAGGGATGCTAAAGATCAAACTCACCCGACAATCGCCGAAGATGGCCTCAGCAAGCGTGAGAACTAAGTCGGAAACTACTTCTGCCGGAAATCGCCTTCGCCGGAAATCGCCTTCTCCGTTAAAACAACTCAAATGCAAACGATAGCAGTCGAATGAAGACCCTGGCTAGGCCTTTTATAGAATAAAGAGGCCCTGCATTGAATGGACTGTAATAATGGTCTGCGTCGGAATCATGGTGGCCGACTCAGTCCGACGTGGCGTTACATCATTGGTTCAAAACACGGTAAAAGTAACGATATCTTCCTCGATTATTGTGTGAGTTAATCCACACGGTACACTGAGCGCGGAAAGAGCGCTCGATATGGCGCTCGAGAGCACGTGGCAATCACTCACAAGTCGGTAACGATTCGAAATCCCAACCGTCGCCACGTGTTCGTTCGTGGTTAGCTCGAAGCCGCTAAATCTAGAGCGCGAGACGTTTCACACGAAAGCCATAAATGCACCAAAGAACTGAGGCGACTGATCTTCCAGTTGATTACTCTCCGAGCTCATGAATGACCTCAGAGAGTAGGGGGCTTCTGTTATGGGAAGATCCGAGCCGATTACGAGCAGAAGGACCGAGTTTTCATTACTCCGAGCGGAGAGTCCGAACCTCGGAGTAATACTAGGAAAAATGAGTTAAGATGGACGAAGCTCCCATTCTCGATCAGTTTCTTCCCAGGGGCAATCGGAAGAAAGAACATTTGGGTTGTACGATCGACTCCGAGCGAATAGCTCAACGAAACCAGTCATCAGCTCGGATTAGTATCGTCGTCCTCAGTCCAGCCGAGCCGAGGTATCCCCGAGGATAAAGGTCCCACGCGCTAAATGAAGAAACTACAATATATGGAAATGCGCTATTAACTCGCCCGCAGATACGCACGTCGTGGGACACGATCTTCGGATTCTGAGCAATATCTCCACGACCCACGTATCCCACTGATTGTGCCGAGATGATCGGACACGAATCGAGCGAATGAGGAGGTATAAATATTACACCATCCCATAAGCAAAAGTACGCAACATCTGATATTCAGCCCCTCTCCTAAACTTAGACCCAGATTCTGTTGTCCTGACTTAGGCATCGGAGAGTCCCCCGGCTTAGCCAGGGTCTCCATTGCTTGTGATTTACGTGCAGGCTTCCTGGTTCGACCTCTGTTCAGAGTACTTGAAGTGAGGAGGAGGGTTGACAAGATTTTAACCTCAACAGCCTACATTATTTGTTTTATTAGATAAAATTATAAAAATGATAAAGTTATAATTAAAATCATAATTGTTACAAATTTATTTACTTGTCTATTGTTACATTCGTATTAACTCTTGAATTATCTACCATAATACCTGTTTTGAACAAACATTTGAAATATAAATGATGGCTTATTTATGTTAGTTACCATAAAAATCAGTGAAACAAACAAGCCATAAGGCGAGGTGGTACTCTTATTTGGGAAACTTCAATCCCTTTCTTAATCTCAACCTTAACCGTTCAAAAATAAATTTTCTGAATAAATAGCGTTATTTTAATAAGAATTCAAATTTTGATTAGAAGCTTTATTAACAACGTGATGTGGGGATTACTCAGAATCTCCACCATGAATGGCTGAGATCAAGAGGGCCTCATGGGCATTGATCCAACAAGATCAGTCCAGGGCTCTCATCTACGTGGGAAGTAACAGATGGAATTAGCTATTCTACGATGTGTCTGTTCCAAGCAACTGGGCTCTTACCCGCAGTCTGCCTGCCTGGGACAAGTTCTCGAAGTAATAAAACTATGATTTGAAACTTCAAATTTTCTACTTTTTAGTATACTAAATACGGCACACGTATGAAATATCCGAACCGATGACAGCGCATTCAATATTTGGTGTACCCAATCTACGAGATTTTTTATTTTTTATTTCTTTTTCTTTTTTTCTTTTTTTCATTTTGATCAAGAGAACTTTCTTTGTGAGACCATTTGATGGATCTCCCTTAAGTGGGCCAACCACATGTTGGCAGTAGCATCATCGTAATCGTTCATCTGATGGGGACCACTGGAAGATCTACGGAGGGAAAAATTCTTCTCATTATGCGGTCTCACTATTTCAAATTTTATTGTACATCGCAATCCTCAAAGGAACTTAGGCCATCGGTCCATGATTCTAACACCTGTTCAGGTGGGTCCACCATGGATGGATCGCTTCCTGCTGGTAGCATGGACTAGCAATTGCACACTGACTAACTCAATATGGTGTAGCATACTTAGTAAACTCTGTAAGGCTTATCATGATGTATATATCTCATCCACACCCTCCATTAATTTTACCATATCATTTTAGCACATGAGCTAAGAGTTGAACTCTAAATATTACTGTGGCTGTTGGCACAGATTTGCCCTTCAATGAATTGTCGTTAAGGCATTTAGATTGTACTTATTTTGATTACCAGACTCGAAGAGCCCAATATTGTTATTTATTATTACGATCTTCCCGTGTCAGAATTGAAAACTTTACACGCTTGTTGCCTTCCTTGGATATGGTAGTTGTTTCTTAGGCTTCCTCTCCGGAATCGAATCTTAATTGTCTTTCACCCGTCACCACTACAGTAGGCCACTATCCTACCATCAAAAGTTGATAGGGCAAAAATTTAAATAATGTGTCACCAAAACGAAGGCTATACTATCCATCAAGTTATCATGAATCATCAGAGCGATGGATAGAGCCCGCATCGACATTTTATCTAATAAATGCATCAATTCCAGAAGTCGGGTTTGTTGCACGGACCACACCATAAGAAATAGTGGGATTTGAATGCCTCCTCTTGAAAACATGGGGCCACAAAAGTTTTAGATCAAATTGATATTCTTATTTTCCCTTCATCGAAGACTATGCGGGCTCATGAACAAGTTTGATTATGCTAAGAAGGTTTCAACGGTGGATATCATCGTCCCTGCTGATTGCTATGGTTTGGTCTAATTGAGCTTCGGATATGCTTCGTTTTTGAGCTCATGACTTAAAATGATCTGTAAAAATGAATGGACGGTGTGGATTAGACACGTCAACCAAAGGTGGGCCCATAGAGTTTACCGTATAGCGATCTAGAGTAACTCAGTACGCAATTAGCTTTCCATGGACTGGATGATCCAACGCACTCATTAGATTCGTGTACCCTTTTGTGGTCAATTCGTACTATTGCCTTGTAATGCCTGTTTTAATTGGACGGTTAAGATACTTTCCCAAGATGGGGATGCATGGTGGGAGATGCCCATCGATCGAGGAGGGAAAAGGACTGAGGACTACCAACTAAGGCTGTCCTCAGGGATGGGACCCACTCATATGTTGCATGGGTACGTCCGACCATTTCTGCTAACCGCAATGGCACCTCGAGGACCACTTCCATTGGTTGTTTGGTGGTCTACGAAACCAGATTTCATCAACCTAGAGAACTGATTACCAGTGGCCCACAACTTGTGGTAACGTACAAGCTTTTCCTGCCCCACATGCCACTTTTGCAGAGCATGAAAATGTGGGCCCCACCATAAAGATTGCATCCAACAAAAACTGGCCAGTTATTTCATTAGGTGGCCACTCCAATACAACCGGCTATTAGACTCCACGTACAACGGTACAAGTATGGCCCAACCATTGTAATGGAGATGCCCCAAAAGTCTACTCGGTCCCTCGTTTTCTCAAGACCACATTATGATAGAATTCAAAAATCAGACAGATTCAAAAATCAGGTGGGCCACACAACACTAAACAGCAGCAATTGAATGCCCACCATGGGAAACTTTGGTCATAGAAGTCTGCGACTACAGTTTATCGGAGAGGTAATAATCATACGAACAGTTTGGACAGCATAAAAAAATCATAGTCGACTCCAGAAAGGTTTCAACGGTTGACATTTATGGTCTCACTGTTTAATCCATGTAGCTCACCTGAGTTTTGGATCTGCATATTTGCCATTTCAGTCCTACTGTGATCTTTAAAAACTGATGAATGGAATGTATTTGTCAAGGGCATTTTGATTGGGCTCACATATAGCTTTCAACCACAGGAACTTCCACTGGCTGGAGGACACAAGCAATTGGCCTCCGGAGTGGGCCAACCTTAATCATGGAAATGATTTTAGCTATAAGTGGCATGGTGGCAGGTCCACACACCACCAACCTGACGCTCCTTGTGCTCCTGCTTGTTCGAACGGTTCAAATGAGAATAAAGTTATGTGAACATGCCTTGATGTATTTATTATATGCTCGAACGGTTCAAATGAGAATAAAGTTATGTGAACATGCCTTGATGTATTTATTATATCCACACAATTTATCCATTTGGTGAGATTATTTTAAAATAGAATCTAAAAATCAGCCGTATCCACAACTCAAGCACATCACGCTATATCTAAATAAAAGTGTTCCATCCAATCTATTTATTAAGTCAGGATGTCTTCAACAAGAAGAAAAATAAATATCATATTTATCCAAAACTTCTTCGACCCTCGAAAGGTTTGTACGTTCAATCCCCTGCTCATTCATGCAACATGGTGCACTTTACCGTTGGATCTGTCTGATCTGTCTTATTTTTCGTTTGTACTTTATCGTTGGATGTGTGTTACCTGTTTTATTTTTCGTCCCGCAGAACGGTGGTTTCATGTTACACATTACTTGGAACACCAGCCAATCCGCTTCCGGAAGGATGGTGCCGTACCACATCATGTGGTGGACTTTTCCGCAGGTGATCAGTTATCGATCCAAAAGGGACGCGGATTGGCTACTCCCCCTGACACCAGCCCCGGAGCTGGTGGTCGGTGCTCTGTGGGCCCCACCATGATGTACGTGTTTCATCCATTCCGTTCATCCATTTTTAAAGATCATTTTAGTGCTTGATACCAAAAATGGGAGGGACATAAATCTCAAGTGGATCACACCACAGGAAAAAAAATAGTGAGTGGATATCCATCATTTAAATCCTCCTAAGGCCCGATTTACTGTTTATTTGACATCCAATCCGTTGATTAGGTTATAAAAACCCAGATGAAGGGATAAAACAAATATCAACTTCATCCAATACTTTTATGGCCCCAAAAAGTTTTTAATGGTCGAAGTTCATTAAACACTGTTTCCTGTAATGTGGTCCACTTGAGACTGGGATATACCTCATTTTTGGTATCAAGCCCTAAAATGATCTTTAAAAATGGATGAATGGAATGGATGAAACACATACATCATGGTGGGCCCACAGAGCACCGACCACCAGCTCCGGGGCTGGTGTCAGGGGGAGTAGCCAATCCGCGTCCATCCAAAAGTACCCTCGAATGTTTGCTAGAATACATCCTCACTCACGTATTGCAGTGGAATACGTGGGTGTTACCATTGGATCTGGTTCATGTTAGGAGATCAGAACCGTTGCAAGATGGGCCTTATAGAACCGAAACCTCGGATTGGCACTCCTATTATTTAACCATTTTACTTTGAATATTGACAATCGCTGTCCGTTGCATTGTTGACTGTTGATTATAGTATAGAATTTTCCTATCTTGGAGATTTCTAAAGCATCCATCTTCCTCATTGTCTTTAGTCAGATCAACGGTTTGGATCACAGATCATGAGCCCAGATCCAACGGCTGTAATTCCGAGGTATCCTATAGGGATGCGTCTGGATGAATTCTTACCTAGCCTCGGTAGTACCCCGTGCAAGCCAAAAACAACTGTCCACGTGGCAACCCGACGACATTCGGCGTGCAGCGGTGGAAGAAACAATGATGACGGGCGTCACCGTGCAGCCCGTGCATCGGCGGCCACGTCAGAAAGAGGTTCCAGTACGAGCTTAAAACCACAGCAGCTTGGCTCCATCCAACGGTCAGGATGGGGCATGGGTTGCGGCCATTGCTGTCGAACCGTTGAATTGTCTTTAATCACTCTGACTTGTTTTTACCCTCACCGCTCAGCATTCTCACCTTGTCACCGCATGACATAATTAGTACACCCGTTTGCCCAACATGCCCATGATTTCTAATGAATCTATTGAAGATGCCTCATGACATAATTACAATTCTACCCTTGCATCCTCGCAGTGCTGGCTAGACGTTTGGATTCACCATCATTCTTTTTTATATGGTGGTGATTCGTCTTTCGTCCACGTTGCATTCATCTATGTCAATCCAAACCGTTAGAGTAGTTTGGACTGTCGTGGATGGAATATACGCCAAAACCATATTATAGAAAGAAAATTAAACATAAATTTGAGTGATGGCTGAAACCTAGATGTTAGTGGTCCAAATTCATCAGGCGAAATCAGGTGTTCGAGACGGTCCAGTCAGTTCTGGACCTGACCGAGTTCGTCAGGTGGTGACTGTGGGCCCACCTTGAAGTAGGGGTTGTATATCCACGCCGTCCTTCTGTTTTTCCAGCTCATTTCAGTATAAGTATCCAAAAATGAGCCGGATCCATATCTCAAGTGGACCACTCTACAGGAAACGGCCGTGATTGATCATTAAGAACTTTTTGTGGGCCAAAAAAGTTTTAGATCAAGATGATATATATACTTTTCCTTCATCCAGATCTGTTTGACCTTATCAACAGGTTGGATGGAAAATAAGCATTACAGTTGACCCTAGGAAGCTTTTAATGGTAGGCATTCGATCACTATTTTCTGTGCTGTGGCTCACCGGAGATTTGGATCTGCCTCATATTTTGGATAATGTATTAAAATAAGCTGAAAAAATGGATAGACAGCGTGGATATACAACACGTATGTCAAGGTGGGCCCCACGGTCACGACCTGATCCAACTCGGTGAGGTCCCGACCTGATTGAATCCGCGCTGGCAGTGTCCAATGAAATTTTCAATACTCTCATGGACAGCTGGCATGGCAATTCGAACAGCCCGGACTAGCGCTTTCATGCGGAGGCGCGTTGGATGAGTCACCGTCATTTTACAAATGGCAGATTTGTCAATGTAGTAAGCCCACTTCTTACGTAATTTATGGGTTCTGTCTATAAACTTTTTGTAAACTCTTTGATTGCATCGCATTTTCGGGCATGGATCATTATCGTAGTCACCGATGATTTCGGGTTCCTGCTCATCCATGGAGTAGGCCCAACTAATCAGCGGTACGGATCATCTATGAATGAATGCCCGACACTAGATCTGTTTCTATCCATCGCACCCATCCGGCATGGCTGAGTTGAACAGATGCAGTTCACTCTACCTTCTCTTAGCAGGATCGATCTGTGTGGGCCCACCGTGATGTGTGTCAGAAATCCAACCCGTCCATATTTTTTCCTCCCAATTTTAGGCTCATATACCAAATATACGCTTGATCGATAATTCAGGTGTCCCAAAACCACAGGAATCAATGGAGAAGGGATGGCCACCGTAGTTTTGTTTGTGGGATCATACATGCTATATGCATGGTATCCAACACGTTCATCATGTGTTTCCACTTGGATGAAGAGACCTCCCAAAAACCAGACATTAAAAAACTCAGGTGGGCCATACTACCTTAATTTAGAGGTTTGAGGAGCAATTTTATACTTTCCCCTGTGGCGAGCACCAACTGAGTTTTAGATAAGTCTGATTTTCTGGGAGTCCTATTTTTGTGATGGGGCTCATCTGATTCACGGTTTGGATTTCTAACACACATCACGTTGGCCCCCACACGCAGTCAATTATTATATAACTTATATGCCGCGCATGAAAATTTTTAAAGAGGAAAAGAAAAGAGAGAGAGAGAGAGAGAGAGAGATGCTCCAACGCTCTCGTACCACTGTAAAGTATATGTTATGTCGATCATAGTTGCAATGGAACACTTAAGACAATCCAATCCATTGATCTAGACTGTTGGCTAGATCCATTGCACATTTCATCTACCTCCATGCAAACATGAAACCTATTTGACAAATATTAATGATTTTACCGACGTTTTTAATATGGACGGTCAATAATTTTTAATGAAAAATAAGTCTAATCAACAATTTGATCCATCTATTTGTTAAAGGACATCATGGATTGCATATGATTCTAAATAATAAATTTTTTTAAGGCAGTTTTAACAATCCCATTCATGGCTTGGAAGAAGGATGGCTGTAGAAAATAATCACAAATTGAGGATGGATTGAATATTAAGACCATTGTGATTTTTCCATAATAGAATATAAAAGTGATACGGACTTAATGAACAGTTAAGATCGATCTAAAATACTTTATAAGAGTCCCGATGAAACTACGAGCACTGTAATTTTGAGTGCTCTGAGAGCACTGGAGTATTTCTCGAAAAAGAAAGGAAGGATGATCATCCATTATAATGGCATTGTCGTAAATTAATGCAGTCCGAGCCCCATTTCTATCCTCTCGCCCCCCAACTCGGCTCTTCTTGCCGAGTCTACTTCATTCTTCTTTGCTAGAGCCTCTGCGCGCTTTAATATTATTATTTTTCTTCCTTTTCTCATCTTTTCTCTCTTTTCTCAGAACACCTCATCTCTCTCTCAGAGAAGAGAGAAAACCCTTTCGCTGCTGATTCAAGAAAGTTCTGCTCTCCCCCCTGCATCTGTCTGCAAATGTATCTCGAATCATTCCAAATACTATCGAGATCGCCGATAAATTAGTGTTTTCTCTTCGAATTCCCGTTCCTTACTGAATCTTTATTCAGCAAGTCTTTCGAAATTCTTCGTTAGAATCGCTCTTTGTTGATTCGCAGATCTATGGAAGATGAGGGAGCTCTGATGGTGTCTTTTTGCGGAATTCGATACGAGAATTAGGTCTCATCGATTCGACTTGGTAAGTTGGATCCATCTGATCGAGATGAATCGGGATTTGGTTAGGGAGATGGATTTTGTCGGAATTTGAAGAGCAGCAAGAGCTTTTTGATGGGGAATAAACTGGGGAAGCGACGGCATATGATCGATGAGAAGTACACGAAGCCGCAAGGGCTGTATGAACATCGTGATGTCGATCATAAGAAGCTTAGGAAGCTGATTCTCGACTCTAAGCTGGCTCCTTGCTACCCCGGCGATGATGAGTGCGCCCTCGATCTGGAGGAATGCCCTATCTGCTTCCTGGTCAGTAATTCTGTCGGCTTCGTTTCCATCTGTTTCTTCTTCTTTATTCTGTTCTGTCGTTGAATGACGAATCTTCTTCCGTCGCCACCGTATTTGTTAGTTATAGAGGAATCATGTGATATACACAGCGTCGGCCATATATGTTGGTTTTCAGTTCTGAGAAGTGGTGTCCAGGATTCGGTAATCCGGACCATTGGTCTGTTGTGTCTTACCGTGGATGGACTATGTCCCAAAAATCCCCTGGATTGGGAGTCCACAGAGAACCAATCTTGGGACCTTTTCCAGTTGAATGTAGACTGTTGCTGTATTCCGCTCCTTAACTGTCTATCCAAGGGTGAAAAATTGAAAGGCTTAGGTTGTATTATGGAGGAGATATTTGGGGCAGAGTCCATCCATGGTGAGATAAAAACGACCACTGATCTAGAATACCCAATACCCCACTTCTTAGAATTGAAGGCGTGCGTAAACTGTGTAAGGATGCAGGTTTCATGTTGCATTCATCCTTTTTATTAAATTACATGTTTTTATTGTTGGGCTTCTTACCCGTATGGTTGGTAGTTGGCATTCTAATCAGGTTGGAAGAAATGGAAAAGAAAATTATGGTGAGCCATTGTGTATTGTGATTGGAAACCTTTGTTTGGTGGTCCACCATGTGGATGTACCATAGCCTGGAAATCACAGAGCTCGGACAATCTTAACCATCTGATCCTCAAGAATTTTGCTCATGGAATGTGGACTCTTCTCAAAGTTTTCTCAACTTTGTGTCGGTTGACTCCAGTTGTCTAGATTCTTTGAATTCTGCCTGCACCCTAACCATGTGAATGCTCACAAATTCAATGGTCTGATCACCGCACACATGTACCACATGTATGGTGTAGATGTTTGTGGTAGCCTTCCTTATTGTCTTTTTATAAATCGAATGCTCAAATCATCTGGAGATTTTCGGAGGTCACACAAGATCTCTGATTGAATCATAAGTATGGATGAAACCATTCTAATTTGTTGTTTTTCGACATTTTCTTCCATTAGTATTATCCAAGTCTCAATCGCTCAAGATGTTGCATGAAAGGCATATGTACAGGTATGTCTTCTCTTTTCTCTCTTTCACCCGATTTATAATTCAGATTAGGAAAATTTTCTCTCTATAACAACCTGCTCTAATGGTGTGCTTGTTGCCAGAGTGCTTTCTGCAGATGAAACCACCTCATTCTTCTCGCCCAACACAGTATCCTTTCTCTATTGGTGAATTTCAATTGTCTGACAAGTGATTGTGCTCTGGATTTTAGACTCCTGACCTTCTATGTGAAACACTCCCTTTAAATATTTTATCCTCAGTTCAACTTTAACATTTTAAGGTGCCCATTTTGCAAAACCTCAAATTACGCTGTGGAATATCGTGGTGTGAGGACAAAGGAGGAAAAGGGCATGGAACAAGTTGTAAGATTCATTCTACAGTAGGCTGTTTCTGGTTTAGTGATATGTGAATGTATTCCGCCATTGCAGAAGAAGGTGGTGTTCTGACCTTTGCCTATATTTATTCTTTGCATAGGAAGAGCAAAGGGTTATTGAAGCAAAAATAAGGATGCGGCAGAAAGAGCTTCAGGACGAAGAAGAGAGAATTCAGAAGAGACAAGAGATAATCTCTTCTAGCAGAATAGTGACTCCAGGGGAAGTCGAATATCGGGATATATCAAGTAGCTCGCTTGCAGGTTTGCCGAACATTATGAATCCAGTTTCCTTCGCAATGGTTATTTTGATGTGATCATTGTTTATTCTATTATTTTTCTGATGGCATGATGTGATTGTGTTTACTTCCCAGTGCCATCTTTTAGCTTTCCAGCACAAGCTGATGAGGTCATGCCTTATCAAGGCTCGCGTGCTGCACCTGCAATTAGACATCCCTCACACTCAAGGCAGAACAGGTTTGTGATGATTCAACTAGATATATGCTGCTCTCAATCTTCTATCAATTGACAGAACAATTGGGTGCCGTAATTGTGGGTGTGGGTCTTTGACTTCTTTGTTTTTTTTCCTTTTCTGCTGTTTTTCTTTTTTAGGCTGTTGTCTATTTTAGTTTTCTTTTGTTTTTCTGTTTTCTGTGTTGTCCTAAATAATATTGCATCATCTTTTTTAAAAAAATTATCAATTGACGAAGCTGTCTGAAGATTTCTTTTGCAGTTTCTTCTCATATCCATGTCAGTCTTGAAGGTTCATTCGTGTCTAGTTGTATGGTACATAATTAAATTTTGGGTGTTGTTTGTGAGATCTCTAGACTTTGGAAGGTCGAGGATGGGTGACTAGCAAATCAAGAGGAAATTGAACTTAAAAGGAGATCAAATGCATACTTACCAATTAGAAGGTCATAATTCCCACTAGATCTATAGAACTTCTCAATAATCACCAAGTGCAGCAACATGATGAAACAAATTAAAGAAGGGTAACTATCAGGAGTCTCATCACAAAAACCTTAGGAAGTATTTTTGCTAGCGTTTTCTGGAAAATGGTTTCTAATCTCAAGAAACAAAAATAAAGGAATCCATTCAATCAAATTGTTTAATTCATGCATAACAGTTTCATATGTATGAGTCTGTATGTGACTATGTATAGCATTCCTTTATAACTCCTACTCGAAGAAACCAAAGCAAAAAGCCTATTGGTCCACATGATAAACTTGCCTGAATTGCCTCACCCTGCGAATAAATAATTAAAAAGGAGAAATGCTCTAGTGATCTCAGAGCACTAATAAGTTATAGTGCTCCTACTTGCATTGGGAAACTTAGACAATCCAACCCCTTGATCCATACTGTTCATTAGGTCCAACGCATGTTTCATGGGCTAGCATGCAAACTTGGCACCAATTTGATAATATTAACCACCTGATCAAACACCTTTAATATGGATAGTCAAGATCGGTTACACAAAAGTAGTTCCAGTCAGAAATTTGATCCATCCATGTGGTAGAGAGCATCATGGATTCCCTATGATTCTAAAGAATTACTTTTGCCAGGCAATCCTATCTGTCCCATCCATGGCTTGGAAAACGGATGGCTAAAAAAAGAAGGTCAAATCTTCATTTATTTGGATATCTAATCAGTGCGATTTTTTTATGGTAGCCCATGTAATATGTTCTTGATTTAGCGGAGAGTTCAGATCAATTGAGTGGACCGTTTAAGTGACCCAACGTGTTCCGTATCTATTACGATATGCCCATAAAGGCCGATACGTATGGGTAACGGACTAACGGTCATGACCGTTATGCGATATGGGGGTGAAATAAGGCAGTTTATTTTTTGAGTCCGTATTGGCTGTTACGGGGCGTAATGACCGTTACCACCGTAATGGATGAAAAACTCTCCTTTTATTTATTTATGTATTGAATTCATTTTTCTCCTCATTTTTTTCACTTTTCACATTCCAAAAACTCTCCTAGATTATTTTACAAAAATTTTTGGCCACTGTTGCTATAGTTTTTAAAATTAAAACCATAGATTGAAGTGATTTGAGTAAATAGAAGCTCCGATGGCTTTTTTTTTTCAAAAAAATTGAAAAAGTAGTATTTATGTCTTTTTTCTGATTTCTAGTTCTAATGCTTGATTGTGATGTGTAAACATTAGATACATATGATCGTGTTCACAAATTCACTAAACAGCTTGATACAACACTCTCGCCAAAGAGTGGACCATTACACTACCATTAACATGTTCAAAATAAAAAATGAATATATATTTGGAATATTTATATTATTCTGGATTTTCTAGATATTTTTTTCAGAATTTTTTTGGCAAAAGAAAATTTTCAACCGTTACGGGGGTTGTAACGGTCGTTACGTCCCTGTATCATCCGTTATGGCTGATACCCATATTAGTAATGGTAGTAACCGTTATGACCATTGTTACCGATACGGAATACCTTGAAGTGACCTGATGCAACTAGTAGCAATATAACTTATAGTGCTGTAAGAGCACTAGAGTATTTCTCATTAAAAAGATCACTGTAGAGTTTTAACTTTTATTAAAGAAGCCCATACACTACCCTATGACTTAGGAAGGTGTTGTATGATTGTACAAAACCCATACAGTTTTTTTTTTTTTTTTGGGGGTAGCCTAGAAATCAAGGTATTTCATAACAGTAATGGCCACCACCATTACTGCTATGATACAGGCTGTAACGGCTGCTACGATCCCATAAGCGTAATGGTTGCCACCATTACCATTACATAACAGCCATTATGGCACATCTTGCTAGAAATATGGTAGGACCTGTGGGCCACTGAGTCAAACTGATTGTCCTTCAGGGCCATCTGTCTAGATTTCTGGATCTGTCAATCCGATCGGACTGTTGTCTCGTCATCATGATTGATCTCATGGTTCTGATCTTTCATTAAGATATTTGGGCTCTTGATGTGGTCCAGATATTCAATCTGGATGGCTGTAGTCTTATCTCCAATCTGGAAATTGGATGGGCCTGATGTTTAATATGGTGACCTGCAATATGAGCTGTTAAATGGGTTCGATCACATATTCAGCCATCAATGTGGACAAATGACCCTTTTCTAATGATTGGATGGCTTCGATTGTGGACCAGTGACCCTTATCGAACGATCAGATGGCTTGGATCCATTAATGCGCAATCCATTTTATTTTGCCTTGAGCTTTACTGGGGGCATGCAACTGGACATTTGCTTCCCCAAATTGCTTAAAGAAGCATTAAAATTATTTAAGGTAATGGGCTGCTCTGACAAGGGTTGCAGCGGGGTGTATTAAACACTTAGTTGCTTAACTGGTCGGGTTTAATAGATTTATCTTGATTTGTCATATAGGTGTATTGGACACTTACACTTGATCATTGCTGCCAAATCATCATCATCTAAGCCTTGTCCCGACTAATTGGTAACCGTCAATCCTCCAAAAATAAATAATAAAAAGAAAGAAAGAAAGAAAAAGGGAAAAAAAAAAAAGTTTCTCCATAGCTCCTAAGTTTGCAACATAAAAACTATTATGCTTAGTGGCTGGGCATTAGTTTCATTTTTGGTAACAGGCTGGCATAGTTTCTGTATCACTTAAAATGAGTTACTTTGTTGTGTACAACATTATTGTGCTATGCTTTAGGAGTACTTGTTCTGTAACTTTGGTTTGTTGACACAATTATCATCCCTGTCATCATCTAAGCCTTATCCCATCTAGTTGGGGTCGGCTACACAAATCCTGTTCTGCCGTTCCGCTCTATCAGGAGCGATATCTTCAGTTAGACTGTAGGTCATCCTTTTTTTTTTTTTACTACCTCCATCCACGTCCTTTCGGGCCTTCCCCTTGCCCTTTCAGAGCTTCAACTTACACCAACTCACTCCTAACTGATGCTGTTCTTGGGTTCTGTTCCACATATAAAACCAAGTCTAATTTCCCTCATCTTATTGCCTATTGGTGCTACTCTTAAGTTCCCTCGAATGCATCATTTCCAATTCTATCCTTCCTTGTCTTGCCACTCATCCATCTCAACATCCTCAATTAAGCTACCCATCCTATGAACATGTTCCTTAATTGCCCAATATTCTGTTCCATCTAAGCATGGCTGTGCCATAAAGCTTGGTTTGGTGGCACAATGTGGTCCCAAATTATTTTTTAAAGACAACTTCAATCGTGTTACCTAGTTAGTCTAACTTTTGTGTGAGACCTTGCAAATGTATGTCATATTGCTTTAATTGTGACCTTCTAGTTCTTAGTAGAAGTATCAAATGCTTTCATGAGATGGCTTTTAAGGATGGTTTTAGTTTTCAACTTATATATATATATATATATATATATATATATATATATATATATATATATATATATATATATATATATATATATATATATAAATTAAAAAAAGAAGATGTTACATTCTTACTGGTGCTTCTCTTTTGCTCTATATCTGAGGTGGTGATGCAATGTACTTTGAAAGTGATTTTCAGATATAACTCTAGTTTTTGTATGGAGTATGTTGACTGCTGAGCCTTTGTATCTGCAGCTTCTTTGTAAGTGCATGTAATTTGTTGATATGTTCTGAGTTGACTACTATCTTATGACCTTCATGAGATATCTGTCTTTGAAATGCAGGGAGGATGAATTTGATCTGGATCTTGAGGAAATAATGGTCATGGAAGCAATCTGGCTTTCCATTCAGGTGATGCTCCTGACAGATTACATCAGCCTTTCTATTTGAAATATTAAAATGACATTTTTTAAAACATTTTCACCACAAACTGGAAACCCCTTGAATCATGGGTATGTCATTAAGCAAATTATCCAAGATTTAAAAGGGTGAAAACAGATAGTAGCAACTTATTATATGTGAAACAAAGACTGCTCATTTTACAATTATATAGATAGAACTAAAGTATACTTCGTTTATTTTATTTTTTTCCTTTCACATCTTGTAAATGAGATACAAATATACTAACATAAAGATTGTCTGTTGTCATATGGATGAATGTTTAGATTCTAGTTATGGAAACTTATTTTTGTCATATCTACCTCCTTGACAAGATGAAAAGATTTTTAGTAATTCACTCACAAACAGATTTGCACCAAAGTTTCAGGAAGAATGCTTTACATCATCAAAGCTGATGTTTCTCTTTTGGAAACTTGAAGTTTTATATGTTTGGAAATTGGAAGCAATTTCTTTTTTTCTTTTTTCTTTTTTCCCTTCGTGATGGCTCCATCCTACTCTATTGTTTTTTTTAATCCTTGCCCTGCCCTGCCCTGCCCTGCCCTTCTTTGCATGACAGACTAACATACCTTATCCCATAAAAGGTTTTGATGTTGGACCATCCAATCGGATACCGGGAGTTGTTCATTGATGTTTGATTGAAAATAAGGACCATTTGTTTGAAGATCTGGACAATCCAAGAGTCTTTATTTAATTTCAAGGCCTATCCAACCGTCCAGATTGGAAATATAGACCATCCAACAACCCATATGAAAGATCTGGACCAGATCAGGGGTCCAGAGTCCAGATTGCCATGGATTCAAACGGATGGCTAGAAGTACGCATCGATTTCACCATGGGATCCACTAGTCCCACTGGATGCTCTTCTCACCCTTTGTACATAACCATATAAAATAAAAATAAAAATTTGAGGTTTTAAAAACCAATATGGGTCGAAATCACCACAAAGCATGTATACAACCCCCATGGTGAATGGAGTGTCCAGGTATTTGGAATTCTTTTTTTTTTATTTTTTATGTTTCCCTGTTTTAGGAGGAGAAGTGTTTTTAACCTCGGTCTTTAAAGGAATACTGGAAACAACACAACCATTGATCAGGGGAGACTAAGTTAACTATTTTCAGCCTTGTTTGTCTGAAATTTGAGAGATTTTTAAAACCTTCTTCTCGTGTGTGGTTGGCAAGTTCCATAGAAGTTTTGGGTTGCATTTTGTTTGTCCAATTAGCCAAACCTAGCTGCTCTGCTGCAACAGTTTTGGTGGCAACCAACTGTGGAATTGGCATTTTCACCAGAAAACTTGCAGCTTGTATACCATTGCCTGGTAACGCTATCATTTCATATAGTGCAGGGCTGTGGCAACACTTGGCTGCCGCTTGGGCATAGTAAAGCTCTGGTGTTCCTAGAGCGGCATGTCTTGAAGGCCATGATTTTCTATGTACAGATGACCCACTCATGTAGAAAACGAAACAGCTGGCTATTGTTATGCCTACGGCCCTCAATGAAGTGTGCTGCTCCCATTGATTAGGCATCTAACCATATCATTACCCTTAATATTATTCCTTGCGATTTTATTTTTTCTTCCTTTTTCCTTTTCAGAACTTCCCACTTTCTTTCTTATTTATTTATTCATTTATTTAAGTATTTTCATCCGAATTCAAACAGGAGCGTGGCACCCAAAGAAACCTGGCTAGCAGTGACGCCGCTCCGTCTGAACCATGTGCTTCAGAAGATGGACACCCCTCTCCAGCTGTAACCCTATCTGAATCATCCCCCTCTGGTGGTCTTGCATGTGCTATTGCTGCCCTGGCCGAGCGTCAACACATGGATGGGGATTCTGCTAATGCCACAGAGAATGTGCCAGCATATGACATGCTACCTCAGTCTGGTGGATTACATGCTGTGGATGAGAGGGCGGCAGAGAACTGCACTCCTGAAAGCTGGATCGAGGTCTCACCTGACAGTGGAAGGACAGTACCTAGAGAGGAAGGCGAGTGGGTGATGGATCATGGATCAGAGGTGGCAGAAGCAGGGACCAGCTATGCCAGTTCGGATACTGCGGTGGACGTAGGAGCTGCAATGCTCGACAGTGCTGGGGACCATTTTCAGCCCATCATGGCAGGACCTATTCTGCCCGAGAGCTTTGAGGAGCAAATGATGCTGGCCATGGCTGTTTCTCTGGCAGAGGCTCGAGCAAGGCGGAGCCCACAGGGACTGGCTTGGCTCTAGTAGCAGAATTCACAGTCGTAGTAACCAAATTTCATGCTTCAATTTTATCGTTGGTGGCTGTTGTTTGTTGTTACCTTTTCATCTCTTTTTTTCTCTCTTTTGTTTTGGCCTTTTTTTTTTTTCGTATATAGATGTTAAAGTATAAAGGAAAAGAAGTGAGAAAAAAAAATGGGGCACAGTAGTAGGGTGCGGATGGGATGAACAGAGAGTTTGATAAGGTCGATAGGGGCATGGAATTTGCAATAATTCTTTTTTTTTTTTTTAATTATTATTATTATAAATTTTTCTGCTATTCCAATTTGCCAGGAGATGCCTGTCTTGTATGGGTGAAGGCTGTTTCTGTTGAAATCTGAAGAATGCAATCTGGCAGAGATGTCGTTAGGAGCATTAATTGAACTTCTATGAATACATCATATCTTGGTGAAGCGCCTGGCCTCTTTTATCTTGTTGTTTTGTTTTTTGGGTCAAGAATCCGAAGCTTCCCTGTAGGAGAGCGAATAATCAGATCAAATGTAACGAGTAGCAGCTAGAGATGGCAATGGGCCGGACCGACGCGCGGCCCGGGCCTAGTCCTGTGAGCCCTAGCCCTAACGGGCTAAAACGTACTCAGCCCTTGCCCTAGCCCTAGCCCTAGCCCTAGCCCTAGCCATAACGGGCTAAAAAGGTCTCACCCCTGGCCCTGGCCCTGGCCCTAGCCCTAGACTAACAGGGCCTGCCCTCTAACGGAAAGGGTGACATCATCAAAGGTTTGAAATGGTCCCAACATATAACTTTTGTTGTTGTTTTTTTTTTTAAAAAAAAAATAATAAATTTGTATAACTTTTTCTTTTTCTTTCCTTCTGCAGTTTTCCCTCCGTCCATGATGAATCCCATCATATTGATGGTTTTGATTATACACTGCATGTAAAAAGAAGACCCCAATTTATCATGGGACTGGGCCATCAGGTTGATCAAGACCATTCACAGTTGGCCCTAGACCAGCTGGCCTGACACCGGCCCTAGATTTTAAGCCCAAGCCCTGGCCCTACAGGACCGGGACCCGCAGCCTGGCCCATTGCCACCACTAAGAGAAGCCTCGCACTTATCTTTTAGGTGTTGGATGGTGAGATTGGATCCAAAAGATCAATAAGAAGGTAATCTTTAGAGGGAAGTTGATGCGCAAGCATGCTGGAGCTGGTCGTTGCTTGAAACTTGGTGAGGACCAGATAACACCTTGGCCTGTTCGATCTTGATGGCATATTTATTTAAGTTGGGCTGGGAGGGCTGGCCTATCAGACCTCTATGCTGACTGATGTTATATTTATTTAAGTTGGATCTGCCTCATTTTTAGCTCATGCTCTGGCAAAACTGATGGACGGATTGGATAAAACACATATACCACGGTGGGGCCCACAGAGCTTGGACTGCATTGTGCTACCAGGGATATCCCTGTTGGCGGGTGCTGCAGGCAATCCGACTTTCACTTGATGGCCGTGCCCTTGCCTGAAATTTTTAGGACACTGCAAATGGAGCACTTCAGCTGTCTTGATGGTTTCATTGCATGCAACAAGTAGCACCCTAATGTTCCTCACCATAAAGCCAGATCTGTCTAAATTCTTAACTGTTGAACAGACGGCCCCCTTCTTTAAAGATTCTGGCCATCCAACATTTGAGCTATTCAAGCTTTTTTGGGATCCTCTACTATGGCACCCATCAGGCCAATTGTCTGGACCACATAACTGTAGGCTCCACCATCGATGTTGTAATCGAATGTCATTTACCTCTCTTATTTCTTAAGGAAGATGGCAAATGATCTCCCAGTGTTCAAAAATTCTCACTAGGGATTGAAGGAGAAGACTGGCAACGACATCCACAATGGGTGAACGATTGTTACGTGATTGAAATTTAAATAGGGGGTCCAGAAAATGCGTGCCCCATCACCTAGTTATGTGGACCAATAAGGCTGCAAGTTGGACAATCTAGACCGTCCATATAGTGGACTTAGAATGGATGAACACTCAGACAATCCATCCTGTCTGATCAGTGGCCATTAAAGCCTATGGTTAGTGAAAATGGTGAATGGTCGGTCCTACAGATGAGATTCTCAGACTCCCGTATTGTGATCATTACGGGATCGATTGGACACTTTCTTGAGCCTGCATATTTGTTGCCATAAGTGACTGAACCAAGACAGAAGTCACAATCCATACTGACCATGCTATAATTTCCATCTTAATCTTGAAAGAGCTAAAAACAGTTTAGAAATCAACACCTGTTCATGCATCCACTTCTGCTTTCGAGCTGCTCGAGAAAAAAGCAACAGGCAATGTTATGCCGGCCGAATTTCGGTGGCACCTAAAAGAGCTACAAATGCATAACATTGCGCCCTTGCATGGCCGCTGGGAAATGGCACTTTGGTGTGGAGAATTAAAGCAGTGACAACAACTTCTGTAGGCAGCAAACCATGTGGTCCCAACATCAAACCGTATAACAATCCCTAAACATCCTTTTACATCAACCCTACACATCATTAAAAAAAAAAAAGAAAAAAAAAAGAGGCAATGATACAAAATTCTTTAACTTCTTTTTTTTCCTAACCAGACCTGACCAAATTCAACCACATGGTTTCATAAAAGAATGATGGTTATAAATGCAGAAACACCCAAAATGATATATAGACCAAGTTTGAAAAGGACTTGACCTTTCACCGGACAATTTGGCTACCATAATCAGTATTGAATTTGTCGTAACGGTGAGCATGAAGATGAGCTGATGGTCTTGTATTCCTCAAAGCCGTTTCGATGTCTTCATGTGTGACTGGACCGATTCCTGGCAGTTCTGCAAGACCATGTAAGCAAATCAGTTAAATAGAAGAAAAACGACCTCTTATGCTGAGTTCTGTAGAGAATGTAAAGGGATAAAGACAGATGATAGAACACCTACTTGTTGATTGAGGTACTTAGACATATATTCAAGATTATAATATCAAATATTTTTCAAAAGTCATAACAGATGCAAAAGTTTCCACACGGAAAATGAACACAAATTTTCAGTTCTGAAGCAAGTAAAAACACCTATGGAGCTACAAGGAACTTTAATGATGATGGATGATCATGGCATTGCTGTCACGGATAATCAGTCAATGTCCATTACTGGTTTTGCGTTTGAAAATTACAGAAAAAGAAAAAATAATAATAAATAAATAAATAAATAGAAGAAGACATGCTGTTCCTAAAAAAAAATTACAACATTGTCTTGACAACCTATTTATCAACAAGGCAACTCTCTAACAGGTATATAATAGTAGAACAGTCTAAGCATGTTTGCTTGAGTAGAGAAAGGGGCCACATTTGGCTGCACTCAGATTGGTTACTTCGGGATAGATTTTGCAGGGTCAGTCTGGAAAAGCACTAAACCCACTACATATGAATCTGAAGCCACTGATTTGGCCAGTTTTGAGACTCGGATCAATGATCGCTACTATTTGATTTTGGCAAACAGGCCAAACATTTTTTTTTTTATAATCGCCTCTTGCATACAGGCATCTGTGGGGTCTTAGGTACTACCGTGCAATTTACTACACATGGTGCATAAACACAAAACTAGGAAGCACGTCCTCGAATCAGGAGAAAAATCAAATGGAAAATTGAAACAAAGAAAAGGGAAATTAAAAGATGGAGGCAGTTGAGATTGGCTCTGATCAGCATCAGAGGCAGTGAGGCGGACAGGTGTCCCCTTCCAGATAGTAAGCAAGCGTCAGCTCCAGAGGGAGTGGTGCCAATAGGTGATAAGTGTCAGTATCTCTGATATTGAATGGAATCCCCTCTTGATTTTGATATGCGAAAGAACCTAACACCACACTTTTATTTACTAATAAATGAAATTAAAAAAGAAAGGTAAACAAAACTAAGTGCATTAAACCTCAGCAAATAAAACGAGGGGATTGTTGATCACTATGCATTGAAGGGGATCATTTCTGTTTCATCAGATACCCACTTCCGCTCACTTGATCATTTAAAAAAAAGGTTGATAGGCTGATTTGATAAATTATGTTGTATAAGATTGAATATGTGAAGATTTTTTTTTATTTTAAAATAGTGCTTTTGAAAGGGCCTTGGGGGCACTATTTTCTTTCAGGGGTAGATCAATTCCCACGCACAAAAGCGTGCAGAAATGTTTTAAAACAAAAAAGAAAGTAACGAATGTATGAATTAACTAAGATTAGAAAACACTAGAGAACATAAACAAAAACTAGAAAATTAGAGTCAACTATGCCAGATCTCTTTGGTGGACACCCATCCTCACTACAATAGAGAAAAATCTTGTTCTTGGCCATTTATCAGCATGGGAATTTCTTGGGAGACTTTCATATTTTGATAATTTTCTTGTGATATTATTGGGAAAATCTCGCCAAAAATAAAATATTAAAAAATATTTATTATAACTAATAAACATTTTAAAAAAATTTAAGCATTTAGGTATAAATGAATTACTCACCTCTTAAATAAGTTATACGTTAAAAAAGCAATAATTTTGTGATAAATTGAAAACAACCGAGATTTTGAAAATACCACAACACATTAGTGCAATAATATCGTGTGATGAATATTTTGCAAGTGAAAATCTCGGCAATATTTGTCACAAGGCTCACTCCACCTCTAACTCAAACTTCTTTCTTGTGCTGAGAGGTGTTTGGGTTGTGTTGGGATTTTCTGGGCTTTTAGGGTTTTGAGAGTAGGAGAGAAGGGGAGAAATTGGTGTAGTGAGGACTATAAGGTGTGCGATGGAGTGAAATTGAGGGGTATGAGGGTATTTATAGACTTCGGAGACATCCCCAATGGTGGGAAATCCATGAACACATGGACACAAATTTCTAGAAAACTCAACATACTAGGAACTGGAGTCAGATCTGTGTTAGTGGCTTTGACACTGGCTGGCAACACAGGATCAAAGTCAGTGGCTCTAAAACCATCTGGCCATCCCTCCAAAAATGAATCTCTACATTGGCGTTAGTGGCCCTGACGCCAGCTGATTCTCACTAAAATTGGTGTCATTGCCTTTGATGCCAACAATCCCAGTTTGTTTTAAAGTAAAAATCTACATTTTAATAAGTTTTTTTGTGATGGGTTGGGGTCCAAATAGCTACAGTTAGGTTGTGCAGCTCGTGCTGCGGCCTAAAATGGGATGTATGTTTTGACGTTGTATTGGATTTGGCTCAATGTTTCTCACAGGGGACTTCCCTTACTCATTTGAAGACAGAATGATGCATGAAAATGTGGGTGCATACAAAGGATATGGAAGCACTTGAAGGGTGAACCAACATTGATAATTAGGGTCCAACAGTGTTGAAATTTGACAAAATGGCATATCAAAAGTGACTCAATTTTGACTCGGTCGGATGCCGAAATAGGGTGTCTACACCTACATGGACCAATCAGTGTATGGCCTTTTTTTCCTGCTCAAGTGGGTACCAATTGCACACAATTCTATGATTTCTATAGTTAGATAAGATGTCTTGATCACATCACACGCACACACATGCACACACGGGAAATAAATCAGGAAAGCTTTACGTGGCATCTTTTAAACGAAAGGATCCACTAGATTCCTCTATCTTATATACCTCCAAGTAATTCAACTTATATACTTCCAAGTAATTCAACCACATATTAGGGCTGTTATGGGCCAGGCATTGGCTGATCTAGTCTAGGCCTGGTTTTGAACCAGTCATGCTGGACCCATTCAAAATTTTGAGTCTTGCTATTAATGGGGTTAAAATCACTCTCAAGGAATACTATTTTTGCATCTTAAGAACCAAGAGCATTTTATTAGTTCATTTTCTTATTTTCCAAAACTAGATACATTTGTTGCATCTTCATTTCTTAAAATAAATAAATAAATAAATAAATAAGAAAAAGAAAGAAAACAAAGCAAATTATGTACCTTCCTCGGGAACTGTTTCTTGTTTTTCTTCCAAAGTTGCCATTAACCGCCTTAGTGGTTGCATGGCTGCCTCTTTGCAAACTAAACGGATATCCGAACCTGAGTAACCTTCTGTCCTTTCCACCAGCAAGTCGTATGGAAGCTCGTCTTCGCCAGGCTCCAATGGCAAGAGTTCCTCAAACATGGCCCTTCTTGCTTCAGGTTCTGGAAGAGGTACAAGGATCTTGTTGGATCGTCAGGGAAAAACTGCTGGATGAATAAACTACACCATTTTACCTGCAAGTCCTCCCATTTCATTTCCTAAATGACTACAATTACTTAGAGTTTTCTTTTCTTTCTGCTATGGCACCTCCAAGTAATCCCAGACCACCAAAATTAATAGAACTAAAAGAAAGAGAAGAATCAATAGTGAAGGCAACAAGTCTAAAATCCAACATGGGCGGACTGGTGCAATAATACGGCCACCACATCAAGTAGATCCAGTATTCGCCACGATTTTCTCTCTTTTATTATTTTTATTGCTGGGTGAACTGGGATCGGAATATCAACTCTTGAGCTGTGACTCATCTAATAGTTTCAAGGTTTGACCCTTTAATTAACTAAAATTTCCAAATAAAACAGATACCTTTTGATTTTTTATTTTTATTTTTTCTTAAAGGTAGAGAGAATTTTATTGAAACAAGCAACAAGGCTCAAAGAAACAAAACAAATTGCAGCCCGGACAGAAAAGACCAACCAAGTTGGTCTATATCATTATTACAGACACCCAGCTTATTATATCCATCTTAGCCTTCTTGCGGACATCCACTTCCATGCTGGTTTTGTTTTGAAAACACTGGCTGTTTCTTTCACCCCAAAAGGCCCAAATAGCCCCCGATATCAACCTCCAAACTAGCTTCAGCTCTTTTCCGAATCCACACCCTCTCCAAGCCAGAAAAAGACCTATTGTCCGTGGCAGAACCCACTGCATACAAAAACGACTAAGAAATTTCAACCACACCTTCACGGCAAAGGAACAATGAACGAGCAGATGCTCAACTGACTCCGCCCATCAAAACACATGAAGCAGTAATTTGGGATAACCATAGCACTCTTAGGAAGAGTATGTATTGTGAGAACCGTGTTCCTTCCGCCCCAACCATGCAAACACAGCCACCTTGGGATGGGCACCAAGTCTCCAAACAAAAGATAGCCAACCTTTGCTGTCATCCGATGGGGAACAGCTTAAGAGTTTGTAAAATGAACGAACCGAAAACCGGCCCGACTTCCCCAAAGTACAAATGATAATCTTTTCCCCTGCTACCAGCGAAATGCAATGAAGGCACTCTGTCAGCCAAAAAAATTCCTCCACTTACTCATCTGACAAGTTCCTTCGACACGGTGGACACCATACCACCTTGCTTCCAATAAGAGAGTAACATTTGTTGATCATCACTTCCTGGTTTGAAGCAATACTGGCTAGCCTAGGAAATACCATAGTGGCGACTCCACACATCCTCTCAAAATCTGATTCTTTTGCCATCGCCGTAAGAGATACAGATTCTGATCTTGGATATGTTCTTCAGTCTAAGTACTCTGCGCACCAGCCTAAAGCCTTGTAATGAGAAGAAGGGCTTACCTCCACTCACCTTACCGGATGCCATATCTTCTAGCAACAACCTCTCTCCAAAACCTTCATTCCTCAAAATTAAACCTCCATAGCCATTTACCAAGCAGCTTCATTTGCTCTTAAGCTTTCTGTTCCCGCTCCCCCTTCCTTTAAAGGCTTGCACACTTCGTCCCACTTCAAGAGATGTAATTTATGCTTCTCCTCGGCTCCTTGCCATAGGAAGTTCCATCTCAATTTATCTAGTCTCTCCAAGACCGAGGCCAGACATTTGAACATCAACATTAAGTATAAAGGGAGATTTAGCATTGCTGCTTTGATGAGTGTTAGTCTTTCACCTAGAGATGGATGCCTGCTTTTCCATTTAGATAGTTTCCTTACAACCCTCTCAATGACTTTATCCCACAGATTTTGGCGGGTTTGCCTACACACAACGGGAGCCCAAGGTACGTCAACAGGAACGACCCCACCCTACAACCAAAAGTCGTAACAAAAGCCTCTACCTCATCTCTTGTGGTACACAACCCAAGCAACTTGCTCTTACATAAATTAACTTTCCCTGATACCACTTCAAAACATTTCACCAACTGCAATTTTAGAGAGACGCAAAAGCACAAGCCTATGGGGTCGCTTCTGTTACTGGATAACCAGCACTGAAAACCATCTTTACATTGGATGGTTTGGTGTTTTCATTTCCTTAAGTTGTCCACCATATCAGCATCCACATTAAATTGTAAGTAGTAGATCGGGGGCGAGTTTCTCCTCACATTGAAGCCTCTAATCAAGTCCACTGACTATCCTCTATCCAGCATCTTGGTAGAGGCTTCGGCCACCACCACAAACAGATACAGGGAGAATGGATACCCTGCCTAACCTCTCAAAGCCCACAGAATAAAACTTTAGGTGAGCCATTTACAAGCACCGACAACCTGGCCAATCGAACACATTCATACATCTAATTCCTCCAATTTTGCCCACATCCCAGTCTTCTTAACATGTAGTTGAGAAAGTCCCAATTGACATGATCATAAGCCTTTTCAATATCCAATTTGCATACTACACTTTTTTTCCTTCCTCTATACCTCAAGTCCCAAGTATTCATAAGTAATGAGAGGACAGTCCAGGATGTGTCTTCCTGCTACAAAAGCACCTTTTGAATTTTCGCTAGCCAATTCCAAAGAACCTCCTTTTTTCTAATTGTGTTCTGGGCCAGTTCAGTCTATTTTACCACTCAGATTGAATACAGGATTCTACTATAATCGGCTGTAGTAGCAAAAAAACAGCCATTGGAACTATACAAAATATAAAGAATCCATAAGATGATGAGTCTATGTTGGACTTAAGAGTTCTCAAAAATCAGTTCCAAGAATTTCTAAGGGTGCCTATAGCTGTCAAACTCTTGAAAAATAAGGTGGCCCCAGACTCAAGGTCACCAGGATTCAGGCATGGGATACAAAGAATGTAACAATTCATCTTTACAAGAATGTAACAGTTCATCCTAACCAATAATAAAAAAAAGAAAAAAAATAGAAGCGCAGCACGGTTCCTAAGGTGTGGGCATGGGATACAAGAATGTAACAGTTCATCCTTACCAATAATAAAAAGAAAAGAAAAAAAAAGCGCAGCACAGTTCCTAAGGTGTGGGCAAGAAGATGGCTGAGAAGGCCACTTTATGTGGTTTGAGGCTGGAGAGAAATGAGGGAATTTCAGAGGCAAAGAAAGTGCTGCACTGTTCCTGAGGTGGCCACGAAGATTGAGTTTTATCACAGAGTGGGGTAAGTTGGAAGTGAAGGATTTCCCAGCACATTCTCTCGTCCAATTGGGCTGAATTGTTGCAATGCTGTAGCCCTCGCATAGCTGCCTCAGTCAATTGGAGCATTCCCCCTGGCAGCTGGTTGAAATTAAATTTCAACAGCTACTCTCTTGGAAATCCTGGTCCAGCCGTGGTCGGTGGGCGGATTTCGGGTGTTGGATCTTTCCGGTATGATTGGCATTTGGGGTTCGCTTTGGAATTCTCATTAAGTGGAGCTGGTAGCTAGGGCCTTCTATTTTCTGGGTATCTGGTTTGGGATATGGGGTTAGTGAGATATTGTATTTTTTTTCAGTCTTGTTTTCTTTGTTTTTCTTCTCTTTTGTATATTGTATTTTTTTTCAGTCTTGTTCCCCCCCCCCCCCCCCCTAAAAAAAAGAAGAAGAAGACATTCATAAAAGAAAAATCAACATGACCAGCAGAGTTTTCAAATCAGGGGCATTCCAATTGTGTACCTAAAGAACATAGCAGTTGCAAGTGCACACCCTCTTAATCATATTCATGTTGCATAATATAGATTGACAATAAAAAGGATACTCGCTTCTCAAGACGGCGAAGCATAGCTGCATCCAGCTCCCAAGGCAGATTTGTTGCTGCTAAAACAAAGACAAGCTCATCTGTCCGTGTCAAACCGTCCATCTGTAGTCTAATTCAAGCGATCAATTTTGAGAAAACCAAAATAGCATGTATATTATGAGTTTGGGTGTGCAAAAAATAGAACATGTACAATAGAAACACTTGCTGAGATTAGGAATGACACATTCAAACAATCTTTGAAATGTAAAAATGTCACATATATAACTATAATTGCTCTTACCTATTGACGAGGGTAACTTACCAAAAGGTCAGAGGATAACTGTTGAGTGATTCCATTGACATGATACCATGAAAGTTCATCATCACATTCAACAAGATTTACAAATTGTGATACTTCAGCTCATCTCTGGATGATGATGACGATGATATGACAGGTTTGCATGGAGATCACTAAGGTGGTCGGAAGTGAATTGCATTGCATATATGTCAATTCAAAGGTTTGAGCACAGCTTTTCTTATTTTGTTCTTGGGGCCTTATTCACTTTAGTATTTGGTTTGCATAGATCTTTTACTTTAGTTTCTAGTGATAAAAAACCTATTAATCTACTACAAGCAAGGATAACACCTACGTGAGTGGAGGTGTGAAGAAGGGCTGCTGTAATATTTCTATGGTTTGGATAAATTGGAAAGACAGGCATTGCAAAAGATTTGCACCATTGGTTATCCAAGATTAGGTCTGCTTTAGCTCTTAGCTTTCGAATAAAAAAAATCTAAAGCAAAACAACAATCTCGAGAAAGTAACATCTGGACTGCATACTGCAAAGATTTTCCTTAAACACCATCAACCATGCAGGCAATAGACAGATCTCTCCCCTTCTAAATACATGCTTCTTTGAGTGGTGTTTCAAGTGTTAACAGTCTTGTGAACACTCCATTATCTCATGACAAGTCAGATTTATAATTTATATTCTTAGAAAGGGTAACAATTTGCTAAACAAGTTGAAAGATGGAAATGGATGGAAAACTTCATGCACGCAATGTTGTCAAAATTGTTATCCTATCACAAATCATAATAGGTGTTGAATCGTATTGAATCGTAAATCATATCATAAATCGTAAGATTTTTTATGATTTTCTTAAAAAATATGAAAAATATAAATAAATCAGAAAAAATTAAAAATTCAACAATCATCCTTTTTGTCATCGATATGCACCAAGTAATACCATGTCATGATAGTGCTAAAGAATTCTCATCTTTCCTTCTTTTTGTCTTTCAAGATTTTTTTCTTAAAAAACTTACAAGAATCCTTTAATAATTTATGTTCTTGTTACCATTCTTGAACGTAGAATTACATTGGAAAAGCAACATTTGATTTTGTAGACTGGTGAAAAAAGATACTTTGATTTCTAACCATCATTCCACAATACATGTAAGTCCTTGATAATAACCATCCATAAAAACATTCTAGATAAGTCATACATCAATTTCGTGTTTTGACCAATTAAAAAGTAAGAAATCATTTTAAAAAAAACCCTATAATTTAATTTTAAAGAGAATATATATAATTTAATCTCTTATAAATAACAAAATAAAATAATTTACCATTTCTAAGCTATTCTTTTTTAAAGTTTTTTTTTTTTCTAAATGATTCTTAAAGTCCCCACCAATTTAAAAACATTAAATGAAAGCCAAGTGAAGCTTAAAATAGAAGAAAACAAGTATAATTTCAATCATAAATCAGCATTTGAATCGTAAATCGTAGGATTCAAATCATAAAATCGTAGGATTCATATAAAATGGGATTCAAAGGTGGGATTCAAATAATTTTGCTTAAGATTCGACCCAAATCGTAAATCGTAGGATTTTGACAACATTGCATGCATGTCATAAGCTCTACAAGAGAAAATAAATGCATCTTCATTTTAAAATTGTTGCCTCAAGCATGAAATGATGCTAACGCACCTTGGAAAAGGAAGCCTCAAATTGATTAAGAAAATCCCCTCCCTCCCTCCCTCACTCAATAAACCAGTTTTGACTATCATGATAGTTAACCCTCCCTCACGTCACCAACATAAGCATCACTACCTAAGTTTTGACTATCATTAATTGTGACCCAAACCCCCTCCTTTATAAATGACTGTACATTTACATTTATATGATATTTATCTTATTTTTAAACTAAATTTTACTTATTTGAGATAGTCGAAAACCACCTGTATAAGTAGCTCAGTCTTCAAACGTCTGCTGGCTTCATGCTCACTTCGCGCTTCACCACGTTGACTAATGATTGCATCAATCTCATCAAGAAATATGGTTGATGGCGCATGATGCCGAGCAAGCTCAAATAAAACTTTCACCAACTTCTCTGAATCACCTGCAATATCACATGCAGTACTATTAGTGATATAATAATTCCAGAAAAAATTATGAAGACAGTTAGGTAATTCTAAGACCACACATGCCAACCTGGCATGTGTGGTCCATCCAAGCTGCACATCAGGCATGGACCCCACTGTGAGATAACGAGGATCAAAAGTGTCTGAACTCATCAAGTGGGCAACACATGTATGAAAATGGGCAGTCCAGAAGAATTGCCTACCGTTGACATTCAATATACACTTATGGCCTGCCCAATGAATGCACTGGCCTGATTAGCATCAGTCATCATGTGGTGTGGCCCACCTAATGAACAGCCTGGATGCCAATAGCATGTGCAAGTTCATCGCATGTGGAGATGGGTTACTAGACCTATACGGATCAATCAGAATGTCACTAAAAAGAAGAAACAAAACCTAAAATAATGATCTAATTATTACAATACAAGCTTATGCGTATCAAGGGAACTTAGTTCTGATCTCGATGTCTTCTGATATGTTCCTCATGAAGCTAATGATGTGTCAGCTTCTTCACAAAGGAAGCTTTTCTAGACCATCCCTTGTTATTGGCAATATCAGCACCAGCTTTGAGGTGTTTTGTTTCTTTTGAATAAATTGTCAATCACCACACACATGCACACAGACAAAGACAACAAGTAATCTAAAGAAGTATCAGTTCAATACATACCACGCCATTTGCTGACAACAGATGATGCCGAAATATTGAAAAAAGTAGTATTGCACTCAGTTGCAACAGCCTTTGCGAGCATAGTCTGCAATACAAGTTGCAAATTAGTCATTAATAAGCATAATAAAATTGAAGACCAAACCATATGTCATCTGCCGGAGAACAGATATGCGATTTGATTTTGAAAGGAAAAGGAAGAGCCACCAACTTTTGAAGCCAGCAACTAGACAAAATAGTGGTGACCAACAAAATTCAAATACCAAGCCTGATATTATTATTTAGCATTGCCATACAATATATATATATATATATATATATATATATATATATATATATATATATATATATATATATATATATATATATATTACGAGAAGGAAAATCACCCTATAAAATAGAAAACTAAATTAAGAAGAGGTAATAATTTCAGGGGAAATCAAAATTTTGATATTTACTTCGTTTTTTATGCGAGCAGAAAAAACAAAATCCCAACTTGAACTTGGAGGTAAATATTTCAGGGAAAACAACTTCTTGAGATCTATTATCTTTAAATGACATGTGACATAACAAAAGCACAATATGACCTTCAATGATCATGCAGGAACATTCAAAGAAAAACCAAAAAAGGAACATCATGGGTCCAGTTAATCAATCCAGAGTGTTGAAAATGCAAAACCTCCATATCAATGGGTAAAACACAGAATGCTCCTCCATTTGGGTGCACTAGGAAATTCCTAATTCCCACTGGGCACATTAACCATTTGCCCACCTTCTGGCCATAGAGTTTGTTTCTTGTACAAAAAGAAATAAGTGTAAGCGCATCTTGGCACCAGTTTGACAGGAAAAAAACCCAATGGGTGCACTGCCATCTATTTGCCCAAACGGCATGGGGCTTAAATGGTATAACTTCAACACTTTATCGCTTTCCCAAATGCCCCCTACCCTAATATAACAAAAAGGCAAATTAATACAGTCCCTATCCCTAACACACAGCAACAAATACTACAGGCGGTAGCTGCCGACTGGAAGACACAACATGCTCTACTAGAGAAATGTTTTTCAACAAACTCCATTTGATTTCCCAAGGAAATAGGGAATCAAAAGGGAAACATGGCACAGGGGAAAAAATGGCGGAGTGCGAGTATTTTTGGGCAACATTTGAACCAACGAGCTGCTTCTAAACCAAGTCCAGGAAACTTCTATTTTACCCATTTCCCTTGGCATTTCTTGAGTGTTTATATTCATTTCTCAGATAGTTTTTAAGCTTTCCCTTTTGTGCATCTCTTTGTGCATTAGTTTCGTACTCTTGGTTATGGGAAGTGAAGGCGTCACGTAGAGTTCTCACATTTGGTTAGTGAGAGGAACAAAGTTCAATTTAACTATATATTTCTAGTGAAATAGGCATAAATCATAGTCAATGCACGTCGTATGTGCCTAAGGGATGACCAGATGAGGAAACCATGGATCACTTATTCATCCATTGTCCAGTTGTGTCTGCTAGCCAGAGCGGTTCTTACATTAGTTTGATGTGATGTGAGCAATGATAGCCTCAGTGGTTTCACTGCCAGAAGCATGGAAGGGTGGAGAAAGTTGTGAAGCATTTTTTTGAACGGTGAAAATTTTATTAAAAGAAAGGCTGGAGCCTAAAATTACAGAAAGTTGTGAAGTATTATTTTTAGTGTTCCTACGATCAATTTGGAGGGAAAGGAACAATAGCATATTTAATAACGGATTGGAGCTGGTTGTTATGTTGATTGATAAAATCTGGACTTAGGTGTCCTTATGAGCCAATTCTGTCATGGAGTTTTTGGGGTGTTGTTCCGCTGATATCTGGAGTGGGTTGAGTATATTTGTAATGTAGGTTTGGGCACGTGCCCTTGCTTGGGTATATTCCCTTTGGCAGGCTATCTGCTCATGTGATGATGCTATCTACATGAGCATAGAAAATCAACATCCCTCCAGTCATGTTGTTGAAAGCATGGAACATGCTTCCATGCTCACTCAGCAAGAACATCTAGGAAATGAGCCAAAAATTTTATTATACAAGGAAACCTCTAAAATGTTTCCAAAGAAACGGAGCCCATATCCTATTTTCTCCAGACATTTTTCTTGAATTCAGAAATTTTTTAGTGTCCTGTTTTTAGCAATTTTTTTTTAATTCTAAAAATGTTTGGCGTAAACATGTAAAAATGAAACGCATATCTGTATACATCTGAATAGTTAGAAATCTTAACATATTGAAGAAAATGGTCCTCAATTAGGTCTTCACAAGTCCTAATTGATAATACACATGATTACGCATATTTCATAAAGGTGGGGAGAAAGAGGCATATGTTAATTTGCAAGTTCCAAGAAAATGCAAGCAAGCACCTATAAAAGAATAATGAGAAGAAGTTAAGAAAAAAATAATAATAAAATTGATAGAAGACTGGATCTTCAGAATAAATTGGATATTATGAATAATGAAATGCAATTTCACCAAGTGCCAGGTATTGTCAAGTACAAACCTTCCCTGTTCCTGGAGGACCAAAAAGCAGAATACCTTTCCATGGTGATAGAAGACCAGTGAAATACCTGAAAGTAATACACATTATGAAGAAGAATTTCAGCTTCTATGAATTGGAAATTTCAAAGATCTCTGCAGGGGGGAAAAAGAAGAAGAAGAAAACTCTTCACAACAGTAGACTGAACATGAAGGATCAGACTTGAAGCCTTGATGCTTCTGTCTTCACAGTTCACACTCTTTCTAACCTTTATCCTTTTGTGTTTTTTTTATTAGAAAAGGAATGACCTAACTTCTCTCTTCAAGGGTATTTCTATTCTTGGATGAGTACTTCCACTCTTTCTTCTTCTTCTTCTTCTTCTTCTTCTTCTTCTTCTTCTTTTAGAAATTTCATGTGTACAGTGATTCCAAAAGACCTTTTAATTTTACAGAAATTTGACATGAAGTTTAACAAAATTGCATTATTTTAATCCCTTTGGACTTTCCACCAAATATCAGTGCTGCAACCAGAATGGCCAAAACTCCTAATGTAGCCCAAATGAAGTAAGCTGATGAACAAAATCAATCTCCCAACTTAGTCTGATCAAGCTCAAAACTCTAATCTCCATCTAACAACTTCTGATCAAGCTCAATACTCTAATATCCATCTAACAATGAGACTTTTCAGCTTCAGTTTCTCTTTCATGCAATTACGCAATGTGCAGCACTGAGAAGTAGATTGGTGTAATTAGAGAAGTTCACCAAATGGACATATAAGAAATGAATGGATAAAAAGTGGCGCAATATGCAATACAAAGCTTACCTAACGTAATGAGCTTCAAAAGCTAACAAATTATTCATCTAAAAGAAAATTTCTCAAATAATTCTCAACAATTTTAATAGAACTATCCACGAGGCATTGACAGACTTAATGAGACCTACTTGGGATACTTTATTGGCATCACAACTGCTTCCTTGAGAAGGCGCTTTGCATTCTCTAACCCCTTGATGCTTTCCCACTTCACATCTGGATTCCCACGAATGATATCCCTGCTAGTAACAAAGACCGAATATAAATAACACTCGTACCAACTCAGTATTAAAGATATGCCAACTGATGGATTCTGATCCATGTATAACAGGGCATTTTGTAAAACGCAGAATTAGGGACTGCTTAGCTATGGTTTCCATCTAAGTGGCACTGAATTTACCTACTTAAACTCTCTGCTAAGGTGCGCATTTCTGCAGATTCAAAAGCAGGAAGCAGAGACCTTTGCCTGCAAAAGTAAATATCATAAAGTCAAAAGCTTTCTAGCATACAAACAAATGCTGCCTGCAGCTTTTGGGTTCCAAGAATCAGGACATGATATGGTATCTTTCACAAATTGAAAAAACTTCAATCTGAATATGAGCAGTCATGCCAGGTATTACCAAACATTTTTCCTTTTTATTGACACATTTGGGTCTTTGTTCTCTTACCACCAATATCAAGACAATGTTCCCATCCGCATTTCAGAGACACCAGATCCCATTTTTGAGAAAAATAACCAAAGCATATAAAAGAGCAACACCAAGTAATCTACCAACTCCCATGATATGAAAGGGCTTTTGTGTCCAATAATGAACCATTGGAAGAGGAGGATGAATTAGAACGTAGCTGCTATATGGAAACTACGATGGACATGCCAGACTAATTTAGTAGGCAAGTTGAATACATGAACAAGAAACAGCTCAGCATAGAATGCGGTTGAATTATATGGTCTACAATTGAACAGACCCAACTAGTCCACCTACATACAAAACCAAGAACAATTTGAGAATCCATAATCTGTGAGCAGTTCCAGATTATGGTCTACAATTGAACAGACCCAGCTACACTTGAACAGACCCAGCTAGTCCACCTATAGTTAATGGTTCAAGTTGCACTGAATATTTTATTCTGTGAGCTGGTTCATAACGAACTTGCTTGATATGGGGGTCTTTTAGTTTTTGTGTCCCTTGACATTCTATGAAACACTCCTCTGTTGCAAAAAGAGGGACCAAAGACATTTATTTAAGGTCTGTCGCCAAACAAGAAAGCCAATGACTGTGTTCATCTAAATTTTCTATTGTTCTCATTTTATTCAACATATTAGCAAAGTCCAGTTACACCATGAAAATCAAAGAACTCTTTTAAAGGCAACAGGCTCAAGCAAGCAGAGGTTGATCCTCGATAAACCAAGTGATATGCAAGGTTGTATAGTGTTTTCCTCGATTAGGCATTCAAAAGGAATTAATTTAATTACTTTGTTTCATATTTAACATATGAAACAAAGTAATTACTCAACAGCTATGACAGTTAGAGTTGTTTGAGTAATCATACGGCTTTTCGTCAGTTCGCCCAGAAAGAGATACAGGAAGTTGACTGGTGCCATCCCTCTCCTGAAATTGAAAATCACTATGTATCAAAATATATAAAAATACATAAGAGTTGCTTATTAAGAATAAGAAGCTCTATCCATTGACATCCTATGGATCATTTGATACGTACCTGACTCTGGAACTGCTCAAAAATGGCCATATCAGATGTGTTTTTGATATTTCCATTCCCAACCACCGTATTCCAAGAATGACCATTAGTGACTGATTGTTGATTAGCTAGATGCACTGACCCATCTTGCTGCTCAGTCTCCCGTTTTCTCCCAAACTTCACATCATAATACAATTTAAAATCCTAAAACAGAGAGAAAGAGAGAGAAACATTACATCCCAACATCATTGCACAAATCAATGAAATTTGGTCTAGAGTCGTTGAAACAAGAAAAGGAATGAGAAAAGTAAAAGCCAGTTACACCCTGGTGAATTGCAGTAAAGAAGACATTAGCAAAAACTAACAAAAATTTGTCTAAGTTGCAACCAATGCACCTTGTGCATTATTTGTTAGTACCTTAAAGGTAGAAGATCGGGTTATGCATCTAGACTATCCATCTACTCAGTACTATCTTTAAATGATCCATGGTTGAAAAGCACAGCGATTGGATGGTCCTGTCCATCGCCGTTTCCCATTGAACAACAAACTATTTTCATCCTTTACCATCCATCTGAAGACCTTGATCGGATGGCTAGGATCTTATGGTGTGGTATCAATAGATAGACGGTCAGAATCCACCGCCCGACCTGCCACATGTAAGATATTGGATGATTAACTTTGATTGAGGCAAGCCAAGCTCTATGCAAGATGAAAAGCAAACGAAGACAGCCCACCGCAAACAGTGGTCAAATCCTGCACCTAAGATGTTGTTTGGATTCCTGTAAAGTTTTTGAGTTGTAAACACTTCAAACCTGAGAAGAATTTCAGGTGTAAACTGTTTACATGCTATTCCGTTTCGCTTCAAGTGGTAAAATGTTTATAGGTAATAGATTATGTGTTTGGCTAACTTGTAAAGTGTTTACAATGTATAAAGTAGGTATTCACACCACAGAGTTGGGAGTGCTAAATTCGGCCGAAATCTGCAAAGCACATAAAAAGGCTTGATTTTTCGGGCCTTAGGAGATCATTGAAGTATGCACGTGATGGACGGATTGGTTGTCTTACACCCATCACAGTGGGCCCTACACAGAATCTGAAAGATTTTTAATGGTGTGCATCCCATCCCAAATGTTCCCTCTCGTGCGACCCATCTGGTGAATGGATGTACTGTAACATCATGGTGGGCCCCACAAAGTATACAGGCAAATTTTGCCATCCAATCACCTGCTTGTAAATTGTTTACCTGTAAACCCTTTACAACTATGGTTTTACAGGCATCCAAACAACCCCCAAATTACAGTATTGCAGAGGCTAGCAAAGCACATATTATTCTGGAAGTGGCGAGGCCATGAGATAGACAAAAGTAGACATGATCACAATCTAATTCCAACGATTGAAATATGGGCAGCTGGACCTTGCTAGGGTGGTACAACTCATCATACACGTGATATGCACAGATACAAATCTGGACCATCCAAATCGTCGGTCCCATTATGGATGGAGCACAGCGCAAAAATTGCACAGATCGAAAGATTATAACCGTCATGACCATCAAATTACCGGTTAAAAAGAAAACTGTCAACAGTCTGAAATTAACAGGAAAAATGAGATGGTTAAGATTGCCCAATCGGTATGATTTCGGACGGCAACGCTGCATCCAAAATGAGAGCTTCAATTGGGGTGGTCCTGATCAGCATGCATTACACCAAGTGTACAATAGACGGTCTGTAACACCCTAGCGCGGTCCACCTGATGCGATACCACCAGGGCAGAAAAACATGCAGAAGCACAATTCCATCCACATACATAGAGAAAAATTTCCAAACTCTTGAGGATCTTGTAATACAAAATTCAAACACCAGGAAGAAACTGATAGTGATTTACAATAGATTGAAGAAAGAATGAAAGAAGATTCGGAGGTCAATATCGGAAACTTCAAAAAGAAAACTACTTCCGATTTCATCTAAAACTACAATCGAGATATTCAAAGACTACTGAAATGAAAGAAAAAGATATGAGAGAATGCCAACTCGATCCCGTCTGAAAATGAAAGAAAAACGCATCAAAATCAAACCGGATTTACAGACAGACCTGGAAAGACCAGCGAGTCAGAGAAGGTTCGTCTCCCATTTCTCTACGCTGCTTCTGAGAGAAAGGGAAATGAGAGAAAAAGGAAAAGCTCTCTCTCCTCTCTTATGCCGAAAAAAAATAATAATAATAGAGATATCGGTGCTACAGCGAAGCGAGTGTCGAGAGTGAAGAAGTGAGAAAGGAAAGGAAAGTACTACGCCGGACCACTTAACTTTTATACTCCTCAGGTTTTCGCATTGGTCCAAAACTAGTAAAAACCAGAAAGGAATGTAGGATAGAACCCGATTATCAAACCCGAGCTGTTAATAATTGAGGAGGACAGCAGCACCATGAGACCGATGGGCCCCACCATGAAGATCTGCCTTCTGGAAAATCAGGTTGATCCGCAGTCAGAGAAACGGCTGTCCATTTCACAGAGGTGTGGCCCACCTGATGAGTGGAATTCACCTTTTTCATGGCACTGATGTGCCACACAACTGGCAACTAAGATGGGAGGGTACCATAAGTTGTGATACTCTGCCTGTGGGATGGTTATGAGTTTTTGAAGAGTTCTGTCATTTTCGGCACGAGGACATGATACGCGGGTTTTTTAATGGCTTTTTGCAATAGGAGTTTATGTTGATCCAGGCTCTTGGACGTACTGTGGATGGACCGTGCAAATGAAACGTCCCTAATTAAAAGGTTAGGATTGTCTTATAGAGGGGATTTTCAGGGATACGTCCATCCACGGTGGATCTCAAGAGACCAATGGTCTGGATCACTGAACGGTGAGCCTTGCACAAACCGAAAAGCTGAGTGTGCACTATACACATCCTTTGGATCGACCATCATGTAAATTGTAAAGTGGTCAATTCCCTCTCAGGACCTGTACAAGTAGGACCATCATCAGCAAGCTGACCGTTGATCTGATGGGCACCCGTGCGTTCTGGAATCCACCAGATCGATGGCTCCTTGGTCCAGGGCGGTTCACGAGTCAAGCTAACTTGAAAAGCTGGCTCGACTTGGCTTGAGTTACCTCGGGTAGGCTTGGCTTGAACGGTCGAGTCAAGCCGAGTCAAACTAATTATTTGAAGCTTAGTTGAGTTTAAATCAAGTTCGACTATGGGGTATTCAACTCGAACTCGACTCGACTCGAAGCTCGAAATTGAATTCGACTCAGCTCGATTAATAAATATAATAAATATTATATTATATATATATATATATATATTTTAATATAAGTTTTAAGTTTAAACTTAAAAATGAAAAAAATAAAAAATAAATCCTAGAATCTTTACTTGACCGCAGGCACCCCATTTCTTTTTCCTTTCTTCTCTTTCTCTGTCCACTGTCAGCCGCACGCCCGCCCCAACTACCACCACCAGTTTTTATTTCAGCTCCACAATAATATGATTTCAATCTCTTAAGATCTACTTCTTAGGCGAGAAACTCAAGAATTGGAGATGAGTTATTTTCAGATTTATTAGAGCTACAAGGAAATCCAATAATCTAATTGACTAAAGCTCTTTACTTAATTTTTTATATGTGTCATGTTCTATTTCTTTTCTAATACTTGAATTTCTACTGGTGGAAGAATATTAAGAACAGATCGATTCTTATAGATTTTCTTATCCGATTCGAAGCTTTGTTTAGTTTTTTCATTGGATTTTGCTTTGATTCTCTTAAGATTTTTAATTTTTTCATTAATGGAGGAAGATCAAGAACAGAATCCATTACTCTCTCACTCAACAAGCTCGAGCTCAACTCGAGGTAAACTCGACTTGACTTGAACCACAAACTCAACTCGAACTTGACTCGACAGCTTTGACAAACAAACCAAGCTTCAATGTCTCGAGCTCGAACTCAAGTATAACATGAACAAGCCAAGCCAAGCTTGGCTCACCTCAACCCGGCTCATAAATTCCTCCTGAGGACGCGGCTTGGTTGGATCCCCGGATCGTCCAGGGTCAGATCCCTTTTACTGGGACGCCCACATTGATTCCATCAACCGTTTAGACAGCTTATTTTAGGAATGATTCCTAAAAGCCAAATCTCAAGTGGACTCAACTGACAGAAACAGTGGTAATTGCCATCGACTTGTTGATAAGGTCACAAAGACTTGAATGAAGGGACCAAAAAACTATCATCTTGATCCAAAACTATGTGGCCCACAAGAAGTTATTAACGGTCAATCAACACTTTTTCCTGTAGTGTGGCCCATCTGAGATTCGGATATGCTTCATTTTTTTTATAATTCCCTAAAATGAGGTACCAAAACGGAAGGACAGTGTGGATGTAAGTAAAATACATCAAGGTGAGCCCATACTCAGGGATCCACCGAAGCCGCGTCCTCCCCCGAGGACGTGGGAAGGAAATGGAACACGTGGAGACGTAAGATCGCTGTTTTGAAACAGGTGGAGGTGGGTTTCCTGCTTCTTTCGGCTTTCTGGAGATTGATACGCTACACCCCGGGAGTACCGGAATATGGTAGAGCCGTCTCTCTAGAGTACACATGGCATGCTGATGTATCAATCTTGACCGCCCAACAAGTGGGCTCATTATGGATGGCCAATATTTTTAAATAATACTAGCATAAAGATCCACATTTTACTCACTATTGGTTGCTTAATGTCGACTACTGTCAGCTTTTGTGATCCCAATAAGTTTTTAATGGTGAGCATTCAATCACTACTGTTTATGGTCCACCTGAGATTTGGATCCGTCTCATTTTTGGATTCATGCCCTAAAATGAGCTGCCAAAATGGATGGACGGCTTGGATAAAACACAAACGGTGTGGGCACGAAGCTTTTCCAGCACCGACGTGGTACCGGAGGGGTCACCGAGTCACTGCCGAATCCGAATGAAAAAATTAGCACTGTGGACTCCTCCGTCTTATGCCTAATTTTTTGTTCGACCCGTACCAAGGTAGTTTTTTAATATACGGAAAGAGAGTTTTGAATAAAATTCTCTGATTTGATATGGAAAGGGAGTTTTGAATAAAAATATCTCTGATTTTTAGGGTAAAGCAGTTGAAAATTTTTAGAGTATTTTTATTTTTATTGATTTGTTAGTACAGGTAAACGTTTATTTTGGTAAGAATGGTTTTGTTCGAGTCTAATAACAAAAGGTACATGGTAAGTCAGGTATATATTAAAAAATTACCCAATCCGAATCCGTCTAAAATCATTTAACCCAAGAGGGGATTGCATGTGCCCCAGCAGTGCGGTCCACAAAGATGTCCATAACAAATCCACACCATCCATCTGATTTGAATGACCATGACATGATTCTAACCTAAGGCGGATTCAAAACTCAGGTTAGCCATGACAACAAAGCAGTGGGAAAAGAAACGTCACCGTTAAAACTTTCCTGAAGCTGATCATAATGTTTAAATGTCATCTAAACCGTTCATAGAATTATCACCACTCAGATAAACTGTGGGAACCAATATTATCCTGATACAAAACTTTCCAGGCGTTACATGAGTTATGATATTGGTATTTCAGTTTATTTTCTGTCACTATAGAATATTTGACTCTTTCTTGTTTTTTCGTTGAATGCAAACATTTCCTTCTAGACCATCAATATATTTTCAACCACAATAGTTAGAATTCTTAGTCTGACTTGTTTTTGTACAGTGATCTATCACAGCAAGAGTATTTAGATATCGACTGTTATGATCATTGGGCCATGGTCCCAACTTGAACAAAATAAAAAGCTTCTGCTCTGCAAGCTTTTGCCCCCTCATCGTATAATGTCCTTTCCTCACATTCACTGATTCACGTACCATCTGAAAAGATTCGGTGATGGCTCCCTTTCTATTCGCTCGGGAATGCCCTAGATCACCTGTTTTGCCAAGCGCGTAAGACTGTTCGGGGATCATGATGTTATATTTGTGAAATCCACTACATCGATCAGGTGAGTACCTCTACAATTGGCCATATCAAAAAGTATCATACGGATCGACAACTCAGGTGGGCTAAACCACAATGAACAGTTGGTATGCGACCCTAACAGTGGGCTTGTGTGAGCTTAGAGTTGGAATTTTACGTTGTTCCTTTTTATATAGGCTAGGTGAGTTTTTGATCTCAGCCGTTTGAATTTTGGCTCTTTTGCTTTAAAAATGAATGGTCATTATATCTTTAGTGTAGTCGTAGAGTTGAAATATCCAATGTAATAATTTTTGGGGCATTCTCATCCAAGGCGTGCTCCATCACAAAAAGCATTTTGGGCCATTGAAAGGATCCCAATTCCAATGGATGGTATCCCAATGTATCATATTGCGAACATCCCATTTGATTTGAATTGGATTTGCGGTCTAGTAAGGTCAAAACTATACACCTCGTACATCGTCACTCAAATCAAACCGTTCACATCCTGACATCCACCCTCAATCGAATATAATCTAAATATCGGATGGATTTAATCACCTGGATGGATTTCTTATTAACTAAATTTGTTTGTTGAGTTCTGGCCGTTGATTAATTGTCGATTTCACTTTCAGCGAGATGTCAAACCAGTCCACCATCCAAAATAGTATTTCAGTGTAAATTTTTTTTGTCAATAGACCAACATAAATTGGACCCCACAATTTGGACGGTTTATTTTGAGTTGCCGCGTCCACAATATCCAAGTGCATGAATATGAAGCGTCTCTCCAGCAGAGTATCAATGTTCTTTCTTTCTTTGTTTTTTGGTGGCAGTGACGAATGGTGCCGATCGCTGACAACTGGGCCCACTTGTCATAGATGCGTGTCACGCATTAAAATGTAGTTCCACTTTAGGAAGTAAACTTTCAAACTCTGGCAGGCTCTTATAATTTATGGTATGTAAGTAAATCAAACTAAACTGTCCAAATCATGGGTCCCAGTTCAGATATATCATAAACCAAAGATCAGATCACTTGGATGGCCTAACTGTTAGATTGGTGGACAACTAACTGACGGCTAAAAATAAAAACTATCAATGGTCCTGTTTTCAACGAACTAGTGTCCACGAATCAGAAGCTAAGATCGTTAAAAATAAAAAAATAAAAAAAATCTGATTTTAGGTTTATCAGTAAGTGTCAATGCGTTGCACAGTTGGGTCGGTTTAATTTTCTGTTTCTATTTTCCACGTACACAAAATCTGAGTGCCTGCGTAGGAAGCGCCATACGCCGCCGGAGTGACATATTATTTTCCTTTGAAACTCCGTACATGACATGTCCTTTCCAAGGAAAAGGGTATTTTGGTCATACCTCGTTTCTCCAACGAACCTCTTAAATCCGAAAGAAAAAATCATTTTAAAATTCAGAGAACCCTAATCTGCTGAGTAAAAGAACAAGCATTCCTTTTGCACGCACTGCAAATAAAGATTAATCTTAGTTGAGTATACTCGTGCGAGTGGCCCTTTTTCGTACTCGCCCCTTGTACGCACCAGCTAGGCGGACATGTGAGAGATCAGAGCCACTCATCAGACGGAACTGCCAAGGAGACAGCTTAAAAGTAGGGTAAAACACCGTGTGTGCATACTGGTTACCTGTCTGCACGTGGGAAGAAAGTGCGTGAGATCCATCCCGTCGATAATGATTCGGATCTCCCAATGTGCAAGATTTTTGGAGCATGGGCAAATGAAGTCATCGATCTTGATCGCTGAATCATGGGCCCCACATGCACCAAATCCCTTTGTCGCGTAGTCATTTGAAATATATATATCATAATAGTCATTTTAAGTAAACGCATGAGTTGCGTGCGGATCGAGGGTTAAAGACAAGAGCCTACTAAGACCACAGCATGCGATGATGCGCCGAAGCAAGCTTTTTAAAATTCAAAATATCATTACATCTGACAGTCACGTGCAGCGTTCGTTTAATTAGGGAATGAAAGGTTTAAAATAGGTGTATCAGTTTCGTTTGGTTCGCCACCGACCATTTGAGGTTGATATGGTCTGATACGGCAGCATCATTCACGGATGATACCAGTGCATGTTGGTTACATGTATTTATTAAGAATGATAATTTAGACCTCTCATGGCAGGAATGCATCAAGGAATAAGGTAGAGGTGGCAATGGGCCGGGCTGTCCTGTTGGATCTTAGGGCTGGTACGAGTCAAGCTAGGGCTTAAGAATGCAAGTTGGGAAGGTTGGGTCGGGTTAAGGGTCCACCTTAACCCAACCCAATTTTGAGAAGAGCCAGCTCAATGACCGAAACAATCCCAGACCGAACCCAATTCAAGGTATTCAATACTCAACCCTATGTGAAGGTTAAGTTATATTGGGTTAACACCTGTAGCCTGTAAATAACACTTTAGACACATGTAACTACAAAATAACAAATTGCAGTCTACTATTATAACTCATAAATGAATAAAATTAAAGAAATAGATGATGGGCCCCTCGGATGTTGGGTGTTGTGTGTGGATTGTGTAAAATAAATAGACCACTCTTGCCTTTTCTTAACAAGCTCATGGCTCATGAATAATCGATGAAGAGCCCTGTTTGGAGGAGTGGAACGTGAGTGAGAGATCTGAGATCCCAATGATGACACATGTTATATGGTCCACAACATTCATTAAGCAGTGCAACGTGATGGGCCAAAAACAATGATGATTTCCTGATCATAATCATGCAGGTCAAACTTATGTAAACTCTATTTTCTATGTAAGTTATGACTTACTGTTATATCATGTATGTTAGTTATGACTCTATTTTATAGGAATGCTCACATTCTTACATGAACACCATGTGCACCTCTACACATATGTCATGGGCATAGAATTTGAATGGCCCATGTGATACGGCACCCGCCCTTGAAATCTCACAAGCCTAACTTTTACTCCGATACAAAAATTTGGTGGGTCATGATGAAAGGAAACAATTTCTCTCATTAATTTGCAATTTTTCTTTAGCATGACTTACTACACTTTTGAAACAGGCTAAAAGTTAGGCGTATAAGACGTTCAGGGTACTGCATCATATCGACTATTTAAATTCTATGCCCATGACATGTGTACAAAGGTACACACGGGTGCTCACGTGAGAAGGTGCACAGGTGAGTATCCCTCTACTACATAAGTCATGGTTTAAGCTGACCAAACTCGAACCATGTGGGGTTGAAGACATTTAACCCAAGCCTGAGTCTCAACCTTACATGACCTAGAGTTTGGGCTGACCCACATTAAGTAACGCCCCTAAATCGTAGCCATTTATCTGATACTTCAAAAAGTTGATGGGGGGGATTTTTCAAAAATCTCAATTTTTGGATAAATCCTAGCCCTTTAGTCACGGGTTACAAATGGATACTAAAGGATGGAAGTCAGTGAAGTCTTGCAATGGCCGAGCTCTCGGATCATCATACACGTGCACTTGTACCGCATCGAGGCTGTTGATTTTGCGATCCAGATATTTGAAGCGATGGGCGATATGGTCGGTAGTAGGATGTTGATCCTTCATGGGGGCCATGGCTTGGTAATCATGACTGTTCATCTGCTGCCAATAGTTTTGAGGGCAAAAGCCTCTTTGATTAGACAATCCACACGCCCTGACGATGGATGGTCCAAATGAAAAAGGCCAAATGACTGGCATCGGTGAGCTAAAGTCGATCAATTGGATGGGTGGGTGATCCAACCATTAGATCTTGCACTATGGACCGTCCACGGTGCAACCTACACAATGAATGGCTGTGATCATTTTCAGGGTAGGAGGGGAGCTTTATAAGAGTAAAGCAACATTGGTAACGATACGGATTCATCGTACCATCTTAGCCTCCATTGACACGTGGGGATGATCTGGACCACCTGTTCATCAGGTCAGAGGCTGATTGACCGTATTCTGCAACTGCTTCCATTGGAAAATCCCAACAATTGAACTGGCGTTAGCCAGCGGACGGTCAGGATACCGGTTGGAAATTAGATACATTTGCAGGAAACTCAACTGGGGTCCACCCTGCGTCTTTGATACCGTGGCTCGCCTGGGTCCGTGGGGAGGGGTGAATTGGGCTACTGTGTGGAGAAATATTTTATGCTCATGAGATCCACCCCGTCCATCATGTGTGCTCCCTCGTGTTTGTCCATGACCCCTAAAATAAGGCCTATCGAAAAATCAGGTGGCCACACCACATGGAAGGTTTGGGATAGGGACACTCACCATTAAAAGCTTCCACATTGTGTATGGGGCTCAAAGTGGCATGGACAAGCCATCCAATCCATTCATCTGGCGCATCCCACCAGCATTAATGGATTCCAAAAAAATCAGGCTATTTAAAAATTCGGCTGGGCCACACCATGTGAATTTAGAGATTTTTAAGCATGATTTTATACTATTCCCTATGGTTTAGCTAGTCGAGCTTTGGATCTACCTAATTTTGAGAACGAATGACTCGATACACCTGTAGGGGCGGATCTCATACACGTCACCCCACGTGGCACTTGATAGTGTAAGACACCTCGGGATCTCTGATGGACTCGTTCAGTCAGTCCTGAGTCGAGTCCTGACTCGCCTGAGTTGGTGGTGAATCATCTTGACTCGCCCTGGTTGGGGTAACTCCGGGTACCCAATGAGAGTGGGTCTAACGGACTCATTTGAGCCATACAACCATGGGCATAGCTGGACCCGTGTCTGGCTTCGCTACGGATTTTAAATTGATGTTGGGCCTGTTGTGCTTTCCCTATTCAATATTTTATTTTTATTGAGCCGGCCCAGGTTGGGCCCTCCCTAATAATAAACATTGATAAATAATCAGCTGCTGCCACACCAATGAAACTAGTTTTTGTCTCTACCGGATGTGCCACGTAGTAAATATTCTTTTCTAAGTTGTTTATATTTTTTCTAACACTGTCTGTCATCTTGAGTGGACCATCCTGATTTTGGGGCCTAACTATCTTCACAACTAAGTATGGACGGCTTGGATATCCCACCCATGTGCCACATTGGCTCATGGTGTCATGTAGAAGTGCAGTATTATACACACGTTGAAAGTTGGCTTGGAGGAGGGGCCTACAGGATTTGATGGTCTATATGATCTACGGACCATAGCAAAAATCGAAGATGAACTGTACATATCCAAAGGTTCGTTTGATCAATACGGGAGTAGGGAGGTTCAATCACTCATCTGATTTTACAGGTAAGATGGTCACGAATTATGATCAATAGCTTAGATCATATAAATAATGAGCCAGATGGACAGAATTTATGATGTACTAACTCTCTTTTTCTCTCTTGAAAGCTCATAATCATTAGATGATCCTAAGGAGATATTCCTTCCATTTTATAGAGTAATGTCAAGGGAGTTTGAACAAGGCTCAAAGTTATCTAGTCTCATCCTATCTGACTAATTTCAATATCAGATTTGAATTCGAATTTAAAACTTGAATTTTGAAATTCAACTTTAAACTATAGAGAGAATTGATAAAAAGATAAAAAATTGCATGGGACCATGAATCATACACACGTTTGAGTTTGACAAACAACTCATTTTCATAAATGCGTAGAAAAAGTTTATCTCAGTTTAGCTATTAGTAATTATGTATCAAAGATCATATTTCTTTTTAAAGGTTTTAAATAAGATATAGTGCCCTGTATCACAAAGCGCTTCTGCAATAATCCTAACCTTTGATATTTGTATTTAAATATGAGATTGAGCCATTAAAATATTAGTTTATGATGTTCCAGATTCATCTTCTTACATAATTAACCTTCAACAAGTATTTCCTGCAATGACCCTTGTAACATGGAATCCAGAACATAGATGATTCAGGTCATCATCTAAGATGCAATCCTATAATGAAGACCCCTGTATGGTAATATGATAAGAGGCATGTATCCTATCAAAACTGACCGTGTGGTAGACTGAGTGAAAGATACCTTGTTTCAATACTGAGGTCTTGGTATCGATCCCTAGTGGGGGTGGCTAACAGTGAAGTGTGAACTGACTGTGGGTGTACTAACACTATCAAAACTCTTCTATTTGGCAGCAATTAAAAAAAAAAAAAAAGGTCCGATAATCATGATTCTTTAAAGTGAGATGAACTCATTTTTAAGCATTGGGCATTCAGCTGCTTAGGATTAATTAACCCCACCTCCAAGGGTGGCAATGGACTGGATGGGTCCTGCTTCACACTTAAGACATGAAGCTCAAGCCCAACCCAAACCTAAAAAAATTGGTTGGGTCCAAACCTCACCGTTCTAGGGCTCAACCCAAAAATCCATCTCCTACTTAAATGTTCCTTATTGATACATTGATCAAGTGGGCTACACTTGCACAAAGTAACAATAGGGATGAGAACTTCATATCTGTGTGACGCAACACACATGCACTTATAAAGTCTGGTTAGATGTCGTTGGATCAGGCTTCATTGACTTGAGCCCATGCCTGATCTAAAAATTAATTGGACCATGCATATGAAGCCCAAGCCCAACCCATGCACCAAGCAAGTAGGTCCAAGCCCAGATCAAAGTAGGGCCGGTTCGACTAGTCGTGTAGGCTTGCTAGCCCACTACCTCTCCACTAATATATGCCAACTATGCTTACCTTTCCTATCTTTGATTAGGGCAGCAGCCCCTATTAAATAAGTGATAATAAAATCACCGTGGTTTTAATTATCTTTTCACTCCATATAAGTCATGTTACAAGTAAATAGAGTGTAAGTATTTATACACCTCTAGACTAGTATTTTTGATATTTTGATTATGAAATGGAGGCTTATAAGGTAAGTTATATTTGAATTAAGGTGGAGTTACGAATTTAGCAAGTGAGAAAATGGTTCTTCTTGCACAACTTAAGAGAAAATTTCAAAAGAGTTTTTTTTTTTTTTTTTAAAGGCAAGATTCAAGATTTCGAGATTTTTCAAGAGGTGCTATGAAGTTTTCTTCTCAAGGTGTCCAATAGAGTTACCCACAGTAACACCTGGGTGCACAAAAAATTAGGCTAATTTAATTTTTGAGTGAGCCACAACATAAAAAAACAATAAAAATAAAATAAAACATCCTCTACAAGTGTACGATTGACTATTAATGGACCATCCTGATTTTTTGGGTGTCCCATTTAAATGGTGGAGTGACCTTGCCGAATGGGTTGGATGATATACACGCAGTAAGGTGGGCCCACACATTTACAACTAGTGTGAGGTAAGGGTAAAACAGTTAAGTGCTAAAACATAATGATGCTAATAGACGGGTGTCAATACATGGTTTAGTGGTAAATGCACTGCATTCAATACTAAGATCATGGGTTTGAGTATAACCCATGTGGTGCTAAGTCAAAGTCCCAAATTCAAGTTAGTCGAGCAATCTTAACCACCGATTGTCAACACTTGTTTGTTGAAACAGAAACACTCATTTTTTATTTTTTATTTTCTCATTTTAACAGTCCAATAAATATCCATCAATCCAATACTTGGATAATCAACTAAAACCAATTTTTGGTGCATGATACATCCAAGCTGAGACTGATAATTTGGACAGTCTAATTTGAATCTTGTATGCTGCGTGTACAATATTAAAGTGATTTCTAAGTGCCTGCATGTCATCCATCACCCTTTGCTGGAGTATTAAATTTTTTTCCAGGGTTTCTATTTATTTCTTTTGGACCCAAGTGAGATCTGGAGTCACTAATCTATGGGTCTAAATTGGACAGTTGAGGTCAGAGCTGTCAATGGTTCAACCTGGCCCATCAGGCCTTCAGACATGGCCTACTTTGGTCTAGGCTGGGGCCGAATACTGGGCTGCAGCCTAAAATTTAAATCTGTTTGTTAAATGGGCCGAGCCCTGCTTTCTTAGAGACTATCAGCGCAGCCGGGACCAGCCCATTTAGGTTTTCAAGTGCATTTTTGCCATATATCATGTATGATGGGACATCTAAAGAACAACCCAGATCTTGTGCAAAACTGTATGGCTGGGCTCAGGCTTAGGATTTACGTGGGCCAGATTGAATAGACGTAGCCCCAGATACTGCTGGAAGTAGGCCCTGTTACCTTCTCAAGACAACCAAACGCATCCAATACCTTCTCAAGCAGTCTATCCTTGTACGTGGACACATAACTATTAGATCCAAACGGTTCATTTGTTGGCCCCATTTGATGATGGACCTGTCAAGGATAGGATAAAACGTGTACATACGATTCGTAATGCTATGACTGTAATGGGAATGATGACATACGTTCCAATTGCACACTGATAATTACATTATGTCGAATCCAAACCATGCATGTGGTGTGCCTCCTAATGTTTACGTGTCATCTCAAGAATCATCCTGATCCAACACTTAAGGGGGATTCACCACATGGAGCAATGTTCAATCTGCTATTCGCGTGGTGTGGTCCACCTGAGTTTGTAATGGCCTTAGTTTTGATGGGTCTCTTCATCCTGGTGAGACGCACCTGGTGACTGGGTTGGATGGCATGTACACAACATGGGACCCCACATTCCACCATCCAGAATTTCTATGGTGGGTGTCACTCTCCCCAATCGATCGATCTGAGCTGTCATTTAAGTTTAGAACACATTTCATAGGACATCATGCAAAAATTACATTGATGGGATGATCTAATCCTTCCTTGATTTGGTCTTGCTTTTTGTAGCCATCATTTTTCTAAGCCATGGATTGGGATGGTTTGGGTTACCTATATAAGTGATTCTTCATAATCACAAGCCATCCATTATGGTTCCCAACTGATGGACGGTTCAAATCGTTGATTGGACCTATTTTGTCTAAACCATTTTGACCGCCCATATTATATAAGCTACTGACAGATGGTTATAATTATGGTCAGGCCTGTGTGATACTTACATCGCAGGCCTAGATCAATTAATTCGATTGTCTAAGTGTCTGAAGCAGCTAATTAGAACACTACACCTTACCGTGATCTAAGAGCACTTCAACATTTCTCAATTAAAAATAAAATATTTATAGCTATACTCCTTGTTGAGAATATCCTCTATATTATCGAAATATTCTTGATATTATCCATACTTCCAAGCTTGGTGATACTCACAAACACTGATAGTTTTAGAAATTTCAGATATCGGCAGTATCACCAATGTATTACCGATATTTTGGACTGTATAAATTTGAGGTCTCCTTGTATCGTCAATGTATTAATATCAGCAATATTTTTTATTGTGTAAATTCTAAGTGTCATTTATATCATTAGTGTATCAAGAATATTCCGATAATATTGCCAATGTATCGATATCGCCAAAAAATTATTTATGAAAAAAAATTCCATTTCAATTTTTTTGGACGTTTGGTTATATACAATGTTTAAATTGTTGACAATAATAACAACTGCATTTGCAAGATTCACAACATGGGTAATATTAAGACTATAATCTTTGGTTTCATTTTCATCATAGTTATTGACGATTTCACAGCAAAATGGATGTTTGGATGAAAGGTTAGATGGTTGGATGAACAGATAAAATGGTTAGATGGATATATGGGATGGATGTGATTATTGGGCTTGTTTATTATGACATCACATGCTTTTAGGTATCCATTAAATAAAAACTTATTATATATGAATTATTGTTGTAATTTTTTATTCATAAATATGCAAATATGTGTATATTAGTATTTCCTAAAATTTTCTTTAAAAATTTCATCAATTTCCCCATGTTTTCCTAATATTTCCTCACATTTTCAATTATCATCCATATCAGTATTGTTTATATATCTTCAACCAGGGAAATTTGTAGCAATACCGATGCTTCAAACACTTGTTATACTAAATATCAAAATTGATATTTTACCCAAAACAAACATTCAAAGTAAATACATGCATTAATTTAGAGGGTTAAACCTATCTTAATACAGTATTGGTAGACCTTTCCACCTTTATCAGAAGAAAAATAGAGAAAAAGTTAAATGGCTAGACTCTTATGGACAATATAAAAACTGGTGACTTATTCTCACATGTGGCATTGACATGATCAAATAATCCTAACCATACAACTAATGGCTATCAAATGATATTAAAAGTAAAATAGTGAGTGGTCCAATTCAAAAAGAACTATTAATTGGTTAATTGTATTTCATCCATGATTGAGTTAGAGATTTGAGACATTTTGGACTGCCTCATAGCTATGACATACATTTGCAGAGTCACCGTAATTTTGTAAACAATGCAAAACTAACATAGAAGCCCGGCACAACATGCATTGGCATTGTATTACCTACCCATATATCAAAAAAGGTCTAGAGCCCTTGATAGAGTGGAATAGTGGAATAGGATTCTATGTAGTTGACCCCAATTAATTAGAATAAACCTTAGGTGAGGTGCAGTATACTATGCATAAGTTGGCCTGAAAAAATTCATAAATTGGATTATCAAAACCATCATTCAATAGAATTAAAACTTTATGAACAAGATCATTTATAGAAGATGGATCCAATTACAGATGTTCAGGGATATCCCATCACTGCCAATATTGCAGTGTAGTGGAAGAAAAGAGGCCTAGACCCATTGGCGATGTGAATTAATGCCAAAGAGTTTCCATGCACTGACTCCAGTACTACATTTCTTCACAGCTTATGTTGTGTGCTGGTTAGTAGTTGCATACTATCTTCGTTAAATAAATAAATAAGAAAGCAAAACAAAACACGGCTCACCGGGTGAGTGACTCATCTCACTTGCTATCTGACCCACTCATCAATCGACTCTATATGTCTTGATGGAGACTTAGTCACACCCAAGAATCAGGTTTCTAGTAATTTGTGTGGAGGCTCAAAATCTTGTTGCGTCAAAGCCAACTCAGCTGAGTTTTGAGTCCAACCATCTAGTTTTCGGACTCTGGACCTGTTACCGTATAATAATGATGGCCCAGTTCCCACTACTCAGGTTCAACCATTTCTTTGTTTTTTTTTTTTTTTTTTTTTTTTTTTTTTTTGGTTTTGTTTTGTTTTGTTTTTTTTTTTTTTTTGTTTTTTTTTTGTTTTGTTTTTTTTTTTTTTTTTTTTTTTTTTTTTCTTTTTTTTTTTTTTTTTTTTTTTTTTTTTTTTTTTTTTTTTCTGTTGTTGTAAACAACGGTGGATGAGCCATTTTCCCAAAATCCCATTGGCAGGATGGTCCACTTCTTGGATTTCCTCCCTTTTTGTAATGTTTTTTAAAATTTTTTAATTTTTTTCTAGCTGCCCATTTGTTACCTTAGCAAGTCACCCAATTGAAGGCTTGGATCAATTTTGGGCAATGGCCTGTCCACATTGAGGTGGGATCCACTACAAAGCTTTGCAGGATACACTTAACCTATAAAGCAAATGTGGGCCACTGTGACGTGTGCATAACATCCAATCTATCCATCATGTCCACCCCCTCATATTCTCCTGGGTTTACAAAAATCATGTCTGTCCAAAACTTAGGGTCACACAAGTAATATGGTGCCTTAAACATCTAAAATCACGTGTTGTGGCCCACCTGACTTTTGACCAGACATGAACTATTGGTTGTCCATTAATCCCAATCAGCTGCATCTTCTCAATGGATTGGCTGGCATATACAAAACACAACGGCCCTACAAACAATCAGACAGCCTCTTAATCGTGGGCCTTCCATCCCAACTGTTCCCCGTGGTGTGGTCCACTTGGGTTTTTATGGGCTTCATTTTTAGGGTTCCAAGGAAAACACAAGTGGGTGACGATAGATGGATTCGATGCCATTAAAACATCACACGGTCCCCGGACAGGTGGATTCGTAGGTTAATCTTATCTATCCTATTAAAAAGCTTTGGAATGAATCCAGCGTCATCCACGTTAGGATTTAGCAGATGAACGGTCTGCATACCCTGCAGTGTGTGGGTGGAAGATGCTCTATATCTCATTCATTACAAAAATGAAGCATGTGGCCAGGGGCGGCTCAACATTCTTGGGGGGCCTTAGGCAAGTCATAAAAATGAGGCTTCTTAATTCCGAAAATAAATTCAAACCATTAGAAAAATAAAGTTAGACTTTAATTTAGAATAATGACGTTATAATTTTTTTTTTTTTAGAACTTAATTAGCAATAAAGTAGGTAGTTGTGGTCCTAGATTTTAGGAACAAAATTTATTGGGAATGATGCTATTATTTTGAAAAGAGACGATAGAGTTAGATTGTTAACATTGATAGTGCTAGTTTTTAGAATTTGTTTTTTATTTTCAATTTCTAATTTGTAAATTAATTTTTAGATGTTCCTATTTGGTAGGCCTTTCAATAAATTTTATTTCAAAAATTTTAGACTTATTTTATTTTATTTTTCCTTCTTCTTAATTTTAATTTTGCCATAATATAGGACCTTCATAATTAATTTTTTTTAATTTTGCTATAACATAGGGCCTTCATAATTAGTGGGCCTTGGGTGATTGTCTCACCTGCCTACCCATTTGAGCCGTCCCTGCATGTGGCATGCTACATAGAAAAGCTTAGGGTATCACAGAATATGGAAATTGACTCATAACCACAAACAATATTATCAGCCCTTTCTTGAACTGACATAGCATTTCATAAAAAGAATAAAGGGCCTTTTTTTTTCGCCATAAGTACCAAGGGTGGATTGTCGTCCACTCCATAACGTAAACACCAGTCAATATCCATATGAGAGAGAGAGAGAATTGGGTCCGTCACATCTCGACCGTTGGTTATCATTTTTTATTGCTTTCAATCAAATAGGCTGCTTGAGAAATGGGATTCTTCATTCGGGAAACCAAAAATAAAATAAAATAAAAGGAGATGCATAGAATCTACTTTCCCCACATGCATTAGTTCTCCTTTTGCCTCTCAAAGGGCAAACTTCAGTTTATGTAGGCATATTGCATCTATATGTGACGATTCTAAAATCCTATATTCCACACTATTTCAATGCCACTTGTATCTTTAAGAGTGTGAAAATGGTGTAGGTTTTGATAGGGAAAGGATGCATGTTCCTGCAAAACATTTCGCACCTTCTATCGATTTGTGGGTGGAGGAATCCCTTTGCACATTTCCTAGTAGTTCTTAAATCGTTGGAGCGAATTGGAATTGGAATTTGAATGTGAATGTGAACATGAACGGACAGTGGGATATGTTGGTACACGTGTAGGGTAAAGGGAAAACGTCGTTTGTGCTCTAATTTATAGAGTGGATTCCATTCATGAATTTTGGTAACATTAATATTCCAAGAGGAATCATACATTTCATCTTTATTTTTTCTTTTTAAAAAATTTTGAACTAGTTAAATTCGATGCGGCATAAAGGCAATTACCCAACAAGTGTCAATGTATAAGTTTTTATTTTAAAAGACAAAAAAATAAACTTTTATTTCTCCGGAAAGGCCAATGAAGAAAATTCGTGCATATAAGTTAACCCTATCATTTTATGTATCCATTCATATTCAATGAAAGGAGCATTTTTTACAAGATTTGGGGATAATCATAGGTAGAACTCACTCTTAAAATGATCTTTCCAAAATGCTAAGCAAGCCCAACCACTTGTAAAATGGTCCTAATTTAACATGCGTGTCTTAGTAAATAGTCTATTGAATCACCGACTTAACCTAAGTGGTTTCTAAACCCTCCCTTTATCAAAATTATAATATAAAATAAAAATTATAAAAGTGAAAAATAAATAGAAAGTGGAAAGCAAAAGGCTGCTGATATAAATCTCATGTTAAAAAGATTCTCATAGCTTTATTGGAAAGGGCCTGGAAATGCTACCCTTTTGAATTTTGATACATCCTATCTTTACATTTTGTTAATATGATAATACAAATTATAATTATTGCATTATTAAAAGCAGAAAAATTATAAGTTACTTAAAAGTAAATTTTTTTTTATATAAAAAATAACTTAGAAAATTTACCTTTAACTAAGACTCATTGAGTCATATTCTTTCCTTTTATGGCTGAATGAATCTACCCCTTAAAAAAAAATAAAATCCTTTAGTCCGGTGATGCACTTAGCCCAATTTAGAAAACTCGTTTTATATGGGATTTATATATTAATAAAATTATGAAGGACAAAACCAACAAGCACTAACGCACAAAGATTACGCTCACAGTACTTTGCATGATTCATGTGATACTGAGCCACGTATCGATGATATTCGTGGAGTTGTGGGTTACAATCTTACCTGATACTGAGCTATGTCATCTTGTCCACGCTACTATGACCGTTACGCGCTAGGTGTCACCCACCGCTGCTTTGCTAAAAGTACGGCAGTTTCCTTTCCATAAGCAATTGCCACATCCTTGAATCCATGCAATGCATGAATCATCACATTATTTATGTCTTGCCACCACGACTTTGGATTTTCATATCTTATAAGTGTATTTGCTGGCATGCTTGCCACTTATCAGGCTTTTTGTGCCATTAGCTACTTATGTGATTTTTTTATCTTATTTCTCCTATCACTTAATGCCATTCGTCTAACCATTTTTCATATCTCTATATTCATATGTCTATATGAGTTTTGTATTAGCCACTGACAAAAATTTCTCAAGAAAAAATACATCCTATGTATTATTATATATATAATCATATTTATCTACATTTAATATATAAATTGAGTAAAATTATTTTATACTTGCCTACATGAACCATACCAAACTCTCTAACTGTGTAATATCGTGTTACTTGTTACTTTTGCTTTTATCATTGCTAATTTCGATGATCTCTTAAGTGATGATATACCAGCTTTATTATTTTCACATGGAACAAAATTTTGATACTCTTGTAAGATGCAATGGGTGATACTAGGCATTTAGAGGATACTTAAAACTTGCATACTTGGCATGCAAATAATTCAAAGAAAATTGTTCAACTTATGGGCTGTAGTTTAGATGTATCGTGGTCAAAATTAGGCTCATTTGATTATCTGGCTATTAGATTGGTCGATGTTTATTGGATATAGTTGGAAATGAAAATTATTCAATGGTCTTATTTCAAAAATATAAGTATCCAGGAATCACACATGAGAATCGCTCTGTGCATATTTTAAGTCCTTGCGTCCCAAGTGTCTTGCTTAGCTAGGGTATCAAATAATTCTATTCCATGTACGTATACAAATTTTGATATAACTTTTTTTTTTTTAATAACATATACACACATGTTATATGAGTACTTGAACCCATGATTCTAGTATTGAAACATGGTCTATCTACCACCGTGCCATATAATTGAATGCAAATTATGTTCCATTTTTTTGTATTAAAATGTGACCATATTGTACTATTCTTATGCCAAAGTATAATGAAATTGTCTATCTATCAAAAGAGGAGGGCCCACATATCAACTCTACAGCGGTTAGGAGCAGCTTTTTGTACTAGTATCTAAGCTAAAATTGCAAGTGTATGTCTAACCGTTACACGCTAGGTATCAGCCGCCATTGGTATGCTAAAAGTACGATAGCTTCCTTTCCATGAACAATTGCTACATTCTTGAATTCATGCGCTGCATGAATCGTCACATTACTCATGTTTTGCCACCACGACTTTGGATTTTCATATTTTGTAAGCATATTTGCCAGCATGCTTACCACTTATCAGGCTCTTTGTGCCCTTAGCTACTCATGTGATTCTAGCCTATTTCTCCAATTACTTAATGTGATTCATCTAACCATCTTTCATATCTCTATATGCATATCTATATGAGTTTTGTATTAGCCACCAATAATAATATCTCAAGAAGGAATACATCTTATGTATTATTATGTATATAATCATATTTACCTACATTTGGTATTTAGATTGAATAAAATTATTTTATACTTAAATGAATCGTACCCAACTCTCCAACCATGTAATATTATATGTCACTTCTTACTTGAATGCATATGCATGCGAATTTCACTTTTGCCATTGCTAATTTCAATGATCTCTTAAGTGACGATATACCGGCTCCATTATTTTCATATAAAGTAAAACTTTGATACTCTTGAAGGTTGTGATAGGTGATACTAGGCATTTAGAGAATACTTAAAACATGTATACTTGGCATGCAAATAATCCAAATAACATTGTTCAACTTATGGGCTACAATTTAGATGTATATATAATGGTCACAATTAGGCTCATTTGATTATCTGGCCATTAGATTGGTAGATGTTTATTGGATAGAGTTAGAAATGAAATTTATCCAATGGTCCCATTTTAAAAATACAAGTGTCTAGGAATCACACGTGAGGATTGTTCAGTGCATATTCTAAGTCCATGCGTTTCAAGTGTCTTGTTTGGCTAGAGTATCAAATAATTCAATTCCATGTCTGCAAATTATGTTCCACTTTCTTTCTTCATTTTTTAAAAATAACGCATACACATCTCATATGAGCACTTGAACCCATTATTCAAGTGTTGAAACACAACCTGTCTACCACTAAGCCATATAATTGAATTCAAATTACGTTCCATTTTTAATTTGTATAAAAATGTGACCATATTATGCTATTCTCATGCCAAAGTTGAATGAAAGATTGTATCTATTAAAAGAGGAGGGTCCACATATCAATTCCACAGTGGTCAACAGCAGCCTTTTGTGTCATCATCTAAGCTAACACTGCAAGTGTATGTCTAACCATTACGTCGTTAGGTGTCAGCCAATGCTGGTTTGTTTAAAGTACGACAATTTCCTTTCCATGAGCAAATGCCACATCTTTGAATCCATGCGCTGCATGAATCATCACATTACTTATGACATGCCACCATAACTTTGGATTTTCATCTTTTGTAAGTGTATTTGCCGACATGCTTGCCATTATCGGTCTTTTTGTGCCTTTAGCTACTCATGTAATTCTAGCTTATTTCTCCAGTCACTTAACGCCATTCGTTTAACCATCTTTTATATCTCTATATGCATATCTATATGAGTTTTGTATTAGCCACCAACAATAATCTCTAAAAAAATTGAGTAAAATTGATTTATACTTACCCAAATGAAACATATCCAACTCTCCAACCGTGTAATATTAAGCATCACTTCTTACTTGAATGCATGTGCATATGACTTTCACTTTTATTATAGCTAATTCCAATGATCTCTTAAGTGACGATATTCCAGCTCTATTATTTTCACATTGATCAAAACTTTGATACTCTTGTAGGGTGTGATAGGTGATAGTAGGCATTTAGAGGATACTTAAAACTTGCATACTTAATTCAAGTAAAACTATTCAACTCACGGGCTGCAGTTTAGGCTCATTCAATTATCATGCTGTTAGATTGGTGGATATTTATTGGATATAGTTAGAAATGAAAATTATCCAATGGTCCTATTTTTAAAACACAAGTGTCTAGGAATCACACATGAGGATCACTCAGTGCATATTCTAAGTCCCTGCATTTCAAGTGTCTTTCTTTGCTAGAGTATCAAATAATTCCATTCCATGTATACAAATTCTGTTCCACATTTTTTTTGTAAAAGTTTTTTTTTTATAACACATATACACATCATATGAATATTTGAACCCATGATCTTAGTGTTGAAACACAGTCTATCCACTAAGTCATATAATCGAATCCAAATTATGTTCCACTTTTTGTATTAAAATGAAACCATATTGTGCTATTCTTACGCCAAAGTAGAATGTATCTATCAAAAGAGGAGGGTCCACACATCAATTCTACAGTGATTAGGAACAACTTTTTGTGTCATGATCTAAGCTAAAACTACAATTGCATGTCTAACTATTATGTGTTAGGTGTCAGCCACCGCTGGTTTGCTAAAAGTATGATAGTTTCCTTTACGTGAGCAATTGACATATCCTTGAATCCATGTGTTGCATGCATATATGAATCATCACATTACTTATGTCTTGCCACCATGATTTTGGATTTTCATCTTTTGTAAGCATATTTGCTGGCATGCTTGCAACTTATCAAGTTCGTTGTGCCCTTAGCTACCTATCTTATTTCTTCAATCACTTAATTAATGGCATTCATCTCACCATCTTTCATCTCTCTCTCTATATGCATATTTATATGAGTTTTGTATTAGCCACCGACAATAATCTCTCAAGAAAGAATAAATCCTATGTATTATTACATTTATAATCCTATTTATCTACATTTAATATTGAAATTTAGTAAAATTGTTTTATACTTACCTAAATGAACGATACCCAACTCTTCAACTGTGTAATATTACGCGTCACTTCTTACTCGAATGCATTTGCATGTGACTTTCACTTTTGTCATTACTAATTCTAATGATCTCTTAAGTGATGATATACCAGCTCTATTATTTTCACATGGAACAAAACTTTGATACTCTTGTACGATGTGATGGGTGATATATATTAAGCATTTAAAGGATACTTAAAACTTGCAAGCTTGGCATGCAAATAATTCAAATAAAATTATTCAACTTATGGGTTGCAATTTAGATATATAATGGTCAAAATTAGGCTCATTTAATTATTGGTCATTAAGATTGGTGGATGTTTATTGAATAGAGTTAGAAATGAAAATTATCCAATGGTTCTATTTTTAAAATACAAGTGTTTAGGTATCAAACATGAGAAATGCTCGCTATCTTGCTAGAGTATCAAATAATTTTATTCCATATATGTATACAAATTCTATTCCAATTCTACTCCACTTTCTTTCTTCGATGATTTAAAAAAAAAAAAAAAAAAAAAAAAAAAAAAAACATGAACATGACATGTGAGCACTTGAACCTATGATTCTAGTGTTGAAAAACAATCCGTCGACCATTGAGTCATAAAATCAAATCCAAATTAAGTTCTACTTTTTATATTAAAATAGGACAATATGATGCTATTCTCGTGCCAAAGTACGTAGAATGAAAGGCTATATCTATTTTTTTTTAAAAAGGGTTCATATATCAACTCCACAGTCGTTACGAGCAGCTTTTTGTGTCATGATATGTGCTAAAACTGTAACGGTATGTTTAACATGTGCTCATGTTTTCAATATCAATAACAACCGAATCTTTGTGATTGAAAGGTTGATTTCTTGGAAACATTATGGTCGTTGTTAGCATCCTTGCTTAAACGAGATTTGCTAGAATACATACAGACCTATTGTAATAGGATAAGTGAAGATTAGCCATTTGATTTGTATTTTTTAAAATGATTCAAACCGCCTATAGCTGATCGGGGCTTTCTTAGATGAGGGATGCTAAAAAAGAAATAAAAATTTGAATATTCAAGCCTCTTATTATAAAAAAAGGTTACGGTGATTGTCCATATTCAAGCAAAATAGCCAACTTATCATAGTGTCACTAAAATCCAATTTAAATGCTTTTATTTGTTGACTATCCACCATATAAAGTGGGGCTCACCATATAAACGGCTAGGATCATTGTAAGATGACTCAAATTTAAAGGCTAAAGTGGTGAACCATCTTACTGCAGTACAACGGAATGTATTCTATCAAACCTCTGCTTAAACAGCGTCTGCATTCAGGATGGAGTTGATGTAATGGACGCGGATTGTCTGTACTAGAGCTGGCATCGGACCGAGTCGGATCGGATTTGGTCAAACTCGACCAGGTTCGAATTTGTAGGTCCTAACCTGAACTCGATCCGATTCCGGACCGGATCCGGGTCATTTAACTCAAACAGATCCGAACTCCTGCTAGCCTGAATCGATCCGAGTTCGACTCGGTCAGGAAAACCGAGTCAGATCGGATTGAGTAAGGTTCGGATAAAAAATTGATGGATGGTGTGGATAAACCAAAAAAAGTTCAAGATAGGCCCCACATAATTTACTCGGTAGGAAAAAAATGGACAGTTAGTTTCTTGAAGGAGCTTTACACCACATACAGATAGCTTCTTGAAGAAGCTTTGTAACTCCCAAGTGGCTAGTGGTTGGTGTTCTGTGGGGCCCACCATGATGTATGTGTGTCATCCATGCCGTCCATCTATTTTTATATATCATTTTATGATATGAGAAAAAAATGAAGTATATCTCAATCTTAAGTGGACCACATTACAAGAAACCGTGTTGAATGAATTTTGACCATTAAAAATGTTTTGGGGGCAATAAAAGTTTTGGATCAAGCTGATATTTATTATTTCCCTTCATCTGGGTCTTTATGACCAAATCAACTGATTGGATTTCAAATAAATGGTACAGTGGGCCTTCGGAGGATTTTAATGGTGAATATCCATTCATTATTGTTTTGCTGTGGTGTGGCCCACCTCAGATTTATATCCCTATACTTTTTTTTATCAAGCCCTAAAACGATCTGTAAAAATGGATGAACGGAATGGATGAAACACGTACACCATGGTGGGGCCCACAGAGCACCGACCATCAGCCACGGGGCTGGTGTCAGGGGGAGTAGTCGATCCGTCTCCCTCTAAGTACTCTTGCTGTCGGTAGCTAGCACCAACTATATAGCTGATCTAGGTACGTGTGGTGTGAAGATGAGCACTGACGCTCCTCGAGCTCCGAGTTGTACAAACGGTTCAAAGGAGATCCACGTTACATGGCCCACAGTGACGTATTTACTATATCTACACCATTCATCTATTTTTAGAGATCATTTTAGAGCATGATCCAAAAAATGAATCATATCCAAAGATCATCTGGACCACACCATAAATAGCAGCAGAGATAATGATTTTACCGTTAAAAAATTTATAAGGCCCACCATAACGTTTATTTTACATCCAATCCGTTCATAAGGTCACAAGTACCTGAAAAAACATATTTCATAAGGTCACAAGTACATGATTGAAGAGGAAAAACAAATTTCATATTGATCCAAAACTTCTGTGACCCTAAAAAGGGTTTCAATGGTAGACGTTTAATCTCCCTCTAGTTTTTGTAGTGTGGTCTAGTTGATGGTTAGATCTGTCTTATTTTTTGTCTCAAGCCTTAAAATGAGCTCGCCAACTGGATGGACGGTTTGGATATAACACATACCTTATGATCAGACCCACAAAACTTGCTAACGTTACCTGAGTCCATCCGCTTCGTACACCGATCAAGCAGCGACTCTCTTTCTCTTTCCCTCTTTCTCTCTTCTGTACACAAGTATAAATCATTTCTCAGTATATCTCTCTCCAGCAGATAAATCCAAGCTCCAAAACCTTCTTCTCACCTTCTTCTTCAACAGAAATAGAGAAGCAGATATGGAGAGATAATCACAGATATAGAAAGATGGAGAGAGATAGAGAGAAAGGGATGGGCTAAAGTATAAATTGGGCGAGATTTTTTGGCACCGAACGTAAAGCTTAGGTGGTAAAAGTAAAAAGATACACACACACACACACACACACACACTAATATATGTGGTTCAGATTGGGTCGGTTTGAATCGGATCCAATCGGATTGGGTTCCGGATCAGGTCGGTTCAGAATAGGGCCTACCGGATTCGAGCAGAAAATAATTCGGATCTGGATTACACTACCCGATCCTGACCATCGGTTCTGTTCAAATCGGGTCGGATCGGGTCTGATCGGGCCGGATCCATCAGTTCAGGTATGAAATGCCCAGCCCTAGTTTGTACTCTTGGGCACAAGAATTTCCTGTAGACCGAAGCTGTGTGGAGCTAACAAAGACCCCTCCATAAATCCACTCCGTCCATCAGTTTTTCAGGACAATAATAATACAGTAATTTGAAAATCAGTGAGATCAAAAACTCATGTGGGCCACACCACACGAAATAGCAGGGATTGAATGCCTAACATTGGAAACTTTTGTGGTGGCCAACGAAGTTTTATTTATTTATTTATCAGGATAATGTTTATGCGTACAGTTTATCTGAATGTTAGTAATCCTACCAACGATTTGGATATCATGTAAACATCATGATCAGCTCTACGTAGATTTCGACGATGGACGTTTCCGTTCCCACATTTTCATGTGGTGTGGCCCACATCAATTTCGGATCTTCGTTACTTTTAGAATAACTTCCTACTATAATCTTGCAAATTGCAGATTAGATGGACCAAGTGGATTTGTCACGGACATCTTTGCTTCCGACTACAGTGAATTAATTTGTGCCCAGGGGCACAGGCAATCCGCGTCAGGAGTTGATGGAGAGAGTTTATCCCGGTGGCCTACTTAACACTGTAAGTAAGACTTCTTGTAGAACGGTCCAATAAATGAATCTGGACCGTCTATTATGTCCGGAACACTTTTTATAGGTTATCATGAAAAAGTCACACTCATCGGATATCTGATCCACCCAAAAGTTGATCTTTTTTCTTTATGACCGTCTATTTTCAAAGATATGGGGATGAGTTTGTTAGGATTATCTGATGGCAAGCGAGCCATGATTGGCACAAAAAATGGATGGTTGGAATTATTGATTGGACACTAATTTTCTAAACAATCTAGACCATACACTTTCTAGATTTGAATGCTACTTATAATCGCCTGTGAGGGTGTGATTTATGCATGGAAGACCATTAAAAGTGTGTTGGCTGGCATCCATGCAACTTAATTTGATGGCCTTTCTTGTCATGCTGGGCCCACAGTTTCCAACTATAGAAGCATGCGGAACAACAATTCGGTAGTCCGTCGGAGTACCTTTCTGAGGTGTGTACTATACGGTGGTCACCATGTCCACGACGTAGATGGTATACGTGCCAGAAATGAAAGTGATCGGACAACTGGGCCTGATTGATTGAGTGAGTCTTCCTCGTCCAATTTGGGCCATTGCTTTGTTCGAGCTCTTGATTAGATAGCTATCGCTGTCCAAACCACTTTCCGTTCCTGATATGACTCATCCATGTGGTGGACCAAAAAATCAATCGTCCAGATCATCATATCATATGCAAGTGCCACCTGCACACAGTGCAGCTTTGGTGTGAGTCATGGACCGCATCATACATCGGCACGTATCGTTCCTCCCGAATTATTGGAAGAAACAATCGGGCCCACCTTTGTTTGTTTACGCCGAAAGCGGAATGGCTGGTGTACCACACACCACCGTCCTTGCTGATGTGTTGTCGTCACCAAGTTCTGTGGATACCATCACGAGGTATGTGTCATATCCAAACCGTCCGTCCATTTTGCTAGCTCGTTGTAACTCTTGATCTTAAAAACAAGACAGATCCAAAAGATCAAGTGGACCGCACTGCAAAAAGCGGTAGGAGATTGAACGTCTACCATTAAAACTCTTTTGAGGCCATACAAGTTTTGGATTGATATTTGTTTTTCCTCTTCATCCAGGTCCATGTGAACTTATAAACGGATTAGATGGAAAATAAATGTTACGGTGAGCCATACAAATATTTTAAGGGTGAGAATCATTTTCTCACTTTCATTTATGGTGTGAAGAACTTTACATATGACTCATTTTTGAGCTCCTACTCTAAAATGATATCTCCAAATGGATGAATTGTGTGGATATAATAAAATAAATACATCATTGTGCGTCTACGTAACTTTGATATACTTTTAACTGTTCTTACAACTCGAACGTGCTCATCTTCACTAGCCAGGTCGGGGAAACGGATTGGCTACGCCCCCTGCCACCAGCAAATGGCTCATGGTTGGTGCTTCGTGGGCCCCATCATAATGTATATGTTACATTCATACCGTCCATCTATTTTTATAGATCATTTTATGGTATGAAAGAAAACATGAGGTTATCTCAATCTCAAGTGGACCACATTATAGGAATTTGTGTTGAATAAATGTTGACCATTAAAAACATCTTGGGGCCATAAAAGTTTGGATCTAGCTGATATTTATTTTTTTCCTTCATTCGGGTCTTTATGACCTAATCAAAAGATTAGAGGGGGGAGTAGCCAATCCGCTTCCCCAGGTCGGTGGATGGGAGGGAATGGATAAAACACATAAAAGTTTGGATCTAGCTGATATTTATTTTTTTCCTTCATTTGGGTCTTTATGACCTAATCAAAAGATTGGAGGGGGAGTAGCCAATCCGTTTCCCCAGGTCGGTGGTGTATGGTACACCAGCCAATCCGCTTCTGTTTATGCCACTACATATGTATGTCCCACCGGTTAAAAGGTGTGGTCCCTTTTATTTTATTTTTTATTATTTTTTCCACCAGTGGCAGCATACAGGCAGCCGCACCGTCTCTCGAGGTTCCGTACCTCCCCGTCCATCAGGTACATGTACAATACTCAGGTGGGCGGCAACACGGGGAACAGTCTGCAGTTGGATGGGAGTCTGTTTCAACGATCCAAATCGTTTATATGATGTCCCTCACCATGGATAGAGATATCGAAGAAATATCTCTCAAATTGAAATACCATTACTCTCGATGACTGTTGACTTGCAAACTGAAGACGATAAGTGATCAAAGGTTTGAAAAATTCAAATCCAAGAGTTTTAAGTTTTGGATGCCTTCCATCCAACGTAAGTTCCATCGTATAAACGGTTTGGATTATTGATACATGACCTCAGATACAAAGGTTAAGTCAGTAGAGTACGTGGGGATGTAGTCTACCCACTTGTATATTTCATCCTTACCATCAACGGGAGCGGATTAGGTAATGCCCATCTTCTTGGGTGTTAACCTTACCATGGGGCCCACCTTAATAATGTGTTGTATATCCACTCCGTCCATTCGTTTTTCCAGCCTATTTTAAGACATGATCTAAAAAATTAAATAGATCCAAATCTAAGGAGGATCACGCCACAGGAAAACAGTGGTGATTGAACGCCTACCATTAAAAACTTCCTAGGGCCCACTGTAATGTTTCCTTTCCGTCAAACCCATTGATAAGGTGAAACAGGCCTGGATGAAGGAAGATTACAAAAATCAGCTTGATCGAAAACGTTTTTGGCCCACAAAAAGCTTTAATGGTCATTCACCACCGTTTCCAATGGGGTGGTTCACTCGAGGATTTTAATTTTTGGTATTACGTCCTAAAATGAGATGCAAAAACATGTGGACGGCGTGGACATACCAAAAATATGATTAGGGTGGGCCCCATACTGTAAGGGTAACGTTCAGTACAGTGTTACCCGGATAACATCTAATCCGCTCCTCCATTAACTGTACACAGCTGTACTTTACACAAGTGCCAATCAGGCACGTGTCTAAGACACGTATCAACCCAACCCTGCTGTGTGAATCCCGCTGACCATCAATGAGGTCTTTTTTCCGGAAATCAAATCCGTCTGTCATGTACGTTGATTGTGGAACATTTATCTTTTAGGGTATGTTTGGATAATGGTAAATAAATGCATGGTAATCGTTGAATTTTACCTTTTTGGAATATAGGAAGTCAAAATGAGAAATCAGGTCCTTTTTACTCAGCCATCTTACCAATTTATACCGAGACAAATCACAGATTGATCATGCAGGGATACGTTCTGATCAGGTGGGGCCGTCTACCATATATGACCTTGTATCTTAATCCATCATCAAGTGGGGTCCACCAAAAGAGTAGCATGCTTTGATACAGTCCCATACATTACCTTGTACATAGCTGGTGTGTGGTACACCAGCCAATCCGCTTCCCTGTCTGGAGGTCAGCAATAGTACTCACGACGTACAGTCTATTTTTGAGTGGAAATGGGCAGCTGCTGGACGAAATGGGATTCTCCTATGATGCACTTACCTTATTAAGTAAACTCTGTTGGGCCCACCGTGAATGCATGTAGTTTATCCACGCCATACATCCATTTTTTCAGATCATTTTAGAGGTTGAGCCCAAAATTGAAGCATGTCTAGAGCTCAAGTGGACAATACCACAGGAAACACTGGGAGTATTGATTTCCACTGTTGAAACCTTATTAAGCCCCACAGTGATGTTTATTTGTCATCCAACCTGTTGATAAGATCACACAGACATGGATGAAGGAAAAAAAAAAAAAAAACAAATATCAGCTTGATCTAAAACTTATGTAGCCCCTATTAAATTTTTAACACCAGATGTTTAATTCATAATATTTTTTATGGTGTGGTCCACTTGAATTAGAAATATACTTTATTTTTTAGTTGAAGTCCTAAAATTATCTGGTAAAATGGGTGGACAGAGTGGATAAAATACAAGAATGACAGTAGCCCCTCACAAACTTTAATATATTACCTTAGGCATACTGAGTTACTCATTAAGCAATCCGCTCACCTGGGCCTTTTTGGGAGCTCGGATTTGGAACCTTGACGTTGGGTTTAGCACCTATCATTTAAAATCCCATCTGATCTAAAAGTAGTTATGCATAGTATATTTATTGGGTTTTAATTTAATTACTAAATTAAATTTAATATATCTAATTAGTGTATGTTTGTAATGTTTGACATAATGGTTGTAACACTCCCGTTGGAATATATACTTTGCTTGAAAATGATGAAATTCCAAGTCTCAGACGGGCCACAAGCACAAGATCACATCTGAATGACTAATGACTGATTTTTAACTGTTGATTTACATGGATAATGTTTGTGTGATGTAGATCTTCATATTAAAGTAATTATAGTGATGTGATTGATAATCTAATTGTTATAGGATATCATTGGTGAGCCATATGCCCAATAAATTAATAGTATAGTGACACATATGTTGCACATGTAACTCTTGAAAGGATTTTAGACGTAATTCAAGCTTTTAATGTGGATTTTAAAATATGATAGCCTTTGGTGTGATAAAAAAATAAACTTTCATATTTAAAAATTTTCAACTATCTCATCATTTAACTTTCTTTCAGTCTCAATAAGGTATTTTATGATGATGGTGGTAGTTGTGTAAGTTATTATATTACCATGTGGGTCATAACAACGATTACCACTTTTATAACAGCCATTAAAGGTTTTTTTTTTTAGATTGAACAAAAAAAAAAAGTAAGGCTCCCAAAACTTATATTTAGGCTGTTATGATGATTTTTTTTTTTGAAAAATCTATATTTACTTAGTAACCGAACATTATAAGATTATTATAGCTTTTATATATCGGTCTGCAATAGGTTGTTATCGGTAGTTATAGGTCATATTTTTCACAACCGTTAATCCCACTTGCAATGTATAACGGTTGTTTGTCACTATTACTTTTTACATGATAACCTTTACAACACTATCCATTAGCATGAGAACCCAATCTTGAAGATCTTTTGCGAATCCCTCATCCATGGCGGGGCTGATAATATAAACGGCTTGGATCATTGCATCATGACCCGATCCAACAACTACAGTACTGATGTACACTTGACTGTCAAACCATTCTTGTACAGGGAAATAACAGCACTCGGATTGCGTAGCGTAGCACACAGCATACGTAGGTGTTGTGGAACGTTGGAAAAGCTTTGTGGCCCACCATGATGTATGTGTTTTATCCATTCCATTCATCTATTTTTCCAACTCATTTCAAGGCGTGATCGAAAAATGGGGTAATCAAATGTGAGGTAGACCGTATTATAGAAAACAGTAGTGATTGAATGCCCACCGTTGAAAACTTCTACCGCTTACAAAAGTTTTGGATCAAGCTGATACGTGTGTTTTCCCTTCATCCAGCTCTACGTAGAGGTGGGCATTTCTTACCCGATCCGTCAGATCCGACCTGATCAGACCCGATTCAGCCCGTTCCGAACAGAACCGACGGCCAAGATCAGGCTTGATCGGGTTCGGAATTTCAGATCCGTATTTTTTCGGGTCGGGTCCGGATAGACCTTTGTCCGCACTGACCTGACCCGGATACTCGACCCGGAGGTACCCGACCCGAGAGGTTGCAGTATAAAATAAAATTTTATTTTTTTTAAACTCTAAATTTCTTACCCTACCCGTTTTTACAGCGACTCTCCCTTTTCCCTCTTTTCTTACCCTAACGGCCTAACCCAACCCGAACGACGGACGATCGCCGCCCGACGGACGATCGCTGCCCGATGGTCTTCTTCTTCAACACCCTTTCTGCTGCCTGCTCGACGCCAGTCTCCTCCTTCGTGTTTGGTGAGGATTCCATTTTGAAAGTTTCTTATCATTCCTCCTCTTCTTATTTCTTCTTATTCTAATGAATCCTTGACTGTGGAGTGAATCTGATGCATCTGATCTGCCTTATATCTACGCGTTCATCTGTTCATATCTACGCTGTTCATCTGTTTTGGATATCCATGCCATTCATCTGTTTTGATAGATATCCACGCCGTTCATCTGTTTTGACAGCTCCCCTAAAATGAGGGATGTCCAAATCTCGGGTGGACCACACCACAGCAAATAGTGGTGGTTGGTTGAATGGCCACCATTAAAAGATTCCTGGGGCCACCGAATGTTTATTAGCCATCTGTTGATAAGATCTAAAACATTTGTGGCCCACAGTAGTATTTTAATGGGGATGGTCTGATTTTCAGGCAGGAATGGATGTCACTCACACATCATGGTGGGCCATGCAGAGCATCTTGTCCATATATTTACTGTGAGGAACTACCTGTTATCACTGTAGCATTTTCCTACCTATATATGTACACATGTATATTCATCATGTTTGCTACTCGGTGGAAGTTTTTATTTCGTTGATGATTTGAATGTTGGTAAGTCCACTGTGATGCTCTAATTTTCTAGTATGTCTGAAGGTAGATCTCTGATCACAATCCATTTTTGTCCAACCTTTCCTTGGTTTAAGAAATTCTTATTTCAATCAATCGAACTTTGGAAATTTATGAATTGGGGCTCTTTAGTGTTGTATGGAAAAGCGCCATTTCATGTCCACACTAGTAATCTTTCATGCTTTTTTGCTATTTCTACTAAAGAGTAGAAATGCCAGAAGTTGCAAATTACTTTCATTGTATAAGGAGCTAAACAGATCTTGGTACATGGGTTTCGTGTCTACAATTTCGATGATATGTTAGTGTGGATAAATTTTCTAGTGGGATACAAGCCATTCTTCATGGATAGAATTAGTGAGTATAACTATGATCCTTTCCAGTATCCTTTTCCTAATTGCTTATAACACAGATGAACATTTCACATACAACAGCTTCACATCTGCATGTGAACAAGGTTTTGTAGAATCTTGTCTTTCATGCTTCAAAAATCTTTTGCATCTAATCTGTTAGATAAAGGTGGAGGATGCTCTGTAAATCTGGTGTGCTCAGACTGTATGAAAGAATTTAATGTAATATTTGGGACCTCTTTTGATTTTTGAACTCTTGAGGGAATTATAGATGGCAACACATTTGTTTCCTTCTAATAAAATATGGGAAAGATAAGGATCCAGTATCTCTTTGAATGAAAATGGGGCTTCAATTCTAGGGGGTTTAAGGCTATAAGCACATGAACTTTCATAAACTGAATAGGAGATCTCTATTGACTTCAATCCTTTTCAGTTTAGTTTTTCTAATTGATCATACAATGAATGAACATATCACATGCAAAAGCTCCATTTCTGCATGCGAACATATCACATATCACATGCTAGTTCCGTGCAATTTAGAAAATGGTAGAGACTTCTACCATACACATGGCACAGTTGTATGGCAATCCAGGCTGTCCAATTCGCTAACCCTACTGTGGATGGAGCATAACAAAAAAATTTGCACTAGAAGATAATATTAATCATCCGATAATATTAACTTCTATTGTGCCCTTATCTCTTCTCCATCTCCATTTGACTGTCATCTCACATCAATTCTATCCATGAAGAATAATCAATCCTCCTTTGCAACTTTCTACAAACCATGATATCACCACACTCAACTTCTCCAGCATGTCACATGTTTTGGCAAGTTCCCATGAGATACCTTAATATTTACATACCACCCATAAGTCTGATGCTGCATTTGGGACCATCCAATGCAACAAAGAGGGTATTTTCTGGACATTATATTAAGACAAGGTTCTTTTTAATTTTTTTTTTTAAAAAAACCTTTTTGACTTGGGTGCAATGACACGTTTTCCCAACACCACACACACACACCCAAAAGAAAAAAAGAAAAAAAGAAAAAAAAAATGATGTCTATGTAATAAAGCACTAAAGTAGCACTAACATGTGTGAAGCAACACTGAAACAAGAGTTTCAAAGAAATGGAGACCACCAATCTTCATTTGCTAGTAATTCTATTGGTTTTCTTCTCTCTTCTTTTCCTCGAATGCTATCCTTAAAACAAGTAAATCTATACTCACTCACTTGTTGTCTCAAGAAAAGGCCATTATCCTTGTATCATCATTTTCTTCTTGCTTCAGGCCTCAGTTAGTTTATGCAGTCACATGCATTGGAAGTCTGTTGCTTGAACCACAACATCTTTCATCTTTGGACAATGGGCACCATGCATTTTAAAAATTTGACCATGCAATCATTTCCTTGGACAAATCCCTGGTATATTTTTTAAACAAGGATTAGGCATGGAACTAGTTTAAATCTTTTTTTTTTTCCCTTTTAAATTTGCACTTATGATGCAAAACAGAGAGAGAGAGAGAGAGAGAGAGAGAGAGAGAGAGAGAGAGAGAGAGTTAGTTTAAAGTGTAAAGTTATTAAATTTTTTTTTTTTAATTCTTATAAATGTATGCAACAAAGAAAACCAACATATAAAACAAAGCAAATTTATGTGGTTCGGCATTATACTTATTTTATGAACGAGTTCCCACCAAAATCACCATCTTCTCAAAAAGGGTCAGAGTGGATCTTACATAAACGTTATGGTGGGCCCATTAAGATCAAGACAAACATAGATTCCATATTTTCCTTCTTAAATGCTCTCTTTACCGTTCGTGATGGAGGCGAGACTTTATTTTTAGCATGGCCCACAATGGCTTGTATGAGCAATTACTTTGACCATTAGATGGGCAATCCTAATTTAGGCTAAAACAAAAAATCAAATTTACTTGCATGATTTAGATGGCTCAACACAAAGAAAGTAGTTGGAGGACCCTTGATTTTTCCAGGGTCCACCAAAATAATTATATGAAATCCACTCCCATCATTAGATGCCACACTTAAATTTAGGCATGTGAAGCCCAATCATGATTCATATAAGCCATGCCAAGGAAATTAATTTGGAGGGCGATAACTGCCCTATACACAGTTTTCAATAATGTGGTCCACTTGAATTTGATGAGAGTGATTTTTTGGTAACTTGGTCTAACACGAGGCTTGTATGAGTGACTTTTCCAAGTCACAGTACTTGGTTTTGATGAAGCATGTTAGTTGACTTTTCCATTAGGACCCCATTTATTTATTTATCATTTATAACAGCTCAATATTTGGCAAACCATGTGGATCTTCTTCGTTTTTCTCATTATATAGTTAGCTTGTTAGTTTATAGTTGTGATTTTGTAAGACCCGTATCCTAGTTCGTACTGTTCCGATGAATCCTGCGATCCTTTCCGTCAAAGTCCGGCAATCCGCGACTGATAATCGACATTGCGCACGACCATATGTCATTTTCTTTAAATTCAAGTCGATTTAATCTGAGACCTGTATCGTTGCGACCGCACCGTCGCCGCGACTCACGCGCCGATCCGATACCCTGACTAGAAGATGTGAGCCGACGTTTATTTCGAAGAAACGCCGTGCTTTTACGATCCCGAGAGAATCTCTACAATACGTCAAATCAATCCCATCAATCAAATCAATCCCATCAATCAATCAATCACATCAATCAATCAATGTCAAGTACACATCACCTTTCTCCACAAGTAAAGCAACCCATGCTTTTTTCTCACCAAAGTCAAACCACCTCTCACTTCACCCATCCCTCACCTCACATCACTTACCCATCACACCCATCACCTCTCCTTATCTCCCTCTCTCTCCCTCCCTCTTTTCTCTACACTATTTTCCAAGCAAGGAAAAACCCCACGTTGGGAGCTCTCCCATGAGAGAAGACAAGCAAAAGTGAGGCCCACCTTTCCCTTCCCAAAACCTCTCATCCTAGCCATCCATTTCCCATCTCCACCGTCAAAGAGGAGCACAAGAAGGTTGGCGTTCCAACGGACCGAAGAAGATCGACGGTGGGTGCTTTGATAGGATAGATTTCTATGTTTTTATGATGGGCCAAGTGAGGCCTACCGATCAATGGTATGGATCTCACTTGGGACCCTAAGATGTGGCCAATGGCCCACTTTGATTACTGTTTAATGTATGATGGAATGCAAGGGAGGGCCCATAGTATCGGGGTCCCTCCATCACACGTGTGTCCCATTTTCTCTCTCTCTCTTTTATTTTTCTTTTCTTGTGATGTTATGATCGTGTGGCCCACTTGAATGGACCCCACCATGAAGCATAACCTTTATCTAAGCCATCTATAAGTGGGGTCCACTTCATATATGTGTACCCACAACATCAAATCATTTGGTGGCCCACCTGAGTGGGGCCCACCTTAAACGCATGTGTTATGCCCAAGAATGTCCTAGCGTCCCACCTTATAGAAATGCTTTGGACGTGAAATGCAATGGGGAAAACACAAATATTTGCTTGGTTTACCAAGCTTTGGAGTGGGTGCTCGTATAGGCCCCATCTTGATGTATAAATTTAATCCAAGCCGTCCACCATTTTTCCCATACCATGTTAGGCGTTGGTCCAAAAAAAAAGAGGACCGATCCAATCTTCAATACATGGGCCATACCTTTAAAAAATGTGAGTTCCACCGTTTAAAGTTGTCTTAATTTTTTTTACACCACGAAATATGCCCAATATTGGGCTCGTTGTATTTGATATGGGATGTAGGATCAATGGGTGGAGTGGATCCATCGCACGCGGCCCCACATGTGAAAAAACCCCGGAAAAAAAAAAAAAAAAAATAAGAACACTTTTCTGTCTTTGCTGTCGTCAAGGCAGACGCCGCCAAGACGTCTGCATGTTGGGCATGACGGCAGGGCCACTCACGCTCCAGTAGGGCCCCACCTTGATGTTGATTTGCCATCTAATCCATTCATGTGGTGGGCCCTTAGGGCAATGGGCCACCCTCCGAAAATCAGGCCAATCTAATGCTTGGGCGGCCCACATCATAGGAAATCGTGTAAATTGAATTCTACCATTGGAAACCATTTTGGGCCCACAGAAGTTTCGGATCAAGGTGAAATTTATTTTCACCCTTCATCCAGGTCCACGTGACCTTGTGAACGGGTTAGATGGAAAGTGAACATTACAAGGCCCCACATGGGACCCACAGATGTATGTGTTTTATGCTCACCGTCCGTGACGGTGCACCCAAATGTATGTATTTTATTCACGCCGTCCGGCGACTCCTGGCTGAGACGGCCGAAGAGCGAAAAGATTGAAGAGAGACAAAGGTGCCCACAAGAGGCCACACCGTGGTGGACCCCACCATGATATTTGGGGTTGCATCCAAACCGTCCACCTTTTTTTTTTTTTGTCTTAAGTCTTGAGGCTAAAAATGGGGCAGATCTATAATTCAAGTGGACCCCACCTTGGTGTATATATATAAGGCCCAAGTGATCAGGCCCATTATGTCCTGCTTATGGCCCATTGTTGAGGTCCACATTTGATGTATTTGTGGCCTGTTGTTGAGGCCCACCTTGATATTTATAAGGCCCATGTGATGGGGCCCATTCGATGTATTTGTAGCCCGTGGTTGGGGCCCACTTTGATGTATATGAAGGCCATGTTACGAGGCCCATTGTGATGTATTCAAAGGCCCATGGGATATGGCCCATTGCAATGTACATAAGGCCCATTTGATGCGGCCCACTTGATTTATAAAAGGCACATATGATGTGGCCCATTTGATGAATATAAGGCCCATGGGTCGAGGCCAACAGGATGTCCTTAGGGTCCATTGCAATGAGTGATTCCCCTATAGTATGTGTAATAATGTTTGAGTACAGGTCATGCCTTGGGAGCAATGTTGGTTTGACGTCCACGTTGTAAGAATAATGTTGGTTAAATGTCCGCATTATAACTCTCCCTAGGGCCCATTAGTAGGCCCATACTTGTTGATAGTTCACCACTTTATAACATGCTTAGTGCACTTCCATGATTCATATGCATACGCATCATATGTATGCTTTGATATGAGAAATGTTTGATCATAGCATAAGCCATTGGGCTGAGACATTTACGGACTCTATATGAGACGGAGTGCCCCCATATGAGCGCATGGTATGCGCGAGATTACTGCATGACTGACGGTGTGACTCATGCATTTCGCATTGTATGTTGTGACTCACTGCACGCCCTAGCGACATCGGGGCCGTGGCTCCCACAGTACATTGTGGATGGCCATATCGGATCTGGGAAATACTTTATTCTAAGCACTGTGTGGGCACTTAGGATGTCTGGGTGAAAGTCCCAGAACCTTTTTGGTACCAGAGTTGCTCCAACGTCTGCACCGAGTGGATACACGAGCGCCCGAGTGCCGAATACCGCAGGGGGCCGCGTCTCCCACCGTGTCGTGGTCGGTTGGAAGGGGTGTGGCCTTATCCGCCCGAGTGAGGGGGCTATAAGCTAGGCCGAGTTTGACCATGCGTACTGCAAATGTGTCCGCTATCGACGAGCCGGTAGGTATTGGCATACTCGGGGGGGATCGGGCGGATAGGTGTGGTCTCTTCCACTTGCTTGAGACTGCGGCTAGGGAGGAGGCAACAAGGTGTGAGGTGTATTAGACCCGGTGATATCCAAAGAGGAATCAGTATTGACATGTGTACTTGAGGAGTACTGACATGCTTGCTTTCATCTCGCATATGACATTTGGATACATAGGCCTCGCATCGCATGGCCTTGGTATGGCCAATCGCATTCATACCTTGCATTACATGGCTTTGGTTTAGTTGATAGCACTCATGGACTTACCGCACATTTCCGCATTACTCGATGTTATACACTTGCACTCGCCTCGCAAGCACACTTACACCACCTTCTAAGCTTTTGTGCTTATGCACGACCGTTGCGTGCGCTAGCGTTGACAATTAAGCCAACTAAGGCAGAGTGCGGATCGATCATTTTGGAGCCTTTTGACTATACCGTATTTCCTTTCCCGCATTGTACGTAAAAGTTTTTCCATTGTTATAGTGGATATGTGGTGTTGTTGTCTTCGACTTGGTTATGCTTGTGGTTATGCTCCATTACAAAAAAAATTTCACATCGAAAATCCTCCTCAGTAGGATCCCAGAATCGAATTTAGGTATGGGCGCTAGGAGCCGAGAATGGGGTACTACTTAGGTCCTCTTTAAACCTATTTCTGATTCTAGCGATCGGGAATTTTGTGAGCCCGGTTTCCGTGTTTGGGGCGTGACAGATTTGTTAGTTTATAGTTGTGACTTGTTAGCTTATAGTTGTGACTTGTGATTCTGAGTTGTGATTGTGACATTTTTTCTCCTTAAATTATTATTGTGACTTGTTAGTTTATAGTTATGACTTGTGATTGTTATTCGTAAGTTAGATAGTTAGTTATCCGTTTGAGGATTTCTATGTGGCCATACATAGATATAATGTATTTTTGGTGGCATAGAAATCGCTCAAATTATCCCTTTTTGGACAGTTCAAGGTTAGATGGATAGTATGTTTTCATATAACCTATTTAAATGTTCATGCCTGATCCGCATTTCATCTCCCTGTTTCTCTCTGAATATGTTTCTTTTGTTTCGTACCCAATGCCAAATATCTTCACATTGCTTTAGATATTTGGCATCGGAATGTAACGTAAGATCAACTTATCTAGAGAGACATGGGAGAGATGCTGCCGGATTTTCGGCGTGGACATTTAAATGGGAATATGAAAGTATTACAATCTATCCAACCTTGGATGGGTAACTAATTTAGGATTTAATTGTTACTTATTAGTTAGATAATTAGTTACCCGTTTGAGGATTTCTATGCGGCCATACATAGATATAGTGTGTTTTTGGTGGCATAGAAATCGGCCAAATTGTCCCTTTTTGGACAGTTCAAGGTTAGATGGATAGTATGCTTTCATATAACCTATTTAAATGTTCATGCCTGATCCGCATTTCATCTCCTCGTTTCTCTCTGGATATATTTCTTTCGTTTCGTATCCAATGCCAAATATATTCACATTGCTTTAGATATTTGGCATCGGAATGTAACGTAAGATCAACTTATCTAGAGAGACATGGGGAGATGCTGCCGGATTTTCAGCGTGGACGTTCAAAGGGGAATATGAAAGTATTACAATCTATCCAACCTTGGATGGGTAACTAATTTAGGATTTAGTATAACTCTGTTAGCATTAGATTGATAATGCTAATATGATTTAATATATTTCAACTATCAAATGGAAAGCAAGGGTCTTTCCAATACCCCGTCCCCGACCCCTGGTGGTCGATCAATTACATCACCGATGATCCTTGAAGATGAAGGATTAGGTGTTGAACATGGAGAGGTGCCCGTCGATGTGGTTGATATTAGTACCACACAGTCACATGTCGTGGGAAATACGAAAAAGAGGTCGGCAGTGTGGGAAGATTTTGAGGAAGTAACCCTAAAGAACGGGCAAGTGAAGATACAATGCAAGCACTGTAAGAATCAGTACACTAAGCAAGCAGATGATTCGACCACAACATTGAAGAAACATCTGGCAAAGTGTTTTAAAAAAGCGAGAGGTGGGCTAAGGCAACAAACACTTTCATTTTTGCAATCTGCAGGCGGTCCGTCAGTGTCCATCTACAAGTATGACAAAGAGTCAGTGAATGAGTGGATGACTAGGTTAATTATTTCAGATGAAAGGCCATTTCAGATGGTAGAGAGTCCTACTTTTGTTGGACTAGCCAAATCCCTTAACCTCAGATACGAGAAAGTCTCTCGCACAACAATTAGGAGGGTGTGTATGAAGATGTATGAAGGCGAGAACGTCAAGTTGAAAGGAGAGTTGGCCACGATTTTTTGAATTAGCCTGACGTCAGATTTGTGGACGGCATCCAATCAACGAAAGTGGTATATGTCCCTAATGCTCACTACGTTGATGCCGAATGGAGGCTTTGCAAGAGAATTTTAAACTTCCGTTATCTTGCGCCGCTTCATAGTGGTTTGATGATTTCAGACTGCATACACAGATGTCTAATGGAGTGAGGAATTGAGAAGAAGATTTTAACAATTACACTAGACAATGCCTCTGCAAATGATAGTGTGATAATGAATTTGCGCAACCAGTTTAAGGCCACCGGTGACTTGTATTTTGGTGGAAAGATATTTTATGTTAGGTGTTGTGCCCACATCCTAAACTTGATTGTACAAGAAGGCCTTAAAACAGTCGATCCCACGATCGAAAACATAAGAGAGAGTGTGAAATACATACGGGGGTCACCTTCACGATTACATACATGGAATGAGATCGTGAAGCGGTTGAATTTGTCAACTCAGAAAACGATGAAGTTGGATGTCACGACACGTTGGAATTCAACTTTTGAAATGTTGGATTCAGCGATAGATTTGAGACCTGCCTTCTCTCACTATGCGGAGCGTGATAGTGCATATATTTGACTGCCTTCTGAAGATGATTGGTTAAAAGCTGAATCAGTTCGTAAGTTCCTTTCTGTTTTTTACAACAGCACGAAAAAATTTTCGGGCTGCTAGTATCCAACAGTAAATATATTTCTGCCTGAACTTTGGAAGGTAAAAGATGCATTGCGTAAAAGTAGTAGTGGATAAGACTTTTTACAATTCATGACCATGGGTATGCAAGTAAAGTTTGATAAGTATTGGTCTGAGTGTAGTCTGGTAATGGGTGTTGCGGTCGTTCTTGATCCCCGGTACAAGATGTTTATGGTTAGCTACATATGTAATAAGTTATATGGTATAATGGGTGTTGCTGAGGCTGAAAAGATTTCTGGTGCAGCAAGTGAATTGTACAATTTGTATGCGTGTGCCGTAAAAGAACAATCTCCTCAAGTGGGTTCTAGTTCTGCTGTTGATGAATTGGAAGAAGACACGACAGATGATTTCATGTCTTACTATACACAGCTGAAAGGGACTCAAGTACAGATGCATAGATCAGAACTTGAAGAGTATCTCAAGGAAGATATTCTAGTTCTAAACAAAGGCGATGATTTTGATGTTTTGGAGTGGTGGAGGCCGAGATCTGATAAGTTGCAGTACCCTGTGCTCTCGTTAATGGCACGCGACATATTATCAATTCCAATTTCAACTGTGACTTCAGAATCAGCTTTCAGTACGGGGAGTAGGGTCGTAAGCAAGTATAGAAGCTCACTTACACCTGAATTAGTTGAAGCGCTCATTTGTACCCAGGATTGGCTGTGTCCGATGTGGGGGGAAGAGACCTCTATTGATGAGGAGTTCAATAAAGAGGAGAGTGAAAAGATTGAAGAGACAATGCCTGCAGCTGTAATATGATTTTGATGCCTTCTAATTTTGTTATATCATGTTATTTGTAATTTTGTTAAAACAGTTACACTGAAGTTTTATGATTATGTTTTATGGGTGGATGAATGTTTCTCCTTTTTCATTAGTAATATTCAATTAGATAATGTTGTTTAAATCTCTTATTATATTGTTAGGAACTTGCGTTCATTCATAACTTTAAATTTTTTTTTTGTCCTAAGCTAACCAGATATACACTAGATATGTCATCGGAAGATGATGCATCGGCAGATATTTGGGATTATGGGGTCCAAACCTACTCCCGGGATGGAAAGATAAAGCTGAAATGTAAGTTGTGTGGAAAACAGTTTGTCAACAAAACAAATCTACTCAAATTACATTTGGCTTGTCGGGGAGGAGACGCCGCACCTTGTTGCAAAGCTTCTCAGGAGGTCCGAGATTTATTTGGAGCCATTCTCGATTCTAATACAAAGACTTCCCACACTCCTCACCCTGTAACTACAACCAATACAACTAACCAAAGAATATATAGAAGTAGGCCTATTATAAATGAAGAAAGGTTTAGCAGAGGAACTGCAACTATCGGCTCTAGCTCTAGTTCCTACCTTCCACAACCACCATTAGTAGAGAAGAAGAACAAGATAGAATTTTGAGGGAGCAAGAGGAACGGGATTATAAAGAGGCCATCAAAGAAAGCATGCAAATGACATACAGATCAAGAAGTACCAGACAACAACATCCACCTCCAAGACAACATGATGTTGAAGGTGCACAAGTAAACCATCAAAGTTTGTTAAAAGTCTTGGATTTTCTTCCTTAAAGATTTTATAGAGCTATTGGGAATCCCGTACAAATCGGATCATAAAAAGCGTCTGAAAAAAGTTCTTGCATCTTTGAATGAGGACGATGGGAAGGGATCCCCACCATCCGATTCAGTAGAGGTGAATGACCTTTTTTTGGACACATCTAGATCGGAGTCGCCCAAGAGTTCTCCTGCAATTGAATCAGTTAAAAAAGAACCGAAGGATGAATCTGACGACGAAGGTGGAGGTGGAGGAGGGGGTTACTATTACGGATAAAGTTCATTTAGTTACATGCCACAAAGGCATTCATCATATAGAGGGTATTGAATGTATAAAAGTTTTACCTAATCTAGTTGGTGTTATAACATGTATAGTGTTCAATTGTAGTAGTGTAATTTTTGTTTTATACAGAGAACTCATTAAGTTGTGTGTGCAGCTGGTGCATCTTTTAATGTGGATTTGGTGGCTAAGGACCTGTTTCTTTCACTAGTTTCTGGTGTAATATAAAGGAAATGTTCAATGCTTATAAATTACTTTATATATCTCCTAACAACAAATGCATTTTACTGTCAAGTCATGTGTTTGGATTATCAATAGTAAACTTGTAATGATAACATTTTTGTATTACTGTATAGTTTGATTAAATCACTTTCAGCTCTTCCTTTTGGCTATAAATAAGCAACCACCAAAAGCTTTACATGTTGCAGAAACGATGTATTTGCTGAATCAGGTGAACCACTTACCCAGTTTCCCTAACTGCGTGGGGCCCAAATTGATGTATTTGCTGCATATTAACACTGTCCATCTTTTTTTCCATATAATTTTAGGACAAGATACCAAAATTCAAGAAGATTAAAATATCAGGTGAACCATTTCACTAAAAACAGTGATGAATAAATATTTGTAGGCCACAAGAAAACTATGGATCCGAACCTTGCACAATCCAATCCGACTCAATTTTTCCGACCGAGTTGGACTCGGATCGGGTCAGACCAGCACGTATTCGGGTCTGTCCTAGTCAGCTGAGTCAGACTCGGTCCCGGTTCTGTCCAAGTTCTGGTTGGGACTTTAAAAAGTCAGATCTGGTCGGGTTGGGCCAAATCCGAGTCGACTCGGTTCGATGCCCAACTCTAGCTCTACGTGAAACTGAAGCGGACATCCTGTCTCGCCAAATATTGAAACTGAAGCGGATCTTACCTCAAGTAGGACTAAGTACGTGTTTGGGATGGTGCAAACTACTCCCGTAGCTTAATTTTACAATATTTAGTTCGGATCATCTCCGATCGTCGAATTCCCCATCACAGTAATTCAGATCACTTCATGCAGCGTAAGACTCTTCTATAGATGAACACTAGGCTAGCATTTCAATGTTCGGATTGGCCAAATGGCTTGGTAGAGAGTCCTATAAGTGTTACTAAATTCGATCGCCCCTTCTTAAGTCGATAAGCAATTATGATTAATTATGTCCATTCATCCGACAGTTTGGGGAAACCGAAATACCCTGATAGATAATGCCCTAATCCAATCGCGCGGCTCTGGTGGCCGTGACCATATGACTCTCACGATTCTTAACCGCAAAATGCATGAAATAGACCGTGAAGTGAATGGAATTCGTCGGAATTGACCGCGAAATGCATGGAATTGACCCTGAAGTGAAGGAAAATGACCGTAGAATGCATGGAATTGACTGTGAAGTGAAGGAAATTTGTCAGAATTGACTGTGATATGCATGGAATTGACCGTGAAGTGAAGGGAGTTAATTGCGAAATGAATGAAATTGACCGTACAGTGAAGGGAATTCACTGGAATTCATCGCGAAATACATGGAATTGACTGTGAAATGAAGGAAATTGATCGTGAAATGCATGAAATTGACTGTGAAGTGAATGGAATTCGCCGGAATTGATCGCGAAATGCATGGAATTGACAGTAAAGTGAAGGGAATTGACCGCGAAATGCATGGAATTGACCGTGAAGTGAATGAGGGAGTGAATTCCATTCATTTCACGGTCAATTTCCTTCATTTCACAGTCAATTCCATGCATTTTGCGGTCAATTCCGGCGAATTCCCTTCACTTCATGTTCAATTCCATGCATTTCATAGTCAATTCCCTTCACGGTCAATTCCATGCATTTCGCGGTCAATTCCGGTGAATTTCCTTTACTTCATGGTCAATTCCATGCATTTTGCGGTTAATTCCCTTCACTTCACGTTCAATTCCATGCATTTCGCAGTCAATTCTCTTTACTTCACTCCCTATTCCATGCATTTCGCAGTCAATCCCGGCGAATTCCCTTCACTTCACGTTCAATTCCATGCATTTCACGGTCAATTCCCTTCACTTCACGGTCAATTCAATGCATTTCGCGATCAATTTCGGCAAATTTCCTTTCACTTCACGGTTAATTCCATGCATTTCATGGTCAATTCTTGTAATGCCCCGTGTTTTCAGGACCCGAGTATATGACCCGTTTCCCAAAAATCCAAGTGTTAACCTCAAAAATTCAGTGTAAATTTGAACTGTTTATCATTAATCAAAGTCAACAATAATGAAGCTAGAGTAAACCATGCATTAAAATAAAAATGTTCCAACTATAATAAAAATCTAATGTAGCGCCCATACAGGACTTATATAATCACAAATAACCAAGTTCATTAAACACAAGTAGGAATTTATCAACTGGTGGTGAAGCTCAATATAGGCCGCAGAAACCCCGTCTAGCTCCTCAGCTACCCGATCTGCTCTAACAACCCAGTGAATAGCATCGGCTCACCCTACACTTGCATCAACTGTTACAGTTTGATAGTGTCAATGGTTATCGCAGTGAGGAGCACACTCTAAGATTACACACTCATCATTTATAATTCAATATAGATTACAGGTCATGAAGTTAAATACACTAAATAGGGCATTTCATAGTCATACTCATATTAAGAAAATCAAACCAATCAATAGAATTTTATCATAAGCAAAATATAATGGCAGTTGCAATGCAAGGAAACATGTCCAATAACCAAACAATCAACCATACGACTTTCTATTACACCCGAGAATTGCATTTGTATGTGAACTTGGCGAGATGGTTAGAAAATTGATAAGCGAACTTCAGCTCTACCCGGAAATCATGGTACAAGTGAAATCTATGTGGTGAATGGAAAATCAACCTTTAAGCCTCTTCTTCACCCAGAAATCATGTCGTACGTGAACTCTGCAAGATGGCTAGAAAATCGATAAGCGAACTTCAGCTCCACCTGAAAATCATGGTACGACTGATCATCGCAAGATGAAGAGACAATCAACATACAAACTCTATGCCACCCAGAAATCATATCGTACGTGAACACCATAAGATGGCTAGGAAACAACACGGTATACGAACATAACCAACAAGCCACAAAAGGGCACCAATAGACCATCAAAGCCATGAGGGAAAATATACGATCCAAGCCACGTAGGGCAATTATGCGATCTGAGCCATGTAAGGCAAAGTGGGATCCAATCGGCATAAGTCAAATATGGACTGCAAAATAGTAAGACCATGATAAGTCTCATTCAATCCATCAAATGATCGTAAAAGACAATCATAAAATTAAGTAGCATGTGTACAACTAAAGATAGCATAGCATCATCAATCATTTATGCTCACCTAAAATTAAAGAGATATGTTTATTGTCTAATATGGGAATCAAATGTGCAACATGGTAACATACTCACATGTTCATCCAATAAGTTAAGTAGCTCAACCAAGTAACTAAATGGAAGGGATTAAGGCATCGTCTATAATTAGATTAGTGAATTTAAGTGAGAAGCTCAAAGGGTGAGTCCTCAGCTTAGGATGTAAGTCCACTTTTTCGTAGGGTTTAAAGGTGTGAATTAGCTTGAATCAATTTAACCCCATGTTAGAAAATTTTCTAATATACAATAAAAATACTAACAAATCTATGTAAATAATAATTTCTATCTAAGTAGTTATCTTAAGCTTACCTGATTTGACCGATCCGATGTAGTCCCGATCGCTCGTCTTGACTTGAACCAACTCAACCCGAGCTTGGTTTGTTTTTGGTTTGGAACTCGACTCAGCTAGCCCGACTTGCACCTGAATCGAATTCAGCCTGATCGAGTGACCAAATCTCCTTGACTTGACAATGAGTCGACTCACTCCCACCTTTTTCTCTTTTCTCTACCCTCTTTCACTCTCCTTCTCCTTCATTTCTTTCTTTCTTTTCTTCTTTCTTTCACTCCCAGCTGGCACTTCAGCAAAATCTAACCCAAAACAGGTCCAAACTTGACTTGGCCTAGTCAGACTCGGTTTCAGCTAAGTCAACTCAGCAGCCAACAACCTACTCCCCTTGGTTTCTCTTTCTTTCTTCCTCGTTCCTCCTCCTTCTCTGTGTCCTATTTCCCTCTCTTCATCATCATTCTTTTGTTTTTGCACCATCAGCAGCCCTTGGGACGGACTAGTGCTTGGGTCGTGCTGGACACAATTAGGCTAAGTCGGTGCAACAGCCACCGACCCAACTTTCTCCCTTTCTCTCTCACATTTTTTTCCTCCTTCGTTTCTCTTTTGTTTTCTGCTCTCCCCTCTTATCTTTCTTCACTTCCTTTGAGCCTTTTCCTCATGGCCCAACAGAGCTTGGACTCGGCCCGAGTTAATGCGGCTTGGTGGAGAAGACGAGCTGGTTGTTAATGGCATTTTGAAATCCGACGAACCTCCCTTCGATCCACTCCATGGGGATGGCTCTAGTTGCTCCCACAGTGCTCCCCAAACCTCAGTTTCGAAGCTTTAAGCCCGTTTGGTTGGTGGGTTTGAGTTCTGAGAGGAGCGGTCGAGTTTTCATGGAAGGGTTGTGAGCAACAAATAAAACCAAATGTTGTTCGATCCTTCCTCATTTTAAGTTGCCCTGAATTCTCCCAGCACCGTCGGATGAGCAATGAATGGCCAGGATCTAATACTGTGGTTTGGCTTTTTGAAACAACTTAACAAAACAGTGGGCTTTGGCGTCGATTTTCTACAGAAAACCAAATCCATGTGAGTAGGAATGAATGACTGAGATCAACCTAAATGAAAGGCTAGGATGGATGGACGCACAGGCACATGGATTGCCAGCGTTGAGAAAAATAGAGCTTTCCGTTTTTGGAAAGAAAGGAAACACAAACGGCCCCCTTGCGCTGGTATTTGTGGTCATGTGTGTGGGATCCACTGAGTGAAAATTTAGGGTTTTTGGTTAGAATTCCCCCTTATCCAAGATGGACGGTTCAGATCATGGAACTGATCCATGATGGTGGGCCAAGTTCGAAAGAGAGGGACGGTCCCTCGTCCATTTCAAAATGCGCCTGGCGCAGGAAAGGAAAGAAGACTTTTTCTTCTTTTGGTTAGCTCGGGTTAAACTTGTTTGACCGAGCAACCCAATTACATGCACGTCGGGTGTGCACTTGCAAATGGTGCTCATGCACGACAGGTGGGGCCCATAGTGATGATCTCGCCTAATCCACTTTGTTCATTCATTTTACCAGCCCACGATAAGGTACATCCCAAAGGATGAGGCAGATCCAAGTCTTAGGTGGGCCATATGATCTGAATTATGGCCATTAAATGTTAGTTATCGTTGATTCGATGTGGGATAATAGTCCACACCCGTGGTCAGAACTATTCTTCTAATTCCTTAATGCATATAGGGTCCTAATCAGTCCAATGATGGGGCTGATTTGGAGTTCAGGTTGGCCACACTTTAAATTCTTGGACTGTAACCACGGATTTTCGCTGATCTGATGGTCAGATCGTTTCTAGATTGATCGTCAACATACTTGATGGTTCCTAGTACTATTTTGGGCAAATTCAACAATCATCTCTATGATCGGTTACTATCACTTATTAGTTAAATGAGTGATTATGAATTTTAACCATTGTATATCAAGATGTCCAACTGGCTTTAAGAGTCAGTCGAGGCTCCTGAGTGAAATCTGAATTTTTATGATTGGCTTGGATTATCCGACCATGAGCAGACGATGAGAGGTCCTAGAGACTATATAAATGGAAACCTAGTCATTGATCCCTTACCTGGATGGACGGATTTCTTATAGGCTTAATCAATGTCGTTCTAAAGGAATCTAGGGGTCCTAAATTTAAGATGGTCAGTTAGGTTTTCCCATCAATGAAGTTAAATCCCAAGAGTAGGTTTTTCTAATGAGGGGGTAACCCATTTGAAGAATATCAGGTGAGTTGTTTAGCATATGGATGGGAATCACTTTTATCATGATTGGATTTTGACTGGAAATCGTGCAGCTGTTCACTTAAGCTAAATATGTATTTATGCTAGTTAGGTCACATGGCAACACCCGAGGATCGAAATGTATGGAATGTTACAATTCCCTTCACTTCACAGTCAATTCCATACATTTCGCGGTCAATTCCGGCAAATTCCCTTCACTTCATGGTCAATTCCATTCATTTCGTAGTCAATTCCCTTCACTTTACGGTCAATTCCATGCATGGAAGTGATTGTGGAGTGAAGGGAATTGACCGTGAAATGCATGGAATTGACCGTGAAGTGAAGGGAATTGACCGCGAAATGCATGGAATTGACCGTGAAGTGAAGAAAATTGATCACGAAATGCATGGAATTGACCGTGAAGTGAAGAAAATTGACCGCGAAATGCATGGAATTGACCGTGAAGTGAAGGGAATTAACCGTGAAATGAATGAAATTGATCGTGAAGTGAAGGGAGTTGACTGTGAAGTGAAGGGAATTGAACGCAAAATGTATGGAATTGACCGTGAAGTGAAGGAAATTCGCCGGAATTGACCTTGAAATGTATGGAATTGACCATGAAGTGAAGGGAATTGATTGCGAAATGCATGAAATTGACCATGAAATGAAGGGAATTCACCAGAATTCACCGTGAAATGCATGAAATTGACCGTGGAATTAATGAAATTCATCGCGAACTAATTGAAATTGACCGTGAAGTGAATGAATTGATCGCGAAGTGAATGAAATGAATAAAATTGACCGTGAATTGATTGAAATTGACCCCGAAGTGAATGAAATGGATTTTCGACCATCGCCTTAATGGAATCTTGTCAAATAACCAGGTTAGTTGACTAAAGTAGCTTCTCCTACCCCAAAATCATAAATGGTATGTCAACTAACTCATTCTAGTTTAAGAGATACTCGTTAAATGAGTAAAGAAAGATATGAATTAAAAGAGAGAAATATTTTTATACATTTATATATACATATTTACATAAACATATATTAGAGAGAAAAAGTTCTCCTTCTAAAAAAAATAAAATAATAATACTGCCATATTGATGCGGCACTACTGTCGACCACGTGACATCTTGTACACAATCTGGCAGTATTTTACTATAATTATTTTTTTCCGATGAATTCCTGCTGCTTTTGTAGGTCCTATCATGAGATCTGTGTTGTATCCAAACAGTCCATTTATTTGGCCAACTCATATTAAAGCTTGAGACAGAAAATAAGACAGATATAACTATCAAGTGGATCACATTGTCAAAGGCAATGGGGAATTGAACGTTTACCATTGAAACCCTTTTAGGGCCTGTTTGGCTGGGCAGGGTGGATGGGATTAGGTTGTATTAGGATGGATTGGAAGGAGCAATCCCGGGATTTGGCCGGGCGTGCCAAACAGGCAGAAGTTGGATATAGCTATCCCATAGGATTGCCAACAATCCACTGACATCACCATCATTACCTTGAAATCCACCCAATCCGTCTTAATCCTAGCTATTTTGCTTGGGACGTGTTTGGTTAGACTGAGCAATCTCGGGATTGGCCGACGTAATCCCGGGATTGGCCGGGCGAGCCAAACATACTCGGTGGTGAATTCCCTGGATATAGCAATCCCATGGGATTGCCAGCAATCCATTGACATAGCCATCATTACATGCCATCCACCCTAATACAATCCAATCCCATGGGATGGGCCCGTCCAAACACGCCCTTAAGGGCCCGTTTGGCCGGGTGGATTGGAAGGGATTGAATTGTATTAGGGTGGATGGCATGAATTTCAAGGTAATGATGGTGTATTGTCTTGAGATCCATGGGATTGCTATATCCTGGGATTGCTATATCGAGTCTGTTTGGCACGCCTAGCCAATCCCGGGATTAAACCTTCTCATCCCTTCCAATCCCTCAAACCAAACACATCCTAGGCAAATTGGAATGGATTGGATGGGATTTAAAGGTAATGATGGTGTTGTCAGTGGATTGTCTTAAGATCCTTGGGATTGTTATATCCCAGGATCAGATCACCCAGTATGTTTGGCACGCCCAGCCAATCCCAGGATTTAACTTCCAATCCCTTCCAATCCCCGCGGCCTAGGGATTGGAAGTTAAATCCCAGGATTCGCTGGGCGTGCCAAACAAATGGGGTGACCTGACCATGGGATATAACAATCCCATGGATATTAAGACAATCCACTGACAACATCGTCATTACCTTTAAATCCCATCCAATCCACCCTAATCCATTCGAATTTGCCTAGGACATGTTTGGTCCGAGGGATTGGAAGGGATGTGAAGGTTTAATCACAGGATTGGTCGGGCATGCCAAACAGACTTGATATAGCAATCCCATGGATCTTAAGACAATCCACTGACAACACCATCATTACCTTGAAATCCATGCCACCCACCCTAATATCATTCGATCCCTTCCAATCCACCCGTCCAAACGGGCCCTAAGGGTTACAGAAGTTTTGGATCAATATCCTCCATAGATTGGATGGAAAGTAAATGTTATGGTACGTAAATTTTTAACGGTGAAAAATTTCCCGACTGCTATTTGTGGTGTGGTATAGTTTATCTTTGATATGATTTTTTTTTTTTTGATAATGCTCTGAAATGATATCGAAATATGGATGAACGTTGTGGATATAATAAATACATAACTGTGGGGCCATGTAACTTTGACCTCTTTTGAACCGTTAGTATAACTCGGAGTTCGAGCACGCTCGTCTTTGCACACCAGCCAATCCGCTTTCGGAGGAAATGGCAGAGTGTTTTGTTCCGGTGAAAAGTCGTCCGTACAGTAGGGTATTATTCATGGAAGGTAAGAATAAGTAGGCTTAGGTCAGTTTGGTCGGTGGGATTAGAAGGGATTGGGTGGGATAGGATAATCTGGTCTGTGCCAATACCACTCCATGTTTGGAAAGAATGGAAAAGCGTGGAATTACATTAATGGCCTGTTTGATTTTCTAATTACAGAGGTAATTCAGGGTAAATTGGTAATAATTATTTACCCTTGTATTTTCGGCTGCATTTCTGAGGTGATGTTGGCCGCCACCGTTCATTTATATCAGCCCTCACGTCACCTGAGGGGAGAAATATTAAATCGTGGGGCCCACCATGATGTTTGTGTCTTATCCACACCGTCCATGTCTTATCTACACCGTCCATCCCTTTAGCCAACTCATTTTATGGTAGGAGCCGAAAAATGAGGCAAATCCAAAGATCAAGTGGACCACACCACAGGAAACATTGGGAATTGAACTCCCACCATTGAAAGCTTCTTGAGGACCCTATAAGTTTTAAATCAAACTGATATTTTTGTTTCCACTTTATCCATAACTGTGTTACCTTATGAACAGGTTGGATGACAAATAAACATCAATGTGGGCTCAGGGGAGAAAACAGCTTTCAACCATTGACATCTTAATGATCATTATTTCCTAAGGTGTGGTCCACTTGAGCTTTTTATTTTCTCATTTTTGGGCTCATACCTTCAAATGTAATTTTTAAAATGATGGATGGTGTGGATAACTCACATACATCATAGTGGGGCCCATATATTTAAACCAGTAATATCAGGGTTTATATGGACCGATTTTCGAAACATAATTCACGGCTAATTTCAAACAGCGGAGCAAGTAATAATTACTTATCTCAGTGTATTTACTGGGAGGAATTAAGGCCCTGTTTGGGCAACTGGATTAGAAGGGATTAGGTGGGATTGTATTCAAAAAAACATCATTATTACCCATGGCAGGGATTGTTCCCTGATTCCATGGGATTAGATTAATGCTCTGCTTTGTTGTAATGGGAAGTTCATCATTTGAACTTATCGAGAATAACACATATGTATTATATCTAAACCGCATTGTTTTGAACCTCATTTTATGGTATGGGCCAAAAATGAGGTAGATCCAAAACTTATGTGGCCGAAGTTTTCAACACAATCCCCATTGCTTTCAAGGTTCCATTTTTAGAATTACCTGATTTTTGGCCATAAAAATAATCTCAAAAAATGGGTGGATCTATATAGCCCACACATCGTGGGGACCTACACAACTTGAAAGCATTGAGTGAAATTGGCACAGGACCCAATGTAATTCCATCCGATCTAAGTCCAAGCTTTGCCAAACATGGAGTGGAATTGGCACGGAACTAGATGAATCCAATCCCACCTAATCCCTTCTAATACTGTTGCCCAAACAGGGCCTAAAAATCAAACAGCCCCTAAATGAAATTGCATTGGTTCCGTGCCAATTTCATGCAATGTTTGGGAAGTTGTGTAGGTCCCACCATGATGTGTGGGCTAGATCCACACCGTCCACCCATTTAGCAAGATTATTTTAGAGCATGGCCAAAAAATTAACTAAATCTAAAGCTCAAGTGGACCCCACCATAGAAAGCAACAGGGATTGAATAATTACCGTTGAAAACTTCTTTGGGGCTACATAAGTTTTGGATCTACCTCATTTTTAAACCCATGCCATAAAATGAGGTTACAAAACAAATGAAGGGTTTAAATATAACACATGTGTATTATTCTAAGTAATTTCAAATGATGGTGGGTATATCCATTCAATGTACCACCGTATTATCAACAAAGCATGGCATTGATTTTATCCCATGATAACAGGGGACAATCCCAGCCATGGGTAATAATTGTGTTTCTTAAATCCCATCCTACCAAATCCCTTCTAATCCCACTGCCCAAACTGACCCTTAAATAAGTGGGTGGTCCATAAGTGGGTCGTACAGAATGAAAAAACTCTTAAATAAGAGGCGGACTATGTTACGGCCTTCTCTCCCCCGCTCAAATCAATCTCTACCGTCCATCTAGTTGCTCGCGTGAGTGGAAATTTATTTTTTTCCCTTAAACCACACAAGATCAGGTGATTGTGGCCATCCAGTCAGTATCCATCAAACGACGTTAACAAGCAAACTCGTTTAATGGCTGAAAACGACGGAAGATTTTTAATGACACGAAGTGATTACTGGGACCATAGGACAGGTGTGAGTTTTTGTTAGCAGCAGCCGCCCATAGTGGGACCCACTTAATGTCGGTGCTGATTGGCCAGCTCCACATTTCCTCTACGTTATCATGCCCTACGACCTTTATAGTTACAGAGGATGCTAGTCCCACACGTACCTTTACATGCAAGTGACAACTACGAAAGTGCTCAGGAAGTCCATGTAGTAGGGCCCAACATGAAAAGATCAAACATCGAGACCGTCCGTTAATTAGGCGGGCCACACGTGTAAGTTGAGGGTTCATTTGATTTTCCATGATATATGTAAACAATGGTAAATAAGTATTTATTACTTTCTCAACAAGTTTGAAAATGTGTGAGTAATTCAACGTGTTGACTTGAATTTTTAGACCACCTTATTATAGGATATATTCACACTGTCTTTGAGGCATGATCTGAAAAATGAAGTAGATCTAACGCTCAAGTGGTCTACATAAAAGAAAACAGTAACCTTAATTCATTTGCCGCTGAAAGTTATTTCCTTCATTAACTCGACATTGAGCTTTCTTCATCATCTAACCCGTTCATAGGTTCACTCAGACATAGATAAGGGGAAAGCACAAATACCAACTTGATCCAAAACTTTTGAGGGCCTTAAGAAGTTTTTAATTGTAGCCATTCGATTTCTACCGTTTCCTATGGTGTTGTCTACTTGAGCTTTGGATCTGCCTCATTTTGGTCAAATGCCCTAAATTCAGTTGACATAACAAATGAGCGGTGTAGATAAGTCACATACATCACAATGAGCTCCCACATTGATTTCATAAATTTCTCAATTTAAGTAGAAAGATATTATCATTACTTAGGTAAATAATTATTACCCATTTAAATTGTAATTACAGTTGAGTCAAAAAATCAAACAATCAAAACCATTGAAATATATATATATATATATATATATATATATATATATATAAAACTGCTAAATCAGTAATAATGTTAAGGGGGAAAGTTTGATACTCTGGTAGAGCGTGATGGTCAATACGCAGGCACTCACGAATCGTACTCATGCATACTTCAGTCCAAAATCGACACTCTGCACTGTAATACCCATTGCTGATAGCTTTGAAATCGTAGAATCACACTGTTTGAACAATACCAACCTCTGTTTCTTCCACACATATTTACTGAATTAGGACTGCTGTTTTTCACGTAAACTGCCTAATATATGTCTATCAATCCGTTAATTAGATTAAAGAAGTGGAGAATTTAGTTGATAGTCCATCCAATCTGGACTTCACAAATTGGACTGTTTAATTTGAGTCAGTTAATAAGCTATGCATGCAAGTTCCTGGTGCCAGAGTATCAACCATCACACTCTGCCAGAGCATCAGAGTCCATCCCATTAAAAGCCTCATAATAGCGGGTCATTTCATGGGAACACTGCTCGTCACAACAACATAATAACGTATACGTACGATATTCTGTGGGAACTGTTTGATACTCTGCCTGCTTATGATTCCTGATACTCAGGCAATAAGAAATGCCATGAGTGGCCCAATGAAACGGATTAAATCGTTGAACCGATTGTCTATGAGTTAGATTACGAAAATAAGATTAATTAAACAATCCTGACCTATGATTCATTTCTTACCATCCAAATAAATGTCCTCCAATCTAAAATTAAGATAATAAGAAAAAAAAAGTGTAACTTTTGGTTTGTTATACATCCAAACGGCTACCAATAGCTTGAACGGTTTAATTTTAGTTATTTGCATGTGACATGTAATTTGTAAGTAACAGAGTATCATCCATACCGTCTACAAGAGTATCAAAGTTTTCTGAAATTCTATATACTGAAGGTGAGATCTGACACATGAAAAAAGAAAAAGAAAAAAGAAAAAAAACAAGCAGAAACACAACCTCATTATTATCTATGTTTGGTTAATTTGGGTCAGGATTTTCAACCTGTCTTCCCAACCCAAAGTCCAAAAAGGAAAATTCAGTAAATGAGTCTCGGTTTATGTGCTCCCTCTCTTTTCTCAAACAGCCCAAGCCTATTATCAGCTAGCCTTGATTTATACGCTGACTTCTTGTATTCAGACCATGTAAAATCCCTATATATGCTTTCATCTCCACCGTTCATCAGCACTGGCATGGGTCCTATCCTCTCTCTCAAAGCTGGTGCACCAAAATAGATCATGGACACCCTTGATTTCTGGCTATTAGCTAACACCCTGTGTCTCACACTCCGAAACCTCCCATTTGTCATGACCTGCAACCCAAATTATAGAAAGTCATGAAAGGGTGAGGTTGGAAAACAAATTCATGGAAACCCATTTCAAAAAATAAAAGAAGAAATACAATAATCTATCATTTTGGTGGTTTTAAACTCCAAACAAGTGAAAATTTTAGTAGTAATATGTTACTTTATTTATATATTTATTTAAGAAACCCATACATCTATTAGAAATTTGAAAAATGCATTTCTTGAAGTTGGTTGTTTGTAAAAAGAAAAGGTGATAAAAGGGTTGTTAGATGCTAATGGAAAACCCATCAATTGAGTTTGATTATTTAATTTCAAGCTTTTTAGAATGACAAAAGGGAAGAAGAAGAGCCCTAGAAGATATATATATATATTTTTTCTTCTTGCAAATATTACCTGCAAGGAATCACCAATAATGAAAAAGAAGGAGGTGGGGTCAGGTGGGACTGAAACCCAACTCCCATCTGCAAGAGAGATTTGCAGGCCTGATGTCTTGTTTGATCTTAGAACTGATATTATCTGAGGGTCTGTGTGCTCTCCAAAACCAGTCAGATTGCAATCCAATGCTTGTATCTCAGGACATGGAGGGTAGTGATTGATCCTGAAAACAGAATCACTCTCCTCATCCATCAAAAGCTTGCTGAAAACATTCGTTGTTTGGATCTTCAGCCCTTCTGCCAGCAATTCGAGTACCTCGCAACCTAACCTTTTCACAGCTGATACATAGTCATTCACGGCAGAGCTGAAAAAGAAAGAAAGGAAGAAATCTTATCATACAACACCACCATGTGGAAAACAGAACACCAATGCTAAAGATCATGTTTTTTTTTTTTTTTTTTTTTTTTTTTTTTTTAAATTTTAATTTTTTATGCGGTTTGCTTTCTTTAGCAATGTGAAAATATCTCTGGGTTTTCTCTAAAAATAGCCAAAGATATCTCAAAAAATCATTCAGATTTCTGAGTAGGATTTCCTGTCATTTTCTTACCAAAAGATTTCTGGGTTTTCTCTAGAAATGGCTAAAGATATCTGAGAAATGGATTTGGCATTGGTTTGCAGGAGAAGGTATTCAATCCAGCCCAAATCCCCATTGGGCCCAATTCTCTTATTACAATACCCAAATGGATTAGCTGGGCCCGCTTGTTCTTTCTCTGGCTGAGCTAGAGAGAAGAACTTCACAGCTTCAGCTTCCAATCTCTCCATGAAATCCATTGGAACACCATGGTTGGTGACCTTGAAGAACCCAAGCTCCTCACAGGCCTTGACAAGATGGGTTTTTGAGTCTGGTTTTGAAAGGTCTATGGTAGGAAGGCCAGAAAAGACGGTGGGCTTGTGATTTTGTATCAGGGAAATCTGGTCTATTGCTGGTTTGGATAGTACCACCATGGTCTCTCTCTCTCTCTCTCTCTCTCTCTCTCTCTCTCTCTCTCTCTCTCTCACCCCTTCAGGAAAACAAACAGAGGAAACAGAGGAGGTTTTGGGGAGATGGGTACTGCAGATTGGAGAGTTTGGAAGTGGGTGGGAGGAAATGCATGAGAAGACTCAGAAGAGGCGATAAAAACGATAATGTGTGACGCATCTGGCCTTGACTCTCTTCTCAATTTATAGTCTCTTGATAAAGCAGTGGTGGATTTTAAATAAAGGATAAATATATTTTTAAAAAATGGTTTCTTTGAAAACATTAAGGTCGTGATGCATCATAACCTGATTAGTGTCCTGTCGAAGTCTTACAAGTGGATCCCATCTGTAGGTGATCTAAACCGTTCATCTGATTAGTGTCATCTTGGATGAAGGTGGTTCCAAAAATCTTTCTAGTTGGAAGATTCCGAGCCTTCCATCAGTGACCTACAAATAAACGGTTGAGATAAAAATAGACTGAAAGGGCCAAAAATTAGATGGTTAATATGTAATATTTAGTTGGTCCTCCATGCATGGTGGAGCCCATTAGTTGGACGTTTCTGATCATCTAAACTGGGGGCCACCTGGACAAACCATGTGGACGTTTCCGTAAAATAACTACCCATTACTTTCAAAATAGTCTTATATTGGAAAAAATAAAAATCAAAAATCAAAATGGTCAATTCAAAGAGATTCGGACCCGGATTGGGTGAGGCATGGGTAACAGCTTAGTGGGTGAGGACCTGACTGTGGGGCCCACCTCCTATATATGAGATGTATATCCACGCCGTCCATCCGTTTTGCAAGATATTTTAGTCCGTGACCAACGGAAAAATGAAGTATATTCGACTCTCAAGTGAGCCATACTACAGGAAATCAATGGTGATTGAACACCCGCCATTAAAAACTTCCCAAAGCCCACTGTAATGTTTATTTGCCATCCAAACTAATGACACGGTCACGCGGACCTGGATGAAGGGAAACAGAAATAGCAGCTTCATCCAAAACTTCCGTGGTCCCGAAAAGTTTTTAACGGTTGGAATTCAATTCCAACGGTATGGTCTACCTGAGAGTTTTATCTTCCTCATTTTCAGGACCACGTCCTAAAATGATCCGTCAAATCGGATGGACAGCGTCGATATACAACAAAAACATCGAGGTGGGACCCAAGGCCAGGGCCTTACCCGCTAAGCTGTTACTGCTGCCTCAGCTGATCCGCGCCGAAAGATTCCCTCGTTATTTCCGCTCTAGAAAACATCGGTTACAGCATCTGAATCGGAAGTTTTAATACAACCATTTCTATCCGTCAAAATGAAATAAGTGTAAATATCTAGTCCGTAAAAAATGTGGATCTGAACGTAATAATTACACAATATGAAAATCAAACTAGTAAAATCATCAATCAGTACTTCACTTGAAAATCAATTGACAGAAAATAGTATGACCTATTGTACTGGTGTGGCCCACATAATGAGTGGATCACAATTATTTTCATAATGGATGATATTCATAGTGTGTTCCATCTTTTTCACATATTGGATATTCTATATATGTGACGTGTTGGCGGGAAACATAGACTGTACCGTAACATCTCTGATGCAGCCGCTGTATCATATCGTTTTTATTTTCGCGGAAGGAAAACAACTATCGAAATTTCGAACCTAGGCATACTTGACATTTCAGAGAAAGAGCATGGTTTGATTTGTTAAGACGTTATGGGTACCATTCGATAATCTGGACTGTTTATGGTGAGGCCCACCTACAGAATCAGATGTGTATTTTAGTTATTCAACCATGCATTGTATGAGACTGGGATTAATTCCAATAATTGTAATCTAATAATTGTATATGAAATGGTCCAAAAGGCAATCAATACATGCATGAGTATGGGAGATGATCCTAGTGGACACGTGTACGGTACAAACATCAGTTTTGATCATCCACTCGGCCCATTTTCTTATCGAAGGCCAAGTGCGGAAAAAATGAATTGATCTGGATTGTCCTATCCATCTGATGAATGTCATCCCAGCAGACGGTCCAGATAATTTGATTAGGTGGGTCCCACCTTATATGACAATTGGGATAGAGAGTTTGAATTTTCTGTGAGGATTATCCTTTGATGCCATTCTGCACATTGGCCCATAGAGAGTCTATATCAATTGATTAAATGGTCCACATGTCGAAATGTGACCAGGTGCATTGTCATTTGTCTACCCCACCTGATAAATGATCGGATGGGATTGATGGAGGGATTGATATGTGAATCTACAAAACGACCACCAAATGAAATGCATAGTCATGTACCGGACAAATTTCAAATTTGGTAACAATGTACGACCCTAAAAATGAATATCAGACAAAAAATGATATTGACGACTTTTTCTGGGCCCACACGAATGGCACGTGCCAAACAAGCAAGAGTGTGAGACATCTGAGTGGTACATAAGCACAAAGATTGGGATAATCCACTGGCAGCCGCATGTATATGTTGAGGTTTTGCTAAACCGTCCATTTTTTCAATATAAAGATGGCCCACGGATGACTTCCTGGCAATTTTTGAAGTGTATGATCATTTTCATGGTGGGACAACCTCATGGGCAGGTATAAAGTTTCGAAGTTGACAGGTGTGCTGCGTGTAAAGGTGTTGGTGACTAGAAAACCTCGTTGCGAGTATGATCACAAAAATCAGTAATGAGGTACAAATATCCCTGAATCGTTGTGCATGCAACAAGGAGTGGATTAGGTGCGGCCACGGCCTCACCTAAGACGGTGTGGTTCTTACTGTGGGGCCCACCTTATGTATGTATTCTATATCTTTTCTGTCCATCCATTTTTCTAAATCATCTTACGGCATGAGCCAAAAAATAATGCAGATCGAAATCTCAGGTGGACCATATTATTGGAAATAGTGATGATTGAACGTCCCATTATTAAAAGCTTAGTAGGGCCTACCACAATGTTTATTTGCCATCCAAGCTGCTATTGATAATGTCACATAATCCTGGATGAAGGTTAAAAAGCAAACGTCAGCTTGCTTGGTACATATAAGTTGTTAATGATCAATCACCACTGTTTCCTATGGTATTGTCTACCTGAGATTTGAATTTTCTTTATTTTTGGGCTCAAGATCCAAAAGGATCTTGCAAAACGAATGGACGGCATGGATATAGAATACATGCATCAAGGTGGGCCTGACAGTAAGGGTCGCTCCGTCGTGAGTGTGGCCAAGGCGTCACCTAATCCCGGCCCTCGCATGCAACCAGATATATTTGGAGGAGGTTTGGTCCAGTACATTCCGATGTATTACAAAAAGGCTTATTGGATTCTAGCCATCAGATGTAGGCCTTTCTGAATAACTCAGACCTTTTATTTCATAGCTCTGGGACCGAAATTTTCAACCCTTCCACTACTATACAAGGGTTACGGCGACCGTTCATATCCAGAGTAGAAAAACCAAAGTATTATAATAATCTAACTGAAAGCTTTTATTTTATTGTCTTTCCACCGTACAAAGTGAGACATGTTGATTAAACGGTTTGGATCATTAGAAGATTACCCATATTCAAAGGCTAAAGTCCCGATGTGCGTTATCCAAACCATTGATCTTTTAGGGATCATCACAGTACGTTACGGTGGCAGGTTTCCACGCCCAGATTGCATCTTCAACGATGATCTGAAGTGGGTCCTTACCCTTGCTCGGGTGGTAGACTCTCAGGAGTTTCAACTTCCGGTCAAGGGTTCGAGTGCCGAGAGGTGGTGAAATTCCACTAGCGTGAGTGTGTGGGGGTGTGCAACAAGAAAAAAAAGAAAAGAAAAAAGAAAAAAAAGACGATGATCTGAAGTGTTTCATGTTTTGTCTCTATGCTATCCAGGCCATCCATCATGAGAAGCATTTGTTGAATTGGATGATTGTGTAAGAAGATAATTAAATATCTAATGGCTCATACTCAAAATCAAGATTGAAAGGTCAGGATCATCAATGTAGCTTCTTTATGGTAGTGGCCAGCATATGAACGGCTCATAAGGATGCAATGCGGAGGTGGATAAGTACTCCCTCAGTGCTACTGTGGCACCGTACCCTATCAAAATCCTTTCCAAGATTGCTACACTGTCTGGTTTTTGGCTCAAATAGCCCTGTACTGTGATGCGGTCATGAAGGGCATGTACCAACTAAACTCTAATTTTTGTAGCCCTGAAATCACCTTTTCATTTTGATAGAATGAGGATACTGTTGGGGGCCTTGTACAAAACCTTAGGATCCAGCCCTCCAGAACAAGCCAAAATTATGGATAATAAAGCAATGAAAACAATCAATGCATCAATCACACACCACACAAGAGATTTTTACGTGGAAAACTCTCAAAGAGGTAAAAACTACGAGACCTCATCCAGATCAACAATCCACTATGAAGTAGAACGTTACAAACTTCTTCACTCACGCAGGAGTGGATAAACAATAAGAGAAATAGAGAAAACAGAGAGATCTAACCGATTACGAGGACATAGAAGCGCTGAGATATAGATTGCACAGTATATAACCTCCACGAGCAGAACCTCCCTTCTATAAGCTTCCTCTCTCTCTTTCTCCCTCTCTCTCGCCTTTGATAGCCCTAAACCCTTTAGCAAATCCCTTATTAAGCTTTAGGAAACCTTCTTGTTACATCTAGAAAACCCTAGGAACTCCTATTTAAAGTTTTAAGAAACTCCTTTCCGCATCCTAGTTGCGAAAAGACTTGCGACACGAAATCCGTGCAAAATCGCGGAATGAATCTGCGTAACCTCGACTGGTCGAACCAAGTCTACGACCGGTTGAGAGCCACCTTCGACCGTTCGAGCACCTCGGTCGATTGGTCGAGCACCCCGGAGAACAATAGTCCACAGTCGCTGGACTTTGAGTCGTGCCACGACTCGTCTTCTACGACTGGTCGACCACAGCCTTCGACTGGTCGAACGAGGCTCAAGACCGGTCGACGACGGGTCAAAAAACCCATCAAATCTCCCCTTTTTGACCTAGGAGGGATCCACTTTTTTCAAGCCAGTCAGGTTTCTACAAACCTCAAACTTGCCCTTGAGCAAAGCCTTGGTCATCATGTCTAACCCATTATCGTCCGTGTGGACCTTCTCAAGCTGTAACACCTTTTGTTCCAAAGTATCCTTGATTCAGTGATACCGAATCTCTATATGCTTCGACTTGGAATGTGACTTGGATTCTTACTCAAGTGTAAGCACTTTGACTGTCGCAATAGACCACGTGCTCCTCCTGCTTCAGGCTAAGTTCCTGTAAGAACCTCTTCATCCAAAGCATCTCTTTACATGCCTCTGTGACTGTAATGTACTCAGCCTCTATCGTTGACAATGCTACGACCTTCTGTAGCTTGCTCTGCTAGGAAACCGCTCCCCCTGCAAACGTGAACATGAACCCCGATGTAAACTTCCTGGAGTCTATGTCACCTGCTATATCTGTATCTGTGTAGCCCTTTAACACAGGTTTTCCGTCACCATAGCATAGGCTCAATCTAGATGAACCTCTTAGATACCGCAGTATACACTTAACCGCTGCCCAATGCTCTTTGCCAGGATTGGCAAGATATCGGCTGACAACACTAACCGCATATGCTATGTCTGGGCGTGTACATACCATAACATACATCAAACTTCCTACAGCTGATACATAGGGTATCTTCTACATCTCTTCTACCTCTTCCTTCGTCTTGGGACACTGCCTATTGCTCAATCTGAAGTGACTATCCAGTGGAGTACTGACCGGCTTCACTGCATTCATATTGAACCGCTCTAGGACTTTCTCAATATACTACTCTTGTGACAGCTAAAGCTTTCTGCTGTTTCTGTCACAGGTTATCTCCATTCCTAGGATCTGTCTAGTCAGGCCCAAGTCTTTCATCGCAAAAGACTTGCCCAACTCCTGTTTCAGCTTATCGATCTTCTTAATGTCTTTTCCTATGATGAGCATGTTATCAACGTATAATAGCAGAACTAAGAAATCACCATCTGAGAACTTGTGTGTGAACACACAGTGGTCCAACTCCGTTTTGTCATACTCATGTTTCAACATAAACGGGTCGAACTTCTTGTACCATTGCCGTGGAGCTTGTTTCAGCCATACAAGCTCTTCCTTAGCCTACACATCATATGCTCATTGCCCTTGACTTCGAACCCCTCTGGTTGGTGCATGTAGATCTCTTCTTCCAGGTCACCATGGAGGAAGGCAGTTTTAATATCTAACTACTCTATCTCCGGATCCATGCTAGCCGCCAACCTAAGCAACATCCATATGGATGTCATCTTCACCACTGGTGAGAATATCTCCTCGAAGTCTATGCCTTTCCTCTGACCAAACCCTTTCACCACAAGTCTGGCCTTGAACCTCGTCTGTGAATTCTTCTGCTCAATCTTCTTTCTGAACATCCACTTGTTGCTTAGAGCTTTCTTATCCTTAGGCAATTTCACCATATCATAGGTGTGGTTCTTATGCAAAGATTCCATCTCTTTTTGCATAGCTTTCAACCACTTCCCCTTATGCTCGTCAACTAAGGCCTCAGAGTAATCTTCTGGCTCTCCCCCATCAGTCAGCATAATGTACTCATGTGGCGAGTACCTCTTGGATGACTGTCTGTCCCTAGATGACCTTTTCACCTGTGGCTCAACAGGTGGATCAAGTGGAGGCTGCTCCCCTGGTCCATCTTCTGAAGGAACTCCCTCATCCTCTGCACCTTGTTATACTTTCCCCGTCATCAGGCACCATGGGAGGAGTAACTGGATCCATGTCCTTTAGCTCACCTGAACTAGGCTGGTTCTTCTCTGGCTTACCAATGTCTTCTATACACTGATCTTCAAAGAAAACTACATCTCTGCTCCTAACGAGCTTCCTTTCGGTAGGATCCCACAATTTGTAACCGAATTTTTCATCACCGTACCCTAAAAACACACACTGCTTGATTTTCATATCGAGCTTAGACCTCTCGTCCTTTGGTATGTGAACGGATGCCCTGCATCAAAACACCCTGAGATGACTGTACGATGGATCATGTCCAGTCTACACCTTCTCAGGTACTTCTCCATTCAATGGGGTGGATGGAAACCTGTTTATCAAATACACTACTGTGTGCATTGCTTCTCCTCAGAACGTCGTGGACAATTTTGCATGGGATAACATGCATCTGATTCTCTCTACAATGGTGTGATTCATTCGCTTAGCTACACCATTATGTTGGGGGTCTTGGGAATCGTCTGTTCATGCTGTATACCTAGGGACTTGCAATACTCATGAAAGTCGCCAATGTATTCACCACCATTGTCAGTGCGGATGCACTTCAATGGTCTACCTGTCTCTCTCTCGACCATAGCATGAAACAATTTAAACATACCAAAGACCTCGTCCTTGGATTTCAAAGCATAAACCCAAACTCTCCTAGATGCATCATCTATAAAAGTAACAAAATACAATGCCCCACCCAAGGTTTTTGTCCTCATAGGACCATAAACATCAGAATAAACCAAATTTAATGCATGCACTTTATTAATATGAGAAGTAGATTTGACAAATGAAACTCTATGTTGTTTCCCTGATAAACAATCAAGACAGGTTTTGAGAGGTGTACCTGTCACTTCCGGAAGGAGCTGCTTCCTCGCTAGTAGCTGAAGCCCTTTTTCACTCATGTGGCCTAGACGCCTGTGCCACATGTCAATAGCTGAATCTTTCGTTGCGTTCAACCCACCCTTGCATATACTGATACTTACCTTGTAAAGGGTGCAACACTTCTTTCCTCTAGCCACGATCAATGAACCCTTGATGAGCTTCCATTGCCCACCAGCAAACCGGCTTTCATAACCATCATCATTCAACCTTCCCGTCGACATCAAGTTGAGGCGAAGCTCTGGGATATACCTCACATCCTTGAGAACCAATGTGCAGCCCACATCGGTCTTCACATAAATATCACCGACTCCCACGATTTTTGATACGCCAAAATTTCCCATCTTCACAGTCCTATAGTCACTTGACTTGTAGCTTGTAAAGGAGTTCCTGCGTGGAGTCTCATGAAAAGAAGCTCCCGAGTCTATCACCCAGTCAGTGTCCTGACTCGTAGCCGTGAGACATACATCATGATCTGCAGAAAGAATAACTACAACGTCGCCATCTAAAGCGACCGTAGTGGAATCTGATTCATCTTCCTTCCCTTTTCCTTTCTTGTTGTTTTCTTACCACGACATTCATGCTTGTAGTGGCCCTTTTTGCCATAATTCTAACAATCAACATCCTTTCTATTACTCGACTTGCCTCTTAATTTATCCCGGGCCTTCCCGCCCTTCCTATTCTTTCCTCTCCTCCATTCCTGTGTCACAAGGGCTTCTTGTTGAGTAGACCCCTGAGACTTCCTCCTTGTCTCTTCATTGAAGAGATAGCTAGTTACTTGTTCCATGGATATCTTTCTGTCTGGCGCGGAGTTACTTAGAGACACCACCAATGTCTCCCAACTGTCAGGCAATGAACTAAGCAATAGTAAAGCTTGTAGTTTATCATCTAAGACCATCTTCATAGAGGTGAGTTGGTTCACTATATTACTGATCTCATTCATGTGCTCGGCCACATAACCACCATCCTTGAATTTGAGATTCACAAGTCACCTTATCAGAAAATTTTTATTACCGGCTCTCTTTCTCTCATACAGCCCTTGTAATTTCAGCCATAGGCTAGCGGCTGAGGTTTCCGTAGACACATGGTGGAACATTGAATCATCTAACCATTGTCTAACAAACCCCACCGCCTTTCGGTCCATCTTCTTTCAATCATCATCAGTCATATCCTTCGATTTTGTTGATATGCCTAAAATTGGAGAATATAGGTCCTTGCAGTAAAGCAAGTCCTCTATCTTAGCCTTCCATATGGTCCAGTTAGAACCATTGAGGCTGATCATCCTTGATAAGCCACCTTCCATAATTCAAACCAATCCTACCTGTTCAATGAACTTAGCTCTGATACCACTTTGTTGGGGGCCTTGCACAAAACCTTAGGATCTAGCCCTCCAGAACAAACCAGAATTATGGATAATAAAGTAATGAAAACAATCAATGCATCAATCACACACTACACAAGAGATTTTTACGTGGAAAACCCTCAAAGAGGTAAAAACTACGAGACCTCGTCTAGATCAACAATCCACTATGAAGTAGAACGTTATAAACTTCTTCACTCATGCAGGAATGGATAAACAATAAGAGAAATAGAGAAAATGGAGAGATCTAACCGATTACGAGGACATAGAAGCGCTGAGATATAGATTGCACAGTAGATAACCTCTACGAGCAGAAGCTTCCTTCTATAAGCTTCCTCTCTCTCTTTCTCCCTCTCTCACCTTTGATAGCCCTAAACCCTTTAGCAAATCCCTTGTAAAGCTTTAGGAAACCTCTTGTCATACATAGAAAACCCTAGGAACTCCTATTTAAAGTTTTAGGAAACTCCTTTCTGCATCCTAGTTGCGAAATGACTTGCGACATAAAATCCGTGCAAAATCGCGGAACGAATCTGCGTAACCTCGACTGGTCGAACCGAGTCTACGACTGGTCGAGAGCCACCTTCGACCAGTCGAGCACCTCGATTGATTGGTTGAGCACCCCGGAGAACAATAGTCCATAGTCGCTGGACTTTGAGTCGTGCCATGACTCGTCTTCCATGACTAGTCGACCACAGCCTTCGATCGGTTGAACGAGGCTCACAACCGGTCGACGACGGGTTAAAAAACCCATCAGATACCCCTTTACGAGAACTTCTCCTCGTATAGTGGGTTCTTACATAAAAAAATAAAAGGTATTTTAAAAAAGGAACATTGCTTCACCAAAAAATAAAATTTAGCTCACTCATTGGTCAATCTAATTTGTTCATTTTAATTAGACAACCTTTAGCCCACCCATAAAATAGAATTTTCTTTTGTCCGTTTGAAGTTCCTTGTGGCCCACAATTAAACTAAAGTTATGCGTTAATTTTGAACTATTTTCTCTGGTAGTTTTGCTTTCACTCTTAGGTCGATTACATGAAATTAAAATCCCTTATATGTCGACTGGTTGGATTTGATTCACGACAACCCAGTAAGCCCTACATAAGATGTGGATGATCTCAAAACATGAGGCCCACACGAGGGTCATTTACTTGTTTCCTTATTCCTTGTAATCTGTTCATTTTAATTGGACAACCTTTAACCCATAAAATAGATTTTTCTTTTGTCCGTTTGAAGTTCCTTGTGCCCACAACTAAATTAAAGTTGTGCGTTAATTTTGAACTATTTTCTCTGGTGTGGTCCATTTATAATAAGTTTTGCTTTCACACCTGGGTCAATGACATGAAATTAAAACCCCTTACATGTCGACCGGTTGGATTTGACTCACGACAACCTAGTGAGCCCCGCCTAAGATGTGGATGATCTCAAAATATGAGGCCCACACGAGGGTCATTTGCTTGTTTCCTTCTTCCTTATTTTTCTTCTCAGAGGGGATGATGACTTTTTTTGGTTCCCTTATTCCTTCTTTCTTTTCTCTTCATTCTTCCTTCATTAAATTTTTTTTTTTATATAGTTGTTTTTTGGATATAAATGGTGAGAGTTTATAAAAGAGAAGAGAGTATGGAAAAATACTATAATAGATGAACTTTTATGATGGAACATGATGTTATAATGAATGAATTTTGTAATTGAAGAATGTTATAATGGATGAATGTGATGAATGTTGGAATAGATGAATTTTTATAAAGGAAAAATGTCGAGATGGGAATATGTTGTAATAGATGAATGTTGTATGGTGGATTGTCGATATTTACTGTAAATCACCCATATTCATTGTGGATCACCGATATTCAATGCAAATCATTGATATTTACTGTGAACCGATGATATTAAGAGTGGACTATTAATACTCATTATATACTGCTAATATATTTCAATATGGAGCGTATATATTCACTATGGATCACTAATTCGACAAAACTGTCATTAGGAAAATTCGTCGTTATTCTCTTTTGTATTTTTAGTTGTGAGATCTCATTGGAGCATGATGGTGGGTCCCATAACCTCAGACGGTCTGGATTTCACTAAGAATCATTGAAGAATCTTTTTGTTGCCAAAACAAAAGGAGATAATAGAGTTGTCGAGCACTGTTCTTCTTGACCGTGCAATTAACATAGTAGTTTGGAGAACGAACGGTTAGGATTGGGTGCTTATGATTTCCAAAATTGGAGAGTTATAGTAAAATAAGGAAATGAGAGAGGATAAAATGGAAAGGGAAGTTTCAAATTAGAATCCATTTCGCACTTGCATTGTCGTGTTCATTCCTGGGATCCGCAGATGCTGTAATAATCTGATCTTGTGGGGGCCATTGTAGTGTTTGTTATGAAGAGATCTGCTCCTTTCATCCGGCTTGATACACCATGTTAGAACACGAGGTTGAAAATAAGGCAGATCTGCTAATTAGGTGGGCCGCACGGTTTGATCGAGTGGCAAGGAACACTCACCATTGATGCCTTCATTTTAAGTTTCACGTTCAACAGTGTCATGCATATGGCACTAACTATTTACAATTCTACCATTTTCTATTATCAGGGCTTTTGTCATTCATAACTATCAACCTCACCATCCGAATGCATTGAAATTTTATGACCATTCATTATTTTTCATGCTCTTTCCAATGCCCCAATTTGGGCCCTAAGCTCTTAGGGATGACCAAGATGCTATTTTAATAGATAACACACTCTGTAATTCAAAACAATGTGTGTACACATCTAATTGAAAATTTACCTGGTAGTTTGGACACATTCCCTAGATTCTTCATAATGATCGATTTATCCCAATATTTGGATGGCCTGTTTGGCGGATCCAAATATGATGGATGGTCAGATGACATGCTAAAATAAGAAAACTGGATGGTTAGCATCCTGATCATATATTTAGGTGAGCGTATGGTTAGTTTCGTAAACAGATCAACAGAAATGGTTCTTTTTGTAATGAAACATCTCCTAGTGTGTTTAACTGAGAAAAGAAAAATTCTATGTAATAATCCAGACTTTTCTAGACCCAAGTATGAGAAATCTGGATTATTACATTTACATTAATAATATCGTCTGGTTGGTGTTTTAAAACACCATTTTAGGTGGGAGTGAGTAGCTAACTTAGTAGTACCATTATCTAAGTTACACATGTTATCATCATAATTAAGGGCATGTAATGATAGCATAACAAAAAAAATAATAATTTTCTATTTAGTTTTTTTTATGTGCATGAATGCTATGATATGATGATGCATGATCCTCACAATCCAACTGTAATGTCTCAAATTTTCACTAATTTGGATTTAAAACATTCTCAAATTTTTTTTTCGCTAGAATTAATTTACTTTGTCACTTAGTGACCTTTAGCACTTGACCTTAACCTATACACAGATGTTACTAATAAAGAACTAAACAAATTTAATTAATTAACCGTACGTGGGAAGCTAACAAATATGCTCGATCACCAAAATCTCGAGCCTAACTTGTGATTTATTCATCTATGGTCTAGATTTAATCGGCCTATCACTGACTAATCAAGACAACTGTAACTAAATAAAGACCTACCTAAAGTCAAGACAACTAAGGGTTGTATCTTGAGTAGCAAACCAAATTAACCTAGTTACTTTATTAGCCTAAGAACTAACAGTTTATGGTGATTAGGATTGAATTGCTATTTCCGTTAATTGCAAATAAGCCATACTATGAACTTATCTAATTATAACCCTAATCATTGTATTCGAGAAATCTCGCTACTCAATTCATTAAAAAATGTACAGATTAACCAAACAAGCTCTATACGGCTCGTTAGTGGGCCACTAAATCCGAAACTATAAAAGACGTTTGTTTTAGCAGGCTTGACGTCTAATGCAGGACATCGAGCTGAGATCATATGTTGAATCATTTAACTTGGACTCGTAAGGTGACCGCATAACATGTGTGAATACCCTTAAGATTTGCTAGGAACATAAGTTAATTTTTTCCATCCGACCTTTACCAAAGTTGTGGCATTTAGATTGTTAGATCACTACTAAACTGAGAGCACTAACCTAAATTTATATTTTACAATATTTGTATAGCCACGACCCTAATCGATGATCGATAACCATCGAATAAACTTTGATCATAACCATCGATCGTCGCGTTCGAACTGCAGGGCGATCGAAGTCTTACATGGATCATTACTAGGTCCATCTATCCTATGACATACATTGACTCGTACACTTCCATGTGGGCACCAAAAGATAGAATTAACCTCCAATAGATTTATATGATAAAAAACCTAGCCCTTAGGGAAAAAACCACCACTTTTGGCACTATAAATACACCTCATTTGGGCTCTCTTTCTCCAAATCCGAATTTACTAGGTTTTAGAGAATGAGAAAGAGATTGAGAGAGAGAGAGAGAGAGAGAGAGAGAGAGAGAGAGAGAAGAAGAAGAAGAAGAAGAAGAAGAAGAAATATGAGAGCGAGAGATGAGGAGATTGGTACTTTATTTCATCGATCTCTTTCAATTAAAGCCCTAGCCGCTATCAAATCCTCCATCAAATCCCTTTCCATCGATAATTAGAGATAAGAAATGCTTCCTATCTTCTTATTAAACTACGTAGTATTATTTTTTATGAATCTTACATGTTTTCCTTATAATTAATTTAGGATTTGATGATTTCTCCTTAAAACTCTAACCTTAACAGCAATTAGGTCGCGTGAAACCTTATTAAGGTGTAGACCATTCTTTTAAGTTTCATTTCATCAACTCTAGATAGTGTTAGATAATGATTTTATTTGTTTATAATATTTATATGATATTTATGCTTGAATTGCTTTATTATTGTAATTTTAATATGTGTTATTGGTAGTTAGCATGTTCAATGAAATGCTTGTGCAATATGAAATTCTTACTGTTATGACTTTTACGTTATTTTATAATTGCTATTGATGTATGTGGTTTTGTGTTGATATTCATTAGTTGGTGCCGATTTACAAATATATTTAATTGATACACCATGTTGTAGTATTAAATTATTTTATAATTATATTTATGCATTTTTAATCTAATTTGTAGTTGTGTGAATCAAGCTTTATAACATGTTAAGTAAATGACCCACTTTGTGTTGGCTATCTCAAACTTTTATGGTTGATCGAGATTGAACATGGACAATCGATAGTAGTTGGAGCTACACGGGATGTTTGACACCCAATGCCGGTTTTGTTCAGAGTCTCCCGTTATTGATTGGATCAATCCAATACATGGCTTGATCATTTAGTAGTTATATAACATTCAAAGGAATTTAAGATACCACTGTTACCATTGAATTAAGTCTAACTATTAATGCGTTACGATCTTACAAAGACTCATAAGCCAGGCATTGTGGTATATGACAACATCTCCAAGCTGTCGGCCTATGTTGGGGTGACATTCTTGCTATATCAGTAAAAATGGGGTGACGAGCAAACATGTCGGTATAAAAATTAGGTGACGAGCCTCCTCGTAGTGACCATTGAGCACTAGTGAAGGCCACGAGTCTACTGTATTATTAATGGATTTGATGTCTTGACTTTACTAGATTTGTATTTGAGTGACGACCCTTACATTATTTGTTGTCATCCTCATATGATGAATCCTAAAATGGATCAAGGAACACAACTGAAGAATTGCTACGCTCGTATCAAGCCTTGTGATCTGGGTAGAGACTTGTATTATAATGGTGGTATCCTGACTTTACTAAATTATTGCTTGAACTAGGATTAATAATTATTCGGCTAATCATGCATATCATGGTACTTGTTAGGATAAGTAGTTTGCAAAAGGTATTGTAATTGCATAATAAGGAAGTATTGACATTTTATGAAATAGGTGTTGAAGTCGCTTGTTGAGGGAGTTAGATTATGGGGATCATACATCATCATATTATAGCATTCATGCATATAAAAAAGACTAGTTATGCAATTGTTTATTTTATTATCTTATCATTACTTATGCTTGATTGTATTGATAACATGTGTAACTTAGATAATGTTACCTCTGAGTTAGCTACTCACTCTCACCTGAGACAGTGTTTTAAAACACCAACCAAACATTTTTATAGATGTAGGGGTTACTGAGGTGGACACGTTGGAGGACGCGTACATGGACTGAAGAGTTCTTTTACATTCATTTATGTAACGGATAGTTGTAGCCAGCTTGCCGCTCGATTGGTTTGACGGATATTTTACAACGGAAAGACTTTACATTTGACACATTTCTATTCATTTTGGAACTATATATTAGGCCCTGGCTGTGGCTCCATACTTTGGATAGATGTATATTGTATATGTTGGTTTGTTACTTGTTTAAATGCATTTATTTCAGAGTATGTTGCATTGTTTAGTTTAGTTCTATGATCGCCCAAATATCATGTTAAAAGCACTGTTAATTCACGCTTCTGAAAAGTATAAGTGCCACTCGAAATATCGAAGATAGAGTTTGTGATCGACTTCTAAAATTTGGGGCGTTTCACCAACACTCCGTCAACAAGCAACTTTAATAGCTATTTCGCAGAATGTCAACACTCCTTCATTACGCGATTCCAACATCTTTCACAAACTACATATGCTAGTAAGTGCCATGATATGCATAATTAGCCAAATAATGATTAATTCAACTTCAAGCAGTAATTTGCCAAAGTCGAGATACCGCTATTGTATCATGAGTCTCTACCAAGATCACGAGGCTCAATGAGGCTGTAACGGCTCCTCACATATGTCCTTTGATCCATTTTAGGATTCACCACCCAAGGACGACCATAAATAATATAAGAGTCATCACCCAAATACAAATGTGGTAAAGTCATAACATCAAATTCATTAACAATACGATAAGCTCAATGCCTTAACTGGTGCTGAATGGTCACTACAGGGAGGTTTGTTACCCAATTTTGGACCAATATGGTGTGCTCGTCACCATATTTTTAAAACCAATATGACAGGCACGTCACCTTAAATCGACAACTCGAACACGGTGTTATATAGCACCATGCCTAACATATAAGTCTTTGTACTATCATAATGCACCAATGGTTGTGAATGGACTTAATTTAATGGTAACAGTGGTTTCTTAGATTCATTTGAATACTATATAACAACCAAACATAAGAATGATCAGGCCATGCATTGGACTGATCTGATCGACAACGGAGGACCCTAGACAAAACCGGCATTGAGTGTGAAGTATCACGTGTAACTCCAATTATTGCTAGTCATTCGTGTTCAACCTATTTCTACCATACAAGTTCAGGATAACTAACTCAAAGTAGGCCATCTTCATGCTTAACATTTTACAGGGCTCGATCCACCCCATTACAAATTAACTTATCAAATACATAAACATAATCATGAAGAAACTTAATACTATAATAGGGTGCATCAACAAAACATATATATGAATCAGTACAATTCAATGTATATAAATACAATTCAACGTATATCAACATTACTTATCAATTTATATACAAGAGTTCTAACAGTAGAAATTTCATCTAGTTTAAGCATTTCATCAAACATGTTAGTTACCAACTCCAAATAACATTTGGAATACAATAATAAAACAATTTAAACACAAATAATATATAAAATCATAATACTATTAAAGGTTGATAAAAAGAAAACCTAGAAGAATGGTCCGTAACTTAAAGGGTTTCACCTAACCTACTTATACTTCTAAGATTATAGTTCTAGAAAAAATCTACGAAACCTAATCAACACACAAGCTATTGTAATATTATTAAAGCTCAACCTAAGAAGACTTATATTAGGAAGTGGGATCTATTTCTTACCTCTGATTATCGACGAAAGATATCTGACAAAGGATCCGGGAGTGACTATAATTGTGATAGAATGGATGAATGGGCAAAGTTACACAACCCTCACATTTTCGATCACTTACTCACTCACACACATACTCTCTCTCTCTCTCTCTCTCTCTCTCTCTCTCTCTCTCTCTCTCTCTTTCTCTTCTTCTCCATCTCTGTCGTTCTTTCTTTCCCAATCTTAGGGCATAAATTCGTATGGGGAGAGGGGGTGTGAAATAGTGGACTATTTATAGTGACAAAAAGGATGCGAATAACCAGAGGAGTTATATATTTACCGTTATAATCCTATAGGAGGTTCTTTCTAACTTTTGAGGTCCACTATGAGATGTACGGGTTGATACATGCTGTAAGATAAATGACCCTAACTAGTGCTGATCTACTCAAAGATACGATTGGTCCGTCATTTGGATATGCTAATCGATATGTATAATTTGAAGTTAGATTAACGGTTACCGATCATCAATCGAGGTTGCGACTATAGGAATATATATAAGGTATATAACTTAGATTTGTGTCTTAAATTTAGTCACGATTTAATGGTGTGAAGGCCACAACTTAAGCAAAGAGTAAAGTAAAACTTTTAACTTAAGTTCGTGCTATTTCTTAAGGCCTTCAAGTATTCCTTGCACTCGGCTAACAAGCCCAAGTTTAATAATTTTAGACTTGATATCGATACAATGTCCACGATGAACATTAAACCCGCTAAGATGAACATATTTTTATGGGTTATAAAGAACTTAAAAAAGTAAAAAATCTTACTATGGTTTAATGACTGTCTGATTGAAAAAACTCCAAACTCATCATCATCATCATCATCATCTCTCTCTCTCTCTCTCTCTCTCTCTCTCTCTTTAAAAAATAACTTCATCGTTTCATGATGAGAGCCAACCATACGAGGGGCACTTTTTGCATATGGCCATTTTCGTCCTCTAAAAAATGAAAATATGAATTTAAAGTGTTGGGATTTGTGCTGCGGAATCACACAGATTTGGATTTAGGATAGCAATCCAAGAGCACTAAGCAACACGAGAGAACACAAAGATTTAATATGAAAAAATCCTTGCGGGAAAAAACTACCGCACAGAGCGACAGATCTTCACTATGAAAATAGAAATTACAAAGAGAGAGGACTTACCCAATTCGAAAAACCTCGAATCTCTCCCTTACTACACCCTTTGATAACTCTAGAACCTTTTTAGAAACCCTTAGAATACCTTTAGAAAGTTGTAGAATTGTTTAGAAAGGCCTTAGGGACTCCTATTTATAGTTTAGGAAACACTCCTTATGCATCGACTTTAGAAAAGTCCGTAAACCGCCTCAGATTTGCGCAGTCCACGTGCAGTCTACGTAACATTCGACTAGTCGAGCCTGGGCTTCGACTGGTCAAAGGACCCCTTCGACTAGTCAACCATGTCCCTCGACTGGTTGAGCGTCTCAGAGATCTCAAATACATAGTTGCTGGACTTTGAGTCGAGCGGGCTTCGACCAGTCGAAGGGACCTTCAACTAGTCGAGCCAGTCCCTCGACTAGTCGAGCAATATGATAATTTAAGGCATCCATTTTTAACAACAATCTCCACCATGTCTTCAATCTTCAACCGTGTAACTTCTTGACCTCTTCTCTTATCTCTGCGTCGCATCATAGCTTTAATCAATGCTTCTCGTGCACACTTCGTCCTTCTTTTACGACATCACCAAGCCCAGAGAAGTTGCACAGAACTTGAACTTCTCTGTAGGAATGACCTTGGTGAGCATGTCTGTTGGATTCATGTTGGTGTGAATCTTCTCTAGTGTTACGCCTCCTTCCTCAAGCACATGTCGGATAAAGTGGTGATGAACATCATTGTGTTTAGTACGTGAGTGATAAATAGAATTTTTAGCCAAATTGATAGTGTTCTCGCTATCATAGTTAACAGGCACGGTCTCCTTCTAAAATATCAACTGATTTATCATGCCTCTAAGTCAAACACCTTCTTTAAATGCTTCCGTCATTGCCATATATTTTGTTTCGATTGTGGAAAGAGCTATCATGGACTGAAGCTTCGACATCCAACTAATCGCTCCATTTGCTAGTACAAACGAGTATCCTAAAGTAGACTTTCTGGAATCCACACTGCTTGCGTAGTCAGAATCTACATACCCTATCAACATTGTCCCTGTTTTCTCAAAAGTTAAAACGTAATCTTTCATACCTCGAATGTATCGAAGTAGCCATTTCACCGCTTCCCAATGTTATTTGCCAGGGTTCGACATGTATCTGCTCACAACACCGACTGCTTGTGAAATATCTCATCTCGTAGAGACCATGACATATATTAAACTGTTAACTACATTCGAATAAGGCACATGAGACATAACCACCTTTTCCTCATTTGATTTAGGACATTGTCCTGAGGAAAGCTTGAAGTGAGTCGCGTAAGGAACACTCACCGGCTTTGCTTGGTCCATTCCATACTTGATCAACACCTTTTCAAGGTATTCTATTTGTGATAACCAAAGCTTGCTCCTCTTCCTGTCTTTATGAATATCTATGTCGAGAACCCTCTTTACAGTCCTTAGCTCTTTCATCTAGAATGTCCCTAATAACTGAGTCTTCAGTACGTTGATTTCGGACATATAATGACTGGCGATCAACATATCATCAACATATAATACTAGGATAATGAATCTACCATCACTCAGTGTCTTGTAATAGACACAGTGATCGTATTTACATCGAGTAAATTTCTAACTCAATATGAAAGAATCAAAATTTTTATACCATTACCGAGACGACCGTTTCAGGCCGTACAATGACCTCATTAACCTGCAAACTTTTTTCTCTGCCCCTTTAACTTCGTAGTCCTCTGGTTGCTTCATGTAGATCTGCTCTTCCAACTCCCTGTGCAGGAATGCAGTCTTAACATCCATTTGTTCCAGCTCAAGATCGTATTGGGCAACCAGCACTAACACGAATCTGATAGACACCTGTGTAACCACCGGCGTGAATATCTCTGTGAAGAAGATTTCTTCTCTCTAAGCATAGCCCTTTGCTACCAACTTTGCTTTATATTTATCATGTTTCCTTTTTAATAATCACTTGTATCCGATCACTTTTCGGCCCACTAATAACTTCACCAGCTCTCATGTGTGATTTTTGTGAAACGAGTCCATCTCATCTTTTAGAGCCGCCTTCGACTTTCTGCATCAGGTTCATCTAGAGCCTTCTGAATAGTAGACGGGTCCCCCTCATTTGTAATGAGGGTATATGTAATATTAGAGTCATCTCTATATCTTGTCGGTATCACGCTGTAGGTTCCTTCTCACAAGTGGCTGCTCCACCTGCTCTTGTACCTCTGTCTGTGTATCTATCTTTGCCTGGGTATCATCTGTGTAAATTTGGACGTCTACAATTAACCTTTCAGGTTTCTTTTGTTCCTCCTGATCATTCTTGTGGAATATGAAGCTTTCATCGAATCTGATGTCATGGTTAGTGATGACCTTACATGTGACCTTGTCGAATAACCTGTAACCTTTTACACCAATGTCATATCTAACAAAGATATACTTTTTGGCTCTATGTTCTAGCTTATCTCGCTCAACTGACGGTACATGAGAGTAAGCCTCACAACCAAATATGCGTAGATCTGAGTAGTTAATTTTCTAACCACTCCATACTTCCTCTGGGATTTTACATTTAATTGTCGTTGAAGGAGACCAGTTCACCAAATAACAAGCTATGTTAACGACCTTTGTCCATAGTTCCTTGTCCAATGCAGCATTACTTAACATGCATCTGACCCTCTCTAGGAGAGTCCGATTTATTTGCTTAGCCATACTGTTTTGCTCGAGTGTGTGGTATACTGTGTTGTGCCTGATGATCCCTTCATCCTTATAATAATCATTAAACTCAGTGAAAGTAAATTCTCCACCATTGTCAGTCCTTAAAACCTTTATTTTTCGCCTTGACTGTTTTTCTACCATTGTCTTCCATTGTTTGAATATGATGAAAACTTCGGATTTACGTTTCATGAAGTAAACTCAAACTTTCCTGGAGTAGTCATCAATAAATAAAACAAACCATGACGACCCTCCAATGGAAACTTTTGGCGATGACCCCCATATATCAGAGTGCACATAATTACGCACTCCCTTACATACATGTTTTTCAGATTTAAAAGATAATGTAGATTGTTTACCATATATACAATGCTCACACACACGCACACACACACACACACACATATATATATATATATATATATATATATATATCAGAATTTTTAAAAACTAGAGTCAAACATCGAACAGAAAGTACCTTCATGCCCCTCTCGCTCATGTGGCTCAGATGAGCATGCCACATACGTAGAGACGTAGAGTCTGCAATAGTTGCTACCGCTCCACCTGTTGAAGTACTCCCGATCAACCTGTAAAGGTTTTCGTACCTTTGTGCTCTCTTAACTACGAGTGCCCCTTTTGAAACTTTAAGGACACCATTAATACCAGTGAACTTGCACCCTATAGCCTCGAGTGGACTGAGAGAAATCAAACTTTTTTTCATATCAAGAACGTGTCTGACATCAGTCAAGGTATGCTCCATCCTATCAAACACCTTGATGCTCACCATACCAATAGCCACAAAATTATAGGCATTGTCATTGCCCATAAAAACCTGTCCACCATCACATTCCTTGTAACTAGCGAACTAACTCTGATGAGAAGTCATGTGATATGATGCCCCTGTGTTAAGTATCCACTCGTCTTTATGATTGTCGTGTAAGTGACAAATCATGAAAACAGACAGAACATCACCACCACTTGTTTCTTCATCAAATGTGAAAACATCGGCCTCCTTAGAAGAAGCCGTTGAATTCTCTTTCTTCACTTTAGGATTTCTACAATCCTTCTTCATGTGTCCAGACATCCCACAGTTCCAACACTTTAATTTTCCTTTACCCTTGGATTTAGATCTAGGTCTTAAAGTTCCTGTATCTCGCTCAGAATCTGTCGTTCGTAATCAGTGCATTGAAAAATGTCCCCATGTCGTCGTTTAGCTTTCTCATGGCCTTCCATTTAAGGGCTGAGATAATGGTGTCGACACTTAGGATTTTATTTGCGGTGCACATTATGTCCCTGAATGACTTATACAATGCAGGAAGAGAATTTAATAAACTACATGCTTGTTCCTCATCTTTGACCACTTCCTCCATATTCAGCAATTTACACATCAATTTATTAAAGTTGCTGATGTGGGCTTCTAGATTTTCATCCTCTGCCATCTTAAAGGTATAACACTATAGTTTCAAGTGTAGGCGGTTTTTAGAGGACTTCTTTACATAGATGTTCTCTAACTTTGCCCATAAACTAACTGCAGTTTTCTCCCTCAAAACATTACAGAGAACCTCATCCGTGTGACATAAACGGATAGAGGCTAAAATATTACTATCAAGGTTTTTTCATTCTTCATCTTTTATGGTAGATTTCTGCTCATCAACCGCCTTAATCTCACATTGCTTGGTTAATAGGCTAATTATCTGAATATCAAACTTGTCGTTTCCTATTATTACTAATCCTGCAGATTTAGATATGTGCCCCAACGATCGGTCTAATACCACTTGTTGGAATTTGTGTTGCGGAATCACACGAATTTGAATTTAGGATAGCAATCCAAGAGCACCAAGTAATTATAAGAGAATACAAAGATTTAACATGAAAAAATCCTTACGGGAAAAAACCATGGCACAAAGTGACAGATCTTCACGATGAAAATATAAATTACAAAGAGAGAGGACGTACCCGATTCGAACAACCTCAAATCTCATCATTGCTACACCCTTTGATAACCCTAAAACCTTTTTAGAAACCCTTAGAATACCTTTAGGAAGCCTTAGAATTGTTTAGAAAGTTCCTAGGGACTCCTATTTATAGTTTAGGAAATACCCTTTACGCACTGACTTTGGAAAAGTCTGGAAACTGCCTCAAATTTACACAGTCCGCGCGCAGTCTGTGTAACCTTCGATTAGTCGAGCCGGGGCTTCGACTGGTCGAGTGTTCTGAAGATCCTAAATACATAGTTGATAGACTTCGAGTCGAGCGGGCTTCAACCAGTCGAAGAGACCTTCAACTAGTCGAACAACAAGAAGATTTAATGCATCCCTTTTTAACAACACAGAGTTTTAAAAAACTTGATTTTGGCAAGGATGGGCTCCCACCATGACTATATCCACGTATGGGGCTATTTGGACCAAAATCCTCACATGGACTCATTCCACGCAGGCTCTATTTAGGCCCACTGTGTTGTATGGGTTTTATCCATTCTTTCCGTCTAATTTTTCAGGTCATTTTAAGATTCGACCCCAAAAATGAGGCACGTACAAGGTTCAAGTTGACTACAAAGTGGAAATTGAACGCTTACCATTAAAAACTTCATGAGCGACGGGGAAGTTTTGATTAAGCTGATATTTGAGCTTTCCTTCGTCCATGTCTATAGACATCTAATCTTTAAACAGGTTGGATTACAAATAAACATCATAGTAGCCATAGGAAGGTTTAGAGGCTGCTTCCTGTGTTGTAATCCACCTTAGCCTTGGATCTGCCCTTTTTTAAAAAAAAAAAAAAAAAAACCTCATACGTTGAAATAATCAGTCAAAATGGATGGACGGCATGGATAAAATACATAAATCACGGTGGGCCCCACAGATCCCCTGCCTGTACCCAGTCCGTCCATGCGGCGCAGGACGCGTTCCGCTTCCACAAGGTCGTAGATCCCAACCCACAAATGCGAGTTTGCCATCGTGGTTCCATACTGACCGAAACAACTGGTCAACCACCTCATTAACAGGTTCGGCATTGGCTGTGTATATGTGATCGGCTGGAAATAAAATATACAATGGGACCCACCTCATGGATGGCTCAGATTTAATCTTTGTAAGGTACGCTGGAATGCATTGCCGCGTGAATGCGTACGGGATGGGATTTACACGCACCCAAAATTAGCAAAACTTCACAGAAATAAGCCTGACAATAACAGCAAGATGTTTCGGTCAGTAACCGAATTTAGGTTGCTGCCTTCACGTGGCCATGTGCATGCCTATGCTGAGGACCGTACGTGAGTGACACGTTTCCTGTTGTAACGGAGTGATGATGGGACACGTGTGGGATCCTGCCCATTCGCACAGTCACACGTGTCAATGTGAAACATATCTTTCTATAAGTTTATACTGTCTAGACATCCTTGCCTAATGGTTTGGCCATTTCGACTACTAAGTGGGCCACTATTTACAGAAAAGATATACGGCCAGAAAAAATGGTTTTTAACCATCAGCTCACAAACAGCTTGATTTTCAGGCAGAAGATCTTATCATAAGATCTTATCATTGTTTCCAACTATATGGAAATCTCAGATCTAGCGGGGCGTCTTCTATATTGGTATGTGTGCCTGCGTGTTTAGGTGCAGAGCAATTAACAAACCTCTTGTTAAGCTACTAAGCTATTGTACATGTAGCACGTTAATGATATCCAACATAATATACTTATCAATTACAACATTAAAATTAAATGAATAAAACAATATAAACCATTCAAACGTTTAACATTTAAATGTACGGTTAAAAAAATGTGGATGAGCCATTTGTTTGTGATCCTCACATTCATGGCTCAACCAAGGTTTGAAAATTTCTCATTTTCTGCTAAGGTGTGTGTTTCAGTGTGCTTATTATAATCATTGTATCAAATGTCTCTCACACGTGCATGCGCACACACAATATATATATATATATATATATATATATATATATATATATATATATATATATATATATATATATATATATATATACCAATTCTTTTAGGTTCCTGTGAGAACTTTTTCAGAAGTCATCACACGTGATGTGATGTGATGCTTAACGTGATACAGCACCCATGAGTAACTTTTATTCTCATCCAAAAAGTTAGCTAGCCATGACCCAATAAAACCATTTTCTCCCTTGATGTGCATGTCTCTTTACTATGATCCAGTGGATGTTTTGTATCAAGGTGAAAATAAGTACTTAAAGATTTCATGGGTGCCACATTACATGGACCGTTTAGATTTTAATCTCATAACACATGTGCAAAGTTATGCATATGGGCATACCTCTCTCTATACATATTGAAATGTTAAGGAATATTTTGTTGAGAATTTTACTCTTTGACAAGATATGAGTACAAAATTTAAATGGTCCACGTGATGTACCACCTGATGAAACCCTTCTACTCATCTTTTACCCCGATCTAAAACTTTGAAATGACCACGGAGAAGGAAATAATTTCCTACTTAGATTTGACTCTCTCTTTGCTTTGACTACCCTGATCCAAAACTTTGATGACCATGGCAAATGGAAATTAATTTCCTACTTAGATCTGACTCTCTCTTCGCTATGGCTCACAAGGGTTTTTGGATCAGGTTAAAAGTTTTCATGTCACATAAACAATTCAGATTTTGTGCCCATGATGCATGTTCAAAAGTACATAGATGACAGATTTTGTGCCATGACACGTGTATGAAGGTGCATTGCGTGCTTAAGAAGGTTATGCAAGCGATTATGACTCTCTATCTCAGTATAAATTGGGATGTAAAAGCTAATTTAGTTAATATTTCTAAGGTCACGTGAATATACTTGAACAACGGGTAATTTCGTTCATGTGAGACCCATAGTTGTGTTATCCAAACCATTAATCTTATGTCCATCATGGGTGGACCATGCCCACAAAAATATCGTAAATTGAAGATCGTAGACTCCCAATCAATTGGCCTTTGACGTTGAATTTAGTTGCCTGATATCTTTATTTTTTAGCCATGCATCTACACGACGATAACTTAAGGTCTAGAGTAATCTGATTGAAGAGACTCCTACAACTAGGTCTATCCGATGGACCCACATGTACAAACTCAGCCACCTTTCAACGCATGAGCATGCAATGCCCCACCCCCTGAAAAAGTGGCCGTGACTATTCATACGTGTGCCTCGTTATTACCAGCAGACGTGTGGAGATGTGGGGGACTCCAGGTGAGCGAGTCTTGTTTACACGTGGACGGTTTGGGATGCCTAATGATTCTGAGGTGGTTATTCGATGATGTGGTCCACTCTCATTCGTTGGTCTCCGTGTCGGCATACTTTTGTAAAGACGTAGATTTCCTGAATAAAGCCTTTGGCAGGAAGTAACTGTGCAAGGATGTTGGGTGGTGTCACCTCTACATTTTTTGGGAAATCAACCTGTCGCATTTTTTTGCAAAGTCATTTTAAGACACGTGATAAAAAAAAAAGATTTATACAAAACTCTAATGGGCCACATGAGAGGAAATATCAGGGATTCAATGAGTACCATTTGAACATTCTTAGAGCCATAAAAGTTTTATACGAGCTTTGTGAAAATAACTTAATAAACATTTTGAAGGGCATATATATAAATATTAAGGTGGAAACTGTAGAAATTTCTTTAATTTTTTTTCTTAGTTTTTAATCTCATGTGTGACCTACTTGTGTTTTGGATTCACCTCAATTTTCACCGCATGTTGTAAAATGATTTTGCAAATGAAAGCTAACTAACAAATTGAATTTCTTAAAAACATGATGGAGGACCTGAATCCCGGAGAATTCTGTTTGTTGTAATTTAATTGTACCACATTATCACACACTGCATAAAATGTAGCAGGACGCAGGAAAGCCTTTTGAAGGAAGCTCCTTCGCTGTAAACCTAGGATGGGCACAATGATATTTGTGAGAAATCTAACCTATCTATCTATTTTGTGAGATCATTTTAGCTCATGAGGTAAAAAATGAACCAGATCCCATATTATGTAGGCTAAAAACATGAAAATTAAATGTACACAATTGAAGATTTGAATTGCACTAATATTTGTATTTTTTTAAAACTCATTATCGTATGATGAAGTTATGAATGGTATGAATGGCATGTAAACATTATTTTCAATCCAAGGAGTCTTCAACGATAGGAATTTCCTTACTTTTGGTCTCATTAATTAAAATGAGCTAAAAAAATAGATGGACAAGATGGATTTCTCACAAACATCACTAGTCCGCGGCATAGGTTTCCAGTGCAGGAGCTTACTGGCTTTCTGATAACTTAAGTAATAACATAAACCAATCAAAAGACCATATATCAGAATTTTACTGCTTGTGGCAAGCAGAGGATCCAGATTCCCATGACTTTGCCTTTAATTTCAAAAGAAGAAAACAGTACAAAAAAGGGTAAAAGAAAATCCATTGCCAACCCGGCAATATGAGCGTGGCCAAGAAAACCTTATTAGGCTCTACTTTAATGTTTATATGCCATCCAAACAGTTTATATGGTCATTTATATTGGAATGAAGTGAAAACACAAAATACTTAGCCTGATGCAAAAATTTTGTGGCCAAAGGAATGTTTCAACGGTGATTACTACATCCCAATATGAATCCCCATTGTTTCATCTCGTGTGGCTCACTTGATTTTGGGATCCACCTCATTTTATATTTGAAGTCCTAAAATGACCTTGCAAAAAGGATGGACGGTGTTGATTTCTAAAAACATGGCAGTGGCCCCACCCAGCACACTTGCGCAGAATATTATGTTAAAGCCTTTCCCTGGAAATCAGTGTACCATATATCGTATGTAAACCATATGTATATACATACGCCCAGGTAGATTGTGTCCGCACTAGATCAGATCCACTGCCTTGCCTCCGGAGGCATCGAAAGTGCCGTGTATTGATATCATTGCTACACAAGCGGTATGTATGGACGGGATCAGAACCTTTATTCAGTTTGCCCAACAAGAAATGGGCCAGGGACAAAAGTTCGCAATATTTTTATGATCCTAACCCTTTAATTGGACACTAACAAAGATCGACAACGGCTCAAATTAAGCCAGAAAAAATTGATTTGATTAGATGGCAGGGATGGTGCAATCAATCCATTTTTCAGCCCGTGAAATCGACGGAGGCGAATGATCCCAATCATACAGCTAGCATGCGGACCCACCAATGCATACGTATAATTGTTAGAGATGGGTGCAGATCCGATGCCACCGTGCCGGCCATTACTTCACACGTGGAATGCATGCGTGAAATCTAAGCCTTCCCATAATTAGGATGAACTTTGAATCAGCTGTAGCACATAATTCAAAGCATCTGGAAAATCCTGACCTTTCGCCTGGTGATGTACAAACTGACACTATTATCAGCCAATCAGGATCGTCCAATCTAAGCAAGTTTTGGTTGGGCACGAATCAATGGTGGACCCCACAGGACGCGAGGTTCGGATCATCACAAGCATATGCCCCTTATGTGGTATTCAATGTGGAAAGAGTTAATTCATACCACGCACGAGTATGGTACTTTACAAATTCAGAATCCATAGACCTCAGGTTTCAGTAGAGGTGGGCATCGAGCCGAGTCGAGTCGAGGTGTGCCAAGCTTGGCTTGGCTTGTCCATGATATACTCGAGTTCGAGCTCGAGCTCGAGCTTGGCCTCGAGCTCAACATTGAAGCTTGGCTTGTTTGCCAAAGCTTGTCGAGTCGAGTTCAGGTTCGAGTCAAGTCGAGCTCGAGCTTGTTGGGAGAGAGTAATGGATTCTGTTTTTGATCGTCCTCTATTGATGAAAATTTCAAAAAATCTTAAGAGAATCAAAACAAACCCGATGAAAAAACCAAACAAATCTTGAATCGGATGAGGAAACCTGAAGAACCGATTTGTTCTTGATCTTTTCCACCAGCAGAAATCTAGAAAAGAAACAGAGCAGAACACGGATCAAAAATTCAAGTAAAGAGCTCTAACCAATCAAATCATTTGATTTCCTTGAAGCTCTAACAAATCTAAGAAGAATCCATCTCAAACTTCTTGGGTTTCTTGTCTAAGAAGTAGATCTCAAGAAATTAAAATCATACTATTGTGGAGCTAAATAAAAACTGGTGGTGGTGGTTTGGGCGGGTGGGCGTCACGATTAGCATATGCGTGCGGTCAGTAGAGACTCTAGGATTTTTAATTTTATTTTTTAAAGTTTAAACTTAAAACTTTTAATATATATATATATATAATATTTAATATATTTATTAATCAAGCCGAGTCGAGCTCCAATCTTCGAGTCGAAAAGTTCGAGTTCGAGTCGAGTTGAAATGCCCTTGCGAACAGCTTGAACTCAACTCGAGCTTCGCTTGCTCAATTAATCGATCATTCAAGCCAGTCAATCCGAAGTGACTGCAAGTCGAGCGAGCTTTTCGAGCTAGCTTGACTCGTGAACAGCCCTAGGTTTCAGCCAGCGATTTCATTCGCCGCAGAGAAACCTTAATTTTGAAACTAAACCCAGGATTGAACGGATGAACCCAAAAGGATCAAAATACCCTTCCATCTACGGCTGCTTACCTAACAGTCACAGGTATTTTGTCGCTTTTTGGTAAATAAGTTTCCGGCCAGCGAAAATTATAAAGTTACCCTGCGGACTCGTCCGTTCGTGTAATTATTTCGAATCCATTTGTGCACGAGACATCGATTCAGTACCATCCACACTATCCAAACTGCGGGTACGTACATTTAGTACATGCATAGAAAGTTAGAAACAGATTGATTTAAGAATCTTAACCTTACAAGTGAAGAAAAAATAATAAAAAAAAAACCCTTGAGTTGAAGGACTGTCACCCCGTGATGTGGCCTACCCAATTCACGGGTTATCCTTACGTTCTGGATCGCTTAACAGATCTGATGGCACGTGCTGGATTTTATTTATGCTTACGAACGTACCGGTATGAGTGGACCGCAACGAGTAACGAAGGGTTTCTCTGTACTGATGCGCACGGTAGCACCAGATGGACAGCCATGTGCCAACGCTTGCAAACACGTGTTTGATTATAATTACTACAACGTGTTCCTCCTGGATATGAAACTTGGTAACGTCGAAAGGAACGTGCCTTCGGTGAATCGCCGGATTTACGGAGGTCGATGGATGCCTGACAGTGGGGGGCCACCTTGCTGCATGTATCTTATATTGACTCCGTCCATCCGTTTATTCAGATTTTTTTCAGGGTACTGGCCCAAACATGCATCGATCCAAATCTCAAGTGGACCACACCACATAAAACAATGGTTATTGAACGACCACCGTTAAAAACTTCTTAATGGCCAACGGAATGTTTATTTTCAATCCAACGTGTTGATAAGGCCAAAAAGACCGAGATGGTATATATACAAAGATAATCCGGTGAAACGGGCGTGGATATAAAGCACATAAATCAAGGTGGGCCCCACAGTGAGGGACCACCGACCACGGTGGATCCGGGGACCCATCGGGCACACATATATTCATGTGCCCGGGGCTGTGTGGGGACCGAAGAGACGTACTTGAAAAATCCACTCCGTTCATCTGTTTTGAAAGACCACTGTAGGACGGTATGCTAAAAATCAGGTAGATCCAAAACACATGTGGGCCATACCAAATGAAAAAGTGGTAACGAAAGCTTCCTGTTGAAACTTCCTAGAGCTTACCATGATGTTTATATGCCATCCAAACCGTTCATAGGGTTACTACCACTCAGATAAACCGTTGTCATGAATATCATCCTGATAAAAAATTCTGTCGCCCTTAGGTGTTGATTCTCCGCTGTTTAGTGTGGTATGGCCCACATAAGTTTCGGATCTGTCAGATTTTTATACCCCTATCCTGTTGTAATCTTACAAAATATCCAAACGAGTGAATTTGCCGAGGACATTTCTGCGGGCCCCACACCGCCCAGGCACACGAATACCTACTGGGTACTATCCCCGCCCATCCCTAGCGAGTAACAGATGCACCATAATATATGCATCTTATGTTTACACCATTCATTGGGGTTTAAAGTCGGGCGTGTTGGGTCGGGTTGGGGCTCAACCCTAACTCAACCCAAGGTTCTTATAGGTCAACCCTAACCCAACCCAACCTAATCTCGAGTTGGGAATTCTCAACCCAAGCCCAACCCAAGCGGGCTCGGCCGGGCTGATCGGGTTGGTCGGGTATATACGTGCTAATATTTTCGTTGTTACATTAGTTTATTATATTTCAATATAGGGCTTATTTTTTGTATCTATAATTTTATTAATTATATATGTGATTATTCATTATAAAGAACTTCATTTTTTTCTTTCAAAAAAACAAGCTAAAATATAAGGCAATTACTCTTTTAAAAGTCATATAGCATAGCACGAAATCTATTTGGGAGAGAGAAATCCGGCATATCTTATTAGCTTGAGTCCTTAGAAATGATGTGGACAAATAAGACTGGACATCACTAGTGTGCACAAACAATCCACACTCATTTATAATTTATAAGTAACTTATATATTAATCGGGTTCGGGTTGGGTTGGGCAACCCGAGACCTCAACCCGAGCCCAACCCAAGTTTTATCGGGTTAGTGTTTGTATAGCCTAAGCTTAAGATCGGACCCGAAATATCCTGCCCGAGCCCAACCCAATGTCGGGTCGGTCACGGGTTGGTCGGGTTGAACCCGCCCAACTTTCAGCCCTACCATCCATACGTCTCGATATCATTTTAGGGTATGAACCAAAAAATATAATAGATCCAAATCTCGAGTGGACCACAACACAGGAAACAGTGGTGATTGAACTGCCACCGTTAAAATTTCTCCGGGGCCTCCGGAATATTCATTTTCCATCAATCCTGTAGATAAGGTCACACATGCGTGGACGAAGGGATCACACAAATTAAATATCATCTCGATACAAAACCTTTTGACTCGCAAAAAGTAGCAGTTTCATGTTGATCCACGGAAGATTTGGATCTGTTGCATTTTCAGGCTCATGTACTGTAGTAAGACAAAACGTATGGACAGCATGGATATAAGACACATTGATCAAAGTGGCCCCACAGTCAGAGATCCACCTTCCGGGGATCGCCCCAAGCCGCATCCCTCTTAGGAGCCACTATAATGCATGAGTTTTATACGTACAGATCCATCCATTTTAATTTATGTATCATTTTCTAGGGTACAAGCCTAAAAATAGTGCCAAAGGCTCAAGTGGACCGCACAGTGGGGATTATGAAAACATTTTAGGGGCACAAAATTTTTGGATCAAGTGATCATTGGATTATTAGATTATCCAGTTCGGTTTCAACAGTTTGGATTACTTAGATCGATCAATCATTGGATTATTCAATTTGGTTTGTGCAGGACAACCCCACCCGTGAAAATTTGTAAACTATACTTTTGCCATGTTCATAATGTATATATAGTTTTCAACACATCCTTACTTGGGATCCTACTAAGGATATGCGTGGTTTTCAACACATCTTTACTTGGGCCCTAAGGGTTTAATGGGGTGTTGCATTATATGGATGGTTGAGATTTTACGCTCATATCACAGGAGATGAGTTCTAAAAAAATTCTCATGAGTTTTTATGGTAATGCATTTTCAATTTCTCACAAAATGCAAAACAGTAATAACAATTTACATGTATTTCACTAAACACTCAGTGAGGAGCATGAAAATCAAGATATGAGGGGCAATCTTATAATGCAAAGTGTTTTTTTTTTTTTTTTTTTTTGTAGTGATTTGTTTCGTATCCATTCCTTTCTTGCCACCGGCTAATCACGCGAAGAATGTACGCAACCGAAGCAACACTTTGTTGAGTCATTTCATCAAACACTCAGCGAGCAGCATCAATATCAAAATAACCGAGTCATCGAGATGATTCGATTCGAGCCGATTTGAGTTGAGGTTTGATCCGAGTCAAGTTGAGCTCAAGCAAGCTCGAACTTGGCTTGAAATTTTTTTAGGCTCTAATAACAAGCTCAACTCAATTAGAATCCAATTTCTAACCGAGGTGAGTCGAGTCGAGCGAGCTGACCGAGCTAACTCGGCTCGTGTACAACTCTAGCTAAAAGCCACTTATTTCAATGAGTTTGGTTTTTTTCTTTTAGCTTTTTAACTTGTTAATTGTCTTTGTCTCTTTCTCTCATGGTCCATGTCATAGGAGGCCCCACATGATGGATTGTCCACATTGAAGGTGAGGCCCACACGATGGATGATCCATATCAAAGGTGGGCCCCACATGATGGATGAGCCTATATATATTAATGTGGGCCCACATAATGGAAGGTCCACATCAAAGGTCGGTTCATAATGATAAATAAGCTACATCCAAATTAGGCCGATATGATGGTTTCAAAGGTGGGGCCCACGTGATGGACGGTCTACATTGAAGGTGGGTTCCACTTTATAGACAATGACATTGAAGCTAGGCCCCACATGATGGATTGAGCACATTGAGGTGGGCCCTACTTGATGGACAATCCACATCAAAGGTTTGCCCTTAATGATGAATGACCCACGTCCAAGGTGAGCCCTACATGATGGGCAACCCACATCAAAGGTGGGCCCATAAGATGGACAACTCACATTGAATGTGGGGCACGCATGATAGTTATTCCACATTAAAGGTGGGCTTCACAGGATGGACAATTGATAATGAAGGTGGGCCCTACATGATGGACAATCCACATCAAAGTTCGGCCTAAATGATGAGTGGCTCACATCTAAACGAGGCCTTTATGATGAGCAACTCACATTGGATGTGAGGCCCACATGATGGATGGTCCACATCAAAGGTGGGCTCCATAGGATGGGCGGTGGATATCGAAGTGAGCCACACATCGATGGACAACAACATTGATGGTGGCCTTGCATAATGAATAACCAACATCAAAGGTGGACGGTGCACATTAAAGGTCTGCATGATGGATGACCCACATCAAAGGTGGGGCCCACGTAATGAACAATCCACATCAAAGGTTGGCCCCACATGATGGACAATGAATATGAGGGTGGACCAAGAGAAGTTAGGGATAAATACTCACATGATGTTGGAAATGAAACATGCTTTCTACTTTTAGTTGACCAATACATTGTTTACTAAACATGCTTACTTTGGAAGAGCGTGAAAAAGTGAAGAAGAAGATCACTGTCTTTCTCAAGTGATTAAAACTTTGAATCCACAAGGTAGTTTTTGAATCCATAAGAAATAATAAGAGAAAATTCAAGTATTTGTATTGAATAATTGTCTATAATTTCTCAATTATACCATTAATAAAGAAAAAATAAAATCCTAATTGAAAATTACCAAAAATAAAAAAATTCTAACCCTAATAGAAATCATACCTCAACTAAAATAGAACTCACCCAAAATATTAAGTTTTGCCAAAAATAAAAAGTTATAAATTAACCTTAGTAGAGGATTCTCAGCATATTGACAATCAATCTCTAAAAAAGGCGAAAATCTGAAACTCAAAAAATAAAGAGATGCAACAAAAATTGAAATCATCGAAAATAGTAAATTTTCATAAATTTACAGATTTGAGTAGGAAGTGTGTGTTTTCTCGTGAAATGGATGGACATGTATAAAGATCAATAGGTCGTGCGTCTTGTAAACGATACCCGAATCAATAAGTTATGGTCAATTTATGGTTCACACTTTGAACGGTAATTTCTCCCTATTTGAAATGAATTTCTTCGAATTGAATGCACTTGAGGCCCAGTTATGTCATTCCCTACGTAGGACTGGGTCCAGATCTGAGGGATTACTTCCGCTTCCATTTGGTCTTTTTTTTGTTCTAGCCATGTTAAGAATGTATTTGTGTCACGTACATCAGTTCCATTCACTTGGAAAGAACTTGTCATCGCTTGTGAACTTATATAAGTCTACCACATTGAAAGTCTGTGAGAGATCTCCATGCCCTTGGGAAGATTACAATAAAGGCATTATTATTGATTTTTTTGAGGATCGAAATAGAGTCTATCTTTTCATTTCTCAGCTTGTTATATGTTACAGTTGGAAACCTCTTCTTTTACAAGTGAACTAGCACCCTATCATCCACTTTAAACACCCCCTGACACCGATATTTATTAGCCTCTTCCTTGTACTTGATATTAGACTCTCATAACTTCTTTTGGATATCACCATGCATTGTCACGATTTGGTCTGACATATTTTCTGTAGTAATAATCATACCCGCCAACTTAGGCAAATGGATCGGGTCGAGCGTATGTTTGAGAATACGACCATACACAACATCGAATTGAGACTTTCTAGTGGATCGATTCTACATGTTGTTGAAGGTGAATTCTACTTGAGAAAATGCAATATCCTGCATGGGGGCAACTTGTCGAGAAGTTCATTCGACACAATCCCCTTGAACTCTTGTAATACTAGTTTCAACTTCTTTCAGATATTTATGGATTCTATTTCTTTTCCATTTTTAACTATGCATTGATCTTCCTCATCTTCTTAAATTTTTTAATAAAATCCCATACAATTACAAGAGATTGTCCATCTACTTTAGAAGTCTTAGGTTAGTTTTCTGTTCTCATATGGGCAAAGATAATCTTTCTACCATCTTTAATAAAAATAAAAATATTATCTCGCCCTTTATGCGTGACATCAATATCGTATTACTGTCATGATCCGACCAAGTAATATGTGGCAAGCTTCCATATCAACCACGTCATACATTACTTCATCCTTATAATGTTTAATAAAAGAGAAGGGAATATGACATTGTTCAATTATCTTTACTTTACTAACTTCCTTGATCCATTCAATCATGTATGGAGAGGAGTGTTTTTCTGTCTTCAATTGTAGTTTTTCTACCATAGCCTTTGACATAATATTTTCATGCTCCCATCATTTATGATGAGATTATAAACCATTTTGTTCATGATGTACCTTGATTGAAAAATGTTGTGCAATTGTGGATCTGTCTCCTCTTTCAGTGTATATAATAATTTCCTCATGATTAGAGTGGTGGCATGTGATTCACCATTATCGTGGTGGCCCTCAAACATGATGACCCTAAACTCCATTACTGATCTCATGTTGCTCATCATTATAGACACGGGTCTGTCTTAAGGCTTTCGGGAAATGGTCGACTACTGCCTGCAGTCCTTGCATGGCTCACAGGTTCTTTTGCTGAAAAGCTTCAAATGCCATTGCTGTCATATGATTGTTCCTTAAAGCACTGTTCATGTGATTGTTGCCTGCATCATCATGAGATGCCATCAAATAAAGAGAGAGAAAAAAACCTTGATTTGATAGCAATTGATGTGAGGAAGATCATGAAAAAGTGAAGAGGAAAATCACCGTCTTCCTCAAGTGATTAAAACCTTGAATTCACAGGGTAATTCTTGAATTCTTAAGAAATAATAAGAGAAAACTCAAACATTTTTATTGAATAATTGTTTATAATTCCTCAATCACACCATTTGTAAAGAAAAAAAAATTAAAATTATTTAAAATAACAAAATTCTAATCTTAATACAAGTCTTAATTCACCTAGAATAGGACTATGCCAAATTTTAAGATCAATACAGCGGAATTAACTGAAATAGATAGCCAAATAAAGAAATACAATTTGCAATGCTGAAATGAAAGACACCTTCAAAATTCAAGTCTTGAGAGGTTGATACAAACGTTGTTATAAGGACAACCTTGCACCAAAAACCAAGGGTTTATGGTAGGACAACTTTATTTCTAGAAAAGTCTTTGTATCGAGAACTTAAACTGAAGAGGAATAAATAAATGATCTCAAACCACAATGGAGAATAAAATGCAACCTCAAATACTAGTTATTCTAAGGACAACCATGCACCATAAAAATGGCAGGGCAACCTTATTAGAACAAATAAAGAAACTGAATCTAAAAACCAATAGAGGAATAGCAAGAAATAAATTCTAAACTATTACAACATTCACATCCACATATACATCCCATAAATGAATAATCAAAGATAGGAAAATAAAGCACACATCCACACAACACAAAGAGTTATAGTGGTTTGCTTGTGTGTACACCAACTGTTCAACAACAGCCACACAACTACTCCACTCCTAATATCCTCACACAGGGGATATCAGTGTTCATTATCAAAGATATGTTTTTCAGGTTCACCTAAAACCTTCACAATTGTGTCTTTCTTTATGGGCTTACACAATTAAAAAAAACCCCACTTCTGAGTTTTCCTAGCTCTCCTCAGATAACTAATACAATAAGATTTTTCTGGTAAATCTCAAAAGAAAACCAAATAAAGTAAATTACACAAAATGTAAAATACCTGAATTTCTTCTTTGTTGTAGCAGCCCGGAAGAACCAGATCAGAGTAGAGATTCGAATGTCCAAGTTCAATATCCAATACTCACTTTACAATGGTTCTAGGTTCTAATTGATTTTAAATTAAACTAAATGGGCTAGCTTTAATTGATTTTGATTCCAGAAAAAGGAAAACAACTCTTTCTTTTTTCAGATCAGATTGGAATACAAGAAACGAAATCAATTTAAAAAACTAAAGAAAGAAAATATTAAATATGCACACTTAACTTAAATGGAGCACAGACTTATCTCTCAGAAGGCTGAATTAAATTAGCTTAAATTGTATATTTTATTCTAAGATTCGTGCTCTATTTATAGGTGAGTAAATCACGTCTTCGACTGGTCCAGAAGTCGCTATGACTGGTCGTAGGACCAACGAAAATTTGAAAATTCGAGCGCGGTAAGATAAAGCAGTTTCACGACTGGTCGTAGGTAGTCTACGACTGTTCGAAGGACACCTTCGACTGGTCGAAGGTTGCTCACGACTAGTCGAAGCAAGTCAAATTACAACGCTGTAGTTTGAGTCATAGGTCTTCGAAAGGTCGAAGAAGCAGTCGACACTGTTCATACAACTAGTTGAACAGACCCTAGGATTAGTCGAAGCTTAACAGAAAATTTCAAATTTTTGCAACAAACTTACGACTGGGCTAGACAAATCTTAGACAGGTCGAAACAGTGCTAGGACTAGTTGAACAAAGTCCAGGACTAGTCTTAAAATAAACCAAACTCACTTATATAAAACATATGAATTATGTATCCAAAATGATCTACTCTAAAGGTCAACCTAAGGTCAAATATACCGTAATAGTGAAGTAAAGACATTGAAATTTAGACGAGTGACCTTGAGCATAATGAAGCTTAAGATCTTGGTGTAACTTGAATTTGAAATCTTCTTGAGATCTTAGCTTGAACTAAGTCGAACATTCTCACATTCTCGAGTCTTGAGTTGTGAACATTGTTTGTCTATCGAAGCCGATCTTGTGGGACTTTTGTCTTGACTTAGCATATCATGAGTAGAGCTTTGTTCTTCCCATATGCAAGTTTCATAACAAGATACATACAGTGTCTTTGGCACCACAAATTTGACAATATAGTGAAGTTATCAACTATAGCACTTACAAAAGCAAGCGTTCTCTCAGTATCGAAATTTATAGCCAATTTATAATTCATACTTTAGATAACAATTTCTTCATTTTCCAGATGAATTTCTTCCAATCGGATATCAATTTCTTCATATCTAAAATGAATTTCTTCGAAATGGATATGGTTGGCCCAATTACGTCGTGCCCTACTTAGGGTTGAGCCCGGATCTAGTGAATTACTTCTACTTCGATTCCTATAAACACAGTTACATGCCATTTGTGTCCTCTTGACCATGGTACACAGCTGACATGTCTACAGCATATAAAGTGGGAGGATGGGCGGCCTTGTCTGCTCCCATGAGAATTACAAAGGTGTCTTACTTTGTCCCTTTTATATTTATTTGTTGACTATAATAGAAAATTTTCAAACATACATCAATTAATGTGGACCGACTATTCCATGTTATGCCTCCTGCCTACTAAAAATTCAACCAAGCGTATGATTGTTCGTGATCTCGTTCATTTGGAGGGACCCACTGGAGATCCTGTTTGGGCCTTAGCTGGCCATGGCAGGAGTTTTCTGATACGTTGATCATTTGCTTTGTAGAATCACGTCACTAGTATGGCATCCGATATCAAGATAATACCCTATCTGTATTTGGAAAATGCTGGCGTGACTACACGTACGTAACCAGGGGCATGCCTCCAACTTTGGTGGGGGCAATCAACTTCAAGTGGATGAGATCTACATCGTCCATCAGGTGCATCACCTAGTGTTTTTCCTTGACCCTGATTATCATACAGATCCAAAAGCTCAAGTGGACCTTACTATAGGAAAAAGTGTAAAATCATTGCTAAAATCTTTAAATTCACATGTACCCATCTAAATTGTCATTTTTGGAACTTTCCTTTATCTTCTTTGTGGTTCGCGTCATCTGAACGAATTGGATGACATAAATAATCAATGGTGGTCCCACACTCAGTAACGGCGTGCATCTCATTTCAAATCTTTCCCATGATGTGGCCCACCTAAGCTTTTTACCGGCCTGATTTTTTGAGTTCCATGGTGAACATGAGGCAATACATCTGATGGATTGGGTGGATCGGATAGATCGCATGAACGTTGTCTACCACACGTGCCAAACGGTTAGTAGCTGGCAAGCCTTGGACGAACGGACCGGATTCGGTGGGGCCAGGAAACACAGATTTCGGTGAGGACGTGACCGTAGGGCTCACCTTAATATATATTTTGTATATCTATTACATCCATCCGTTTTGCCAGCTCATTTTAGCCAACAAGCCAAAAAAATGAAGCAGATCCAAATATCAGAGGACCGCACCATAAGAAATATTAGTGGTGATTGAATGCCTACCATTGAAAACTTCCTAGGCCTACTGTACTTTTTATTTTCCATCCAACCTCTTGATAAGGTCAGACAGACTTTGGATGAAAGGAAAGCACAAAAATCAGCTTAATCCAAAACTCTTTTAATGGTGTGCATTCAATCACCACTGTTTCCTGTGGTGTGGTCCACCTGAAATTTGAATCTGCTTTGTTTTTTATCCGATGCTCTATACATCAAGGTGGGGTCACCATCACCTTATCTGTGTCCACGTTCTTGCGTCACTACGCGTGGTCCGGCCAGCGTGGTTCATAACTTCATAGAAAATTGAAATCAGATTCCATGTTTAGTTGTTTCCTCCTTTTCTATTTGGAAATGATTGTGTAAATTGATATTGCGTGGTCATTAATTCCCGAAATGTTATTTCAAAATCAAGTTGGAATTCCTGATACGATTCCTGAGGTACATCGAAATTGGACTATTTTTTATTGGGCTTGATTGGGACGACCAATTCAGATGGTCCCCTGGCTGCTTGCTTAATTATAAACGATGGGACCTACCTGTTTTCGGTTGTATTAGCGTGTGGTGGTGATATCTTACACGTCTATACTTGTGGACGACAATGCTTCATGGCAATCCAATCATTGAATATTTTTGTCCGGAGATAGCCACATGTTTATGTATGTTTGTTGTAATCTATTTCTAACTATTCTTAAAAAATTTGATGAAATGATGACATGTGACATTGCATGAGAAATAAAAGATGCATGAAAAGATCTTTAGTATAAATGCAACAAATATTTTTTTTTTTCCTGCATAATCACAATTGGCGTAAAATCAATTTTATATGTGAGTGAATGGTCAATGAAGTGAAGTGGTCGAGTTATCCAAAAGTTTATCAAGAGAAGAGAGAAATGAGGTCGAGCAACTTGAGATACAAAAGGCGACTAAGAGGAATAAAGCCTGACCGACATAAGAGGAACAATCACAAAAGAATAACATAACAAAAGAAAGATTAAGAGAAAGACTTTTCGACTACCATAACTGTTGCAATAATAAAAGAATGATTTGGAAGAATAGGCTGCAACGGAATTCTATAAATAGCAAAAGAATCTAGCGGAGCAAAAAACCCAAATCTCACATTAATTAAACCAAACAAATCTATCAATTTACTTTATCTCAGTTTATCCTAGGAGTAGCTGTAATTAAGTACTGATAATTCTTAGTTATAGTATTTAGTTGTCATCAAAATCTATGCTCATATACTAGATTTATTATTTGTCCAATAGCATGCAGTTATTTCAAGAGATGCATTCTTATAGTTGCTCCTAAAAACTGATTGTGAGTGTTTTTTTTTTTTTTTGCTTGATTTGCACTAATATTTTAAATTTTTTTTTTTTTTTTTTTGGAAGGCGCAAAACAACCTATCTTCAAAAAAAGAACTTCACCCTCCAATTATCGCTTGATTGTTATAAAATTCGGCAAATGATTGAGTGAGCGATCGATCTTCTCAGAATCCGGTCACATACATTCATATTAGGTATATTTGCTTATTTCAACGCTTGGGGTGAAAGTTGATTGGTTTGGATCGAGCTGCTATATCGATTCTGACATGCCCACACACATTACACATGACAGGAAATAAACCGAGTGCTAACTTTTTTTCATGCCTGGTGGGACACATGTACACTTACTAGGATAGTAATTTTTTGGAATCATGAGCTAAAAGGGTAATCGTAATGCTCAACAACTGCTATTAATATTATTGTAGCCAACAAGCCTCTTCCTCACAAGGAGTTGTAAGTTCGACACGTGCCTGAATAAGAAAATTCACCTAGTCAGGTGCCTATTCCACCACATTCAGATAAACCATCAACATCTAGGGTTGAACCTCTTGAGATTATGTCACTTCGGATAGTTGATATGAAAAAACTATTTGATCAAATTGCCATACATATTAGCTAAGATGTAGCATTTATTAATAACTTTCGATGACATATTATCTATGCATGGGGTTCCAATAACCTGTTGCGGAGTTGTAGTCGTTAATGTAATCTATAATTCACTTTAAATGTTTTTTTTTTAATTCACTCATATCTTAGCCTTGCAACCTGATTCCCTTCAATCTTGGCTCTCCATATCGCAGGGAGCTGATCAAACACAAAGTATTGAATACACAACCCTAATACAATTCGTGTTGGGTCACGTATAACAAATATTTAACCACCAAATACAATCATAGAGCAACCTATAACTATCAAAATAATAGTAGAAAATAAACGTACACAATCATCACCCGCCACTAAGTATGTAATTAATTAATGCCAAGTCAATTCATGAATGACTCCTATCATCAATCTTATAATGTAATTATGAACCCTATTTTCCGTGCATAACATGTATTTTAGTTATAACTCATTTACACACATACATTCTATATATGAGTTTAGGTCTAGGTGGCTCAAGGCATCAACTCAAGCCCAACCAACTGAAAGTTGGGTCGAGGTTTTTTAACCTGAGCCCAACCCAACCCAACTCAAGTTGCACCCTTATAAGTAATATGGACAACAAGGTCATCGTCCCCCTCATGTGGAATGTAGATGCACTGGGACAATCTTAAACTTTCATCTGGTGACCATCAATTGAACGGTTAAAAAGAACACAGTTTGTGATGCAAATAACATTCAAAATCAAATGTTTGAGATTATCAAGTCAATGTGATTCAGACCACTGATTGTCTTCTCTTTTTTTTTCTTCAAACTGTCCATTTCCTCTTACAAACACGAGCGATCTGATGACCATGGATTGGCCTGAATTCTGGGACAGAGTGAATCATATAGTCTCCTTCACTCAAGTCATGATATTGACACAAGGGTGAAGAGGCCCTTCAACATCTGGCACGCATCTACTATCAGTCCCCATGTATAGTCGTGGCTCACTTGATGAATGGATCCGGTCAACAGAGCAGGCTGAGCGATCGTTGGCTTTGACACTGGCCCTAGATTTCAAGATCAGGCCTGGAGCTCAGGGAAAGTTTAGGAGCCAGCCCCTGATCCAACTAAACATGGGCCTACTAAACAGGGCTTCTTTTTTAGCTTGGATATCCTAGATATGAAATTTTGAAGAACCTAAGATGGAGCTTCAAGATCAAGGCCATACCAGATCCAGGGCGATTATTACAGGGCCGTGCACAATTAATATCGAGCCAGGATAAAAAACCTGATGGGCCAGATTAGCCCACCATTGCCATCTGTAATTGGGATGTGAATGTGGAAGACTGACCAGTGACCAGGCCCAGGCTTGGCCAAGACCCTTGCCCTGTCCTGGGTTAATTAGCTTGCTAGTTAAGTAACCAGAGCTCCAACATCAACTCAGTTGGGTCATGGAGACTTGTTGGGCTCTTAATACCCAGGATCATTTGTGGGCCCAACTTAATACTGGGACTCAAGATAGTGTTGAGCCCTATCTGAAATCCAGGCCGTTCACTTCACAGCACAATTGGGGTTATCGTTTAGGACTCCAGGTTTCACCTACAGATCCCTAGTGGGGGTGGCTAACATGGAGTGTGTGTACTGACATGGGTGTGTACTAACAAGCAAATCCTCCTTCTCCCCCCCCAAAAAAAAAAAAAAAAAAAAAAAAAAAAGGTTTCACCTACAGATGATTTCCAATTTTCGAGAAACACAACAATCAGATGATCGTAGCCTTCTGATCAATGGCCTTAATCCACTGCAGATTCATGGTAGCTTATTGCGGGGAGGATTTATGTGGGGCTCAAGTGGTCCTGGCTATGATTTGACGTGATGGCTCCATTTCCATGGGCTGTCATGATCAATAGACCACCCCTAGGCAGGCCTAAGCTAGTTTGTGGAGTATGTGCTACGGAAAACTAATATAAGCCATAATCCACTTGGCATGTCGATGGGAATAGTGTTGATCTCAACCGCGCCCACATCGTGATGATAAGGAGTCTCACGTGGACACCTTAATATACCTGGTTGAGGAGTGAGTCATCTGGTATGGTGTTATTCTGAACTTTCATATATATGGATTAGTTGAGGAGTGAGTCATCTGATTGTCCTTGAAAATTAGAGATTGGACACAATGGTTACTGGCTAGAAAGAATCGTAGTCCATGAATTTCAGTATCTTATATAGACCATGATTGTCATAAGTAATACGGTGCACCCTATGGAAATTGTATCATGAGATATACTGATATCCTATGTTAAGGAACTAACTTCCATCAGAATAGCCAATCGTAATTATCGGAGATTTGACTTGGTGTTAGTGTACATTTGCCCTTCAACCAACATAGATGTGTGAGTGTACCATGTATACAACATCTAAGGTTGAAACTTTGGAACATTTGCATTATATGGGTCAAGTTCAAGTCATTGGTTTGGGGGGCCATTGGCTTGGATTAGTTGATCATAATAATCATGACTTGATGTTACATAAAATGGATTAATCCTTAGACATAAGGATGTGTGAGGGTTACTACCTTAATTAGTAGGTTTGACTCTTCCTATAAATCTATCTAGAAGTCATTGAAAGTGGACATGGTTAAGTAATTCCATAAGGAATTGTTAATTGTTGCCAGCAAAAAAAAAAAGAAAAAAAAAAGAATCTATTAGGTTTTACCCAGGAATTATTATATGGCTAGATTTGTTATATCAAGGATTAATCAAGTGATTTTTCCATTGGGCTCGGTACTTAAAATATTTTAATTGGCTTCAAAGATTTTTTACCATTGAAATTTTATTTTAACTCTTAAAACTACTTTTTATTACACTTGATAATAATATAATGGTCTAGATCAGATGGTTCATTATATAATCAGCATGGGATATAGATCTTTGTGGTGACCATAACAATAAGAGGATTATATCATGTGTACATGCATGAATAAGGTGGATTGGTGAACTTCATTCACAGAATGTTACATTGAAGTTCATGAGATACCATAACACCGTATTGGATGCTTCCCTACACCCTTTTCTCTCATTGTAAATATGATCATATCTTAAAAGGGGAGAGATCACAGAGAGAGGGAGCCCTGGATGTCCCCACCAAGAGAGAATATCTTATGCTTCTCCATCTCCATCTCATTGTGTGGTCCATCTTGTGAACAATGAGCGTTTGCCTCAGCATCTATCATTTGATTTGACATGGGGTGATTTTAACTCTTCATACTGGAATTGGAATAGATCAGGGAGAGACATTTAGACTATAAGACATGTAATATTGGCTTCAAAGCATCCTGCACCATCAAATCTTCTTCATGACAATTATCTAAATCATTATTATTTAAATTCTCTTATGAAATCTAATATAACCATCAATGGGAAGTCCTAAATGAAAGATTTTATTGATTAAACATGGAGAAAAAGTTTTATTCAATTACAATCTTTACAAAATCCCATCACTGTTCTCTTCGACCATTTAAGTTTTGGGCCTAAATTTTTTGTTCATTCCTAACCAACAATCTTACAGGATAGGTCCAAGCTTGGCATATGGAGATGTAAATGGGCTAGTCTTGGGTTGCCAAGCTCTGAATAGAATACATTGTAAAATTAACCCAAGTCTGAATTGGAAAATGAACCCAATCCTAGTCCATGGTGGGATTTGCTAAATTAGGTGATGACATTTTTACTCTACCATCCATTTGTACTACCCTTAATAGTATGGTTGTGAGTATCAAGTCATCGATGTTTTTGGGTGATGTGCAATCTTATTGTTAAGAACTTTTACTCTACCATCCATTTGTACTACCCTTAATAGTATGGTTGTGAGCATCAAGTCATCGATATTTTTGGAAGATATGTAATCTTAATGTTAAGACCTTTTACTCTACTATCCATTTGTTTTACTCTTAATAGTATGGTTGTGAGTATCAAGTCATCGATGTTTTTGGGTGATGTGCAATCTTAATGTTAAGACCTTTTACTCTACCATCCATTTGTACTACCCTTAATAGTATGGTTGTGAGCATCAAGTCATCAATGTTTTTGAGTGATGTGCAATCTTAATGTTAAGACCTTTTACTCTACCATCCATTTGCACTACCTTTAATAGTATGGTTGTAAGCATCAAGTCATCGATGTTTTTGGGTGATGTGCAATCTTAATGTTAAGACCTTTTACTTTACTATCCATTTGTATTACCCTTAATAATATGGTTGTGAGTATCAAGTTACCGATGTTTTTGGGTGATGTGCAATCTTAATGTTAAGACCTTTTACTCTACCATCCATTTGTACTACCCTTAATAGTATGGTTGTGAGCATCAAGTCATCGATGTTTTTGGGTGATGTGCAATCTTAATGTTATGACCTTTTGCTCTACTATCCATTTGTACTACCCTTAATGGTATGGTTGTGAGTATCAAGTCATCGATGTTTTTGGGTGATGTGCAATCTTAATATTAAGACCTTTTACTCTAGGAAGCGGATTGGCTGGTGTACCTCACACCAGCTATAGCTGTTGTATTGACGTCAGCAAGTTCTATAGGTCTGATCATGAGGTATATGTTATATTCAAACCATCCATCCATTTTGTGAGCTCATCTTAAGGCTTGAGACGAAAAATAAGATAGATCTAATTATTAAGTGGACCACACTGCAAAAAGCAGTGGGGGATTGAACGTCTACCACTGAAACCCTTTTTTAGGGTCACAGAAGTTTTGGATCAATATGAAATTTATTTTTCCTCTTCATTCAGGTCTTTGTGACGTCATGAACAGATTGGATGGAAAATGAACGTTATGGTGGGCCCCACGAATGGTTAAACGGTGAAAATCATTATCTCCGCTACTATTTTTGATGTGGTCCAGATGATCTTTGGATATGATTCAATTTTTGGATATTGCTCTAAAATTATCTCTAAAAATAGATTAACGATGTAGATATAATAAATACATCACTTTGGGGCCATGTAACTTTGATATCCTTTGAACCGTTCGTACAACTCGAAGCTCGAGGAGCATTAGTGCTCATCTTCGCACAACACGTACCTACAACAGCTATATAGCTGGTGTGTGGTACACCAGCCAATCCGCTTCCTCTACCATCCATTTGTACTACCCTTAATGGTATGGTTGTGATTATCAAGTCATCGATTGTTTTTAGGTGATGTGCAATCTAACCCGACTTCCTCCCATCAGATGGTATTTGTTGGTGATAGGTGAGCCTTATACATTTCCATGTATAAGTTCACATTATAATTAAGGGACAAAGAATTAGTAATGTATCTTCACACTAAAGTAGTTGTCATCATCTAGGCTTTATCAAACTAATTAAGGTTAGCTACATGAATCATTTTCCACTATTCTAATCTATAAGGGTTATAATTTTAGTTAAACCATAGGCCATTAAATCTTTTTTTACTACCTACACCTGTATCCTTTTGAGTCTTTTCCTTACCCTTTTATAGCCTTCAACTTGTACCAAGTCACTCTTAACTGGCATAATTTTTAGTCTCCATTGCATATGAACAAACCATCTAAAAGTCTACTTTCCTCCAACCTGTTACCTATTGATGCTACTTCTAAATTCCCTTGAATGCATTTTTTTTTTTTTTTTAAATCTTTATCTTGCTATTTATCCATCTCAACATCATCATTTCAGCTACACTCATCCTATAAACATGTTGTTTCTTAACTACCCAGCATTCTATCCCATAAAGCACTAGTCTTATAACTATCCTATAAATTTTCCTTTTTAGATTGAGCAGTGCATGACATTTCATAAAACTCTAGAGGCACATCTCCATTTCTTCTACCTCGCTTGAATTCTATTAGCAACATCTTTTTCTACCTGTCCATTCATCAAATATCCACCCAAGATATTGAAAGTGGTCATTTTGGAAAACTTCTAAGTGAGCAATCTTAGCTAATTCCTCATTCTTACTCTTATTGTTGTTAAAATTGCACTCCATATTTTCTGTGAGTATTCTATTGAATGCTGTTTTGTTCTAGTCTCAAATTCTACACATTTGATAGTCATTCCATTTTGATTACTGTTATCGCCATGTTTGAATCTGTTTTTGGCATTCCCATTTTGATTAGTGTTACTGCCATGTTTGGATGTGCAAGTGAACTGAATTACAATTTCGTTATTTGCACTTCAGCGGACTAATTATTAAAACTCAGTTGGATTCCATGCCCCTGTGTGATTTGTGAAATCTACATCTCAGGCTAATGAAATCATCAAACATTGCTGCAGCATCTTGGCATCATGGATTCTATTTAATGGAAGTTTGGCTAGGCTATGATGCACTTTTGACACAACCACTGAATTGTGAGGATTCATCCATGGTTTATGCTGCATATATACACACTCATCTGGACCACCCAAATTGTGGACCCCACTGTGGAAGGAGCATACCCCGAAAATCTCACCAATCAAATGACTCAAATTTTGAATTTTTCCTTATTGGATTTGGATCACTGACCATTTACGTTTAACGGTCGATTTGATGGCCTCCACATGGATAGAATCATCTGACCAGTGTGGCTCTCAGGCCTGCTCCATCTATAGTTCGCCCATGATTTGAACGGCTGCTTGATGAGATAGCATCAACGTAGACAAACATGCCAATCTGAATTATAGAAACCAGGCCAGCAGTTCTCTCCATTGTGGATAATTACTTGATGAGTGGAACTGATTTTATTTGCACTAAAAAGCCGAGAAATATTACAACAAAATTCACTATTATCTGATTTGCCTATGATATCTCTCTGCACAATCATTTAAATGGTGCGAGTCTTAAATGAAATCCCCTGTTTATAAATCAAATGTATCTTCTTATGTACTTGTTTATGTTAGATTCCAAAAAAAAAAAAAACTATAGTTTGTGTGATATGGCATCACTTGAGCCCACGATCCACGTTGAGATAGATTGCTGATTCAGAAGATAGAACAAACAGATTACAACTCTTTTCTAGAACAATCTAAGAGAGTGAGATTAGCCCAAGAAGAGAATGATGGGGAGCTGATTGAGATGGTTCCGCCAACGTGCTGAGAAAATCAGAGATGAGCTCGAGGAAGGATACTGTAATTAGGCCCTGGGATTGAGAAGGGAGACATTTATAAGACTTAAAGGACTTGAATTGAGGTGGTGAGAAGGGATATGAAGGCCTTTTATCTTTATGGAAGATAGGGTGAATCAGGATCTGTTAAGCCGACCCTAATAGCCGGAACAAAAATATGATGATGACAGTGATGACAGATAATACCAAAACAAACTAGAAATTCCTTTTCCAAGATCAAGACTATGATGATGACAGTGATGACAGATAATACCAAAACAAACTAGGAAATCCTTTTCCAAAACAATATAAAAGAAAAAAATGTCTATTCATATTACAAGCAATGGCATTCCCAAATAGAATGAATGCATCTCAAGTTTTCCATCGAGTTCTAATGAATTGATTTCTGACATTGCTATTGGTTACTTGTTCATACTTGTAGTAGATTGTGTACTTCCTCTCAATGCCAGAAACATTTTCCAACTTCGAAAGCTCTGAAGTGAGAAAACTCAGGTCAATCTCTCCTCACTACTGTCATATCAAAAGCTCTTAGCCAAATGATTTATGTCATTGGATTTGTCATGGCACTGAACTATTTCTATATTTGATCTAGAAATAGTTTCCTATTGGCAACTGATTCACAACAGATCTTCGATGTTTAGGTTCTTGGATGCAAAGAATCATAAAAGAGTGGGAAAACAGAGCCTTTCCTGTCATGTTTTGAATTATGAGGGATAACTTGTTTACTTGACATTTTAGTAATTGGGACATTTTAGTAATTGGGAGTCGCCCTGTTTGAGAACCTTGAGAAGGGACTTGGATGGGTGATTTCTCTCGAGTAAAAATGCATTGTTAATAAACTTTATGTTTGTCATAGTCCCTTCTTAGAATCGCCTCATGTGAGATCATGGAGATTCTTCTGACCGTTTCTGTGAATGTGAACGTATCAAAAGCACCCAAAGGGCCTACGACCAAGCATGTAGACTGAGTGTTTCTATTTCAACCCTCTAAATTTTGGACCAAAAGGGGACTTGGTAATTTTAGTCTTGTTTGAAATGAGGCATTGGTTTTAGGGGTCGTTTGGTAACCTGGAACTTAAAAGTTACTAACTTTATTTCCAGCAAACAAATTCTCTAAGAAACTGACTCTGTTAGTAATGTTTCATGGTAATGTAATTCTGTGTGAACCAGAAGCTATGTCTGGGAACTTGGAATTCATTCCCTTGGAAGGCTTATTTTATAAAACAAGTTTAGAAAATATGAACATTGAGAGGGAATTCCCTAAACTCTTGCCAGGAATTTGCTGATTTGCTGGGATTGGATTCCAAAAAGAATCCATTTCTTACATTTTCCAGGTTGCCAAACACAAGAATTCACCCTACTTAAGTTTCCCATTTCTTAAGTATTTTTCCAGGTGGCCAAATGACCAGAATCCCAGCTCTCATTGGAGTTTGTTTGTAATTTCATAACTTTCAGGCAACTGAGTTTGGGAATTACAGAGTTCTGGTTCTGTCTTTTCTGCACAAAATTGGTCCCTGGATCGTCTCGAGCCTGGCCTGAAACAATTTTTTAGTTTGAATTTGGGCTGAAAAGCATTAATGCACGAGATGATTAGGACATTCAAACATACCATTCAGTTATACTGTTTTCATACCCAAGAAGATCTACAGCAGAGAAAATGAACCAAGTTTGAAGGCAAAATTGATGACAGTTTGGCTGCTAATTGAGCTTGATTTCTAAACAAAAGAGAATTTTTTTATATATAATCAAACACAGGACGCCCTTATTGGAAACACCGCTTGTTTGAAAATCACAGATTTTGTAAATTCCACAGAATTCTTACTTAAGACCCCAATGACAGATGCTAGTTTCAGTATCAACTCCTTTTATGCGATCTCGATGGCCCTCATTCCCACTTTTACAGATAACATCAGGAAGGATATGAACAACCAAATATTCGAAATTGCATATCATCAAGACCCTGCAACTCCTACATTGCTTTTTTTCTCTACTTTCGTCGGTTCTGATTTGTACTGATCGTGGGCCACATCGAATGTGGCATGAAGACCAAAGAACAGATAATAAATCAGCATTACAGCAGTGCAGATACCAAACCTTATGAAGGCCGTATAACCAAGAGATCCCATGAGAAACAAATTCATGGCGATTGATAAGGACGGCAGCCACGGAACCAGAGGAACACCCCAGACCTTCGGCATCCGCCGCTGAGGAAGAAAGATTGCAATCCCCAATGTCCCCAAAAACCACAGCGGGACCGATATTGCATAACCAATCCACCCGCTGGTCTCCGAGCTCCAATAGACCGTTAAACCAATCGAAGAACCAATGATCACTGATAGAAAACCAAGTAGCTTGAAGAGGTCTGGCTTTGGAGTGATGTCTTTTGCGTAGTATCTCCTCACAAGCAATGCGACTGCCATCAACATGAAGATGAAAAGTGTACTGATCGACGAAACAGTCGCTAACACATCCAAGCTGGAGAAGAAGGCAATGCAGGAACTGCATATGGTCACTAAGAGAGTGGCATAAATAGGCGTCCCTGTCTTCGGATGCACCAGCGCGAACGCTGGTGGGATCATATGAGCCCGAGCAATCTGAGTAGTGTATCGACCCTGCCCGAGCGACCCGACCAGTAGTCCTGTTGTCATCCCCTTGAGAGCTCCCAAGGCTACTAGATACTTGGCCCACTTCATCCCCACGCTCGCGAATGCGATCGAGTAGGCCGCATTGACATCCAATTCCGAGTACCTCTGCATCATGCATAGCACCAGCGCCATTACACAGTACATGACAGTGATAATCGACATAGAGCCAACCAGACCCAATGGTATATCCTTGGGGGGATTCTTCGTTTCTTCGGCCAAAGTAGCTACCATGTCGAAGCCGGTATAGGCCCAGTACACGACAGCGGCTGCCTTGAACGTGCCATGGATGCCGAAAGGGAAGAAAGGTAATAAATTCGACGTGTCGGCATGAACAGAACCAGCAATGATCACGAAGAGTATCACCACGACGCTGAACACGGATGTGATCCAATTCAAACGCGACGTGATCTGTGTGCCGACCATGGCAATCGTCGAACAGGTGATGAGCACTACCACGGCTATCGGGTCTAAGAAATTAAATCCTTCGGCGAGCCCGTGCGCGTGTATCCTCAACGAATTCGGATCGAGATTGCAGAGCGTCGCAAAGTACGAGGTCCATGATCTCGCCAGTCCAGCTGCGCCGACGAGGCTTTCCAAGAGTATGTTGCCGGCGGCTATGAAAGCGGCGAAGTCGCCTAATTCTACTCGGAGGTAAGAGAAGGAGCCGCCGGCTACGGGTATCTCGACGGCGAATTCAGCGTAGCAGAAGACGGAGAGGAGAGCGGAGAGGCCGGCAGCGGCGTAGGAAATGACGATGGAGGGGCCGGCGTTGTTACGAGCTTCCTGGCCGGTGAGAACGAAGATGCCGGTGCCGACGACGGCGCCGAAGCCGATCCACATGAGGTCCCACCAGGTGAGGCAGCGTTTCATGTCGTTCTCGCTCTGAAGACGGAGGACGTCGAGCTCGTACGAGTCGTCGGAGCGATCGAGGAGGCGGTCCTTGAGGCGAGGGCATGTCTGGGAGAGAGCTGATCTGTAGGCTCCCCAGTTCTTGAAGGACTCTTCAGGGAAGAAGTCCTTTTTGCTCCACCTCCAATAGCTTCTTGCTTCAACTCTATTACTATTTCCTTCCATGGCCGAGAGAGAGAGAGAGAGAGAGAGAGAGAGAGAGAGAGATGGGTGTTTTTAGCAATTTGATTTTCTGAATAGTGACTCTCACATAATCAAGCACACTGGCTGCAAAATCGCAATAATGCAGCTATCGCTTTTGTTTCCTTCCGAATTATGATGCGAGAAAAGGCAGTGGTCACCTACTTCCGAATTATGATAACCACCGTACGTTGTGGGGGCCGCCCTAACGAGACTTTAATCGTGCTCACCGTCCATCCAAAATATTACCGAGATAGAAAACTCAGGTGGGGCACATCACAGGGAGAAGTGTAGCTTACTCGAAATGTGGTTTGAATTTAGGGTGTGTCCCTTCATCTTGATGACTGGATTGGATGACATGCAAACAACACGGTGGGACCCAAATAGGATCCGGAGGTTTCTTGGGTGGGTGTCCCCATCCAAAATCTCTCACATTCTTTCCTTCGACGTGGCCCACCTGAGTTATGTGTCAGATGTATGTTTGGATTTACACTTATAAATTGGAGGCGGATCTAATGGACAGGTTGGATGGCACTGAAGCATCACCGTGGGCCCCGCACAGCTATAACGTATGCCAGGACGTATCTGATTATTTTCTCCGGAAAGTGTGAAGAGTTGAACGTGGATTGCATCAGGGAATCTGTGGGTCCCACCATGATTATTTGTTTTTATCCTCGCCGTCTATCTATTTTATCAAATGATCTTATGGCCTGAGCCCAAAAAGGAGGCAGATCCAAGGCTTAAGTGGGCCATACCATAGGAAAGAGTGAGGATTAGATGCTCACCGTTAAAAACTTATCGGGAGCACAAGTTTTGTTTAAACTTTTTATCAAGCTGATATTTTTGTTTTGAATTTATCTAAGTGTATATGATCTTAGTAACAGGTTGGATGGTAAATAAACATGCCGGTGAGCCCTAGGAAGGTTTCAATGGTGGCATAATTTTCACCCCTTCTTCTGGTGGTGTAGTCGACCTGAGACTTGGATCTGTTTCCTTTTTGGGTTCATAACTTAAAATGATATATTAAAATGGATGGACGGCGTGTATAAAACGAATACATCACAACGGCCCCACATAGCCCCTTCCGGGGCCTAGTCCGTCCTCGCAGGAGTAGCACGGAATCCGCGTCCAGGCGTATAAAAACTTTGGTACACTGGCAAAGTCCAATGCTTGATATACGGGCAATAAGAAATTGCATAGGTAGCACACATGAAACTGAAATCGAACCGTCCAAATGTTGCACCTAACTTTCTATATATCTTAACCGAAAACGTTAATTATTTGATTCGTCAACTAGCAGATCACTGGACAGTTAATGGAAGGTCGAAGTAGGAAATAATCAACATTCTTATTTCAAAAAATTATTTCCGAATAATCTGAGATTAGAATAGTTAAATAAGTATAAATATCGACTTATAGCATAAAATAAAGTCGGTCACGCAGTTTGAATGGTCTAAATTTTATATTATCCAGGAAAAGTGTACGGTCTCTAAGTGCCTTCTTATCAACAATCACACCATACTAGAGTATCAAAAGAGCCCACCCACCCTCGATTGGGGAGTTATTTGTACTCCGGTCGCGTATGGTGCTTGATACGCAGGCACTTCAAAATAGTATACGGGGAACGAATAAAAGCGAATCAAAACGTCTAAATTTTGTAATACACAGTTTCCAATTAATATTCCAGATATCAGATTGGTCGCACAATCCTAGATTCTGATTCATGGCCAGTTGTTTGTTGCAAAAGGACCATGGCCTTTTTTTCTTAACCGTTCAATAAATGTCCTCTAATCTGATAAGAAGATAGTTAGATAAGTGTAGTTTTCTGTTCTTAATACCTATAAACTGTCATACACAGTTTGTACAGTTTAATAGGATTTACTTATATGCTATGTAAGCAATTTATAGGTAATTTGTTAGTGCCTGCGTATCATCATCACATTCTTCTAGAGTATCACAGTTTTTTTCCTTCCGATGAGAGGAGTCGTCAACGGAGATTGGTTGTAGTCAAAGGTGTTTTTAGTATATGATATACTCCCAGGACTTTTCGGGTAAAACCCGAAAAATCTTTATAGATTCCAAAAAATCTTACAAAAGTCCGAATTTACTATTCCACACGTGGGTTGGGCATTGACGCGGATTGGGTACTACCCTGCCTGTACCATCAAGGAACAGACGGGTACTCTGAGGGTCCTACCGTGATTTATGAGTTTATCCACACCGTCCATTCATTTTTCTGGATCATTTTAATATAGTGGTGGAAAATAAGGTATATCCAAGGATCAATTAGTCATACAGAAGGTATTAAAATATGAGCATTAAAAACTTCTTGGGAGCCATCAAAGTTTTAGATTGAGCTGATATTTGTATCTTGACATCATCCTTGTCTATATGAGCTTGTGAAGAGATTGGATGGATAATAAATATCACGGTGGGCCCTAGGAAGGTTTCAATGGTGGAAATCATTATCACCGCTGCTTCATGTGGTATGGTCTACTTGAGACTTAGATTTATTTTTAATTTTTTTAGGATTATAATCTAAAATGATATGGAAAAATAGATGGACAGTATGGATAAACCCATACGTCACGGTGGCCTTCTCAGAGCCCCAGCCTGTTCCGGGCTAAGGTCAGGCAGGGTAGTACCCAGTCCGCGTCCGTTGGGCATGTACCTTGTCTACATTCATTGAAACTAGACTCTGGAGGTGCGTGTTTTGCAGTCGACTCCTCTGTAGCCAGGAGTTTACAAATGGGCCTGCCTACCTACCTACATGTGGCATTTAAATCAAATCTTAACTGTCCAGATAGCGGGAATCAACTTCGATTGTTCATATAATCAAAATCGGATTGATTAATTGATCGTAGACTCTGGTAAATGAGTATTATTTGTTTGTCGAATTTGAACGGTTTACTGGTTTCTATTTCAGACTCCATTAATGCCCACCAATCGACCTGTTAAGATCATATTTTTATTATAAATTTTGGGTAATTATCCGTGTATAGTGGGACCACTATTTGGACGGCTCAGATTTGAGGTACATGCCATGTGTATCGTAATCAGCCTCACCCGTAACGGAGCTACACCATAGTCGACTCCCCTGTTATACTCGGCCGTGGCGGATGATAAGCAGGTACTCTGAAATTAGAAAATTTTACAAAAAAAAAAATCTACGTAATTAATATATATTCGGGTACATTTTTTTAGAAAGATTTTTCTTTTTAATTTTCCGTAGACTACCTTCCGCCTTCACACCCTCCGGTCGTCTGTAGGAAAGGGGCCGGCAGCTCGGTGGGCAATCATGATGTTTATGTGAAATCTGCCCGACCACCGTTTGCATCACCCTTTGTTGGGGTCAGAGCTCAAAACTCAGCTACATCCGTGGTTCAGGTGAATCACGTGATTGGAAACAATTTACAAGGCAATGTACTGCCCAAATCGTTTCCCTTGGTGTGGCCCAACTGAATGGCAGATGGGTCTGATTTTTGGGTCCCCACGTTCAATTTTAGTGTCAAATTTAATATTTGAAGTAAATTTCATATAATCATCACGTGGGCTGGTAAAAATGGAGGGTAGATATATTTCACCCAATTATTTCCTTTCATGTAGTCTACCTATATCACATGTGCTTCTTGTTGATGATAAAATCTGGATCACCCTCCACTCGGCACGGTGAACCTCTAAGGAACCCTAGTCCTGCACAAATAGTGAGCAAAGGAGACCCTAATTAGGTCGGGGACCCTCCAATGCCTAAGTCGGATTAAGGGAATCTGGGTCTAAGTTGAAAAATTGAGGGAGAATGTCAGATGTTGCGCACCTGTAGCAATGGAGTTTCATTGCTTTTATACCTAACTATTGGACGGTCTGGGTCTTAATCTCGGCACGATTCACTCAATCAGTGAGATTTTCAGATCGTGGAGATATTGTCCGCAATCCAAGGATCTTGTAGCATATCGTGCGTATCTATGGGCGAGGTAATCGGTCATGTCTACTTAAGGTAGTTTCTTATTTTAGCACATGAAGCGTCCACATTCCTCCCCGGCCTCGGCTTGGGACTTCTGGCCGAAGAGGCCCTGGCTAGCGTGCACACGGGCCTTCACGCCGGAAGAGGCCCTAACTAGCGTGCATATGGGCCTTCACCGTTGGTTTGTTAAACGCGGATTGTATCACGAGTTTCAGCCGAGCTCTAGTCTGGACGGAATGTGGACTTAGTTTTATTTATCTGTTGAGCATTCTAAAGGTCTTTTCTCTAAGCTCCAAGGCGGGCGGCGGATCTGTCCTATCGAGTTGAATTTTCCTGCAATTGATGCAAGTTGTTGAGTTATTCGTTTCTGGTCGGGCAGTAGAGGAACGGTTTTGAGTATTCAATCTGAGTTCCACACTGACTATTCCAGTCTCAGATCAATCCGAGTCGATTGCCAGCCTCGGAGTAGGAGTGCCACTGTAACCTAGCCAAGAATCTTCCTTCCCCTTCGTAGCATCGTATTATTTCAGATTGACTCTTGTGAGTCCGATCGGATCAAAGGGATGTCGATCCCCGAAATTGTAAGTGGCTCGGATCTTCCCACAACATGTCAGATTCGACAAAAATCAACAGTGATTTCTCTTTCGGCGTTGTTAAAAAACAAACATTTCCTTAAAATTAATAATAATGAAAATAAAAAAATAAAAAAATAAAAATAAAATAAAAAAACTGAAATTTATGCTCAAACCACCCTTGATTTTTTAAAGGGGATCCATGTAATGTGCATGTAACATCCCTACTGACTTTTACCTGTGTAATCCTATGTAAAGCTAGGGTTATCCCACGTGGGTCACATCAAAAGAAACTATAATGAGAAAGACGCTAAACTTCATTCCCATTGCTCCCTATGGTCTAGAACACTTGAGTCTTGGGTCAGCCAGATTTTTGGGCTAAAGTCCTGACAAGGGGTTTCACAACTGATGGACAGGATGAAGTTACACAAACACATCACATCACAGTGGGCCTACAGACGTCAGGTATTTCAAGTTCTTCCCACGCGTGTTGCAGCGGGGAAAAAAAAAATTTCCATATGACAATATAAACCAAATAAATTCGGGCCAATGTATCTTAGCTCAAAAAAATCCTAATATATCAATCCTGACCTTTCAATTGTGTCCTGAAAATGGATGGTCAGGAAATAGGAAGTAATAACATTAACCCTGGTCAATCTGTTAGTTATTGTATCAACCGTCCTAAAAATGTTAGATTGGTTACTGGTTCGACCCGAGTAGAATCAACCACTATTTTTAAGGCAGACGAGACGTCTCAGTTTGGTCTGATTGTTTTGATTCTAATCGTTTGGATTTACTGTTCACTCCCCAAGTGCAGGGTTGTGATGTAGTAATAAACTCGGTAAGACCGAGGTCGAATCCCAAGGGACTGATACTTGTACGTTATCTGAAACTACTTAGAATTAGAACTAGACTAAGATGTAATCTAAATTACTTGTAATTTGAGGAATAATGGTGAAATAATGATCTAAAACTTAAAGAATTCAAAGGAAGGAAACCAGGGATTCAGAGGATCCACTTGTAGAGATCAGGGAAATCTTATGCCTGTTTCAAGAATTCAACCGGACTTAGAGTCCTATCTTCATCCAGTTGAAAGTTGTAATCATGAAAACCGAACTGAACTTCCTTTGATATAATTTCCAAGGGATGAAAGGTATATGAATTAGAATGGATTCCATCACCAAACCATGCTCAGGAGACAAGGTAAACAACAAAATTAAACTAATTAATCACCAATTAGAGAATTATGAAGGTTAGGAAGGGTACCGTCATTCAACCATACCCAGGAGATGATGGTGAACAATAGGGCTTCTTGACGTCATAAAACGTAAAAGGAAAAAGGAAATATTCAAAGCCATCTCAAACCCATTGTAATTTCAGTCATAACAAACCATTAAAAACCAAAAATACTTCCATAAAATTAAATTAAAATCCATTCAGTCTAACAAAAGGCACAAGCATAAACTCTCTCATCACGTTGTAAGCTTCACCTCTTAGCCCTAGCTAAGAGGTTAGCTAACAAACAACATAATTACGCTAATCTCTTAAAAGAAAAAGAAAAGGAAACAGAAAAAACAAAAGAAAATAATAAACTCCTCTCTCTGGATCTGGTGCTCCACGTCCAGGCTGTCGATCGGCTGCCCAGGATCCCTTTTTCTCCGCTTCCTTTATAGTAAACCTATGTCGGTCGGCTGTAAGTCGGTTGTGCACAATCTTACGCAGCAGTAGATTTTGGAAACTCGTCGGTTGGGAGTCCTTGCGCACGTTTTGTGTAAACAACCGAAAAGTCTCTCTCGCTGATCCTCATGGTGTCCATCAAAAGTGGCTAAAACAATGCTCCCCTGGACGGTTTTGGACACTCTTCAAGATGAACGGTCCAAATTACCCATCCGATTAAAGACAGTGGGACACAATCTTTCCAGAATGTCTGGTTCTTTCAGACTGTGCGTAACAGAGATCACGCAAGGAGTGCTGGCTGTTGGTGGGGCCTACTCCTGATATTTGTGAAATCCATGCCGTCCATTAGCTTCCTGACGAGATTTCGGGTGGGAATGAATGGTTTTTGAGTGCTGTTGATATGGCCCACCTACTTGATCTGACAGCCGTCTAACCTGCTTTTAAACGGTTGAGAACCAATCCTTGCTTTCCTTTTGCAATTTTGTCACCTATTTATTAGTGATATGGGCCGTAGAAGTCTGATGGATGGTCCGGATCAGACCGTTTCGGCACGATGGTGGGCCATAAGAAGCACCCGCAGCCTCTGTTCACAAGCGAAAACATAGCAGTTGCCGTTTCTTTGCAATGTTCGGTCAATGCGCAGTTTGACTGCTTTAATAGTTTGGTGCAACGCGGGTGGACGTGCACTGTGTGCACGCCAATCATATAAGGTGGGTCCCTTGATGTTTTTATAAAATCTACACCGACCATCTGCTTATCCATCTCATTTTAAGTATTGAATCAAAACTTGAAGCATATCCAAAGATCATGTGAGCCTCAAGTTGCTGATGTGTGGCCTGATATGTCCGTTGGGCCACTTATACAAGGATCCAACGGTTGAAATTTGATGTGTACGGTTCATTTATGATCCTCAGGGTAGATATAAAGTCTCGAGCTGAACGGATGGTGGGAACCCTATGATCTTACATTCTAGACAACTTTCAGGCCTCCTTAGACCCAACCACTTGATTTTCTCGGATATCTGTCATGTATATACTTTGATCTTGGTCCCCTGGGGTCCTTCCCTTGCCTTGGTGACTTCAGAGCGTTAAGTTTATGCTTTTAGCATCCTTTTGTAGTCAGGCTTGTAAATACACCCTGCATTACAAACACGATTAAATCTGGCCGTTAAACAGTACCATGTTCATAAATCCAGGTAATAATTGGGGTCTAATATGCAATATCTGACCCTCAACATTCACGAAAACAGTTCAAACCAGCAGTTGGATTGTTTTCTCTCTTGATGTAGCAGTCTGAACTGATATGGCGCCTAAATACAGGCCCATGACTCGTGCCACTCTAATTCCCAACGAAACCATGGTTGCCTTTGCTACTGCTGGCAAGATAAAACTGCTAATTGATAGGAGGCCACATTTCTGGGGGACTTGTAATCTGTTAAATACCAAGCAATATATTATCTTAAGTTACACATTTGAAGCCCAGCTAGTTCGATTTCAATCAGTTGAAACAAGTCCAGAGAACAAAATTCGATTTATTTAACAAAATTCATCTGTATGGTTTGGTCCGAAATTAAAACAACTCCACCTGATGGCACAATATACATGTTCATCTTTAACCAGGATCATCATTTTACAATCTGACATTTTTTAAAGTCTGCATTTGGGTGCATGAGTGAACTGAATTGGGAAGATTCAGCTTAATTAAAAGGAAATAAGAGAGAGAAAAAAAAAAGTAGTTTCCTAGCATTTATAATGAGGAAGTTGGTCCGAATTCCAAGATAAAGTTCCTTCCAAGTTCAACTTGTAAGTAATGTAGTTGTAATTTTTAGTCCAGTCCCTCCAATTTGAATGCTAATTGAGGCAACTTCAAACATATTCATGGTTTGGAGCCTTATTCTTAATTACAAATGCTAATGGATATGGTTAGATTCAATTTAGGCTAATTATTGCAAATTGATTTTATCATATACCCAAACACGCCATAATGGCTTTACAGGAGTAAGTCCGGGTTGTTCTAGTGGCATGTTCTTCCACTCTACATGTTGGAGCGTAGCTCGCATTGTATTTATACTAATGTTACCTAAATCACTAACCACTCTACATTTTATGTTTTGAATCCCATGATCTTGAGTATGGGTGATTTGCAATCTAAATCAGTATTTTTTAAATTAATTAGGGTTATGTACTCCTAGTGTTGATTAACTTGTAATGTTAATCTATATACAGAATTTAATGATTAATACTTTGATTTATGCAATACAATAGCACACAAACATATAATATTATGCATGTGGAATCTAATAATAATATTCGTTTGTTCATATATAAATTACAATATGAATTCGTGTGTAAAACATATACTATATGTATACCATGTATACTGGAGGGACCCACAAATCCAACCTGTGGCGTACAACACATTAGAGGAACTAGTGGACAGCTTACCCGTACCCCATACAAGAGCGACCCATGATCCTGGTGACATGAAGTAAAATTCGGATCTCTGGTTGATCTATTCGCTCATTAGTGCAGTATATGGCTATTGCAGGTAAATCAAAGAAAGATGAGAAAACAGAGCAACATACATTCTATAATATATCAAGGCGCTTCATTTTCAACATTGCCATATTTGTGGACACTCGGATCAACTAGTTTATGCTGCTGGTGGGCCATGTCATATGTCGCATGGATGCCGAAGAACATGCAGTAAATCAGCGTAACCAAAGCGCAGAGCCAGAATCTCCTGAAAGCTTTGGAAGGGAAAGATCCCATGAGGAACAGATTGGTTACGATCGATAGAGATGGGAAGCCATGGGACCAACGGGACGCCACAAACCTTGGGCATCTGCTACTGAGGAAGAAACAACGCTATTCCTGACGTGCCCAAGAACCAAAGTGGCACGGTGATGGCATCACTGATCCAACTGTTCAGCTTAAGACCCCAGTAAAATGAAGTGCTCATGGAGGAAGTGATGATGATTATCAAGAAAATGATGAGTTTCAGGATATTCGACTGTGGTGCGACTCCTCTCGCATAGTATCGTCTCATGAGGATTTAAATATAGAGAGCATATATTCCAACTTGTCGCATCCAAACATGAGAAACAACTTTTTTTTTTTTTTTTGCAAAAGTACCATCTGTAAGTCACTATTTCCACACAGCCAAATGACCTCCCCAAAGTGAAATGCTTCTTTTGCACACTCAAGGGGCCAACCTAAAGACAAATGAGTACTCTTGTTTTGTCTTCATTAGATTATAGGATATGTATGTAGAGCTGTTTGGTTGCACCAAGTTTCATGAAGTATCATGATATTTTCTACTGAAGTAGACTGATTAATCATGAAATATAATGCAATTTCTTGATCTTTGGTGCAACCAAATGCACCCTTACCTTTTCATATATATATATATATATATATATATATATATATATATATATATATATATATATATATATATATATATAGGGGGAAAAGGTACTATGCGCTCGAGCCGATGGGAACTTCCCATGAGGTCCAGCTGTGTGGGCCCCACCGTGATGCATTTCGAACATCTACCCCATCAGTCAGATGCACCATTCCATCGTGGGCCTAGGTTTCAATCAAGCCAATCCGTGACTTGTGTGGGCCACACCACATACAGAAGTTGAGAGGAGGTGTCGTGCACCATTAAAACATTAATAATCATTTTTTGGGCCCACCAAGATGTGGTTTGCAAATCCAACCCATTCATTATGTGTGTCCCACTTGGATGAGGGTTCAGACCAAGTTTCAGCAGCATTCAAAACTCAGGTGGGCCCCACCAAGTGCTTTTATATGTTTTTGCCATGTCTTCACATGTTTTAGATGGTATGGCCCACCTGAGTTCCGTATACGGCTGATTTTTGGGATATCCCATAATTTAAATGGGACCCATCAAATGCACGGTGTTGATGGTCGACACGCATCACGGTGGGGCCCACACAGCTCGACCTCATGGGAGCTTATTGTGAGCTCGAGCGCATAGTACCTTTTCCCATATACATATATATATACATATATATATACATATATATATATATATATATATATATATATATATATATATATATATATATGTTTTAGATGGTATGGCCCACCCGAGTTCGTACGTATTTACTACGAATTTTTTTGAGATATCCCATCATTTAAATGGATCCAAAATCTGACCCATCAAATGCACCTGTTGATGGTCGAGGACGCAAGTCACTTTTATCTAAAACTTTTATCATACCGACCTCATGGGAGCTTAAAATCAAGTGAAGCTCGAGCGCATAGTACCTTTTCCCATATATATATATATATATATATACATATATATATATATATACATATATATATATATACATATATATATATTCATATATATATATATATAGTTATATATATATATATACATATATATATATATATATATATATATATATATATATATATATATCCCCAACATGAAAAGACCCAAAATTGCGCTTCTTCATCTTCTACTCCTCCTTCAAGGTACCTAGATTCCCCAACATGAAAAGACCCAAAATTGCGCTTCTTCATCTTCTACTCCTCCTCCAAGGTACGTAATCTAGGTTCCAACTCTTTAAGACCTCAATGTTCAGTGCGGCAGAGCTGCAATTGAGCTATGGTCTCAACTGCCTAACTTCACTGCCCCTTTTTTCTACTCAAAATTCTCTTAGTTCCTTCAACCCAAAAACATCTATAGTTCAATGATGGCATTTTCCAACTAAGTTTTTACTAATGTATATTCTCATATTCTCCAAGGAGTTCCACCCACTTATTCATCCTCCTAAGCTTATACCCCACAAGTGGTATATGAGTATGATGTTCTGAACCATTCGTTCACCAAAAGGCTTTGTACCATAAACTAGAAATTACAATGATAAGGCAATCCTAACCATATTAAGAAAAATGCCATATAAAAATCACTGACCAATTAGTGATTTTTGTACACAATTTAAAAAAATCAATGTGAGGGAAGGAACTCAGAAATCCCCTTTTTTATATAACTAAAGTTTCTTTGGGATGTTTATTCGAGCAAAACAAAACATGTTAGATTCTATTTCCCCCGCTCCGTTGGTAATACCATTGTGGCCCATAGAATAAAGCATGTGGATAAATACGGAACAACCATAATAAGAAGCTATTTTTATCCACCAAAACAAACAAAACAAAAACTCTTTTTTTTTTTTTTTCTTGCATATGGAACTCAACTCAATTCTTTGATACTAAAATTTAAAAAATCAATGTGATTTTTGTCTATCCCATTCATGTTTGGCCTTTGTAGATGGAATAATGGGTTCGGATTAAGATGCAATCCCCTACAACTCCGAACATGGCCCAATGAGAAAGTGCCATATGGGCGGGTCAAATGTCAGGCTCCCATTGAAAAGTAAAGATTTCCTTGTGTGAAATGATGATTCTTGCCTTCTCACTATGGACCCTACATCTTACACTCATACATGACGTTTTTTCATTGGGTGTTAGAGTTGATGATAGAAACAAAGATCTATGGAGGATAAATACAGATATCTATGACAACTCTATGGATATCTTAGATCATAAGTATTAAAGTAGATTATGATAATTCATTCATATCTTTGAATATATGCTCCTCTAACATATACTGCTCTTTGGTAATGGAACAAATTATTCAAATTTCCACAATGGAAAGAAAGCCCCTCCTTTCATGTTTTGGAATGTGAGGAATAACACATTTGCTTGACATTTTAGTACTTGCTAGTTGCGTTTGTGAACCTTGAGAATGGACTTTGACAGGTAATTTCTCTTGAATAAAGACACATCGTTGATAGACCTTTGTTTGTCCTTGTCCCTTTTCAATAGAGGTGGGCATCGAGCTGAGTCGAGTCGAGGTGGGCCAAACTTGGCTTGGCTTGTCCATGATGTACTCGAGTTTGAACTCGAGCTCGAGCTCGGCCTCGAGCTCAACATTGAAGCTTGGCTTGTTTTCCAAAGCTGCCGAGTCGAGTTTGAGTCGAGCTAGTGTTTCGAGTTGAGTTGAGTTTACCTCGAGTCGAGCTCGAGCTTGTTGGGTTAGAGAGTAATGGATTCTGTTCTTGATCCTCCTCCATTGATGAAAAATTCAAAAATCTTAAGAGAATCAAAGCAAAACCTTATGAAAAAACCAAACAAAGCTTCGAATCAGATGAGGAAACTTGTAAGAACCGATCTATTCTTGATCTTCTTCCACCAGCAGAAATCCAAGTACTAGAAAAGAAATAGAGCAGAACACAGATCAAAAATTCAAGTAAAGAGCTATAGCCAATCAGATCATTGGATTTCCTTGAAGCTCCAACAAATCTGAGAAAAACCCATCTTAGATTTCTTGGGTCTCTCGTCCAAGAAGTAGATCTCAATAGATTGAAATTATACTATTATGGAGCTGAAATAAAAATTGGTGGTTGTGGTCCGAGTGGGAGCGCGGCTAGTAGCGAGTAGAGAAAGAGAAAAAAGGAAAAGGGAAAGGAGGTGTGTGCGGTGAGGTAGAGACTTTAGGATTTTTTTTTTTTTTAAGTTCAAACTTATATATATATATATATATATATATATATATATATATATATATATATATATATATATATATTAATCGAGCTCGAGTTCGAGCTTCGAGTCGAGTCGAGTTGAAATGACCCCTGGTCGAACTTGGCTTGAACTCAACTCGAGCTTCAAATAATTAGCTTGGTTCGGCTCGTATCGGCCATTCAAGCCGAGTCAATCCAAGCTGACTCAAGCCGAGTTGAGCGAGTTTTTCAAGCTAGCTCGACTCGTGAACAACCCTACTTTTCAGAATCGCCTCATGTGAGATCATGAAGAGATTCTTCCAATGATTTCTGTAAATGTGAACATATCAAATGCATCCAAAAGGGACTTCAATGAGTTATGTAAACTTAGTGTTCCATAATAGTTCTATTTCAACCCTCTAAATTTTGGGACCCAAGGGGACTTGGTAGTTTTAGCCCGTTGGAAATGAGGCTTTGCTTTCATGGGTCGTTTGGTTACCTGGAATTTAGAAGTTGCTAACTTTATTTCCAGAAAACAATCTGCCAGTCATGTTTCACTGTTGGTAATGTGATGTTGTGTAACCTGAAAACTACGTCTGGTTACTTAGAATTCATTCCCTTAAAAGGTCCAATTTATAAAACAAAATTTCAAAAATATGACTGTCGAGAGGGAATTCATTCCCTAGTCTAACCTCTCCCCAGGAATTAAAAAATTGGCCATTTGCTGGAATTGGGTTCCAAATGGAATCATTTCTTACATTTTCCAGGTTGCCAAACATGAGAATTTTCCCTAATTGAGGATTCCATTTCCAGCAGGGTACTTTTTCAGGTCGCCAAATGACCCGAATCCCAGCTCTCATTGGAGTTTGTTTGCAATTTCAAAGGGTCTTCAAATCGTTTCGCGCCTGGCCTGAAACTTTTTTTTTTTTTTTTTTTCAGTATGAATTTGGGCTGAAAAGCATCCATGCTTGAGATGATTGGGACATTTAAATATACCATTTGGTCGTACTGTTTCGATACTTGAGAAGATCTATAGCAGAGAAAATGACCCAAGTTCGAAGGTGAAAATGATGGATGTTCGGCTGTTAATGGAGCTTGATTTGTCAACAAGATTGGATTTTTTTTTATATAACCTGATATGCAGGATGCCCTTAGTCGAACTACCACTCGTTTGAAAAATCACAGATTTTGTAAATTGCATAGAATTCTTACAAAGATTAGGGGTCATTTGGATGCCTATAAGATTCTTAAGTTGTAAAGGTGTTACAAGTAATTGGATTGCAGGGGCTGTTTGGATACCTATATTTGCTTGTATAGGCTTTACATGCTAAAAACACGTACGTTACAATCATTATTCTAAATTGCAAGTAAAGTCTTTACATTTAAAAAGACATTATATGTAGTAGAACATCATGTACACACTAGTGAAGTGTGGGGCCCATTGTGTAGATCCAATCTGTCCACCACGAGCTTCCCTTGATGCGGACGTGGATTTCCTACAATAGGAAGATCCTGTGTTTCTTCTAATCTGTCCACCACGAGCTTCCCTTGATGCGGACGTGGATTTCCTACAATAGGAAGATCCTGTGTTAGAAACATAGGTGGGGCCACCGTGATGTTTGTGAGAAATCCAACCCGTCCATCCATTTTTTGAGATTATTTTAGGACATGAAGCCAAAAATGAGAACGATCAAATACTCAAGTATGCCAAAAACATGAGGATTAAACGTCCACAATTGAAATATTCATGGGGCCACAGAAGTTTTGAATCAAGATAATATTTGCGTTTTCAGTTCATCCCAGTAGGAATGATGTTATGAACGGTATGGATGGCATGTAAACATTACTATCGACCTTAGCTATGGAGGTTTTAACTGTAGGAATTTCCCTACCCACCTTTTCCTTTAGTGCGGCTCACTTGAGTCTTGGATCCTTCTCATTTTTGTCTCAAATCCTAAAATGAGCTCACAAACTCGGATGGATGGTCTGGATTTCTCACAAACATCATGTGGGCCCCACCCAAGTTTCTAGTGCAGGAACTTCCTGCGAAAGGTTTTTTAAGGAAATCTGCATCCCTTTGATGCTCTCCTATGGTGAAAAAAAAAAAAAAAAAAACCCAGCCTATTTGATCATCAGATAGACCACACACGAGAAGAAAGGATTGGATGTCCACCATTTCAGATTGCATTTGGTGCTTACATGGGCAGAGATTGGAGAATTCTCGTATGTTTTTCATGTGTATTGCTTTAGCACTAATAGGGTTTATATAGGGATGTACATCATATATATATATATATATATATATATATATATATATATATATATATATATATATATATATATATATATATATGGAAATGAATGACGCTATACATAAAAGAAAATTACTTCTAAAGGAAGTAAATACTAACTATATATACAATGAAGGGAAGCATAATCAATGGATTCACTATCACCTCCCCTCCTAATTTTTTATTATTTTATTATTATTATTATTATTATTATTATTTATTTTAATTTTATTTTTTTGTGGGGGGTCCACCAGCAACGTTTTGCGAATTAGGAAAGAGTGATGGGCACTTATCATAGTTTTCATATGAATATTCGCAATATGATTCTAAGACGCAACGTCTGGAAGTGAAAAATCCCAAGCCAGAACTTCTCTCAAATGAAGTGACAATCAACATCAATGTATTTGGTCATCTCATGAAAGAGAGGATTAGAGGCAATATGGACAACACTAGCATTATCAATATGTAGAGGCATTGGAGAAGTAAGATGAATCCTAAAATCGGACAGAGGTCCTCGTAGCCAAATGATCTCGCCATAGGTGGAAGACATGGCGCTATATTCAACATCAGTGCTAGATATGGAGATAATCAATTGCTTCTTATACCTTCAGAAGATAAGCTCCAAGAAACAAGCAATACTTAGCAGTAGATTGACAAGTCAGGGCACATTCAGCCAAATCAGCATTGGCATAGGAAACTAATTCAAGGGAAGAGGTGAATGAGGAGATCAATGACCATTCTGAAGTGCTTTTCAAATATCGGATAATTCGTAACATAGTAGTCATGGGCAAAGTATGGGGAAAGGCAACAATCTAGTTAAAAATTGTACAACATAAGCAATGTCGGGTCTAGTCATTATTAGGTAAACAAGATTGCCTACCATGCAATGAAAGAGAGTAGGTTGCTCCAAGAGATCCCCATCTTGTGTTACTATACTGAACATTTAATGCTATCGGCATCTCCACAGTACAATGTTATAAAAAAAATTGTACCATGTTGATGAGATCTTATGTATATTTTCATTGACTTAATAAGATACCTCATGTTATACAAGAAAATTCCAAGACAAGAAAGTACGTAAGCTAGCCTAAGTCTTTCTTATGAAGGGACGATTAGAAGACCAATTGAAGCTCTTTGATTTTTACTGTGTCACTACCCATCAAGAGTAAATCTTCAACATACACTAATAAACTTACGTTACCACGGGATGAAAACCATGTGAATAAGGATGAATCATGACCACTCTATCAAAATCTAGCTCTAATCACAATATCATAAAAATTTTGAAACAAGGCGTGTAGTGCTTGTTTATGCCCATATAATGCTTCACAAAGTCGGAATACCAAATTTGATTGTCCAATGTTGGATCTAGAAAGAGGATAAATATACAATTTCTTATAAACCTCCGCATAGAAATGCATTCTTCACATCCATCTATTGAATAGACCAATCACAAGTACCATAGCAATAAGAGTCAAGATAGTCTTCATTTTGGCAAAAATATAATGGTTTCCTCATAGTCAATACCATACTCCTACTTATAACCATAGGCAACAAGATATGTTTTGTATCAATCAACAGATCAGTCTGACTTGACCTTGATAGAGTTCACCTACTTGTTAGCAATTGTTCGTTGGCCAAGTGGGGAAGAACAAGGTTGGGTGTTGATAGAGTGGGTAGGCAATTTTAGGGGTTATTCAGTTTGGGATGTTATAACGTCTCAGATTTTCATTATTTTGAATTTTCAAAAATCCATGAAAATTTTCATAATAATTAACTTACGTCATCAATTACTGATCATTAACACTTGATGTTAACCTATATGCAGGTGGTACCGGCAAAGAACCGCATAAATCCAATTAATCAACCATAGGAAGCCAACAAATCCATCTGATCACCTAAACATCAAGTTTAACCACGTTATTTGTTCACAGAGAGCCCAAATCTAGCCAACCTATCACTAACTAATTAAGACAACCGCAATAAAATAAAGACTTACTAAAAGCCAAGATAACTAGGGGTCAGATCTTAATTAACAAACCAAATCAACCCAGTTAACCCTTTTAGCTTAAGAACCAATGGTTTAGGGTGATTATGATCGAATTGTCATTTCTGATAATTGCGAATGGACCACACTATGAACTTAGTTGATCCAAACCCTAATAATTGCACATAAGAAATCTCGATACCTAATTCATTTTAAAAATGTCCTGATTATCCAAACAAGCTCTATACCACTTATTAGTGGGCCACTAAACTTGAGACTATAGAAAAATATTCGTCTTAGTGGGCTTGATGTCCATCGCAAGACATCGAGCCGAGGTCATGTCACAAATTGCTCAACTTGGACCCATAAGCTAAGTGTATGAGATGTGTAAATGCCTTAGGTAAAAATCTAGAAAATTAGCCCATTTTCTCTTTCGCGAAGTTATAACTTTCAGAGCGTGGATCTATTGCCAAAGTTGGGATACCAACTAAAGACATTTTTCCACACATATCCATATAGCCGCGGCTCCGATCGACCATTCGTGACAGTCAAACTAACTTGATCATATTCATGCATAGATCATCACTAGGGCTAACTATCCCACGATGTATATCGATCCCTACACCTATAATGGACCCTAAAAGTTAGATACGCCCTCCCATATGACTAATATAATGAAAATATAGGCCTTATGGGCATTTACACCTTTTCTAATGCTATAAATAGAGCATTTGAAGGCCTTCCTTACTCCCATACGAATTTCATGCCTTAGGAAAGAAAGAGAAAAGGGAAGAGAGAGAGAAGAAGAGAGTGGGTGTGAGAGAGAGAGAAAGATCTTAGTACTTGGGGGTTAGTATCTCATCGATCTAACCCTTGAACTTACCAAATCTTTCACTAAATCCACCACCACTTGCAACCGAAGGTAAGACTTACATTCAACCACTCAATTTCGCAACTTATACCTACTTTAGTTGTGATTGATAATACTTTCTTGCTTTACATTAGGAATTGGTGATTTTTCCTAAAATCCTAACCCTAGGAGCTCAAAGATTGGAAATTCATTCTTAAAGTGCAGACCATTATTCCAAGGTTGCTGTTTATTGACCCTTGGGGGTTTTAGTTAATGATTTATTATTTGTAGATAACTTGGTGTGTGTTAACATATTCATATTTCGATTTGATCGCAACATGTGTTATTGCTTATTTATGAATGCTCGCATATTTGATAAAATGCTGATTGAATGTGTCGTTCTATTGATGCTCACATATTTGATGGAATGCCTAGTTGAATGTATAGTTTTATTGATACTCACATGTTTGATGAAATGCTTCAGGGAATGTGTTGTTTCTATTGATGCTCACATATTTGATAAAATACCTAAGTAGTAGTGTCATTGAATTTACATTTCATATGAACTCTTATTGCAATTATTTGATGAATTATTAGTCCTTAGAGATGTTTAGGATTGCTTACGATGTTAATTGGGTCAGTCGGTAAATCGCCCGAATCAAGGGGTGGCCTGAGTTAGGGTATCCAGCTTAGGCTTATTCGATTGACCCGGGTTGAACACAGACGACCAATAGTAGCTGGACTACATGGGATGCTTGTACACAATGCTGGTTACGCAGAGGTTCTCTCAAGTCAATCAAATTAGTCGACTAGCTGACTGATCATGTATGTTCACAATGTATAATACGACTAAATTGAATCTAAGATACCATGTTCCCAATAGATGAATTTATTCATAACTGTTAGTGCGATATAATATCGCTAAAACTTATGAGCCGAGCATGATGGTATGGGACACCGTGTCCGAGCTATTAACCTATGCGAGGGTGACAAGCCTCTCCGTAGTGACCAGTGAGCATTAATGGAGGTAATAAGTCATTGTTCAAATGACCCTGTCAAATTACCCGGCCAATGTTAGATCCAAAAAGAGGATAAAGATACAATTTCATATAAACCTCCATATAGAAACACATTCTTCAAATCCATCTATTGAATAACCAATCACATGTAACCACCATAGCAATATGAGTCAAGATAGCCTTTATTTTGGCAAAATATATACATGTTTCCTCATAATCAATACCATACTCCTACTTATAACTATAGATCCCCCCCCCCCATCCAAAATTCAAAATAATAATAATAATAATAAAAATAAATAAATAAATAAAAATAATAATTAAATGGTATTTTTTAAAAGTTATTTACAGATTTGGCAGGAATTTACTGCCTTAAGTCCTATGCAGTGTGACTACCTACTTTATATGTTTGAGTCGGGATCCTCTGTTATCAGGTCAACAGAGAATTCCTGTTACCCTAATGGTTTGGAGTCTGAAGCTGTTTTTTATTTATTTTTATATTTTTAGTGAGTGGTGACATGGACCAATGAGGATTAGGGCATCAGGAATTCTCTGTTAACCTGATAACAAAGGATCCGGACTCACTTTGTATAATGTAAGCACTTTACAAGTTAGCCAAACATGTAATCTACTTGCCTATAAGACCAAACAGAATAGCATGTCTACATGTTACACCTAAACTCTATCAAAGTGTAAAGTGTAAAGTGTTCATAACTTACTGTCATCCAAGCGACGCCTAGATACCCATTGACAGACGCTCTGGTTTCGGTCAACTACTTTCATGTGATCTCGATGGTCCTCGTTTCCACATTTACAGACAAGATCGGGAAGGATATGAACAACCAAATACTCAAAATTGCATATCATCAAGGCCCTGCAATTCTTACATTGCTGTTCCCCTCTGCTTGCGTCGGTTCTGATTCAAACTGTTGGTGGGCCATGTCGAATGTGGCATGAAGACCGAACAACAGATAGTAAATCAGCATTACAGCAGTGCAGATACCAAACCTAATAAAAGCCTGAGAACCAAGGGATCCCATAAGAAACAGATTCATGGCAATTGATAAAGATGGCAGCCATGGAACAAGAGGAACGCCCCAGACTTTCGGCGTCCGCCGCTGAGGAAGAAAGATTGCAATCCCCAACGTCCCCAAAAACCACACCGGGACGAATACTGCATAACCGATCCACCCACTGGTCCCCATACTCCAATAGACCGTTAAACCAATTGAAGAACCAACAATGACTGATAGAAAACCGAGTAGCTTGAAGAGGTCTGGCTTCGGAGTGATGTCTTTCACATAGTATCTCCTCACAAGCAATGCAACCGCCATCAGCATGAAGATGAAAAGCGTGCTGATTGACAAAACGCTCGTTAACACATCCAAGCTAGAGAAGAAGGCAATGAAAGCGCTGCACATGGTCACTAAGAGCGTGGCGTTGACAGGCGTCCCTGTCTTTGGATGCACCAACGCAAACACCGGTGGAATCATGTGAGCCCGAGCAATATGAGTGGTGTACCGACTCTGTCCGAGCGACCCCACCAGTATTGCAGTCGTCATTCCCTTGAGCGCGCCCAAAGCAACTAGATACTTAGCCCATTTCATCCCGACGCTGGTAAATGCGAACGAGTAGGGTGCATTTACGTCCATCTCTGTATATCTCTGCATCATGCAGAGCACCAGTGCCATCACGCAATACAGAACGGTGATAATCGACATCGAGCCTACAAGACCCAACGGTATGTCCTTGTGGGGATTTTTCGTCTCTTCGGCCAAAGTGGCCACCATGTCGAAGCCGGTATAGGCCCAGTACACCACCGCGGCTGCCTCGAACATGCCATGGGCTCCGTAAGGGAAGAAAGGCGACAGATTCGATGAGTCGGCATGAACAGAACCAGCAATGATTACGAGTAGTATCACCACGGCGCTGAACAAGGATGTAATCCAATTCAAACGTGACGTGATATGCGTGCCGACTATTGCAATCGTCGAACAGGTTATGAGCACTACCACAGCGATCGGGTCTAAGAGATTAAATCCTTCGGCGAGACCGTGGGCGTGTATCCTCAATGAATTTGGATTGAGATTGCAGAGCGTCGCAAAGTACGACGTCCATGATCGTGCGAGTCCGGCAGCGCCGACGAGGCTTTCCAAGAGGATGTTGCCGGCGGCAATGAATGCGATGAAGTCGCCTAATTCTACACGGAGGTAAGAGAAGGAGCCGCCGGCGACGGGGATTTCGACAGCGAATTCAGTGTAGCAGAAGACGGAGAGGAGAGCGGAGAGGCCAGAAGCGGCGTAGGAAAGGACGATGGAGGGACCGGCGTGGAGACGGGCTTCCTGACCAGTGAGGACGAAGATGCCAGTGCCGACGACGGCGCCGAAGCCGACCCACATGAGGTCCCACCAGGTGAGGCAGCGTTTCATGTCGTTCTCGCTCTGAAGGCGGAGGACGTTGAGCTCGTACGAGTCGTCGGAACGATCGAGGAGGCGGTCCTTGAGGCGTGGGCATGTCTGGGAGAGGGCTGATCTGTAGGTTTCCCAGTTCTTGAAGGATTCTTCTGGAAAGAAGTCCTTTTTGCTCCACCTCCAATAGCTTCTTGCTTCAACTCCATTTCTACTTCCTTCCATGGCCGAGAGATGCTTCTACCGATTTCCAGCATTCACGTCGATGCTGTGGGATACAGTACGCAATCGGAGTCCGGAAAGGAGGGGGCGTTGGCCCGGTGGACGCGGATTAGATGCGACCTATTACCGTGGGGCCCATATCGATGTATGAGTTATATATCCACGCCGTCCATCCGTTTTAACAATGATCTTAAAAAAAACGATGTAGATACAAATCTCAGGTGGATCACGCCACAGGCAACAGTGGGCCATTGAAACCCTACCATTAAAAACTTCATAGGGTCTGCCGTAAAGTTAACCAGTTGATGGGGGTGACACATACGTGGACGAAGGGAAACAGAGATGCTCAAGCTCTAAAACGATCCTGCCACAGGAACGTACGGTTCCGATATAACACTTACACGAGTTTCAACTGTAAGTTATGAGTTCCATTAACTATTGTAGTGAAAAACTAACGTGGTGTGAGTGCGTGGGTACGTGTGAGTGGCGTGTAAAAAACAAAGCCGAGTGCGTGGGTACGTGTGAGAGTGTGAGTGGTGTTTTTTTTTTTTAAAATAAAATAAAATTAGTGGGGTCAAATGACGCCATAGACCTCGCATAGTATGTCTTATGTTATACAAATTAACTCAAGAGAAGATAAGGCCCTCTTTATTTTACGGGGACGCCATGATGTCTATATAAGATCCATTCCTTCCATTAGATGTGTAACCTTATTTTATACTTAATTTCAAAAAGTCAAGTTTAATATTCTTTCACATAGAAAAGGAAAAAAAGTTGGGCGCAAAACGTCCACCCTTAATATTTACGGTATCCACTTCGGTGATTATATAAAATCCATTTCAATTATTAGACACAAAATCATATATATATATATATATATATATATATATATATATATATATATATATATGGGATAAGGTACTATGCGCAGCGGTCGTCTGTGAGGTCGAGCTGATGTGGGCCCCACAGTGATGCCGTTCGAAGATCTACACCGTCCACCAGATGCATGAACCCATAGGGGGCCCACACGGCTGAAAATCAAGTCAATCGGTGGCTTTTATGGGCCACACCATATACAGAAGTTGAGAGGGGCCGTGCACCATTGAAACATTCAAAACTATTTGTGGGGACCTCTCGAGACGTTTTTTGATGATCAACACCGTCCATCATGTGTGCCCACTTAGTTATAATTTCAGACTAAGTTTCAGTGGTATACACAACTCAGGTGGGGCCCACCAAGTGCTTTTACATGTTTTTGCATGTATACTTATATTTTCAGATGATATGGCCCACCTGAGTTACGTGGACGGTTGCTTTTAGGCCGTGTGGGCCCAACCTGGGCTCATGCATCTGGTGGACGGTGTGGATTTTCGAACGGCATCATGGTGGGGCCCACACCAGCTCGGCTATATATATATATATATATATATATATATATGGGAAAAGGTACTATGCGCTCGAGCGTAAAGCGGTCGTTCGTGAGGTCGAGCTGTGTGGGCCCCACCGTGATGCCGTTGGAAGATCCACACCGTCCACCTGATGCATCATTCTAGAAGGGGCCCATATGGCTGAAAATCAAGTCAATCCGTGACTTTTGTGGGCCACACCACGTATAGAAGTTGAGAGGGGCCGTGCACCATTGAAACATTCAAAACCATTTTTGGGGACCTTTTGAGACTTTTTTTATGATCAACACCGTCCATCATGTGTGTCCCACTTGAATATAATTTTAGACTAAGTTTTAGGTGGTATCCACAACTCAGATGGAGCCCACCAAGTGCATTTACATGTTTTTGTGTGTATACTTATGTTTGCAGATGGTATGACCCACCTGAGTTACATGGACGGCTGATTTTGGGCTTTGTGGGCCCATGCTGGGCTCACGCATCTGGTGGACGGTGTGGATCTTCGAACGGCATCACGGTGGGGCCCACACAGCTCAACCTCACGTACGACCGCTTTACGCTCGAGCGCATAGTACGTTTTCCATATATATATATATGACGCATGCTCACACACAACTAGTTAGACCGTGAGTTTTGGTCCAACTAGTTGGGCATTTAATGAAAAAATTCTTCCTCTTATACGATGCATGCACTTATACTGAGGGATTTTAGAATGCATGTCATAGTTACGTAAAGTGGCATATATGTTAAGATCTAAGCCATTCATCAGTTAGGATCCACTAAGGAGAACTTATACACTTAGGATCCACTAAGGAGAACTTATACGCTAAAAACTAAGAAACTACACTTTTAAAAAAAGTACAAATGTGCATGTTAAATCTAGATCATTGGACTATTTTATTAACAACCCATTATTTTCATAAGTATTTGACATGTTTGATGGTAAGATCATCATTATTTTTTTTTGCCCCTAACAAGTTGATAATGTAATTTACCTAATGTACAGATCTGATTTTTAGTTGGATGGTCCAAATCTATAATAAGTGTGTAGTCCATTCTACATTTAATGGAAAAAAAAAACTGCCTTAATTAATGTAAGTAAATGCTTCCCTAGTAGACTAATTACATTTTCGCATGGAAAAGGGCCCACAGCTTGAGTGGGCCCATCATTGCGTTAATGTAAAATCAACCCCGTCCATTAGATATGTCACCCTATGTTAGATCAAGGTTTCAAATCTCATTCCCATAGGTGAATCACATGATTAGAAACAGTATATATAGAAAGGTTCACCCTCTAAACTATTTCCACCAGTGTGGCTCACATGAATCATATATGGACTTCATTTTGGGGACTCAGGCTTAATTTTGGTGTGATACCTAATGGCTTGAATGGATTTCATAGTTTCTTTACCATGGCCCTGAAAAAAATCAAGAGCGGATGTCTCTCTCTTAATTGTTCCTATTGGTGTGGCTCATCTGAACCACTGATTAGCCTAATTTCTTTGTTTTGAAGCTATCATTAGATTAAACGTTTAATGGTCGGAGTGGATCTTACATACATTTAAGAGTGGGCCCTTAAAAAAATTTGAGGTGAGAGTGCGTATGGTACCTGTTCCCATTTGGCGTAATTAATGCTAATAACGCTGGCATAGAGGTGGCCAGGTGGCGCTGTTTTGGGACGAGGATTTCCTGCGAAGGCTTTCGCAGGAAGTTACTGTGCAAGGATGCCGGGTGGGGTCCAGTGCAATGTATGTGAGAAATTTATTCCGTCCATCCGTTTTGCGAACACATTTTAGGACGTTATACCAAAAATGACGTCGATCGAACACTCAAAGGGCACACGAGAGGAGAAATTGGGGAAAGAAATTTCCACCGTTGAAACCATCTTAGACCCCACCTTGATGTTTATATCCAATCCAAACCGTTTATAAGGTCATTCCAAATTGGATGAAGTGAAAACACTAAAAATATAACCGGATACAGAAATTTCATGGCCATAAAAATGTTTCAACGGTGCTCACTGAATAACAACTATTTCCTCTCGTGTGGCCCAGTTGAGTGCTGGATACATCTATTTTTTGGTCTCACATCCTAAATTTATCTTTCAAAAAGGATGGATGGGGTAGATTTCACACAAACATATCTGTGGGGCCCACCCAGCATCCTTGCACCGGAACTTCCTGCGAAAGGCTTTTGCAGGAAATTTGGGTCCTTTATTTTGGTAATTAATCCTCATAATGCCAATCCACGAGTGTTTAAACACAACTTTGAAATAGAGTGGCTCCTTCGAGTAAGCAGACTACGGTGTTAATTTTAAATCTACCCCGAACATCTGATAGGTCACCTCACTTTACACTTAGGGCTCAAATTTCAAGCCCATCCATGGTTTAAGTGGACCACACAACTGGAAATAGTTGATAAAGAAATATTTACCCTCCAAACTATTTGCATTGGCGTGGCCTACTTGAAAGATGAATGGATCTGAATTTTGTCCCTATATAAGTTCTCCTTAGTGGATCCTAAATGATGAATGACTTAGATTTTAATAAACATGCCACTTTACATAACTATAGCATGTATTCAAACATGCATTGTATAGAATGAAAAATCTGGAAAATCTTTTCATTAAATGCCCAGCTAGTTGGACCAAAACTCACGGTCCAACTAGTTGTGTGTGTATATCTCTCTCTCTCTCTCTCTCTCTCTCTCTCTCTCTCTCTCTATATATATATATATATATATATATATATATATATAGAAACAAAAAATAATAGTAAACCATAATTTAGGTAGGAAACACCAATAGAAATATTTTGGAGGATGTGTGTTGTCCCGTACACAGTTTCCAACTTTGTGTTCTATCTCAAATGATAAACGGATTTAGTTTTGGTCTATGAATCTAACATGATGTGTTACACATTTTGGACGGAGTGGATTTCATGTAGAAAGCATAGTTGGGCCCACTTAAGTTGGCAACGTTTTTTATTTTCTCTCAGCTACTTTTCCCTCTTCTAGTCTATCCCTCCACTAAAATTTAAAATTACTTGCTTAAGCTTTAAGGGACCGGGCGGGCCGGGCCGAGCAGACAGGTTTTTAGACACCTTAGTCCACGCCCAGCCTTAATTACAACCGGCTGGAAATCTAAGCCCAAGCCCGCCCTCAGGCGTGACATTCAAGCCTAAACCCGGATAGAGAAGGGTGGGGCATGGGAGCCCGCGGGCCAGCCCGGCCCATTGACACCCCTAGGTGCGACCTTGAGCGTGGGCCCACCTTGATGTATGCCTTGTATATCGACGCCATCCATCCATTTTTTCCAACTTATTTTAGATAATTTTTCCAAAAATCAAGTAGATACAAATCCCAAGAAGACCATATAGTAAGGATTGAATTTCCACCGTTAAAATTCCTGGGGCCATAAAAGTTTTAGATCAAGATGATATTTGTGTTTTCCCTTCGTTCATGTGTACGTGACCTCATCAACAGGTTGGACGGCACTTGGAAATGGATGAACTGCGTGGACTGATAAGAAGGCACTTGGAACCGTACACCTTTCTTTCATATACTACACTTTAGACAACCAAATAAGGAAAATTTTCAGTTAAAATATTAAAAAAGAAATTTATGGTGCAACATTTGGACGGTTCGAATTAAGTTCCATGTATGCTACCTGCGTTATATCTTATTTCCTGTGTATCAAGCATCGGACTTCGCCAGTGTACCAAGGTTTTTACCAAAAGGCCCGGATGCGGATTAGCTGTGACCAGATCCAGGTAGGTGGATTAGCTCTGATCGTGGGGCCCACCTCGATGAATGTGTTGTACATCCACACTGTCCATCCATTTTCCAGCTTCTTTTAGGGCATATGCACACAAACGAAGCAGATAAAAATCTCAGGTGGACCACACAGTAAAGATTGAATTCCCACCATTAAAAGCTTCTTTGAGGCCACAAAAGTTTTGGAACATGCTGCTATTTGTATTTTCCCTTAATATATGTCGGGGTGACATTATCAACAGGTTGGATGGCAAATAAAAATTATGTTGGACCTTATAAAGATGGTAATGGTGTGCATTCAATTGTTTCTTGTGACGTCTACTTGGAATTTTACGGAATTCATTTTGAGTAGAGAAATATACAACTGTACGACCCATTTATGGCCCATTTACATTCGTAGGCCCACTTCTTTTTACCTTTCAAGAATAAGTCCCATACGTACGGACGGCTTCCCAAAAGTCGAAAATGCCCCTGCTTTTCCTAAGGATCGGCCGCTGACGCTCCTCGAACTCCGAGTTGTACGAACGGTTCAAAAGATATCAAAATTACATGGGCCCCTCAGTTATGTATTTATTATATCCACAACGTTCATCCACATTTCGAGAGCATTTCGGAGCATTATCAAAAAAATAATAATAATCATACCCAAAGATCAACTGGACCACACCACAAAGAGCAGCGGTAAAATTGATTTTCACCGTTAAAAATTTTGTAGGGCCCACCATAACATCTATTTTCCATCCAATCTATTCATAAGGTCACAAAGACCTGGATGAAGAGGAAAAATAAATTTCATAATGATCCAAAACTTCTATGACCCCTAAAAGAGTTTCAATGGTAGACGTTCATTCCTCCACTGTCAGTGTGGTCCAATTGATAGCTAAATCTGTCTTATTTTTCGTCTCAAGACTTAATACGAGTTGGCCAAATAGATGGACGGTTTGGATATAACATATACCTCATAAAAGGACCTAAAAGGCAGTGGAGATTACACCAACCAAAAAAAAAACCCTCGAACATATGGCTACGGATTATAACCGTAGCCATAACCAGAGCCCATGCTTTTCCAATATATCCTTTGCTATGTATCCAACGTCTTTCAACATGTACTTCCGTAAAAAGGTTCACAACTGTCCAGCGAGTTTGCATAAAAAATCTTGCTATTTTCGATATTCGATATGTATCGAAACTATAGCTACAGATTATAGCCGTAGCAATAACTGTAGTCCTTGACAATCTACAAAGTTTTTTTTTTTTTACATAGAGAATTTTGTTCTACCTACAATTTTCTCTAACACGTATTTATATAAATATGTATATATGAGCATATACAATTTTTTTTCTCTCTTTTTTTAATTCTTTGTTTATTCATTTAACAAGAATATCTTCTAAACCAAAATTACTTACTTGACGTACCATATATGATTTCGGGGGTAGGAGAAGCTACTTTAGCCAACTAAACTTGTTATTTTCCAAGATTCCATCAGGTCGATGGTCGAAAATCCATTTCATTCACTTCGCGGACAATTTCAATCAGTTTGCAGTAAATTTCATTTATTTTATTTACTCCGCGATCAATTCCATGCATTTCACGGTCAATCCCGTCGATTCCCCTTCACTTCATGGTCAATTCCATGCATTTCAGGGTCATTTCCGGCGATTCCGTTTAGATTCACGATCATTTCCATGCACTTCACGGTCAATTCCCTTCACTTCACGGTAATTTTCATGCATTTCACGGTCAATTCGCTTCACTTTAGTGTCATATCTATGCATTTCACGGTCATTTCCAGTGATTCCGTTTAGATTCACGGTCATTTCCAAGCACTTCATGGTCAATTCCCTTCACTTCACAGTCATTTCCATGCATTTCATGGTCAATTCGCTTCACTACATGGTCATTTCCATGCATTTCACGGTCATTTTCGGCGATTCTGTTTAGATTCAAGGTCATTTCCATGCACTTCACGGTCATTTCCACGCATTTCACGGTCAATTCACTTCACTTCACGGTCATTTCCATGTATTTCACGGTCATTTCCTACGATTCCGTTTAGAATCACGGTCATTTCCATGCACTTCACGGTCAATTCCCTTCACTTCACGTCATTTCCATGCATTTCACAGTCAATTCGCTTCACTTCACCGTCATTTCCATGCATTTCACGGTCATTTCCGGCGATTCCGTTTAGATTCACGGTCATTTCCAAGCACTTCACGGTCAATTCCTTTCACTTCACATCATTTCCGGCAATTCCATACACTTCACCGTCAATTGCCTTCACTTCACGGTCAATTCCTTTCACTTCACATCATTTCCGGCGATTCCATACACTTCACCGTCAATTGCCTTCACTTCACGGTCATTTCCATGCATTTCACGGTCAATTTGCTTCACTTCACAGTCATTTCTATGTATTTCACGGTCATTTCCTACAATTCCGTTTAGATTCACGGTCATTTCCATGCACTTCATGGTCAATTCCCTTCACTTCAAGTCATTTCCACTCATTTCACGGTCAATTCGCTTCACTTCACGGTCATTTTCGGCGATTCGATTTAGATTCACGGTCATTTCCAAGCACTTCACAGTCAATTCGCTTCACTTCACGGTCATTTCCACGTATTTCACGGTCAATTCGCTTCACTACACGGGCATTTCCATTCATTTCACTGTCATTTCCTGTGATTCCGTTTAGATTCACGGTCATTTCCATGCACTTCGCGGTCATTTCCACGCATTTCACGGTCATTTTGCTTCACTTCACGGTCATTTCCATGCATTTCACAGTCATTTCCGGCGATTCCGTTTAGATTCACAGTTATTTCCAAGCACTTCACGATCAATTCTCTTCACTTCACGGTCATTTTCACGCATTTCACGGTCAATTCACTTCACTACACGGTCATTTCCATGCATTTCACGGTCATTTCCGACGATTCCGTTTAGATTTATGATCATTTCCATGCACTTCACGGTCAATCGCCATCACTTCAAGGTCATTTCCATGCATTTCACGGTCAATTCGTTCACTTCATGGTAATTTCAATGCATTTCACGATCATATCCGGTGATTCCGTTTAGATTCATAGTCATTTCCATGCACTTCACGGTCAATTCCCTTCACTTCACGGTCATTTCCATGCATTTCACGATCATTTCCACGCATTCCATGGTCATTTTCGGTGATTTCGTTTAGATTCACGGTCATTTCCAAGCACTTCACGGTCAATTCGCTTCACTTCACGGTCATTTTCACGCATTTCACGGTCAATTCGCTTCACTTCACGGTCATTTCCATGCATTTCACAGTCATTTCCAACGATTCTGTTTAGATTCACGGTCATTTCTATGCACTTCACGGTCAATTGCCTTCACTTCACGGCCATTTCCACGCATTTCATGGTCAATTCACTTCACTTCGCGGTCATTTCGATGCATTTCACTGTCATTTCCAGCGATTCCGTTTAGATTCACGGCCATTTTCATGCACTTCACGGTCAATTCCCTTCACTTCACGGTCATTTCCATGCATTTAATGGTCATTTCGCTTCACTTCACGGTCATTTTCATGCATTTCGCGGTCATTTTCGACGATTTCGTTTAGATTCACGGTCATTTCCATGCACTTCACGGTCATTTCCCTTCGCTTCACGGTCATTTCCATGCATTTCACGGTCATTTCGCTTCACTTCACGGTCATTTTCGGCAATTCCGTTTAGATTCACGGTTATTTCCAAGCACTTCACGATCAATTCGCTTCACTTCACAATCATTTCCACCCATTTCCCCGTCAATTCGCTTCACTTTACGGTCATTTCCATGCATTTCACGATCATTTCTGGCGATTCCCATTAGGGCTCGTTTGGCCGGGTGGATTGGAAGGGATCGAATGGTATTAGGGTGGATGGCATGGATTTCTAGGTAATGATGGTGTTGTCAGTGGATTGTCTTGAGATGCATGGGATTGCTATATCCCTGGATTGCTATATCCAGGCTGTTTGGCATGCCCGGCCAATCTCAGGATTAAACCTTCCCATCCCTTCCAATCCCTCGAACCAAACACGTCTCGGGCAAATTTTAACGGATTAGGGTGGATCGGATGGGATTTAAAGGTAATGATGGTGTTGTCAGTGGATTGTCTTAAGATCCATGGGATTGGGATCAGATCACTGACTCTGTTTGGCATGCCCGATCAATCTCGGGATTTAACTTCCAATACCATCTAGTCACTTCCAATCTGACTAGCCAAATAGGCCCTTAGATTCATGGTCATTTCCATGCACTTCACGGTCAATTGCCTTCACTTCATGGTCATTTCCACGCATTTCACGGTCAATTCGCTTCGCTTCACTTCACGGTCATTTCCATGCATTTCACGGCCATTTTCGGCGATTCCGTTTAGATTCACGGTCATTTCCATGCACTTCACAGTCATTTTCATGCATTTCACGGTCAATTCGCTTCACTTGACGGTCATTTCCATGCATTTCACTGTCATTTCTGGCAATTCCGTTTAGATTCATGGTCATTTTCATGCACTTCATGGTCAATCGCCTTCACTTCACGGTCATTTCCACGCATTTCACGGTCAAGTCGCTTCACTTCATGGTCATTTCTGGCGATTCCGTTTAGATTCATGGTCATTTCCAAGCACTTCACGGTCAATTCGCTTCACTTCATGGTCATTTCCATGCATTTCACAGTTAATTCGCTTCACTACACGGTCATTTCCATTCATTTCACAGTCATTTCCGATGATTCCGTTTAGATCACGGTCATTTTCATGTACTTCACGGTCAATTGCCTTCACTTCACGGTCATTTCCACGCATTTCACGGTCATTTCGCTTCACTTCACGGTCATTTCCATGCATTTCACGGTCATTTTCACTTGGAAATGACTGTGAATCTAAATGGAATCGTTGAAAATGACCGTGAAATGCATGGAAATGACTGTGAAGTGAAGCGAATTGACCGTGAAATGCGTGGAAATGACCGTGAAGTGAAGCAAATTGACCGTGAAGTGCATGGAAATGACCGTGAATCTAAACGGAATCGCCGGAAATGACCGTGAAGTGAAGCGAATTGACCGTGAAATGTGTGGGCCATGAAGTGAAGGAAATTGACCGTGAAGTGCATGGAAATGACCCTGAATTTAAATGAAATCGCCGGAAATAACTGTGAAATGCATGGAAATGACCGTGAAGTGAAGTGAAATGACCGTGAAATGCGTGGAAATGACCGTGAAGTGAAGCGAATTGACCGTGAAGTGCTTGGAAATAACCGTGAATCTAAACGGAATCGCCGGAAATGACCGTGAAATGCATGGAAATGACCGTGAAGTGAAGGGAAATGACCGTGAAATGCATGGAAATGACTGTGAAGTGAAGCAAAATTACCGTGAAATGTATGAAAATGACCATGAAATGCATGAAAATGACCATGAAGTGAAGAGAATTGACCGTGAAGTGCATGAAAATGACCGTGAATCTAAACGGAATCGCCGAAAATTACTGTGAAATGCCTGAAAATGACCATGACGTGAAGCGAATTGACCGTGAAATGTGTGAAAATGACCGTGAAGTGAAGGCAAGTGACCGTGAACTGCATGGAAATGAATGTGAATCTAAACGGAATCGCCCGAAATGACCGTGAAATGCATGGAAATGAACATGTAGTGAAGCAAATTGACTGTAAAATGTGTGGAAATGTCCGTGAAGTGAAGCGAATTGACTGTGAAGTGCTTGGAAATGACCGTGAATCTAAACGAAATCATCGAAAATGACCGTGAAATACATGGAAATGACCGTGAAGTGAAGCGAATTGACTGTGAAATGCATGGAAATGACCGTGAAGTGAAGGCAATTGACCGTGAAGTGCATGGAAATGATCGTGAATCTAAATGGAATCACCGAAAATGACCGTGAAATGCATGGAAATGACCGTGTAATGAAGTGAATTGACCATGAAATGCGTGGAAATGACCGTGAAGTGCTTGGAAATGACCGTGAATCTAAACGGAATCGCCGGAAATGACCGTGAAATGCATAGAAATGACACTGAAGTGAAGCGAATTGACCGTGAAATGCATGGAAATGACCGTGAAGTGAAGGGAATTGACCGTGAAGTGCATGGAAATGATCGTGAATCTAAACGGAATCGCCGAAAATGACCGTGAAATGCATGGAATTGACCGTGAAGTGAAGGGGAATCGCCGAGATTGACCGTGAAATGCATGGAATTGATCGTGAAGTAAATGAAATTGACCGCGAACTGATTAAAATTGTCTGCGAAGTGAATGAAATGGATTTTCAACCATCGACCTGATGGAATCTTAGAAAATAACAAGGTTAATTGGCTAAAGTAGCTTCTCCTACCCCAAAATCATATGGTACGTCAAGTAACTAATTTTGGTTTAGAAGATATTCTTGTTAAATGAATAAAGAAAGAAATGAAAAAAAAAAAGAGAGAAATTTTTTTTTATATGCTTATATATACATATTTATATAAATATGTATTAGAGAAAATTGTAGGTAGAATAAAGTTCTCCATGTACAAAAAAATAATAAATAAATAAATTGCATGGACTTTTACGGACTATAGTTATGGCGACGGCTATAAAGTTCTCCATGTGAAAAAAATATGCATATTGATACATATCGAAGTACATATCGAAAGACCTTCGATACATAGTAGAGGATATATTGAAAAAGCATGGGTTGCGGTTATGACTATGATTATAATCCGTAGCCATAGGTTGCAGGTTATTTTTTTCTGTTGTAATCCCCACTGCCTTTGTGGGTCCTTTTATGAGGTATGTGTTATATCCAAACCGTCCATCTATTTGGCGAACTCGTATTAAGTCTTGAGACGAAAAATAAGACAGATTTAGCTATCAAGTGGACCACACTGTAAAAGGCCCATGGAACTTTGATATCTTTTGAACCATTCGTACAACTCGGAGTTCGAGGATCGTCAGCGCTCGTCTTCAAGCACCAGCCGATCATCTTGCGGAAGGAAAAGTAGGGGCATTTTTTACTTTTGGGAAGTCGTCCGTACGTATGGGGCTTATTCTTGAAAGGTAGAAAGAAGTGGGCTTACAAATGTAAATGGGTTGTACAGTAGTAAATTTCTCTTTTGATTACTATGTCGGAAAATAAGCTGGAAAAATAGATGGATATACAATGGCCCTACCTTTAGGGTCGTACTAACCTGGCTCTAGCTGGGTGGTGAGTAATCTGCATCTACCATCTATGCATTTCTTAGGTATTTTTATGACAATGACTTAACATTCACTTTAATAGACTGCTGTTAACTAATGGTGTTTTTCAGTTTTCTTTTGAAGCTCTCTGTGGCCCACAATGACATTAAGATCGTTCATTAATTACAAACTGTCTCCTTCGATATGGTCCATTTGTGATGATTTTTTTTTCTTTTAAACTTGGGTTGGTGACATGAAATTAAAACTCATTTCATTTGAATGGATTAGATTTGCTTTTTAACAAGCTAGTGTAGGGTTCTTATGGTGGGGACTTGTCGCGGGAAGGCCATTTGGCCTTTTCTTTATTCTTTCCTTGTTTGTTATATATATATATATATATATATATATATATATATATATATATATATATATATATATATATATATATATATGGAAAAGGTACTATGCGCTCGACCTCACGAGTCCGTCCCATGAGGTCGAGCTGTGTGGGCCACACCACATACAGAAGTGGAGAGGGGCCGTGCACCATTAAAACATTCATAACCATTTTTGAGGGCCCACCAAGATGTGGTTTGCAAATCTAGCCCATCCATTATGTGTGTCCCACTTGAATGAGGGTTCAGACCAAGTTTCAAGCGCATGCAAAACTCAGGTGGGCCCCACCAAGTGCTTTTATATGTTTTAACGGTGTCTTCACATGATTTTAGATGGTATGACCCACTTGAGTTCCGTATACGGCTGATTTTTGGGATATCCCATAATTTGAAGGGGACCCATCAAATGCACGGTGTTGATGGTCGACATGCATCACGGTGGGGCCCACATAGCTCAACCTCATGGGAGCTTATCGTTAGCTCGAGCGCATTGTACCTTTTCCCTATATATATATATATATATATATATATATATATATATATATGGGAAAAGGTACTATGCGCTCGAGCTAATTTTAACGTCCCATGTGGTCGAGCTGTGTGGGCCCTACCGTGATGCGTTTCAAACATCAACACCATCAGTTAGATGCACCATTCCATCGTGGGCCTAGGTCTCAAAAATCAGGTCAATCCGTGACTTGTGTGGGCCACACCACATACAGAAGTTGAGAGGGGCCGTGCACCATTAAAAGATTCATAAACATTTTTTTAGGCCCACCGAGATGTGGTTTACAAATCCAGCCCATCCATTATGTGTGTCCCACTTGAATGAGGGTTCAGACCAAGTTTCAAGCGCATGAAAATTTCAGGTGGGCCTCACCAAGTGCTTTTATATGTTTTTGGCATGTCTTCACATGATTTTAGATGGTATGGCCCACCTGAGTTCCGTATATGGTTGATTTTTGGGATATCCCATAATTTAAAGGGGACGCATCAAATGCATGGTGTTGATGTTCAAAACGCATCACGGTAGGGCCCACACAACTTGACCTCATGGGAAGTTAAAATCAGCTTGAGCGCATAATACCTTTTCCCATATAAGCTTCCATGATGATTAATAGTCGTATGGAGTTCCACCACACTCTCTAGGGGACCACCACAATCTCCAGCGAAGCTTCGAGGAAACTCAGTACAGTCTCCGGGCATCTTAGCTCATTTTGTAGGGACAACCTCTTTAGTAAATGATTTATTTTATTTCCACCGTATTAAAGTAGACATCTTAACTGGTTGGACCTTTGGAGAAGGAGGTGAAAGTCTATTATCGGTAAATTGGATTGACAAAGGCCATCGATTGTCATAGTACGTGATGCACCAAGACTTAAAGGAATCAGTCAACAAAGAGCTACATGGAAGAGCAACTAACAAAAATGATGCGGCAACTTTGTTATAGTTAGAGAGAGCTACAGTGATCTCGTTGATCGACCTGATATGACAATGCTCATAAGGGAGTTGATTAAGAGAAAGCTAATAGCAAGGAAACAGGATAGATTGGCCTGAATTGAGTTAACGGGCGAAAAAGATTGGGAGAATACAACTCTACGGCATTTTTGGCATTCTTTCCTCTGTTTATTTTAGCTCCTCCTAATGGGATATCCTGAGCCATAAGGTAACTAGCCCAGATCTCATAATGGGCACAAACCATATTGAAATCATTCGCATCAAAATGCTTATTAGTGAATTAGTCTGGACAAATTTATTTTTCTAATCAAATAAATTAGTAAAAGACCTAATAGGGACAGACATCTAGGACGATCGGACTCATGGGATCACTCTTGGGTAGAACTCAAACCCTATAGTAAAAGACCCATTAGGGACAAACATCTAGGACGGTCAGACTCTTGGGACCACACTTGAAGTAGAAAGAGTTGGTCAAACGACTCCAGAAACAAACCGCTGCAATAATAAGGGTCGAATTGAGTTTGATCTCATAAGTGGATAAATGGATATATTCATCAATCTCTATCACGCCCAAAATCTGGGTACCCTCAAACCCAAGTTCCAGTTTGTAACTCGTACACAAAGTGTACTAATTTAATTCCTTAATCAATTTAATCATATGTGATAATTATATTTAGTATAAGTTCCACTATAATCTCAATCACACATTGATAACACTTAGCACCAATCAACCAAGCATATCTAAATCTTGACGACCCTTAAAATAAAATAAACCTTAAAAATCATTCATTTATTATACCATCATACTATAATTATGTTTATTTCATGCTAACATTGTTTCAATGAAACAAATCTAAATAATTTTTAAACATCTCAAAACCAATACCAATATGCATTGTATGTTAATCAAACTATGCTAACAAATAAATCACATAATCAGAAATGGTCTAATGCTACCACTTCATCTTCAGATAAGTATGGCCACATTTCACATGGTCGTGTTCAGGTACGGTGGATCATTCTGGTTCTTGCGCCACATCATCTGCCAATTCCATCAATAAAAATGTAAGCTAGCCAGGCTTAGTGAAATAACTCAGCATAGTTAATAATCATAGTAATTAAAATAATACAAAATGTATATACTATGATATAGATGCACAATGGTGTATAAATGCATCAGATGGGATGATCGTCCATCTGCTTGGGTTGGAGGTCGTCAACCCACATCCACCCGTTAGGTAGGTTTTCACCTTTCGGTAGGCTTGGGCATAACCCGCATCTGGTAACGCTCTAGTAAGATCAACATTTCTTTCAGGGAGGGCCCCTAGGATTGACCATGCATTATGCAAATGCAATGAATAATAGATGATATGTAAATGCATATTTTTCATATTTGGCATAGTTGTCTTTATCAGAATATTCACATATGAATTTAACGTACAATTATTATAACAAAATACTCAAATCAGTATATCAATTAATCAAGCAATCACAAACGATTTATTTTAATTTTAATGAATCATGAGACAAGTTGGGTTAGTCACCTGAGTCTGGTAGTATAGACTCTGCAATGTAATTAGGTTGGTTTGAATTCTAAGGTCCTATCAATTATATCAATGATATTATTATTCATTTATTTTTATTACATGGTGGGGCCCACCTTTGATTAACATCCTAAGTGGCCGAATCGAAAATGATCAAATAATTAAAATTTCTATTTTATATTTTTATCTTTTATTTTCTTTTTAAGATTATAAAATTGATTAGAAATTACTTGATCGGGGTGGCCATCGGATGATTAGATTATTCAGATTCTTAAGGTCTTGTCATGTTTTGCCTCTACACATTGGATGAATTGTGTGGATCTAACCACACATACACCAATGGCTCATCTCGACCTTTTATGCCAAGTGATACCAACATTTGCACAAAAATCTAAGATTCCCTTATTAAACACTTTTATATCTGACTAATGTGGCCCATTCGATGGTCGGATTGATCTGAAAATTAGGGTCATTGTAATTTTTGGCCTTAGGAATTATATGATCCGTACAGATCTAATCTAATTTGATCAGATGCACACCAATTACAATTACAGAATTTTAGACTCCCCTCACCTTTACATTATATTTACCCATGATTCAATGCAATGAACGTGTAACCAATCCACACCGTTCATTGCATACATCAGATCAAATTACATTAAATGTGTAGAGAATACTAAAAGAAGGACGATATACATACCTGATCTAAGCTATCTAAAATTCTCTTCCTCTCATTATCTGTTGTCGCAGGTAGCCTTTTTTTAAATATCTAATTTCGATTAGAACTCTTTTTACGATGTACATTTGAGTGTTTGAATCTTGAGAGATGCGGGGAGGGTTAGAAGTATATTTAAAGTATACGGGTTAATAATATAGATAAGATAGATTTAAAATAAATATATAATAAAGACAAGATTAAAAAAAAATCTTTTATTATTATTATTATTAAATTTTCACGGCCATTACAATCTTAGTATTATTCTAGAGAGAAAAATGTTTTTCCTTGATGCATTTAGACCAGGCTTTCCATTCCTTGGAAAGTTTTAGCTATAACTTGGGAGTTTTATCGGGATATCAATTGGTCCAATCAAAAGACTCACGGTTGATCAAGAAGTTTTCCTTCTCATTGTAAAAGACAAGATAAATATAATAACTTAAATTAATATAAGCTTAAAGGATAAAAACCCTCACCTTTACTATTCATGCCTTCCTTAAGAGTGAGTATGCAACGTAGGGTTGGATTCTTAACCTAGGGTTTTTAACAATTTTAAACGGTTAGTTTCTTCAATAATTCATCTTAGGTTGGTGTGTATGTTACGGTTATGATTGTGAGAGAACGAGAGGCATAACCTCAACTCACCTTAATTCAAGTCTACACTCGAACCTCCAGGCTGAGTCAACTCTTCTTGACTCAGCTTGAGATGTTTCGTATTGGACAGTTGGAGAGGAAAGAGAAAGCTAGGAGGGAGCGTTGTTGGCCTACCTTGGCTCGATGACTCAACGATCGGCTGACCTCCTTCTTTCTCCCTTCCTCTTGACGTGGAGTTTTATTACTCTCAACGTGGGATTTATAAGCCTCAACCTCTATGAATTTTGGATTCTAGATTGGATGGAAGTCTATCTCTTTGCAACCTGTTTGCGCAGGAATTTTGAAAACGACAGGCAGGTTGGATCTGAATCATTGCCCCCATGATTGTTGTTGATATGATCGGTCTGCTAGGGAGAGTTTCTTTGATGAAGGTCCATCCGATGGACGTTGCTGATTCCTCCTTGATGTCTTCCCATGTTCTCATTAGTCTGTGCATAACCAAGCAAATGGCCACCACACCAATGGTTGTTTGTTTACCTATCAATCTATCTCTGAGATCATGGCTTTGGATGGTCAGAAGTCCTTGTACGATGATCCCCTGACCGTCATAAGTCTTGCTCTGCTAACAGGGTTACCTTGCGAACAAGAATCATGGAGGTTCTTGCGGACGATTTTCTCAAAAGTGGGATTGCGTAAGGAAAGCGTTGGAGTGCCGCATTCCTTCCCCTTTTCGCTCCCTTCGGCCAGCGTGGATGGGGTCGAAATTCCCATTCCAGGCCTTTGAATGGCTAAGATCGATACCAAGTTCGAAAGTCTTGTGGCCCAACTCAGATCAGTTGCTATTTTCAGAATTTTCGTTATAGCATAGTCCCGTTGTCACTGGAATTGTGCCCACATGGGAACTTTTTCTCATGTGAAGTGAATCAGGGTTTGATCAAAATTGGACCATATCTAAGATGGACAGCTTGGATCATCTTTATGGATGATGGAGGAGGCTTACGAATTGATTCAGTGGACGGTCGTCTGTCGTTAGCAACGACACAGGAAAGGGCGAGAAACCTCACCTATTTTGAATTCGGAATCGGGTTAGCGGTCGTTTGACTAGTCCTAGGTTCCGGTGGTCCGTTGTAGGTCATGTGTTTGCACGTCTACATCATCAGTTGTGAGGCCCACTGTGATGATTAGTAAGATCCACACCGTTCGTTGCGTTGCAGGGTCATGTTCTATTATGGGCCCAAATATGAAGTAGATACGAGTCTTAAGTGGGCCACACGTTGCAAAAATGTGTGGCGAGGATTACCGTAAGAATACTTACGTAAACGAAATCTTCTGGCATGCGAAGGTTACACCTTCCGGGTTGATTGTATAGAATCAGTGGGGTCCACTACAATGAATTTTTAGAAAATCCATTTCACTCATCATTCAGGTCAGGTCATGTTAGGCTACGGGCCAAAAGATGGAGTTGATCAGCGACTTATCTTGGAAGCTCTTCCATCAAACGCTAAAACAGACTTGATTTTATTTAACGATCAACACTTAATGATCAGGGCCTGATTTTAGGAGAGATGCGTAGTTATGATTGACAAACGATTGGGCAAAATTTGGTGGTTGATCGATGGTGGAAAAGGCCTAGATCTCAAATTTCACCTTTTGCATCAAAAGGAAGGAATTGGATTCCGTGTTCAATGGTGTAGGATCATATATCGGGGTCTAAATTTTGTATAACCTCGTAGCCTTATGAGGCTAAGGCGTGGTCCAAGTTTGAGTTTCGATGGATGGCAGTAAGTGGTTAGATCTGAAGATTTATATTTATACGTAAGCCTTGAAAGGATAACTCCGCACCTAAGAAAAAGCCTACCAAAGTGGGTCTTCATATTTCACAATTGGTCTATATGATGGACAATCCAAGTCATTCATATGAAGGAAATTATCCTACTACTACTACCCATGACCTTTCTTCACTCGATGGACACCAAAATCAACAGTTAAGGGGCTAATTTATCAATTAAGTCACTTCTATGATGATCTAATGGCTGAAAATTGACATGTATGGTTAATTTATGATAGATAAACATCGTGTAAAATTTTTCATCAAGTGGATCGAGGGAACCATGTGATCTAGAATTCAGGGGTCTAGGTTCATGGCATTTTCGTAATTATTGTTGATCTAAGAGTTTTGTGAAATCTAATGGTTCTACATGATTATATGAACGTTTCTAAATAATTCTTACAAAAAGATTTATATCTAAATCATTATAAATAAAGAGTTATTTACCAAATTAATTAGGGAATGTACATATATCAAACTACACAATGGATGATCAGATGACATGTTTAAAATAGGAAATTCGATGGTTAGTAATCTAGTTATGTATATAGGTGGGTGTATGGTCAGTTTGTAAACAAATGATCGCAAGTGGGTTTACTTGGATGTATGATGATCTTGTCTTAAAATCAACGATCGGATGACTTGATCCATGGATGAGAATCGTTTCCAACGGTCGGATTCACGTTGGATATTAGATGTAAGGTTAGGATAGTTTGATTGGTATCATACACATGTACATATCAAGTTACACTTCATGGTAACGCTCGGGAACTTTCAATACTGGGGTATTGAAAAGTTCGGGATGTTACATCAACCAAGAAAGAAGATTACTTATAAGCAAATAGATGGATGAAGCGGCTCTAACAAAGTAAGAAAAGGAGAAGCTAAAGATGAAGAAGGTTTGAAAATTTTCTCCGGTGTCATGGCAGTTAGAGTTGTACATCGAGCCGAGTCGAGTCGAGGTGGGCCAAGCTTGGCTTGGCTCGTCCGCACTTTCCTCGAGCTTGAGCTCGTCCTCAAGCTTACCATTGGAGCTTGGCTTGTTTGCCAAACCTTTCGAGTTAAGCTTGAGGCGAGCTAGTGGATTGAGTTGAGGCGAGCTTACCTCGAGTTGAGTCGAGCTTGCTCCTAACCCAACCTAACCCAACCTAACCCAGCACCCAACCTGCACCCGACTCAATACAGCCACTTGACCCAAATGACCCAACCCCCAAATAAAATATTTAATTAATAATAATATATAATATTAGATAGAGCCAAGTCAGATAGATGCCGAGTCAAGCTCAGGTGAGTGGCCGAGTGGAGAGAGAGAGAGAGAGAGAGAGAGAGAGAGAGAGAGAGAGAGAGAGAGGAAAATGGTAAGAAAGGGATGGACAGGTAGAGTAGGGTTTAAGTTTTTTTTTTTAATTTTTAAATATTATATATATATATATATATATTCGAGTCGAGCCGAACTCGAGCTTCAAGCTAAGCCAGGTTTGAGTCGAGTCGAGTCAAGCTCCAATATGTTCGAACTTGGCTTGTTTTCAAAAAGAGTTGGTTCATATGAAGCTTGGCTTGCCTTGAATCATCGTTCGAGTCGAGTCGAGTCGAGTCGAGCTAGATCGAGCCAAGCCGAGCGAGCTTTTCGAGCTAGCTTGGCTCATGTACAACCCTAATGGCAGTTTTTAAAGGCAAAGGAAGTTAGGTTTTCGACAAATAGGAAATGCAAAAAAAATAAGAAAATAAAAAAGAGAATGATGGGTTATAAGCATCGACCGCATTTGCGACATTAATTACTGAATGATGGTTGGAGGAATTTTCAAGACAAAAGCTACTCCAGCGATATGAAAATGCATTCTTTGAGTGACACTTGGCTGTAAACTGTGAAAGGAATGAGATAATAGATACGTCATTCGAAATATGACAAATGAATAACATTCCACGTAGCATTGCAATAATTGCTTACAAAAACCATTTACATTTCTCTCCATTCTTAGCTAAAAAGAGAGAAATATGAGGGAGTAGTGTTTGGGTAGGAATTGGGCAATGCCATATGAACAATGTAGATTAGGCCACATGGCACAAATGATATCTCTATGTTGTGGCGAGATATACAAAAGACAACTCATTATTAAATAAATTTTCGAAGAGGTGTGCCAAGCACGTGATTTTTAGATAAAAGTTCATGATCATTAGGGCTATGTCGGTGTTAGAGAATGTGTAGGAAGTAACTGACAAGATAAGAATGTATTCGACAAAAGCAAACATGATCAAAAGGAGGTAACCATTATTTTACAGCTGGCAGAATTAGAGATTGCCACATGTATAATAGTTATTCTCATGACTACCTTCAGAACTCTATAAATAGTTGTAGAAGGCATGTAGAAGGGGATCCACAACACAATAACTTAATCAAATCACAAATACGTAGTTGTTTAGCCATTCCTCCGGGGCTCTTGTTCTTAGTTTCTAGTAGTTCAGTCACTTAGTTGTAGCTTTAATTCCCTTCCGTCTGAGTTTGCATGCCGGACCTTAAGGAAAATCTTAGTTGTAAGAGTCATCCACCTATACTTTAACGTTGGGTCAACAGTAGCTTGTAATATTTGGCATTAATCAATCATCTCTCATCAGCATGTTGCTCCATGAAGAACATCACTGCTCTTAGTCAAATCGGTGATTCCGACTTTAGTAGTAAGTTCTTCCATTTTTACATCCAGTTTTTACTTATTTTCACTCAACCACACAATTGTTGTAGCTTTGAAAGTCTTTGATTTTTAAGGCAAAAAGGACTTATTGGAGGAATATTCTCAACCTTTGCATATCGCTTGATATTGCACTTGTCAGTTGATAGTTTTGATTCATTGTTGTTGGTTAGTTTGGTTGGTTCAGGTTTTTCTCTTTTGGATTCATTTGCTATTTATCTGTTGCTGCTTGTTCTTTTAGATTATTCTTCCATTACTGCAACGATTACAATAGTAAAAAAGTTTATCTCTAATTCATTTTCTTGTTACGTTTTTCTTTTGTGATTATTCCTCTTTCACTCAGTCAAGCTCTACTTCTCTCGATCGTCATTCACCATTTGACCACATATCGGTTGCATCTCTTTTGTCGAACGCTCGCCCACACTCCGCTTGACCGCTCTCTGTATCTTTTTGTTTCAACAGTTCTACCTAGCTTCTCGTTTACATTCTATTTCCTAGCTTCTCTTGGCCACTCGATCTGCTATTGGACACCTCTCAGCCGCTCGGTTTACTTTTGGATACCCCTTGGCTACACCTCTTGTATGCCTTACAACTTGGTTTGCAACTGCTCATGTCTTATTATCCTGTTAGTTGTGATTCCATAAAAAAACACTCCAAATATATTTGAAAATCTTTAGTATGATATATCATTCCCTTGCTATAACATGTGTCCTCTTTAATTGGATTTTCCAAGAACAGTCAGAAATAGAATATAACAAAAACATCCAATAATGTAAATGAATATGTAAATACCTGTAAAGATGATGAGGAGATGGTAATTGTGATAGTTGGAGATGAATACAAAATCTTAAATTTTATAAGCTAAAGCTCACCCTTGGAATTGGAAAAGGCAAAATTTTAAATTGTCAATCACCCTAGAATTGAAATCTAGGAGTTTTAGTGTACCAAATGACCTCACTTTTATAGATCCTGAATTTCAGTTACCAACTGCCCGAAATGTTCTCCGAATTTTTGAAGGGTGACAAATGACCCCTTAGAAATTGCATGAGCAGAATACAAGTAAAATTATACTTTCCACATTATTGCCCCGCCTTAGATGCATCGTGAATCCAAATTATGCTGATTTGTTAGAAATTGATGAGACAGTTTAAAACGAAGAATATCCAATGGCCATGTTACTACATTTTAGTCGAATTAATTTGACTTAATGTATGTAACATGTATGATTTCTAAGCGCCCCGCAAGTATGATCTGCAGCTTGGGTATCATATAATTATTTTTATATCTTTTGGGAGAGCCGAGTGGTAGATTCTCTTTATGACTCGTTTTGGAGCATGGAATTGAAATCTTGAATTTCTAATTCAAGATTTAAAATTCTATATATATATTTTTAAAGGTAATTCCAAACTTTTAGTGGCTTACAAAAGTAAGACTACTTATTTTATAATTGAAACAAAATTCTAATCTTCTTTTTGAGTGGGTCCACTCATTTGGGGGTTTCTTTTTGTTTTCGTGTGTTAGTTGTTCTTTGGCCTTTGTACTTCTCTTAATAAAATATTGTGTGTGTGTGTGTGTGTGTGTGTGTGTGTGTGTATATATATATATATGTTGAGAGTCCGGATCCTCTGTTATCAAGCCAACAGAGAATTCATAATACCCTAAAAATCATTGGTCCACGTCAACACTCACTGAAAAAATAAAAAAATAAATAAAAAAAAGCTTAACCACTAGGGTAACAGGAAAATCCTGTTGACCCGATAACAGAGGATCCCGACTCGTTTAATTAACATCGGAGAATATCTTGAGAAAAGTGTAAATTTATTTTTAAGATTAAATAGTAGAAGTGCCAGATTTGCTGGAAATCTAGCCATTCATCATGTAGGTCATCTGATGCATGGACTAACCTAAAATTTTGCCACACAGCTGTAACCACTAATAAACAGCTCATAAAATGCTCATAAAAATGTTTGATCATTGATCTGAACTATCCATCATCCATTCTATCTTTGATTGTCCTTCTCTCTTTAAAATCACATTGATCAAATAATTCTAAACCATTTGATCAATTGCAAGGAAGGTTGATGGTTCATATTGATATTAGACAAGTGCATCCATTGATCTAAATTGTGTATCATGTGGGGTTACTGTTGATTGCACATGCCTCTTAAAAGTGACTTTAGATTATCATAATGGACTTAAACAGTGGTCCATATTAATTATGCCAAAGGTTTATTCATTGATTTGGACCATCCATAATGTATGAGCATTTTTTATTACCCATTCTAAACTCAGCTTGCCATCAAATCCACAATTAAGAAATGGAAGATCCATTTTATACTAGGAAAGGCTTAATTATTATACATCATGTGGGGCCCGCCTTTGATTGTCCAACCCTCCCAAAAATCACTCTCGTACAGTAATGCTAAGTGTTTAATCAATTGACAGGAGATAGAAGGTCCATCTTTTTTTTCTTTTTCTTTTTTTAACAAGTGAGCGCTCACCTCACGCCCACACACACCGCAGTGGGTACTCAAACCCATGACCTAGGTGTGAGACTCCTGTGAGTCTACCACTGAGTCATGAGTAGAGGGACCCAAGTCCATCTTAGTTATATTACAAATTTCTTATTATTGATTTAGGTCATCCATCATGTAGGGCCCACCTCTGATTGCACCTGCATCACAATGCCACTTTCATCTCATCAGCTTAAAAATACATTAACTGATAGGAAATGGATGATCCATATTATTATATTAGAAAGGCTTAATCATTATACATCATATAGGGCACACCTTTGGTTACCCATCCATCTAAATGGATGGAAAGTAAATGGCCCATATTTATTAAATTAGAAAAGATCTAATTAGTGACTTAAATCACTTATCACCTGAGGCCCACCTTCGAGCTCAGGGAAGAAGAGCAGGTACTACTGCATTAGAATATCGTGAGAGAGGCATAGAAAGAAGGGTGCGAGGGATTCATAGGATGCTATTAGGTTACAACTTCTCCAAACTTCGGGATTTTTCGCAGCTTTCATTAACTGATAGGAAATGGATGATCCATATTATTATATTAGAAAGGCTTAATCATTATACATCATATAGGGCACACCTTTGGTTGCCCATCCATCTAAATGGATGGAAAGTAAATGGCCCATATTTATTAAATTAGAAAAGATCTAATTAGTGACTTAAATCACTTATCACCTGAGGCCCACCTTCGAGCTCAGGGAAGAAGAGCAGGTACTACTGCATTAGAATATCGTGAGAGAGGCATAGAAAGAAGGGTGCGAGGGATTCATAGGATGCTATTAGGTTACAACTTCTCCAAACTTCGGGATTTTTCGCAGCTTTCAATTGAGGAAGTAAATCTTTAACCAGGACTGGAATTGTCGGCGACACTGTTGTAGGAAGTCTACGTTTTTACACGTAAAATCACACATAAAAACCGTAAAATCGTGCTCTTCCTACATTCGTTGCAGAGGATTTGGGTCTCCTGAAGGGGCGTTGTGGTTAATCCTGACCTTTCAAATTGTGGCCTGAAAATGGACGGTTAGGAAGTAATAACAACAACCGGTGGTCATACTTTTGGTCACCGTATCAAACGGCCTAAAAATGATCGATTGGTGACTGGTTGGACCCGAGTAGAATCAACGATTATTTTAAAGCCAGACAAGACCTCTCAGTTTTGTATGATTGTTTTAATTCAAACCGTTTGGATTCACAAAAATAGTTCAAACCAGTAGCTGGATTGTTTCCTAACCAGCTCGTGATGCAGTGGTCCGAACCAACGCGGGACTAAGCCATTAGAACAGGCCATGAGCGTACCACTCTAATTCCCAAACCCATGATCGCTTTGCTACTACTGGTAAGATAAAAACTGCTAATTGGTAGGAGGCCACATTTCAAGGAGACCTGTAATCTGTTAAATACCAAGCAGTCTATTAAGTTGTCCATTTGAGAAGCAGCTGCTATTTCGATTCCAAACCACTGAAACAAGTCAAAGGAACAAAATCCGATTTATTTTTATTTTTAAAAAAATTACCTGTATGGTTTGGTCCCAAAAGAAAACAGGTGACTACAATATAATGTTCATCTTTAATCAGGAATTTGTCGAGTCTGCGTTTGGGTGCACAAGTGAACTGAATTAAGAGAAAAATAAAGAAGAAGCTTCCTATCACTTATAATGAGAAAGTTGAGAAAGTTGCTCCGAATTGGAAGATAAAGTTCCCTCCAAGTCCAACTTGGAAGTTCCTCCATTTGAATGTGAATGAAGGCAACTTCAAAGTAACATAATCATGATTTGGAGCTTTATTCTTCAATACCAATGTTAATGGATATAGTTATATCCAATTTGAGTCCGGATCCTCTGTTTGCATCGAAGCAGGAAAATCCTGGTTGTTGCAATCTATTTGGACCGTATTATTACACACTGCATTGCTAACTGCCATGGACCAATGACGATATAGGAAAGCAGGAAAGTCATGCTTGACGCAAATAGAGAATCCTTACTCATCCAATTTAAGCTAATTATTGCAATTTGATTTGATCATGTACCCAAACGCGCATAACAGCTTCACATGAGTCATTGCAGTTCTTAGTAAGTCCTGGTTGTTCTAGTGGCATGTTCTTCCACTCTACATGTTGGGGTGTAGCACGCAGAGTATTTATACTAATGTTACCTAAATCACCAACCCTTGTACATTTTCTGTTCCGCATTCAACGATCTGAAGTACAGGCCACTTGCCATCCAAATCACTAATTTTACCAATTTGAAATCATGGTTCTCTTTTCCTAATGTAGATTAACTCGAAATGTCAATCTATATTCAGAATGCAAAGATTAATACTTCCATTTATGCAATAGCATACAAACATATACCATATTCATATGGTACCTATAATAATAATATTCATCTTTTCATATAGAAATTACAATATGAATTCCTATATAAAATATAGACTATATGTTTATCATATGCAGTGGAGGGACCCACATAATCCTACCCATGGCGTACCACACATCAAAGTAGTGGACTGCATAGCCATTCGATCCACGATCCAGGTAACATGAAGTGAAATTCAGATCTCTCTATATCTATTCTCTTATGAGTGTAGTTTATAGCTATTGCAGGAAAATCAAAGAAAGACGACAAAGATAACAGAGCAACATACATTCTATAACATCAAGGCGCTTCATTTTCAACATTGCCATTTTCGTGGACACTCAGATCAACTAGCTTATGCTGCTGGTGGGCCATGTCATACGTCGCATGGACGCCGAAGAACACATAGTAAATCAGCATAACCAAAGTGCAGATCCCGAATCTCTCGAAAGCTGAGGAAGGGAGTGATCCCATGAGGAACAGATTGGTCGCAATTGACAGAGATGGAAGCCATGGGACTAGTGGGACACCCCATACCTTGGGCGTCTGCTGCTGAGGAAGAAATATCGCTATTCCGGCCGTGCCCAAGAGCCAAAGAGGCACGGTGATGGTGTAGCCCGTCCACTTGTTCGGCCTCAGACCCCAAAACGCTGAAGTTCCCATGGAGGAAGCGATGATGATTATCAAGAAAATGATTAGTTTTAGGAGATTCGACCGTGGTGTGACTCCTCTTGCATAGTATCTCCTTACCAGGAGTGCGACCGCCATCATCATGAAGATGAAGAGCGTGCTGATAGATAGCAGGTTCGACAATACATCCAAACCGGAGAAGAAGGCCATGCAAGCGCTCGATGCAGTTAGAAAGATACCGGCGTAGATCGGGGTTCCTGTTATTGGATGAACCAGAGCAAACAGGGGAGGGATCATGTGGGCCCTGGCTATATGAGTTAAGTAGCGAGCCTGCCCAAGCGCACCCACCAAAAGAACGGTAGTCATCCCTTTGAGGGCGCCAAGAGCAACGAGATACTTAGCCCACTTCATCCCAACGTTCTGGAACGCAATCGAATACGCTGCGTTCCTGTCGATGTCCGTGTACTTCTGCATCATGCCCAGTGAAAGAGCCATAAGGCAATAGATGACGGTGATTATCGACATAGACCCGAGCAGACCCAATGGTATGTCCCTTGAAGGATTTTTAGTTTCCTCTGCCATTGTGGCGATGTTGTCAAATCCACCGTAGGCGAAGTACACAATCGCTGCTGCACGAAAGACACCTTCAACTCCGTAAGGAAGGAAGGGAGTTAAATTATCGGTGTTGGCGTGAGCGAAACCGGCGATGATCACGAACAGAATCACTACGGTGTTTATGGCGGATGCGATCCAGTTGAGGTAAGATGTTTTCCTTGTGCTGATCATGGTGATGATTGAAGCAGCTACCAGGACGACGACTGCAATTGGGTCCAAGAGATTGAAGTCCTTGGCGAGATTTGTTTTAATCCGTAGTGAATTCGGATGACGGTTTATGAGAGTCGCAAAGTACGAAGTCCAAGCTCTTGCGACGGCTGCCCCACCAACGACGCTCTCCAAGAGCAGATTTGCTGCAGTTATGAATGCCGCGAAGTCTCCCAATTCAACCCTCAGGTACGCGAACGAGCCACCTGCGACGGGGATTTCCACCGCGAACTCAGTGTAGCAGAAGACGGAGAGCATCGCAGAGAGGCCTGAAGCGACATACGACAGGACGATGGCGGGGCCCGCATGGTCGTGAGCTTCTTGCCCCGTTAGGACGAAGATGCCGGCACCGATTACAGACCCGAACCCGAACCAGGTGAGGTCCCACCAATTCAGGCACCGTTTCATGTCATTCTCGCTCTGCTTCCGGACCTCCCCGAGCTCACTAGCGTCGGATGATCGGCTAAGGAGCCGGTCCTTAATTCGGAAAAACGTCTGGGAGAGGGCTGATCTGTAGGTGGCCCAGTTCTTGAAGGACTCTTGAGGCAAGAAGTCATCCTTGCTCCATCTCCAGTAGCTTCTTCTATGAATCCTCTCATCAGAGTCTCCTTCCATGTAAGAAATGGGAATGCAGGATTTGAAATTCCAAGATTTGGGTTTTCCCTCTTTCTGTAAGTGGAATGAAATGGGTGATGTGTGAATCTTTTTTGAGAAGGGGAAGAGATTGAGAGATTCTGAAGATAACTAAAATTAATGGAATCAAGTTGACTAGATATCATCGGTAGAGCAGACAAAATAAGAGGACCTGTTTCCAAACCAGGTGGGCCATGTTTGGCTGGCCTGTTGGAATGTATTGTCAAGATGTGGACTGGATTGGTGCATGGAAAAACTGGTTTATTTTGCATTGTGACTTGTGAGGGACTGCCTGTAGTTTTCAAGAAAAATAGGTGATTCCATTGGTCCTCCGGCATCCTAGTTTTTGAAATAAATGGACGGATTTACGCTGGAATGACCAAAACACACATCTACTATTACATATAAAAATCTCCGGAGAAATGTCTTAAAAATTCATCTTAGGGTAGGTGACAAAATACCAAAAAAAATAAAAATAAATAAATTACGGGTGTTCAGGAGCGTGATAGAATCATTCTGAATACATAAAGTTCACCGCTGTATCATAATCGGACTAGATTGGGACTTTTGGGTGCGTTTGGTAACGCCAAATGTCATGAAATTTGGTGCAACCAAACGCACCCAAATCAATAAAAAAAAATGTGATATCTCAATCTTTGCATAGTTCTTAAAATGCTAATATCATATTATGAATATGATGTAGAGCGGGTCGCGGATAGTTTCGTGGCTAAGATGGACTAGAAAAGGCTCGGTCAACGATAGAAGTGATCCAAACAGTCGGACCTTAGATCAGGTGTATCTCACAATCTGAAATGAGTTATCGGGCATAAAATATATGATTTTGGGGTAGAACGATCTACTTTAGCCAACTAACCCTGCTACACCGGGCTATGCAACCCGGAATTGTAAAATACCCCTGGATTAACAGTTGCGTCCATGTTTTAATTTCATTTTTACTATAAATAATAAGTTTTAGTTTGATTATAACTCTTCATCCGTCAGGCTTTAGGAGTTGCACCCAACGTGAAAAAAGCTTAGAATAATTAGGAGAACGGTTTGGTGAAGCTAATTAGGACACTTACTATTTTTGGCCAAAAACCTTGCACACTAGTAGACATCACGGTCGTCTATAAATAGTAAGTTTAATATTTATAGTAAGTCGCAAATTCTAAGAGTTTTAGTTGTAGTTTGATTATGATTTCTTTCCCATTACTTGGTACCCCTATTTAAAGGGTTGTGAACTCGTTTTTAGAAATTAATTAATCAACTTCGAATTTATTAGAATTTATTTATATTTTCTACTTTCTTTCCTCGTGAATTCGAGAAATATCTATGAGGTGACCAGAGAAGCTCAGCAGATTCCGAGTAGTTATCCTCATCAGGTTCATCCCTGCATCAGAATTAAGTAGTTTTAATTTTTAGATGTCTCATTATCGGTCGTCGTCATAGTCATAACCATGACATCGTCATTGTTATCATTATCATTCATTCTTCGCAGCATTGTCTAAGGTATTTGGGATCAGCTTTGCAAATGTCCATCCAGAGAATCAGAAATGTACTTTTACTTTCTCTTATTTATTTATTTATTTATTTTTAAATGCATTTCCTTGCCATTACTGCTGCTGCATCTTTCTCTGGGGATGATACCATGAAACTACTATCATTAAAACAATGACACCAGTTCTAAATGGCCATTTCGGCAGGCTGGCCAATCATTTGGACCGTTCATCTCACGAATTCCTGCGATATCCTAAACTCATACAAAATTGTATTCCAGAGAACTTCAGGCCTTTCTTTTTCTTTTTCCTTTATTTTCCCCACCAGGGACTGATCAGAAAATCAGGATCACGATGTTAGTCCTACTTCTTACTATGAAGCGGATTGTGTCTTGCACTTAGTCTAGGCAGGGGGTCTGTGGAGACCAGCATGATGTATGAGTTTTATCCACGCTGTCCATCCATTTATCTAGATTATATTAGGTAATGAGCTTAAAAATGAGGCATATTCAAGGCTCAAGTGGACCACACGGTGGGGATTGGAAGCCCACCATTAAAAACTTCTTGGGAGCTGCATAAGTTTTTATAAAGCTAATATTTGTGTGTTCCCTTCGTTCATTTAGGTATATATGACCTTGCGAATAAGTTGGATGGCAAATTAATATCAGCCCGAGGAACGTTTCAACTGTGGGCATCAGTATCACCTCTTCTTCCTGTGATGTCGTCCACTTGAGCCTTGGATGTGCCTCATGTTGGGCTCATATACTAAAGCGGTAAAAAAAAAAAATGGATGGACGACTGGGATAAACCCTATCATCACAGTTAGCCCCACAGAGCCTATGCCTGGACCGAGTCGGTAATGGCCGGACGCAGTCCGCTTCCTTCTTGCTGCAACTAGTCAACGGTGGGGCCCACAATATGGGCAATTGAGATTACGGACCGGCCTACCGAATCAGCAAATCTTGACTAGTAATTTCACCGAAACAGAAATCATTGTCCTTTTGTTTGAAGAAAAAAAAAAAACAACATATCCAACGTCATGTCATCGTCATCATCTAAAAGTGTGTGTGTATATATATATATATATATATATGTGTGTGTGTGTGTGTGTGTGTGTGTGTGTGTGTGTGTGTGGGAAAAGGTACTATGCGCTCGAGCGTAAAGCGGTCTCCATGAGGTCGAGCTGGGGTGGGCCCCACCATGATGCCGTTCGAACATCTATCCCCTCAGTCAGATGCACCATCCCTGGACAGGCCCACACGGCTGAAAATCACGTTCATCTGAGACTTTTGTGGGCCACACCACGTCCAGAAGTGGAGAGGGGCCGTGCACCATTCAAACATTCAAAACCACTTGTGGCCCCTTTTTGAGACGTTTTTTGATGATCAACACCGTCCATCATGTGTATCCTACTTGGATGTAATTTAGACCAATTTTCAGGTGGTATCCACATCTTAGGTGGGCCCCACCAAGTGATTTTATATGTTTTCGCATGTATACTCATGTTTTCAGAAGGTATGGCCCACCTGAGTTCCTTGGACGGTCGATTTCCAGCCGTGTGGGTCCCACTTGGAGCGATACATCTGGTGGACAATGTGGATCTTCGAACGTCATCACGGTGGGGCCCACCCCAGCTCAACCTCATGGATGGCCGCTTTACGCTCGAGCGCATAGTACCCTATATATATATATATATATATATATATATATATATATATATATATATATATATATATATATATATGGAAAAGGTACAATGCGGTCGAGCTGACGATAAGCTCCCATGAGGTTGAGCTGTGTGGGCCCCACCGTGATGCATTTCGACCATCAATACCGTGCATTTGATGGGTCCCCCTTAAATTATGGGATATTTCAAAAATCAGCCGTATATGGAACTCAGGTGGGCCATACCATCTAAATTTATATGAAGACATCGTTAAAACATATAAAAGCACTTGGTGGGGCCCACCTGAGTTTTTCATCCGCCTGAAACTTGGTCTGAACCCTCATTCAAGTGGGACACACATAATGGATGGGCTGGATTTTCAAACCACATCTCGGTGGCCCTCAAAAATGGTTATAAATGTTTTAATGGTGCACGGCCCCTCTCCACTTCTGTAGGTGGTGTGGACCACAAAAGACAAGGATTGACTTGATTTTTGAGACCTAGACCCACGATGGAATGGTGCATCTGACTGATGGGGTAGATGTTTGAAACACATCACGGTGGGGCCCACACAGCTCGACCTCATGGGACATACTTGTGAGGTCGAGCGCATAGTACCTTTTCCCATTCCCACACACACACACACACACACACACACACACACACACACACATATATATATATATATAATGGGAAAAGGTACTATGCCCTCGAGCGTAAAGCGATCGTCCGTGAGGTCAAGCTGGGTGGGCCCCACCGTGATGCCTTTCGAACATCAACACCGTCCACCAGATATACCATTCCATGGTGGGCCTGGACGGCCCAAAATCAAGTCAATCTGTGACTTTAGTGGGCCACACTACATACAGAAGTGCAGAGGGGCATGCACCATTAAAACATTCATAACCATTTTTGAGGGCCTACGGAGATGTGTTTTGCAAATCCACCCATCCATTATGTGTGTCCCACTTGAATGAGGGTTCAGACCAAGTTTCAGGTGCATGGAAAACTCAGGTGGGTCCCACCAGTGCTTTTATATGTTTTTGGCATGTATACTTATGGTTTTAGATGATGTGGCCTACCTAAGTCACGGATTGACCTGATTTTGGGCCGTCCAGGCCCACCATGGAATGGTGCATCTGGTGGACGGTGTTGATGTTAGAAAGGCATCACGACCTCACGGATGACCACTTTACGTTCCAGCGCGTAGTACCTTCCCCCCCCCCCCCCAACACACACACACATATGGGAATGGGAAAAGGAACAATGGGTGGAGGATGCCAACCATAGAAACTTTCAGATGAAATGTGGGTACTAAAGTGTTGCATATAAATCATCTGACCCAATCATCAAGTGGGGCCCACCAGGATGAAGATATCCACTAACGCTCTAGTCACTAGAAAACATAGGTGGACCACAAAAGGTGAATATATAGGTCTAGGCGTGAGTGTTTTTCCCCGTACTGTGTCCCACCGGAGTTTTGGATTGTCTTAATTCTGTCAACTGTGGTGAACATTAGGAGTCTCACCAGATGCAAGGTTTGGATTCCACATAAACACCACGTGTGGGCCCCACACAGCTCCAGCGTTATTGTATGTAGGAACGTGCATGATCATTCCTTTGCATAGAAAGGAATTGCTTGTGTCCCGACTCAGGATACAGCATGTGTCCCCACCCACTGGGCCCTCAGGCTAATTGGTCCTATTATCCGAACCGTCCATGTTGCGGACTGTTAGATAAATAATACACAACGGAGAATAGAAGAAAACGATAACGAAACAATCAGATCTGTCAGGTTCAAGGCTTGACTTCTATAATCAATTTCTCAAGACAGATTTGCTGCCCTTTTTCTGGAATTTTCAGCAAGTGCAAACAAAGGAAGTCTGCAAATTATCTTCAGGATACAATGAACACTCAATCCGATTTTCAACACAAAAATTTGCACATTTAAGTGTTGCACAGATCTCTAGTTTTGACACCGATATGCCTTAAGACGTTCAGAGAAAACTCAGTAAGAGATTAAATCGAGAGTAATTGCACAGAAGATGATCTAATCTTAATGATTTTTGAGTATATCTTCTGGATTATAGAATCCAGGATTTATATCAATTGAAAGGTTATGGATTTCATCCTGAAGAGGTGCAAAAGTGCCTCTTCAAGAAATCCATACCCATTCACAGCAAATAATTGCCTTCCATGAAAGGACATGACTCTTTGTCCTATGGCAGTTATTTTTGTACCCATTCAGACAGAAACAGTTATCCAACAGGAAAAACTGTATCCACATAAGCGACACATGGCATAAGTGTCAATGTACAATCATGTCACAATTACTCCCACATGTACAATCATGTCACAATTACTCTCAATTAATAAAAAAAAGGTAATAAATCATCAGGGTACCATGGCCCAAAAAATTTGAACCGAGTGCCAAAAAGACTAAGGTTCTTATTGCTAAGTGCGCGGGCGGACGGTGCTCGAGGAGATTTGAACCCTGGTTGCATAAGCAAAAACCCCTTCTCTTACCGACTGGCTATACACACTATTTATGGAAAGTTTAAATAATTAATATATTTATTTACTTTCTAAAAATAACTTTTATTTTTGAAATTTATTTTTTTATTTTAAAAAACACAACACGGACTTTATGCTACACAGCCACTGCAAGAAATTTAAACTAAATGGATGACTGTGATCATCACTCTCTACTTGAAAAGAAAATTTTCAATGGATGGGATTCTGCTCTAAAATCAAAAGTTAAGATCATCAATGAATCTTGCTTGTGGGGACAATAGCTTATTCATGGTAGTAAACGAAATTCATAGCACTTGTGCCATAGGTCTCAGTCATTCATAAAGTGGGCCATTCCATGAGTTGTCCATGGTTCGAAAATTGCAGAGGTATAGATACACCCAATCTTCTTATACCATAGCCCAGTTGGAATGATTTGTCTAGAAGGACTCGTGTGAGTCGACTCAAAGTCAGTAGCTATACCAATCTGGTTCGTTGCCACTGAGCAATGCCCGAAGTAATGAATATAAGAAATCCATGCAATTGATCAAATATCCACCATCTTGCGTTTGGGTAGGTGAAGACATCATTTTGGAGAAATCAATGAGTGGGCCACACATGTACCAAAATAATCGTTGGACCATCTGATGATGGAACTGGAATGACTTTTTCGTCTCTGAAACATGTCAGTGGGGCCCAACATGATGACCAGCCGGAATCTCACCAAAGAAAAATATCGTTGGAGAGAGAAGGAAAATGATTCGGTGGCAACGTGCTCATCCATTTATTTTACGGGCTTGCATTACAAAAATATCCCCTCAGTAGACTTCGACGACTTTTGACTCCAACGCGGGGATATCGATGGGCAGACGATCACCTCACACCACACGCACTTCTACATGCGTCCACACGTACGGATCGACACGTGTGTGAGTCATCTGAGCAATGCATCAGATCATCCTCACTTGCTAGATCTACTGTCCAGCAGATGTATGGACTGGCTTGATGTTTGATGTAGATCATATTTACGAAGATGGCCCCCTATGCACGGCTTGGATGTCCCGCACGTGCTTCGGTGGCATGTTTGAGCACGTGGAGTGCCCATGGAGAGATGCGGGTGGGCTAGGAAACCTCATTTATTGCTAGAGGGCTCACAAAAACTGTAGCCTTAGATGACTTAGACTAAGATACAATGGACGTTAGATGGTGATTTGCTAGTGGGCCACTTGCATGGGGACGCGGATTGCGTCCTACCCCCGCCCGGACGGTAATCCGACCGGGCAGGGCTCGGTGGGGCCCACCGTGATGTATTTGTTTTATCCACACCGTTCATCGTTTTTCTTAGATCATTTTAAGGCATGAGCCAAAAATTGAGGTAGGTCCAGGGCTTAAGTGGATCACAAAGTAGGGATTGAACGTCCACCATTAAAAACTTCCTGGGAGCTGGAGAAGTTTTGGATGAAGCTGATATTTGTGTTTTCACTTCATCCAAGTCTGCCTGGTTGGGTGGTAAAAAAATGATATGAGAAAAACGATAAACGGCGTGGATAAAACACTTACATCACGGTGGGCCCACAGAGCCCTGTCCGGGCGGGGGTAGGACGCAATCCCGTCCCTTTCATGGATGGATGGATGGCGACGCTGTACGAAAATAACCCATACTCTTATGAAGCATTCCACTTCTCCTTTGAGTCCACCAATTATCGGTGTTCACAGAATATAGGTGTGGGACACCATGCATACCCCAGCCGGTTGCTAGACGAGAAGACTTGGCACGTGTCACACACACAAAAGTCGGGTGCAAGCGCTGGACCACAATATTTTGATGATGTCTCGATGATAATACAAGAAGATGACACAAGTGGGCCACCCCACAGGGAATTGAAACCTTCCTGGGTCCCACCATGATGTCGGTCCACAGAGCCGTTTTTGTGTTGCATCGGCTCCCTAGTCCCACAACTGTTGTTCATCCGGAAAGCGGATTGGCTGGCGTACCACACACCACCGACCTGGCTGGTGTGTTGACGTCACCAAGTTCTGTGGGTCCCATCATGAGAGATGTGTTCTATCCGAACTGTCCGCAGGCTTGAGCAAAGAATTAGACAGAACTAAAGATCAATTGGACCACACTACAAAAAGCAGTGGGGATTGAACATCTACCATTGAAACCTTTTCAGGGGTCATAGAAGTATTGGATCAATATGATATTTATTTTTTCCCTTTATCCAAGTCTTTGTTACCTTATGAATAGATTGGATGGAAAATAAACATTATGGTGGGCCTTACGTAATGTTTTAAGGGTGAGAATCATGGTCCTATTGCTATTTGTGGTGTGGTCAACTTGATTTTTGGATACAACTCAGTTTTGGGCTAATGCATGAAAAATGATCTCTCCAAATGAATGAACTATGCGGATATGATAAAACACATCATTATGGGCCATGTAACTTTAACCTCCTTTGAACCGTTGGTTCAACTTGGAGCTCGAGGAGCGTCAGCGCTCTTCTCACGACACGTACCTACACCAGCCAGGTCGGAGGTGCGTGATACACCAGCCGATCCACTGAAAATCCAAACGGTACTGTACAAACATTTAAACCGAGAACCAAATAATCACAACTCCACACCAAACCAGTGTGGACCGAATGGTCAGCCCATGCAAGAGTAATTGTTCCACTTCAGAAGGTGGCATTGTGTGCGCTGGACCAATTATGACACTTCCATCCCCGCTGGATGGAAGGTTGAATGCAATCTGGCCCACTACAGCACCGTTTGTCCTTGAAGTGGACCAACGCTATTAAAGGAATCAATGGGGGTTGATAGGTCCACCCCATGTGAGGCGTAAGTCCGAATTCCAGGGCTTGGTTAAAGTTTCAGGCCGCGTCGGATTGAGTCTCAGTGGCTCCTAGTGATCGATGGTCACGGCTTGGGTAGATCCTGACCATGATTGCTGAAATTTGCAAACGGGATGACCTGGTCTGGGTTTAGGCTTGTGGAACATTGCCACACTTGCGATGGGCCCAGATCTTGCAGTACTGGGTCCAATTTGGCCGACCCTGGCCCAGCTTAGAAGAGGCTGTGGACACCAGCTTCAGCTAATATTGGGAATTGAAACAAACAACATACACTCAGAGGCCATTTGTTTTGCCGTTCCTTGGAGAATAAGCTTATTTTTCAAGATTTGTGTGTGGGTCCATTGTGGTATGTATGGCCTGCATCCAACCTGTCCAGTAGGGTTGGACTAGTGTGAATTTGGACGCCCAAAAAAAATCAGTACAGTCAGAGAATCATGTGGGCCACCACCTGACTTGAAGGTTTTGGGTGATTATCAATTATTTTCTGTTGCCTCACATCTAATAATTGTATAGGCATGATTTTGGGGCATCCCATCAGAGTTCAATTAATGCGCAGGTTAGATGACCGAAGTGGATTGCATCTTATTCCCGCGGGACTCTAGCCAGGGATCAGCTGATCTATGTGGGGCCCAACCATGATGTATTTGTTTATCCATGCTGTTCATTCATTTTTTTCAGATCATTTTCAAGTATGAATGCTAAAAATGAGGCAGATCAACCCTAAAGTGAACCACATTATATGAATCTTGCATTTAACACTTTATGCACTTAATGCAACCCAAACTTAATACTTGGTATGGTTCACTTGAGCGTAAGATCTCATTTTGAACTCATATCTTAAAAGATTACACGAAAAGAGATGTACGGCGTGAGTAGAACGCAATCCGCTTCCTTAAATGACACGCACACAACACTATAAGCCCTAAGCTCCCTGCAAACAGATGAATAAGTAGGAATAAATTTTTCACAGAGATGAACTACATATTACAGTCTCTTTTATTTAAGGCTGGCAAAGGGTTGTGATTAGGCCACCAAAATCAAATTTTTTAATAGGGCTTTCTCGAAGGTGCGATCCATTCCTAGGCTGAGATTAGGCCACCAAACAATGTATATATTGTCTCTGGATTGGATGTATCCCATGTTTTCCTATACTATGTTTGGAATGTATGCAATTAAAAGTAAATCCTGAGATTTCCTTTCAAATTACACTTGAGTAAAGGAAAAATTTATCATTTCACATTTTCCAACACAAGGTTCATTTTCCAAAGCCTATAAAATTAATTTTAATATTATCCCACACTCCTACCGTACATGTTATTCACAATCTCAAGGTAGGATTAGCAATGCAATTCTATTTAATACAACTTAATACTACTCGCCAAACAGCCCTTATTGAATAGCCTTAAGCTACATGTTGAAGAATCTGCCTCCGGCAGAAAATAGTTTTGATGGCAAGGAATATATACTGTTGACATGCGGACGTGCAGACGTGAAAATAGTTTATGGCAATCAACCATACATCTTACTTTATATATATATATATATATATATATATATATATATATATATATATATATATATATATATATATAAACATCTTACTTATCGGTCCACATTAAGTCCATTGAGTGGATATGATTGTTAGAATTGTATCCTAAAAAATCAATATTATTAAACCTTAATAGCATGATACATTTATTGGTAAGCCCGCAAAACAAATATGCCTGCAATTTATAAGTAATTTCTAAACACCTGTATTATCCATCACAATCTACCGTAGTATTAATGTGCTTTGCTGGTGGTAGTCGTGAGGATCCTGACACGACATCAGCTGGGGCATGATCTGGCTGCTAGAATACTTTTGGCTTACAAGTAATTGAAATTAAACTGTCCAAATTATGGGATCCCAGCCTGCAAAAATGAACTAAAACTGTCGCTTAGATGTTTATCTGACTATTGGATTAGCGGACATTCATTGGACGGCTAAAGATGAAAAATATATAAGGGCCCTTTTTCCACAAACAAGCGTCCACGGTTGGCTTAAGTTAACCAATCTTATTTTGGAAGGGCGACGCAGGGACAATAATTTATATAATTGAATTAGCTCAATTTGAATTAATGTGTGTCACTTCTGCAATTTCAGGGTATCAAGTAAGCTTGTGTATCAAGCAACGTAAGCTACCAGAGCATCAAATAAACTGCCGGAGTATCAAGCAAATCCCTGATGTCGATGCCTTGCTTCTGCGATAGGCAAAGGGGAGTTATATGATACTCAGGAAGCGCATAACGCTTGATACACAGGCGCTTAGAAATTGTTGACGTGGCAACTACCGACTCAAATTAAACCTACAGAATTGTGTAGAACACTCTTCTGAAGTCACAGTCCCAGTATCAAATTGGTTGAACGAACCTAACCTCTGAGTTGTGGACACTAGTTTACTGTAATCAAACCATTGGATAATTTCATTTTTAACCATTCACTAAATGTCCAACAATCTGATAATCAGATGATTAACTAAGAGTAATTTTTTGTTTCATGATACATCTAAACCTGAAATCATAATGTGAACAGTTTAATTTCACTTACCTGTATGCCACGTGTGCAATTTGTAAGTAATTTTTTAAGTGCCTGTATATCATCTATCACACTTTGCCAAGTACGAAAGTTTTTCTACGGGAATCCGGAAAAAGTACGGTCACGCGTTGCTTTTTACCCGAGGCACCAGGACTCTTCGTAAGCGATGTACCCTCCTGCGAGTTACTAAAGTGAGCCCTACTCTCATCTTGGCCCCACGTAGCCGCGTGTGGAGAGCAGTTGGGTCCCACCGTTTCGTTTGCTCGGCATTAGCAGCTGTGGCTCAAAATTCATGCCGGTCTGGTCATCAGGTGGGTCACACCTGTGTAAAGGAAGCGGACGGTTGTAAAGCCTACCTAATGACTTTACCCGACCTAAAATAATAATAATAATAATAATAATAAAAGATCGAGCATCTCCGATTAGTGACTCACGTACCACATTCGGACGTGCCGCGGCTTCAGTGGATGGGGGCCACATGATGTATGAGGCTTGCATACACAACGTCCATCTTTTTTTTCTTTTTCTTTTTTTTTTTTTTTTTTTTTTTTATTGGTTCATTTTAGTGGATGATCTCAAAAATGCATCATATCCAAATCTCGGGTAAACCACACCACAGGAAAAAGGGGTGATCAACTATTAAAAACCTTTTGTGGGCTATAAAAGTTTTAGATCAATCTGATATTTGTGTGATCCCTTCATCCATGTCTTCGTTACCTTACCAACAAGTTGGTTGGCAAATAAACATTCCGTTAGTCCTCGTAGAAGCTTTTAATGGTGGGTATTCAATCACCATGGTTTCCTGTGGTGTGGTCCGCCTAAGATTTTGATCTTTTTTATTTGTGAGATCATGCCCTAAAATGGGCTGTCAAAACGGATGGATGTTGTGGATTTAAGACGCACACTTCAAGGTGGGCCCAACAGTCAGGGATCCACCAAAGCTGCGCCCATTGGGATAAGTGAGAGTAGGATTCAGATGGCTACTCACGCTAGTAGAAATGGCATCGCTCTCCTCTTAAAAACAAATCCAAGCTATCAATCAAACCCCCGCAAATCCATCAAAGCCCATCAATCCCATGGAAGCCACATTCTGCTTATCTCGCCACCTCTGTATGAAGCCCATCTTCACCACACCTTACAACAGATCAACCATCATCCACTTTCACGTCGATCTCAGCTTCAACCGCCACTGTTCACTGCCTGACCGCACTCTACAATCATGGCCCACCCACAAGGCCCATCGAAAGACGTCAGCCGTCAACTCTCTTCCGACTCCTAAAGACAAAAACAGTGGCGATGGTGGGGTTGAGCCGCCCATGTTGGTGAGGACAACGGTAGTAATGGCTTGTGTCCTGGGAGCCATATGTTTGAGCGGCATGGTGGGCCCACGGGCGATCGCAATCCCACTAGGAATTAATTTGAATAATTTCCCGTGGCCGATGGGAAATCAAAACCCTACAGGTAGTGATCAGAACGATAATCCGATGGGAACTATAGGAAATGATCAGAAGGATAACCTGATGGGACTTAATGAGAGAGCACTCAAGGCGTTGATGGATACAAGTGGGCCACCCCCTCAGAAAGCAGAATTGGAAAAGGCCAAAAGCAAGCTGGATGAGCTTATAGAAGAAGAGCGATTTGAGTTTACCGATTTGCAGGTTTTGTAGTGTGCACATTTCCCATTTTCTTTACAACTTTTATTGCTGTGTTTGGACGTTCTCTCACAATTGAATTGAATTGCAATTTTATTAGTTGGGTTAGTTGAAATCATGAAATTGCACTCACTCTCCCATATAACTTGCAACCAAGTTGGTTTCAAGTTGCACACTTGCATGATATCTCCTACGTGATCGACTGTTTATTTGAAGTATGGTACCAAATGGATTTTAGATACACCTTAACTCAGTTGGCATAAGTCTTAGGGTCGTTTGGTTGATGGTAATAGGTGGTAAATGGATGCACATGGGAAGGAAAAAAAAAATAAAAAATCATTTGATTGATGATAAACAATGGAAATTGAAATCAATGTGAAAGAAATGCAGCATAATCGTTCGATCATATGCAAATACCAGAAACGGTTGGATTTTTTAAGGTAGTCCCACTTTTATGGTCCACCCAAGGCTCAAAATTCCTTTTTTTTTTTTTACTCAGGTATATACACACACACACACACACACACACACACACATTCTTTTTCAATGGGTATATTACAATTATTATGTAGAATGTCAAATATATTAATTTGGGGTGTTAAAACTGATTTACTTAATGCATGCAATCTAATTATAGACACTCAAACACAATTTTTGAAGTCCAGTGTAATTACAACCATCCAAATACCCAGATCTATAGCTCAAGTGGTAGATTGAGTGAAATATACCTCGTTTCAACACTGAGGTCTTGGTATCGATTCCCTATTAGGGATGGCTAATAGTGAAGTGTGAACTGGCAATGGGCGTACAAACAAGCTAACCAAAAAACAAAACTAAAAAAATACAACCATCGATTCCAATTACCGTATGATTTGGATTCCAATGTATTTCAATTACAAGCATCCAAACAAGCCTGATGATGATGATTTATGACAGATAGGTATTTAGAAATATTTATTAATATATCTTAATCCATTTTTATATTGGGTGTATCATTGACTGGGTGTTGGGTATCAGTTGGTAATTATAACCGCCTGCATTGAGTGGAATGTTAGTGGAAAAGATTTAATAGTGTGCATCTATGGGATCAATTCTCATTAGAAAAAGATTGTGTGCAAAAATTTCTACCATAGCCAGTGATTTTGATTTATTCAACAAATTATTATAATTCAATTCTCCAATACATATACAAACATATTCAAACGTACTTGCACAAAATATGTGAATATGGAAAAAGTAATGGTCATTTAATTATAATTATCATTATTATTATCTGAATATATTCCATTTTTGGAACCTTTTAATATTTCACCTAACAGCTAACAATTATCTCCTATTTTTTGCTAAAGAAAAATGGATTAGGATAAAATTCTACTAGATTTTCTAAACAATCACAACTTTGGATACAGATAGAAATCATTTTGTAAATTTAAATTTTTTTATAATTCAAACAATGAAAAATATCAAATTAAAAAAAAATAATAAAAAAAAATCTTTTACTAATGATTTCACCAATCCAAAAAATGCTTGAAATTAAGAACTTTCCCCCACTTGACTGCATGTATTTCCAAACTTTGACCGTACAGATGGGGGTGGAAAGACCCATTTGTCTATCTATTTTATTTTTCTGAACGCTTAAAAAACAGACGAGGCAAATGGATTACACATAATAAAGGGTTGGATATCATGAACTTAAAAAGATTTCCTATAAAAACCTCAACAATATTTTCGCTAACAGCATTTATCATAACCATTTTTCCAACTGTGCAGGATCTTACACGCAAGCTGAAAATGACTGACAGGGCAGATGCAGCGATAAAAAAATTACAAACCAAGTATGAAACCTTCCGCAGAGAGAACCGCGGTCACGAATTTTATGAATTAAAGTTAATATTAGTAGAGATGCTTATCTACCAAGTACTCCTCTAAACTCAAATCTTCTCTTGATCATTTTTCATAATTCTCTCCTTGGTTTTTATTCATTAGAGGGTTAGGATTGCCCAATCAGAATCATTAATAACCAATCCATGGTGGAGACAACCAGTACGAAAGTCCATATATACCGATTTCAATTGTTCACTTGTTCGACTGGCTGGACCACTAGTACTGTTCAAGGGTTGCCCATCTACGATGTGGGTCCACTAGGACAATAGACTATCTACAACTCTTACGTTAGTGATGATCAGGGCAGCAAAGATGAATTCCTTGTTATTGTGGCAGGGAGAATATCAAAAAGCTATAACGCTTCTGCAACCAAATTACGGAAGAGGTTCTAAAGCAGACACCAAAGGGGGCCCAAATTCCAATGACGTGGAAGTGGAACGTTTTGTCATGTCGGATGCTAGGCCTGAACTATACCTGGTGAATCTTTTATTTATTTATTTATTTAAATTCCGTTCTCTCTCTCTCTTATTTTCTTGGATTGAAGGTTTGGATTGGGCCTGCCCAAATCTTAAAACCTAACGCCCGACCCCAGCAAAGTCCTGGCACAACAGGCTCAAACCTAACATTTAAGATTGTGCAATCAGCCAGATATTCCTGGTATGCTCCACCAGCAATGGGGCCCGCAGTTTGGACGAGCCAGATTTATTTTATGCCTATACCACAACCACAATGGCAAAATGGATATGATTATCGTTATGGGATATCTGTACACATTTGATTTTGGTGATACGTCTGATGAATTGCATGTATTTGTTCGTGCAATACAGGCTGCTGCATATCTACTAATTGGTGATGAACGGGAGGCTAGAAAGAAGTGGACAGATTTTCAAGAGAAGGCTAAAGGGTCTTTTGGCCCGCCACCCATGATTGACGGTAAAGATGGTAACGGAGGTGGACCACGACTGGCCCAAACCATGAAGTTTGAAAATTTTAAAGCTGGCATGGAGGAACTAAAACGAAAAATAGAAGCAGCTAAGAAGAAGCCCAAGTGATGGGAATTCTCTCTTGATAATCATTTATTGTTGTTGTTGTTGTTGGTGGTTTTTTTATTATTTTTATTTTTTTAAAAAGCTGGCCTGATGAACGGTCCATACTGTTAGGACTTCTCTTCGCAGAAGCATTTTCACCGTATATGTAGTTTTTTCGCAAAACAATCATCACCATATACTCAGGTATTCATGGAATTCAATAGAGGAGGTGGTTCTTTTCGACAGAAAGAAAGCTGACATCCAACAGCAGGAACTTCTTCTTTCTTTCTTTCTTTTTTTCTTTTTTCCTTTTCTTTTCAGGTGAACGTGGACCATGGCTATATTTTCTTTTTAACCTGCCATTTTGTAGGCCAGATCAAATGGATGAGATGACGGGGCCAACAGATCAACAGTGCCATGGCCCTACTTGCATGGACCAGGTCCTGTAGCACAAGATCAATGAGATAACTAGATCATTGTAGAGAAAATTGATTTTATGAAATAATATAACAATGTATTATTAATCTATAACAATGTCTTGACACTTCATTTCAAAATAATAACTAAAAGTGAACACTACTTTATAGATAACCCAAATCTATAACTGTACTTCTATTAAATAATCAGTGTGGATTGTTTGTTTTTCTTCCTATTGATCAGATGATTAAAATCATTCAATCAAGAGGAATGGACAATCAAAGGTGGAGCCCACCTTCAATGTGGACCATCCATCATGTAGATCCCACCTTCAATGTGGATCGCCTATCATGTGGGGTCCATTAAGGTGGGTTGTCCATCTTTGCGCACTCAACTTTGACAGCTACAATCCATCATATAGTGAACAAGTTTTTATTTTTATTTTAATAGTCTTTTATTTAATTTATTTTTTACTGAATTTAAGACTATTTTTTAGCTTTAGAAAATACATCTAGTATAAAAAGTATCTAAAAAATAATATTAATTCAAATAATTAATTGAAGAGAGCAACGAATTTTTGTGGAGCTTATTTTTACGCTTCTACTCAATAGGCCCTAAATTTTATACAATGTTGCCGATGGATTGGATCAAAAGGCTAATCAAATTGTTGATTGGACCTATTTTTGTGCAAATGATCTTGACCGTCCATGTTAAGGCAATGGATCAAGTAGTTAATATTTGTTGGATCAGTTTGATGTTTCCATGGTAGCCCATGAAATGTGCATTATTGGAATTGATGAGCAATCTAGGTCTTCCAAGCAACTAAGAACACTATTACTTACAATACTCTAATAAAGGATTTTATTTACCTGCTCGTTTACTTCTAAATTTTCTCTTATAGAGATAATTTCATTTACATGCCCATTTACTCTCATAAAATGATTTTAACTTTTGTTAACCACATGTGAAGAAACCTTTGGAAGCACCCGAGCCATTTTGGTTTTGTTGCCATCCATATCATATATTCGGACCGTTTATTAGGTCCAACTACTCTTCTTCTACTACCTTTAAAAAATCAAAATGATTGGTTGAACCAAACCGCATTTACGGGCTTATAGAAATGGATGGGCAAGATCGTTCATAGAAGATAGGTCCAATCACAAATATTTAGGACCATCCGATTACTATGATTTTTACAGAGAAGTCAAAGAACGGGGGAGTGGGCCTAATATGGACGGTCCACATAGATTATGCGGAGGCCAACATGTTCAATTGCAACTAGATGCATGGAAAGGTTTTCATACACTTGGTATACGTGAACATCTCACTTACTTGTATTAGAGATTTAGGTGGGTTCCACTCTTTAAAGTGTTAACTGAATGTAAGGGTGGAAATGGCAGGAGCTTGGGTTCTTTCAACTTGGCCTGAGGGTCAGGCCCAGTCCTAGGCTTGAAATCTAAGTCCGTTGCCGAACTCGGCTCAAGCGACCAATGAATGGCCTAGATTTATGTAGTTGGACTAGTCGTGGATTGGGGGGACACTCAATAAAAATAAAAATTAGATTAGACAGCTGTTTCAGACCGTTGGTCATTCCACTTTTTTTGTTACAGGGCCAAATCCGGCCCGTTCCTCTAGGGTGAAGCCTTTGTAGCCTCTGACTTAGTGAACTAGGCCTGGGCCACGGTCCAGCCGTAGACAAACCCATTGCCATCCCTCGAAGTGAGTGGATAACTAAAGTCATGCAAGAAAAGGCACGCAAAATGGACAGGAGTAAAAGATGGAATGACCGTCCATTATTTGGCAGGCCTTTATTTGAATGGATGTGATCGTTAGATCAAGGTGAAATTGGGGCTGTTTTCAATACATGATGGACCTTTGTCACCATCGTGACCATAGGTTGGCTCACTTGAAAGTGGACAGCTTTTATGTTGACTGTCTACTTTTTCAGCCTCTAGACATTTATTTCGGGATGTGGCATGTCATGTAGTTGTATGGTGAATGATCCTGGACCATCCATCTCAGAGAGAAAAATGCACTGGACAATGCAATCATAGCCATTAATTTTTAATCTTTCAAAGATTAAATTAGAAAACAGTCAATGGTGGGAGACCCACATTATTAGCGGCATGGATCTCATCACTTTCCTTCCTCTTTATTCAAAGAATGGCACATGGCTCCCTCCTTTTAAGCTCTCCTTCTTCTACAAGGAAACGGAAACCTTGCATGTGCAAAGGGAGACATGATCTATACCTTCCTTGGATATGAGCAATTCCCAACAAAAGTGCAAAGAGAGACATCTATACCTTATCTCTCCTTAAGAAAGTGTTTGGAATCATTGAGAAAATAATAAAAAATAAAAATAAAAGGTGCAGTTTAGCTATTTGAAGTCCATCAAATGGTGCTAATGGTATTCCTCAGAAATACACATATATAAGTAGCACACACACCCATTATTTCTTGCAGATTTTACACTTCCTGGCTCTTGTTTTTGCTTGGACGTTTCTTTGCACAGGTAATTATTTCACCTAGAAAATTCTATAAAGCGTTTATCACTGATCAGTTGAATTTTACTTTACCTAACAAGTCTTTATCAGCTGCCTCCACTTTCTCTGAAAATGTCACTTAAAATACCATGAGGGTATAATACACTTCAAGAAACACAAGGTGGAGAGAAAAGGTGTGGACTATGGACAGGTGCCTAGCATATAAAAAGAGAGAATGGCACAACTATTTGCAGAGGTGACCTATCTTCACTTTTTCCTATGCTATAGCTCACTCCATTCTCCAATCTACCTTTTTTTTTTTTTTCAACAAATGTATGAAGCGGATAACACACCATCATCGCAATGGCCCCCACCGGGCCTTTCTCAGATATGGTCTCGTTAGCAATATGCTCCGCTCACCAAAAGAATTAAAAGGATACAAATGCTTTCCAAGAAACAAAAGCTCACATATCTTTGCAGGGTTAAAATTGACCAGACATTGGTCAATACTAAAATGTGAGTCATTTGAGGGCTTTTTGCGGGTGAACCCTGGACCATTTCTTAGAAAGCAATCATATTTTTTAATTTCAAAAAAAAAAAAAAAAAAAAAAAAAAAAAGAAAATCATTTGAAATATCTTCCCATGCCCTTCGAATATTTAAAATTCCATTATGTAAAAACTAATTGCAGTAGTAAAATTATCCCCCGCTACTCACAGTATATGGTATATAGATTTATCAATTAGCAATTCATTATCACTATCAAGGGTACACATAAATAAAATTTTACATGAATCAAAATGGCCCATAGCGGTTGTTTTTAATCTCAATTTTTTGAAATGCAGTTAGGGCAATGACCATGAATAAGGCGTACAAAGCCTAACGTACTTCAATCAATCAATGCCTTCTTCTGAGAGAAACCAACTTCATTTGTCTTGATTTTCTTTGTACATGGGTGAAGAAGATACTAAGAAGAACAAAAATTCAGACCACCACGTTTGGCAGGTGCTAGGATGGATTAGCTCCAAGGTCAATGGTGTGACCAGGCACCATCTTGAGGGCGCAGCGGCTGCCACCGCCATTATCTCTGCATGCCTCTTTGTGTTTGTGTCGAAAAAAAAATCCAAGGAATGTAATGAGAATGTGAGTGACACCAATGGCACTTTCCGTAGGTCCCAGTCACTGGGAGCGCTCCATAGTGGCAGAGTGGCCATTCAGAGGATCTTGGATGCACAACATGCATCGGTCGATCCGGAGGCTCTTGATGAGACGGAGAAAAAGTTTAAGGAACTAGTGAAGAAGGAGCACCCAGATTTTGAGGAGTTGCAGGTTTGTTCAAACAGGTGCATGGATTTTAACAGTAACATTTATAACATGTGTACACTTTGAATTGTTGCTAGGTAGGAAATGGGCCCATAAATCTTGGCTTTAAATAGCCTAATTTTTAGTTGGCCATGAAAAACAGATGCAGGCCCAACCGGTTTAGTTGCTGGGGCTTAAATTCATCCCCAAAAACTAGGGCCAGGCAGGCCCCACCATTTTAATGATTGGGCATCGAAGTTATGGCAGGCCAGATACATGGGCCTAAATTATAGACCCAAGCAAAACCCAACAACCTTACCTGCCTTATTTGAGGAATGATACACTGAAAATTTGGTGAATACTGCTAGACATGATGCTTCTACAATCCAAGAAGTGGTCGTAAGTGGGGTCTACTAGTCTTCGAGGTAGAAACATTGGGTGTTTGGACCCACGCCTGACCTAGACACTGCATGTTTAGGGCTTGTTTGGAATGTGGGATTAAGTGGTATAGGGTTGCATTCGGTATGCAAATTCCATCTGGCATTTGGAAACAACGAAAAGGATTGGATTGATCAAGGTATTATATCATCCAGTAACAGCTGGAGACCATAACATATCTAGTGGATTTCAAATTCCACTACATCTATGGACCCCACATTGATGCATGTGCTTTACCCACGCCATCCATCTATTTGTGCCATTTACACGTGACAATCAACTTGCATGTGCAAGAAGGTGATCGGCATCAGTTGTGAAGTCCACTCCATTGATTACAATTTCATGATCCACCAAATGCAAGTTTCAGTACTTAATACAATGCTTTTTCCAAAGGATTAATTTTTTATCCCAAATGTAGACTTGGACACTCAAAATACCATGGTATTTTCAAACATGTAATCATTATGCAATAATGGTGTTAATTCTACCAAATATGCAATTCCATATCATTTAATTGCACATTCCAAACAAGCCCTTAGTGCATAGTTTTAATACTTGGTCAAGCCCCATGTGACTCATCTGATTCAACTCAGACTCAGTTGGGCCTAAGTTGGTTCAATACAACAAGCCACCCTAATGAGAGACCCCAGACCCGCCCCCCATTTTCCCCATCTTTGGCGAGTCTCAACTCAAGACCGGTCCTAGTCCCGGATTCTTTCAACTTTGGTTTTGTGGTGCTGGTATGTTTTGCAGAGCCTTGCGGCTAAGCTGGAAATGAGTGGAAAAGAAGGCAACGGAGTAAAGAAGCTAAGCAAAGCACTAAAGAAAGCTGAAAAGGAAGGTCATTACCATGATGCATATGAGTTGGATATGTTGGTCGTGGAGATGCTCATATATAAGGTCTTTCCCTAATCCCTCCCTCTCATCCATCCCTACTCACGTTTTTATTGCATCTGGATTGATGACTCGGCGCGGTCGAATGTGACACATCCGAGTCAACTCAAACTTAGTCAAGTCTGACCTGATTCAACACCACGAGGTGATGTTGGGATATGATGTGACTAGGCCGACTCATGACTGAACAAGTCAGGCCGAGTCCCCAAGTCCCCCATATATATATATATATATATATATATATAGAAGCGCTCACCTACGAAACCAGTTCGTATGTACTACATACGAACTGTTTTTGAGAACCCATCATACGTGATGTTGATCCAAAATCTGAACCGTTTATGTGAAGCAGCACCTAGTGAAACCCCCCAGGACCAAGTTTTACTTTTATCTAAAACTTTTATCCATACCGTCCTTAGCAAAGAGAAATTCAAATCAAGGAAAGAAGCTATACATTTTTTCACGGTCCACCAAAGTTTGAATCAAAGTAAAAATTATACTATGGGGTTTCATGAGGTTCTGCTTCATGTGAACCGTTCAAATTTGCGAGATTCATCACGCGTATGATGGGTCATCAAAAAAGTTCGTAAAATACCACGTAAACAGTTCGCAGGTGAGCGTTTTCCTATATATATATATATATATATATATATATATATATATATATATATATATATATATATATATATATATATATATATATATAACATGGCCCTGGTCACTTTCATAACATGTTATGTTTGTCATTGTAAATTTTCAGCAATTGCTAAATCATTTGTGCCATGTATTACTTAGCGAAAGAATTGTGAAACAAGATTGCTGACTTGGATTACATTGCAGGGAGATTATGAAGAGGCTCTGAAACGTAAATGTCTAAAACACCAGGAGATATCCGATGCTCGGCGGCCTCTTTTTAAGGTTAAATCTCTTTATCCTTCTTACCCAACTGTACAGGCGAAAATACAAATCTCTGTTGATTGTTGAATTAGAATACACGGTTCAATCGAGTTTCTGCTATAATTTGTGATTTTAGTGTATTCTTAGGGGTTGTTTGGTTGGGAAAGTGTATTTGATGTGAATTGGAATCCAACTCACATCAAATACATTAAAGCTCCTTCAAAAAAAAAAAAAAAAAAAAAAAAATTATTATTTTTAAGTTTTAGCAAAATCATGTGATTACATTTTACATGGATTTCAATTGCCATTGATTCAGAAGTCAAGGTCCTCTCTCTCACTCTCTCTCTCTACTAATGTATTTTAAACACCTTTGCATGTATTCCAGTAAATTTCAATTATAAGCTGTTAAACATAATTGATCATTTCAATTTACATAAATTCAATGATAACTGTTAATGTATCTCGAATACACACTCTCAAATAATTCTTTAGGACAAACATCCATTTCATCCTTTGCCGCCAATCTCGTGCAGAGATGCAATGAGTGTCATGCCCATATGATCAATCACCAGGTCACATGAGATGGCACATTCTCAGCCATTTAAATTATGTAGTGTGACTAGTGGGACATGAGGTAACACCAACCCTTCATCTCCTAAGGGGTGTTTGGATTGAAAATAATACTTCAGAAATGAATTTGATTCATATGGAAATCAAGTCAGCTGCTGATTGTAAAAACACATAACCATGGAATTAGATTTTTCACTATTAAGGTTTTACTTAAAAAACTTTGGATGCCGATTTCTTCTAATAAGCATTTTACATGTCCATTCTCAAGATTAAGAGAGAGAACTCTAATCCTTCGACTATTAAAAAATTAATACTCCAATCCAAACAATAAAATTATTTATTAGATTCCACCGTTCTTCATTCTATTTCCTTAGGATTCCATAGGAGTTTTTCATGTCTAAGTTTTTAATGGGCTTCTTATAAATTTGACACCCCTTAATATTTTATTCTTTGGCTGTGCTCGAGCATTTGATCGAAATCCCTGTGATGGGCCTTCGCTGATGATGTTCCCGATCTGGACCGTTCATCCTATGTGTTCCACCTCCACCAATACCGCTCCAATTGCATGATTCTAAGCAATAGTATACATTCAACTGGTTCTCCATTTTGATGGTTAAGATTGTCCAAGTAGCGTATTTTTGGCTGTGGCCAATCTATGATGGGCAGATGAACATTATGGAACAGATCATCATTTCAATAGGCCTAATGACAAGGTTTCCAAAAGGACCAGACTAAAAGACGACAATATGCATTCAGCTCCATTTACTCAATGGTAGCAACTAATCCCCATGTATTGCTAATCCAGACTGCCTAAACCCTGGGCTCCATTTTGCCATGATCAAATCCCAAAAACTGTCCTGATCAGACCTAACAATCCATTTCGTAGGCACCAAACAAATATTTAAAATGAGAAAGGTTAGAGATGCTAACCAAACAGGCAAAATCAGATGATTATGATCATCTAAACAATTAGATTTTCGAGTATGTATATACAGTGGGCCCATGAATTAGACAATCTGGACCAACGAACATTATGACATGTGCAGGGCGGATTAGAATATCATCTAGTTCAAAGTGGAAAATGCATACTAGAGCGCATTTACATTGTTCTTGATGAGATAGAAACTTATTCACTTGCATTTCTCTGAAATTTCATGCACAGACTATTATTCAAGTCATATTGGGATGCGAGAAAGACGCTAAGGAATGTTGGAAGGAGTTTCAGCAGATTCGAAGTCGTTTTCAATGGCCGGATCGTTTCCACGATGGATTGGATTATTCAGTTGTAAATGATTTTGACAAGTTCAAAGAGACCGTAAATTTTCTTAAGAAAAAAATCGAAGATGGTTATAAGAAACCCGAATAATGATTAGAAAGAGGAGCCATAGTTCTGAAGAACCAAAAAAAAAAAAAAAAACATTGTACCATTTCAATTCCAAATGCTGTAAATATGGTCATTAGACTCAGCGACTCCATCAGACTGATTAAGTTCTGAATCCAGTCACAACTCAGCTGAGTCAGGTGAGTACCCAAATCAATCGTAAGGGTGGGTGTAAATTCAGAGGAATTCTTTCTCCTAATTGCATTTTCATGCACTTCAAAAATTGGATTATAACATTGAGCATTGAAAGATGGCTGGCGGTCGATGAGCCATGCGGGCTTGGTTTTCTTTGAGCTGATCAGCTTGGGCTGAAACACTGGGCTCAACGGCAAGATCTAGGCCTATTTTAAGCTGTTTGTTAACGGGCTAGGCCTGGTTGTGCATAAGAGCATATCAGCCCAGCTGACCCGTCTAAGGTTTAAAGGGCTTTCTTGAAAATATCATGAATGACTGGGCACTCAATGAAATCTGGCACAAGAGAGGGTGGCTGGGGCGGGCCTGCTTTTTGGCCTGCATGAGCTGGGCCATATTGACTACTGTGTGGACCGGGCTAAGAAAGTCATCAGCCCACCCCAACTAGGCCCATTGATAGCCCGGTGACTGGCGATGGGAGACGCACTGAGTCTCGATGCACACTGTCTGCACACACATAGTTGATAAATACTGGAAATTGGTTATAATATAATACAGCAACAACGACAATAAAATAATAATAATAATAATAATAATAATAATAAAACAATGTTCTTGATCAATGTTCTTGATCACTAATCCATTGGCCCTACTTACAAAAACGCAAAAGCTAGAGGATGTCGTGTCCTCGGGTAGAAGGATGAGGTGGACCCAAAATCAACTATGTTTTTCGTAAATCTGGCTTTCTAAGTCATTCTCCATGGATCCCAGCTGCCAAATTCCATTCCTAAAGCTCCAAGGTCCTATCTCCTTTGAATTTGACTTTACTTTTTTTTTTCTCCAAAAATTTTACAGATGCAGGCAGTGTATTTGTATTTTCATTTTTGAAGACATGATGACATTTGGTTTGACTTCAGAATGCCATGTAATGGGATTCACCCATTTTACATAGTCAAATGGCGTCCTGCTGACTAATGACTCTGAAATTCACCATCAAATGAACTCAATGAGATGTCCTCAACAACTTCAGATGTACCTCTGTCTGATTATTATTGCAGCCTTGGCCTCAGCCTGTTTTGTTGATGCGGGACTACAAATGGTCTCGGTGATCTGCCGATTTCTGCCTCAAATATCAACCACCGAATTGGGAATAAAAATACCCTTCTTTGATATATAAAGATAACCGATTATTTCATCTAAGATCTTTGACGATCTAGGATCATCTCCAACGTCCATACAAAACCCATCAGATTGAGTTAAAGATCGAGAGATATTCTTTAGAAGATGAGGTGGAGTCTCTGACTCAATCCCAGCAATCCATTCCTCGGCTCCAAGGTGGATCTCCTTTTTACTCTTTTTTTTTCTCATTTTCATTGGCTGACGAGCCGACTAATGACTCTGAATTCACCGAACTCAAGAGATGTCGCATACCTCGCCTTGGCCTCAGAAAGCTCTAATAGAAATACCTATAAGATAAGATACTTAAGATCTTCGACGAGGATCACATTGATCGAAAAGATATACACAAGATTATCCCGATTCTTTCGTACTATCGTGATTCTTTTACTCCTACGAACCTACCCTAACTTAAGCATCGGATGTTCCTCAGCCTAAACCGGTGCCCCTATTATCGCCTCTTGTTCTCCATTAAATCATATATAGGTACTCTGGCTAGCAGGAGATGAAGTAGAATTGACCAGATTTCAGTATCAACAATTTGGCGCCATCTGTGGGAACGATATCAAAGTCATTTTCATCTCACCAAGGTTCTGCAATGGTGAAAGGAAGAAAAAAGATATTGGCGGCCATTGTTGTGACAACTCTCACACTAGTCGCTCACATGACAGTTGAGCAGTCCGCAGATCTCCAAGGTTCACCTTCATAATACGATGCTGACTCTGCTCTTCTAGCAGTTGTTCATTGATCCCGAAATCGATGCGGCCGACTGGTGTCTTTGGAGAACCAGGTTGAAGCCTTAACGGGCAATATGAACTAGTTAATCTAGATACTGGAAAGGCAGAACCCGCCCCCCTATCACAGATTAGAGGCAGGCAAACCTACCAAGCAATCCCAACCTCCGCAGACTCCTCATAACTTGTGTGAGGTCAAGTAATATCCAAAGCAATCAATCCCCGCACTAGAGAGCAACCTGAAGAATCGCCTTCGGAACATCATACCAACCCCGTTCTGGCGGTGGCCTCGGGTAGGCCTCCCAACAGAGTTGGTCGACTCATCTCCCTAAGAATCAAGTCGAAGCCTTGACCGACAACGTAGATTAAATAATGCATATATTAAAATGACAACACCCCCTTCCCAACCAGAGTGCGACATCGGGAGCAGTTTTCGCCCAGTCTCGACCTCTGCAACCACCTCATGACTCGTATGTGGTGAGGGATCGACCGACACGAAGCAAGTACATCCCCACACAAACCATGGAAGCAACTGAGCTCGCCAAGTCCGATCTGCGCCACACCTTGGAGAAGAAGAGACACAGAAAGGCTCTCGAGGCCACGGTAGAGAGTGGAGTCTCATAGGAAGCCGAGCTCAAAGAAATCTAAGGATAACTCGGCAATATTCAACAGGCATGTCAAGCCCGGGGTCCGACCTCCGTGGAGGCCATGAGTAGGAAGCTGAACCACCGTTCATCGATGACATCATGGGGGCTTAGCTCCTGTCCAAGTTCTGGATGCCCCAGTTCACTCCCTACTCTGATCCGGAGACCCGACCGAGCACCTCGAGTACTTCAAAGCCTGGATGGTGCTTTATGGCGCCTTGAGTCCCTGATGTGCCGAGCATTCTCTCTGACCTTATTGGGGACGGCGCAGAAATGGTATGGTCACCTAATGCCAAAATCCATCAGTTCTTTCACTCGACTTAATAAGGCTTTTATTACTCAATTCATCGGTAGGAATGACAGGAGAAATCCATCAACCCACCTCCAGGTCAATGGTTATTCCAACCAGATAGCTCTAGCCGCCATGGTGGCTGGCCTTAAACAAGGAAAGTTCATCTTCTCTATTAGTAAGAACCCGAATACTCTCGCTGACCTACTTAACTGAGCTAAAAAATATTCCAATGCCGAGGAGTTCTTTAGTTCACGTAGAGCTACTCAAGGAGGAAACAACTCGGCTAAGGATAAGAAGTGAAGAAAATAAGGGAGCCCTCTATCGCTAACAGTAAAAGAAAGAAAGAGGACGACCAAGAATGAGACCAGCGTACCAATCAACATTCGGAAAGTCGCTTCCATCAGTATACTCCCTTGAACACCAAGTCGGAGCAAGTACTTGAGGAAGCTGGGCAAAGCAAGGAAACTTGAGGACCGAGCTGAACCAATTAACCAAGCTTAATAATAAGGCTCATCGGCTAACCCCGACCTACTCAACAAGGGCAACCTCCCTTCTCAAAGAAAAAAGGTACTCGAGACCCTACTATTATTTTACAATTTACTATGATTAGGCATTCTACAATAAAAGAACTTCCCCAGGTTAGGGGAAGAGAATTTCTTTTAATAATTTCTCGACTATCCGAACTACATGACCAACTATGAGGACTTCCCTTAGTGCAAGGGAAGAAACTCCTCAACTGTGAATTCTACTATGAAAGAACCTCCCCAAGTTAGGGGAGGAGAATTTCTTTCAACTCCCGACTATCTGAGATGTATGATCGACTAAAAGGACTTTTCTCAAGAAAGTCCTTAGTGCTCGATCTACTACAACGTCTACTATTTAACGGTTAACCTATTGATTCTACCATGCATGACCTATCACTACATGCTTGACTATCGTATCTACTAAGTCATCATACACAACCACCATATATAAAGGCAACAAAATCGAATAACATACATAGAACAAGTTGATCTTCTCATACATTATTTCAAAAGTTGCTTCTTGATCTCGTAAAGTGTAGAGCTCGGAAGTAGGGGGATACTATTATGGATAAAATGAGGCTAAAACAAATGTATGAGATAGATGAGCCGAGTAGCCAGACTCAATCAACTTAGATACGGGCCCCTCAAATCAACTCAAATACGCAGATCGCCTAAAAAGCCTATAAATACACCTGTTGTCATGGGTAAAGGTACACACAATTATCTCAATTCTTCTACTCCTTGGAACCTACCCTAACTTAGGCATCGGATGTTCCCCGGCCTTAACCGGGGCCCCCAGTATCGTCTCTTGTTCTCCATTAAATCATAGGTACTAGCAGGAGGTGAGGCAGAATCGATCAAATTTCAGCATCAATAATGGTGATTGAATGCCCATCACTAAAAACATCCTAGGGCACATTGTAATGTTTATTCTTAATGTAGCAAATAGCATAAAAATCTTAAGACAGAAGATTAAGGTCTTCTACCCAAGAACTGTCCTTAAATCTACAAGGTAAAACAAAGGAGAAATTCCAAAGGGAATGTTTAGATTCATTCAACAGATGATCAATTCAGAGAACCGCGGGGGCAATTTATAGCCCAAAATATTGATTTGTTTTTTTTTAAGTAAAACTATTTTAATGAGATCTTTTGAATTTAAAATAATAATAATAATAATAATAATAATAATAATAACTTTAATAGAAATGGTCCCTTTAATTTTGAAACAGTCCTTTTTATTACTCTCTGAATTGCATAACGGTCTCGTGTGGGTCTGAAAATTGCCCAGTGGACCCTTTCAACATCAGTCTCCCTCTTTTAGAAAGAACTCGTCCACAGGTTAAAATCGCTTTCCTCGAGTGCAGGGTACTCATATAGGTCAGAGAGGTCAAAAATATTGCCATGTCCTCGGAGAGATTAATTGCATAAACATTGTTGTTGATTTTATTAATTATCTAATGTGGCCTTTGCATCATCTGCTTTAGCTTATTACAAGTACCCACGGAAAGTGTCTTTCTTTTTAGGTAAACCATTATAATCTCTCCCTTCTAAAAAAATTTTCAGTTTTCTATACTTGTCTGCGGCTACTTTGTACTTGGCATTCATCTCCTTTGACTCTTTGAAAATAATTTTAATGACTGAAAAGAACTTCCTCTCCACTTTAAATGCTTTGGGTTGCCTTTCCCCACTCATTGATGCAATGATAAATTTTCCTCTACCATTAGCAGAAATATAAACAATCTTTACTCCTATGGATAGTGTCTCTATCATGTTGACATGGCCTCACGAATAAGTATATAAGAAACATTTATGTCTACTACACCGTACGCTACTTTGTCCTTATAATATTTTCTAATATTTTCAGTTACCTTCATTTCATGGGTTGTACTGATATGACCAATCTTACTTCTCTGTCTTTAACTGCAGTCTATCCCCCATTTTCTTGAAAACAGTATTTTCATTACCATCTATAATTACATTGCAAACATTCTAATTAACCGTGCATCTAGTCTTGAATACGTTGTGGTGTTGATTGTCCTTCAGCCTGGCTATACATCAAATCCCTCACAACACAAGCAATACAAATATCTTCATCCGCCTTTTTTATAGGCTTCATATTGTTCCTCTTGCTTAAGAAGATATTCTTTCTCTTTAGATTCTGGCTCTTCCCTCTGTCAAATCACTACCTTCCTTTGGGGAGACTGATTGCCACTACGCCTATCCTCACTAGGGCTGAAAGTCAAGTGAGTTCAACCTGACCGACCCGACATTGGGTTGGGCCCGGGCAAGATGTATTGGGTCGGGTTTTGGGCTTGAGCTATACAAACACCAACCCGATAAAACTTGGGTTGGGCTCGGGTTGGGGTCTCGGGTTGCCTAACCCAACCCAAACCCGATCAATATATAAGTATAAATTATAATTGAGTGTTGCTCATCCATGTTGAAGGCACTGGAATTTCCAATGTCGTCAGGTCTCATTAGTCCACACCATTTCCGATGACTCAAGCTAACAAGATATGCCGGATTTCTCTCCCAAAGAGATTATGTCCTACACAACACGATTTTAAAGGAGGAGTTGTCCTATATTTTAGCTTGTTTATTTAGAAAAAATGAAGTTCTTCATGATAAATAATTACATATATAATTAATAAAATCATAGGTAAAAAAATAAGACGTGTATTGAAATATAATAGACTAATGTTATCGCAAAAATATTAGTATGAATCCGCCCGACCAACTCGACCGAGCCCGCTTTCGTTGGGCTTGGGTTGAGAATTTCCAACCCGAGATTGGGTTGGGTTGGGTTAGGGTTGAGGTATAAGAACCTTGGGTTGGGCTAGGGTTGAGCACCAACCCAACCCAACCCAACCCGCCCGACTTTCAGCACTAATCCTCACCCCACTTGTATCACTTACCAAGTTGAGGTGGAGCATCAATTATCTTTTTTGTCATTGTTAAGCCTCCAGTCTACTTGGTTGGCACACTCGGCAAATCACAATCTGTGACCATCAGATCCTGATAATCCCGTGAAGAAATGTTTCGTCTGTCTTGTGTCGTAGCCCTTGTCTGTTCAATGACTGTAGGGCTTTTGTTAATCAAGTGATTTCTATAAGAAGTCATGCCTAGCTACACCCCAACCCTAGTTGTTGGATTTATGGTGTCAACCAAGGCCCAGATTGGTTGAAATCCGATCCTATATAACCAAATGTAGTCCTATGAACCTTGCCACTTGTTGCAGCTCAGTCTCTTCTAGGTCATTGCTCGAGGACAAACGATAAAATTCTTTTGCATACTATCTCACGGATCAGTTTCCTTACAATTTTGGTACTGTCGGAAAAATATTTAATCATAATCGAGTGGAAAAAATCTCCCATGCATCAACTGCTTCATTCTTTGCCAAGTACAGATGGGTACTCTTCTCTGGTGAGTTTGTGAGAGTTGCAACTGCTCCTACCAAGCCGACGCACCACCTATAAGCTTGCATGCCATAAGCTTAATATTTTTTTCTTCTACAATCTCCATATTCGACTTTTAGGAGCTAATCAAGAAAATCCTCACTGTGGAGGTAACCATTGAAACTCAGAAAATCCACCTTAATGTTAAAATCTTATTCTCGTCTAACACCACCTCACCCTCCAGGGATACCCCTTCAGGTTCTTTGTCACTAGGGCCTTCCCCCTTAGGCTTGTGGCCCACATGGAATTACAGATGCGTTACCATGAATGGGACGATGGTGAACTTCTTCGATGATTCGATTCCTGCCATAATCATGAACTTGAGGTGATCTATAGCTTCTATCAACTGTGCAATCCACGCTTGCATCTCTGGTCACATCGACCGCTAGTTTTCTTGTTGGTAAGATTCGAACGTTGCCACCATTATGGCCTGGTTTCTGGGAGCACCATCGTAAAGTTGATGTTGTCCGATCTATTATGGGCCATTGAGTTAGAGAGATCCTTTCTCTAATACCGCTTAATTAACATAACGAATAGCATGAAAGATTAAGGGAGAAGATCCACCATCTTTTACCTGTGAGAACTGTCCTTGAATCCATGAAAAGAAAAAAGAAATTTTCCAAATATAACTTTCAAATTCATTCAACAAATGATCAACTTAGAGCACCACAAGGGCAATTTATAGCCCCAAACACTAATTAAAATTTAAAATTAAAAAATTTTTAAAAAAAATTTAAAAAAAAAAAAAAACAATTTTAATGAGATCTTTTGAATTTTGAAAAAAAAAAAAAAAACCTTTAATCTGAGCAGAAACGATCTCTTTAAATATTGTGAAATGGTCCTTTTTATTACTCTTTGAAATGCCAAACAATCCATTTTGTCACTTCGGGAATTGATTGGTAGACCATCCTACATCAATTTTCCATCCAACCTGTTGATTAGGTCACATATACCTGGATGAAAGGAAAACAAAAAAAAAAACAGTTTGATCTGAAACTTTTGCCGCGCCCAAGATGTTTTTAATGGCGGTTGTTCAATCAGCACTGTTTCCTGTGGTGTGGTCCACCTGAGATTTGAATGTGCCACATTTTCAGGATAATGCCCTAAAATGAGTTGGAGAATGGATGGACAGCATGAATAAAACACATGCATCATTGTGGACCCACAGCACCATGGGAGGGGTCACTACCGAATCCGAGTCAGCCAATGTAACTTCGTGTTGACAACATGCGTCCCCTCCGTTTCATTTGCTGGGCCCTATCAGCTGTGGCTCAAAATTCATGCCAGTCTGGTCAAAAGGTGGTCACACTTGTACGAAAGAAACGGACGTTGTAGAGTCTACCAGATGACCATGCATGCCCAACATAAAAAAGAAAAAGAAAAAGAAAAAGAAAAAAGAAAAGGAATCCACCAGATAAAATCTCCTATCACTGGCCCACATTATGCATTGGGAGGAGACGTGAGAGTAGGATTCAGATGGCTACTCATGCCAGTAGAAACGGCATCCATCTCCTCTTTAAAAAGAAATGCAAGCCATCAAGCAAACCCCTCATAACCATAAATCCATCAAAGCCCAACGACCCCATCAACCCCATGGAAGCCACATTCCGCCTACCCCGCCACATCTGTACGAAACTCATCTTTACCACACCTTTCAATAGACCAACCATCCACTTTCAAGTGGATCTCAGCTTCCACCGCCACTGTTCACTGCAGGGCCGCACCCTGCAATCATGGCCCACCCAGAAGGCCCATCGAAAGCCGTTGGTCGTCAACTCTCTTCTAGATGGAGGCGATGGCAAGGTAAGGATCCCCAAATTGGTAAGGACAATGGTGTTCCATGGCTTGTGTTCTAGGAGCCATATGTTTGAGTTGCATAGTGAGCCAATGAGCGGTCTCATTGCCACAAGGAATTAATTTGAATAATTTACTATGGTTGAAGGGGACCCAAAATACTGAAGGAAGTGATCAGATTGATAACTTGATGGGAATTAGTGAGAGAGCACTCCAGTCGTTGATCAAAGCAAGTGAACCAGAATTGGAAGTCATCAAAAACACACTCCCTGAGCTTTTAGCAGAAACACAAATACAATTTCCGCATTTGCAGGTTTCGTAATGTGCACATTTCTTATCTTGTTTACAGCTCTCATCAGTCTCTGTGTTTGGATGCGCTAGCACAATTGAATTGGATTGCAATTATTAGTTGAAATCGTGAAATTACATTTCCAAGTCTCTCATATGATCGACTGTTTTTATCATTGAACCATTAGCACCATATGTTAGGAACTAGGTTTCAAGTATGGCTCCAAATTATTAGGAATTATATAATTTTGCAATATCAAGATAGATATTGTTTTCCATATATTCATTCTTATTCATTTTCCTTTTTTTCTAAAGATTTGATTAGGTTGTAATTTATTTAGAATAGATTTAAATTTATTGTAATCTTCTTTTTCTTAGGCCATTCCTTTTGTATGAATTCAGAATTATACTCAATGAAAAGATACAAGTAATTCATCCATCTTCAATTATACAAACGTCCAGTGGGGCCAAGAATATTCAGTTTCACCTATTTCACACTTTTAAACAAGGTATATAGTGGACTCCAATTAATTGGCATAAGTCTTAGATGTTGATGATTTAAGGAGATAAGTATTTATAAACATTTATTAAAATGTTTTAACCCAATTTATAGGATTTTTAGACTGTTTATGATAGAAATTTGGATGTATTGTCAGATTGGGTGTTGGGTATTGGTGGGAATAACCACCTGATGAGAGTGGAATGGCCGTATTTTTGTCCCAGGTGATCTTTATGATGAGACTTACCATTTCCATGGCAACAATTCCTACACAAGTAGCATATTAGCAGGAAGGAATGGTAATTAATTTGCCTCTATGGGATCAGTCTCATTAGAAAAAGATTTTGGGCAGGAATTTTTACCCACATGCATTTGTGCTGGTACTTCTACTTTATTTAACTAATCATTGTGATTCAATTAACCGGTGGAGACAAAAACATCCTCCAAGAAACCCATAAATATGTGTGTGTACAAAATATGTGGGTATGAAAAAAGTAATGATTATTTAATTATTATTTTTCGTTTTAAGGCTTTATATATATATATATATATACACACACACACACACCAGTGGACCTCATGTTCCAATTCTAATTGTTGCCTCCCTTTTTACACTAAGGGGGTTGTTGATTTTTCAAATTCCTTGTAAATACAAGGAAATGAAGTATTATTACTTTTTACCTTTGTTTGGTAAGATCTAGAGAAATTGCAGGCGATTTCTGCCTTGAAAATTCATTAGAAAAAAGATGACTTAAATTTATGGATCCTTCATGATATGAGTAACTTATCCACATTACCCATCTGCTTTACGAGAACATTTTAGGGCATGAGCAAAAAAAAAAAGGCAAATCTGATCTCAAGTGAACCACACCATATGAAACAGTGATTTTAAAAAGGTCTATCATTCAAATCCCACTGTTTCCTCCGGTGTGGTCCTCTTGAGCCTCAGATCTCCCTATTTTTCAGTTAATGCATGCCCTAAAATAAGCTAGCAAAAGGGATAGATGGCGTGGAATATTAGTTACATACACCGGGGTGGGTCCGTCGTTTTTCTTGTCTTCCCCTTTGGCTTTAGTGACAAAAAAGGTGCAGCGTCATGTTGGGAACACTGCTGATCATTACTTATTTCCAAGTGTTTATTCAACCAACTGATAAATCAAACAGAATCTGAAAGAAAATGAGTAAAGATAGAATTCCGCTAAACTTTTTCAAACAATTATGAATAAAGAATATAATATTTTGCAAATTCATAGTTTTCTTTACAAAGAAGATATCAAATAAGGAAAACATTTTCCACATGAAATTAAGAAACCAACAAATACCTTGACTACGTAAAAGAGACAAAGGTAAACGGACCTTTTCATCTGTCAATAAAACCAACCTGAGAAGTACACATGGTTATAAGGTTGAGAAATCATCAACTTCAAAGATTCTCCTAGTAAGTAAAGACTCCCAATTATGTTTTCACTAACGGCGTTTACCGTAGCCAATTTTCTAACCATGCAGGAAGTTGCACGGAGGCTGAAAATGAGTAAAATGCATCATGAGGCAGGTCGTGAAATAATAAACTTATTACAAGAGAAGTACAGCACCGTCGGTAAAGGCACTCTCGAGGCTTACGAACTAGGGTTAATATTAGTAGAACTGCTTATCTACCAAGTAATCCTCTAAACTCTATATTCTCTCTCTTTATCATTATCCATAATTTCTCTCAGTCGCTTTCCTATTTTCTTTGTCTAGTGCAACCCACCTAGTGGGCCCCACCTTGGATTTCCCACCTATATTGGAAAAGTTCCATTGACTGGCTGGACCACTAGCAATGTCTGACAGTGGCCCCACCTACAATGTTAAGTCCCAGTAATACATGTGGTTGCAGGGACAATATGAAAATGCTATAATACTTCTGCAAAATGATTACGGAAGCAATCTTAAAGGCGGCACCCAAGGGGACCCAAATTCCAATGAAGTGCCAGTGGAACGTGTTCTTGGTCCGTCGGATGCGAGGCCTGAACTATACCTGGTGAATCTTATTTCTCTTAATTCTTTTTTCCTCTTATTTTCTTGGATTGAGGGTACGTTTGGCTGGCTTCCCCAAATAAATTATGCCGTAAGTAGTTTATTTTAGTTTCTACTTATTAAGAAAATATTAGCTTCTCCTCTCTTTCGTACCTCCTTAATTATGCCTCTCTTTCAGCAACTTATGAAAAGTAGAAAAGCTTTTAAAAAAATAAAATTTAACTGAAGTAATTGAGTACTTTTTAAATAAAAAAATTACTTAAAAGTAATCATAAACCAAACTTACTTATCTGAAATAACTCACTTATTTACTGCTGTAAGTAGAAAAAGTAACTTAATTGGAGGTATCCAAACGGGCCATTAGTTGCATGATCCTTCTAATTACATACTGCTTTCACTTCCAATTGCACTTCATACATGCACTCCTGCTTTCTAGCTGTTTACTTTTTATGATGTTTTGAAGCAAATGCACCCCTACTTCTGCACCCACATTTATTGTCACTTCACTCCATGCTTCATGCAACTATATTTTGAACTCATCTTAGCTAGGGGTGGCCATGACGGGCTAGGCTAGGCTAGGCCAGGGCTGACCTGAGACATAAAAACTGTGGCCCGAGCTCAGCTAAGGGCCTAGCACAACATGTACTATGAGCCCGAAAAAAATTGGTTGGTCTTGAGTCTGACTTGAACCACCCAACATAACCTAAAATTTGATAAATCCCTATTACCCATTTTCATGTTCTTATTGTTCTTAATCTCTCCGTTGATCACATGAGCACTGCATGCACATAAAGGAATGAAACCAATGGTTTTTTTTTTATCACTTGTGGTAACTTTTTTTTTTTTTTTTTCAAAAACAATTGTATATAAAAACTGCACAGGGGCAGGGGATATACAGATATTTCAAGTGGGCATCACAAAATGGAATGAACCAATGGTTTACATTCAAGATGAATTGATTGCCTAACAAAGGATTGGAATGACATATATATATAAAGTTCGGTTGGGCTAAAATGACTTGAGCCCAAGCACAATCCGGAAATTGATCAGCCCATACATGTTAGGCCTAAGCTTGGCCGATGGGTGAAGAGTTCAAGTCCAGTCCAAAGCTGGGCTGGGCTAATCAGGTTAGGAAGACAGGCCCATTGTCACCCTTGAGTACTGGCAATCCTGGGCTTTTTAGTCCCAATTTAGAATTTTGATTTTGACCACGTTTAAATAATCAAACTTAGGACGAATTTTTAGACTCAAACTTCCTAAAAACATGACTTACTATAAATAGTAAACTTACTATTTATAAACAGTCTCCATTCTCACTAGACTTCATGGTTTCCAGCAAAAAATTGTAAGTGTCCAATTTGGCTGAACTACATTATTCTTCTAATTTTTCTAAGCCATTTTCATGTTGGGCACGACTACATCAACTCAAAGGATCAAAAGTTATAATCGAATTAAAACTTACTATTTATAATAAAAACAAAAATAAAAGAGACTTTTGACCAACGGTTTGATGGAGTCTCTCAAATCCAGTAGCGGGGTTGGCTGGCTAAAATAGCTTCTCCATCTTTTCCATGAAAGTGTCTGCAACCTGCTCTACATCACTGACAGTAAAGAGTTGATAATAAAGTGATTAGTAGTCCCAAATCAACAGGAAGATTTGACATTTAAGATTGTGCAATCAGTCAGGTATCCGAGGATGCTCCGCCAGAAATGGGCCTGCAGTTTAGAGGAGCCAGATTTATTTTATGTCTACACCACACATATGATTATCGGTACAGGATTTTTGCACACGTTTGATTCTGGTGAAATGTCTGAGAAACATTTATTTGTTGGTGCAATGCAGGCTGCTGCATACATGATGTTAGGTAAGGAACAAGAGGCCAGAAATAAATGGAAAGATTTTAAAGAAAAGGCTAGAGGGATTTTTGGGCCACCCATGACTGACAAGGAAGATGAGATCGGAGGTGGAGGAGCACCGGGGGTCACCATGAAGTTTAAAGTATTTAAAGGTCACATGTTGAAATTAAAACGAAGGATAGATGCAGCAGGATCATGATGGGAATTCTCTCTCTCTCTCTCTCTCTCTCTCTATTTTATTTTATTTTTTGTTCTTTGCCGACCGATGATGAACGGTCCATACCATTAGTACTTCCTTTCGCCAGAACATTTTCACCGTATATGTAGTTTCTTCGTAAAACAATCATCACCATATAATTAGATATACATGGAATTCAATAAAGAAGGTGATTCTTTTCGACCGAAAGAAAGCCGACATCCAACAGCGGACACTTCTTGTTCTTTTTTATTATTTTTATTTTTTTTTGCCCTTTTTCAGGTGAATGTGGACCATGGCTATGTTCTCTTTTAACCTGCCTATTCATGGGCCATGATGAAACAGAAAAGATGTTGGGGCCAACAGATCGACGGTGCCACGGTTCCACTTGTATGGACAACATCCTGCAGCAAAAGATCAATGAGTGCACTTCAGAACTAATAATTTGTTTGCTTGGTTCCTTGAAACATCATCCTCCCGATCGGGTTTGGCTCCTCATGGCACGTTTGGATGCTAGTAATTAGAATACACTGAAATCCAAATCACGTGGTAAATGGAATCAAAGTAAATTGTTGGATGCCTGTAAAAATTGTGTTCGGATGTCTGTAATTGAAATGCATTAAGTAAATCAGCTTTAATACTCCAAATTAGTAAATGGAATCAATGCAAATTGGAAATCTCGGTCGTGTTTTGGATGCCTGTAAATATTGTGTTTTGATGCTTGTAATTGAAATGCATTAAGTAAATCAGCTTTAATACTGCAAATTAGAAAATATGCATTTGAGATAATAATAATTGTAACAAATCCATTGAAAAAATATACTTTGATCAAAAATAAAGAAATTTTGAGCCTCAAGCGCCATAAAAGTAGCCCACTTGGAATCATCCGACTATTTCTGGCATTTCATCTAATTCACGATTTAGTTGCATAACATTTCACATCAATTCCAAATACTATTATTTACCATCAGCATTTCATCTAATTCACAATTTAGTTGCATAACATTTCACATCAATTCCAAATACTATTATTTACCATCAACCAAACGACCCTTTTTGCCAGTGCATCCATTTACCACCAATTATAATGGTTTACCATCTACCAAATGACCTTGATAAAGGATGTTTTTAGATGAAACTAGATGTAGGACGAATGTGGCGCACACATATTCTTAGCATGGCTAGACTAAAAGAAGGTCAAACAGAACCGGAAGTGGCCGTCAAATTAATCTGAGCCCAGTCCTATGTAGGGCATGACGTAACTAGCCCAAGCGCATCTGGTTTGAAGAAAGTTATTTTGGATAGAGAGAAATTACCATTTGAAGTGTGAATCAAAAATCGTTACATTTTTTAATATGGGAATCATCACAAACACATGACCTATCGATCTATGTAGTGGGCCATCCAGGGTCAATCCACCCATAAAGTGGGTTGCATCCGTTTATTTCACAAGAAAATGCATACTTCTAGTTTAAAATTAGGATTTTAGGAAAATGTTACTATTTTTAATAATTTCAATTTTTATCATATTTCCTCATTTTGAGAGTTTTAGATTTCCGTCTTTTTAAAAAATTAATTGTAATCATACTGGATATCCTTTGGTAAGATTCATTTAGGACTTTTTATTTTTTGGTAAAATATACAATTTTGGATAAATTCTATTATAGTTAAATTAGAATTTCTATTAAGGTTAGAATTTTTCTATGTTGGGTAATTTCAAATTAAGATTTTATTTTTTCTTTATGAATAGTGCAATTGAGAAATCATACACATTAGACATTATTCAATAAAATATTTAATTCTTTTATCTTATTATATCTCGTGGATTTAAGAATTACCATGTGCATTCAAGGTTTTAATCACTTATGGAAAATAATGATCTTCATTTTCACTTTTTCATGCTCTTCTCCACGTCAATTGGTATTAGAGTCAGGCTTCTCCTTAGTTTGATGGCATCTAACAATGGTTTAATTAACAACCCGGTAAACAGTGCTCGGAGAACAATCTTATAATTGTACGTGATAAAACGCTTGTGTGGATCTTCTCAAGAGTCACACTGCTTTCCTCAAGCACCTGTCGGATGAAATGATGACAAACCTCAATACGTTTAGTACGAGAGTAGTAAACCAAGTTTTTAGCCAAATTAATCGCACTTTCACTGTCACAATTAATTGGTATGGCATCCTGCCGAAACCTAAGTTGATTTATCATTTCTCTAAACCAAATACTTTCGTTAAAAACCTCTACCACCACCATATACTAAGCTTTGGTCATGGAAAAATCCACCATAGACTGAAGCTTTGACATCCAACTGATCGCTCCACCCACTAACACAAACGAGTAGCCAAAACTTAACATTTTGCTATCTACACTACATGTGTAATCGACATCTACATAGCCTATCAACTTGTTATTGAACTTTTCAAATGTGAAGATGTAGTTCACTGTACCTCATTTATACCAAAATAATTATTTCACTACCTCACAAGGTTGATTGCCGAGGTTAGCCATGTATCTGCTCACAACACCCACTGCATGTGAAATATTTTGCCTTGTAGAAACCATGGTATACATCAAACTGCTAAAAGTGCTCGAACATGGTACACGACATATCACTTATTTTTCTTCATCTGTAGTAAGACATTGTTATGAAAAAATCCTAAAGTGAGCAGCATGGGGTTACTAACCTATTTCGCCTTATCCATACCAAACTTAACCAATACCTTTTCAAGGTATTCAGCCTGTAATAACCATTACTTACTCATTTGTTTGTCTCTGTGAATATGTATGTTGAGAATCTTCTCTGCAGCCTCTAAATTTTTCATTTCAAATGTCCCTGACAACTGAGTTTTCAATATATCAATCTTTTTTTTTTAAGAATGTGGGGCATGCCACCAAAATATATTCAAAAAGAACGGAATGTACAGCCTTTCAGACCGGCCCCGACAAAAAGATATAGGCCTAGCCTATTATATCGATCTTAGACATGTTATGGCTAGCAATAAGCATGTCATCTATGCATAATACTAGTACGATGAATTATCCATTATTCAGTGTCATATAATAGACACAATGATCATATTCACTTTTGGTATATTGTTAACCCAATATGAAAGTATTAACATTCTGTACCACTACCTAAAGTGACTATTTTAAGTCATATAATAACCTCCTTAATCTGCAAACTTTATTCTTAGCCCCATACATTTCAAACCCTTCTAGTTGATTCATGTAAATCTGTTCTTCCAACACCCAATGTAGAAAAGCAATCTTCACATTCATTTGCTCCAATTCCAGGTTATATTGGGCAACCAGCGCCAATACAAATCCAATAGACACATGATTGACCACAAGCATGAAAATCTCAATGAAAGTCAACATCCTCTTTTGCACATGTCCTTTTGTGACCAATCTCGCCTTGTATATATCTTACTTTTTCTTATAAATCCATTTACAACCAATCACTTTACACCCCACTAGAAGCTCCACCAACTCATATGTCTCATTCTTATGTAGAGAGTTCATCTTATCAGGTATGATCATCATCAATTTTTCAGAATCTAGATCATCCAGTGCTTCTTGAAATGTAGATAGATCTCCCTCAACCGTAATAAGGGTGAATGCAACGTTCGACTCATCTCTATATCTAGCCAGTAACTTGCAATTTCTCAGAAAATTTCTTTGAGAGGTAGCTGCTCCACCTACTCTTGTACCTCTACCTGTGGCTCAGCTTCAAATTGTGTCTCACCTTTTTCAATCTCAACATCATTCACTATTGATTTCTCTGGTTCGTTTTGTTCTTCCTTATGGAACACAAAATCCTCAAACGTCGTAGCTCGATGTGATTTTTCGAGTGACCTGGTCATAGAATATATATTCTTTCACACCTTCACCATAGCCAACAAAGATAAGTTTATTCACCCTTTAGTCTAACTTATCTCTCTCAACTAATGGTATATGAGAGTAAGCATTGCAACTAAATGCACGCAACTGTAAGTAATTAACATCACGACCACTCCATACTTCATTGAGGCCTCATCCCCAATATATGAAGAAGATTCAGGATTCGAGTGAAATCCTCGACAAGAAGTTACTAACAGGAATTTAAAGTATATCAGCGTAAACAAGAACCAATTCACAGGTAATAGACTTTGTTCATAGTCTCAATACATAGTTCTCTTCCCAATGCAGCATTACTCAACATGCTTCAGACTCTCTCTAAGAGGTTCTGATTCATCCGTTCTGCCACACCATTCTGCTTTGGTGTGTGCTTAATTATATTATGTCCTACAATCACCTCATCCTTACAAAACTAATTAAATTCATTTGAAGTGAATTCACCTCCATTATATGTCCTTAATACTTTCAGTTTCTACCCTGCCTTCTTCTCAACAATTGCCTTCCACGCCTAAATGTGGCGAATATATCAGATTTATTTTTCAAAAAATAAACTCACACTTTCCTTGAGTAGTCATCTATGAATGAGATAAAAAATTATGACCCTCCAGCAGAAATAACGAATAATGGGCCTCATACATCTAAATGCATATACTCTAATACCTCTATATATATATCCAGTCTTAAAAGCTAGTCATGATTATTTACCATATAAGTAATACTCGCATATATTAAAATCAACACTTTTAAAAGAATGAATTAACCAACAATTAGGAAGTACTTCCATACCGTGGTTGCTCATTTGGTAAGGCGTGCATGTCACAATCGTGCCGACGAGGATTCTATTACAAACAATGCAACTCTATCCGATACAGTATTTTCAATCAACTTATAAAGGTTATTTTTCCGTTGCACTTTCAATACAACAAGTACCCCTTTAGAAACGTTAATGACTCGATCAAAACTTGTGAACTTGCACTCATCAAATGCCTCTAATGCACAAAAAGAGATCAAATTCTTCCTAAAATTTGGAACGTGTCACATGTTTATCAAAATATGCTCCACCCCACCGAACATCTTGACACATACTAAACTGATTTCAATCACCTTACAGGTAATGTCATTGTCCATAAAGACTTATCCATCATCATACTCATTGTAGGTAGTGAAAAAATTCCTATAAGAAGTCATGTGGTATGAGGCCCTCTAAAATCCAATCATTACTGCGATAACTAGATTTGTATGTGGTCAAGACATTACCACCATTCGCATTGCATTGTGTTCACCTCCTTCATTGCATTCTCATATTTCTCTCCCTTTTGTGCCTTAGAATTTCGGCAATCCTTCTTCATGTACCCTATCATCCCACAATTCTAGCACTTCGTCTTGCCCTTCCCTTTAAATTTATATCTATACTGAGAATTTTTCTTCTCCTGTTCCGAATTTCTTCCCTTTACTGCCTACACTTCCATAGAGGAACATTCGTCACTATCTTTCTTCCTTAACCACATCTCATGATGGGTTGAAATGATAGTGTCCACATCTATGGTTTCCCTATTGTGGATCAAAGTGTCTACAAGATTCTTGTAGGATGGTAGAAGAGAACTCAATAGAATTAGGTTTGAATCTTCATCTTTGATCTTCACCTCTGCATTCGCCAGTTTATAGAGCAATTGACTAAATGTAATAATGTGTCCGTCCCAATTTTTTTAAAAAATTAAAAAATTAAAAAAATAATAATAATAAAAAATCTTAAGATTATAGAGTTGCTTCTTAAGATGCAAATGATTACCCAGGGATTTCTTCGTATATAAACTATCAAGTTTCGTTCATACCCCTAAGGCAATCTTTTGATCCAGGACATTATAAAGAACATTATCATACAAGTATAATCAGATCGAAGTCATGGCTCTCTCATCTAGATCATCTCACACTTCATCACTCATATATGTAGGACACTTTGCCTGGCCAAGGAAAGTATGTTGTAATCCTTGTTGACCTATAAGGCCTCGGATCTTCACCTTCCATAATTCAAAGTTATTTCTTCTAGTGAACTTCTCGATTTCATACTTCACATTAGCTCCCTTGGAAGACATATTTTTATATTCAAAACTCAAAACTCCAACATTCGCTCTAATACCACTTGTTGGGGATAATGCGAAAGCAAGCTCGAATTCAAATTAAACAGAAGGAAATCAAACTTAATCTAAGCACATAGAGAACACATAAATTTACATGAAAAACTCTTATGGGAAAATACTACAACACAAAGCGACTAGCAATCCTCTATGAAAGCAATATACAAGAGATGAGAGCAACTTATAATGACGAGAACCCCTTCGAATCTCTCCAAAATCTTAGCTTTTCCTCTCTAGAAGCCTTAGGAATGTCTTAAAATACCATATATAATTCCGCATTACACACACATATATATAGTGTTACAACCAGAATAAAAAAGAAAATTCACCCAATTATGCAGAATCGTGCACGTTGTCAATCTAAGCATCAATCAATCGACATTGATCGAGCAATCCTCAATCAAACAAGCTCTCATGTTTGATCAATCGTATATGGGCAAAAATGTGTCCAGAGAGCAAACTATAGAAAAATGGGTGTCCTCAAACGATTGAGCCAAGGGTTTGATCGATCCCACCCACATTCCATGTATGGATAGAAGACATTTGACACCACTTAACACATTTCATAGGGGTGTATTGAGAACAAAGATTTATAAACCCATTTACAACTCTTATTTTATTCAATGTGAGACAAAAGATTTCACCAAGATAGAATTAAAGCAAAGTTACTTTTACTTTTCCAAAAAACGTTTTCTTTAAAATTTTGAAATACACCTAACAAAAGTTTCATACACTTGGTCCACTTGATCATCTCTCTTAATTAATTGTATTAGAGATTTAGGTGGGCTCCAGTCCTGAAAGTGAACCAAAAATAACTTAATGTAGCAGTGGCAATGGTCGGATCTTGGGCCCTTAAACATGGCCAGGGCCAAGCCCAAGCTTGAAATCTAAGTCCTTTGCCAGATGGATCTCAAGTGAATGATGAATGGCTAGGATCGATCGGCTGAGCCGGTCTAATCATTAAGTTGGCCACAATTTAGAAATACCTGTCATTAGATCTCATTCAATGTAATCCATAATTTAAAGGCCCTCTTGGTTGGGGTCATGTTTCAGTTATTTAAACCATTTATGTAGTGGGACTAATCATGGATGGAGGGGCAGTAATAAATAATTATTAGATTTGACTGTTTTCAGACCGTTGATCATTCCAATTTTTTTGTTATAGGTCCAACTCCAGGCCGGTCCTCTAGGGTGAGGCCTTTGTGGCCTGATTCGGGCTAGGAAATTAAAGGGCTTAGTGAACTAGGGCTGGACCACTGCCCAGCCCTAGACAAGCCCATTGCCACCCCTTAAGTCAGTGGATAACTATAGATAACTATAGACATGCAATAAAAGGCACACCAAATGGACAGTAGGAGCTAAAGATGGAATGACTAACTCGTCAGATATTAGTACTTTTGGTTCGTTTCTACTCTCAGTCATGTGGTTGTGTAGTCATGTGGTTGTATGGTGCATGATCCTGGACCATCCATCTAAGAGAGAAACATGCACAGCTGGACAATCCAATCATAGCCCTTATTTCAATCTTTCGAATAGAAAATTAGAAAACTGTCAATAGTTGGAGGCCCACCTGATTAGTGGCATGGATCTCATCATTTTGCCTTCCTCTTCATTCAAAGAATGTCACATCCACTTTTTTTGGCCCCCCTCCTTTGAAACTCTCCTTCTTAAGCAAGGAAACGGAAACCTTTCCTTGCATGTGCAAAGAGAGACGTATATACCTTCCTTGGATGCAAGCAATTCCCAACAAATTAAAGTGCAAAGAGAGACATCTATACGTTCTCTCTCCTTGAGGAAGTTTTTGGATGCATTGATTAAAAAATAAAAAGCAGTTGGGCTATTTGAACCATCAAATGGTGCCTGAAAATGAATGGTATTCCTCATAAATACACATAAGTAGCCCGTACACCCTTTATTTTTCATTATTTCTTGAAGATTTTACACTGCCTGGCTCTTGCTCTTGCTTTTGCTTTTGGACACTTGTTTTCACAGGTAATGATTTCACCTAGAAAATCCTATAAAGCATTTATCGCTGATCAGGTGAATTTTACTTTACCTAACTAGTCTCTATCAGTTCCCACTTTCTCTGAAAATGTCGCTTAAAATATCAAGAGGCATATATAGTACCTTACACTTGGAGAGAGAAAAAGCCGAGAGACCGAAGGAAGGTGCATGACATGCACAGAGAGAGAGAGAGAGGCACAAAATCATTTCAAGAGGTGACCTATCTAGGTTCTTTCCTATGCCATATTCTTCTCCAATCTACCTTGTTTTTTAACTAATATTCTAATGAGATTTATGCAATAAATGTATGAAGTGAATAACACACCATTATCATGACCAGCCTCACCAGGCCTTGTCAGATGGTTTCCTTATGTTTTATGAGAGGTAGATGTGGACTGCCAAAAAAAAACAACCACATTTTTTTGGTTCCCAAAAAACCCTATTTTTGTTTAATTTTTTTTCCATGTTCTTTCAATATTCAAAATTCTCAATCTTAAGAAACTTACATTATAGAGTATATAGGTTTATCAATTAGCAAATCATTATCACTTTCCAAACATAATAAATTGCACGTCTATAAGGACCTTATTAGTACCCATACACAACCAATTAAAGAGTTCACATAGATAAGATTTATTTACTTGCATCAAAATGACCCTTGGTGGTCATTTTCTATCAACCCATCCTGAAATCTCAATTTTTTGAAATGCGGTCAGGGCAACTTCCATGAACACGGCATACAAAGCCTAACATCCATCAATCAATGCCTTCTTCTGAGAGAAACCAACATCTTCATTTTTCGTCATTTTTTTCAGGTATGGGTGAAGAAAATAGTAAGAAGACCAAAAATTCAGACCACCATGTCTCTCGCATGCTAGGTTGGATTAGCTCAAAGGTCAATGGTGTGACCAGGCACCATCTCGAGGGAGCGGCAGCTACCATTATCTTTGCATGCCTCTATGTGTTTGTGTCAAAAAATAAATCCAAGGAACATGAGCAGAATAAGGGTGACAGCCATCGCACTCTACGTAGGTCCCAGTCACTCGGAGCGCTCCATGGTGGTAAAGTGGCCATTCAGAGGATCTTGGATGCGCAACATGCATCGGTCAATCCAAAGGTTCTTGATGAGGCTGAGGAAGAGTTGAATGCCCTACTGGACAAGGACCATTCAGACCAGATAAATTTCTCTGAATTGCAGGTTCGTCTAAACAGGTGCAGGGATTTTAACAGTAACATTTCTAACATGTGTACATTTTGAATAGTTACTAGGTAGGAAATAGGCCCACAGATCTAGGCTTCCAATGGCCTGATTTTTATTTGGCCAACCGGTCCGGGCCGGTTCAGTTTGTGGGGCTAATTTACTTCATCCCCAAGCCCTCCTATTAATTCATACTGGGACCTGTTCCGGTTTGGGCCTTAATAGAAAATTTTCGAAAACTATGAGTAGGGGAAATTCCAGCTCCGTCACTTCTCATTGGTCCACGTCATTCTAATGACTCAGGTCACAAATTTTGCCGAATTTCTCTCCCACTTACTGCGCTACACAACACAACTTTTAACGTGTGATACTTTTCTCGATCCCAATATGACTTTTGTGTTAAATCCAAATTTTACATAATTCTAAAGGATAATACCAAAAATGAGGTACATCCAAGGCCAAAGTGGACCACACCAAAAAGTAGTGAGGATTGAAAAAATTACCATTGTAGGGCTAACCTTGAGTCTTATTTTCCATCTAACCTGATTATAAGCTCACATGTACCTGGATCAGGATGAAGGTAAAACAGAAATATCAACTTGATCATAGCCTTCTGTGGCCCAAAGAAGTTTTCAACGATAATGTTCTTATGGTGTTGTGTACCTAATTTAGCTTTAGATCTGACTTTTATTCTAGCTTATCTTATGGAATGATCTGAAAAAATGAATGGACAGCGTGGATCTAAGAAATACATCTTCGTGTGCAAAAACTTCCATTGCTTTGCTGTGTGGCGCAGCACATTTAGGGTGAAGAAACCCGGAAGTGTTCACATGTTGAGCTTCTGTGGACCCATCATGATGTATTTATTAGATCTACACCGTTCATTCATTTTTTCTTACCATTTTAGGGGATGAGACTAAAAAACAGGCAGATCCAAGGCTCATGCAGGTCATACCAAATGAAACAGTGAGAATTGGATACTAAGGGTGAAAATTACATTGGGTAGAAGGCTTTGATCAAGCTAATATTCTTGTTTTCCCTTCATCTAGGTCTGTGTTAGCTTATGAAGAGGTCAGATGGCAAATAAAACCTCACAGTGGACCATAGGAAGGTTTCAACAATGGTCATCCAATCCCTACTACTTTCTTTGGTGTAGTCCACTTGAGCTTTGGTTGTGCCTTATGTTTTGGTCTCATGCTCTAGAAGGATCCATAGAAATTGATGGACAGTGTGGATCTAACACATAAATCATGATAGAACCTTAAAAAATAAATAAAAATTAATTAATTGACTCTGTAAAAGTTAGGTGATATACTAAGCAATCTGCTACGGAGAGAGAAAAACGGCGTGTTTGGTGGGGAAGGGTATTAGTGAGACTCCGGCCTCACCCATGGTGTGGTCCTTACCATCGTGGGCCAACCTTCATGTATGTATTATGTATCCAAGACGTTCATTCATTTTTCCAGGCCATTATCCTTAAATGAAGTAGATCCAATCATCAGGTGTACGTTATCATAAGAAACCGTGGCGATTGACCATCCTAACATTTAAAAAAATTCTTAAGGCACACCTTAATGTTTCCATAGCGTTATTTACCATCCAATCAATTGATAAGGTCACATAAGCCTGGATGAAGGGAAAAAACAAACATTAGCTTGATCCAAAACTTTCGTAGTCCATTAATGGTCAATCACCAATATTTCTTATGGTATGGTTCACCTAATAATTGGATCTATTTAATTTTTATAATAGTACCTTAAAATGATCTGGAAAAATGGATGGATGGTGTGGATATATAATATATACATTAAGGTAGCTAGCCCCATGCTGCAACCAGTCACGAGACCTAAGCAATGAGAAGCGACAGCACTAAATAACACCGTGCCTTCAACGTAGAGAATCCAGATCCTCCGTTTGCCATACACCGAAAAATTGCTGAATAATACTAGCCATGATGGTTCTACAATCCTAGAAGTGGTCATAAGTGGGGTCGACCAGTCTTCAAGGTGGAAACATTGGGTGGTTGGACTCACGTCTGACCTAGACGGACGCGAATTGCGTACTGAGTAACTCAGCACGCTAGGCGTACTGAGTAAATTATGTGGGGTCCATCGTGATTTATATATTTTATCCACTCCATCCATCCATTTTAACAGATAATTTGACAGCTTTAATCCAAAAACTAAGTATATCCAAATCTCAAGTGGACCTCATCACGGGAAACAGTGTGAATTGAAATTATACCGTCTAGAATTCCTTGGGGGCCACGGAAGTTCTGGATCAATCTTTATTTGTGTTTTTCCTTCATCCATGTCTTTGTGATCTTATGAACGGGCTGGATGACAAATAAACATCACTGTGGGCCCTACCAAGGTTTCAACGGTGGAAGTCATTATTACCACTGTTTCCTGTGGTGTGGTACACTTGTGCATGGTTTTAATACTTGGTCAAGATCGGTGGGACTCATCCGACTCGACTCAAACTAGCTAGGTTGGACTCAATCTCCCCCATCTCTGGCGAGTCTCGATTTGACTCGTGACAGTCCTAGTCGCCGAGTCTTTCAACTATAGTTTATTGTAAGGGTAATTCCCTTTGGCATTGTGTTTTGCGCTGCTGGTATGCTTGGCAGAGCGTTGTGGCGAAGCTAGAAATGAGTGGAAAAGAAGTTCAAGGAGTGAAGAAGCTAAGCGAGGCACAAAAGAACGCTGAAGACAATGGTCATTACCATGATGCATATGAGCTGGAAATGTTGGTTGTGGAGATGCTTATCTACATGGTCTTTTCATTTACCCTCCCTTTCATCCATCGCTACTCATGTTTTTATTGCATATGGATTGATAACTTGGCTGAGTCAGAATTTGACACATCCGAGTCGAATCAAACTTAGTCAAGTCTGACATGACTCAGCACTACCAGGTGGTATTGGAAATGACTAGGCCTAACTAGGCCTGAGTCATCGCTTTGACTCAGGATTGAACAAGTCGGTCCGAGTTGCCAAGTAAAAAACCCATGGTTTATCATGCATTTTTTTGTTGTTGTTGTTGTTGTTGTGGTTGTGGTTATTGTTGTTTGGTGCTCGCATATAAGCTACAAAGATTGAATAGCCCCATTTTAATTATTTTAGTGTATATGTCATGTGTAATGAGATTATGGAGATACGAGATTCTCTGCAAGATATGAGAGAGAAAAGAAGAGAAATATTTTTAGGGTTTGCTATCATGTATCCATACATTGGTATTTTTAGGTTGATGTATCTAAATTGTTTATGATGGGTCTCATTGTGGATAGGAATGGCCCAAAACAACTCTTAATTGGAGATATTTCAACCCTTTGATCATGCTGACTCATTAACTTGAGCCGCACATTCGGAAACACTAAATGGTCTGGGAAAAAATGGCCCCAGCCACGTTCATAACACATATATGTTTGTCATTTGTAAATTTTTGGCGATTGCTAATCTTTTGTACACTGTATTAATTAGCTAAAGAATTGTGAAACAAGATTGCTGACATGGATAACATTGCAGGGAGCGTATGAAGAAGCTCTGAAACGTAAATGTCTACAAGACCAAGAGATATCGGACGCCCGGCAGCCTCTTTATAAGGTTAAGTCTCTTTTTTCTTCTTAGGTACTCTAACTATACAAGTGAAAATGCAATCTACGTTGATTGTTGCCATAGAAATCTCAGTTCAATTGAGTATCTGCTATAATTTGTGATTTTAGTGTATTAAGGGTTCTTTGAAGGAATGTAATCATTGGTAATTGGTGCATTTGAGAGTGTATTTGACATAAATTGAAATCCAATTCACATCAAAATATACCTAATGTTCATTTTTTAAAATCACTAATATAATTCCATTTCACATGAATGCTTACTATTTCTAATTTGTAAGTCACAATCCTCTTTCTCACTCTCTATGTAACAATGTCCTCCAAATATACGCTATCAAATGCATTCTCATAGATTCTAATGGATTCCTATTACGAGTTACCAAACGCAATTGGTATTCCAATTTTGCACGGATTTCATGATAATTGTCAATGCATATCAAATATGTGCTCCCGAATGACCCTTTAGGGCAAACATTCATTTTGTCCTATATGGCCAATCTCATACAAAGATGTAATAAGTGTCATGCTCATATGATCAATCACCAGGTCACGTGAGTTGCACATTCTTAGCCATCTAAATTGTGTGGCCTACTGTTATTCAATTTGGATGTGTGGCAACACATGTGACAAACGACCAGAATTCAATTAAACTAGCTAAATTAGGATCAGACGTGTGAAGGTTGATCTAACTTTTCAGCCACCAATTATTACAGCTAGTAATTAGGTGATTTAAGAATGGGAGGGTTAGTCCTTTAAAATGGGATCTTTTTGTCTTGAGCTAAAGATTTTTTTCAACGGTGATAACGGATCAGGTTTCTTAGTGAATTAATATTGGACAGACAAATTTAAAAATAAAACTGATCGCTGATTTTGTTGGTTTGAGTGTAAGAACAGTACGATCAACAAGGAAAAAAATAAACTAAGCGAAGAATAAAATAAATAACTACAGCTACTTGAGCTAGCAAAATAGTCATGGAAAAGAAACCAGATAATCATAAGACAGTTGTAGTGTGAATTCGGTAGCATGTGACTAATAATCTGCCAAGGACTAGGTAAGCGAGGATCCAACAACAGTGGTCATAGATATTTAACAAACTCCTAGGGTGTACCACAACAATGGTTAAAGCTAAGCATCGGATTGGGTCCAACTCGACTCGGTCCGGATTCTACATGGCCCAACCCGAACTCAGACCGATCTGGGACCGAGTCCGGGTCATCTGACTCGGACCGACCCGAACCCCTGCTGGCCTTAACCGATCCAAGTCCGACTCGGTCAGGAAAACTGAGTCAAATCAGATTGGGCAAGGTTCAGACCGTACAAGTAGTGCCCATGGTTCTGTTACTCAAACCATTGATCTAGCGGACCAGCCATGTATAAGTCATGCCCCAGAGAAAGAAAAAGGAATTTCTCACATGTGGAAGAATCCTAACCATTCAATCTCTGTGCTGCAAATAGGCAGTCAGCAAAAAGAGCAAGATACAAAAAAAAATTAAAAAAAAAGGGATCTGTACCTTGGTCTTGACTCTTGATCCATCTGATCCCCTTCACCCTCATTTTCTCCATATGCAGCTTCTTCAGGCCCTTCAAGCATCTCATCATCTTTCTCATCACCGATAGCTTCCAAACCAGGATCTCCTGAATCCAAAGGTGGAGCATTCACCTCGTCAGCAGTGAAAGTCTTTACTACCAGAGGCTTCGTCTCTTCTGCTGCCGAGTAGTGACGATGGGAGGGTTTTGGGGATTTAGGGATTTCGGGTGCGGCCGCACGAGTAGAGAGGGACGGGTAGGGTAGGGTAAAAAAATAAAAAAAGGTAATTAAAAGTGTGTGTGTGTGTGTGTGTCTATTGAGGGGTAAATTAGTAAATTAGTATGGTCTGGTCCGAATCGGATCGGTTCGGATCCAAACGGATCAGATTTCAGATCGATGTAGTCCGATTTGACGTTAACCCGAACCTGATCCGATTAACGGTCAAATCTACATGATAGTGCTCGAGCCTAACCGATCCAGGCCGTTAGTTTGGTGCGATTCGGGTTAGATCGGGTCTGATCGAGTAGGATCCACATGATCGGGCCCGAGATGCCCAGCTCTAACGATGGTATTGGACAATAGTAAATATAAACTAAACTAAGTGGCCCGAACTTGTTGCAGCGTAGTTAGATAGAAGTGAAATGTCCAAGCTAGGAAGCTAAAAACTAAAGATAGGCGGCATTATTGCGCTATAGATATATTAATTGTGTGTGGTAAGGGTCTAGGACTCTTTGTTGAATGTTGCCTTTATAGGGTTAGAGATACAGTAGTTGTGTTGTAGTTTTTTGTGTCTTTGATCGTGCAGCAGCCATGTTCTAGTAGGATCTAGAATTATTATTGTATGGTGCCATCATGTATGATCTACTTCTAATTCCATATGGGCTTTCCATTGCTCACTTCCATTTCTTTACTCTCCAAAAAGATATCAATCATCCATAAAAAAATTTCCTTTTGTGTGGATCTATTTTAAATTTTGGAATGATCGTGTCGTGCATGAACTGGATTGCGAAGAATTCACTATATACGGGTCTTGGAAAACTTCCTATGTAGGCAAAAGGCCACATGCGTCGTACGCACATCAGTCATATGTCTTTTGAATGATATTTGCCTTTTATGTCATAGACTTACGTATGGCTCTGAGGGGCTTGTTTTTTACAAGTTACATGTCATTAGTCGATGAGTCCTTGCGGCTCCTCTTTAACATGAGTACGATTACCTTTCGTCATTCGTTTATGAGTGCCAACACTTGGCGGCTTCTCATTAAGTAATGTTAATTGTGACAGTCCAGGTGTAAATATGGCCTATCCAATACACCAACCCTATATCTCCTAAGGGGGTAGTCTACCATTTGTGTAAAAAGGTAACTATGTAATTTGATTTCATTTTTAAGGTTTTACTTAAAAATAAAAAATGTGCATAAAAATTTCTTCACATAAACATCTTATGTGTCCATCTCCAATGTTATTGAGAGGTAAGTTTGGTCCTCTGTTCATTGAGAAACAATACCCCAAACCAAACAACAAAATTATTATCGGATATTGTAGTTTTCCATTCCATTTGCTTGGTTTTCTGAATGTAGGATATAGCATAAATACATTCCTAGCATGGTTAGACCAAAAGAAGGCTAAACGGAAGCAAAAGTTGTCCATCAAATCTAGGCCCAGTTCTACATAGGGCAAGACGTAAATAGGCCCCATGCACGTACGGTTTGAAGAAATTTATTCCATATAAAGAGAAATTGTCATTTGAAGTGTAAACCATATATTGGTCATAACTTTTAATCCGAGTATCGTTATGGGACGCACGACCTATCAATCTCTATGTAGGAAACCATCCAGGGTCAACTAACATATATAACAAGTCGTGTCCATCCATTTCATAGGAAAATGTATGCTTTCAATTCAAATTTGGGATTTTAAGAAAAAATTACTATTCTTAGTTCTGATTTTTGTCGTATTTGCTTATTTTTAGAGATTTAGATTTTCATCTTTTTTAAATATTGATTGTAATCATATCAGGAATTTTCTAGCAAGGTTAAATCAGGACTTTATATTTTTTACAAAACTTACTTTTTATTCCAATTGAATTAGGACTTCTATTAAGGTTAGAATTTTTTCATTCTAATAATTTTGAATTAAGGTTTTATTCATCTTTATTAGTAAAATAATCCAGAAATTATATACATTAGATAATTATTCAATAAAAATATTCAAGTTTTCTCTTATTATTTCTAATTGATTCAATAACTACCTTATGGATTCAAGATTTTGACTACTTGAGAAAGAAGGTGATGTTTCTCATTATCTCTTCGCACTCTTCCTTGCGTTAGTATCAAAGAGAGGCTTTTCCTTGATTCGATAATATCTAATAATGGTACGAGCAATAATCTCATAGACGGTGCTCCAAAAAACAACCCTGTGACATCAATGGGGTTTGAAGCTTTATGGTGGAAGAATCTGCAAGCCATATAAGGATTGCAGGCAATGATCGATCATTTAATGAAAGGCTTATGATTGACCTATGTTCATAATAATTAGTGACATGAGATTGGCGATAGAGCTCACAGTCATCATGTTCATGGTACCACGTAGGTGATGAATCGTAGGCTACTACCACTCTAATCGTGAGGAAGCTGATATACATGCCAAAGGAGGAGATAAACCTTCAGCGGCATAACATCTTTCAAACAAGGCGCACTGTAAACCAAAAGGTTTGTGATCTAATCATAAATCGCGGGAGTAGTGAGAACATAGTGTTGAAGATAAAAAGGCACCCCTCTCTGTATACAATTAAATGGATCATGCGGGTCAGTAAAACAAAAGTAACTGAACAATGTCATATTCCATTCTTCATTGATAAATATTATAAGGACGAATTAATGTGTGATGTGGTTGATATGGTGGCTTATCACATGCTACTTGGTCGACCATGGTTGTATGATGTTAATACTACACATAGAGGCCATGATAATATATTTATCTTTATTAAAGTTAGTAAAAAGATTATCCTCATGCTTATGAGAATGAAAAATCAACCTAAGACTTCTAAACTGGAGGGGTGGTTTCTCATAACCGTACTAGATTTTGTCAAAGAATCTGAGGAGGATGAGAAGATCAATGTAGTAATTATATAGGAGAAGGAAGTAGAACCCACAACCATTTCAGAGAAGATAAAACCAATGTTACAGGAGTTCAAGAGGATTATGCCCGAAAAACTTCCTGACAAGATGCTCCCCATGTGGGGTATTGCTCATGCTTGGGTGGAGTTCACCTTCAACACATGCAAAATCAATCTATCAGCAAGTCCTCATTTAAGGTTGTGTATGGTCGTGTTTTCAAACATACACTTAACCTGGATCTCTTTGTTTAAGTTGCTGGTATTGATTAATGTGCTTCAATCTGAAAGAAATTAAGAGTCTTTAATTGATCAACAACCTAGTCAATCGATCGAGAAATTTTTGAATAAATCACTTTAGTCTTTGGATAGTTTTGGACATGTTCGATCAATCGAACATTAGGGCTCGATTGATCAAGATAATTCAAAAAAAACCAAGTTAGGCCTCTAGACACTTTTGTGCATGTTCGATTGATCGAACATGTGGCATTGATCGATCAAAGGTCATCGATTGAACTCAATTGATCAAGTTAATTCGAAAAAAAAAAAAAAAACATTTTAGGTCTTTAGACACTTTGTGCATGTTTGATTAATCAAATAGGTGGCATCGATTTTGGTTGGTTAAACTGTTTTAGGCTGCTTGGTTAAAATGTTTGAGGTTGTTTATCCCGCCCTCAGGATGAACGGTGTTATGGCTCTCAACTGGATGCTAATAAGGGTGGCTCTGTCTAGCCTTAACTTTTATTTTTTATGGCAATGTTTGCGGGGTAGCTGCTGGATGTGGCAAGGTGTTGGATGTAGCCCCTGCACTGTCGTTTTGATGCAGTTGTCCCGTCGAAGGGTTATAACTTCAAAGCATATTATGACAGGTGTTTTGAATAGGATGAGAATTGGCCGATGACGAGGAGTGGCCCGAGTTGTTAGTGAGGTTGCAGATGGCAATCCAGTCAAGCGGAAGAACAGGGGCGGCTGCCTTGTTAATAGGAGTGGCCAGTTAGAGCCCTTTAGGGAGGAGTTGGCTCTTTATAGTCCCTTTTATGTTTTTGCTTATCTTAGCATATGATAGGTGAGGCCCAATTTACACATGAAATCCTCGCTTTGTACACCATCTGTTCATAAATACAAAGATATATCGTTTCCAAAAAAAACATGTGGCATCGATTGATCGAAGGCCATTGATTGGACTCGATCGATTGAAATTACGATTGATAGCACGCATAACTTCGGTGTAAGTGCATGGTTTTGTTTCTAATTCCATATTTGGATTATAGAAACATTGTTATATGCAGGATTAGGGTATCCTAATGTTGTGTTAGAGAGAACGAGGGTTTTAAGAAGAGAAATTCATCTTGAGAGAAGGTTTTTGAATTGGTTTGAGTTGTCCATCTCTTATAATTCGCCTTTCATAGTGGATCATTTGTCGCTCAGTGTCATGGTTTTTTTTTCCACAAGGATTTTTTTACGTAAAATCATTACATTTCTCTGTAATTGCGTGTTATTTTCGTTTCTCTATTGCTTGTTTGATTCGTTCTAATTAAGGTTGCTTCCACGCCTAATGTATGATGGTTGTGCACAACAACCGGGTATAAATGTTGCAATAGAAAATATGACAGACCGAATCATGATAGTTTATGCCGAGGTCCAGAAGAAGTTACATGAGTCCAATGCTAAACATAAAGAAGAGATTGTTGGTGCCAGAAGGTATTTAAATAGGTGATAACGTGCTAATTCACTTATATAAGGAGAGATTTTCAACTATGACATATAATAAGCTAGAGAATAAGAAGATTTATCCTATTCTAATCATTAAAAAAACAATAATGTCTACATTATTAATCTTTTTTAGGGTATGGTGATCTCACTAACTTTCGATGCGGCAGACTTATATCAATATCACGAGCCAAATCCGTTAAGTAACTCGAAGACTTGTTCTTTACGAGTGGAGGGAACTAACAACTTTCATACATTTTCCGCATAGTTGTTAGAAAAAAAGGCCAAATAAAAGTGAAATTAGTTCCTCTAAATAGGGCATGATATAATTGGGCCCTGCAACGAAAAATTTATTCTAGATAAGGAGAAATTAGCCATTTGAAATGTGAATCATAAATACACCATAACTTTCGTTCGTTAGGTGATTCACGTCCTATTGATCTTTATGTGAGTTTTCTGGAGGTTTTGACTCCTTTAAAAGATATGATCTTTTGGATATCCTTATCTTTTCTTGTTCTTCCTGCGTCATTTCCATGGGAGTTTTTCATGTCCAAGTTTTGTACGGGCCTCTTATAGATTTGACACCCTTCTTTTGACACTTCGTCTGTGCTCAAGCAATTGGTTAAAATCCTCGTCATAGGCCTGTCATCGATGATGTTACCTACGGAGACTGTTCATCCTATGGATTCCATCCCCACCAATATCTCTCGAAATGGATGAGTCTAAGCAATAGTTCACATTCAACTGGTCCTCCATTCTGATGTTAGGATTGTCAAAATTGGGTATTTTTGGTTGTAGCCAATCTATGGGACGCGGATTGCACAGGCTGGGGCTTTGAGGACCACCATGATGCATGGGTCTTATCCACATTTTGCCATATTATTTTAGGCCATGGCCCAAAAATAAGACAATTCCAAGGCTTAAGTAGACCACACCACAGGAAGTAGTAGTGATAATATGCCCACCATTGAAACCATCCTAGGGCCTACCATGATGTTTATTTTCCATCCAACCTATTCATAAGGTTAGATATCCCCGGTTGAAGGGAAAACACAAATATATGCTCGGTCCAAAACTTTTGTGTCCCCTGAGAAGTTTTCAACGGTAGGCATCCAATCCCCACTGTGTGGTCCACTTGAACCTTGGACCTACCTTATTTTTGGGCTTATAATCTAAAATGATATGTAAAATGGATTGACAGTATGGATAAAACCATACATCACGGTAGCCCCTGGGAGACCCAGCCCGCGCTGAGTTCAGGTCAGTGGGGTTAGTACCCAATCTATGTCCGAATCTATGATGAGCATTCGGAACATATCATCATATCGATGGACCTAATGACAAGGTTTCTCGAAGGAGCATATTACCAAACGATAATATGCATTCAGGTCCATGGTGGCAACTAATCCCCCCTCCCCTATATGTCAATCCAGACTCTATAAACCCTGGCCGCCATCTTACCACTATCAAATTTCAAAAATATGACCGATGGCCCAGCCATCCATTTCGTGGGCACCAAACAAATATTTAAAACAAAAATGGATTGATATCCCAACCAAACAAGCAAAATCAGATGATTAAGATCATCTAAACTGTTAGATTCTTGCGTTATGCAGTTATAGTAGGTCCATGATTTAAACAATCTAGATCTATGAACATCATGCCATGTGCAGGGTGGATTAGTGATGTAAAATAGGTTGCAAATATATATTTTAGCATAACTAGACTAAAAGAGAAGTCCAAATGAAAGCAAAAGTAGTCTATCATAATAGGAGTCAATACTGTGCGGGGCATTACATAAATACCCGGGCATGTCCGGTTCAAAAGGATTCTTTTTGAACATGAATAAATTATTATTTGAAGTGTTAATCATATAACAGGTATAACTTTTGATCTAGGCATCGTCACAAAATGCATGACTTATCGATCTTTATATAATGGTGTATTGACTTGTAATGCCAATCGAAAACATCTGTTTTGTGAGAAATTACACGTCTTTAGTGTCAAAATCAATATTCTAGAAAAAATTTATTACTTTTGATAATTTTCATCTCCATCATATTTCTCTACTCTCATGATGTTATAATTCTTCATCTTATTTAGAAGTTGCTTGTAATAATACTGATATTGGTCAGAGAAGGTTTGATTGTCGTTTCTATTTTAAGAAAATTTAGCCTTTGGGAGAGATTTTGTTATTTTAGATAATTTCCACTTGAATTAGAGCTTTAGGTTGTCCATATAAATAATGTAATCAAGTAATCCTAATTAAATTATTATACAATATATATATATATATATATATATATATATATATAAGGTCTTGATTATTTGAGGAAGATAGTGATCTTATTCATTGTTATTTCACACACTTACTGCATCAATTAGTACACCATTTGGTTCGTAGTGGCAAACGCACCAGAGTGCTTTTATATTGTTCTTGATGAGATAGAAACAATTTCACTTTCATTTCCTTGAAACTTCATGCACACAGACTGTTATTCAAGTACTATTGGGACACGATAAAGATGCTGAAGAATATTGGAATGAGTTTCAGAAGATTCGAAATCGTTTCCAATTGCCGGATTGTTTCCACGATGTATTGGACCATTCAGTTGCAAGAGATTTTGACAAGTTCAAAGAGACCGTCAATTTTCTCAAGAAAGAAGTTGAAGATGCTCGTAAGAAGCCCAAATAATGTTTGGGAAGAGGAGCCATGCATGGTTATGAAGAACGAAAAAAAAAAAAAACATTGTACCATTTCAATTCCAAATCCTGTAAACATGGTCTTTACAAGTTCCGAGTCGAGTCACAACTCAGCTGAGTCAGGTTTGTACCCAAAGCAATCGTGAGGGTGGGTGTAAATTCACAGGAATTCTTTTCAAAAATTGGATGTGCATATTGAGCATTAAAAGATGGCTGGTGGTCACCAATGAGGCTTTCAATGAGTGGACTTGCGAGCTAGGCTTTTTTTGATCTGAGGTTGGGCTGAAACACTCGGGCTCATGATTGCTTTTCTGAACCGGAGTGCCAGCCCGGGTTGGAAATGGGCCTATTAGCTAGCCAGAATTAAGAGATTTGGTATCTATGGCCAGCTGAAATGCACTCATATCTTTAGAGAAGATAATGAGCCTGCAGATGGTATGGCCCGTATGGGCAGCTGCACACAACCTTCTTCTTTGGTCTGTCAAATCTCTCTTCTCTCGCGAGACGTTAGAGGCAGCCTTTTCCTAGATAAAGTGGGCCTGGGGGCAATCAGGCTCGGCTTCAACAGAGATTATCTGTGATCCGGGCAGGGGCTCAGGGAGATAGGCCTCGGTTTCTTTCCCTTCTCAAGTTGGTTTCATTTTCGTTTTCTTGCTTCCCGTCATCTGCTTCATTATGATAGGCTTCGCTCAGGTCGTTTTCCAAAAAATAAAAAAAAAAACACTTAGGCTCAAGGTCAGGAACTGGAGCTATTTTAAGCCGTTCATTAATTGGGCTGGGCCGGGCGTGCATAAGAGCACATCAGACCAGGTTGGCCCGTCTAAGGTTTCAAGGGCATTTTTCAAAATATCATGAATGATTGGGCATTCATAAAGAACAGCCCAAATCTGGCATAAAAGAGAGTGGCTGGGCTCGGGCATGGCCCAGGCCATTCATAATATCACAGGCTGGATTACGAGCTTTTTTTTTTTTTTTTTGGTGGGGACCACCGTCTAAATCCCGTGGCCAGAGTAAAATGGATAAAGATCGCCCGGTCATTTATACTTTTATTTGTACACTTTCCAAAATGAGGCCTATGATTTTGATGGTCTGGATTTTCTTACATGTATATATACCATGCGTATAGGAAATGGTGGTGAATGGGTAGTTACTCATGCGTCAGTCGTAGACTCACAAGAGTTGCAAGAGAGCTCATGGGTTGGAGTGATCTTACTTATCATTTGCGTTATCCATCATTTGTGAAGACGCATGGCATGCACATAATTCAATCCAAGCCATTCAAACCATTAGTCCACTGTGGGTTGGCATTTTGGAACGGTAGAACAGCAATTGCATGGTCGTCCCTGATTAGTTAAGGCTTAGATGATGATGATGAACTAGGAATCTCACTTGCACTTATGCAAACTGACCACTGTATAATCTCTCCATCATAGAATTGTTTTCATTGATTTCTTTCTTCGTATACACATTGTATTCTTTTATTTAAACCATATTTGAAATTTACCAATGTAACTGAAATTATAGGAGAATTCGTCAACTTTTCTTAAATTATCAAGAGTAATAACAATAGAATTGCATCTAATTGCCTCTTCTATGGTATGAATATTGTGAGGGTGTTTCCAATGGGCCATGTCCACATTCTGATTGAGGATGTGGCATAGATACATTAATAGCATGGCTATGCTAAAAGAAGGCTAAATGGAAGCAGAAGTAATCCATTTTGGGGTTATGTTTCAGAAACCATTTACGTAGTGGGAGTGGGACTAGGTCCAACTCCAGCCCGGTTCTTCATGTAGTGGGTTATGTTTCAGAAACCATTTATGTAGTGGGAGTGGGACTAGGTCCAACTCCATTTATGTAGTGGGAGTGGGACTAGGTCCAACTCATAAAAAATTCTTAGATTAGACTATTTAAAACTGTTGATCATTCCACTTTTCTGTTTTAGGTCCAACTCCAGCCCGGTCCTCCGGGGTGAGGCCTTTGTAGCCTGATTTGGGCTAGGAACAGGGCCCAGTGAACTAGGAGTCCATTTGGCATGCCTTTATTTGAATGGATATGATTGGAGCTGTGCACAATACATGACAGACCTCTGCCACCATCCTGACCATAAGTTAAGTTGGATCACTTGAAAGTGGATAGCTTTTGTGATAACTGTCTACTTTTTCAGCCGCTAGTTGGATGATTTCCAGAGTGATCTGATCGCATTTATTTCAGGATGTGGCGTGTCCACATGGTAGCCCACCAAATCAAGGACGCGGATTGGCTACTCCCCCTGACACCAGCCCCGGAGCTGGTGGTCGGTGCTCTGTGGGCCCACCATGATGTATGTGTTTCATCCATTCCATTCATCCATTTTTAAAGATCATTTTAGGGCTTGATACCAAAAATGAGATATATCCCAGTCTCAAGTGGACCACATTACAGGAAACAGTGTTTAATGAACTTCGACCATTAAAAACTTTTTGGAGGCCATAAAAGTATTGGATCAAGTTGATATTTGTTTTATCCCTTCATCTGGGTTTTTATAACCTAATCAACGGATTGGATGTCAAATAAACAGTACATCGGGCCTTAGGAGGATTTAAATGATGGATATCCACTCACTATTTTTTTTCCTGTGGTGTGATCCACTTGAGATTTATGTCCCTCCCATTTTTTGGATAAAGACATAAAATGATCTTTAAAAATGGATGAACGGAATGGATGAAACACGTACATAATGGTGGGGCCCACAGAGCACCGACCACCAGCTCCGGGGCTGGTGTCAGGGGGAGTAGCCAATCCGCGTCCCCAAATCAACAGTCCCAATCACCATTACCAGCACATGAATAATTCCTCGAGATAACAAGTAGACCCGAATTAGTTTTGTTTAGTTTCTACTTCAGTCATATGGTTGCATGGTGCACGATCCTGGACCATTCATCTCAGAGAGAAACAGGCACTGAACAATGCAATCATAGCCCTTAATTTTTTTAATCTTTCAAAAGATAAAATTAGAAAACAGTCAATAGTGGGAGACCCAACTGATTAGCGGCATTTATCTCATCACTTTCCTTCCTCTTTTATGGCACATCCACTTTTAGGGCCCCATCAATTGAAGCTCTCCTTCTTTTACAAGAAAACAGAAACCTTTCCTTGCATGTGCAAAGAGAGACATTTAATTTATACCTTCCTTAGATGTGAGTAATTCCCAACAAAAGTGCAAAGATAGACATCTATACCTCATCTCTCCTTAAGAAAGTGTTTGGATGCATTGATAAAAATAAAAAATAAAAAGAGCAGTTGAGCTATTTGAAGTCCATCAAATGGTGCTGAAAAATGAATGGTATTCCTCAGAAATACACATATATAAGTAGTGCGCACACACCCGTTATTTCTCATTATTTCTTGCGGATTTTACCCAGCCTGCCTCTTGTTTTTGCTTGATTTAACCTAAAAAAATCCTTTAAAACATTTATCACTGATCAGTTGAATTTTACTTTACCTAACAAGTCTTTATCAGCTGCCTCCACTTTCTCTGAAAATGTCACTTGAAATACCAGGAGGTATAGTACAATAGACCTGAAGAAACACAAGGTGAAGAGAGAAGGTGTGGGCTATATATAGATAGATGAATAACATATAAAAAGAGAGAGAAAAATGGCACAAAACTGTTTCAGCGGAGGTGACCCGTCTTCACTGTTTCCTATGCTGTAGCCCACTCGATTCTCCAATCCACCTTTATTTTTTCGACAAATGTATGAAGCAGATAACACATCATCATCACAATGGGCCCCACTGGGCCTTTCTCAGATATGGTCTCATCAGCAATATGCTTCGCTAACCAAAAGAATTAAAAGGATAAAAATGCTCTCCAAGAAACACCAGAGTGCATTTACGTTGTTCTTGATGAGATAGAAACTTATTCACTTGCATTTCTGAAATTTCATGCGCAGACTGTTATTCAAATCATATTGGGACACGAGAAAGACGCTAAGGAATGTTGGAAGGAGTTTCAGGAGATTCGAAGTCGTTTTCAATGGCCGGATCGTCTGGATTATTCAGTTACAAGTCAGCCTAATAATCAGCTAAGAGTGATCATTTCCTTGATTTGAGGAGTCCTCCGTTATAAAAGAGACCGTAAATTTTCTTAAGAAAGAAATTGAAGAGGCTTATAAGAAACCCAAATAATGATTAGAAAGAGGAGCCATAGTTATGAAGAACCAAAAAAAAAAAAAAAAACATTGTACCATTTCAATTCCAAATCATGTAAGGCCATTAGACTCAGCGACTCCATCTGACTCATTAAGTTCTGAGTCAGAGTCACAACTCAGCTGAGTCAGGTGTGTACCCAAATCAATCGTGAGAGTGGGTGTAAATTCAGAAGAATCCGTTCTCCTAATTGCATTTTCATGCACTTCAAAAATTGGATGCGCACATTGAGCATTGAAAGATGGCTGGCGGTCGATGAGCCATGCGGGCCTGGCTTTCTTTGAGCCGAGATTGGGCTGAAACATTGGGCTCAAGGGCAAGAACTAGGCCTATTTTAGGATGTTTGTTAACGGGCTAGGCCGGGTTGTGCATAAGAGCACATCAGCCCAGGGTAGCCCGTCTAAGGTTTAAATGACATCCTTGAAAATATCATGAATGATTGGGCACACATAATGAAATCTAGCACAAAAGGGAGGCTGGGTCGGGCCTGGGCCAGGCCGGTTTAGGGCCTGCTTTATGGCCCGCATGGGCTGGGGCCAGGTTGACTAGATTTTACTGTGTGGACAGGGCTAAGAAAGACCTCAGCCTAGCCCCAACTAGGCCCGTTGAGAGCCCTGATAACTGCCTAACTGGCAATGGGAGACGCACTGAGTCTCGATGCACACTGTCTGCACACACATAGTTGATGAATACTGGAAATTGGTTACAATATAATACCAAAAAAAAAAAAACAACGAAAATTCCCAATTTCCAGAGACAGTGACTTAAAACTAACCTAAGACAGCTCTGAGATTGTCCAAATTGTGGGGCCCACCGTCTAAATTCCATGGCCAGACTAAAATCGATAAGTTTTTCGTGTCACTTATAAATTTTATGTTGTACCCATTCCAAAACGAGGCTTATGATTTCGATGGTCTGGATTTTCTTACATGTATACCATGTGTATTGAGGAGTTCCAACAATGAATCAACTCTTTCAGCGTCTTTCGAACGAAAATCCAAATATAATTCAATCTAAGCCATTCAAACCATGGATCCTATTGTGAATGGATAGTGTCCTAAAGATCTTAACCATTTACATAACAGCTTCTGAATTGGAACCATTTACTATTTCCTTTGTAACCGTATCCACAAATCTCTTACAGATGAGACATCATATCTTCTGTACACTGTAGTTTGGTCTACCAAATATAATTTTGAAGGCATGCTTCATCCACGGCCAAGGCTACGATTTGGACAGCTTAGATTGACTTACACTTATTTGTTGGATGAATCACCACCATTTTAGAAATGATTTGGATCATATTCCAAAGATATAGAAAATTATTCTAGTCATCTAATTCGTAGCCATCAAATGGAAAGTAAATATACAATGGTCAGATGTTATATTCAACGGCTGAAATCAGATGTTTATGATTATCTGATTATTATTGCAGCAGCATCATCCATTCTCTTCTTTGCACTGTTTTGTTGATGCTGGACTCTGTACAACTGGGGCCATGTCATGGTGATCTAAACCGTTGATCCGATGGCCATGGACGGCTGATTTTCCAAAATATACCGAATTGGGAGATAGTACATATCCTATCTTTGCCCCTCTTGCTAAACCTGGACCGCTCAATTTCATGGGCCGCCGATCAAAGGCCAAGAATTGTACCATCTAGGGTGTTTTTTTTTTTTGGAGATCCAACATCCATACAAAAACCCATCAGATCAATGGTCTTGATCACTAATCCATTGGCCCTACTTACAAAAACTCAAAAGCTAGAGGATGTTGTGTCCTCGGGTAGAAGGATGAGGTGGACCCAAAAGCTATGTTTTGTACTCTGGCATTTGTCATTCTCCCAATCCCAGCTGCCAAATTCCATTCCTCGGTGGCTTCTCCAAGGTGGATCTCCTTTTTACTTTTTTATATTTTTGCAAGCATTGCATTGATTTCCGGTGTATTTTATTACCATTGGCTGATGTTGTTTTCTTCAAGAATCATGGGGTTCACCCCACATCGTCAAAAGGTACCGTTCACATCTGCTTCCATTAATTGCCCCTGGAATTGGCATTTTTATCCTCTTCTGCCCCTCTGATGGGTCTGGCCCACCACCCACACCCCGTTTGAGGTTATGTCTATATTCCACAGCTATGTGCTCAAAGGCTTCTACCTCGAACATGTTGATCTTGATTTGGGGCCTCATCAGATCCCTTACATAAGCGAAAGCCAGCTGATCTCTTGGGTTGAAAGCTTCCAGTTCGTTGAATACAAGGCACGACCATAGGTTGCTAGCAAGCCCATGTTTTCTCAGTATTAGAGCTGTGTCTGGAACATCTGCATCACAATATATTCAGTCCACAACAAAGAGGTTTGGCAAACTAGGCCAACCATACACGTTAAAAATAAGCAAAATATGAAAACATTTTCTCAATATATGGATGTGTGACCCACTACTTTCTCAATATATGAAAAAGAGTGGGACCCACTACTTTCTCAATATATGGATGTCTCAGGTGGGGCCCACCTAGTTGGTAATTGGTGGGCCCTACTTATCACCATCGTTTAATTGTGGTAAGATGCCAAACCAAAACATTTTTGTAAGTATGCATACGCTGTGAAACAAAAACAAAAATTGCTTGATTTCATTTCTGCAAACGCGGCCTGCAAGCCTTTGTGATTTCTAGACCTAAACTACCACATGAGCTTTCTACAAAACAATAGAATTTCTCAAACACAAGAATGTGTGTTTTATAAACACTTACCTTGTACAATGTCAGAGCCAAAAGCTGTACAATGACATTTGATCCTTTCATTTTGCAAAGTGGGGCCCATGGTTCAATGATCTAAAATAATGATATGATGGGCTCCATTGTGTATTCCCCTGCGAAAATTCCCAAGAGTGGAAGATCCCATTTTCCCCGTTGAATGCAAATCATTACCAACTATTTAGATCAAGTGATTTTGTTCGAGTCGAAGGCTTTAAAAGTACAAGGAAAGACTGAAAAAGACATGAGTGGAAGTAGTAAGAAAAAGATTTAATGACTTATGGTTAACTGCTGATCCTTGCTAGAGTGGAATGGTAGAACAGCATTTGCGTAATCGTCACCAATTAGTTAGGTTAAGGCTTAGATGATGATGATGAACCATGGGCCCCACTTGCCTTCACTTATTCAAACTGAAAACACGGAGTAGCTTACAACCTTTCGACTCTGACCACCGTGTAATCCCTCTACCATAGAACCTTTTCACTGATTCATTTCATTGTATACACATTGTATTCTTTTATTTATACCTTATTTGAAAATTACCAATAGAGTAAAATTTATAGGAGATTTCTCTGAATTGTCTTGGGTTATCAAGAGTAACAACAACAGAATTGCATCCAATGCTGCCCTCTTAGTAGAAAACTAAACCAAAAAATATTAGTGCTCATCGCATAATACTATGATTAAAAGATTGTGGCTGTGTTTGGATGTTTGAGCTAATTGAATTTCAAATTTGTGTTTAATAAAGAGGAAATGTCAAGAACTAATGATATCTCCCATATCATAATGAGAAAGCAGCCAGAAGATCACAGGTACCATATTTTTCAACTACGAATTCAAAGTAACATAACTGCAATTTGGAGGCTACATCCCCAATATGAATGCTAAGGAAATTACAACTTAGCTTGTTCCTCTTTATTAATAAATCAAAATTCAATTCAATACAAATCCAAACGGTCCCTACAGAATATAATTGACTGAACATATTCATATATGTGTGTGATTCTAAGTACCTGAAGTATATGGAAGCTTATCGGGTGTCCATGGCTGCAACCCATTCTCACAGTATGTGTCCATTTGCATCCTCAACAACTCCACATCGCCCCATTTCTTCCACCTTGCGGTCGCAATTGCCTCTTCTATGGTGTGAATATTATGAGGGTGTTTTGAAAGGGCCATGTCTGCGTTCTCTGAAATAACAAGGGCGTGAATCAACAGCAATGGATCCACCGTTAATTGTAGTTTCGCGTCCACCCAAATGCTGAATGTTGAATTCGGGAAGAGCCGGTGAATTAAGTGTTTGGGTATGACTCCATTCATTGCTGGGTTTTTGTAAGGCAATTCGCCTGAAACTCTTACTATTCTCCATGCCCCAATCTTATCGTTTTTTATAGGAATGTTGTGGGAATTAAGGCCCGCAATGGTGGAATCATCTATGAACATGAAGAAGCAAACAATCTCTAATGTTTTGACTGATAAACCTCTGGGCTGTCGGATTTTATCATGATCATCGAAGATCGCAGATGCTACTACCACTCCCCTGCAGTTCTCCATTGCCAACCTATCTGATATCAATGAAATAAATAAATAAAAATAAAGAAAGGAAATACTACATTTATATACATATATACATGTATTGGAGAGAGAGAAATGCACACACTAGTTGTACGTCCCCACTAATGGTGTTTGTATAACATCCAACTCGTCGTACTACCAAGAAAATGAAAGACCCTAAAAATCAAGTCGATCTAATTATCAGGTGTGTCACACCATAGAAAACAATGAGCAACCATAAGAAACCTTCACATTCACGCAGAGCACATTGAATGGTTAGATCAAGTGTCCCATTTTCATGGTAGGCAGACCATGCTAGGCGGGTGAGATGTCATACAAACACAACAGTGGGCCCCACATGCAAACTAGTTGGACTCACAACCAGTTGTGTGTGAGCGTTTCTCATAATTATATAATTACCAAGTCATGTAATTGGCATATTAGATTTAACTAAATTTAGCTGATATTGAGAAAAGCTGATTGTCAATGAGTCCTTAGAAAACCCGAAATGCCACCGAATTTTTTGAAATTTAATATAAATGTTTTTGGGTTTCTTCTGAAATTTATGCAAAATGCAGATGAATCATTTTTGTGGTTTTACGTTGGAATGAGAAATTGACAAAAATCAAATAAAATCTAGTTATTTATGAGAATATATAGAACAGAAAGAAGACGTCCATGGGCTAATTCGGAAAAGATTAATTGAATTCTCTGAGGGGTAATCCCTAACAATTCAATCATTTCCCAATTCTCCAATTAATCTCATCTTCAAATAGCAAACGTACAAAACAAATGAAAGAAAAAGAGAAGTGACGGAAGAAATTGCCATGAAATGAACAATGTTCATGTAAAACTAACCAGAATCGCTCACTGGAAACTTCTTCATGAATCCACAAGGAACCTCCACCTCATCGTCTCTGTGATCAAAATAAGATTTCCTCTTTTGGGTACTAAAATTCCCTCCAAAGCTCTCTCCTCCTTCCGTCAGGTATCTCAAGACAGACGGAAAATGCGAAGAATTCATGTAGAAATCTTGGATTTCTTTCAAAACCACCTGATAATCTAATCACAAGAAGAAAACCCATTAAGGAAAAATTGAATTTGGGTCGAAATACTGAGTATAACATTAGAATTGCATTTGACCTGAGAAATATACAGGGGAAGTGCATGAATGGACGGTTGAGATTGCATATTTGTGTTCTCCATAAGAAGAGGGGTAGTTGAAGAGAGGGTGTTGGATCGGATCCAACGGTGGAGATTGGAAGATGCATTTTGTGTCGGAGAGAGAAGCATAGAGAGAAAGAAAGAGGGCGGTGAAGAGGTAGAAAAGAGAGAAACAGAGCAGCTTGGATTGGAAGAGGGGAGGTGTTGGCATGGATTTCTCACTCTGTTTTCCTTTTTCTGTTTTTCTCTTGTTGGAGAAGTGGTTAAGATGGGAGGTTTAAATTCCAAATATGTCCCTGGTTATTAAAGCAAACTCCTCTATTAGATTTGTAATGCATATGTTATCTTATTTTACCATAGAATCCGAAATTTTATTTATTGTATAGTTGTAGCAATCTCCTGAATACAGGAGATTGCTACAACTATACAATAAATAAAATTTCGGATTCTATTCTAAAATAAAATACTACACACTGTTACAAATCTAATATCCTTAGTTACATGCATGGTGATCGGGGAGGTCCATCTGGTGGGACATCAGCTATAGCAGCAAACTTCGGTTCGGGAGATTTGCATGTTGAGTGTGGGCCGTTGGTTTCTTGTGGCCCCCGAAATGCATGGTTTTGATTGCTGCGATCAAGTACCACTTGTACCATGTTGCGCTGGCATCGAATAGAACTCCTCGACTAAATTTCCACGTATCTGTGCTTTCAGCTATTTTATGGTCTGCAATTCTATTTTATGGTCTGCAATTCTCAACAGCTGTGTAGTGTTGGTAGCGGACGGGCCGATTCCTCTACAAGTGCTGTAGAATAGGCTTATTGTACAATGTCCTGCATGTGGCCAACCGTGATGTGGGGCCCACATCCATTCCATCCATAAGGTGAGCCCCTCCATGCTCACCCCGTTTCTCAAAATTCAGGCATGTCACAGTACAGGGAACGGTTGGAATGAGGACGCCCAGTGTCCAAACCCTTTAGATGGTCCAAAAAGAGAAAAAATAAATAAAAGAAAAGAAAAGGAAAACGTCCATTCCAAGACTTAGGGTGGGCTGCAACACATGATTTTAATATTTTGATGCATGATCTTAGACATCACGGCCCATCTTGAGTTTCAAATAGGCCTGATTTGTATGGTCCAAGGAGAAGACAAGGGGCCCACATGATGGACAGAGTGGATATCGTAATAGAATGCGGCATCGGTGGATCCCTGACTGTGGGCCCACCGTGATGTATTTTCCTTACATCCACGCCATCCATCAGTTTTGACAGCTCATTTTAAGTCATTTTACAAAAAATGAAGCAGATCCAAATCTCGAGTGGACCACACCATAAGGAACAGTGGTGATTGACCATTAAAATTTTCTTACGAACCACAAAAGTTTTCGACCAAGCTGATATCTGTGTGATCTCTCCATCCAGGTCTTCGTGACCTTATCAACAGGTTGGATGGCAAATAAACATTCCGGTTGGCCCCAACAAGTTTTCAATAGTGGTATTCAATCCCACTATTTCCTGTGGTGTGGTCCACCTAATACTTGGATCTACTTCATTTTTTGGGATCATGCCCTAAAATGATATGGAAAATCGGATGGACAGCATGGATGTAAATAACATACATCAAGGTGGGCCCAGAGTTAGGGATCCACCAAAAGCGCGCCCCTCAAAACACCCACACTATATAAGAACCGGAAGAGGATTAGGTATTATCCGGGGAACTTTGCCCGGGATAACATCTAAAGGATTCGGCTTCTTAGTCAACCTGAGGGAATTATACTAATTACTTTTGCTTTTTACCAGTTCTCTCTTTTGCTTTCCTGTTTTGCCCCTAAACATGAACCATAGATGTAGGTAGCTCGCCATGTTCCATCCACGCCACAAGCACTTGACCCAACCATCCCTATTGGACATTCCACATGTGCAACTTTAAAATTTAGTCGGAAATTCCCCAAATCAGATGGTATTCATGGCTCACTTGTCTCCTTCAAAATGAAAGTGACCCGTGTCTATATGCATCGTCATGGGTCACTTGTCTGGTGCAAAATCATACATAAGATTGATCATGGAAGTAGAGGTAGAAATATTTCATTTGCCCTTAGGTTAGTTTCTCAAGAATCCCTAGATGCGGAGGTAATGCAAATTGATACGATGGTCAATTTGCATTCAATCCGCATGTGGGGGAATTTATTATCCTACCTAAAATAATCAATTTTCATTTAATCTCACGTCGGGAACTACCTCTGAGAAACTATCTCTAATTCTCTATACAGTGGGGTCCGTTGTTACGACTGCTGATAGAGCTGGCAATCGGCCTAAATGGCCAGACGAACTTTGTGGCATACCCACCTCCGGTCGGGCTTGAACTGGAGTGTTAAGCCCCAAGTCCGTGCTCACGCTTAATATATAGGCCTGTTTCTCAGTTGGAACGGTCTATTACAGACCGTCATCATTGTAGTTTGGCCTAACCCCACTCATTAAGGTTTGCAAAGATAATTTTATAATATACCCAATAAATAAAAACCTTCATTACTACTCTAACCTGGCGGTCAGTCTCTCTCAATATAGGCTTCAATGCCAAAGCCTTAGTGCATGTTTGGCCCAATGTACTGGATGAAGCTGGACAGTATTAAGTGGGATTTGATCCCGATTTACATCCACCAGTATGATTGGATGGCTGGATGTTACTACATTGCAGAACGCCTAAACCGCATCAGCCGTCCAAGGGATTAGTTGAATTCATCATCGCTCGATACAGCATGGGATTCAGGATGGGACCACAAGTGGCCCACCGTGATGTATAACTTAATTTGATCCATACTGTCGTATGTAAGGTCCACTTAGTATAGAAAATTGGACCAAAACAAACGTAGATCCAAGGCTACAGTGGACCACACCGTAGGAAGCAACGATACTAAAGACACCCATTGTTGAAAAACGCACACTGTATTGCAATATACTTTGCATTTCTAAATACTCCTCGTGGAGGATGGCCAAATCCCATCACCCATCCAAACCCAGATCATCCTAAGCTCTTCCAATCCACTGGAAGTCCAGGACAACCACCGACAGTCCGCCTAAGCCACTCTAATGCGTCTAAGCCACTCTAATGCAACGTCCCAAACTAGCCCTTAGGTTCTAACTCAGGCTGACATAAGCATTTTGGGTCAAGCTTGGGCTAGAGTATTGAACTGTTAGGTTAGGCTCTTGGTTTTGGATAGAGCTTGGTCCTAACCTAACCCGACCCAGCCCATTGACACCCTACCGCCATATTATCTTGGCCATCAGATCAAGGGCCTGAAAAATAACAATTAAACCCTTTTTTCACGGCCAAGAAATGTTTAGGATAGCAATCAGGAAAAAGCACTGTAGATCAAACGGTTAGAAACAGCCAAAAGCAGCATTTGCCAATTCCATGAGTTTGCCCATCAATTGCTCGGTGACCCACTCATGGATCTTACGTGCTGTAGATGCCGAAGTGCCACGAGATGAGATCGATACCGTCGATTCATCTGGCCTTCATTCGGATGGATGGACCGTGCCCCAAAATAATATTGGTAATGCCTAGTGTAATGATTAGGAGGAGAAAAGACAGAAACCACGGGCATCTTAAGAGAGAGAAGGTTTTGGCGCTTTCTCCTAATACACGCCATTGATCTTTGATTATATATGCCCTTTGCATAATTACAAAGATGACAAATAGATTTCTTAGGAGTGAATGAATGATTATATAAGTGGCCGAGTTCATAATAAGTAATCAAATGTCATTATCACTACTAAGGTGGGCCACACCATGGGATCAATGGAGATAAGACAGGTTCGTTTGTGAGCCCCACCTGGTGTCTGTCTTTCATCAATCCCGTTTGTCAGGTGTGTCTCACGGGGATGAAGGGAATATACAAAAATCAACCTGATCTAAAACTTAAGTGGTACACACCACAAGCTTAGAGGTTTTAGGAACAATTTTACATTGTTCCCATTTCTGTGGCCCATTTGAGTTTTAATCTGGCTGATAATTTGAGTGTACGTATTTTCACCTGATGGACGGAGTGGATTTTTACGTACAACATGGTCGGCTCTACAGAGTTATTGGTTGAGGGTAGTTATGTGATGCCGATTTTAGCTGATCTGTCTCACCTATAAATAACGTGAACTTTCATGTGTTAGGTAGACACGACATGGGGATATCGTGATGGAGAGGTGCTTCCAGAGAGATCGGAGAGATTCGTCGCACGTGAGCTTACTTCGCACATGTTTGTGAGATACGGGCCACTCATCAGCCGAGTCACACATGTATGAGATAAATAACAGTGAGAAGAAGATGATCCAACGATCCATATCCAACATAGATGTGTGGCCCATCTTATGAGTGGCGGGATCTCCCTTTGCTAAACCGCTAGTATCTACATTAGTTTTCATGGACCTAGTTACCTTATAAACGGCACGGATATACGGCATCTGAACCGTTTATCTCCTGCACCATTCTACCGCATCATCTTCCACACCGATTCCAATCATTTGGTGGGCTCCACTGTGAATGTGCCAGGGCTTAAAATCACAATGGCAGGACGTTCTTAGCATCTAACCGTTGACCATTGGCCCATGTATCATCTGACCCGTATGGATATGAACGGGCCATTAGATTGTTCCTGCCGATGATGCTGGACCCGGCCCAGATCCATCCTCTTTTGCACCATATTTCAGCTGAGGATGAATTTTCAGTAATCAATTGAGACAGACCTGGGCTTGAAGATACATTAGCAGGCCAAGCTAGGCCTGTGTGCGTGAAAATGGGGGAATATTACGCCAGGCCCAGTTCAGCCCATTAACTTCAAAACACTATATCCTCGAGCATTTGAGTTTGTGCAAGTGGAGTCCCTGGCTCAGTAATCCAGACCATTGATCCAGTGGTCTCCACCACGTATGCAGCATTGTTTCTCCATTTCCCACTGCCAATCAAAAGTTTACGACTGTCTAACATGGGAGTGTTTAAGGAATCCACCATCCATTATGGCCCCTCTCAGATCAAGGTATAAATGGGCCCCGTTTGTACAAACTTGAAGGCTCCAGGTCATTGTGCGTAATCTTTAGGTGGATGTTCCAATGCCAGATACGGGACATTCATTATATCAAGCCACCATAAACAAACCATGGCCCGTAAATAAGCAGGCCCATTTATCAAGTGGGCTACACCCTATAGGAGGAAAATGGACCATTAGAAAGGAATTACCAATCTTCCACATCTAATATACATGCATAGCTTACCTGATGAGTATAAGCTGGGCATATGTTTAGTTGGGCCATATCTGATGAATGGTGGGAGATGAACCTGCACCTGCACGGGTGGAAATGGGTTGGAAGCATAGGTATAAAGCTCTTAAGTGCATGGAAATTGTTATTGAGTAATTATCCAGTGCGCTAAGTGCAAGTAGGCTGTCAATGGGCTTGGCTGGCCCGTTAGAGTCTCGAGCTTGGTCAGGTTCGAGCTAAACTTAGGCTGACATATCGAGCTCAAATGCCGGGCTCGGGCTTAAATTTCAAGCCTGCTTCTCAACGGGCTTCATTGGACCATGTAAACAGCCCATCAGCCAGCTGAGTCTGACCTAGACCAGCCCATTAGGGTTTTAAAGGATGCGTGAATTTAAATAAAAAAAAAAAAAAATTATCAATTTAGGTCAGGTAAATTTTCAGTTTCTTTTTACTCCTCGTGGCAGATGGCAGCTCGTCTGGCCCGTATCATAATATTTATATAAAATTCAACTTGACTAATCACTCCATTTTTAGGCCCAGTGCTTTTATAAAAATAAAATTTAAAAAAAAAAAAAAAAAAGCCTTTTAGTGATTTACTGAAACAAATGAAGAAATGCTCACCCTTTAAATTATTTCCCTTCATGTGACCACATAAATCACTTATAGGCCTGATTTTTTACCCCATTTGTGGATATGTAGACACTCCATGAGAAGCTGATCAAACCAACTCAACTTAGTCCACCAACTCAACCCAGTCCACTCATCTCAACTAAGTCAACCAGTCAGCTCAGCCCAGAAGCAAGCCCAAAACCATGTCCACACCATAGGCCCATCAGCATCCAAAGCTACAGAGACGCCACCCTTCAGGCCCAAGGCCAGCATGATCTTAAGAGAACCTACATGTGAAAGCAGGAGGGCTCCCATGGTCTGTGCGGCACCCAGGATGCCACCCGCCACATGGTATCTCTCCAGCTTTGGCAAGAGAGGGCGGACAGGATGTGGGATGCTTTTGGTTCAACAACAAGCATGTGGGAGGGGAAAAGACTGCACGCTCCTCCCCCTTGGCCCAAAATACACCATTAATAATTAATCTAATTAATGAGATTTCATCACATGGGAATCTCAAATTCAAGCCTTTGAAACCTTTTCACTCCTAGACTTTCCAGCAATTACCAGAAAATCAACCTGTGAGGCTATAAATAGCTCCCTTCCTTTCTCATTTCAAATCATCCATTAAACACTTTCAAATACCCAACATATCTCCACCAAGCCTTTGGTCATCCATAGCCCATCTCATCCATTTACCAAGGAGAAGTCAGAGGTGATGGAGAGAAGCCCGACCCAGCTCAGCTTAGCCTAGTCCAGCCTTTTAGCAACCTGAGCTACCAGAAACACCAATCCAAGCCACTTAGTTTGATCATTGAGATAAAATCATTCACTTTTTCACCCAACCTTGATCAATTCCATTCATGCTTGTATCAGCATTGTGCAACATTTACTCCATTTCTCAAACTCCATGCTTATCTTATCTATCAACATTACATTGCATATATTGCATTTGAGCACCTAGTTGACTCGAGTGTATGCTATCTTATCTATCAACATTACATTGCATATATTGCATTTGAGCACCTAGTTGACTCGAGTATATGCTATCTTATCTATCAACATTACATTGCATATATTGCATTTGAGCACCTACTCGACTCGAGTGTATGCTTTGCACCTTATCGAGTAATCGGATCATGCCCATCAAAAATTCGGGTTGACTGGTTATCCTGTCGCTTCGATAAGTGGGTGAGTTATGATAGATTTATCTGACCCAGGCCATCACTTGTCATCAACATCACATTATCACTACAATATTACACACACTATTACATTCATCAATGTGTAAAAACTAATCCCAATATCTAACAGTTCATCTAATCCTATTAAGTAAAGATCACATGGTTGTATGGGCAAAACATGTGCCTAACACTTTCCCTCTATGTAACCATGCTCACAGATCAATGAGTCATCTTAGAACAAAGAACATTCGGATTCTCTCTCCTAATGTTTCTACCAGGTCTAGCTGACTGTATAAGAAAAGTAACTGACTAGTGGCGACTCTAATCAACTATATTACCCCCACGCTTCAAAAAAATCCACACGCCTCTAAAGAAGCACACGTGAGCGCGATCCGCCTGCAATCAAGCATCCACAATTTATTGTGGCATCCGTTGGTTGGAGTGGATTTTATATAATAATCATCGTGGGAACTAGAAAATTCAAGTGTAGACGCCTCTTTCCCGACGATTTCCTTTAATGTGGCCCACATAAATCACAGGTTAGCCTAACTTTTTAGACCTGAAAACGATGCAGGATTACATGTCTAATTGATGAAGTGGATTTAAATACAGATCGCAGGGCTATGAAAAAATTGAGAGTGGCATCCTCGTCCCCACTGTTTCCAAAAGGGAGATTTCCCGTTATTGATTTTTTATGAAACCCACCATCATGCGTATTTAAAATCCACTCCGACCATTAGCCACACCTCCAAAAATTCCAGTGACCTATGTTTCATGGGCCAAACCAAAGGAACCCATGAGGTCATCCTTGATTTTTAAAACCTATCATAATGATTATATAAAATTTGCTCCAATCATTAGATGCAACACCAAATTTTAGGAATGGAGATAAATAAAAAATAAAAAAATCAAGACATAAGTAATTCTAATGGTCCATACCAAGGAAAGCTATTTTAAAGGTGAGCGTTGTGTTGTACACAGTTGCTACACATAAATCATAGATGAGGCCAATATTTCGGCCCTCAAGCTCAAATGTGGTGATGCAATAAGTGGTTTGGGTAGATTTGGCGGGTCATTTGGCACTTTAGATTTGGAGGTAAATGGGTGTATTTCAAATCCAAGTAGATGCTTTTTGCATTTAATTGTCCTTGTAGGTAAATGGAATGGAAGATACAGTTTTTGGTGTGTTTTGAAATCTAACAAAATGTTGGGATTCAATGTAATCCAATTGAAATACCTATTTTGGCTCTTTTTAAAGGAAGGAAAGACACACATGTAACAAAGGTGATATTAGGCTACTAATTGACTATACACGTGTCACGCTAATATACTCTAAAACAATCTAATTATCATCTGCATCATTAAATCATATCAATAGAATAATTCAAACCATCCAATCGTTGGACATCTAAATTGGTCGTTAAAAACGTCAACTAGTCACTTGTTCATGATTCTTATGTTTGTGGTTCACTCAAAGCTCAAAATTTCTCTATTTTTAGTGACTTATTACAATCATTCTATCAAATATCTCACTCTCATACACACACGTGTATATACACACACACTAATTTGTAATATGAAAGCTAATTTAATAATTAATCAAATCCAGATCGTATAAAAATTTCAATGCATTCATAATACAAGCTCCTTGAGAAAAGAGTTGGATTCCCATTTATTTCAACCAAACACAGCGAAGGACTCGAAATCCTATTCCAATATAATTGTGATTTAGATTCCAATGCATTTCAAATTTGAGCTCCCAAATAGACCATAAACATTAGGGGGGTACCATCCGAACCGCAGACTCCTTGCGCCTCTCTTTCCTAAGCTCCCACCCCGGGGCACGGATTAGCTACTGACAAGTTGAGTAGCGAGACTTGCTACTAAAGTGATGTCACCAAGTCCCGTGAACCCCACCATGATGTATGTTTTGTATCCACGCCGCCCATCCATTTGAAGAGATCATTTTAGGGCAAGATCCAAAGAATGAGTTAAATCCAAAGCTCCAGTGGACCCTAACATAGAAAACAATGGAGATAGTGACGCCCACCATTACTTTTAAAGGCCACAAAAGTTTTCAATTAAGCTGATATTTGTGTTTTCCCTTCTTTCATGTCTTTTTTAACTTTTGCACGGGTTATATTTCAAATAAACATCATGGTGGGCCTTAAGATAGTTTCAACAGTGGGAATTACTCTTCCCACTGTTTTCTATGGTGGGGTCGACTACAGATTTTTATCTGCCTCATTCTTTGGTTCATACCTTGAAATGATATCTCAAGATAGATGGACGGTGCGGATACAACACATACATCATAGTGGGGCCCACATAACTTGGTGACGTCACTTCAGTAGCAAGTCTCGCTACTCAACCTGTCAGTAGCTAATCCGCGTCACCCACCTCTCTCTCTCTCTCTCTCTCTCTCTCTCGTCATTGTCTCCGGCCAAATAGTCGGATTTTTGCAGGGATTGGCTCCTAATCGAGCGTCATTCTCGCCTTATAAACAGGTCCGCCTCTCTCCCTTCTTTCCGATCTAAGAAACACCCGGGCTCGGGCTCAAGCTCAGACAAAGCTTGGTACGGCCTTAACTCAGTCTGTGGCACCCCTAATGGCAAAGGAACCGGGTGGAAAGCATGTCCAAGTAGAGACTAGGGGTGGCAGTGAGCTGGGCCGGACTAGGGCCAATCTCTAACTGACCCTAGCCAGCCCTTTAAGGAAAAAAAGATTCAAGTGCTAGGGTTTCAACTGGTCCAATCGATTTTTATTTTTTTTTCGGGTATCCTTTATCTGCCATAGTTTCCATTGTATAAAAGGTTTGGATTGTTGAAACTGGGGCGGAGGGTCAACACGAACTCAATCTGAGGACCCAAGCCGCAACCCGACCTGACCCTAATTCCAACCCGAGGTGTCCAGCTTGAATCATTGTTCGGAGTATCCCCCATATTATCGAAATATCCCTGATATTATCCATATCTCTAGCTGGGTGATACCAATGACACTAGCAATGATACTGATAACGCTGGTAGTCTTGAAATTCTAGGTATTGGCAATTTATCTCTTAGTATCTTCAATGTATCGATATCACCGATGTATTGCCAATATTTTCAGCTGTGTAAATTCTAGGTGCCCCTTGTATTGCCAAGATTTTTTACTTTGTAAATTTCAGGTGTCACTCGTATTGCCAGTATATTGATGATATTTTGATAATATCGATACCAATTTATCAATATTACCAAAGATCTATTTATTAAAAAAAAAAAAAAAATCATTTCAATTTTTTGTAATGGGCACATGGTTGTAACAGGTGTTCGAATTGTCAACAATAATATCGATCATATTGTTATATCATCATTAATCACAACATCACGATATCAAGACCATAGTTTTTTTGTTTCCATTTCAATTGTTGATGACTTCTCAGTGAAATATCATGTATTGTCGATATTCTGAAATATTAGTGGGTGTTTGGATGGAAGGTTGGAAGGATGGTTAGATGGATAGATGGATGGATGGGATGGTTGGACTGGTTTCTTATAACAACATATGCTTTTAGGCCTCCATTAAATGGAAACTTATTATCTATGCATTCTTTTTGTAAATTTTTAATTCCTTAGTATGTAAATATGTGTTTTTTAGCATCTCTTGAAGTTTCACTTAAAAATTCCACCATTTCCCCAATATTTTCCTCCATTTCTAATTATCAACGATATTGATGTTGTGTTTGTATCCCCAGCCAACGAAACTTGTTGCGATATTGATAATTCAAATTTTGGCCTGAATTGTTCCAACCCAACTCAAATTGACCCAAATACATGTAATTATACCTAACCTAATTGCTCAACTTGAAACCAATTAGCTTTCCAACCCTAACTTAGCTCGAGGACCCTTACAACCATGCCCAAACTCAGGTTGGTTCAATCCAACTTAACCTAAATGCCAGTTGCATCCCCACTAGTCCAAGTAAGTAGTTTTCCAATCCAACTATTAGATCGTCTAACAGGGTCAGGTTTATGCAAACCATTCCAATCCAACATACTTGCAGTAAAACATTGTGAGCAAAATGGCATGTGAAAAAAGTGCAGGTTTAATTCACCACAATTCTAATGAAAACTGTCAAATTTTCTGTCAAAGATGTAGTTATGCCAAAAAATGTGAAGTGAAAAGTTCAGGTTCAGTGCGGGTTTAGCTTAAAAAAATGGATTGAAGAAAATGGCTATGCATTCTCATGTGTAGATGTATTTTGTTCAGAATCAAAAACTTCATTCAAATTAAGTTATTTCAATGACTAGCAATGCATATATAACAATTTACTATCAAGGTGTTCCGTAACGGTAACGGTGCTACCACCGTTACCTTTATGATACGGGGCATAACGGCTGTTACAACCCTGTAACGACCATTACGGTCTCTCTTTTTTATTTTTTAATTTATTAAAAAAATCCTTGAAAAACTTGTATCTGCACCATAATCTTGATTAAAAAGTATGAAAAACCTATATATGTCCCATAATAGACCATTACAAGGCTATTATGACCGTTATAGGAGACGTAACGTGTCGTTAACGGCAATTACAAGTCTTTTTTTTCCATAACGGTTGTTATGGCCATTACAACCCTTAATGCATAATGGTTGTCACTGTTACCTTTACGTAACGGCCTTTACAGCCCTGTAATGGCCTTTATGACACACCATGGTTACTATACAATAAGGAGAGTAACAAAAGAGGTTATATTAAGGTGATGGCTCATCACGCATTTTCAAATTGTGGTGTTTCATCCACTTGTACACACAATATTCATTTGATTCCCACGTTTGGGATGGTTCATTTGATCAATTTATAGTGTGATTTTCGGTGTGTGCTCTAGGCACATGGGCCCCACAATTTAGATGGAATGGATTGATCTATATTCTATGTATGTCAAATGATACACCAAAACTTAAAAAGTAGAGATGAACCATCACTTTATACATGACAACTTGTGTGTGGCCCAACTAAGTTATGCATCTTCTCTTCGTCAGGGTGAGTTACCCCTGATAACGGATTTGGTGACAGATACACAACATGTTGGCCAAACACAAATCATCTCCGTTGTTCCCTATGATGCGGTCCATTTGAGCTATGGATCTAGCTTATTCATTTTTAATGTTGTAGTGAAAAAATAACTTGTAACGTGAGCTACATAGCGTATATCATGTTTATGTACCATATAACGTATGCAAATCATCATGCGGCATATGCTACGCGCAACTTAAGCTTTTTTTATTAGCTACACAGTGTTAAGGCTAAGCTATGCTACAGAGTGAAAACTATTTATAACCGGTGTTTGAAATATCGATATCACACCATGTATCACACCTTTGGGATACAGATAACGTATCGGCTATCGCACAGGATATATCGTTTGTATCGCATAATTTATCGCATTTTTTGAGAAACATGGGAAATATTGGAAAATTTGTTAAATTTTTTAATAAAACTTCAAGGATTATTAAAAAAAAATAATCTTAATACACACTTTTAAATTATAAAATCTCAAAAAAGAAGTGCACATAATAGGTTTCATTTGTAAAGGATCCTAAGTTATGCATTGGCTAACTAAACTAATGCAATTATATTCATATTGAATATATAACAATAATAAATATACTAAAACATGTATGAAAACACAATTAATTCATTCAAAAGTTTTTTTTTTTTTTTTTATAAAGTATATATTGTAAACATACCCATCATGATGTGACCTACTGATTTTTGGGGCATGATGGACATTTAATCATCAATGTTTTATGTTGTGCGGCCCACTTGATCTTAGGATCTACCTAATTTTTGGTCTCATACCCTAATATGGTTTAGAAAAATGGATGGACAAAGTCAATTTTTCATAAACATCAATGTAGGCCCCACCATGAACCTCACAGGTCCATCTGTCTCTAACTAGGTCCTAGCGGGATACGGATTGGCAATAGCTACTAGATCCAAATCTAAGGGCCCCACCATAATATATACATTTTATCCACTTTGTTTATCTATTTTAAAAAAAAATAGTTTTAGACCATAATACAAAATATGAGGCACATTGAAATCTCATGTGGACCACATATGTAGCTTTCCCAAATCCAAAGACAAATATGTAATTTGCTTCCTCACATCTAGGGTTCTAGTGCTTGGATGCATAGCTAGAGATGGATGGTCGGTCAGGAGTTTGTGGGGCCCACTGTGATGTATGTGTTTTATCACGCCATCCATTCATTTTAACAAATAATTTTAGATCATGAGCTAAGAAAGTAGGGAGATCTAAGGCTCAAGTGGACCACCATAGGAAGAAGTGAGGATTGAATGGTCTCAGTTGAAAATGTCTTGGGGGCACATAATTTTTGGATCAAAGTTATATTTTTGTTTTCCCTTCATCTAGGTCTGTCAGACCTTATGAACATATTGAATGGAAAATAAACATCACAGTGGGCTCTGGGAAAGCTTCAACGGTGAGCGTCATTGTCTTCGTGGCTTCCCATGATTTGGTCCACTTGAGCCTCAAATCTTACTCCTTTTTGGGCTCATGCCCTAAAATAACCTGTCAAAATGGATTTACGGTGCGGATAAAACACACACATCGGCCAAAACCATCGATCTCTGGCTACCAACATGCCTGTGCAATAAAAAGGACGCGGAATAGCTATTGACAGGGTGAGTGGCGAGACTCTCTATTAAAGTGACGTCACCAAGTTTTGTGGGCCCCACCATGATGTATGTGTTGTATCCACACCGTCCATCTATTTTTATAGATCATTTTATTGCACGAGAAAAAGAATTAGGCAGATCTAGAGCAGTAGTGAACCCCACCATAGTAAACAGTGGTGAGATTGACAACCATCGTTGAAACCTTTCTAAGGTCCACCATGATGTTTATTTGAGATCCAACCGTTTCATAAGTTAAAAAAGGCATGAAATAAGGGAAAAAAGCAAATATCATCTTGATCGAAAACTTTTGTAGCCCTTAGAAGTCTTTAATGGTAGGCGTCACTCTCCCCACAGTTTTCTGTGGTGGGGTCCACTGGAGCTTTGTATCTGAATATTTCTTTGTATCATGCCTTAAAATGATCTCTATAAATGTATGGACGGTGTGGATACAACAAATAAATCATGGTGGGCCCACATAACTTGGTGCGTCACTTCAGTCTCTCCACTCGAACCTGGCGTAGCTAATCCGCGTGGCAGCGTAACTAGGTGGCTAGTGCTTGGTGCTATGTGGACCCACCATGATGTATGTGTTTTATCCATGCTGTCCATCCATTTTAAAAGATAATTTTAGTGCTTGATCCCAAAAATTAGATAGATCTAAATCTCAGGTGGAACACACCATAGGAAAACAGTATTGATTGAATGTCCACCATTAAAAACATTCTAGGGCCCACTGTAATGATTATTTGACATCTAACATATTGATTAGGTAATATGGACTTGGATGAAGGGAAAATATATATATGGGCTTGACCAAAACTTTTGTGGCCCCAAGAAGTTTTTAATGGTGAGCGTTCAATCAACAATGTGCGGTCCACTTGAGATTTGGATCGACCTAATTTTTGGGTTCATACTATAAAATGATCTGAAAGAATGGGTGGACGACATGGATGAAACACATACATCATGGTGGGGCCCACAGAGCACCGACCACCATTCTGTTATTGTAAGCCTTTTTAAACGAAAAAATTTTAACCAGAGAGGATTTCGTTCCTTCCTGCCAAGAACCCTAAACCCAAAAATATCTCTCTCTCTCTCTCTCTCTCTGAAATACACTCCGAAATCAAAGGTAAAGGAAGATTTTTTTACACTTACCTATGAACGGCGCACTACTTCGATTGATTGGCCCACCAAATGCAACTTCTGATTTGGCAATCACTTCTGCAGGTACCGAAATACACTCTCTTGAATTTTTTTCTCCTTTTTTTCATATATATTTTTATTTTCTGGGGTTGTCCGGATTTTATTTTATTTTATTTTTTCGGATTTTTCAACATTCCCGGCCCTTTAATTGCGAAGAAAACGTTAAAATTCCCGATAAAAATGGTAGAAGTGATAATATCCGTCGATATCGCACGATACTTCACGATATTTTATTAAATATCGCACGATACACAAGATTCGTCGAATTTTTTGTATTTCTTGGGCCCGTTTGGCTTGGTGGATTGGAAGGGATTGAATGGCATTAGGGTGGATGGCCCGGATTTCAAGGTAATGATGGCTCTGTTAGTGAATTGGTGCAAGATCCATGGATTGCTATATCCCGGGATTGCTACATCCAGTCTGTTTGGTACGCCCGGCCAATCCCAGGATTAAACCTTCCCATCCCTTCCAATCCCTCAAACCAAACACGTCTCAGGCAAATTTGAATGGATTAGGGTGGATTGGATGGGATTTAAAGGTAATGATGGTGTTGTCAGTGGATTATCTTAAGATCCATGGGATTGCTATATCCTGGGATTAGATCACCCCAGTCTGTTTGGCACGCCCAGCCAATCCAGGGATTTAACTTCCAATCCCTTCCAATACCATCCAATCCCTTCCAATCCACCCGGCCAAACGGGCCCTAAGGGATTTCGTATGGCTCACCATCGATACCGATAATATCGGCTGATAATATCGATATTACGAACACTGTTTATAACATTGAATTTTATTATGATGTGATGGGTTGACCTGACTGGGCCGGTTTGGACTGGACTGTTGACAAAAATGGGCTGGCCTCTTGTCCTGGTTTTAAAACATTTGACGGGAAGCCACGCCCAGCTCAGCCCATGGCCTAAGGGATTGGACTGTGCCAAAGAAGTCGGGTCTAGCATACCATGTCCACCCCTATTAGTTATCGGGTCTAAAAAGGCAGTCATGAATTTAACTGTCATGCCTCTAGGCTAAGCCCAAACTCAGCCCATAACTTCATGTACTTGGTCTGGTCATACCATTCTAATTCCCACCCCAGTCCCCAATCTGATCAATGCCCGTTTCTTATTTAGGTTTTCTCTAAGAGCCGATTAGCAAAAGCTTGTATTCTTGCTCATTTCTTGGTGGAGTTGGGCATATGTGATCTGTTAGAGGGAGGGGGATAAGGGAAAGAAAATGCCTCTGTACGACTGCATGCTTTTGTTGAAGCCCCATGTAGATAAGGTGGCCCTTATTGATTTGGTTGCTCGTGTCGGAAAGCATGTCTATCGAAGGAACGGTGTTCTCACAGATGTCAAATCTTTCGGAAAGATTTTCTTGGGTTATGGTATCAAGAAGCTTGATGGTAGATACTATCAGGTCTGTCTTCTCTCTTTCTTTATATCTTTCTCTCCCTCAATGTTTTTCAATGCGTACATTATATGATAAATTTTGTGTCTCTTTGCTTGGTTTTGTTTGAGTTGTTTTCTTTCGATTGTAGATTATATTGTGGAATTTGATGAAGTAATGATTTTGGGAGCTGTTTGTTTTAATTGTTCTCTTGTTGCCATAATCTGATCAGCTGAATTGTTTCTGTGATCTTCTGAATTTGGAATTGGGATGTTGCTTTAAGTTAGTCAATGTGATTTTATGTTTGGAAGCATAGGCTCAGCTTATAGTGGAGCCTTTGATTTTGTCAAACATGTCCTACGTGCCTGTTTGAATTCATGAAAAGGAAAGGAAAAGAAACATCATATCCCATAGAGACTAACTTTCTGCTGTTTGTGAAACCTTTCTTTGTGGCAAATGCTGTTTTCTACTTCCTCATTTTGCTAGAAAATCAACAAATATGTTTTCCCACCTTCCCCCTTTAGAAAGCCATTTTCCCATGATGAAAGGAAAACGGGCTTCTCACGAGTAAAACCAACATGTACCACTATCCATCTTCATTCCCCAACATGTTTCACATGGGCTAATGCTCCACATGTGCAAATATGCAACATTAGTCACTGTCCATCTTCGCTTGCACGGTTGCACCCCACGTGCCACTCTCCATCTTCACTTTCACCTCACATTTGTAAAGTGTCCCACATTTGCCAATGTGCACACCATTTAGCTTCAAGCATCCATAGGCGTCAAATATGCCAATTTATCACTTGTGCAACATGTGCCACCATCTAGCTTCATGTACTTCACATATTCCATGTGCCACTGTCCACCTTCAAGTGACCCCACATTTGCGACAATGTGCTAATCTGGCACGTGCCAGTAACTGCTAGAGAAGTTTTTCCAAGAAAATTTTGTTTTACCAAACAACAAATTTGGAAGCATGTCTTTATAAGATATTGGCTAACCAATGTGCGTTCATCCAAAGTGTTCGGGGGCCTTTGAATTCAGGGAGTTCAGGCCTAAAAGCCTTATTGGCAGTCTTTATAAGATATTGGCTAAAGTCCTTGCCAACAGATTGCAGACAATTATCGGTTCTATCATCGCCCCTAACCAATGTGCGTTCATCCCTGGTAGACAAATTATCGACGGGGCTCTTATTGCTAATGAATGTCTTCACTCATGCCACCTATCTAAGAAGAAATTTATTTTCTGCAACCTTGACATGGAGAAGGCTTATGATCATGTGGATTGGAATTTCCTCCTATATCTGTTGAAGCGGATGAGATTCGGTGATAAATGGAAAGGGTGGATAGGGGAATGTATCAGCTCAACTCATTTCTCAATCCTTTTAAACGGCTTGCCCAAGGGATTCTTCAAAAGTACTCGGGGCCTCAGACAAGGTGATCCCCTATCTCCCCTCCTTTTTCTCATTATTGGCGAGGCTTTATCTGCGATGCTTCTCAAAGCCAACAAGGAAGAAATTATTAGGGGATTTCAAATGAAAGGACTTCAATTCCCCTTCTCTCACGTTCAGTTTGCGGATGACATCCTTATCTTCTCCAAAGCAAGCTTGGAATCTGTGACCAATCTGAGAACAGCTATAAAGTGTTTTGAAGCTGTTGCGGGTTTGAAGATAAATATGTCAAAATCCAAAATTTGCAGGATTAACTTGGATACTCAAGACGTTGCGGCTTTAGCAGACTTATTGGGATGCTCCTGGGGATCTTTCCCGACCTCTTTTGTCAGTCTCCCTCTTGGTCTGGGCCTGCCAAAAAAACATCAGTGGGACAAAGTCATTGACAGAATACATCACATCTGGCGGGATGGAAATATCGGCATCTTTCTCTTGGGGATTGTCTTACACTCATTAAATCAGCCTTATTGAATCTTCCTACCTATTTCATGTCCCTGTTTCGATGTCCTGCAAACGTCCTCAAGGATATAGACTCCCTCAGACGTAACTTCCTCTGGAAAGGCAAAGACGAAAAGAAAAAGTTTTATCTCATAAACTGGAAGCAGGTCTGCAAGCAGATTAAAGATGGAGGAGCTGGTATTAAAGACCTAAAATTGATGAATCAGGCACTCCTTGGGAAATGGTTTTGGAGACTCGGCAATGAAAAGGACGGTTTGTGGAATAAAATCCTCAAAGCAAAATATGGGAGCTCTGATGGGGGGTGGTGGACGAGAGAATCCTCTTTGAACAGGGCATCTGCTATCTGGAAAAGTATCTGTCGCATGAAAGAAGAGATGATCAAAAGGATCAGATTCGAGGTTGGCAAGGGAGATTGCATCCATTTTTGAAAGGACCCTTGGATTGAGGACTATCTGCTGAAAGACAGATTCCCTGCCATCTTTCATCTGGCTGCTAACCGAAATAGCTTTATAGCTGAAAACTACTCTATGCAAGCTGGCAAAGTAGTTTGGAACATCCAAAGCAGAAGAAGCCTGGAGGACTGGGAGATCACTGAATTTGTGGAACTCATGGAATGCATTCAGCCGGTTTGTCCTAATCAGAAGTGTGACGATAATATCATCTGGAAGCCAGAAAAATCGTCCATATTCACGGTTAGATCGTTGTTCAAACAAATTTTGACCCACAACAGGGACTCCTCTGTTCAGAACCCGCATTTCATATGGAAATATTCAGTTCCAACAAAGCTACACGTTTTCAGATGGCTGGCTGGAAACAACAAAATCCTCACTTTGGACAACCTTCAGAAAAGAGGAATGATTCTTCCTAATGTATGCATATGCTGTCTGTCCTCTGATGAGACAGTCGACCACTTATTGATCCATTGCTTGTTTGCCTATTCCATTTGGTCTCGGATTTTATCAGCCTTCAAGATCAGCTGGTGCTTCCCTAGAAATGCGGACTTGCTTCTAAAAGCATGGCATGGAGTTAGAATGGACAAACGAAAATTAAAGGTCTGGCGAATGGCAATTCTGGCCACCTGGTGGGCTGTTTGGACTGAAAGAAACAACTGATGTTTCCGGAATGAATCGAAGCCTTGCCACTTAGTCTCTGCCTTTGCTAAATGTTTAATTGCAGAATGGGCTTCCCATATGGATGGGTGTAATGTCAATCTTTCCTTTATTCTGTCCTAATTGGTTCTGCTATCTTAGCAGATCCTTTTTGTAGTTTTTTTTTTCCTAATCAATGCAGTTATCTTTCAAAAAAATAAATAAATAAAAATTGGAAGCATGTCCCAAATTTTCTATAAAACTTCTGTTGAAAACAAGAATGGGGGAAGTAATGTTTCATTTCCTACAGTTTCCTGGAAATAGGTTTCCCAAGAAACACTATTTCCTTTCCCATGCTTTCAATTAATCCAAAGTCCAAACAAGCCCTGAATGTAGAGTGGTCAAAATCTAAATTATTGTTTCCCTTTATCAATCAGTGTTAGAAGGGATTATGTAGTGATCAAGGAGACTTGAATTATCATTAACCAAAGGCAGGAAAGAGAGCTCAATTTTTTTTTTCCTTTCTTTATTATTACTGCATTAACAAACATGATCCTGCATTTATAGACTTGGGCGGCCATATATAAGATTACACGTAAATGATAAACATATGCATTCATGATTTTACACATCATGCTTCGAACCCAACCACCTTATGTATGAGATGTCCATGCACACTTGCATGGGGACACTTCATGCATGTCAGTATTGCATTTGAACACCCCACAATACGAGCTCTATCACATATTTTAACATCCTATCATAACTTGATAAACTCTGAAGTAGGGAGTACTTCCATAAATATGCTGGCAAGCTGCTCATCTGTAGATATCTGCACAAGGTCAATATCTCCACTTAACACCTATTCTTGTATGTAGTGATGGTGCACTTCGATGTGGTCGTCCCTGCATTGAAAAGCGGAATTGTTGCTTAGTGAAGCTTATGCTAATTACATAGTGGATCTTCATTGGGTAGTTTACATCTTTGCAAACTTCTCTGAACAGCTGTACTAACCCTTATGCTACCGCCATTGTTGTTTGCTCGATAATTTGCCTCTATCAACGACAATCCTGCTGTTGATTGTTTCTTTCTGCACTGAGGAACTCGACCACTTTCCTACATATACATTTGCATGAGGTATTGAGGTTACACCTCTGCTTCAAATGGTAAATGGGATTATTTATTAAAAAAAAAAAAAAAAACACTTTGCCCTGGTGTTGGATAACTTTTTAAAATGGTCGGCAACAGATTGCGCATCACCCGGAGAACATTGAAGCTTGAAGAATTTGTGCCAATTGAAGCGTGACGCCATGGAATGAAGAAATAATTGATGTACGAATGCCTCTAGGTCTTGCACATAATGCAAGTGCCCGGTAAATGGTGTTGGCAATGATGGAGATGATCAAGGAGGGCAAGAATTGTATTAGCCACACTTGTCCAACAAAAGGCAATAACCACTTTCCTTACCATTACTTTGTAGTCAAAAGAAAAGATTTGAATGTTACCATCCTCCATATGAGAAAGATGGCAATTACTTTTATGACATTTAGAAACAAGTGGCTCAAGTTAAATTTAAAATTGCTGCTGCATGAACGGCAACTAGGGGGGGGGTGGGGGTTTCTAATTGTTTCCTTTGAGCAAGCTTGTCTGCCACAAGGATGAAAGCCCTCTAGCTGAGCTGAAAGTTACAGGAAAGAAGAAAATGGAATGTGTTGTTGGGAGCAAGGCCAAAGCCAACCAATCAGACTAAAAACAAACAAATCGGAAGACACGAGGCAGATACTAACAAACTGTAACAAAGCTTCAAGTTTGTTCTCTTAAAAAATCCTCTCTTCCTTGTATGTTGCTAGCATTCTAAAAGAATGAGGTCCCCTCTTTATATAGGTAAGCAAGGGAGGGTTTAATTATTGCTTGGCAAATCACAACCTACCAGGTTGTCTGCCCAAGTTAATAAAGATAGTCAATGGTAACTCAAGCGGTGGCTCAGCTGTATAAGACTGACCTCCACACCATATTTGCATCCTGGTACATGTGGTGAGACTTCGTAGGGAATCCACCAATGGTTGTGGCTTTCAAAAGATGTTACACAAAGTGATGAGCATCCTCACACTAGAGAAGATAAATACATTATGCTTAGATTGCCAAGTATAAATGATCTAGTCCGGTGGTCATACTGGCCAGGGGCCTCGTGAGTAGGTTCCTCATAATCAAGTCAGTCAAGTAAATAGACAACTCTAGACTAAGTTTCCACAACAGGTGAGGGTTGTTAGTGAAGGTTGTCGATTCTGAAGACAGCAATCTGAGCAGGCATGGCTGCATGGACTCTTAATGGAAGTGGGAGCTTGACTGTCTTGAATGATCTTTTTTTGAAAGGTGGGCCGTCTTGACTCTTGAATCATCAAACCCCCCATGTCACATAATGTGCCTCAAACAAGAGTTTATAATAGGTGGCCTTGGGCACAAGCTCAACTTCTTCAATTGGCCCACCACCCTGGACAGGCTGCCAGTTTAGCTAAGGATGGGATTTGCTATTAGTTTCATTGTGGAACTAGGCACGGAACGTCAACGCTTCAACTCAACATTCCAAAGAAAAGCCCCTCGCTAAACAACTCACTTCATCAAATTCACCCACTGAGATAGTGGGTAAGCCAAAGCAGTGGTGATGACAGCTGAAAAGCACGATTGACCAGAACTAGAGTCTAACTGGGGATTTAGCAGTTCTATGCTGAATATGAAGTTGAGCACTACTGTTCAAAAAAACAATGGAAGTTGAGTGTTCCCTCTGCTTTGCCAAGAGTCTCTTGGAAATCAAAGGGTCTTTTTTACATCTTGATTCATATTCACATTGGATTTGTGCTATGTAAGAGACTATTCGATAGCACTTGTAATCAACCTATGTAATAGACTACTAGGTAGCACTCAATTGTAATCAACCTATGTAATAGTCTATTACATTGCGCCTATGGGAGTTTTGTGCTCTCATTGCCGGTCCCCAGCCTGGTTAAAGGAGGGTTGCATCAGGTTGGCGGCCAGCGTCAGACTTATGCCATAACTCTCATAATGAATTCGGACAATATGATATCGTAACAGGATTCATGTAGCCGACGCCAATTAAATGGGATAAGGCTTACATGATAATGATGATGACAACAATTGGATTTGTGCAATTTTTGTTTGATAGACTTGGTTTCTGCAAATTTGTGAAGCTGTGGGATGGGTAATGTACATTTTTTGGATCATGACCGCTAACAACTGCTGAATTTTTGAGTAGTTGATAGCTTTGGTGGATTGATTTGGTCTATCTTGGCCTCAGTTACGACATTATGTATATCTTCTCAGTTATAGAAGGACACTAGCATAGAATATAGTGTTTGCTGGTTGTTTTTTTTTTTTTTTTAGGAAAAATCATTCTACAATACCTACATTAAGTGCCTTTTCTTTTCTCTATGAGTCTGATTTGTCACTGTTTGGTTAGGAATTGATGAGTTGCATTTTTTTTTTTTTCAGCATGCTCATTGGTGTTAAAATTTTCTGGAATTCGGAATGAGATGTTTTGCAGAATTAATAGATCACACCACAGCTACTTTTAGGAAGCAAATTTTAGAAAACGGTAAATGGAGTGTTGTTGTCATACAGCATTGCCAAAGCTTTCCATCTTAGGAAATTCTCACTGTATCTCACTACCAAATTCAGGGTTTATTGTAATTTCTTTTGCAACTCCTAGAGGCTCTACCGCATCATAAAAGAAGAAAGGGGGGGGGGGATGGGGAACCTTCAACTGCAGACTTCATATATGTTCCATCTCTGTTGAACAGAACTTTTAAAGTGCTGCTGAGTTTTCAAAATAGACTTTTGGATAGGACTATATTTGAATATTTAAAAGAAAAGGAAAAGGAAAAATGCAGACCTCACTGCTGATGAGATATCATTACTGAAAAACGTTGGTGTGATTGGTAATCTTAGAAGTTGAGATGAGCATGGGAGGTTATAACCAAGAAGGTGCATTAAATTCTTTTGGTATGATATTAGGAGTTGGATTCCTCTCCAAACAGACATGGGATTTTTTATTTTTATTTAGTTTTCCAGCTGGTTAATTGTAAGTTTCAATTCAGTCATATTTTGAGTTGGACAGATGCTCTCAAGGGAACATGTTGTTTACTTCTAACCGTATGACTAGATTCAGTCGCTTGATAAATACAAAGTTTGAAGAATGTCCAGGTTACCCCATAATAAGAAGGAAAGAAATTTAGATGAGTTTATATGGAAATAAGGAATTGCAACAGAAGTATACAACTGGAATTGATTTTTGAAGGACGGACTTTTGTGTGAAACTCTTTCTTTGCTTTTAAGATTGCTTTTCCTCTTATTAGTTCTGCAAATCAGTAGATCATGCTGAGCAACACAAGAAAAATCCATCTGATTTTGTGGTAAGGTTCAAACATGATTATAAATGCATCTTAGAAAGTTATGTCTAAGATGATGGAACGACTTGCTTGGAGATGAGAGTGTACTCGAGTAGCAGATCGTGACTATTTTCCACCCGCTGTATTTTCTTGGTTTTGTAAAACGAAAATGCTCGGTATCATATCTGCTAACGTTACAAATGGGCTTTATTTCTAGAAAAGTATACCATGTGAACAATTTGTCTCGTTTGAGATCATGGTTTGCAAATCAGTTTTCTCATATCAAATTGTTTACTACTGATTCAGTGTCATATGGCTCCATAGGTCTCTTGATCTGGCTGTATCACGCTGATATGGGCTGATACGGCCATATCTTTGATGGATAATACCGGTACATATTGGGCAATACATACCAGTATTGGACGATATGTCAAACCTTGTTTGAGATACCCATTCATAGAAAAAGAAATCTGAATATTGTTTTTTTTTTTTTTTGTGAATTATGCTTTTAATTTTTGGCATGTGAGTGATGTTTGTTCAACATGTATCAGTGGGCTCCTTACTATTCCCTGCAGTGAACTACTTGAGCATGCCTTTTCCACTTTTGGTCTGGTAGTGGTACATTTGTGCACCCTCATGCTTGATGGTTTGCCTGGCAACTGCCCCTCCATAACCCTGCTTTCACTTGCTTACCTTTTTGGGGCATGAACGCAATAGTGGGCTGGAGGTTGATGCTGGATGGGACCGTTCTGGCATGCGGTGTTAATGCAGATCCCTGCCATGGCCGCTTCCAAGAGCTCAGGTAAAAGAGGAAGGTCAATGGCTTGCAGGCCAATTGTAAAACTTCTGCCAATCATCCATTTAAAAGCCAACCCCAAATTGCTGGGAACTTAAGACCGTGATGATGATGATGATACTACAAATATGTTTCTATTTTCTATGTTAGCAGCAGCAGGATGCGATTTTTATCATGGTGTATGTTACAGTGGGGCTTGGGCACTTTATTTTAGAGGAATTCTAATTGCACACAAAATTCCATAGGGGCACATGGCAGGCATGTAAAATCTGCAAACTCATCCAGCAAACTCCACCATGGATGGGTGATTTCCCAAAATTCACACCGCCCCAGGCTTTAATAACTGCTCAAGTAGAGGGAAAACAGAGTTAAAAGAAAATCTGGCCAGCTGTCCTCATTCACACAGGCTATGTTGGATCACGCCAGGTGAACGTCTGGAGTTACATCAGTGTTCCCAAGGCAACTTGTATTACAGTTTGGGTCTCTTTATTCATCTGCAATCAGCATCCCTCTGTGTCATGATATATTATAGAATGTTACGTGTGTGGAGTATATCTGGATTGCGAAGTCCAAAACCAACATGCCTGTACCCAAGTTACAAAGGCGAACGTAGTGTTGTCAAAATCCTACGATTTATGATTTACGTTATACGATTTGAGTCGGATCTTAAGCAAAACAATTTGAGAACCACCTTGAATCCCTTTTTATATGAATCAAAATTCTATGATTTGAATCCTATGATTTACAATTCAAATTATACTTGTTCTCTTCTATTTTTAGCTTCAGTTGGCTTTCATTTCATGTTTTAAATTTTGGTGGGGGCTTTAAGAATCATTTAGAAAAAGTAAATTATTTTATTTGTTCTTTATAAGAGATTAAATGATATATATTCTCTTCAACATTAAATCATGGAGCTTTTCCTATGGTTTCTTACTTCTTAACTGGTCAAAACACCAAATTGATGTATAACATTTCCAGAATGTTTTTTATGGATGGTTTTGATCATGTTGAGTTATATGTATTGTGGAATGATGTTTAGAAATCAAAATATCTTTTTTCGTCAGTCTGCAGTATCAAATGCTGCTTTTCCAATGCGATTCTACATTCAAGAAAGGTAACAAGAACTTAAATTATCAAGGATCCTTGTATGTTTTTTTAAAAGAAATTTCTTGAAAGACAAAAAAGAAAAAGAAAAATGAATATAAAGGAAAGATAAGAATCCTTTAACACTATAATGATGTGGTTTTGCTTGGTGCATATTGATAGTAAAAGGATGATTGTTGAGTTTCAATTTTTTTTTTCTGATTTATTCATATGTTTCATTTATTTATTTTTTCAATTTTTAAAGAAAATTATATATAAAAAAAATCTTGTGATTTGATACGATTCAACCCCTATTACGATTTGCAATTCGATAACGATTTTGACAACATTGGGTGAATATATATTCTGTAGGTGTTACGTTTCTAGCCACGAGTGGAAACATTTTTTTTTCCTTGAACTTCCGAGTCCTTGATCAATGCATTCTATACATTGTGACATGTGCAGGGTCGACTTATGCAGATGACGATGATGGTTACGCCCAACTTCAACAAGGAGCTGCATTATCTGAACAAGGAAGACCGGTTATTGCGTTGGCTTCTGGTTAAACACCGGGGCACAAAATATGGGCTGGAATTTGTTACCGATGATGAGTGGAAGGGCGATCTAAGTAAGCTATCCAGGAGCAGCTTGTATGATACAGAGGAGGACGAGGAGGATGACGACGACGATGACTATGATGAAGAGTACAAGGCAGAAGATACCAAAAAGTAAGGTGACCACCTAATGAGTTCAAATTTCATTTTGTTTGCTGTTCATCCCTCTCTTCAGCATGATAGAAATGTTCTAGCTAGTTAGGATTGGAAAAATAACAGTGATACAACAAGTCTTGAAATTTAGATGAGCCAATGACTTGTAAAACTGGAGTTTTGTCTTCTTTGTGCTTCTGGGTTTTGATTAAACCATGCTAGTTATTGCTATGATTGTGAGATGTTGAAATGAAAACTTGAAACCTTGACTGGCCCACTTTCATTAGTGTTTGATTGTCTTGATCTAACCATAAACAAGCTTTCTTCCCTTTGGTAACCACAGGTGTGTTTAGTTTTGGTATCTAATGCAGTTAGGCCTTGATCTTTTGAAGGTGTGTGATGTAGTGTTGTGCTTGAGATTGCTGGATGAATATTTTAAAAATTAGAAATGAATTTATTTTATTTTTTTTGAAAGATGACAATATTGTATTAAACCCAAAAAAGATACAGCAGGAGAGTCTGCCGAGGGAGCAGACACAAAAAATAAAAAATAAAAAGGGAAGAAAAAGAAAAGGAAAGGAAAGGGAGAAAGACAGGCAGACACCCCTAAATTCCTATAAAGAGGAGATTGCTGTCTTTCAAAATATCATTTTTGCAGGCCCATTCGATTAGACAACGTTTAGCCCTGGACGAGACTGCCTCTGCAGAATTGGAAGAGTCCCTGAAACATCTTCCATTTCATTCTTCCCACACCGACCACCATATCGCTTTAACAACAATCCTCCAGATCCTTGTTTTCACCTTACCGATATATACCCCATGCCAAGCGAAGAGGAGGTGGTCCACCTTACTTGGGATACACCAGCTGATGTTGAACCGATTGAAAAAATCAGACCAGATGGAGGAAATGAAGGGGCAGTGAAGCAGCAAGTGGTCTACCGATTCTTCATCCCGCATGCAACACAAGTAGATGTTTGAGAGCATCATTCCCCGTTTTTTCAAGTTGTCTATTGTGAGGATCTTCTTTTTGCTAACAAGCCAACCGAAGATAGAGAATTTAGGGGGTGGCTGGGTACTTCCAGCTGTGATAAGGATGCTGACAGGCGATATCTCCCTTGCTGTTATGCATCAGATTGTAGAGGGATCGGACAGAGAACTTGCTGGATTTTTCTGGTTTCCAGATTATGGAGTCAGCTTCAGACTGGACAGGAGAAGTAGCGTGAATACGCAGCAGCAATTCCGCGAACTCCCTGATTTCCCAGTCATTGAGATTCCGTCTGCAGGCAATGTTCCACACCGCTTTCCTTTCTGATAAGCAGCAACAGCTTGCCACCGTGATGTCTCTGATGGGAGATAAAAGAAAGATATTAGGAAATGAATCTTTTAACGGCTTATCTCTGATCCAGGAATTAATCCAGAAGCGGATTCTCTCCCCATTACCAAGGGCAAAACCCACGCTGTTGAGGACCACCTCTTTCATCTTCATGTCTCCCCATTGCCAAGGGCAAGGTGGAAAATTTTCTTACCTTCCTTGTCGTACCAGAGAAAATCCTGCCTAATCTTTTCCATGGATGACAGCACTGAGCCCGGGCATCCGAATAGAGACATGAAGTACAACGGGAGGTTAGAGAGGGCTGTCTTGATGAGAGTAAGATGCTCACCCAGGGATAAATAGCGGCATTTCCATCTGGCCAAGTACTTCTCAAATCTGGAAATGATCTTGTCCCAATGAGACTTAGGGGGCAGGCCTATACATAAGGGTAGCCCAACAAACGAAGTTGGGAGAGAGCCCGAGGAGCAATCGAATGAGTCTGCCAGAACAGCAATCTCTGCTTTGTTCATATTAACGCCTAAAAATTTTGATTTTTCCAGATTGACACGCAGCCTAAACATGGCCTCGAAACATCGGATAGCAATGCGAAGGTTGTTGATCTTGACAGGATCGGCTTCAGAGAAAATGAGGGTGTCGTCTGCAAATTGAAGGTGCGTCAGGGATAGTCTAATCTTGTCATTTTAACGCCACTAAGAATGCCTTCCAGTTGGCCCTTGAGAAGCATTCTAGATAAGGCCTCCCCCACGATGAGAAACAGAAAGGGCGAAAGTGGGTCACCTTGTCTCAGACCACGTGAACTCTTAAAGAATCCTTTGAGGGACCCATTTAGGAGGACTGAGAAGTGAGCTGAATCCATACGTTCTCCCATCCATGCTCACCACTTGCCCTCGAATCTCATCCGACTCATCATGTATTGCAGAAAACCCCAGTCGACATGGTCATATGCTTTCTCGATGTCCAACTTGTATATAATACTCTTTTGACCAGTATGCTTTCTCGATGTCCAGCTTGTATATAATACTCTTTTGACCAGACCTGTGACTCGAATCCAGACACTCATTGGCGATTAACGCACAGTTGACGTTTTGTCTGCCTGAGATGAATGCGTTTTGATTGGCAGAAATGATCTTACCCATGACCTTCCTTAATCTAGTGGTCAAGACTTTTGTGAGAATTTTGTAGGGCCCACCCAGCAGGCTAATCGGTCTGAAATCTTGGAGAGATGCAGCCCCTGAAAATTTTGGAATAAGGGCAATGAAGGTAGCCGTTTAATTGGTATTGACTATCAATTCTTAAGGAGGACCAATATTTAGTCATTGGTTAGTTTTGTTTTTGTTGCATTTCAGTAATAAGGCCAATCCGCTTACCTGCTTTGTTTTGTGGGTCAAGTAACATGGCCCTTCAGATGTGGTGACACCTCTACTACATGCCACAATCTGACCAACCAGGAATCACCGTGATGTTGAGGTGACACACGTTGGTTTTCATGATTCTTCATCATCATCATCATGTAAGCCTTATTCTAAGTGGGGTTGGCTAAGCGAATCCTGTTCCACCATTTCACTCTATCATGAAACTTAGACCATAAGTCTCCAAATCATGTTTTTAAAAATGATTATGACACGGCTGTGTATGTGGTTGAATCAGAGCCCTATCAGCCTCCACTATTACATGACACAGGAGTGAGACTGAAAAAGAAAAGGGCCATATCGGCCAGTACAGTCTGATATGGTCCACTTCGCTACCAACAAGAGGCTGATATAGACAAAAAAAAGCACTCTTTTGTTTTGTTTTGTTTCTCTAATTTTTCACTTTTTCTTCGTATCAACTCTAGAGGAAGCTTAGAAGTTATTTTAGATTTGATATAGGCCTCTTATAGGAATCAAAATACAAGAATTAAGTGGGAACTGACAAATCAAAGCAAAATGAACCGTTTTTCTTCTTCTTTTTTTTTTTGTGAAAGATAACTGAATTTTATTAAAACAAAAGCTGAAGGAAAACTACAACAAAAGGACTGCTAGAAGGATACCAAACTACAACCCAAAGAAAGACCAAATTACAACCCCTCAAATGAGGATTGCTAGAAGCCCATTTTATAACCAACAATCTTGCCCTTTGAGAAATGCTTTTGACCGATTTGGAAATGTTATTGAAACACCTAGCATTTCTTTATTTCCAAATTGCTCCCCAAATGGAGTAAAGGCATTCGCCAAAGCCCATTTTTCTCTTACCCAAGATCCACCCCTTACCAAGCGATCAAGAGGAGATCCACAGATACAATCTGCCAAATCTGCCTTGCATAAGGACAATGCAGAAAGAGATGGTCATTGTGCGTACACAGAATACATATGTTAGGGATCACCAATTCACCATTGATCTTTTCCGGAGATTATCCATAATGGTAAGGACTTTCTTCCTACCCACCAAGTACCTGAAAGCAATTATCTTTGCAGGGGCATTATAGTGCCACACATGCTTGGTAAATACCATCTCCTCAAGACTCCTCATCTCCAAGAGAGCGCCCACCAGGAGGACCCTAGACAACCACCTCCAACATGGGAGAAAGAATCCTTACCATCCAAGTGGAGCGTCTAGCCGAGGTTTTCGGCCTCTTTTATGCGGCTGCCTCTTTGTGTAGGGAAGCCACCCATCCATATATGGGAGTGGTTGAGAGATTTAGAGGATGCTTGCTAGATAGAAAAGTAGTTATCTCTTGCTTGGAGGTCGCATCACGCTTAACAAGGTGGCACTGTCAAATCTTCCTTTGTAATTATTTTTTTTCACTCTTTAAATGCCCAAACTTAGTGCTCTTAAAGTTGGAGAAGCTTAAAAGAAAATTTTTATGGCAAGGGAAGGAAGAAATTCCAAAATTCCATTTACTAAGGTGAGAGGAGGTTTGCAAATCCTATGAAGAGGGAGAGACAGGCATCAAAGACCTCAAATTTATAAACATTGCTCTCTTGGAAAGAATCATAAGATGCAAATATGGGTGCTTGGAAGGGAGATGTGGGCTAGGGAATCGTCAGCTTACAGGGTGTTTGCCTTATGGAGACGAGCTTCTTCTGTGAAGTTGGCTTTTATGGAAGGGGTTGGCTTTTCATTGGGGAGAGGCAATAGAATCAAATTTTGGAAAGATGCGAGGGTGGGATCCTTACCTTTAAAGATGAATTTCCTAGTATTTTTGGCTTGGCTCCAGCTCCCTCTATTTTGATAGAAAAACAGACCATACTTTTGAAAATCTAGAAAAGGGATAAACCATCACTTTTTTTTTTTTTTTTTTTTTTTTTTTTTTTTGCATTTTTACTCTACTTTTTTGTTGTATTTCAACGAACCCATAATAGAACAATTCATGGTTGATTGATATGTGATTGGGACCTAATAGGTTCACATTTAGCAGGTCCAATTGACAAACAGCATTCTTATCAAAGAATGATTTGATACAATATTGAATACTTGTTTAGGTGCGTGATACAATATTGAAAAATGTAAAAACACCATATGGCATCATTGTTGGGCCTGACCGATATGCTTGCTGATACCCCTTTTTCAGAACATTGCTTCAAAAAATTTTCTTACTACCTCACGCAGTCTTCTACGCCATACCTGGCTTTCATGCTACATATGCACCTAAACATTCTCCAACAAATGACTGAGTTTGATGAACTCAAGGTTCTGGCGAAGGTGAGACAAACCGATGCTTGGAGGCACAACGAAATTCCAATGAATGACTGCTGCAGTGGACCTAAAAACAACCTCTATGCATTATTTATTTATTTTATCTTTATTCCAACAATTTTAAAATTTCATCAACAGCCTATATACTATAATTTTAATTTTTAAAATATTGAGCTCGAGTCTTCAAGTTACAACCTGTCCAGCTAAACATTGGATCGGATTGTGTTTTCTAGTTTTGAACTATGATTGAACATACATGATGCAAGCTGCACATTGGCATCCGTCATTAGCTCGGTCTGTCCAATCGTCAGGTCTCAACGGTCTCTCCAAATTCAAAAAATAAAAATAAAATCTCCCACCCATCTGATGCCAAATGTATTCCACCGAAGAGCAAGGTTGGTCATTTGGTCGTATCTTATGGCGGTTAATGGGCTGGGTTTGGTTTGGGTCCAATAACACCTGTCTGTATTCGCATCGGCATACTTGAACAGTCCAGTCAATTGATTTAGACTGTCTATTAGGTCCAACACACATTTCACACTGATCTGGTAATGGTCTCTAATGTGGATGGTTGAGATCATTTTTACAAAATAGATCTAACAAATAATTTAATCCATCTACTTAATAATTACTGCCATGGATTGCTTATGACTCGTTTAGACAATCCTCACCATCTCATCCATGGGTGGGGAAAAGGACGGCTACAAATAGTTAAGGCTGAATCTAAGGTAGATCTCATTATTGGATCAGTATTATTTTTGCAAGGTAGCTTTTGAAATATGATCTGACTTAATGGACAGTTTGGATCGATCTATCAGACCGTCCAATTTACCTGATGTGCAGTTCCAACGGATCTATTGGACTACCTAAGTTAGCTGATACAACGATGTGCCAGTGGGACTCCGATAGCATTTGAGCATTTCTCAATATAAAATGACTTTTAGGCCGTATGCATGTAAACGTTCTTATTTTTCTCCAACACAACTCAAAACCTGGAATCGTGCGGAGCTTGATTGGTTTATGTCTTCAAGGCTATTTGGCATCTCTATTAATAAGAGCTTATTTGCTTAATCCAAAAAATAATAATAAGCTCTTATTTTGAAAATAAATTGTTGGGTAAAGTTTTAGTTTTACAACTTAATTTTTTAGAAACTAGTAAAAAAGTTTTAAAATAAATAAATCATGGTAAGGTTACTTTTCTTTAAGAACTCATTTACCTTAAATGAGTACATTTTTTGTTAATTTTTTAACAAATTTACCCTAAAAGTTTTAAGTAATTCCCACCTTGCCATGTTTTCTTCTCTTTACAATCTCTAAGGTGGGTCCACATGATGAACAACCTTTACTGAAGATGGGGCTCCACATGATGAATTATCCACATCAAGGCGGGCCCACATAATTCATGATCATATCAAATGTGGGCCCACATGATGGAAGGTTGACATTCAAAGTAGGTCCACATGATGAACAACCCATATCGAAGGATGGGTCCCACATGATGGATGGTAAACATCAAAATGTGGCCCTACATAGTCTATCCACATCAAGTGGTCCCCACATTATGGATGGTCCATAGAAAAGGTGGCACCTCATAATGGATGGTGGACATCAAAGGCGGGCTTGCATGATGAACAACCCATATTGAAGGTGTCCCCACATGATGTCTAGTCCACATCAAGGCGGGCCCACATAATGCATGGTTCACATCAAAGGTGAGCCCCAGATGATGGGTGGCCCACATCAAAGCGCGGCCTAGCATGATGGACCATCCACGTTAAGTGGGCCCCACTTGATGGACGGTCCACATCAAAGGTGGGACCCAAATGATGGATGATGGACACCAAAAGGTGGGCCCATGTGATGGATGGTTAACGTCAAAGGTGGTCCCATACGGTGAAAGACATGTATTGAAGGTAGGGCCCTACATGATAAATGGTCCACATCAAGGTGGCCAAATAATGGACGGAGTAAGCCTCAAATGACGGATGGTCCACATCAAAGTGTGGCCCCTCGTGATAGACAATCCACATCCAAGGTCTTGCATGATGGATGAATCATATCCAAAGTGGTCCAACATGATGGATGATCCACATAGAAGGTGCGCCCCACACGACGGATGGTGGACATCAATAGTGGGCCCCACTTGATGCACATCCCACTTAGAAGATGGGGCCCACATTATGGATACATCAAATGTGTATTCCACATAATGAGTAGTTGATATTGAGGAGCCCCACAGAAAGGACAATTAGCATTGATAGTAGGCCCCACATGATGGATGACCTACATCAAGGTGGGCCCCACATAACAGACAGTTCACGTCAAAGGTCATCTCCTAATGATGAATGGTCCACATTTAGGACAAGCCTTGCGTGATGGATGACCCACGTTGAAGGTTCGGCTCACACGATGGATGATCCATATCCAATGTCTAATAAAATGAACGACCCAAATGGCTTAAAACATAAAGTTGTAGTCGTCCATTCTCTTACCACTTAGGGCACGATCAATATATGATGAGATCCACCAAAATAATCATTTGAATTGCTCTTATAATAGAGTTGTCGTAATCTTTAAAAATAACATCAATTACCCTTTAAAAAAAGTTATGTTTTAAACATTTTAGTAAATGTACTTATTTCAAACAAGAAATTTTTATGATTTTGAAAACCGATAAATCAAGCTTATTTAAAACAAGAGGTAGAACAAAAGGAGTTTATTAACGTATCTCTTATTTAAAAAGATATTACCAGATTAGAGCAGAGAGGCCAAACGAACCCTTAAAAAGAATAAGACCCGGACCTTAAAAAAACACCCATACTTGGCAAGACCGAACCTATTTAGCCTAGGCATGGCTTCCGTAGGACCCGACCCGTTGAAAGCTTGCTCTACTCATTTCTTGTGGGAGTATAGACAGGTTTTCCATTTGACCAAGTGGGCCCATGATCCAGTGATCTAAACCGTTGATCAGTCGCATCCCATGTCGATGCATTGCCCCACAAATATATTGCAGACACGAAAATCTGAACCTATCGGGTTGAGATCTACGGATGGAAAGAAGAGCCACTCAACCATGATCCACTTTCAACTCAAAAGAAAACAGAAGCGTCTAAGCAGTCATGTGAGATCTTCCAATGATGGAGATTTTTGGGGGGCACCGTCCATCCTCGGTGGTATGTCTCTAGCCAATGCTCTAGATAGAAAGAGAAAAAATAAAATAAAAAATCTTGATTACCACTGGTTGATTCAGATCATGGGGCCCACCTGTCCAACAAGATAGGCCACTTTACTAGTTTGGTTGGGCATCTAGCTTTCAAAACGCTAATTTACTATTAAGACCACAATTATCTATGACACAGTGATGTCATAGATGAGAATAACAGTTCCAAAGCCTCTTTTTTTATTATAATCATGTGCATTTCTATGACATATACCTTTCTTGGAAATTTCTTGGCATGGGAATTTCTCAAGAGATTATATTAACAGTTTTCTAGTGACCGAAAGTAAAGTATTAAAAAATATTTATTATAATTTAATAAATAAAATTAAAAATATAAATACATATTATAAAATGAATTATTTTAACCTCAAAATGTTTCTACTTAAAAACACAAATTTCTCCATAAAGTTGTGAGAAATTAAAAAAAACCTACCAATATTTTGAAAATCTCGTGACACTGTTACTATATCAATAGTTTGATCGATTTCGCTAAGATTATTGTGAGAATTTCAAAATTGCGGCGATATTTGTCACGATCATCATACTATTACTAGCGCCATGTCGTTTTGCTCGTGCTCAGCACTTGGGGTCGTAAAAATCCTTACAATTTTAAGAATTTAAGTCCTAGGCGGCCCGCTACGGCCATGCCATCTGTCACCCACTGGTTGGATGACAAGCTTTTTGTATTGTTTTGGTGCATGATTATGCTGTTGTACATAATATTAATATAATGCATTCTTTAAGTTATGGTTTCTATGTATGTACTGGAAAATAAAAAATAAAAAACATTTCATCTTTGAATATTGTTATACGCTCTTGGAACTATGAAAAGCCGCAACAAGGTTTGAAGGGCCTGATGACATTGGCTTATTAAATCAGTTATAGATAGACTTCTTGTGCTTGACAGGTAAAGAATCCTATGCCCTCAGGAGGATCTTTAGATGTGTCACACGTGGATGAGATCCTGGCTGCTCACTGACTGGGCCTCATTAGGGATGATTGCGTTGATTGGACGGCTATTGACCGTCAGAAAAGGCATTAATACCAAGTGTCCATAAAGGGTTGTTTGGCAACATGGATTTGGATTCGCACCTAAGAATCCAAATCCTAAAATTTTGCATTATTCAGTTCCGTTTGGATGCTAGATTTTAAATTCTAATAGAATTTTTAATAGAATCTAAAAATTATGTTTGATAGCCAGGATTTTGGGCTTTAAAGAGGAGGAGGAACACCTGACAGCGGGGAAGAATTGAAAATCTAGGGTTTTTAAACCTGTAGTTTTTTTTAGTTTTTAGAAAGTTTGAGGACATTCAACTAAGGAATACAAGATAAACATGATTTGGATACAGAATTCCAATCCACGCCAAATGGCCCTTCAATATAGGCTAGTGATGGGATGGTTAGGATCATTCCACGTGTGGTATTTGGGCCAGTGATCCTCTATCTTAGGACCCACCTGATGAAGAGTGTAGATGTAATACATGTGTCCCACATTAGGTTTTGAATCAAGTACATAGAGTTTTGTGCCCGTAGACTTTTTTACGTTTTCTTTTTACAAGTCAATGGAAGGATAGGAGATGCCTTTATAGGTAAATGCAATTCTCTCGTGTGGAGCAACGCGCTTGTCAGTATGTTACAAGAGGAATGAGATGTTTTTTACTCTATCGCGGCCCACTGGGACCCACATGCTAAGTGGTCCGATGACCGGCCGGGACCGTACATGTGGTGGAATCTATGCTTTATGGGGCAGATATAAGACACTTACCTTGGTTGGGTGATTTTGACCATCATTATTGTTGTTCAAGTTAGAACAAAAAAAGAAAATATTCAATGTTTCACATTCAGCTCTGAAGTTGAAAGTTTAAGATCACCGCTGAAGCGTGGTTTTTAAGTAATTGACTATCTAGGGCAGTACTGAGAATATGGATGGATCAGATCCTCAGGCTAACTCAGCATGTGGGCTCCAAGTGGGTGCTGACTGCGAGTGGATTATGAGCCGCGAAAGAGGCAAAATGAACCAGAGAGGCATCAACACGTGCCCGTAGAATGCTAATACATAAGTGTATAAAAGTTATTCACGGATGCGGCCTCTCATATTCACATTCCATAATTTAAAGTTATTTTTTTTTGGTAAACTTTTGTCTCATAGTGCATATTCGGTTCCTCATCATCATATTTCAGATTTTAAGTGAATCCCCAACGTACACTCTGATACCACTTATTGAGGGATGCAAAAGCAACCTCAGAATCGAATCACACAATAATAGATAAATGAAAACAAAGAAATCATAAAAAAAACACACAAAATTACATGTAAAAATCCTTTTATGAAAAAAAAAAAAAAAAACTACAATATAAAATGAAAAGTAATCCATTATGAAAGCAAATTACAAGAAATAAGATCAATACATATGTAAAAACCCCAACTCTTCTTTAAAATAAGTTCTCAATACTCTAATCCCGTGTTACAACTGTTTATATAACCCCTGATGCAGAATATGAAACAAAACCGTGCACTTACACAAAAACTACTCGTATTGTCGATCTAAACCATTGATCCATCTAGCATCTTTTGATTGATCGAAGACACAATATTTGATCAATCAAACATACTCAAAAGTGTCTAAGGAGCTAACATGATATTTCGGATTTATCTTGATCAATCGAGCCTCCATGTTCGATTAGCCAAACATGTCTAAAAATGACTAAAGATTTAATTAGGAAATTTGGTATTTACTTGATTGATTGATGTTAGAGTCGATCAATTGAAACCCCCTTATTTTTCACCAAATTGAAGGCATCAATTTTAACAAATTCTAGCTTTTAGATTAGTGTCCTGTGAATAGACATTTAAAAAAAGAAATTTGTGTCAATGATCTCCACTCAATTGACCAAACGGAAGGTTGGAGAGCTAGGATTGGCTACTATGCAAATAGTAGGTTTGGAATAGTAGAATTTCCAATGGAATCAATGGAAAACGGGTAGCATGTGATCTTCATGGTGTGGCCACATTTTGCACAACCCTGCTACCCCTACAAGCATGACAGACAACACAGGTAGGTGGTGACTCCTCATCCTCACACATAGCATGGATATAAAGTTATCCAGTCTATTTATACTCATTTTTTTACATACTCTTATACACTAATAAGATGCTGCCATGTGTCAACATTACACACCTAATAATGACAAAATCATACTTGTGCCCAAAGATATTTTTGCCCAAAGATATCTTTTGCCCCTTTTCCTTCAACGACACATCACCTACCAAAAGTAATAGCGTTGAACCGTATACATGCCTCAAGAGGAAACGAAGAGATGAAGGACACGTAACCCTAATTCCTGTGGCATGTGACCAAGGTAGCATGCTCGCCGCATCTATAAAAGACCCACCATGGTAAGGATCTTATCACAGGTGTAGTTATACTCGGTAAAGTCGTCTTTCACAATCGTTCAAAAATGGGAGAATTTTTCAAAAATGTTCGGAGTTCTTGCAACGATTAAGAAAATTCAAAGATCGAACCAATATTTAGGTGAATGGGAACTAATATATTGGGTCCCGATTCAGATCCAGTGGGACTAGTCCCATTAGATCTATGGATCTTCATGGTTATGATAGGGGGAGATCTAAAAATGGTTTGTGACCAAATCAGATTAGATAAAGCCTTAAAAATCCCTAGATCTCTCCAGTCACTCTAGCAAGTCATCTGAAAACAATTTTTAATATACGAAGATCTCCTATCCTGGTTGGGATGATCAGAAAACAACTGAGCGCTATTATTGCGAAGGATCATGGATCAACACGAAAACGCAATGAAGGTTTTGCCAGCTCATAAAGCTATAAAAGGAGAACGCGAAGAAGAGCTCCAAGCTCACACCAAACATAATTTATCTTTACAATCTCTCTCTCTCTCTCTCTCTCTCTCTCTCTCTCTCTCTCTCTCTCTCTCTCTCTCTAAAAATAAAAAAATAAAAAAAAATCTTAGAATAGTTTTAATTCCTTTACTTCTTTCTAGTCATGCTGCAGAACATCTAAGGTTTATATTACAGTAAATTGTTACTATCCAGCGTCAATGCTAAAATATGCTAGGAGTAGGAGAAATATCCACAACCTTTTGTTGTTGGATACCAATCAACCAACTCCCTACTTGGAAGATAAAATATCTTGTTCATATTTTACTGACCATATATTCACCTAGATAATTTATTCATACGGACAGTTCAAGTATTTATCTCTCGTTTTATTTTTTATTCTCTAGTTTTATTTAGTACTCTATCAATTGTACAGAACATTATTTATAAATAAATAAAAATTAACATTATTTTAGCTTCTTCTTCTTTTTTTTTTTTTACATCTTTATTTCAATGAAAAATACATTGGTTACAATTAATGACGAAAGAACAAGTCCTTAAAACACAAGGTAAAAAAAAATTCATTAGGAAAAGCTAACCCCTCTCATTTTACATATTACATGATCATTGTTACAACTGGTGGTTGAGTCTTCGAATTCGGTCTTAGATGGTCCATCTCAGTGTGAGGGCACCATAGTTTAATTAAACATTGAATTGAATACAAAATGCTTCCCTAATTATACACAAAAATTAAATATAAACCCTCGTTAACACATATGGCCTCGTGTTTGTTTGAATTGCACAAACACAGGCCATCCCAATTGAGTACCCTGTGGATGGAGCGAATCTCTAAAACTATACTAATCAAGCAATGCCAACCCTTCTTTAATGAATGGTTAAAGTAAAATAGCAAGTGGTCGATGGATAGTATTACCTTTTCAGTGCAATTTTTTGGTTTTTCTCCTTTAATAATTAGGTCAGCGATTTGGACGGTTGGACGGTCTGGATTGCCATACGCTCACGTCACGTGGACGGTTGAATAGTTACCATCATTTTCTAAATGATGCAAAACTAACATAAGTAGGTAGGAGTCTAACCTGTGACGTAATTGCGATGGCCTGCGGTTCGCCTTTCAACTCAAATAATACAGTAGAATCGATAGAAACGTATATCTCAAAACAACTACATGGACTACGGTTTTATCGTCCAACTAGCATGAAAAAATCAACAAAGTGCCGACAAAATCCAAACCGTCCAAAAGGTTGTACAAATCAGGAGAAACAGCTGATGCAAAAAATAAAACCAATCCACTCATCTTGTGGGCCACCATGGACAACTGCCAATCTGACCTATAGCCTATTAGTCTATGATGTGGAATGTGAACCATCTGATGATTAGATTGGTGTAATTATTGCGCCAGGGTATTTTCATGGTGGGACCAACCCATGGATGGGTTAGATGTCATAGACCCATGACACATAGTTGTGTGAATAGGCAAGGAACAATAACACCATCCTCCAATTAGTTGTGTCCCTTCTGCTCAGGGGCTATTTTGGTTATAGTTTAAAAGAAAAAGATGAAAATAAACGTAAGAGTTGAATTTAGTTTTATATAAAATTTTAATCAGTTTGGTAAACATGTACTTTAATATAAAATAATTGTGGACTGTTTGACAAATAGCATATTATTCTAGAATAAAAATGAAATATACAAAGCATAGTCTATTAAACATCATGGACCTGACAATAAAACTACTATTTTTAGTATTTTATGTTGGTTTATGATCCATCTAGAGTATGCTCACAATTTAGAATTTTGAAGTTTTATACTTCTTATGTATTTGATTTATGATCCATCTAAAGCAACCCACCATTTGAACAATTTAAATTTGTGTTACATATTTCTCATGTATTGTTGTGGCAGGGGTGACGATGCGCGCCAGGCAGCCAGCTCACTCAACAAACTTAACCTGTCCTGAAACTATTACCTTAGCTCGTTTTATCTTAGGTCTAACATTCATAGCCTATCTAATTTTTGATTTGGTCTTGGGCTCAAGTCATTTTAACATGACCAAGCTTGTCCCAACTTCATATACATGTCTTATATTGTATTCACCCTGTCCAAAATGAGAATTGTTAATGTCGATTTACGGAGCGTCTTCCCTGACTTTCGTCCCCTGCACAAAACAGACAAACTGAATGAAGACCCTGGTTCTAACCCGGGGGACCTCCGATGGTTAAGTCAGTTTCACAGATTTTGAGAGAAGGGGTGTTAGGGATTTGTGTTTCCGTACCTTTCAATAGGATGGAGGTCCTTTATTTATAGATACGAGAGGATCCCATCGTGTGAGGATTCTCCTCCTAGTATCATGGAGATTTGATTTTGGATTTGATTTTGCCCGCTTCTGGTCTCTATCCGATCCCGTGATTTCGGGATCGGAGATCCTTTTGCAAAATACTCGAGATGACATTTTGTTTTACACCATCTTTCCTTCATTCGGCTCAGCTGGCTCTGATTTAATTAAGTGAACCGGCTTTATGAGATAAGGTCTCAGAACCTTAGCCGACACATGCCCAGGTTGCTAGCTCGTCACCCGAGCCAACTTAATTTGTCTCGCTTTCTTCGGTTTATAACCTTCTCTCGGATTCAACGCATACTTCAGCGACCCGAGGCGCCAAGTCCGAGTCTCCGGACTTGGCGTACTTTTGTCCCCAACAGTAAGCCCCCTTACTCCGTGTGTCTCCTATGGCACTACGGAGTAGCGAGCTTTTGAGTCGGTTCGCAGCTAAGTCCGAGATAATAATTAGGCATTTAATGCATTTTGCGTCGTTTTTTATGGGAGACGGTTCATTTCCTGAGACCGCGTGCGCTGACAGCCGTCAAAACGTTCCCCCCGCCAATGAGTGTTGGACACGTAACAAAGGCGTTATCGTCGTCAGTTGGCATGCTCCACGTGTCGAGCGGGGGAGTCGATGCAGGTGTCGAATCATTTCCTCATTAATTGCTCTTGCCACGTGTCAATTTTATAAAAGGAAGGGAGGTCCCGCATTTCAAATTTTTACTGCTACTCTTCTCGCTCTTCATTCCTTTTGGAGTTTGATTCTCTTCTTCTTCCCTTTTTCCTTTCTTGACTGTCAGCGGCTCCTTCCGCCATTTTCGCTTTCCTTCCTCCCTCCGGTGAGTTCTTCCCTCCCCTTTAGTTATCGGTAATGGCAGCGCGAGGCTCTCAAACTCCCCGGGAGGGAACTTTCGGAGACGAAGGCGAAGCGCAACGTTTTTAGAACGTTGCGGAATCACCTTCTTTATTGACGGAGATAGCAGTTTATGCGAATGCCGCTTTCCTCTTTGAGAGAACCACCGGAGCTTCGGCGGAACGCCCTGCTTCTGCTGGTCCTTCTCGTGACGGGTCGTCCCTGATAACCCGCCCAGGGAGGCCCAATTCTTCAATGGATTTGAAAGAGGAAGAAGAGGAGGAAGAAGAAACGTTGATCGCCGAGGGAACCTCTAGGTCGGCTCCTGTTGATAAGTCGGCGCAGGCCGAGTCCGAAGGAGAAGAGTCAGGGGATGAACTAAGCGGCCCGGTCCCCTCAGTTTTGACCGAGGCGGATTTGGATAGGATCCGAATCGGGTATAACATCCCTGATTCGGTTATCACTTATCTTCCCCGTCCGAATGACTTACCGGACCATCCTCCTGCTGGGGCGGTCGCGATCTTCCAAGTCTCGATGCAATGTGGCTTACGTCTGCCCCTTCAGCCCATTGTCCGAAGCATTTTATCTCGTATTCGGATTGCTCCTGGACAAATAGTTCCGAATGGGTGGAGGAACTTATTCGGATGTGCGGTGTTGTGGGCTGAGTTAGAACAGCCACCACTGACAGTTGACGAATTCCTCCACTTGTATCAAGTGCGCATAAATCCAAACTATCCCGGCTTTTATGTCTTCGCTGCTTGGCGGGGCAGAGGCGGCTCCTTAATAACCGACCCTCCCACTTCCAACAAACATTGGAGAGAGCGTTGGTTTTGGGCCTGTGGTTGCTGGGAAACGGCTGAATCCGGGTTCTACGAGGCTCGTGTACCTTAGACGTTTCACAAAGCAGGTGACTCGACATCTCTCTTTTGCCCTTTTTGTTTTCATAATGCTTTGAGTCTGACGGACTTATGTTTGGCAGATATCCCGAAGAAGCGGCAGAAGCTTGAATCCAGTGCTTTAGCTCTGATTAAGGAGTTGAGAACGTTGGATCCGGCAGATCGGTCCTCGAAGGTGCTCTTACAGCCAGAGCGCCTTCATCTTACAGGTTTAGACTCGGCCGTCACAGGCAATTTATGATGTATCTTCATATGTTCTCTAAACCTTATCTGATCTATTTTATCTTCTTTCAGACTTAGCCGAAGCTCGACCTATTCTTAGGACCGTTCCTGAGTCGGTCCCCTCAGAGATGACCGGAGCTCGGCCTCCCCTTAGGGTGGTTTCGAAGATAGAGGCTCCCCCGCGATCAGTTCTTCTGTCAGAACCTCGGCCATTAAAGAAACAGAGAGCGGCGTGGAAGGAGAAGGAACCTGCAGGTTCTTCTGCCCCCACTGTGGTTGTGCTCTCTGACCCGGAGGAAAGGCCGGAAGTGAGGGAAACTGTAGTCGTGGAGCCTTAGACGGCATCCGAATCGGGACCTGTTGCAACGAACGTTCCGAGGCAGCGGGAGGAGATGAGGGCTACATCCTCCAGAGGGGAGGCGAGACAAGAGAAGCCGTCAGCCTTTCAGACGGTAGTGTTGGGGATGGTCCCCTGGGCCTTAGCTCATGGGAGCGAAAAAGAGTTTGCCAGCCTCTACAACGCTCCTATGACGCAAACCGTCGGCCATGCGGCGAGGGTGCTTTTTGAACTCGTTTCCTGCTTGGTTAAAGCCTGTAAGGAATTATCCTAAACTCATAGGCTGCAGACTCTCTTGACAGAAGTTGAGGGACGACGCGAAATGGCCGAGATCCAGGTCGGTGTTCTGACTGGTGAAGCGGCCTTTGCCAGGAAAGCTGCTGAAGACGCGAAAGCTGAGGCGGCTTTTGCCAGGAGAGCTCTTGAAGATGCACAAGCCGAGGTTGCTCGAGTGTTGGCTCTTCTATCCGCGGCCGAAGAAGAGAATCGGCGGATCCTCGAAGTTCACGCTTCTTGTGAAGATACCGTGGCTTGAACTAAGCTTGAGGCGGCGGGGCTTATCCAACAAGCTAAGGAGAAGACCCAGGAGGCCGAGAAGGCCAGGGATCAAGCCGTTCAAGCCATCCTTGAGTCTAAGGAGTTCGAGGATGAGAGGGATCGCTTGTTCCAAGGCGGATATTTAGAATGTGTCAAAGATATGAAGAATGCTTTCCCTGACCTTGATATTTCAGGACTCGAGGGAGGAGGAGCCTCGGAATCCGAGAATCCTGATGTTAGTCTCGCTAACGTCACTGCCAATGTCACAGTTAGGGACGAGACTGGTACCTCTAAGAATGCCTCGGGAGTCGTTCCCACCGAGGGACAGTAGCCAGGCTCCATTTTTTGCACTTACAGCAACGTGGCATCGAGCTTAACATTTCCTGTCTTAATTTTATCTTTCTCGAGACGGCGTTGTAACAGGATTTGGGATTTAACTCGGTGTAAAAATACTTAGTAGATAAATGAAAGAAAGCACTTAGTTTTATTCATATGACTTGGCTTAAATCTTTCTTAGTTTGGAATCTTTAAGCTTTGAATACCGAGCTATGGATAATAAATCTTGAGGTGCTCAGCGTTCCAAGGATGAGGCAATAACTGTCCATTTAGGTCTTCTAGCCGATACGTTCCCGGTCAGATGGTACCCGAGACAATATAGAGTCCTTCCCAGTTAGGTCCCAATATACCCGATCCAAATTCCTTCGTATTGGGAAATACTTTTCGGAGAACCATATCTCCTAATCGAAACCGCCTGATCTTAACTCGGGTATTGTAAAACCGAGCTACTTGTCGTTGCCGGGCCTCCATACGCAGCCGTGCCACTTCCCTTTGTTCGTCCAGAAGGTCGAGTCTGAATGCTAGGAGTTCTTCATTTTCTTCTGCGTTGAATGAAGTGACTCGAGCCGAAGGTAACCCGATCTCGACGGGAGTGATGGCTTTCGAGCCATAAGCGAGGGAGAAGGGAGTTTCTCCTGTGGCGGTTCGAGCTGTAGTTCGATATGCCCAAAGAATTTTTGGGAGTTCTTCGGCCCATGCTCCTTTGGCGCGGTCAAGCTTGGTCCGGCGATGTTGCTTGATAATCTTATTAACCGCCTCAACCTGTCTATTCGTCTGAGGATGATGGGGTGAAGAATACACGTTTTTGATTCCGAGGTTGTCGCACATTTCGCGAAAGCTCCTATTATCAAATTGTCTTCCATTGTCTGTAATAATGGTACGGAGTACTCCGAACCGACAGATAATATTTTTCCACATAAAATCGGTAATCTTCTGTTCGGTTATTTTAGCTAATGGCTCTGCCTCGGCCCACTTCGTGAAATAATCCACGGCCACCACAGCGAACTTGGTCTGTCCTTTTCCCGTAGGGAGTGGACCTATGATGTCGATACTCCACTGTACAAAGGGCCAAGGACCAGTCATAAGCGTCAGTGCCTCGGGAGCTTGTCTCGGAATCACTGCGAACCTCCGACATTTGTCGCATCTTTAAACGAGCCTGCGAGCATCGTGTTGGATAGTTGGCCAATAATATCCCTGACGTAGAACCTTATGGGCGAGAGATCGCCCTCCAGAATGGTTTCCGCAGATTCCTTCATGAATCTCACGTAACACATAGTCAGCTTCGCTGGGCTTGAGGCATCGCAGCAACGGAGCATAGTAACCTTTTTTGTACAGGGTCCCGTTGAGCATGGTGTAACGGGAGGCTCAGATCTTAATTCGTCGAGTCTCGGCATGATCTTCAGGCAGCTTACCCTTGTCGAGATATTGGATGATTGGATCGATCTAGGAAGGTTTCGAGTCAATTGCATTGACGACCGAGCTAACTGGTTCGTTAATACTCGACCTAACGACATATTCGATAGAAACAGACCTGGGTATGTCATCTTCATCGGCGGAGGCGAGCTTTGCTAATAGATCGACTTTGACGTTTTCTGTCCGAGAGATCGAGTGACAATACAAAGTCGAAATCTACTGATCATCTCTTTCGCTTTTTCCATGTACGCTCTTAATTGCTCTTTCCATGTTTGATATACACCGGTAACTTGATTAACAACCAACTAAGAATCGCTAAAAACATTTAGGTGCGTAACTTTCATGCTAACTGCAAGACGGAGGCTGAGTAGCAGCGCTTCATATTCGGCTGTATTGTTCGAAGCTTGGAATCCAAGTCGTAAGGCATATTGCATATAGGTATGATCAGGGGTTTCCAGCACTACCCCAGCCCCACTTACCTTAGAGTTGGAAGAGCCGTCGACATACAGTTTCTAGGGAACAGGGCCGGACAGGGATGAGGGAGAAGCTGTGGTCGATACTTCAACGTTCTCGATCATATTATCGACCGAGAGGTCGGTTGGCGGTATTACCTCGGCAATAAAATCAGCTACGGCTTGCCCTTTGATTGCTGCTTTTGACTTGTACTGAATGTCGAATTCACTGAGTTCAATTGCCCACTTCGTGAGTGGGCCGGAAGCCTCTGATTTCTGTAAGACCTGGCGCAGTGAAAGATCGGTCATCACGATAATGGTATGGGCTTGGAAATACGGCCTAAGTTGGGGCGAGAAAATTATTAGAGTTAAAGCTACTTTTTTCAAGAGTGGGTATCTTGTTTCTGCTGACAGTAACATTTTGCTGACATAATAGACCGGCAGTTGCTTTCCTTCGTATTCCCGTATCAGGGCCGAGCTAACCGCTGCCTCGGATACCGCTAGGTAAAGCAGCAAAGACTCCCCTGACTCGGGCTTTGATATGAGAGGTGGAGAACCGAAATATGATTTTAGTTGCTGGAATGCCGCTTTACATTCTTCCGTCCAATCCATTGTTTGTCGTCCTTTCAACTGTTTGAAGAAGGGGAGACATTTATCCGTGACTCTGGACAGGAACCGATTAAGTGCCGCTACTCGTCCAGTCAACCTTTGAATGTCTTTAATTGTTTTGGGAGATTCCATATCAAGCAAAGCTTTTATTTTCTCAGGGTTTGCTTCTATTTCTCGCTGACTAAACAAGAAACCGAGGAACTTTTCAGAGCTCACCCCAAAGGCGCACTTACTCGGATTCAGCTTCATCCGAAATTTCCACAAGATAAGGAACATTTCCTCTAAATCATCTATATGATTGGCCGCGTGTATACTTTTGACGAGCATGTCGTCAATGTATACTTCCATGGTTTGGCCTATAAGCCGAGTAAAGATTTTATTAATTAATTTTTGATAAGTTGCACCAGCATTCTTTAAACCAAATGGCATCACTCAGTAGCAATAAAGGCCTTTGTCAGTGACAAAGGTAGTTTTTGATTTATCTGATTGATGCATTACAATTTGGTTATATCCTGAATATGCATCCATGAAACTAAGAAGTTCATACCCCGCGGTACTATCCACTAATTGGTCTATCCTTGGAAGAGGAAAGCTATCCTTCGGGCAGGCTTTATTTAGGTCGGTATAATCAATACAGACTCGGCACTTTCCGTTGGATTTTTTCACAAGCACGATATTCGTGACCCATTCTGGATAGTATATCTCTTCTATGAAGTTTTCCTGGAGGAGCTTGCTGACCTCTTCTTCAATGACAGCGTATCGTTCGGGGCCGAGCGCTCGTCGCTTCTATCGGATCGGTCGATAGGTCGGATCGATATTGAGTCGGTGAGTAATCACAGACGGGTCGATCCCAGGCATATCTGCATGGCTCCAAGCAAATACATCAGCGTATCTGCGGAGCAGGGCTATCAACTTTTCTTTCAAGGGGGACCATAAAGACGAGCCAATTTGTACTGTTTTGGATCCATCCATCTCCACCAAGGGAACCGAGACAAGATCTTTAACTGGCTGCCCTCGTTCATGACTCTCGCTCCGGGGGTCCAATGATTCGATCGTTGATATGTCGATCGGAGTTTTGTCGGTGGGGCCTTTTACAGCTGCCACGTAACAACGCCTCGCATCTTGCTGGTCTCCTTTGACGACTCCTACTCCCAACTCAGTCAGAAATTTCAGTGAAAGATGGTATGTGGATACCACAGCCTGAAGGAGACTTAAAGAAGGTCGGCCGAGTATGGCATTGTATACTGAGGGTTGATCGACGATCAAGAATTCGACCATTACCGTCGTTTGACGCGGGAAACTACCAGCAGTGAGTGGTAGTGAGACGATCCCCTCAGGTAGTACTTGTCCACCAGAAAAACCGATCAATGGGGTCCGAACCGGACGTAGCATGGATCGCTCAACCCCCATTTTATCGAACGCTTGAGTGAATAACACGTCTGCAGATGATCCTGTGTCGACGAGTATCTGGAATACTTTTCGGTTAGCGATAGTCAGGGTCACAACTAATGCGTCATCGTGGGGGTGATAGATATCTCGGGCATCTTCCTCCGTGAATGAAATGCAGTATTTTCCCCTTTTCTTTTCTTTTGTAGGCCGAGCTATAATCATGAGCTCAGACTCGGGCTGACTGAGACTTCTTGCATGATTCTTTCGAGCATTGTTTGAATCACCTCCGCCTCGCAGACCACCGATAATAGTCCGAATTTCTTCTATAGGTTGATTTTCGGTCGAACGTCCCTCAGCTACTCCGGCTTTGACCACATGTTCTTTGAGTCAGCCTTCCTTTATGAGTCATTCGATCTCTTCCTTCAGGTGATAACAATCACTTGTGTTATGCCCGTGATCACGATGATAATGGCAATATTTGTCCTTGTTCCGCCGATTGGGATTACTTCTGAGCTTATTGGGCCAGTTGACAAAGCCTTCGCTTTTGATTTCCATCAGCACCTGCTCCTGAGTTTTGTTCAAGGAGGTATATGTGGAAAATCTCCGATCTGGTTGTTTGTCTGACCTTCGCTCATCGCGCACTTGATCATCTTTACGCTTCTTTCCTTCGGTCGAGTCAGCTTCCTTTTTGGCCGATTCTTTGACCAAGGATTTAGTCTCACGCATGATCCACGTTTCTTCGGCGTTCGCATGTTTATCCGACCGTGCCATAAACTCTGCTAGAGTATTGGGTGGATTTTTGTCTAGAGACGCCAGGAACGGCTTGTCTCTGACTCCTTACATGAGCGCATTGAGTGTCATTTCTTCTGAATGTTTTCGAACCTGAAGAGATTCGAAGTTGAAACGCTTGATATAATCTTTCAATAGCTCTCCCTGCTTTTGAACTACGTTGTTCAAATGTGCAGGGGGCTTCAATTTCTTCTTTCTGCCTATGAAGTTAGTGAGAAAGGCGTCACTTAGCTCAACGAATGAGCTGATGGACCTTAGTTTCAACTGTTTGAACTAAAGTCGAGCTACGTCGGTCAGCGTAAGAGAGACGGCTCGACACATCACTGCATCTGAGGCATCGTGGAACTCCATATAGGTTCTAAAGCATTCAATATGCTCTGTTGGGTCAGTCTTGCCGGTAAAAGGAGTGATTTGAGGTAATCGAAATATTTCGGGCAACCAAGCCTGCATTATCTCGTCCACAAAAGGGGACGCTTTTGCCTCGGATCTGGCCGGGTATATATTCCGGCCCTGTTTCATGTCCGTCATTTTTTTCGCCATTTCTTCCCGCACTTCTCTTTTAAAGTCTTAAATGTCGGCTTTCCAAGGCTCGCCGCTCTCCGCCGTGCCCTCAACGGGAGGTCGGTTACGCCTTCTTCGATCTATCTCGTGTCGAAGATCGGTCGGGGGCACAGCGGCGTTAGCCGACTTAGCTGGAGATGGCTCAGAAACACCTTTAGATTGACCCGATTGTAACGACTGCGGCGCGGAAGGCTGAGGATCGACCATCGCAGTCGGGACATGTGTTGTCTCCCCTTGGGGAGGCGGAGGCGGTTGCATTTGTTGATACATCCGTTCCAGCATCTGCTTCATCACATTCATGTCGGATCGGATTTCCTAAACCTCCTGGTCCAACAGCCTATCGTTACGAGCCCGCTGGTTATTATTTGCTCCGGTCGTTACTCGTTGGCGGTTGTTAGGTGGGTTCCGGGCTGCCAGAATTACTATTGGGCCCGCTGGCCCTGTAACTGCTACCTCATTAATTCAGTTCTTCTTCTTGAACTGTCCTTCTAGTCATCACCATGAGGATAAATTCTCAATATTGAAATATAAGATGGCTTTTCGTACGGTTCCCACAGACGGCGCCAAACTGTTGATATCGATTTATGGAGCGTCTTCCCTGACTTCCGTCCCCTGCACAAAAGAGATAAACTGAACGAAGACCCTGGTTCTAACCCGGGGGACCTCCGATGGTTAAGTTAGTTTCACAGATTTTGAGAGAAGGGGTGTTAGGGATTTGTGTTTCCGTACCTTTCAATAGGATGAAGGTCCTTTATTTATAGATACGAGAGGATCCCATCGTGTGAGGATTCTCCTCCCAGTATTGTGGAGATTTGATTTTGGATTTGATTTTGCCCGCTTCTGATCTCTATCCGATCCCGTGATCTTCGGGATCGGAGATCCTTTTGCGAGATACTCGAGATAGCATTTTGTTTTACACCATCTTTCCTTCATTCGGCTCAGCCGGCTCTGATTCAATTAAGTGAACCGGCTTTATGAGATAAGGTCTCAGAACCTTAGCCGACACATGCCCAGGTTGCTAGCTCGTCACCCGAGCCAACTTAATTTGTCTCGCTTTCTTCGGTTTATAACCTTCTCTCGGATTCAACGCATGCTTCGGCGACCCGAGGCGCCAAGTCCGAGTCTCCGGACTTGGCGTACTTTTGTCTCCAACAAGAATAATTAAACTATTGTTCAACTTATGACTAGGTTTCGATAAATACCTCTTTAGGAAACTCAGGAACCATTGAAAGATTATATGAGTTTAGTAGAATATATTTTTGGCAAGTTACAGAACTACCCAACAGACCAGATTGACAGATGGAGGAGCCGACCAATTCAATCTTGACTGAACCGTCCGGACCTAATGAAAAGTCAAAGCGTGAACCACTCTGATAAAATCATCCCCGGTTGATCCAGAAGATCACCTTAAAATCCCAATGGATGGGATAGAAGAGGTCCTTGACGCGACCCAAAAATAAATAACGAACCAAAATGGCAAGCCCGCAACTCAATGAAATCAGATCCCAGGCAATTGTCCCAAATATCTGAAAACTTCAGCCACATACGGCTCTAGCCCACATTTATTAGACTCGAAAGGTAGAAAATTCAAGCCAGTCAATTCGAAAGCATCCCCAATTTTCTTTCTTTCAGACAATTACCAGATCTGATCATCCAGTCCCAAATCTAATAAGAGCTAAATTGAGGTTGTTCATCCTGACTTTCAAAACTCTGGAAATCATCTGTACGAAATAGTTGAGGGGTAGAAAAATACAATACTGTCATGAAGCTCTTCAAGGGCTGATTGTCCAAAATAAATGCCCATTAGCCATAGGCTCTCTTCATCTAACTGCCAAAGTCAAAAGTACAAGGATCTCTTGCTCTGGTGGTAGACTCAGAGGAGTTTCAACACCCGGTCAAGGGTTCGAGTATTCATAGGTGATGAAATCCCACTATGAAGGGGGGGGCGGGGGATGGCCACTATGTACGCGTGTGTACAAAAAAAAAGAGCCAAAAGTACTTAAAAGTAAGCTCATAGCCCATGGGCAACCCTTTTAACGGTCGTATGTCTAGGTATATATAAATTGCATAGCAACAGCCCTCAGGGGGTAGTTAACAATCAATGAAGAAAGGCTGTGCGAGAGTGAGAGGAAAAAATGCCGGGAAGGGGTTTTGGGGTTTTAGGTGTGCAAGTGCACGTGTGGCACCTCTCCATGGTTTTGGAGTATTTGGAGATTCCCAATTGCTTCGAGCTTTTGTTTGACTTAGAAGACAACCATCAAAGAAGCCACTAAAAGACAAGAAAATTTAGAATTGGGGACATCCGACTATTCATTTTGTAGAAAAAAGGTGTCTAATTTTTATTTTTTCTCTTCACATCTTAAGTTAATCAGTATCTTACTCTACACATTCCGAGAGCGTCAAATGCACACATGCATTTTTTTTCCTACAACCTTTCTCCCTTGCCAACATTTTTCTTTTTTATTTGTATACTTGAAGTCTTAAAACCTATGGAGTAAGGTTAGGTGTTGCTTATGTCCTTTTTATCTACTTGGAGTTTAAATATTTTGAAGTAAGGCTCTATGTCATTTATTTTCTTTTTATTTACATGGGGTCTTAAATCCTGTAAAGTAAAGGTAGATGTGATATTGTTGACGTTATGCTAAATCCCTTAAAAATCAATAAATTCCATAATGTACGTACCTCACCTAGTGCAAGTAGAAAAGGATGTGTAACTCCTTTTTTTTTTTTTTTTTAATGATCACTAAAATCCTTATTCAAAACATGTTGGGGCAAATCAACCACATGAGTTACTTGATTTGGAAAATCTATCCTAAAACAATTCTATAATTAATTTCTAATTGGGCGTATATTCTAAGCTTCATTTGTCTAGTGACGATTCCAAATCAAATACATTTCCACATTTGAATCAATACCAATCCAAACTACACCAATGAAAGAAAGAAAATTGAGAAAGCGAGGGCATGTGTTCATGCTAGGGGCGTTCACAATATCCTTTTAGATATATATGTCAATTAACACATGATTATGCGTACCGTTTATCTTGAATGTAGATGATTAATTTCTTTCATTTTCTATCTATTTTGCACCCACGTTGCTTACTTAAAAATCACTATTACAAAGTTAAAACATAATTAATTTTTAGGTTGGATAAAATATTACCACAAAAAAATCTTTCACTTTTCATTTGTTAACAAACATGGTTCAAAAGAATGTTAGTTAATTATTTCTTAATCTAATGAGTTATAGGTGCATCCTACCCCATCTTTTAAGGTCTCTTTGCTTTGACGGAGAAGATAGAACCGAAACTCCTTAAAGCCATCCCTCCGTAGCACAACCGGCACAGCTTACGTATCAATCAGAACCGGTAATCTTGTTCATGTGCTGTCGTTGGAAAATGATTCAAAATACACATCCATCAGAACATCTGATCCACTTGATCAGTATCCTTCAAAGCAACGGGGGTCCACGTTCAGTGTCGGTAAGATAAGGAAAAAAAAAAAACGGATAGGATTGTAAAAACGGAAGCGGATTGGCTACCACACAACACCGGTGCGGGTGATGTGTTGACGTCACCAAGTTCTGTGGGTCCCATCATGAGGTATGAGTTATATCCAAACCGTCCGTCCACTTGGTGAGCTAGTCTTAAGTCTTGAGTCAAAAAATAAGACAGATCGAAAATCAAATGGACCACACTGTTAAAAGCAGCGGAGGATTGAACGCCTTCAATTGAAACCCTTCCGGGGGTCACAGAAATTTTCGACCAATATGATATTTATTTTTTCTCTTCATACAGGTCTGTGTGACCTTATGAACAGATTGGATGGAAATTAAATTTTATGGTGGGCCCTACGAATGTTTTAACGGTGAAAATCATTATCCCACTACTAATTGTGGTGTGGTACATATGAGCCTTGAAAATTAATAATTTTTAGTAGCATGATTAAAATTATCTCACCAAATATATTAACGGTATAGATATGATAAACGCATCATTGTCGAGCCCCCGACACTTTGATATGCTTTGAACTGTTCGTACAACTTGAAGCACGAGGAGATCAGCGCTCGTATTGGCACGACACGTGCCCACATTAGCTTAGACCGCTCAATCGCTTCCGATAAAAACGGACGCGGATTTCCTGACAAAGAAAGTTCCTGCGCAAGGATGCTGGGTGGGGACACGACCGAGAAATCTACTCCGTCAATCCGTTTTATTAGCTCCGTTTAGGACATACAAACAAAAATAACATGGATAAAAAATTCTAATGGGACACACGAGAGTTAAAAGTGAGAATTCAGTGAGAATCGTTGAAATAAAAGTTGTGTTAGGCTAAAGTTTTTATATTTTCACTTCATCCAAGTGGTAATGACCTTATAAACGGTTTGGATGGCATATAAACATCAAGGTGGATCTAAAGAAGGTTTCAACTGTATAAATTTCTTTCCCAAAATTTCTCTTCGTGACCTACTTGAGCTTTGGATCGACCTCGTTTTCTATTACATATCCTGAAATGAGCTCAGAAACGAATGAATTTCTCACCTACATTACGGTGGCCACACATCGCATCCTTGCGCGGGAACTCCGCGTGATGTAAAAACGGCTGATTTTCGAAACATGAGCCATCCACGATGGGTGTATCACTGGACTACGGCTCCTGTTAATGCATTACGATGCCAATTATCGTGTCCTGAGATGGCCCTACTACATGGGGAGTTATTTAGTACTCTGGCTGCATATGACACTTGATGCACAGGCACTCCAAAACTGCTACATGGGGTATGCATTAACCAAAACTAAACCGACTAGAAGACACTGATTATAAGTTGCAATCTCAAATTCAAATGGGTTGAGAGACTCACTTGTTCTTGAAAGACCGACCATTGGATATTTTTCATTCTCAAATGTTCAAAAGTGTTCACCACTAGTCGAATAGTCAAATAAATGTAATTATTTATTCATGAAACATATAAGCTTGAACCAGTACTTTGGACGGTTTAATTTAAATTATTTGTATTCAGCAAATGCAATTTCCAAGTAATTTTTAAATGCATACCAGAGTATGAAAGTTTTTATCCATCCACATTCCGTTCCTTCCGCTTCTACCGGTTCATGTCGCTAGATTTCGATTCGCCGCGCTGAATACAAACAAAATATTGAATGCACGAGAGAGTCCATGCAGTGAAAATTTGTCAATAGATGGGACCCACCCACGTACCCGGCCTGCCAAATGTTGTCACATCCCACGCGTAAAAGAGGGAACGTTGTTACCGGGCACGGAGGCTCTTAGGGTCCACCGTTATGTATGGCACCGTCCATCCATTTTTTTCTTATTATTTTACATTACTAACACAAACATAGGGCTGATTCAAGGCTAAAGTGGGGTGTGCGTGCGTGTGTTAAAAAAAATAAAAATTAAAATTAAAAAAGAAGAAGAAGAAGAGGAAGAAGAAGAAGGCTGATACAAGGCTAAGGTGGACCACACCATAGGAAGCAGCGGTACTAAGGACCGCCACCATTGAAACCATCCCTAACCATGTTTTTTATTTGACATCCAACATGTTGATTATGATATAATCATATACACCTTGATGAAGTGAAAAAACAAATATCATCTTGATCCAAAACTTCCGTGGTCCCAACAATTTTTCAACGGTAGGAATTTAATCCCCACAATGTGGTCCACTTAAGCTTTGGATATTCCTTATTTTTAGAATTATAACTTCAAATGATATGGAAAAATGAATGGACGGTGTGGATGAAATCAATACATCACTGAGGCTCCTCGAAGCCCAGCCTGTCTCGAGTTCTTAATAGGCAGGGGTAGTACCTAATCCGCTCCCGTTGTTACTAGGCTTGGAAGGCTGTCATGCGTACTGATGTGGAATGTGTCTGATATCTGGGCAGATCATCGGTGGCCCAACTGCGAAAATACTATGTAGATTAACATCACGAGTAGGACTTTTTATTTTCTCCTCACCATTGTTTTCTCTTACGCGTATGGCCTACTTGATGAACGGACCAGCCTGTTTCTGAAGCTGAACATCTTCACTGCAGGCTCTACTGATGAATTGCCTGGATATCATCAACATGTCTCACATGCAGCTTCTGAGTCTCACTCGCCCGAGTCAGTAGAGGGCCCCAGTAGAGTCGTAAGCACAGGCAACAACAGACTATGTGCGTGGAGCCCACCATGATGTGTGTTTGATATCTACTGATCCATTTTGCCCTGTCCTTTTCACTCGAAAGGCTTTCCAAAGAAAGAAACCCAAATGCATTTTGCAAAGCAAGCAAACTTCAGTGAGTGAAACTTCCGAATAAGGGATTTAAAAAAGAAGTTGAGTATCATCTAAGTATCTAAGCAATGTCTTCAAAAACCCTCGTGAATTTTGTCAGAGCAGCTGACGATATCCGTTGAGACTATCTCATCAACTTGTTGCAAAATATTGATTTTTAAATAAAATATATTTTAATAATAAAAAATAATATATAATATATATTATATTGTTTTGAAAAAATGCCGTTTTGTGGGTTTTTGGGAATAGTCCCACGTAGGAAAGGGAAGAGAAAAATATGTGGTTTAAATGATAATAGTTGAGCTCGCGCTCGGGCTCGGGCTCGGGCTCGGTCTTGGGCTCAGGCTCGGTGCGAGGGCGTTGGCATGTGAGGCAGTGTGGCTGTAGAGGCGCTAGTGGAACACTTCGCACGTGCTCATCGTGTCGCAGAGGGTCGCTCCCTTCGCGAACCGGAGCAAGACGTGTGCGAATCGCGGTGCGACTAGTGACAAAGGCAGATGGTTGGCTGGACGAAAATCTTGAGGACTGAATGAGAGTCCCTCTGATTATATAGAGGCTGAAAATATAGTTGTTACACAAATGTGTAACTGCTAACAGCTATAAAACGGCTAGTCAGCTCTCTCACAACAGCCATATAATGGCTAGTTTTCTCCAACAGCTAGAAAACGGTCATGGAATTTATTTCCCTGGACCATAACCCCCAGCCACCATAACCTATAAAAGGAGGGCCTGGATGGATTTCCAAACCATCTCAACTCACTCCAGCAAAACCCATATGAATTCTAGTGTTTCCAGCAACATAGTAAGGTTTGAACCTTAGCTTGAAGAACAGACCAACGGTGTGGTCTAGGACGGATAGCTGAAGAATTGAACTGACCAGTGCAGTGGTCAAAACCACTTTTCTCTTTCTTTTTCTTTCTTTTGGGATTTTTCTCTATATTGTAATACTGCCAGAAGTGTGTAATAGAGTTCCATTTGGTGGGCCTTCGTATTTGCTGAACGCAGACCCACATTAGGCTCGTCGTATCCTAGAAGCTATTTGCCTGTAACCTATCGGCATACTCAATTTACTTGAGTATGGGTAAATAACGCTTTAAAGACAGCGTTTTTCAGACGTGCTTCAGCCTGTCCTTATTTCTGATTATCGTGAAATTTTCGGTTTCCATATTATACAGAAATTACAATAATCTGTATAATTTCCAACAATCTTAAAGCGTTATTTAGATAATGGAAGCCGACAATATTTCATCCATCAAGCTGATAAATCAGGACTTGATACGTCTTGATCGGTTCGATGGAACTAATTTTACAAGATGGCAAGACAAGCTGAAATTTCTCCTAACGACGCTGAAGATCTACTATATATTAGATCCAAATCTGCAAGCGTTACCTGAAGCAACCGACGACGACACACCTGAACAGGTTGCCGCCCGCACCAAACGAGCCGAAGACGAACTTTTGTGTCGAAGACACATTCTGAACGCTCTCTCCGACCGTTTGTACGATCTGTACCAACAGACGTCATCAGCAAAGGAGATCTGGGCCGCTCTAGAGTTCAAATATAAGGCTGAAGAAAAAGGTACTAACAAGTTTCTCATCGTCAGATATTTTGACTTCAACATGGTAGATAACAAACCGCTGTTGTCTCAAATCCAAGAACTGCAGCTAATAGTAAACAAAATCAAAGCCATCAAAATAGATCTTCCTGAATCATTCCAAGTTGGGACTATAATCGCCAAATTGTCACCGATGTGGAAAGACTATAGAAAGAAATTGCTGCATAAAACTGAGAACTACACACTGGAACAAATTCAAAAACACCTCAGAATTGAGGAAGAATCTCATAACCGCGATAAAAAGAATGATAACGGGAATACCTCGTCCAAAGTACATGCAGTAGAGAACTCTAGTAACAAACATCCCGAGAAGAACAATTCCTTGAAACCCAATAAAGGAAAATTTAAGAAAAACGCCCAAAAGAATAACGGAAAGTTCAAAGGCTCATGCCATGTCTATGAAAAAACCGGGCACTATGCTTGAGTATGCTGATATTGCAAATCTAAACAAGAGGCAAGTGCAGTAGAAGAAGGCGATATTGTGACCATGATCACTGAGGTGAATACCATCCAAGGCAAAGTTCCAGGATGGTGGTATGATACTGCCGCTACAGTACATGTGTGCTACGACAAATCAGCCTTCAAAACCTATGAGGAATTGACCGATGGTCAAGAAATCCAAATGGGTAATGAAGTCCGATTGAAGGTTGTCGGCAAAGGAACTGTCGAACTGATATTCACCTCTAGGAAGAAAGTGATTCTAACTAATATACTGCACATTCTAGACATGAGGAGAAACTTAGTTTCTGGGGATCTTCTGGAAAAACTAGGTATAAGGGTAGTGTACGAGTCAGATAAACTGATTCTGTCTAAGAATGAGAATTTTGTCGGAAAGGGATATGCATGTAACGGGATAGTCAAGTTTTCTCTGAATGAAAGTAACACTTCTGCGTATATGGTTAAATCCGCTGGACTGTGGCATGATAGACTAGCCCATATAGGGTATAGTACCTTGAAGTTCATGGCTAAGAATGGTTTAATCTTATACACAGATAATGAAACCGATAAATGTGAAATGTGCATACGATCCAAAATGACGAAGAAACCTTTTCCAAGTGTTAAAAGATCGTCTCAAGTATTGGATCTTATGCACAGTGATATCTGTGAGTTAAACGACATTCTTACTCGTAGAGGTAAACGGTACTTCATAACCTTTATAGATAATTGCTCTAGATATATGTATGTGTACCTATTAAAGAGCAAAGATGAAGCATTGAACATGTTTAAAATATATAAAGAAGAAGTAGAGAATCAACTAAATAAAAAGATAAAAATTCTCCGTAGCGATAGAGGAGGAGAATACTTCTCCAATGAATTCGATAGCTTCTGTGAAGAACATGGACTAATACATCAATGTACTACTCCATACACACCCCAACAAAATGGAATAGCTGAAAGAAAGAATAGAACATTAGTAGAAATGGTCAACTTAATGCTGATAAGAGCAAAGTTGTCACTAAGACTATGAGGTGAGGCACTGCTTGCAGCATACCATATTCTAAATAAAATACCGTCTAAAAAGTATAAAATATCTCTATATGAAACATGGAGAGGCAAAAAACCTAACCTAGGATATCTTAAAGTGAGGGGGTGTCTTGCATACTACAGAATCCCTGATCCAAAAAGAACTAAGTTAGGACTAAAAGCTATTAAGTACGCTTTCGTAGGTATGCACAAAATAGTAAAGCTTATAGACTTCTAGACATAGAGTCTAATACAATAATAGAATCAAGAGACATTGAGTTCTTTTATAACTCATTATCCTTGGAGTCAAAGGATAATGAAATTCAAACTCCTAATAGAGAACCAGATAGCACAGCTCCACAAATAGTGGAAGTTCCTATTGAACCTCGTAGGAGTCAAAAGACAAGAATAGAGAAGAGTCTAGGAGATGACTACATAGACTCATAACGCATCATTTTCCATCTTGTAGAAGCAGATAGAGAAAATGTTATAAGACAAATACCTATAATGATGACTATAGAAGATGATCCTAAATCATATAAAGAGGCTGTATCCTCTAGAAACTCAGCTTTCTGGAAAGAAGCTATAAACGATGAAATGGAATCTATACTATCAAATCAAATATGGGAACTAGTAAACTTACCTCCAAGTTCTAGACCCATAGGTTGCAAGTAGGTATTTATGAATAAATATCATACTGATGGGACTATCCAAACCTTTAAAGCTCGATTAGTAGTTAAGGGTTTTAGACAAAAAGAATGGATAGATTATTTTGACACATACTCTCCTGTAACTAGGATAACATCCATTAAGATATTATTTGCGCTAGCTTCCATACATAATCTTCACATCCACCAAATGGATGTAAAAACTGCTTTCCTGAATGGTGACCTCAATGAGGATGTATACATGGAACAACCTGAAGGGTTCATTCTACCAGAAAATGAAAACAAAGTATGTAGATTAGTCAAATCATTGTATAAAATAAGCACTAAAACAATGACATGAGAAGTTTGATTCCAAAATACTATCTCATGGTTTCATGCATAATGTAGCTGACAAATGCATATATTCTAAAGTAGATGGTAGTTATATCGTTATTATTTATCTATATGTTAATGACATGTTAATAATAAGTAATAAAATGGAAGGTGTGACTGAAACAAAGAGATTTCTATCTTCAGTATTTAAAGTGAAGAATCTTGGACAAGTTGATACCATCTTAGGTATCAAAGTTAAACAACATTGTGGGGGTTATGCTTTGTGTCAATTTCATTATATTGAGAAGATACTAAACAAGTTTAACCATCTAAATATAAAAGAAGTAAAGACCCCATTTGATCCAACTATCAAGCTAAAAGAAAATACCGGAAGAACCGTTGCACAATTAGAATATGCGAGTGCTATAGAGAGTCTTATGTATGCTATGCAATGCACTAGACCAGATATCGCATATGCTGTGAGTAAACTTAGTAGGTTTACTAGTAACCCCAGTACTAAACACTGGAATGCAATCAGTAGAGTCATTGGTTACTTAAAAGCAACTAAAGACTTAGGACTATTTTATTCAGAATTTCCTACCGTATTGGAAGGATATACCGATGCGAGCTGGATATCGAGTGCAGGGAACAACAAGTCTACTACAGGGTAGGTATTCACCCTATGAGGTGCGGCTGTATCTTGGGAATACAAGAAACAGACTTGCGTAACGCACTCGACATGGAGTTTGAATTTATAGCCCTGGCTGCAACAGGCAAAGAGGCTGAGTGGCTAATGGATCTTCTATTAGAAATTCCTTTCTGTGGAAAGCCTACATCGGCTGTGTCACTACATTGTGACAGTGAAGCCACATAATTAGCTAGAGCCTATAGCAGCACTTATAATGGTAAATCTAGACATATAAGTCTTCGACATGATTATGTCAGACAATTGATTCGAGATGGAATCATTGTTATTTCCTATGTGAAATCAAGTAACAACATGACAGATCCTTTCACTAAACCTCTTCCGAGAGAGGTAGTAAAGGCTACATCTAGAGGGATGGGGTTGAAACTCTTCAACCAAAGTTTCGTCAGTGATGGTAACCCAACTTGAAGTTAGAAAATCTCTAAATTTGGGTTCAATAGGTAAAAAAAAGTCACTGATATGTGGAATCCATAATAGATAAGTGTTGAGCGTTACGAAAGAGGGTTGAATCTGAGAACTCTTAATGAAATCCAGTCTATAGGACAAGTGTCTTATAGTAACGGAGACACTAGAAGGATTTCAACTATATGAACATAGAGATGGTGCCGTCTCTCATGAGAGTTAGGAGTTTTCTCTCGAGATCGTTCACGAATTAGGATAAGCACATGGCCATTAAATGTGCTGAGCAATATTGTGAGAACTCTAACAAACACATAGCGAATATGTGTGTGGTTTCTCCAACTTTGTTATCTAAGAATAACTGGTTCAAAGCTGTGGCTACCAGTCATTTCGACAGAGTTTTGAGATACTTACACTAAGTGAAGATTAAAATCGAAAGATATTTTTCTTTATGCATATAAGCTGATTATTCTGGTAGAATTGTTTAACCGAGAATATATATTTTTTAAAAATCAAGTGGGGGATTGTTGCAAAATATTGATTTTTAAATAAAATATTTTTTAATGATAAAAAATAATATATAATATATATTATGTTATTTTGAAAAAATGCCGTTTTGTGGGTTTTTGGGAATAGTCCCACATGGGAAAGGGAAGAGAAAAATCTGTGGTTTAAATGATAATAGTGGAGTATTATAATATTTACCTACCTAGTCCGTGGAATATGGACCTTGCGTGTTCCAATACGTAGCATTGGAACACCCGCGCGCGCTCGCGCTCGGGCTCGGTCTCGGTCTCGGGTTCAGTGCGAGGGCGTGGGCATGTGAGGCAGTGTGGCTGTAGAGGCACTAGTGGCACACTTTGCACTTCGCACGTGCGCATCGTGTCGCAGAGGGTCGCTCTCTTCGCGAACCGGAGTGAGATGTGTGCGAGTCACGGTGCAACTAGTGGCTAAGGCAGATGGTTGGCTGGACGAAAATCTTGAGGACTGAATGAGAGTCCCTCTGATTATATAGAGGCTGGAAATATAGTTGTTGCACAAATGTGTAACAGCTATGGACTTAATTGCAAGAAACTGTTGCTAACAGCTATAAAACGGCTAGCCAGCTCTCTCACAACAGCCATATAACGGCTAGTTTCCAACAGCCATATAACGACTAGTTTTCTCCAACAGCTAGAAAACGGTCATGGGATTTATTTCCCTGGACCATAACCCCCAGCCACCATAGCCTATAAAAGGAGGGCCTAGATGGGTTTCCAAACCATCTCAACTCACTCCAGCAAAACCCATATGAATTCTAGTGTTTCCAGCAACATAGCAAAGCTTGAAGCTTGAAGAACAGACCAACGGTGTGGTCTAGGACAGATAGCTGAAGAATTGAACTGACCAGTGCAGTGGTCAAAACCACTTTTCTTTTTCTTTTTCTTTCTTTTGGGATTTTTCTCTATATTGTAATACTGCCAGAAAGTGTGTAATAGAGTTCCATTTGGTGGGCCTTCGTGTTTGCTGAACACAGACCCACATCAGGCTCGTCGTATCCTAAAAGCTATTTGCCTGTAACCTATCAGCATACTCAATTTACTTGAGTAGGGGCAAATAACGCTTTAAAGATAGCGTTTTTCAGACGTGCTTCAGCCTGTCCTTATTTTTTATTATCGTGAAATTTTCGGTTTCCATATTATATAAAAATTACAATAATCTGTATAATTTTCAACACAACTTTCTCTAACTTTCTACTTGCGTGAAGAAAGATGAGTCCTAGTGCCTTTTCCTGAACCCAAGTGGTAGTGGGTGCCTCTCAATTGCTGGAACCGAGAATATCTCTATTATGAGAGACTCCAAATATCAATGAACAGAGGGCCCACAGAGAAAAAATCATCCAGATTCAATACTCAGATGGGCCATACCATGGGAAGATTGGAAAATCACATTTATAATTAAATATATACGTAATGTAGCCCATTGGAGTGCTACACCTCAGTTTTGGTCAGATGGGATGTAAAAACATGGTGGCCCCATGAATGTCACCTTCCCTCTGTTTCTTTGGTGTGGTCCACCTAAGTTTCGTATAAGTCTGATTATTGGGCCCAAGGCATAGCATGATGTGTTGCAACTGATGGACGAAGTGGATGGCAGACAAGCATACGGTGGCCCACCGGGCTCCAGTGTTGCTTGCTTTTACTGTAATATTGTAGTGGATTGCGGTCCTCTTTAGAGAGGCACATTAAGATGGAACTAGAGCTCCTGTTTTACGATGGTTAAAAGACTCGGCCCACCTGGACCGAATCACCCGGTCCTTAGTCTAGTCGGGGGAATCCGTGGTACCGAACCAGTCGCATCAGGATCCTCCGAGTCTTATGTTGTTTAAAAGACTCAGCGACTTGTACTAACTCGTTTGGTCCTGAGTCGAGTTGGGACATACCTGAATCGGGAGTAACTTGTGGTATTGAACCGGATGAGGTCCGACCGAGTCCGAGTTGAACCGGACGAGTCACGTTAGAGTCGGAGGCTCGCTCAAGCTTAAAACCGAATATTTATCACCGCGAGAGTAGCGTCCTTGGCCGCTTGTTTGTACATGTGGGCTCTATAATCCGTTGATGCCGACCGCTGATCTGAAGGAAACTACAATGGAAGGGCTTGCTTGCAAAAATCCCCCGTTCAAGCGATTTCTAACCTTTGGATCAGTGATCTGTAAGCAAACGGTTAGGGAGAAAACACAACAACGTTCCTAAGTAACGGCCATGGACTGGGTAGGATCATCCAATCCGTAAAACATTTGGACAAACTCCTATAGGGGGTGGGCCTGTCATATCCAACGATTTAGAGAACTGAAAATGGGTCCCGCTTGCTCAGGATAGATGCGTAGGCCCCTCGCATTATGATATACATGGCATCCTCTAACCTCGATCTTGTACACGTGGAAGCCACGCGCTAATGATCCAGTCCTTTGGGCATCACGGTGGATAACACATGGGATTAGAAATGATTAGGTGGGATGGGATTCATCTGGTCCTGTGCCAATTCCACTCCATGTTTGGGACTTGGAATTACATTAAATGAAATTGCATTGGGTCCTGTGCCAATTTCACTTAATGTTTGGAAAGTTGTGTAGGTTCCAACATGATGTGTGGGTTATATCCACACCATCCACTCATTTTTCGAGATTATTTTCGAGCATGGCCCAAAAAATCAGATAAATCTAAGGGCCGTTTGGCTGGTTGGATTGGAAGGGATTAGATGGTAGTAGAAGGGATTGGATGGTGAATCCCGGGAATTGCCGGGCGTGCCAAACAGTGTAAGGTGTCTGATCCAAATCCGATGGATCTTCAGACAATCCACCGACAACACCATCATTACCTTTAAATCCCATCCAATCCATCCTAATCCGCTCAAATTAGCCTGCGACGTGTTTGGTTTGTGGGATTGGAAGGGATCGGAAGCTTTAATCTTCGGATTAGCCCGGCGTGCCAAACGGACTGGATGTATCAATCCAGGGATATAGCAATCCCATGGATCTCACGGCAATCCGCTGACAACACCATCATTACCTAGAAATCCACGCCATCCACCCTAATACCGTACACTCCCTTCCAATCCACCTGGCCAAACGGGCCCTAATACTCAAGTCGACCCCACCATAGAAAGCAACAGGGATTGAATACTCACCGTTGAAAACTTCTTTGGTGCTACATAAGTTTTGAATCTATCTCATTTTTAGGTCCATGTCATAAAATGAGGTTATGAAACAAATGAACAGTTTAGAGATAACACATGCATGTTATTCTCAATCATTTCAAATGATGGTGAGTATATTCATTCAATGTACCACCATATTATCAACAAAGCAGGTCATTATTTTTATCCCATGGTAATAGGGGACAACCCCTGCCATGAGCAATAACTATGTTTGTTTGAATCCCATCCCACCTAATCCCACCGCCCAAACTGACCCTAAAGGTCAATAACGGACGTGGATTGCCTACGACACCAAAACACGTGAAGTTCCTGCAATCCGAAGTTAGGTTGGGCTAATGTTGTGAGTTCATCGTATCCATCTGTTTTATCAGCTCATGTTACCATGTACGTTCATCTATTTTATCAGTTTATATTATCATGTAAAATAAAATATATGATATACCTAAAATTCAAGTGAGCAACACCGTGAGAAAACATCTAGGGCCTGTTTGGCCATACCGATCCCATGGTTTTAGGAGAGATGGGATTGCAATGTCTCGGGATATGCATGATGAGCTAAACAGACCCGGTGAACTTGTCTCAGGGTATAAGCAATCTCATGGATCTTAAAACAATCCACTGACATCACCGTCATTACCTTAAAATTGATCCATTTCCTTAGTTGGACGGATTGGAAGGTAAAATCCTAGGATATACCGGTTGAAAGGTAAAATCCTGAGATATGCAGGACATGCCAAACAGACCCAGTGAACTTGTCCGAGGATATAGCAATCCCATGGATCTCAAACCAATCCATTGACACAGCAATCATTATCTTAAAATCCATCCCATCCCTCCTAATCCCATGCAATTCACCCAGCAAAACAGGCCCTTATGGGCCATTGATGTTTTGTATAACTGAAATATTTTGTGTTTTCTGCTAATCTCAGTGAAAATGACTTGGCTAATGGCTCAGATGACACCTAGACATCAAGGTAGACAATCCCCCTACTCAATCATTTCTCTCTTTACTTTTTCGTGCCGTGTGGCACACTTAAATTTTGTAACCGCCTCATTTGAGTTGAAAAAAATGGACGTACAAACATCTGTAGGCCCCACCTACCTAAATTTCGTGCGGTCGGGTGTCGTTGGCAATCCGCCTACTCAAACACGATGGCTATTTAATGAATGCGAACAGCTGCAGTCTTTCCTGGGTAATCATCTATTCGAGCCACCGTCAAAGAGTTGCCAGGAATTCCTCACGTACTGGGGTACTCATCAGATCATCGGTCGTGATCATGGATCAATAAGCTCTACGTGTGCAAACGTAAGGACGAGGACGCTATGCGTATCCTCAGCCGGAGGATCACATGGTACCCGTGTAGAAGAGAATATGGCGATGATGACGTCTTGTTTGCGGCGAACAAACAGTTCTACTTCGTTCATTTATCAGGATGCACCCATGATTCCTTTCTTGAGTTTTACGGAAGTGGATTCCCTATCTGATCCTGACAGGCGCTGTGGGCCCACCGTGTTGTATTGTTTTATATCTACGCCGTACATCCGTTTTCTCAGCTCATTTTAGAAGAAATATTCAAAGCTCAAGTGCAACGCACCATAAGAAATAGGGCCAATAATGACACCAACCGTTCAAACCCTCGTACGACTCAATGTAGTGTTTATCTGCCATGCAACTTATTTATAAGGTCAAATATACGTGGACGGAAAGAAAACACAAATATCAACTCCATCCAAAATTTTTGTAGCCCGGGAAGCTTTTAATGGTGAGTATTCAATCATCACTTTTCTTTGTGGTGTGGTCTACTTGAGCCTTGTAACTGCTTCATTTTTGTATTCATGCTCTAAAATAAGCTGGAAAAACGCATGCACGGCGTCGATAAAACACATATATCAGGCCCTTGCCATCAGGAATATTCCTTGGGCAGGGTCCCCAGACAAACCGCTTTCGTTTTTACGTGTGAAGAAAAACATGAAGGGTCGTGATTCAATGAAGGCCTCCAGGATGGAACAAGTATCAAAGAACGAGCTGGACAGCACACGTGTTAGACATTGGATAGTGCAGTGTAAACGTGACATATTCAAAAGATCAGGTTAGCACGCTGGTCAAGTAGTGAGCCATATGTGTACCTTTAATTTAAAGGGTTGGATTTTTTATTTTAATTTTTTTGTTCTTCTAACTAATGGCTTCTCTTGTGGAAGTTTGACCCACCAGATCAGAGTACTAACATTTTTCTATACTCCGCCATCGGCGTAGATCTCTGACTTGTGTCCTCAGGCCCATCAGGGAATCACCTGCACAACACTCAATGGTCCTGATTCAAAGGGATCCTTTGGATTCAAGCAAATCAAAAGAGACAACTTGGGAAGCGGATTGCGTGCTGATAAACTCAGTACTCTGGAGCGTACTGAGTAAACTCCGTGGGTCCACCGAAATGTCTGTATCGCGTCCATACATTTTTAATATTCTCTTCCAGGAGACTGGAATAAAATTTAATTAAAGGAAACCGGTCACTACAGTTGAAAGCTTCTTGAGGGTCACAGAAGTTTTGCATTAAGCTGACATTTGTGGTTTCCTTCACTCATGTCTATGTGACCTTATGGACAAGTTGATGACAAATCAACATTGTTGTGGGCTCTAGGAATGTCTCAATGGTTAATCTCATTACCCCCATTGTTTCCTGTGATGTGGTCCGCTTGAAGATATGCATCAATATTGGGCTCATACCTTAAAATAAGCTTGAAAAAGACATGGATAAGACATAAATCCATGATAGGGCCCACAAAGTTTACTAGTTTTATTGGTTTGTGAGACTTAATTTGGTTTGTTTTAGAGAATAAGGACCCACAATGTCTACCTAATATATGACCTTTTCCAATTACCCTTGGAATACTTTGTCCCTGAACAAGTACACATAAATAACACAATACTTCGTACTCATGCATTCCCCATGGCAAATGACCAAAGTTCAAACGCATACTAAGGCCGTGTTTATTAACGCTGAATTTTTGCGCTTAACACGGAATAGGGAAAATTTTTCGTATTTAGTGGTGTTTGTTAATGCATCATTAACGCGGAATAGGAAAGTGCTAAGTGGTTTTTCACTGAATTCTTTCCATGGTAGGAGTCCGGCTTAATGGTGAACGCGGAATGCGCTCCGTGATTTTTCATTAAACAACAAGTTTTTATGTCCAAAAGTACCCATTTTCAAGTTACTACAGAAATTATTTTGTTTGCACAATACAAAATCAACCTTTACTCTGTGAAACTTCTTTATGCCCCATCATGATTTATGTGTTTGATCCACACCGTCCATCAACTTTTTCAGATAATTTAAGGTGTGATCCAATAAAAGAAGCAGATTCAATTATTAATTGGACCATAAGGTAGGGATTGAACGTCCACCGTTAAAAACTTCTTGAGAGATGGAGAAGTTCCAGATCAAGCTGATATTTGTGTTTTCACTTCATCCACGTCTACATGACCTAATGAATAGGTTGGATGGTAAAAAAAAATCACAGTGGCCCATGTAACTTTGATCTCTGGCATTTAATGCAACTAGTGCATTTTAATGCAACCAAGATTATTATTTGGTGTAGTCCACTTGAGCGTTGGATCTGCCTCATTTTCCTGTTCATGCCTTAAAATAATCTGAGAAAAGGGATTGGCGATTTGGGTGTACATATACATTATGGTGGGCGTGCCTACAAAACTGCCCGTTCGAAGCCAGGGACAGGGGGGGGGGGAGTAGTACGCAATCCGCGTCCTCGTAAAACACGCCGCACAGATTGACTACTCCCATTGCCACCGAACAGTGGCTGGTGGTCAGTGCTCTGTGGGCCTTACCATGATGTATGTATTTCATTCATGCCATCCATCTATTTTTTCATATCATTTCATGGTATGGGACAAAAACTTAGGTATATCAAAATCTCAATTGGGCCACATTATAGGAAACAGTGTTGAATGAGCATCGACCATTAAAAACCTTTTGGGGGCCATAAAAGTTTTGGATCAAGTTGATCTTTGTTTTTTCCCTTCATCTAGGCTTGTATGACCTAATAAAAAGATTGGATGTCAAATAAACAGTACAGTGGGCCTTAGGAGGATTTTAATGATGGATATCCAATCATTATTGTTTTCTTATGGTGTGGTCCACTTGAGATTTATATCCCTCTAATTTTTTGGGTGAAGCACTAAAATGATCTATTAAAATTGATGAACGGAATGGATGAAACACATACATCATGGAGGGGCTAACAGAGCACCGACCACAGTGGCTGGGGGAGTAGTCAATCCGTTTCTCTCCTGGACTGGACGTGGATCCCTGCGAAAGCCTTTTGCGGGAAGTTCCTGCGCTGGGAACTCAGGTGGGGCCACTGTGATGTTTGTGAGAATTCTTCACCGTCCATCCATTTTGTGAGTTCATTTTAGGACATGAGGCCAAAGATGAACCATCTCCAATACTCAGGTGGGCCGAAAACGTGATAACTAAACATCCACAGTTGAAATATTCGTGGGGCCACTGAAGTTTTGAATCATGCTAATATTTGTGTTTTTAGTTCATTCCAGTTGGAATGACATTATGAACTGTATGGATGGCATGTAAACAACACCGTAGAATCAGGGAGGTTTCAATGGTAGGAATTTCCCATCATGACGTAATTGTTATATCCAAACCATTCATCCACTTTGCAAGCTTGTCGTAAGGCTTGAGAAGAAAAATAAGATAGATCTAAAGATAAACTGGACCACACTGCAAAAAGCAGTGGGGGATTGAACGTATACCATTGAAACCCTCTTGGGCTCACAGAAGTTTTGGATCAATATGATTTTTTTTTTCCTCTTCATCCATATTTCTGATCTTATGAATAGATTAGATGGAAAATAAATGTTTTAGTGGGCCCTACAAATTTTTTAAAGGTGAAAATCATTATCCTGGTGGGGGGAGAATCTGCATCTGGTGTAGTACCACTTCACATTTATTTTTTTTCAAACAGGAGATAGGGGCAAATGTGTCAAATTAACATATTTCAGATATTTCATATATTTGTTACCAAACAGATTATTTCAAATTTCGTACTTAATTTTCAGACTTCAATCATAATTACCAAACATGTTTTTTGACTTCAAATTTCAGCTTCAGACTTCAGATTTCAAATTCAGGCTTTAGACTTTAGTTTTAACAAACGGGGCCTAACATTACTAGCAGCGGCCTGGCTACTGGACTACTATGCACTATAGGACTCACCATGATGTATGTGTTTTATCCACATTGCCCATCCATTTTGGATCATTATTTTAGTGCATGAGCCCACAAATGAGGTAAATCCAAATCTCAGGTGGGTTGTACCACAGAAAACAGTAGTGATTGAGTGCTCCCTGATAAATTTAATATAAAAATAAAAAATAAAAATTCCTAAGGCCCACTACAATGTTTATTTGTCAACCAGCCTATTGATAAAGTTACACAAACCTAGATGAAGGGAAACACAAATATAAGTCGATTCATAACTTTTGTGGCCCCCAAGAAGTTTTTAATGGTAAGACTTCAATTATCAATATTGTTTCTTGTTGTGTGGTCCACTGGAGATTTAGATGTGCTTAATTTTTTGGCTGATGACCTAAAATTTGCTAGCAAAATAGATGGATGGATCGAATAAAACACATACATTAGGATGATGCCCATAGAGCATTGTCCAGTAGTGAGTCAATATTATCAGCGGTGTCAGTATGCAATCTGCTTCTAGTTCAAACACCTCGTATATGCCATCATCAATTTTTAATTTCTCAATATATGCAAAGTTGTGAATGTGGACATAAAAGGGCCAAGCTGGTCCACTTATGCATGCATTAAAATGAATGGATTGTCTTATGTGCAGGCCAAAGAATGCTGATGGTGGGCGTCACCTCATGATTGCCTAGATATTTCACGTGTGTTGTTCCATATGTTTGAACTTGTTTTGCAATTCACTTAATTAAATTCTTCTCACCATAATAACCACACCATTTAATTAAGTGTTGTTGATGCAAAAATCTGATCTTCGCTTTCCTTAGTCCCTCGCCTGCAATAACACGAAATACACAGGGGTCCTGGCTTAAGCCGGAGAACCTCCGACGCTTAAGTCAGTAAGGATCTAGTCTAGTTAATGACCATTAGCACTCAATGTTAACTTATAATACCCCAGATTTTCACTGTTTTGGATTTTCAAAAATCCTTGAAATTTATTTTTTTATTAACTTATAATATCACTTAATGACCATTAGCACTCAATGTTAGTTCATACTGGGGTGGACCAGTCTAGTTATGATGGGACAAGTACGGGCCGTCAAGCCGGATAGTCCGTTTACACCTAGCATCAGCCCGTGTGGGCCACCCAGCGACCGAGGAGGTTTGGAAAAATCTAAAACTTTAAAAAATCATAGATCTCACTGGGCTTGTGGTCCATCGCGAACTGCGGATCCAGTGGACACCCAGAAGTACCATCTGGCGCTTGCCCAATGTGCCCCACCAATGCCAGATTAAAATCTGGCACTGACAAAAGAAACTGAGACTCCGGGCCTTCCAGCCGTCGGATTTCTTCTAAATTTACGGTGAAGGTTTAATGTATTTTTCAACGCCTGCCCACCAAATCTGGGCCCCGATCGTGGCACGATGACCGTTGATCGCGAATCGGACCCGTACGACCAAACCCCATATCCGATCGTCCCCAAATTTTGCGTGGCCCCTCATCGGGCCATGAAGACCCTATCCTATAAGTTTCATGGCCAGAGGGCCGCCAGAACCGCTTCAATCACCAAAATGGCCCTCGCAGGGCCACTTAAGGGACGAAATCGCTTACTAAGACCCTACATTCGTTCATCCGTTTGTCCCTAAATTTTACATGGGCCCTAATTGGGCCATAAGACACCTACCCACCGAATTTGGCGGCCTGGGGGGGCATTAGGGCCACCCCAACTTCAATAGGAAGCCCTAGAAGGCTAGTTTGGGAAATTGTGAGAACTTAAGTGATTTAAGTCGTCCACTCTTATGCCAAGTTGGGGATTTCGAACCGTGGGTTTGCGACCAAACTTTACCCGTGGATTAAGGATATTTCCCCGCTCACATCCGTATAGCCGCGGCCCCGATCAACCATCGGTGACCGTTGAACAGACTTCTAATCATATCTGTCGATCGGCGTGTCGAAATGGCGGGCCGATTATGTCCATACGTAAATCATCATTAGGACTAACTATCCTACGGTGTATATCAACTAGTACACCCCATAGGCTAGAAAAACCCTCTCATAGGGTTAGTATAGTAAAGACCCAACACTTGGGGCCAATTACACCAAAACTGGCACTATATAAAGGGTTTCATTTGGGCACCCCTCTCCCCATACGATTTTACCCTAAGAGAAAAGAGGGAAAGGGAGAAGAGAAGAAAGAAGAGAGAGCAAGGGAGTAGTGAGAGTGGAGGTGAGCAAGGTGGACTCTCAATCAAGGTGGGGCCCAAGAGGATCAAACCCACAACCTCCTACACTTTCTCTAAGAGGAAACCCTACACCACAACCACCGAAAATCGTCCGTGGGCCATCTAGGTAAGATCCCTCACTCCTTTCTCTTGAAATCCTTGTATTGAAGAAGAAAATGCATGGATTTCTCTCATGTTTGAATTGTTTTAGAGATTCCGGTCGGCCAACCTCCAAAACCCTCATCTCTAGGTCATTTCCAAGCCTCCAACGAATCCGAAGGTGCGGACTATTGTTCTTAGGTGGCCTAGCACCAATTTTACTATGGGTTTAATGATTTTGATTGTTTGGATGTTATGATTAGAGAAACTAGAGAAACCTTAGGAATTGCATGATTGTTGAAATTCGTATGAGATGCATGTTGATTCTAATTTGGTGTTGCTATTGCCTTTCACATGATTGAGTATTTGGATGATTAGGTGTTCATGCCTTGTTGATTTTTCCCTACATTGTTACTTCATAGAATGTATGATGATCGTGTGCATATGATTTCTTGCAATGGTGGAAGTGCTTAACTTCCTCCCACACCTCACTTGCACTTGTATTATGATATTGTTGGCCTTACTTGGTATGAGAATTTGAATTGTATGTTGAGAAGCTTGAGAACATGAAGATTGTATATGCTAGATGACGCATTGGTAAGCGGCATGCTAGGGATTGCTACTCGTACCCTTGGGTTGGTCAGGAAACATGAGGAGAGTGAAGGTGGCCCCATTGGTAGGACCGCCTAGAGGCTAAACGGTGGGTTTTGGGCGGGTGTGCTCGGGCGGCTGTAGTTCGACTACGTGGGACCCTTGTGCCCGAAGTCACTCGTCTCACACTCGCTTGACTCATGCGGTCTAACCTACTGACTGATTAACCATGTTTGTTAACCCTGTGTGCTCACATATGTATGAAATCTGAACCACCCTGCAACCATTGTAGCCCATCGATAATCCACCTAAAACTGGTCCACAGCCTCGTGAGCCGGGCATGGTGGAATGATACACTATGTCCGAGCTGTCGGCCTACGCTGGGGTACCGCACCTCCCCATAGTGACCACGAGCGATCCCTTCCTTTTGGCACTCCTCATGTGCTTGGAGTCGGGGATGAGGAACCCGAAGGGATCACGGACCGCGAGGTCTCGGCCTCACACATTGGGAGGTCTTGGCCTCGCAACCAGTTTAGGGCATTGATACGTAGGGTGAATCAGAATCTCCAACCTACTGGATGAATGGACTTAACTAATAACTCGGCTAACACAATCGCATTGCACGCATTAGTTAGGGTGGCGACTCGGAAGTCGAGGTCGCTCTGAGGGAGTGTTGTCATATGCGATCGTTAGATGGAGTCGCTGAGTGTCGTGGCGAGGGCATGCATCATATCATCCCGCATGCATGCATTTTAAATAAGAGTTATTAGGTGTTGATGATTGTCTGCTTTTCATTAAATTCATATTACAATTGATGCCTGTTGTAACTTGAGACCAATAGTTCACACTGAGTTGATTACTCACTCCTACTCTGGGACGGTGTTTTAAAACACCAACCAAACTCATTCATAAATGCAGGTGACTTAGGGCATGAGGAGCCTGACGAGGCGAGCTTGGACGAGGGAGACGAACTCTCCTACTTGCAGATGATGGGCGGCTCTCCATCGGCTTGATCGGGCTGAACTTGGATTTGCTGAGCCGCAGGCTCAGCTTTACTCTTTTAGGACAGCCTTCTTTATTGTTCTGTTGGGCAACGCCTTGGGCGACTATTTATTATTTTGGACCTGTATATATTTGGGATATCCTTCATTTCAGTAGACTGGTGTGATTGTGCTTCGTGCCCCAGGTAATTCCAAATTGCGCAGTTAAATTTGATTAATCATAAAAAAAAACTATAAATACATGATAAGTGACACTCGGGATGTAACAACCCTAAATTTTGGTGCATTAAAATAAATATTTAAAATTTTTATTTTTCAATAAAAAATAAAAACAAGTCAATAGTTGTGTTGGTAGAGACATTCTTAATTGAGAGAGAGGTTTAGGGATCGATTCTTGAAGTAGTAATAATAAAATTTTTATCAAATGTCATAAAAAAATTCAAATTCAACATAAGGGAGGATGTGCTCATCCTATCTTATCAGAATTTCTTTAAAAAGGATACGGAAGGTTTCTGCATTTAAAAATAAAAAGGAGATAGGAAGCCCTAAAGTAAAAGGAAGAGGAAATTATAAGAATGCTCGATCAGGTAAGTTCTAATCGTTTGATCTTTTTAATTTTTTACTATGTTATGAATTTCTTCCCGATCTATACAATGGGTGGTGTGGATCATCCACACGATCATCGTATAGGTGTAAAGAGTCTATTTTAATAAAGTGATGTTTTTATGATTTCAGATCTGGTTAGTAAAATTTTATGAATAAATTGAATGGTTGTAATTTGATGTATTAAGATAGATCTGTACGGATCATATGATCCCTATGGTCAAAATATATAAAGGCCCTAATTTTCAGATCAATCTAACCATCGATGGACTACATTATGAAATCTATAAATGTTTAATAAGGAATCTTAGATATTTTATGCAAGTGTTGCTATCACTTGATGTAGAAGGTCGAGATGGGCCATTGGCGAATGTGTGGTTAGATCCACACCACTCCTCAAATGCATAGAGGTAAAACATGACAAGACCTCAAGAATCTGAATGATCTGACCATCCGATGGACCACCCCGATCAAGTAATTATTATTTAATTTTATAATCTTAAAAAGGAAAAAAAAATAGAATAGAAATTTTAATTATTTGATTATTTTGGATCTGGCCACCTAGGATGTTAATCAGAGGTGGGCCCCACCATGTAATAAAAATATATGAATAATAATGTTGTTGATATAACTGATAGGATTTCTGAATTCAAACCAACCTAATTACCTCAGGATTCTACACTACCAGATTCAGGTGAGTGATCCCGATGTGTTTCTCATCCATCAAGTTAAAAATAGATGGATTATTTGTTGTGTTGTATTATTATTCTGATTTAATTGACATGATTTAATTGCCATGATTTAATTGTCATGATTTAATTGTCGTGTACTTATAGTTGATTGAAATGACTATGATTTCTGTATTAATTAATGATATGATTTGATTAAGGTGTTAAACTATATTGATTCAAATGTGATAAATAGCCTATACAATACATGATTCATGACTTCATGGTGCATCTAACAATTGCATGCACAACACGTGCCGGATTCCTGGGGACCTCCCTGGACGGTATATCTTGGTAGAATCGTTACCAGAAGTCCACTATACTAGTGGAAGCCTACTCAAGGAGTAGATACGGGCCTTGCCTATGCCTACCAAATGGTAGAAGCCTGCCAAGGGGCAGATGCGGGTTGACGGGTTTCCAACTCAAGCAAGTGGACGGATTCCCACTTGATGCATTATTGCATTACATTTACATTTTTTTAAAATTTAATTTTATACTGTGTATGTTTATTGGACATTCTATTATAATTTGATGTAAAGAACCATGTCGGGAATTCTCACTAGGCCTGGCCAGCTTATCATTTTTATTGATGGAAAAACCGTACAGATGTGAATGAGGGTGAGCCGATAGCTCAAGAACAGGAATACGTGGCCGAGCTGGAGGAGGATTTAAGGGACACGTGGCCCTACTTGACAGAGGAAGAAATTACTACCTTAGAGTAGACATGATTTGTTTTTATTATATTTAATTTTCTTAGATTGGTAATTAATTCTTTCAAGTTATTGGACATGTTTATTTCATTTTGTAAGATCCCAATTGAGAGGGTCCTTAGTTATGTTTATGATTAATTATTGGAATAAATGATCGTTTCTTATTTTTGAGATGTTGTTGAGTATGAATGGCATGTAAATCTACGGTAGAGCTAGTAGGTAGATGAATAATTGTATAATTGAATGAAATTAGTACACTTAGTGTACGTGTCATGGGCCGAAACTCGGGTCTGAGGGTGCACACTCTGTACTCGAATTTCGGGGCGTGACACGGGAACTCGGGAGTCGAGTCTATGCACGACCCCTGATTTTTTGGAGCGTTACAAAAAGAGAGTTTTTTGGGGTTTCTCTTGCGTACCTTTCACCATTGGAGTCTCTCCTGTTTATAGGGGAGAGAGAGGATCCCGCCGTACCGGGATTCTTTTCCCTTATCTTCAGAGATTTGATCCTTTTGACAGATTTCATCCGATCCCGAGATCCTTTGTATCGGACACCTATACTTCTGGATTTTCGGGGCGATATTTGATTTCACACCGTCTTTTCTTGACTCGGCTCGACCGTTTCCGATTCTGGAAGAGTCTCGGCTAGCTTGGGAGAATAAGCTTTTCGCCTTCTTACGGGCGGAATAGTCTCGGTTCTTGTCCGTCATCCTTCCTTACCCCGTAGCTGACTCAACCAACTTACTGAGTCGGTTTCTTATTGTTAGTCGGTCGGCTTATGACTTATTTGGCCTTAGTCGGCTTATACTGACGTTGCTAACTCATCGACCGAGTCAACTTATCTAGCCTCTGGTTTCGTACCTCGAAGTTGTTTTCTCCGAGGACCGAGAGAATAAGGGGTACAGTCAGTTCGTTCCATATCCAAGTCTTCGGACTTGGCATATTTTTCCCCAACAAGTGCCATTTAAAAGTATGTTAATCTCATTTTGGTTAATTATAATTATATATGAGAATGTCTCAAGTCCAACCAGTTGGACCACAGTTTACAGTCCACCCAATGGATTACTTCCAACTTGTTAAGTGCTTGTGATATCCAATCCTTTTAATAGGTTGGCCCCGTTACGAGGATCATATGATACAAAATCGACCCTATCTAATCATCAAGTAAGCCACACTATAGAAAATATTGTATAGTCGTTGATAAATAGCAAAATAAACATGTTATCCACTTGCTCAGTGGATGGGGACGACTTTTGCATGGAGCGTTCTTCATGGTGGGGCCAATCTAAAGAATGGGTTGGATGTCCCGTGCACTTAGCAAGTTAGAGGTTATCCGCTTGGTGGACCATAAACTATGGTCCAACCAGTTGGACTTGAGACATTCTCATTATATATTGGATATCATATTTCCTTTTGTTGAGGATTAATATTAATCTGGATGACCAACAATCATGATCCCTGTAAAGTAATAACGATTAACTAAAATATAATGAACTCATATTTTAAGACAACCAAACAGCCCAAAAGTTTCATATGTACAGGAGATATTGTCATGATGAAATATTCTACCCGTGATCGAATACAGGCCTTTAAGAAAGAGACAAACTTTGATACTCGGGTGCAGTGTGATAGATGATACACATGCACTTAGTTAAAAATTGCATACATGACATGTAAGTAATTCAAATTAAATTGTTCAAATTTTAGGTTTATTGGATGGTTAAAAAAGAAAAAAAATAATAATAAAAGAAAAGAAAAGAAACATCCATAGTCCTATTTCAACATATGAGTGTATGAGGATTAGAGGCTACCATTGTTCGCCGACTCTGAATAAATTACAAACCCATATTGGAAAGTCATCATTCAAAATTTTAGACTGATTGAACGATCCTAACCCTTAGTGCGTTGGTGTGTTGAATTAGAACCATTGACTATTTTTATTTTAACCATCCATCAAATCTCCACCAATCAACTATTTAAGAAATGAATTCATATTAAATTTTCCATTTAAATAGCCATCTATATTAACTTCCATGATCTTGACAGTTTGATTTAAGAACCCAATGCACCGACAGTGTAATTTTATGGTACCTAGCATCAAGCAGCACATTCTGCCAGAGTATCCAGGTTTTTCTATTCTTTGATCAGGGCTAGCATTCCCATGTTTTTTAGACCCTATAAATGGCATACAAATAAGAAAAAAAATATTTAATAAAAAAATAAATAAATAAGAAAGAATGATACTAATCAGGCATGTAAAAAGTATAGGCGTTGCTTGAATTAACTCAAATTAAACTTGTTAGACTGTGAAACTCATTGTCACTAAGATTCCCAAAATCGAGTTCATTCAATAATCTTAACCCACGATTTGTAGGCACTTGCTTGTTAAAATAGGCAAATATATATATATATATATATATATATATATATATATATATATATATATATATATATATATATATATATATATATATATGTTGGGGGGCAAAATGGACAAGTGATAAGTCGGCTTATGGAATGGACCAACTCTACTGAACCAGAGCGGGCCCAATGAAACCCGAGCTTGATAAGGCTTCTACGTTCAAAAGGAGGCTAATCTTCAAGAGGGGTGATGCAAATGTAAGGACACTCAAAGAATGAGACTACGAGTCATAGGTCGGCCATAGATCGGTCAGAGATCAGCCATGGGTTGGCCATAAGTCGGCCAGAGGTCAGACATAGGTCAACCAGATATCAATCTAACCCATAGGTTGGCTAGAGATCAGCCATGGGTCGGCCAGATATCAATAGGTCGGTCAGAGATCAACCATGGGTCGGCCAGATATCAATCTAACCCATAGGTCGGCCAAAGATCAGTCATGGGTCGGCCAGAGGTCGGCCAGATACCAACCTAACCCATAAGTCCGCCAGAGGTCAGCCATGGGTCGGCCAGAGGTCAGCCACAGGTCAACCCCACCTAGAATCGAGCTACGGATCCTAAGGATCTTCCTAAAAATCAGAGATCTTTCTCAAGATTTCCGGAAGATAGCGCTACATCTCGACGATCATGGGATCCTATAATTTTGGGAAGATCCAGGATCGCAACAAATCTCTAAAATATCGGGAAAGAATCCACGTACGGCGGGATCCTCCTTCTCCTATAAATAGGAGAGACTCCTAGGGTGAAAGGTACGCAAAAACTCTCTCCCAGAACCAAGACCCAGATTCCTAGCCTGACTTTGGCATCGGAGGGTCCCCTGCTCTAGCCAGGGTCTCCTTTGTCTTCTTCCTGTGTAGGTACTCGAAGGTCTAAAGAGGGTGGACTAGATTTTTGCATATATATATATATATATATAATTTTGAACTGTTTCAATAACTGTCCACCAATCTGCCACTAAGGTAATCAAATAAGCTATAGTCATGTAACCAGATAAGTACTTAACCATTGGGTCGTGATACATCTAAGTTGGGGCTGTAATTTGGACTATTTGATTTGAATTACTTGTATTCTAGTAATTTATAAGCACAGGTTCACTTAACAATCCTAACCTTTGACTTGCGGACACTTGCTTGTTGGAATAGGGCAACTTGATTTTTATTTATTTATTTATTTATTTTTCGTTTTTAACTATCCAACACTTGCTTATGAAGGGAATTTTACAACAAAAAAAAAAAAAAAAAAAAAAAAAAAAACTAACTACTTAATTTAGGATTTACATTCCGTTATCATTTTGTCAAAAAAGTTTTCAATAAACCACCCTGTTATTTTATGTGGTCATCACTGGAGTACCTTCCATTAGATTTCCAAACGAAAGTTGGGGTGGGTCGTGCGATCAAACGGGTTGGCAGCTCAGGTGGGCTCCACTGTGATATTCATATGAAATTTACCATGATCACCACATACTAAACCCAATGCAACGCCTAGGGCCCAAAAATCGACATCATCCATGATTCAGATGGACCACATAATTGAAGAGGGAGTACAAGACAATTCCTACCCTCTAAATTGTTTCCGTTGGTGTGGTCCACCTAAATTACGGATAGGTTTGATGTTTAGGCCCTACGTAAATCTTGGTGTGGCATTTAATGGTTGAAGTGGATTTCATATAATCATCCCAATGGGATATGTAAAAATCAAAGATTAATGTGTCTCTTCCAACTATTTTCTTAAGTGTGACCCCCCTGAATTACAGGTCAGCTTGATTTTTTTATTTTTATTTTTTTAATCCTGGCCTAATGTCGGATTATACATCTAATGGCCATAGTGGATTTCACATACAGATCCCAGTGGGCCCCCAAAAAATCAAAGGTGGCATCCCTTTAACAACTATTCCAAAAAATAGAGATTTAAAAGGAATTTTATGGGAGGCTAACCCTTGGTTTTGGCCCGGTTGACTGTGACATTTATATGAGATCCACTTCCAGCATTAAATGTGTAATTCCACGTTAAGTCCATGTTAAAAAAATCAAGCCGTGGTTCAGGTTGGTTATACCAAAGGAAATTTAATAAGGAGAGAGGGTGTCCACCCTTGATTTTATAGGGCCTACCATAATGATTATATGAAATTCACTCTAACCATCACACGGCACTCCAAAATTTAGAATTGTGGCCCAAACCTTATGTTTATTTGTGATTCAGGTGAGCCACACGAAGGGAAATAGCTTGAAGGGTGAGGGTTGTCTGGTACATTCTTTTTAATCACGTGGTCCACCTAAATCATAAATGGTGCTAAGTTTGGGGCCCTAGGTTTAACATGGGGTGAGCACCTAGTTTTCAGAGTGGATTTTACATAAACATGATGGTGAGGCCTCCTCGAGCCACTCGCCCATTTTCCCGCTCACCTTTTCTTGTATGGCCGACTTAACTTCGTTATAATTTTTTATATAAGGTATGATGCAACTCATTGAAAACCCTTTTGAAAAAGGTTTCGGAAGGTAAATTTCATATTAAGTAGATAATTTTAATTTTTATAAAATCCCATGTGACTAAACAAGCATAATTTTTAAGCCATGATATATGTAAATAGGAATTACTTGTGTTTTAAGGGCCCGTTTGGCCACCTGCATTAGATGGGATTAAGCTGGATGGAATTGAAAAAGTATCATTAAATGCATGTGTAAGGTATTGTCTCTGGATTGGGTGTATCCCATGCTTTTTAATGACATGTTTAGAAGACATGGGAGTAACTTCTATCCAGCAGGATTGGAGCCAAATCCTGTTTGGGAAAGATAAATCATGGGATTGCAAATGTGTATAAATCATTTCTATATATTTTTTTGTGTCACTATCGAGGTGGGCTCCATTTGGACAATCCGACCCGTTCACCAAGTAGGTCAGCTCGAGCGAGTCTTATGGATCCTAACTTTGACTGGTTTGGATAATCAGGGACCCCATAGAGAGCCTTGAAAGGTTTCAATATCAAGAGTTCATTTCCCTCTGTGTGGCCACTTGAAACTCGAATCTGCCTCATTTTTTGGCCCCTGGCCTAAAATGATATAGAGAAACTGGTGTACAGTGTGGATATATCATATACATCAAGGTGAGGTCACGAGTGGGACACCCCACCCCACCTCGGCGAGCAGTGACGCAATTGGGTCTTACCAACCCACCGTCACCTATAGTGTGGTCCACTGATGGTTGGATCAGCTTGATTTTTGGTTCCAGTGGTCAAAATAACTTAATTAAAGAGGTGGATGGTGTGAATCTAACAGCTATCTCTTTATGGTTCCCATAAGTAGAAACCCACTATAAAATTCTATACATGCGAGTGTGAGGTAGGAGTTTTCCGGTCCCTGTGGCCCACCTAGGATGAGGATATATAGACTTCATTTTTGAGTTTTAAGGATAAAACAAATTAGAAAATTGGATGGACAACTTGGATGAAACATACACATCAAGTTGGGACCCATGAGTGGAGTTGGAGTTGTGCCTTGGAAAACCTATGTGAGCACTATCCACCGGTGATGTATATGTTATTTCAATGATCTTAGCAGCAAATCATAAAATTATCATGGGTCATAGGTAAACATGCAATTATGCTATAGTTAATATGTGGGAGTATCGTAAACGTACATAGACATGGGTTAAAAGTAATGGATTTCTTAGGTTGTCCTATAAAATTTGAGATTGGAAACACCGGTCATTGGCCAAGAAAAAATTATGGTCCTTGATACATGTTTTTGATCATATGACAAGTTTTAGAGACAAACTTGTGGGCAATACTTTGTATCTCTTACATAAAAGAATTGATGATGAGTCATGATGGAAGGTCTTTACCATTGGGGATGATAATGATTCGATGTATCTTTGCCCTACTTCACATAAGAGTGTGAGTGTGCCATGAATACAAGCTTATTAGTGAACCTATTGGACATTTGTATTGGTGAATTGAAGTCAAGTTCTTTCGGCTAGAAGGCTCATCATGCCTGGACTATGATCAACTTGATATATTAAAATTGATTAATCTTTAAACTTGAGAACATGTGAGCATTTAAGGTTTTGATTATATGTACTTTAGCTCATTTTATGGGGTCACCATGTGACTAATAAAAGCAAGTATAGCTAGGTATATGTATCAATGTTATGTTTTAAAAGGATTTTCAAATATCTTTAGCCATTAAACTTTTATTCTGGCATTAAAATGATTTTGATCTCATTTTGATGATGATATCATTATTTAAATATAAGTGTCCTCCTCTCAACCTATATAATTATTAGATCTTTGATGGATGACCATGACAACAGGATAAGGTAGGATCACATGATTTTAATGTTCTAAAGCATATGAAAAACTATAATTGCATTTGGTATTAGATGGGATTTGGTGGGATGAAATTGCATTTGCTCCTGCCGATTCCACTCAATGTTTGGGAAGAACGAAAAAGCTTGGACTTAGATTAGATGGAATTGCATTTGGTCTCGTGCCAATTCCACTCAATGTTAGCAAGTTGTGTAGGTCCCACCATGATGTGTGGGCTATATCCACACCGTCCACCCATTTTTCGATATCATTTTAGAGCATGGGCTAAAAAATCAGGTAGATCTAATGCTCATGTGGACCCCATCACAGAAAACAGTGGGGATTGAACACCTACCATTGAAAACTTCTTTGGGGCCACATAAGTTTTGGATCTGCCTCATTTTTAGGCTCATGCCATAAAATGAGGTTACAAAACAGATGAACAGTTTGGATAAGTCTAATTTCATGTTATGTTATTCTCGATAGTTTCAAATGATGGTGGGTATATTTATTCAATGTACAACAAATCAAAGAGTAAATCCTACTATCTTACAAACGTAACATGAAATTAGACTTATCCCATGGCAACAAGGGACAATCCCTTACATTTTTTGAATCCCATCCCACCTAATCCTTCCCAATACCATGAGCCAAACGCTCCCTAAGGTGTTGGGGTACTGTAATTGATGTATCAAAAACCCTTCTACTCCTTATTCGGAGAGTAAGGGCTAACATATTGGGCTCTTACATCTCTTTTTTATAAGATAGATCATTGATAGATTTGTTGGGTTGGTAAATCAACAAAGACAAAAATTACAGTTCATCAACTGAGCTTTGATAAGATAAAATCTAACCATGAGTTATAAGCTTTCTTCTCCTTTGGTAGCTTGAGAATATTTGAACCAATATCCTTAGGGTAGTAAAATCTAAAAACTGAATTTTCAAATATTTTTAAAGCGTGCTGCATTTTGAAATTCTAACACATAAAAGGCCTTTTACCATGAAATTTGGACACTTCAAAAATCATACGATCCAACCATCATATGAGCCCCAACTCAATGTGGAAGTTTTGGGGTAGTTCTCCACTGTTTCTCATGTTGCGGCTCAGCAGCTTGATTTTAGGCCATTCTGTCCATCCATCAAGCGATCCACACCACCAACTCCACCACTACTATCGTCAAATGCTGTTGGCTACAAGGGGTGGCAACAGGTCTAGTCAAGCCCATGCATATTTTATTGGAAATGGCTATGTAGTGACACATGTATATCTTTTCTCATTTATGAACTCGTGGAAGAGCAATGAAAGGTGTTTATTAGGATATTTTTGTTTCAGGTTATGGGTCGGGTCAGGTCGGATCTTTTAGCCCAACCCATCCATTAATGTATGGGCGGGTTGGGTCAGGTTGGGCAGGTAGGGCTGACCTAAACCGGATCCAAGCTTATTAATCTGAGTAGGCTACTTGTTTGGCCTGAGCCAGACCCACTTAATCTAACCGCCGCTTGGAATCGCGTGGGGTCAATTGACCCATGGGTCTTCGGACGTGAAAGGACTTTCGAGGATTTTTATATCCTGTAATGGGCAGATTAGAGCACATGCTACACAACTATTTTTCCAACTCTACAGCAGCAGTAGCTCCAACAGCAGTAGCTGAGGAATCAAAACCATCTCAATCAGATTTCTACATTTCTTCTTAGATAGAGAGAAGCAACGGCTTTCTCCTGTTTTCATCATTCCTCATTCAATCGTACGTTTGGTGGCGCTGGGTTTCATTGGGGCTTCGTTGAAAAAAATGAGGCCCTGGTTTTGATTTTTTCTCGCTCCGAATCAGTGCAATTGCAGAAAAGGAAAAGAAAAAAGAGCATCTTTGTGAAGTGGGTTTTCTTGGACTTGGGATTTTTCAATGGCATCATACAAGGTGAGAAGACTTCACCCCCTTCTTCTTTGAAAATCTTTACATTTGAAGTACTGGATTTTCTTGGAACTCTACTGAAATTGCAAAACGAGAAGCTTAGTGAAGTGGGTTTTGTTGAAATCTTGATTTCTTGAATTGGGTTCTAGTTACTTTTTCCTCTCTGAATCTTACGGTGAAAATGCTGGATTTTATTTGGGTTTTGTTTCCAAAATATGCCTTTTGTTTTGATTGATAATCTGTGAAATTAACAAGTGGTCTGATGAAGGTTTATTATTATATTTTTTTTGAAATCTTGATTTCTTGGTGTTGGTTTTTGTGAATCTTATCTTATTTCTTACAAGATAAGAGAGCTAAGCCTTCTTTGGATCTTACATTGGAGTTGCTGGATTTTCATTTGGGTTTTTTTTTTTTTTTTTTGAAGGAATAAGGTGTCTGTTTTGATTCTTCTGCGTCTGAAATTGTCGAACCAGAGCAAGCATGGCGAAATGGATTTTCTCAAAGTCTTATTTTTTGAAATCTTGCAGTGAAAATGCAGGATTTCATACCAATCGGTGTAAAAAAAGAAAAAAAGAAAAATAGTAGGCCTTTGCTTTGGTTTTTGATTTTTTTTTTTTTTTCTTTCCCCTGTGAAATTTCGAAACGAGCAGCTTGGTGGAATGGGTTTTCTTTCATGTCTTGATTTGTTGGAGGTGGGTATTGTGCATCGTTTCTTACTCAGTTAAGGCAAGAAGGATTGGATTTTGTTGGAAAACCAAACATTTGTTTTGAATTTCTTTCCCATTGAAATTGTAGAAGAATAATTTGGTGAAGTGGGGTTTCTTTGAAATTTTGTCTTATGGAAGTTGGGTTTTGTGAGTATTTCTTTTTTTCATTCAATGCAAGAAACCTAACCCCATTCCTCTTGGAATCTTAGAGTGAAAATGCTGGATTGTATTTGGATTTTGTTGAAAAATAGACCTTTGGCTTTTACTTTCCCCTCCCTTAAAATGGCAAAAAAAGAGGTTTGGTGAAGTGGGTTCTGAAATGTTGGTTTTTGGAAGTTGAGTTTGTGGGTTTCTCCTTTAGCATCTTTCAAGATAGAAAAAGCTATCCCTTTTTAGAATCTTACTGTGGCAATACTGGGTTTCATTTCGGTATTATTGAAAAAACAGTAATCTGTAAAAGGAGGAGTTTGATGGTGGAGGTTTTCTTGAGATCTTGGAATTAGGAAGTTGGGTTTTGTAGGGTTCTTCAATCAAGGTAAAAAAAGAAAAAGAATAAAAAACTAACACCTTTCTTTGGTTTTCATGACCTTTTGCTGAAACCATGTTCTGAAAATGCTGGATTTCTCTTGGGTTTTGGTGGATAAATAGGCCTTTTGTTTTCTTCCTCTGTGGAAGTGTCAAAGAATAAGTTTGGTGAAGTTGGGTTTCTTGAAATCTTGGATTTTGATGTTGGGTTTCTTCCCCAAGGTTAGAAAGCTATCATCATCTTTCTTCAGTTTCCTTCAGTTTTTCTTGAAACCTTCATTGTGAAAATGTGGGATTTGATTTTTTTGTTTTGTTTTTGTTTTGAAATGAGAATTGATCTCCTAGGGCCAGTTGCATGCTTACCCAGAAGCAACTCCTCTTTCCTTTCCAATGTGTCACTTGTGCAGGACATCTGATCCATGCAATGGACCCAACCATGAAGATAATCTGGCACAGAAATCAAGCCAGTCCCTTCATCATGCGCTGTTGAAATCAATGATGGTGGAGGGAGTCACTCAACCTACATGTGTGAACCACCCGATGATTGGGTTGGCCTGATTTTTGAGACGGGGATCTTCGTGATGGGCCCACCTTCAGGTCAGATGTCTTACACATGTGAGATGTTGGTGGGAAAGACCCACCTGTAGGTGATCAGTTCTCTTTGGAAGCAGGCCTTCGTTTTAATTTTCTGTCCCGCGTAAGGTAAGAAGTAGCAGCTTGGCGAAATGAATTTTCTCTGAAGTCTTATATTCTGAAATCAGTTTTTATATGGCTCAGGGTTCAAAAGCTATCCTTCTCTTTTCACGAGTTTTTAGTTTTTTTATTGGAATACTGCTCTTTATAAGTACTGGATTTTATTTGGGGTTTGTTGAAGAAAAGCAACCTTGATTTTTTTTTTTTTTCTGTGTAATTGTGAAAGAAGTGTTTTTGTTAAACAACCATCATCATCATTATCATAGCTTTTCCCAATTTGGGGCTGGCTGCATGAATCCTGTTCTCTCATTCCACTATATCTAGGGCCAGACCTTCAGTTAGACCGTAGGTCATCAAGACTTTTCTTACTAACTCTTTGGAATGTCATCTTGCTTGGATTCATGATGGAAGTTATGGCATAAGTTTGATGCCGGCTGCCAACCTGATGCAGCTCTCCTCCTTTATCTAGTCTTGGGACCGGCAATGAGAGAACAAAACTCCTAGAGGCACAATGTAAGAGACCATTACATAAGTTGATTACAATCTAGCGCTATCTAATAGTCTAGTAAATAAGTTGATTGCAATCAATGAAATTTTGATCATCAACCTTAAAAGAGGAAAAAAGTAAAACAGAAAAAGAAAAAAAGGAAAAAGAAGTGGCTTCATGTAGATTTCTGTGAATTAGATTTTTGACGTTTGGGTTCCTAGGATCCATGTTCTTAGCTCCTCCCACTTCTTTCCATCTTCTCTCTTGAAATCCACAAATGCTGGATTTTATGTTGCTTGCAAAGAACCAGGTCTGTTCTCATGTTCTTCTTGGATGGATTGTGTAATAAGCTTGTGTAAGTGGTTTTTCTTTTGTATATTTGCAATTTTCTACTTAAAGCCTATGGGATTTTAACAGTTCTATAATTAAGAAACTCTTCATAATTGTGGCTTTCATTTAGCTACTTTTACTGTCCTTCCTTTCATTCATTTGGGTTCCGTCTCGTTTCTATTTTATTGTTTCCATGATTGCCCTCCAAGAAAAAAAAAAAAGATGGTAACTATTGATATATTTTTTTTGTCCAATTTTAATTTTTTCATGTAGATTTCTGAAGGACTGACCGTATTAAGCCAGACCTCTGAATATTGCCTATTTAAAGTGTGCAACTAATTTATCACCTAGGAATCTGTTCTAACTGTGGATTTTATTTGTTTTTTTTTTTTTTTTTTTTTTTATGCTCTTTCCTTCTTTATCTGACAATCAAAGATTCACTTGTAGTGGTCCTTATCTGTTTTTCTTTTCATGAATGGCTTCCTTGATGGAGCTGGGTTTTCCTGAACCAAAGTTATTTCAGGTAATTTTGCTAGTAAAATCATTAACTCCCTGTTTGAGCTCTGTGCATTTTTTTTTCACAGGTCTTGCTTTCACAGAGAAATCGATGTTTTCAATTGCTATTTATTGACCCTTGGATGTGAATGGAGGCCTCAGTGAAGCTGATTTTTCTTGGATCTCTATTATTTAAGGTAAAGTGCAATTAAAATCTCAAAACTTGTTAAGGATCAGAAAGAGAACAATATCTTCCTGCTTTGTATATGATTTATGGTTCTTTTTTTATTTTTTATTTTTACTTAATGTCTAGGAAATGATGATAGTTTTTTTATTTTTTTATTTTTTAAATCTTTATGTAAGCTGCTACGAAGATCTCAAAACTCTGACTAATTTGCTTTCTTGCTTCCCAAGAAATGAAGATGCAATCTTTGATGTTTTTTCTCCCATCATTGCATGTGAAAATGAAGGGGAAACCTTGATTTCTTGAAGTTGGTGGGATTTCCTTTCCGAGAAGTATTCGGTGGGGACTGGACATGAGTATGTTGGAAGGGACATGCTCAAGCCAAGGGAAGCTGATATACCCGCCCTGTTCCTCCTCTTGGTTGTGCTTCCTCTGGTTACTTACGTCTTACTTGGGAAATGGAACGAAGCTACAAAGAAGAAGGCTAGGATAAGCATGCTTGCTGAATTGGCAGCTGAAGAAGCTCTGAGAGTCGAAGCAATAGCTACTGCTAGTGTTATCCCAGTTGTGTTGTCTTCAAAGACTGGGTTTCACGAGTGTGCCAGATGCTTTCGCCCTGCTGCAACTCGCTGCTCCAGATGCAAGTCTGTCAGATACTGGTATGGTTGTTTTTTTTTTTTTTTTTCACCTAAAAATATTTGTTTTTGAGTTATTTCCCAAGTCCCGTGTTCTTTTTCTTTTCTTTTTCTCTGGGTGTATTTATGAGAGGGAATCATATTTAGTTCTGAATAAGGTGCCAAGGACCTGCTCTGAATTTGTCAGCATACTTTCATGGGTTGGCTCACGTTGTATGTTTGGCTACTGCAAGCAGAGGCCCATTGTCTAGACTTTCAGTAAAAGCTTAGGACTGCCCCCTATTTTTCCCTTGAAAATTAGGGAGATTCTGTGAATGGAACTGCCAAGTTTGAATTCCAGGATGTGGGGATATTCCCTGTGTTTGGTAACATTCGGTTATTGATGCAAAGTATATTGCAGGACTGGCATGCACCACTCCTTATGGAAACGTCATTGGTTTTCTGTTGTTCAGCGGAGGAATGCACTGCAAACTATGGTGAATGATTATCCAACAAAGGGTCAAGGTCTGTTGCTACACTACAATCAAATTAGTGATGTGGCTATAGTCCTCTTGGCTGTCAGCTGTTGTCTTTTAGTCAAAGTCTCTACAAGGGCAGGGGGAAGGCCTGAAAGGACGTTGGTGGAGGTAGTAAGAAAGACTCGATGACCTATTTTTGAACTGAGTATATGGTCCTTGATAAGGGATGGTGGAACAAGATTTGTGTACTGGATGATGATGATCATGATGACGGTGACTTTTATCCAACACCAAGATACGAGCCCCTAGTGTACAATGATTCTGTGGGCACCTTGATTAATTGAGGTAAAAGACTCAATGCCCCTGCATTATATGCGTGTGGAATGTATTCCACTTCCCAAGAAGGGGCAAGTCAGCCTTTTTCTCAGTGTCAGGAGATAAGGGCTGCAGTTATAGATAGACCCTAGGGTTAACATTATCCAGATATAGTATTTATATGAAAAAAATATCACACAGACGATGTTTGTTTGATGCCTGTAGCCATTTACCTTTCTTCATGTAGGGAAGTATGCAAAAGGGTCACATGCCTTTCTTCGCGTGAAATACTAAGGAAGCATGCAAAAAAAAAGAAAGATACATTACTAGTTAGTGGGCGTGCTGTGTGCATGGTGTTTCACACTAAGAAGCGAGTTTCTTCCTGCTGTTGGACATGAAACAGATGTGATGACTGCAAAAGCTTTGGTGTCATGCGCAAAGCATGATTGCAACAATCCTTTTGCAATGGCTTGGGTACACATATGAGTTTTGTAGTTGATGGTGACTGGTGAGGTTCAAAAGAAATTTATATCATCATCGTCTAAGCCTTATGGGTTGGCTACATGAATCCCCTTCCGTCATTCCACTCAATGAATGACCATATCCTCTCGAAATGTCCCATAATGTCAGATTGTCAGGATTCATGAGAAAAAGTTGTGGCAAATTTTGGTGCAGGCTACCAACCTAAACCCTCTATCTGGGCTCGGCACCAACAACAAGAGCGCAAAACTCCACAGAAGACATGTATATCAACTACGTAATTAACACACGATATCATCTAGTCTAGAACATAATGTGATATGCATCATTGATATCTACACCATCCATGTACACAATATAAGATGTTATATTTTACTAGAAAACATTGCAACCAATACAGCACATGAATCTAACAGTTTATGGTTGTGCGCGTGCGTACACACACGCAGAGGCATGATTTCATTTTCATTCCTATGAGCACTTGAATCATGTGAAATTTCATGTCCATTAGTTGGTAATGGACTGGGGGCTTGCCTAGCTCTGCTATCTAAATCACTTGCTCAGAATTCCATACCCTGTTTTTAGTTTTTCAATGCGTTCTCGTTACCTTATTCCCTTAAAAAGAAGAAGAAGAAGAAGAAGAAGAATCCCTTGCTCATAAATTAATCTGAATTAGTATGATTTGGACCTTTTCGTATTTTATTTGGTAGTCATTAAACTCACCACCGGTTTGCAGTTCTGGAAAGTGCCAAATAATTCATTGGAGGCAAGGCCATAAGCAAGAATGCCAGCAGTTGGACATTAGCAACTCGAATTCGTCTGCAAGTCCTCCTTCCACAGAATCTGCTCACCAGAGGGTTCTACTGAATGAGAATCCATCCTCTGGTTTTGAACTCAAGGAGCATTTGCTAGAGAGTATTCCTCCAGATATATCAATCCATCCTCCTATGACAACTAGTACTGCAGTTGATACATTTCAACATTCCATGGTTGGAAGAGAGCGTTCAGAGAAACAGGTTTCCTTCAAATTCAACAGAATGGCTTCAAAAAGCGAAGAGACCACTTCATTTGGTTATTTAGAAGAAACCAACGGCAGAGGGGCCACCATTCTGACTCCCGGTTCCATATCTAACTGTTCTCAATCAAAGGAACCTCCGGTGACTGCGAGAAAGAAGGTTCTTACTATAAAGCTGGTTCATGTAGCCCGTTCTAGTTTAGCTAATTTCCTGGTGTATCTTCTAACCATGATACTCTCCCCTTGTGTTTTCAGTTAGGTAAAGGCAGCTCCATTGAATCATTTTATGAAACTCCTATAAAGCAGAACTTGAGCAGCCCTCCCATGTATGCTCATGGATGCACTGTTGTCGCAAGTACTATGGACCCACCTTATAGGTTAACCGCCGAACATGGAGTTGCATTCGAAGCAAGTAGTGCATCCAGTTCTCCAATGTCGCTATATTCAGAGAAAAATGGGATAAATGGAAGTGACATCAACATGGACTTCATGTGTTCTAACGGTAATTTTCTAGGGGAGGAATTGCCTTTTACAAATGAAACATTTGACTTGAGCTCTTGCAATGAAAAGATCTCATATGAGGCAAGCAAAATATCCGGGAGTCCTTTTCACCCTCCAGAACCTGCAGTTTCTACATCACAAAGATCAATGCTAAAAGCATCAAGAGAACGCCTGTTTGCAGAGACACAAAGGAAAACTCACATAGCCAATGAATCCAGTAGGTCCTCTTGGATGCGCTTGAGTGCTTACTTCCTTTCATTTGCTGGCTGTTATGTCCCCTAATGCTGTGGATGGTACACAGAAATCCCTCGAAAAACTGCTTCCACAGATGTTCCCACAGAAGGCAGCAGCATTATCTCAAAAATCGGTGGTATGAAGATGGTGGGTCGAAAGAAGCTCCCGAAACTCACTGCAGGGTGTACCAGTGATAGCCTTAAGAAGAATAAGGTAGGGTCTCCAATTACACGGGTTTTTATGAGCCCCAAAACATCTGAAATGCAGTTCAACAGCCAATTAATGCATCGGGGTGGGCCCTAATGAAAATGACCTGCCCCAAAAATCAGGTAAGGCCCTCTCATCAGACAGGTCCACATGCACATTATGGATCATGTCAACCTTTTGAAACTGTCCATTGTTTTTGTAAATGTGTGGCGGATCCGATTTAGTTATTTGGACCTGATTTTTGGGCCAGGTCGTCTCCTAGGTGAGGCTGTGAACCAGATGCATGGCTTGGATGTCCCTCACAAATGCAACATTGGCTTGTGTGTCTGCAGGTAGAGGCACATGTGCACTTGAACAACACTCATTATGCGTGCTCCTCACCTGCGAACAAATGAGGAACAAATTATCTAAGCATGGGGTTACCATTTCCCTAGCTCTGTAGAAATGAAAAAAAAAAAGATCTACTGATCATGATCCTGGTTTTATTGATGCCTCAGGTGTTGTTCCCCTATGAAGAACTGGTCAAGTTATTTAATTGTGAATTGTGGAACTTATCTCCAAGAGGGCTTCTAAATTGCGGAAACAGGTAGACTACTAGAGGCGCATCCCGGTTACTTCTTTCTACTTATTTGGCCATAAGCATTCCATATAAAGCTAAAAAGAGCTCATAATTTGAGTGCAAGAAATCTGTATTGCATTCATCAAGGAAATGGGAGGAACTGGATGTGTAAGCATGTAACACTAATGAAGATTGAAATCAAGGCATCGATACAGACTTAATTAATGAAGCAAAAGCTAAGTGCTTTTGTTGTGAGTTCTCCGGGCAACACATAACATGTATTCTTCTAAAAGGACAAAGGGCACATGTTGGATTCATTTGGATTACTTCAACAGATTCCGCCACGAGGCTTCGGGCTCCTTTTATTGAGTTTTATCTAAATTTCACATCACATAAATTAATATTTACCCTAAGTTTTACATTTCCACTTCTACCATTTTTCAATAGAACTGTTTTTTTATGGAATTTTGATGGGGACATCACGCGCACATGCGCACGCACGCCACCCTCTACGCACGTACGCAAGGAAAAGGAGGGCCCCATTGTCGATCTAGCTCGATGACGACGTCCAGGGAGGGCCTCCTAGTTAGAAGAGGGAGTTTTGGTTAATTGGAGTGGGCCCGATAATCAAATAAAGCCCATCATGGGATCTCATGATCGGGGCCTATTAGTCGGATTAATCTCATATTTTAGGTTTTGCTTATTAATGTTATTTAGAGTATCATGGGCGCTTTAGATTTATTTGATTAGTTTTTATTTTGGTTTACTTCATCGCCAAGTAATAGGTTGCGCACATGGCTCGAGTTTTTGGGTATAGGGTTTTCTTATAAATAGGCACCCCTTGTAGTTTTTTTTTTTTTAATTTAAAAAATTCAATGAAGATTAATAAAAATTGCTGCGTTTTGTTGTTCGTTTCCGAGTTATGAAAACCTAATTGGGTGCGAAGCCTTTCCTTCTTCGAAGGGCTAACTACCGTGGTGCGAAGTCGCATTTATCCCGATTCGCCCCCATCCTCTACCATCTCTATTTCTCATCTCCTACCACCATCCGCGCTTCAAATCTGTCCTTTATTGCAACAGTTTTTCTTTTTAAAGCAAATTTTGGCGGCGCACCACGCACAAACCCTGCATCGGATCGAGCTGAGATTAGAGGATTTTGGAGTCCATTCCTGGCCGACCAGGGCCAAGGTGGCCTTTTTCTGAATAGTGGGCCCCACATACGTGCGGCTGTGATCACACACACGTGCGTCCAGGCCTTACCGCTGTCCGCACGCGTGGACTTTCATCGGTTCAGGTTATCCTTCTTATTTTCTCTCTTTTTATAATTATTTTCATAAACCCTAACCCCAGGGTGCATTATCCTTAATTTATTTGTCTTTTTTTTAACCCTAGGGTTCCTTGAACTGAAATTGGTGAATCCCTTGGATTAGGGACTGGTTATTGTGCATGTGTGGATGATTTTTATTTCCCTTTGAGCATCGTTTGGTCCATAATTTTACTGATATAGTCCTATCCTGTGTAGGCCTGGACCCGCACTGATTCCCCTAGCTTGAATGTTTGAACTTTTGTGTGGGATGTGGAATTTTTATGTTATTATTTTTAAACTAACGTGATCTTAAGCCTGAAATCTCGCACATCAGATTTGAATTTCATGTCCTGCATCAAATTTGGTATTAGAGCTTAGGGTTCTTATTGGGGAATGCATTACATGTTTAGGGTTTAGTTGTTTATGTCCATTACGCATCAATTCTCATCATATATGGCTGTTTAGAGGTCCATAAACCTTGACATAAGTTGCTGAAATTTTCCGTTATCTCCTTATTTGAATTATTTTAGAAATTAACTTAGCTTTATATTTCTAGGTTTAGAAACTTTCCTTTTCTGTTTTTAGAAACTAATTTTTTAAAAACTTTCTTAATTTGTTTTTAGAAATTAATTTCCTTTCCATTTTCTTTTTAGAAACTAGTTTACTTTCCTTTTTCTTTTTTAGAAACTAGCTTACTTTCTATTTTTAGAAAATTTCCTAATTTGTTTTTTAAAACTTTCCTAATTTGTTTTTAGAAACTTTCCTTTTTCGTTTTTAGAAATTAGGTTGCTTTTTTTAGAAACTTTCCTAATTCGTTTTTTAGAAACTTTCCTAATTTGTTTTTAGAAACTTTCCTTTTTCGTTTTTAGAAACTAGGTTGCTTCTTAACTTTCTTATATTTTGACAACTATATTGCTGAATTTTGGTAGCATTGTGTAATTTCCCGCATATAGTCTCATAGGATCATTTACTCCCATTTAGTTGCATATAGTCGTCATAGAAAGTCCTAGGGTGAGTTAGCAGTCGTATGCCCCCACGTACGGGTCATGGTTGGTTTGCACCCTACACTAAACATGGAACGATTGCAAGAGTTACTAAATAAATTGTCCCAACAGATTGGGTCTTTGGGTAAGCGCTTGGATATGGACCAATGCTTTGAACAACTTGATGTGCGCGTTACCCAACTAAAGGCGTCTGCCAGGACAAACCCCACCATTGGGGTAGATGTTCAATCTTAGGCAGGTGGCCAGGAGGATAGACCAATGAATGAAGTTGGCCAAGGAATTAGTTATGGGTGTGCACTCGTGCACCCACCCCATGAGGGACATAAAGATCACTATTTTGAGGGGTACAACATGTGCGGCCTTGTGGCTGGAGAGAGTGCACCAGAGGCTAGTGTAGAGTTACCCATTGAGGCCATTCCGGTAGTGGATGAGTTTCACGATATTTGTCTTGATGATCTATCGGATGAGTCTCCACCTAGGAGGGATATAGAGCACACCATAACATGGGACACCGTAATACCTACAGCCGAGTTTGCGTTTAATAGTTCTTTCGATAGGTCTACAGGTCTCAGTCCTTATGAAGTCGTTACTGGTTATAAACTTGGGAAACCTATTGATCTTGTCCCCATGTCACTGTCTCATAGGCCGTCAGAACCTGCAGAGTCTTTTGCGTATCACATTCATTCATTCATAGTATCAAGAAATCAGGCAAAAGATCACTACTGGTAATGAGCATTACAAATTTTCTGCAAACTAACATAAATGTTTTAAGGAATTCAGTGTAAGGGACTATGATGACCTGCGTCAGGCCAGAGTTGTATCCTCAGGGAATCGTTCGAAAATTACACGCGCGTAGCGCTGGACCATTCAAAATTATAAAACTAAACGGTTTCAATGCGTATGTGGCAAATCTTCCACCCTCCATGGGAATTAGTTCCACATTCAATGTGGAAGATCTAGTTGCATTTTAAGGGACCATTGATGCATTGTCCAGCCTTTCGCCTAACCATCCTGATTCCTAAACCTTTCCCTTGATCTATGGCTCCTTTCCGACCCATTTTCCCAGCCTCTACCTTCCATATCTACCCTTCCCGACCCATTTTCCCAGCCTCTACGTTCCATACCTACCCGTCCTGGCCCATTTTCCCAGCCTCTACCTCCCATACCTACTCTTCCCGACCTTTCTACCCAGCCTCTACCTCTTATACCTAGCCTTCACACCCAGAGAGAAAATAGAAGATATCATGGACCATCAAATAGTTTCAACGTTGGACGGCGGGTTTCAGAAGTATCTGGTTAAATGGAAGTCACGCCTAGCTTCAGACAGCACGTTGCTCACTGAGGAGGAGCTTCAGAGACTTGATCCTGACATCTTGGAGTGATTCAGGAGTTTTATTTCGCCAGTAGCGAAATCTTCGCATCCGGGGAGAATTGATGGAGACATCACGCGCACACACGCACGCACGCCACCCCCTACGCACGTATGCAAGGAGGAGTGCCCCACCGTCGATCTGGCTCGATGATGACGTATAGGGAGGGCCTCCTAGTTAGAAGACGGAGTTTTGGTTCATTGGAGTGGGCCCGATAATCAAATAAAGCCCATCATGGGATCTCATGATCGGGGCCTATTAGTCGGATTAATCTCATATTTTAGGTTTTGCTTATTAATGTTATTTAGAGTATCATGGACGCTTTAGATTTTTTTGATTATTTTTTATTTTGATTTACTTCATCGCCAAGTAATAGGTTGCGCACATGGCGCGAGTTTTGGGTATAGGGTTTTCTCATAAATAGGCACCCCTTGTAGTTTTTTTTTTTTTTTTTTTTTAAAAAATTCAATGAAGATTAATAAAAATTGCTTCGTTTTCCTGTTCCTTTCCGAGTTATGTGAACCTAATTGGATGCGAAACCTTCCATTCTTTGAAGGGCTAACTACCGTGGTGCGAAGCTACATCTATCACGATTCGTCCCCATCCTCTACCATCTCTATTTCTCATCTCCTACCATCATCCGCGCTTCAAATTTATCCTTTATTACAACAGTTTTCCTTTTTACAGCAAACTTCGGCGGCACACCACACACAAACCCTGCATTGGATCGAGTTGAGATTTGGGGGTTTTAGAGTCCATCCCTGGCCGACCAAGGCCAAGGTGACCTTTTTCTGAATAATGGGCCCTACACATGTGCGGCCGTGATCACACACGTGTGTCCAGGCCCTGCCACTGTCGCACACGTGGACTTTCATCGGTTCAGGTTATCCTTCGTATTTTCTCTCTTTTTATACCTATTTTCATAAACCCTAACCCTAGAGTGCATTATTCTTAATTTATTTGTCTTTTTTTTTTTTTTTTTAAAAACCCTAGGGTTCCTTGAACTGAAATCGGTGAATCCTTTGGATTAGGGATTGGTTACTGTGCATGTGTGGATGATTTCTATTTCCCTTTGAACATCGTTTAGTTCATAATTTTACTGATCTAGTCCTAGCCTGTATAGTCCTAGACCTGCACTGATTCCCCTAGCTTGAATGTTTGAACTTTTGTGTGGGATGTGGAATTTTTATGTTATTGTTTCTGAACTAACGTGATCTTAAGCCTGAAATCTCACACATTATATTTGAATTTCATGTCCTGCATTAGATATGATCGAAAATAACTCCCATCTCCAGATTTGTGATCAGATGAAAAGAAAATTTTCGACATATTTTTAAAAAAATTTTGATCAGATTTGCTATAGATCTGATTGAAAATGGCTCCCCTTTTCAAATTTGAGATCAGATTAAAAAAAATAAAAATAAAAATGCAATTTTCAAAAATTTCACAAAAATCAGGCGTAAAGCCCAAAAAAAGAAGAAGATCAAAATGATCTTCAAATCTAGTAGTTTTTAGTAGATCTAGGCATATAATAAACATTAATATGGTTTTCAAAAAGTATCAATAGAAAAAAGGATTTTTTTTATATCTATTTTTCAATTTTTTTCGAACCGGCCCCAAACTGTTTCGATCCTTCAAATCAGCTGAAATCTGATGTTTTCATCCTCCAAGTAGCTGTTAATGGCGCTGAAAATCCCTATCTGATGATGTATTTGAGTGATTTGAGGGGGGACCGATATGGGGCAACTGTTTCCGATATGGTCGATACAACCCCGTATCGCGTATCGTATCGAGCCAATACGAACATGATATGCCCATATCGGCCGATATGATACCGATTTTCAGAACCATGGCTAAAGAGATGATTACAAGACAAAAAAATTCAATGAAAAAGAAGAAACATGTAGAATAGAAGATAACTAACTACATGGGGGGAGAAAGGGTGATGGAACTAGTTCCAGAGATGGAATCATCTACAATTGTAACAAAACTAGGTTGACTAGTAGGTTGATAAGATTTAAAAAGGTGAAGCTTACCAGTCACATGAGATGTGACTTTAGAGTCTTATGACCCACGAGAGGGGTGAGGAAGAAACATGAAGTGCAGTACCTGACCGGGCTAAGCTAGCACTGGAAGTAGAAATAGGATCTCGAGTATGGAGCTGCATCAAGGAATCATATACCTCTCTGGAAATGGTGACAGAATCACCTAAGGTAGGCATCCTGTGGGGCAATGCTGGAGGTACTTGATGAGGCTCCTCTGAATTGGATGATATAATCTCGATCGTACATGCTCCTGCCCAAGAAGGACGGCCAATGATATCCCAATATCAATCAACAGTATGATTGGGGCCGCCACAATGAGTGCAAGTACGATTAGATCCATCACGACCATGGCCACATGCACCAAAAGTGCATGCCACGATTGCCTTTGTTAAGAGCTTAATCCCTGCCTCGATCACCATATCCAAGGGCATGATTGCTACGTAGGGAGCTCCAACTTGGAGCTCTAGAGCTGGGACTAATAGAAGGACAATCTCCAACTATGTATCCAGATTGATCAAGGGCAACAGAAGCAGTAGAACTGTAGAATGAGTGAGTAACAACTCTCTGAACGAGGGCATAGACCATTGGAAGAGAAGGGAATGGCTCCATATTGATCATGAATACTCTAATATTTTAGATTTAATCCAGAGAGAAACTGTATAATTTGAGTATGTTTACGTTGTTGTCAGATGAGTTCATGGTCTTGGATCCTTACTCTTGCTCGGGTGGTAGACTCTCAGGAGTTTCAACACCCGGTCAAGGGTTCGAGTATCCATAGGTGGTGAAATTCCACTGGCGTGAGTGTGTGGGGTGTGTGTGTGCGTGTGTAAAAGAAAAAAAAAAGAAAGAAAGATGGGAGAGGGTGATACATAGCCAGCTCGTCCTGCATACTATGCAAAATAGTAAAATACCCTTTTAGACTTCTGGAATCTTGTTGAAACTTCATAAATCCAAAATCAGCTTGTACACCCTGGATATATTGTGATCTTCAGAATACATGCTTTGGATAGTATCCTATATCTTCTTAACTGACTTAAAAACATAACGAAATTACTAACGGTAGTCTCCATACTATTTAAAAGCTGAGCCATAACCTTGGCAATTTTCTTTAGTCCAGGTTTTAAATCTCTTATCTGTAGAATCTGGGTATTCATCCAACATATAAGAAATTCTCTCTTCCTCCCCAAAATAGCTTAACTGATTGAGCCTATTGTAAGTAATTGTTCCCATTCGACTCAACGGTTGTAACCAATAGGGTATGAGAATCAGAGGGTCCCACAAGAGCTTATCTTCCATACTAGATTTATAAAAGGGGCTAATAATGACCTGATACGAAAAAATAAAAATAAAAATCAAGTAAATGAACCACAAAGAGACAACAGATACACTTAACTTTCTCTGTATAGTAGAATGTCCAACAGCTTGAAAGAAAAGAAATTCCCACATAGCGGATCTGAAACTCAAGAAGAAGGATCAAAACATGTCTAGATATTTGCAGGTTATCTTCCCATCATGTAATCAAATGATTTTTTATTTTTTATTTGGAAAGAAAGCAAGATAAAGAGGAAGAAGATAAAAATCTAATCAACATGCAAATAACAGCTATGGATGCTCAACAATAATATATCTGATCAACCCTGTGTTGGATTTTCTAAAAAAAATCCCTTTGATTGGCAAAAATTTCAGAAAGACTCAAATTTGGTGCTTTTCTGAAAATACATTGGAGGGCTCGAAACTCACCTTAAACTAGCCAAAAAAAATAAATAAAAAAATCTCACAAAAATCATCATTGATCTTCTAAAATCAAGATCTTCTAAACCATACCCTTCATAGGCTACATGCCTATATGGATAGTATAGATGCTGACGTTAGCCGTATGGACATTGACGCCAGTAGAGTATGATGGCTAGTCAACAGAGTACGATAGCTCAGTACCTGCATTCGGACTATTATGCTCTTGAGTTGTGTTATGTGCATGTTGGAGTTTTTATTTGCTACCATGCATCTTATCTGAGAGATTTTCTTGAGTTTATCCCTTGCCAACAGTGAAGCCATTCATGACCAAAGATCCAACAACCACTTATCCTATACCAGTCACCACCAACAGAGAGTATCAAGCCTTCTCTCGTTGGAATGCCATAGAAGCAAGAGAGTAGATAACTGTAAAGTTTTCTTTTTAGTCCAGGGAATGGTCACAGTGTGCACTACACAATGAGTGGCCCAGATCTCTCACACATGCCATTCAACAGTGGGAACCAGGTCCCACATTGTGGCTATGAACCAGGTTCTGCATTCAGTCAAAACGCCTGATATGTTGACTATGGATAGGAATAGAAGTGCTTAGCCTGAGGTATTGTTGTTGGATACACATGGACCATATCCTTCGGATCATATAAACCATTCATCAAGTGGGCCTCTTATTTTATTTTATTTTATTTTTTTAAACATGGATATTTAATTTTCTTAAATGGTGCATCAGTTTCTTACATAGGCCACCCAAGTATTATATAAATATTATTATACAGTCCAATCCTTTTGGCACCTGCCAGACCTCCCTAGAAATGTGTAAAATATTATTATAATATTTTTGATAGATAATAAACTATTATATAAAATATAATACTTTGTAACTCATTCAATTACTTTAATAATATGTAAAATGTTACCGTTCTAATGCATTAATAAACAATTTTGAATCCATCAATCCTGCTTTTGGGGTTTGTCGAGTTCAATACTCCATGCTTCTGTTGGATTTGATATTTATATGGGACAAAGGATCCAGAATTAGTATGCTGTTCCAAGCATATCAATTTTGTAAATTGGAGATGGCCCTGCATCCCTTACGTACACATGAATCTTTTCCCTCTAACATTAGTTCAATGTCTTGTCAATTTATTAATGTGCTTCACCATGGTTTTCCCTTTGAATTTGAAAAAGCATTACTTCAAATTTGTTATATCTTTATTATTATTGTTGTTTTTAAAATGTTGCAGTTGCTACGCCAATGCTGTATTGCAATGTTTGACCTGCACAAAGCCTCTCATTGTCTACCTGCTACGAAGATCTCATTCAAGAACCTGTAATTTTCAGTGCTCAAATCCATGCTCCTCTTAACCGTAAACAAATAAATTCTGTGTTAATATTGTTTGGACCCGTATAACTTCTATTAGTTCCATATTATATCAGGCTGGGTGAGAGATTGGTGCCTCATGTGTGAACTGGAGCAGCATGTATCAATGTTGAGGGAAGGAGCGGGCCCTTTGTCTGCTAGCAGAATCCTTTCACACATGCAGAACATTGGCTGCCGGATGGGTGGTGGTGATCAGGAAGATGCTCATGAATTCTTAAGGTGTGTGGACATGGACATGCCATTCTTATTGTGATATAAGGGTCTAGATAACAAGGACACTGGTGAATAGGAAATATAAAAAAAGACCTTAATTTGTTTTCTATAATGTCCTTGTATTTATTTTTGTTGTTATCAGTTATTTATACTAGGCGTATGGCATGTGCTACGCATGTCGAGTGAGGAAGAGAGATTGGGGAGAGAATTTCTGAGGGAAAAGAGAGAATAGGAGGTTTGTGAAGTTACAGAAATACATTATTTTTGTAAAAAAACCCTTTCCATGTCTTGCAGTTTTACCTAATACCTACTAAAACTAATTGTGGGGGTAAATAATTGTCTCTTGCTCCCTGCTTTTTGCGGGCAAAATCTTAGCCGTGTTTTTTGTGGGTGAAATCTGAACCATGCATTGTACAACAGCTACATTTTCAAGTTCCCAAAACAACCCTAGCTTTGTTTAAAATGTCCTCCCATGCCCTTAAATTATCCCAAGTTCTCCACATTGGGAAACTAATTATAGGGGTAAAATTGGCCAAACGCTGTTTGCATTATATATATATATAGTATAGAGAGCTCTGCTAAGCGCACACGTGTGTCCTCCCATGCCCTTAAATTATCCCAAGTTCTCCATGTTGGGAAACTAATTATGGGGGTAAAATTGGCCTAACGCTTTTGCATTATATATATAGTATAGAGAGCTCTGCTAAGCGCACACGCGTGTGCAATAAAACTCATGTGCAGTAAAACTCATGTACGCTCCACATGTGTACCAACATGGTACATAGGTGCAAGATCCAATACCTCCATCAGGTTGGTCCGACCTTCTACATGTTTCCCAAGAATAAATCAGGTCCACTTCATATGTAGGCCCCAATAATGGAAACAGGTGGATGGGTAGAAAGCTTCAGTCAAGTTCTTTAGAGTCATACCTTTGTTTTGCAAAATGTGGCCCACCTGACCAGTGGGTCAACCTGGTCCTTGGGCTATGACATCAATATAATGGTGCCGTTCTGATGGATGGATTGGATCTCGGAACTATCATGCCGTGTTAGTACATGTGTGTATGCGAGCCACAATCTATACTTAAACTAATGGCTGTATGATAACGTATCTTTCAGCACCAGCATATGGCAGTATGGATGTGTCTGCACATCAGGTTTTCCAAGGATTTGGTGTCAGATCCCTTGTGTCTATTTTAACTTGCGCATGTGTCTGTATCTAAGTTACATAGATTTAGATGCTTGCCTTGCAAGCATAGTCTTGATTTTCTTAGTTGCCTCTTGAATAGTTTGGCTAGAGTTCTCTCTTCTAGATTTGATGAAGATGTTTATGTTTAGGCTTCTAGTTACATCTATGCAATCCATATGCCTCGAAGGTCTGGGTGGTGAAAAGGAAGTTGATCCAAGACTACAAGAGACAACATTGGTACAGCAGATTTTCGGTGGACATCTTAGATCAAAGGTGATTGTTGTGATTCTTTCTTTCTTTTCTTTTTCTTTTTCAAGATCCATATTAATTCGAGTGCTAATATAAATTATCACATTCTGTTGTCCCATGAACCTCCATGCATGGGACGTGTATGACACTTGAATTGCTTATCTGGATGGCCTCCATTCACCTAAAAATCACAACAGTTGGACTGTCTAATTGCTCGAGTGGAGTTCTCCATTCACTGTGTGCCCTTCAACCTTTTCAATAACATCCATTCCCCCCCCCCCCCCCCGAACTCTGATAGAATGGACAGGATTGGCTGGTGTGATTATTGTGCTATGTGCCTATCCATGGTGACTGCCAGATGAGCGGTTCTGAGTTCATATTCATACATGCGTGTCACAGGTTTCCATGGAGGTGCGTGCGCGCATGTGATATTAGCATTCCTCTATTGATTGTATGAACTCTGAGAATACTTCTTTAGTTTTGCCATTATTCTGATTGCTGAAATTATTCAGTTAGTCTAAGGGGGGTTGGTTTCCGATAATTCCCTCAAGGAATATGGGTTCAGAAGTTTGGAAAGCTATTAGCACTATTGACCAGGCATAAATGATGAAAGTTGGGATCTATATCACAAAGTGGGTAGTCTATTTTGGATCTGAAATCCATCTTATCATGGGTCCTGGAAATGGAGTGACTTTCTGGTATGATGCATGTCTTGATGAGGTTCCATTGGTGGAGTCCTTACCATCCTCTTCTCTCTCTGTGAACAAAGATGCAAAGGTGGTAGATTGGTATGAATGTCATGGAGGCTTGGTGCATTGGAATGTATTACTTCAGTGGAGTCTCAATGTGGAGATAGATGTTATGGCAGGCACATGGGGGACATTGTATGAGGCGTAGTGATTTGGATGTCAAAGATGAGAAAGCTTGGAAATGGAATAAGAATGATGGATTTATCTCCAAGTCCATCCTTTTGTCGGTGTCGGCTAGAGAAGGGGCAACATCTCTGCTAGCTAAGGTGTGGAAATCCGTCGTCTCACATAGGGTCCAAGTGTTTGCATGAATTGCCATGGCAAAAAAAAATCCTTTCAATTGGGAATTTCGAGGAGGAATTTTGCAATGCCCAGCATGCGTATCATGTGTAGGGAGACTGGACCATTTATTCATTCCTTGTGGTGTTGCAAGGGCCATCTGGAGTGACTTCTTTAACCTATTTAGATGTCAATGGCTCCATTGTGGAATTACTTGTAGAATGGGAGAAAAGGCAGTTTCATTCTTGAGTGGTGACATTGGAAGATCATTGATGAAAATTGTTCCTTGGTTGAATCTCATAAGAGGAAAATTCTATATATGGTCTTGGGGTGGGCCTCGTCTAACCCAGAATTCTGAAAGCTATCCTCTTCCTATATCCTTTGTGATTGGGATTCTTTCTTGTTGCAAGGATTCCTTGCTCTTTTCTTAGCAAGGGCTATATCTGTAAGTGCAGGGGGTGTTTTGTATCTTTTGGATGTGATGATATCTCATAATCTCTCTTTGCTTTTTGGGTGTTGTTGTTTTTGTTGTTATTATTATTTCTTTCCTCGGCTAGTAAATTTTTTGTTGCTCTTCTGAATAAAAAGAGATGATTATTAAAACAATTTAGTGTGTTTTCCTGAAACCAGGTCAAGTGTTTGAGATGCCATCATGAATCTGAACGATATGAAAAAATTATGGATCTTACATTGGAGATCCTTGGTTGGGTTGAGTCATTGGAGGATGCACTTACTCAATTTACTGCTCCCGAGGATTTGGATGGAGAGAACATGTACAGATGTGGAAGGTTCGATGGTCTTATTTTAATCATGACTTCTCATCCCATATGGAAACTCATCTCAGCTCTAGGAGATCATCTATGCTAAATGAACTTATTATCTTCTATGCTTTTTATGGTAAAAGGTGTGCAACATATGTTAAAGCCCGGAAGCAACTGAATGTACATGAGGCTCCAAACATCCTGACAATAGTTTTGAAGAGATTCCAGGTAATGCTTTTAAATTATCAGTGGTTGGGAAGGTGCCATTGTCTCGTGCCTGACTTTTATCCATTATTTACTTCATTATTTTCTTTTTTACTGTTTGATGTTTCTTTTCAAAAGGACTTAGTGATATTTGTTTATGCTTCACCAGACAGGGAAATATGGAAAGATAAACAAGTGCATATCTTTTCCCGACATGTTGGATATGATTCCCTTCATGACTGGGACTGGGGACTCCCCTCCACTTTACATGCTGTATGGTGTTGTTGTGCATTTGGATACACTGAATGCATCCTTCTCTGGCCACTATGTGTCATATGTGAAAGATCTACAAGGCATGTGGTTCAGGATAGATGACACCAAGGTAAACATTATATCCCCATGAGTGTTTTGTTACTTTTCTTGTATTGATTTGAAGGGGTTTTTGAAAGGAAACCAATCTTCGCACCCCATTGATGCAGGACAATTAACCACTTGCTCTAAAAGCTTGAACTGTTACAGCATGGTGAATTAATCCTTTTATCTCATAGCCCAGGCCCGACATCTCATGGGTTAGGACCTTGGCCGAACCCTCCATCATGGGCCCCAAATCACATGGGTACCGCCTCACACGGGCCGCCCACCCTGAGTGTGTCCCCCCATCCCACAGGCTACCCCACTCGAGCCCGGTGTGAAATGCGCATTAGTCACCCCCGGTGAGGAGTCTCGAACACGAGACCTCCCCCGTGGGCCCCACCCACCCCGAGTGTGCCCCTGCATCCCACAGGCGACCCCACTCGAGCCCGGTGTGAAAATGCCCCTGCATTACCCACCCTTCTAATACATGCATCCTTTTTTTCCCTTTTTGCATCAAATAGTACACTTTTGGCAAAAGTTTGAAACGTTATATTCATGGAAAACACGGTGTGATGTGCATTTTGACTTGAAATTGTTAGGGAGATACTGGAATGACTCTTGATACTCATATATCATTTCTATTGCACGATATTTGATTTAAGAGAAGTGGGTTGTGTCATAAATCAGTGCACTCTTACTTTTTTTTTTTTTTTTTCTGTTAGCTTGTTAGTACACAACAAGTCAGTTGACACTACGGTGTTAGCCACCCCCACTAGGGATCGATACCGAGACCTCAAGTGTTGAAACGAGCAGTGCACTCTTACTTGAATGAACTTATTCACTCACTTCTCTTAGCTTGTAACCTGTGGGTTGCTCACTGAAGTCATTAATGAGATGAGCCTTACTAACAGAAGTGGTTCTTCATCAACACCATTCAATGCTGACCCTAGTCCCAAGGCATGTCATGAAACTAGATTTATCCAAGCCCCTTCATTTGGTCATCTTGTAGAACATTGAAACTATTTCCAAATAATTTACATCAAAATGTAGTTATGCTAGAATAAAAAGTTCATTTTATGCCTTTCTGATTAATTAGGTCTGTGAAACAGGTGGAGCCAGTCCCAGTAGGTCAGGTGATGTCAGAAGGTGCATACATCCTATTCTACTCGAGGTATGTATCGTCAGTTTTCTATTATTTGTTCTATCATGCTTGTTTTCAGCTGGGTTTCAGTTGTTGGGTCTTGTTCAGATCTTACCCCCGCCCCCCGAGAGTTTATACTGGTAGATCTGCCCCATTTCAAGCTCCAGCTTCTGCGAAGCAATGCATGTCGAAAACTCAAAAACCATCAAGAGACAGGCAAAGCAAGCAGAACGGCCTCTTGTTTGCTCCGGAGCATTCATCACCGCATTACACTGCAAAAGTAGGAGATGATCCCGACGAAGAAACTGGTACAGGCATAAATGGCTGTGCCAATGACCAGGGTCTAAGAACTGCAAGCAGAAATATCCTGCCTACAAGACAAATGTACACAGAGTCGGTAAGCACGGATTTTTCTGATGCCACATCAAGTGACTGGTCCCTTTTCACAAGCTCAGATGAATCGTCTTTTACCACCGAGAGCACCCGTGATTCATTCAGCACCGTAGACTACAGTGACCCATTTAACATTGACCCTATCTCCTCGATATTTGGCACCTTCTGTGCATCAGACTATTCCAACAGCACCATCTCCTGTACAAAGTTCTTGCCTTGCAAGCCCCAGACAAGATACTTTCTAGAGAGCAGTGGCTTTGTTTTGGATTCTTCAATGCCGACACAACCAGTCGGCAGTGTACATAATGGAAAGAATCTGGATCAGGTGACCGTTTCCTTGACTGAATCTCGACCTTCAGCAAATAACTGCAGCATGTTTGTAAGATACGGGAGCAATCCCGAGGATAGTTTTGTTCAAACTCCTGGCTGTTTGTGAGTAGTCTAGGTTCTTGTAGTTTTAGGCATGCCCACTTGATATTAGATCTCTCTTGGGTTGATGATATACCTGTTATGCCTCGGACTTTTTTTTTTTTAATTTTATTTTTTAATGGGGCGTATCAGTCGTATGCAAGTGGGGAATTTGCTTCCCTTTTCCCTCTTTTCCTTGGTGCCCCAAAAACACTGTTCATATGGCTCAAAACCCGAAATCATTTTTGGGATCAATTGCTTTATTTCCAGAATAGTCTGATCATCCATTGACCATTGATGCATTACATTAAATCAGCTAACTAGCTGCAGATGGTCACAACTCCCGAGTGTATATTTTCGTGTCGTTTCGAGATATTCCGGATTTAGAAGGCGTATCCATCTATTCCTAGTATTTCATATGAAGTAGCTTTGCATTACATAAAATTTGGACTTGCTATATCGAAAACCTCTAATCTTTCTGCTACGGTTTACCTCATCTCTTCCAAGTTCATCTCATTCACACAATGTCTTCATTCTCTACTGCATGCATTCGATGGTTTATAAAGAAAAAGGGGAAAAAAAGAAGAATAGAATTTTGCTTCCTTATATTGGTTATGTACATGTTATGAAAGGGTATACATTTCCATTTGCTTGGGTTCCTAGTGCAACAATATATTACACAATGCCAGGGTCGGGAGATTGAACGGTACTGTTTGATTTTTAAGTTTTTACAACTGGGCCTATTATTCGGCTATCCAAACTGTTGATATTATGGGCCACACTGAATGTTCCATGCCCACCCCACACTGAATGTTCCATGCCCCCCCCTCCCCCTCCCCCCTTTTTTTTAATTTAAATTTTAAGAAGAAGAAAAAGATTAAGAAAGAAGATACATCAACCTTTCCCGTTCAACAGTTAACGGAGTAAATATTCCTATATAGCTAGGATCTTCATTTCTGGGGGATTTCTGGTGCATGGACCGTCCATTTTGAGCTCCATCATATCAACGTTTTTGGGCATCAAACTATGGGCCCCGCTTGTACAAACTGAAAACCCAAAGGTATTGATCTCTCTTTGCTAGCATTATATCATACCGCGCGTGCTACGTACAATGCACAAACATCCCATTGCTTCTATCCTTGGTTAGATGCCTCTTCCTGATGCCGTTTTCTCGCCTTGATCACTCTCTCTAGCTCTTCCGAACCGCCCACCTCTTCTAGTTCCTGAAGTTCATTGTCTATGCTAAGGTTTCCTTCTTTATATGTTGCATGTACATGTATGCTATGAGAGTGTGTGTGTGACATGAAAAGGGTTTTTAGATTTAAAAAAGAAGGAAAAAAAGATGTGTATGAGGGACATCAAAAAGGTTTTGATATATTCTTTTAGATTTTTTATTTTTATTTTATTTATTTTATTTATTTTTAAAGATGGGGTATTTGAGTATTTTGTTAAAGTCATGTGGCGGTATGGCTGTTGGAAAATGGTTCCTTTCCTCTTTCAATGAGGAGTTTTGATGCTCAAGTCTGGTATGGTGGTTGATACGCGGGTAGGCTCTGAGAAACCTAATTTGGAAGGATACTAAACAGAGAAATGAATTCATTTATTTTTGAAATTTATGGAAGGATATTAAATGGACGGTCCAGATGGAAACAATCAATGCTACAAAATTCTAGAAGCAAATGCTTAAAATCATGGGTTAAGATACGCAAATCATTTTTAATGATGAGTAATGAAAGGCAGGCCTGAAAACGGGGACGGCTTGATTAACTAGTTTCCCACGTGGACAATCTCCAAAGTGCCTGATTATCAAGCATAACACTGTGATAGAGTATTTAAACAACTCCCCTTTTTAAAACAGTCTCAACATATAATTTACTAGCGTACATATACATACGTGCATCATCCATTCATGTGGGTGCAGTGTAGAGAGGTACCTTGGGCCCCAGAAAGAGTCCGTAGGGGACGCCGTTGAATTTGTCTGCATGGTGGAGCTGCATACATGGTCCACAATTAGAAAAAAATCCTACCTTCTCATCGCTGTTGCATTGGACCGATACGATGGCTATCACGTGCCAGACACCGTCCGTTGTTATATCATGTTATGACAAGGACATCCACCCCTCATAGCATCATCTCTGGTTTGGTGGGCTTCATGTCCATATTGTCATGTTAGCTGGGACACCCATGTCCATGTCCATTGGGTTGGGTCCACGTTTTCTATGAAATTTCCGGGAAAAAACAGGTGATGGAACAAACCTGATGTGCAGCTGCCACCTTTTGTAAATAGGGGACGTCGGCTATCGGGCCCACAGGGAATCTTTTGTGAATAAGACCATCATGGACGAACATGTAGGCCATTCCGTAAACTGTAATTCCTAGCCCCTGAGAAAGCAAGGAGAAGATAATAACAACGATGATGATGATGATGATGATAATGACAAAAAATGATGATGATGGTTCCATTAATTAATATTTCATACACACCGCTCCGAAGCTGAGGCCGGAAAGAAGTCCACTGTTGAAGAAGCCATAGGCCATGAGAGATATCGCGGGTATGCAGTTTATGATGGCGAACACATCATTCAATTCAAATGGGCCCTTCCTTGGCCTGTGGTGGGACTGAAAAAAAAACGAAAAGCAATCATGTTGGTGATTACATGGATTATTAGTCACTTGGGACCCATCTTTTTAAATTTTTTTTTTTTTTTTTAATTTTACTCTGATTCATATATATGTATGTATATATATTAATACGTTCCAACATGTTTATGACTTTATACGTCTAGTATACCTCGTGCATACTCCAAAGAGAAGAATGCCATAGTGCTCTGTGGGCCCAACGTGCCCAATGTTCCATTCCTACCTGCACGTGTACATCTAGCTGTAAGCCGACCTACCTTTTCATAGACGAGCCAAAACATGATAAGGGTATGTACGAAAATATTGTTTTATCCGCTTTGCGGGGCCCACTCCTGATGTGTATGTGGAATCCGAATCGTGCATCTGGCACATCTCCTCGTGGTCACTGTAAATCCAGAGAATCGTCCCAATCCAAAACTCAGGTGCGACACGCCACAAGGAAGTATGCGAAATCACACTTAGAACCTACATATTCAATTGTTATAGCCAACCTAAGTTGTGGAATGGCTTAGAGTTTCAGTGTTGTCCCTTCATCATGGTTGGGCGCACTTGATGAATGGATTGGATGGAATATACACAACACGGTAGACCCCACATTCCATCTGGAAGCTTCTGTGGTGGGTGTCTGTCCCCTCCACATTATCCCCCATTGCTGCCAACCTGAGTTATGGATCAGTCCGGAGTTTCGGAATTTAGCCCTCTAAGATGGGGGGCTCGTCTAATGGACGGGTTGGATGGTACTCGCACATCATCGTGGCCCCAAACAGCTCGAATGTATGATAATTACATTAGTCCCCTAAAATCAATTTATCAACACTCACCGTAGCTCCAACAGCTAAAGCAAACGTCCCCAACGCCTCCTCCAATGGAATATCCCCACCCTAATCACAACCATCACACCAACCAATCAACGACCCATGGATGATGAATCAAGCAGTACATGCACGTATATAAATAAACAAAGGATTCCATGCAGATGTATGTATGCAGGTACAATTCATAAACGATACGTCTGCATGTATGTATTTACGCACAACAAATGCTTGAGCTCCACCATATGATGATCCAGACCAGTCATCAAGTAGGCACCGTCTTAGATGGGCCACCGTTGATGTGTTCCTTGTAAATGAACGGCGTGGATCAGCAGGTGGTCGTGATGCTCTCCTAAGTTCTAGCACGTGGGGAATGTAGTGTACGTAGGCGAACCATTTGCCATGCAAAACGATAATAAACGGCGCCAGCGGCCATGGAAGAGAGGCCGAGAGAGGAAGCGAGAGCGGCGAAGAGGTATGCGTCCCTTTCAGCCTTCTTGTTCCTGGCTTTGGTAGCCTCGTCTAGAGATGCGTGGGCCATGAGCAGTGAGCTTGGCTTGCTCTTTCGGATATGGGTGCACCCTTTCCTAAGGTGCCATGGTCCATGGACAAAAATAGCTCGGTGGGCCACACACAAAGAAGAGGAAGATAAAGCATTCATCTTGATCTTCTCCACAAAACTCCGTAATCCAACACAATAACTTGGGGAGGAATTCTCGGTTGGTCTTTGATGAATGAACAAGAATCATGCCTATATATAATACTCTCTCTCTCTCTCTCTCAACGCAATATGGAGCCCCACCGTGACGCATGCATCCATTATGTGCACCCCTTCATGTTCTCTCTGCCAAAACTCAGGTGGGCCACGTCAATGTAAACTGTATTTATGGATTGTCCATTCATTCTGGTGGGACTCACCTTCTTAATGGATCGGATGGAATATAAAAAACATGATGGAGACAAAACCCAATCTGGAATGGTAGCCGTCCCCAACCCAGTTGTTACCGTGGTGTCGACCACTTAAAGAACTGGATCGGCCTGATCTTTGGGTAACATAGAGAAACGAGGGGGTACACATGATGAACGGATTGGATGTCATGAGCATATCAAGGGGTTCCCACACATCACGTTGTAGGTTAAGCTCGACCTACAAAGCTTTGTAGCGGATCCGGCTCAGATAACACGTACTATAATATATAGTCTGGTGTACAAAAAAAAAAAAAAAAGAAGGTAAAATGCAATCCAAATTCCCAAACCCTCCTGCAAAAGAAAATGACAAAAGGTAGGTACCACATCACATGGACAGTGTTGGTGTTTGTTGAACATCTAAGTGCCATGTACCGGACGGCAAAGCCATGTAGTATTCAAACCACTGGCCGATGGACGACAAGGAGAGAGAGAACGAGAGGTAGCACACTGCACAAAGCATGGACTACTCAAACCGTCCACATGATCAGAAGATCTTACGACATCTGATCTTGGCCATTAATTGAGTTTTTACTGTTTCTTTCGGACGCGGATTGGCCAGTGACCCTGCCACTAGCCAATGGCTACCGTCCATCCATTTTTTCAGATCATTTTACGGAATGAGCCCAAAAATGAGATAGATCCAAATCTCAAGTGGACCAAGCTGATATTTGTTTTTTTTCCCTTCAAATCTCAAGTGGACCAAGCTGATATTTGTTTTTTTTTCCCTTCATCCTGTTGTGTATGACCTAATCAACAGGTTGGATGTCAAATAAACATTACAGTGTGCCCTATGAGGTTTTTAACGGTGGACATTCAATCACTACTGTTTTTCCGTGGTGTGGTCCACCTGAGATTTAGATCAACCTCATTTTTGAAATCAAGCCCTAAAATTATCTGGAAAAATGGATGGACGGCGTCACTAGCCAAACCGCGTCCACTTCTTTGAAAGTCCATTTGATGTATGAGTTGGAATGATGGGATCACATGATCGATGCTATAAATTGATCCCCAGCTACAATGGTGCCCATCATTTGGACGGTCGAGCTTCAAAGATGTAGTGCGTACGGTGGATGAGCTTTTACAACATAGCGAGTTGCTGCCACATGCATGTAGTGGCTCATGCAACTCAGGATTTTGGTATAGTCCGTTTTTGCCGATCTGTCGCGATTCATGATCCTGCGTGCGTGGGCCCTGCCAAACCAAACCGCTGGGGCCCACATTCTGAGATGACATGATGATTTTAACCGTCCATATTCGACTTAGTTCCAAAAAAATAAGTTACCATCTCATAATCATGCTTCAGTGATGATCCATACATTGATTTTAGAGTTGAATGCGAGCCACTGAAAATGTTGATTCATGTACAGATGGATGATGCTCACAATCATCCATTCGGCATAACTTTCTTATAGTGGCCATCACAGCAAAGAGTCCACAAAATGGACGGTTCCGATCATCGATCACAGGACCATTCAGAACGAGGGCCCCTGTGGACCGGGGACGTCAGTCGTGACATACGCAAACCGAGGTCTTTTGGTAATTCGCTACAAGGCGAGGGTCTTTTTCTTTAATTGGGAGTCATCAAACGACATTCTTCCTTTTTTTTTTTTTTTTTTTTTTTTTTTTAAATAAATAAAAAAAATTAAAAATTAAATTTTTTATAGGTCGCGGTGCGGTGCGGTGGTGTCAATGTGCCATCCAAAACAGCGGTGCTTCTGCTCTAGCTCTTGGGAAAAGGCGAGGAGAGTGCGTGGCACGTCGTGGCTCACGCTAGCATCGCTGGATGCGCATTGTGTCGGACGGGTGACGCGCATCGAAGGCGCCACGAATTATGGTACCCCACCTTCTCCCACTTCGCCACGTGGTTCCTGATGGGTAAGCTGGACCCCGTATAATACGACTAGTTGGGATTTCTAGACCTGAGCATGGGATAAGTTTATGGTGGCAGTTCACCACCATTTAAAAGTTGTTGTGCCAGATTCATGGCACTAATGGCCCACGCGTATGCGCTACCTTGACTCTCCAAATTCCTGGTCCTGCTGTTGACGATGCGGATTCCAAAACTTGGATTGATCAGACGATCTAGCCATGTGATTTTTTACAACTATTTGCAACCATCCATTCCATGGCCCCTATTTTGGATGGTTAGGATCTTTCTATGTCAGGTACACTCCCACTAGAGGCCCCACTGTTTGGATGGTCTTGGGTTGACGGATGTGGATTGCCTGCAAAATCCTTTCGCACGAACTTCCTGGAGAGAAAGCAAAAAAAAAACAGAAAAAAAAAAAAAAAGAAAAGAAGAAAAGAAAAAAGAAAAGAAAAGTTGCGTCTACCGTGATGCATGTAAATGGAAAATCCTAAGATCTAGGCGAGTCTACCCTAAACCCTAGACATCTATTTGTTTTTTCGTATCATGTTATTTTCAAATCATGTCATAACATGATACGAAAAAGTGGGTAGGCATGGAAATGCCTACAGTCGAAACCTTCCAAAGTGATGTTTATATGCTATCCATCCATACCGTTGATCAGGTGGCTGAACTGGAAATACAAAAATATTAGCCTAATCCGAAACTTCCGCGTATTTTCATCAGTCGACGACGTTCAATCCTCACTGTTTTCTATCGTACTAGAATTTTGGGTCTATTGAACTTTTGGTCACATGTTCTGACATGATCTGACAAAACAGATGGCTGGGGTTGATTTCTGACTAACATCATGGTTGGCCCCACCTACTTCCGTCGCAGGAAGCTGTGGGTTGACTTTACTATCCATGCCACCACGTTTATAGCAGTTGATGCACCACAACTTAAAAATTGTGGCGAGCTATCACTGAAGTCTTATAATTATTTTACATTGTGTGATGTACAACACATGGACTCCTAATGAAAGTGGTGTGGCCACTTTTGGGTAGAGACGTCGGTGGTGCAATCTCCATTCGAAAATTAAAATATAATCTGCTTGGAGTGGGGAAGATGTCATGTATACTATTGTAGTTAAGGATCATGTCATGCCATATATTGGCTACATTTAGGTGATGCCACGTACACATCATACTAGGTCGCATGAATGGACGGACCTTCGTTGTACATGTGTTCACGATCTGGGCCATTCAGGTAGGCACACTCAGTGCATGCTCTAGAAAAAAGAAAAAAAGAAAAAAAGAAAAAAAGGCCGTTCCACTTATCTGGTAGCAACACGTATATGTTAAAATATGGGCCATTGAACATTTCTTTCTAACTGTATATTTTTATAGTATAAGTATGGCTGGTGCGAAGGGATGGCGCCTTGGCTGTTACCCCCATAACCATCTATGTGGGTGGGACCCTGACTGTAGGGACCACCTCAATGTATGTATTGTATATTCATGTTGTCCATCTATTTTGCCAACTTATTTTAAGGTATGGTCCAAAAAATGAAGCTGGTATAAATTTAAAGTGGACTACACCTTAAGAAACAATGATTATTGACCATTAAAAACCTTTTGTGGGCCACGAAAGTTTTGAATTAAGCTAATATTATTTTTCGACTTTCACCCATGTCTGTGTGAGCAAATCAACAGGTTAGATGGTAAAAAAACATTATAGTGGACCCTTGAAAGTTTTTAATAATAGGCTTTCAATGACAATTGTTTCCTGTAGTGTGGCCCACCTGATAATATTTTTCTACTTCATGTTTTGGATCATGCCCTAAATAAGACAGAAAAATAGATAGACAGCACATGAATGTACAATGCATACATCAAGGTGGGCCCTATGGTAAGGATCCCACCCACATCAATGGTTCCCGAGTCGCAGCCAAGGCGCCGGTATGAAGGGGACCCCTCAGATTTTGGGGCTAAGAGAATTAACTCCATGCCTCAGATTAACAAGTAGTCTCAGGCAACTGAAGTCATAAGTTCGAGTGCTGGTGTGGTGGGCATATAGGAAAAGAAAAATAAAAATGCCACTTATCAATATGTTCATCTTAAGGATTGCTTTTTCAATTTTTCTTTACTCTTTATTTATCATTCTTTGGTATCTTTATTTGATTTTCAACAATAACTTTTGAAAGATAATTGTTTATTTTGCTCCTGTTCTAAAACATGCATGTTAAATAGCCAATGTCAACTTCTTCAGCCCTCTTAGGAAAACATCACTAACAACTAATACAAGAAATGCTTTAAAAAGTTTAATCTAAACTTTTAAAGTTATTATTCTACCAGTGGAAGCTTTACATGTAAAATTACAATGAAAATGAAGTTTGATTAATTGAAATGTATACATACCAAAATAATGCATGAACATGCCAAAGCTGAGAACTCACGTACAAAATACACGGTATATTCCTCACCAAAAGAAATGAAAGTAAAGAGCAATTTGTTCATGGCTCCAGTTGCATCAAGACTTGGAAATTAAATTTAATTGACTTTGAATAAAGAGGTCCACAAACAGACGGCTAAGATTCCCAACCTATGTCAATGTGGACAGCGGTACATTCATGGTAAGTCTTTTGGATGAACGGTCACCAGACCGGCCCCATCATGGGTGACAAAGAATTGAGCTGACACAAGTCCAAGTCAGCACGGGTCCAGCCCACTAACTAATTATTTATTTCACGCCTAAGCTCGTAGGCTAACATTTAACCAAGGTCCTGTTGATCTTTCAAATACTGCCTGATGTAGAGCGGGTCGCGGACAATTACATGGCAAAGATGGATCAGAAAAGGCCTGGTCGGTGAAAGAAGTGATCTGGACCATCAGACCTTAAATCAGGCGTATCTCACAATCCGGGATGAGTTAGCCAACTATATGATTTTGGGGTAGAACGAGCTACTTTAGCCAACCAACCCGCCGCAGGTTGCGACTCTGGTATCCGCCCCTGATTTGATCGTTTCCCTATTTCATGTTTTATAAATACAAGTTTTAGTTTGCTTATAACTCTTCATCCGTTTTAGGAGTTGCAACGTGAAAAGAGCTTATTAATTAGGGGGCGGTTTAGTAAGCCAAATAGACACTTACTATTTTTGGCCGAAAACTCTTGCACTAGTAGACTGATCTATAAATAGTAAGTTTACTATTTATAGTAAGTCGCGAATTCTAGCCCTAGTTGTAGTTTGATTCTCATTTCTTTCCCATTGCTTAGTACCCTTATTTAAAGGGTTGTGAACTCGTTTTTATGCATTCATTAATCTTTTCAATTTATTTAAATTTATTTCTATTTTCTGCTTCTTTTCTCGTGGATTCGAGGTCTCGTGAGGAGTCCAAGAAGTTCCTGGATTGAATAGGTATCCTCTTGAGGAAGACGGTGCTCGACCTCACGTTCCCCACACCCGACCCGATGCGGTTTGGCTAGTGACCCCAACTAGCCAGCTAGCTAGTTTCAAAGCCTTTTGGTATCCGCTATAATTTATATGTTTTATACACTCTTTCTATTCACTTTGTCAGCTTATTCTAGGGCATAAGCCCAAAAAATGAGGCTGATCTTATTTCACGCCGATGCTCATAGGCTAACATTTAACCAAGGTCCGGCCAACCTGTTGAGCTTTCAAATACTGCCCCACACCCGATGTGGTTTGGCCAGTAACCCCAACTAGCCAGCTAGCTAGTTTCAAAGCTTTTTGGGATCCGCTATAATTTATATGTTTTATACACTCTGTCTATTTACTTTGTCAGCTTATTCTAGAGCATGAGCCCAAAAAATGAGGCTGATCTAGATCTCAGGTGGACCACACCACAGGAAAACAGAAAAACAGTGTTGACTGAATGTCTATCATTAAAAAATTCTTAGGCCACTGTAATGTTTCTTTCTCATCTTAACCTATTGACAACGTCACAGAGAAATTTCGATGAAAGTACAAATATGAGCTTGATCCAAAACTTCTGATGCAGAAAAAGTGTCAATGCATGGTAAGCATTCAATCCCCACTGTTTCCTGTTGCATGGTCCACCTGATATTTATTGCATGGTAAGCATTCAATCCCCATTGTTTCTTGTTGTGTGGTTCACTTGATATTTATATCTTCCTCATTTTGAGCTCATGTCATAAAGTGAGTTGGCAGAATGGATGAGCAATAGGGATAAAACTGATACATCATAGGGGGACTTACAGAGCTTGCGACGCCAGCCAGTTGACTGGTGTTAGGTCTCTAGCCAAACTATATAGCTGCTAGTGTACCTCACACCAGCTATATAGCTGCTATATTGATTGTAAGCAAGTTTTGTGGGTCTCATCATGATGTATATGTTATATCCAAACCATCTATCTATTTGGTGAGCTCATCTTAAGGCTTAAAAAAAAAAAAAGATAGATCTAACTATCAAGTGGACCACACTACAAAAAGCAGTGGTGGATTGAACGTCTACCATTGAAACCCTTTTTGGGGTCATAAAAGTTTTGGATCAACATGAAATTTGTTTTTCTTCTTAATTCAGGTCTTTATGACCTTATGAACAGATTGGATGGAAAATAAGTGGTATGGTTGGGCATAGTGAGCCCAACTAATCGTTTAATTGTGAAAATCATTATCTCCGCTGCTATTTGTGGTGTGGTAAGATTGGATGGATTATGCTCTAAAATAATCTCTAAAAATAAATGAACAATGTAAATATAATAAATACATCACTGTGGGGTCATAACTCGGAGAGGGGGCGTGGATTGGATACTGTGCAACCATTTTTAGAGATTGTTTGATGGCATAATAAAGAGAATAAGATATATCTAAAGTTCAAGCGGACCCCACCATAGAAAATAGTGGGGACAATGGTGGACATCCACCGTTCAAAACTTCTTAGGGCCATTGTAGTTTCCAATCAAGCTCATATTTTAATTTTCACTTCATCTATTTCTATATTAACTTATGAATACGTTGGATCTCAAAAATATATTACGGTGAGCCTTATAAATGTTACAATGGTGGGTGTGACTGCTCCCACGATTTTCTGTGGTGGGTCCACTTGAAATTAGATCTATTTCATTCTCTTTGTAATGCCATAAAAGGATCTCTAAAAAGGGTTGGACGGTATAGATACAACACATGCATCATGGTAGGGCCCACAGAGCTGGGTGACGCCACTTTAGTAGGGATTTGGCTACTGACCTTGTCAGTATCCAATCCGCGCCGTCGGAGAGGAGTGTAGTGCTTGTCTTCGCACGACACGTAGCCAGGCTGGAAACCCCCTGCCACCTGAGACCTGATCCACATGTCTCTATTACAGCCTCAACCCTAGCCAGGCTGGAAACCCACCGCCACTCCTAGGTTCCTATGTGTAGCGCGAGTGAAGGGACGCGGATTTCCTGCGGAAGCCTATCATAGGAAGTTCCTGCGCTGGAACCCAGGTGGGACCAGTGTGATGTTTTTGAGAAATCTTTTACTTATATTTGTACCGTGAGTTTATTTTAAGAAATAATGCCAAAAATGAATCCTATCCAAAGCTCAAGTGGGCCATACTAAAGGAAAGTGTGGTTAGGAAAATTTCTACCGTTGAAACCTACCTGGGTTCAACAGGAATGTTTGCATGCCATCCATACTGTTAATAACTTCATTACTATTGGGATGAACCGAAATCACAAATATTAGTATGATTTAAAACTTATGTGGCACACGGATATTTCAACTGTGGAAGTTCAATTATCACGTTTTCAGCCTACTTAGCTTTGGATATGGTTTATTTTTGGCATCATGACCTAAAATGAACTTACAAAACGGATAAACGGGGAGAATTTCTCACAAACATCACAGTGGCCCCAACGTGGGTCCCGGCGCAGGAATATCCTGTGAAAGACTTTCGCAAGAAATCGGCGTCCCAGGTGAAGCTTTTGATTGCTGCGGATTCGCTGGTGTACCACGCACCAGATATATAGCTGGTGTAGGTACGATGTCGTGCGAAGACGAACGCTGACGCTCCTCGGGCTGCGAGTTGTACGATCGGTTAATAAGAGATCAATGTTACATGGCCCTACCGTGATGTATTTATTATATCTAAACTGTTCATCCATTTTTTTAGATCATTTTAGAGTTTTATACAAAAAAAAAAAAAAAAAAAAAAAAAACAAATCATATCCAAAGATCGACTGGACCACACCCCAAATAGCAGCGGGGATAATGATTTTCACCGTCCAAACATTCGCAAGGCCCACCATAAAGTTTATTTTCCATCTAATCTGTTGATAAGGTCACAAAGACATGGATGAAGAGGAAAACCAAATTTCATATTGATCCGAAACTTCCGTGACCCCAAAAGGGTTTCAATGGTAGACATTCAATCTTGCACTGCTATTTTCATTGTAGTCAAGTTGATAGTTAGATACATATTATTTTTCGTCTCAAGCCTTATGACGAGCTCGTCAAATGGATGGACAGTTTGGATATGACGCATACCTTATGATGGACCCACAGAACCGTCTTACTCTTTTTCGTAACTGGCCTGCAGATGTTAAAAAAAAATATATTTTTTCTTTTTTAGAAATTCAGCTTATATTGCGCCTTTTTTCAAGCAATGCACATGCATTTACATAATTGTATTAGTGTAGTGGCAAATAAAGTTGAAAGCAATAAATTGCTTAAAAGTGAAATATATTGATGAGACAAACAATGGTAGTGAAATAATATCATTTAGAATATAATCACTACAATATCCAATATAAATTCTACTTTATAAATCATTATTGTCATTATAATGACATTGATAAAAGAGGATGATACTAGTGAAATAATATCATTTCAAATATAATCACTACTATCTTGAATGTAAATTCTACTTTATAAGTAATTATTGTCACTATAATATTGTTCCAGCTATTTGGAGTCGTCTTTACGGAATCACGTGACACCAAGAACCCTATTTAGGGCTTTACCCTCACCTTGGTACAAGTTTTTTCTACTACAGTTCTGAGTCTTTCATCGAGTCACTGGGAAATTCTCCTTCGAGAGGGACTCGATTGGGCAGTTTGACTTGATATGGCAACGCACGATGATTTAGATGAGACACTCTCTTGGTTCTTTTTTTAATTTTAATTTTTTTTTTTTTAAGATAAAAAAATGGATTAACTATCAAACCTTCCTGAGTAGAGGCCTTCAACCAGCACATTATGCACTGTAACTATTTTATATATTTCTTACTTAACCAGATGTTTTGAAGGAAGAAAATAGATGGATAGAGGCCGCATATGTTTATATGACTTATTAAGAAGGCTGAGGTATGTTATTTAGCTGTTATTTTAAGGAGTGCTCATCTTATTAGTATAAAATATTAGTTTGCAAGAGGGTTACAACAAATAAAACTTATGTTACAACAAGTCTTACCTCCCTAACAAGAAAAAAAAATAAAAAAAAATAAAATAATGTAGACTTCAACTTGCAAAACTAAAACAGCATCCCAAACAAGCTTTTGCATCTGATTCTTGTAATTCTGTAATTTTTAGAAATTCTAAAAGCCTAATTGAAGAACGTATTTTGAAAAATTAGTGAAAGATAAAAGAGAAGAAGACATGGATTAAAGAGAGTTTTTTGGTGAATCAACCCAAGGCTGGGGTTTTATAAACCCAGATAGGTCACTTTGATGCCCCTCATGTCAATTTGAACAGCTACATGCCTCTTTCGGCTGCTTCTTGGTAGTTTGTCATATCAAGGAATTTGCCTCGGCAACATTTGAATTCATCCAACGGTTAATAAATAGGGCGACGTTGCAGCGCCAGTGCAACTTGGATGTGTGCAATTTGTGGGCACAAGGGATTCCCTTATTTCTCTCCCTCTAACCACCTTTTCTTACTCTTCTTTTTAGAAAGTAAACAAAGAGTAATTATTTTGTTCATTTTCAAAAAGTTACTTTTTGAGTTTGAAATATTAGTAAACTATTTTCAGAAAACTATACACTTTATTTTGAAAAACACCAGTATGTTTTAGTTTAGTTACACAATACCAAGTCTACTTGATTAATGACTGGGTCTAGTCATTGAGTCAAGTTCTTGTATCTTTGAGCCAACTTAATTTCTACACTTTACCTCAACTTCCACCTTAACCATTGTTCCTCTTTGAAGGATGATGGTACCTATAAGAGGCTCTCCCTTAAGGGTGAGAGTGAGGTTTGGAGGTAATCAGAGTTTTTGCTTATATATTCCACTTCCGTGCATGCATATCTGAGGTTGAGAGAGATTCTCATAACTTTTTCTGTATTCTTATAATCTGTATTCTTATAAAGGGTGTTATGGAGATATTTCATATGGGGAGGGTTTCTTGAGATTCTCACCTTAGCGTCGTAGATTCAACGTTTCTGGGTGGAGGCCACCTTTTCAACTTTGGTTCTACTTTCCAGTATCCTTTTTATTGGAACCATTTAAAAAAATCTCAATCCTATATAAATTAAGGGCTTGTTTGGAACATATGGTACTATACATAAGCTACTTATACCTCAAGTAGCTTATCTTGATTTCTACTTGTTTAGCTCGTAAGTATGTTTGGTAAATAACATATTAGCCAAAAAGTAGAAAAAAAGTAGTTTTGGCTTCTAACGTCACATCAGTATTTATCCTCAATTCTATTTGGCCCACCCTTGATATTCATCTTCTACTACCATGTGGGGCCAACCTTTGATGTGGACCATTTATTATGTTGGGTCCATTTTGGTCCTGCCTTTAATGTGAATCATCCATCTTGTGTGGGGCCTACCTTCAATGTGGACCATTCATTATGTTGGGTCCATTTTGGCCCTACCTTTAATGTGAATCATCCATCTCGAGTGGGGCTTACCTTCAATGTGGACCATCCACCTTACGAGGCCCACTTTTGATGTAGGATATCCATCATGTGGGGCCTTCCTTGGATGTGGGCCATCCATCATGTCGGACATTGGATATTTAACGTAATGTAAAATTTTCATACTAGACCCTAGCACACACGTGAGCAATAAGTAGTTTCCTTACTGCCCACTAGCTACTACCGAACCCTCGATCAAATCCATCTTCACATGTAATCAGAGGTCAGAAATGCTTTCTACCTTTCGATTAAGTTACTTGGTGTTAGATCCTATGAATCTTACATGAGTTTTGTTTAATTGATTTAGGAATTAATGTTTTCCCCTAAAACCCTAACCTTAAGTGCGATTGGGTCAAGCGAAACCCTATTAAGGTGTGGACCATTTTTTGTAGGTTTTCTTTTATCAACCATTGATAGTCACGCATAATGAATCATCGTCATTATAGGGATTTCATATGCTACGATTTCCAGACTTGCTTTGTTATAGTAACCTTGACAGTATTTGCTGCTTGGTTGACAAACATACTCAATGAAATGCTAGCTTAAATGAATAAAATTCTTGATTTTAGAACTTGTCAATGTGTGAGATAAGTTGTTGGATATTAATTTGATTGTATTGGTTCATATGTATGTGCGATTGGTGTACCCTATTGTGGCACAACTTTGCTTCATATGTATTTCATGTTTTGAATTATCCTCATTGTGGATCAAGCTCTGTAAATTATTTAAGTGAGCAAGGTGGCCCACCCCAAACTTGTCTGATCGACTAAGGGTGCACACGAACGACCGACAATAGTTGGAACTATACGGGATTCTTTTCACCCAATGTCGGTTTTGTCGGGATTCCCTATAAGTCGATCGGATTAGTCTAATGCATGACTGATCAAGTATATGCCTGTTATTGAATTACACCCTATTGAAATATGAAATACTACTGTTACCACTGATATGAGTGATGAGGATTTTCTCCTCATTGCTGGATTCGATGAAATCGAACCAGTTTCGATATCATCGATAATTGTCGGATTTTTCACCGCTGGTCGCTAGACAGTTTTTGTCATGTTCCAATATCATCGACGGACTTTCGATGATATCGAAGGCTGTCATCGAAAGACCTTTGATGACATCGATAATTGTCAGAAATTTTTACCCCTAGTCGCTGGACAGTTTTGGTCCTGTTTCGATATCATCGAAGGACCGTCGATGATATCAAAGGCTGTCATCGAGAGACCTTCGATATCATCGAAGAGTTATGCATATACGATTGCGGAAACGCAGATTCTGCGGAATTTGTTTCCTATTTTGGTTCTACCTCTTTCTATTCTTATATAAAAGGGTGTATGCAGGATTGAGGTGTATTCCAGGGTATTCTAAGTTTCCTAAAGGTACTCTAAGAGGGCTTAGGGTTATCAAAGGAGAGAGAGAGAGAGAGAGAGAGAGAGAGAGAGAGAGAGAGAGAGAGAGAGAGAGAGAGAGAGAGAGGAAGCTTGTGGAAGGGAGATTCTGCTCGTAGAGGTGATCTACTTCGTAGTCCACGTCTCAGCACTTCTACGTCCTCGTGATCGGTGATATCCCTCTATTTTTCATTATTCTCTTATTGTTTATCCACTCCTCCGTGAGTGAAGAAAGTTTGATCCAAGCGGTGTGTGCTTGTGATCAGTTGTAACATTCTGTTTTCTAGTGGATTGTTGATCTGGACGAGGTCCCGTGGTTTTTCCCTCTTTGAGGATTTTCCACATAAAATTCCCTGGTGTTGTATGGTTTATGCTTTGATTTATTTCATTGCATTATTATTCCATAATTCTGGTTTGTTCTTGGAGGCTAGATCCTAAGGTTTTATGCAAGGCCCCCAAGTCAAAGCTAAGTTCATTGAACGGGTAAGATCGGTTTTGAATTATGGAAGGTGGCTCATCAAGGATGATCAACCTCAATGGTTCTAACTGGACCATATGGAAGGCTAAGATGGAGGACTTGCTTTATTGCAAGAATCTATATTCTCCAATTTTAGGCATATCAGCAAAATCCAAGGATATGTTTGATGATGATTGGAAGAAGATAGACCGAAAGGCGGTGGGGTTTATTAGACAATGGTTGGACAATTTCGTATTCTACTATGTGTCAATGGAAACCTCAGCCGCTAGCCTATGACTAAAATTGGAAGGGCGGTATGAGAGGAAGACAACCAGTAAAAAAATCTTTTTGATAAGGCGACTTGTCAATCTCAAGTTCAAAGATGGTGGTTCTGTGGCCGAGCACATGAATGAGGTCAGCAATATAGTGAACTAGCTCTTCGCTATGAAGATGGTCCTGGATGATGAATTGCAGGCTTTGTCATTGCTTAGTTCATTGCCTGATAGTTGGGAGACATTGGCGGTATCTCTAAGTAACTCCGCGCCAGATGGAAAGATATCCATGGAACAGGTAACCAGTTGTCTCTTCAATGAGGAGATAAGGAGGAAGTCTCAGGGGTCTACCAGCAAGAAGCCCTTGTGACACAGGAACGGGGGAGAGGAAAGAACAGGAAGGGTGGGAAGGCTCGAGATAAATCAAGAGGCAAGTTAAGTAACAGAAATGATGTTAATTGCTAGAATTGTGGCAAGAAGGGTCATTACAAGCATGAATGTCGTGGTAAGAAGAACGACAAGAAAAGAAAAGGTAAGGAGAAGGAAGATGAATCATATTTCATACAGTTGCTTCAGATGGCGACGTTGTAGTTATTCTTTCAGCAGATCACGATATATGTCTCGCGGCTACGAGTCTCGAGAGTTTCTTTTCATGTGACTCCGCACAGGGACTTCTTCATAAGATACAAGTCAGGTGACTTTGGAACCGTGAATATGGGGAATTCTGGCGTATCAAAGATCGTAGGGGTCGGTGATATTTGTGTGAAGACCGATGTGAGCTGCACATTGGTTCTTAGGGATGTGAGGCATATCCCAGACCTTCGCCTCAACTTGATGTCGACGGGAAGGTTAGATGATGATGGCTATGAAAGCCGGTTTGCTGGTAGGCACCGGAAGCTTATCAAGGGCTCGTTGATCACAGCTAGAGGAAAGAAGTGTTGCACCCTTTACAAGGCAAGTGTTAGTGTGTACATGGGTGGGTTGAATACAATAGAAGATTTTGCTATTGACATGTGGGACAAGCGTCTAGGCCACATGAGTGAAAAGGGGCTTTAGCTACTAGCGAGGAAGCGGCTCCTTCTAGACGTGACAGGTATACCTCTCAAAACCTATATTGATTGTTTAGCAGGGAAACAACATAGAGTTTTATTTGTTAAATTTGCTTCTCATGTTAATAAAGTGCATGCATTAGATTTGGTTTATTCTGATGTTTGTGATCCTATGAGGACAAAAACCTTGGGTGGGGCATTGTATTTTGTCACTTTTATAGATGATGCATCTAGGAGGGTTTGGGTTTATGCTTTGAAATCCAAGGACGAGGTCTTTGGTGTGTTTAAATTATTTCATGCTATGGTCGAGAGAGAGACTGGTAGATCATTGAAGTGCATCCGCACTAATAATGGTGGTGAATACATTGACGACTTTCATGAGTATTGTAAGTTCCTGGGTATACGGCATGAACAGACGGTTCCCAAGACCCTCCAGCATAATGGTGTGGCTGAGCGAATGAATCGCACCATTGTAGAGAGAATCATATGCATGTTATCCCATGCGAAATTGCCCAAGACGTTCTGGGGAGAAGCAATGCACACGACAGTGTATTTGATAAACAGTTCTCCATCAGCCCCGTTGAATGGAGAAGTACCTGAGAAAGCGTGGACTGGACAAGATCTATCGTACAGTCATCTCAGGATGTTTAGATGCAGGGCATCCATTCACATACTAAAGGACAAGAGGTCCAAGCTCGATATGAAGATCAAGCAGTGTGTGTTCTTGGGGAACGGTGATTAAAAGTTCGGTTACAGATTGTGGGATCCGACCGAGAAGAAGCTCGTCATGAGTAGAGATGTGATTTTCTTTAAAGATCAGTGTAAAGAAGACATTGGTAAGCCAGAGAAGAACCAGCCTAGTTTAGGTGAGCTAGAGGACATAGATCCGGTTATTCCTCCCGTGGTGCCTAATGATGGGGGAGTACAACAAGGTGAAGAGGACGAGGGAGTTCCTTCAGAAGATGGACTAAAGGAGCAGCCCCCACTTGATTCACCTGTTGAGCCACAGGTGAGGAGGTCATCTAGGGACATACAGCCGTCCAAGAGGTATTCGCCACATGAGTATATTATGTTGATTGATGGGGGAGAGCCAGAAGACTATTCTGAGGCTCTAGCCGACGAGCATAAGGGGGAGTGGTTGAAAGCTATGCAAGAGGAGATGAAATCCTTGCATAAGAACCACACCTATGATATGGTGAAATTGCTTAAGGGCAAGAAAGCTTTAAGCAACAAGTGGATGTTCAGAAAGAAGGTTGAGCAGAAGAATTTACAGACGAGGTTCAAGGCTAGACTTGTAGTGAAAGGGTTCGGTCAGAGGAAAGGTATAGACTTCGAGGAGATATTCTCACAAGTGGTGAAGATGACATCCATACGGGTATTGCTTGGGTTGGCGGCTAGCATGTATCTAGAGATAGATCAGTTAGATATTAAAATTGTCTTCCTCCATAGTAACCTGGAAGAAGAGATCTACATGTACTAACCAGAGAGGTTTGAAGTCAAAGGCAATGAGCATATGATGTGTAGGTTGAGGAAGAGCTTATATGGGCTGAAACAAGCTCCATGGCAATGGTACAAGAAGTTTGACTCGTTTATGTTGAAGCATGGGTATGATAAATCTGAGTCGGACCATTGTATGTTCACGTGCAAGTTCTCAGATGGTGATTCTTAGTTCTGCTGTTATATGTTGATGACATGCTCATCATGGGAAAAAACTCAAGAAGATCGACAAGCTGAAACGGGAGTTGGGTAAGTCATTTGCGATGAAAGACTTGGGCCCAGCTAAACAGATCCTAGGAATGGAGATAACCCGTAACGGAAGCAACATGATGCTTTAACTGTCACAAGAGCGGTATATTAAGAAAGTCCTAGAGCGGTTCAATATGAATGCAGCGAAATCGGTTAGTACTCCACTAGATGGTCACTTCAGATTGAGCGACATGCAGTATCCCAAGACGAAGGCAGAGGTGGAAGAGATGCAGAAGATATCTTACGCGTCAGCTATAAGAAGTTTGATGTATGCTATGGTGTGTACATGCCCAGACATAGCATATGCGGTTGGTGTTGTCAGCCGGTATCTTGCCAATCCTGCCAAAGAGCATTGGGCAGCGGTGAAGTGGATACTGCGGTATCTAAGAGGCTTATCCAGGTTGAGCTATGCTATGGTGACGGAAAATCTGTGTTAGAAGGCTACACAGATGCAGATATGACAGGTGATATAGACTCCAGGAAGTCTACATCGAGGTTCATGTTTACGTTGCAGGGGGAGCGGTATTTTGACAGAGCAAGCTACAGAAGGTCGTAGAATTGTCGATGACAGAGGCCGAGTACATTGTAGTCACAGAGGCATGTAAAGAGATACTTTAGATGAAGAGGTTCCTATAAGAACTTAGCCTGAAGAAGGAGCAACAAGTGGTCTATTGCGATAGCCAAGTGCTATACACTTGATCATGAATCCAAGTCAGCACTCCAAGTCGAAGCACATAGAGATTCGATATCATTGGATCAGGGATACTTTGGAACAGAAGGTGTTACAGCTTGAGAGGTCCACATGGACAATAATAGGTCAGACATGATAACCAAGGCTTTGCTCAAAGGCAAGTTTAAGGTTTGTAGAAATCGGGCTCGCTTGAAGAAGGTGGATTCCTCCTGAGTCGAAAAGGGAGAGATTTGATGGAGATTTTCTCCTTATTGCTGGATTCGATGAAATCGAACCAGTTTCAATATCATCGATAATTGTCAGATTTTTTCATCCCTGGTCACTGAACAGTTTTGGTCCTATATCGATATCATCGAAGGACCGTTGATGATATCGAAGGCTGTCATCGAGAGACCTTCAATATCATCGAAGAGTTATGCAGATGCGATTGCGGAAACACAAATTCTGCGGAATTTGTTTCCTATTTTAGTTCTACCTCTTTCTATTCTTATATAAAGGGGTGTATTCCAAGATATTCTAAGTTTCCTAAAAGTACTCTAAGAGGGCTTAGGGCTATCAAAGGAGAGCGAGAGAGAGAGAGAGAGAGAGAGAGAGAGAGAGAGCCTGTGGAAGGGAGATTCTGCTCGTAGAGGTGGTCTACTTCGCAGTCCACGTCTCAGCACTTTCTACGTCCTCGTGATCAGTGAGATCCCTCTGTTTTTCATTATTCTTTTATTGTTTATCCACTTCTACATGAGTGAAGAAGGTTTGATCCAAGCGGTGTGTATTTGTAATCGGTTGTAACGTTCTGCTTTATAGTGGATTTTTGATCTGGACGAGGTCCCATGGTTTTTATCTCTTTAAGGGTTTTCCATGTAAAATTCCCTGGTGTCGTGTGGTTTATGCTTTGATTTATTTCATTGCATTATTATTCCATAATTCTGGTTTGTTCTGGGAGGCTAGATCTTAAGGTTTTGTGCAAGGCCCCCAACAATGAGTCCATTAATGAGCCGAGTATGGTGGTATGTGACACTGTGTCTCAGTGTCGTTTGTTGGCCTATGCTAGGGTGACGAGCCTTCCCATAATGACTAGTGAGCATTAATGGAGGTATCTCGCCATATCACAATAGGATAAATAGCTGTTGTTAATATTGGTGACAAGCCTACCATGTTATTATAGGAATCGGGTGACGAGCCTTTTCACATTGATTTAGTGTTTTCTAATAAGCCCTTACCTATTTGTAATTGTCATTGGGGTGACGACCCCTTACCATTATAATATCTATATCAATTAGGCACTTGGGTGATGAACCCTAAATTAGATTAAAAGATACTGGCGAGGAGCCACAACGTGCTGCAACAAGCCACATGATCCAATTAGCGACTTGTAATATAATAGTGGTATCTTAACTTTACCAATTTACTCTTTGAATTTGGATTAATAAATACTTGGCTAATCATGCATAATGTTGGTGATGAGCCACATTATAATAGGATAGATATATGATAATTAACTATGTTGATAAAAAACATTGAAGTTGTTGTTATTCCCGTGCCATGCATTTGCATATCATGTCATCCATGCATATAGTAAATCAGTTTAGAAAACTGTTTGTTTTGTTATGCTATTATTAATTGTGCTTGAATATGTTGATAACAAGTGTAACTTAAGAAAATTAAACCACCGAGTTAATCACTCACTCTCACCTAGGATGATGTTTTAAACACCAACTATACAATGTTATTGATGTAGGTACCACCAAGGACAATGCCTTAGATGAGACCTATGTGGACTCTATGAAGGAGTTCTTGTATTTTTAGACTTCAAATGGGCGGATATAGATCGACACGTTTTATTGTCGGTACGTTATTTTTGGAGTGTTAGGCGAAAACTTTACACTTTATACTTATTCATTTTTTTTTACTTATATATTGGAATCCCCAACTTAGTGGACTTCGTTGTTTGGATGGATGTATGTATATTTTGGATCATTGACCCCTAGAATATCAGAGATGGAGTTCATGCGTGACCCCTAAAATTCAGGGCGTTACATTAGATGTGGATTATCCATCATGTGGGGTCCACCTTTAACTTGGGTCGTCCATCATGCGGAGCCCAACTTAGAAATGGGACATCCTGTATACGAGCCTTGCCTTGGACATGGGTCAATCATCATTAGGTGCCGACGTTTGATGTGGATGGTCCCCATGTGGGGCCCACCTTAATATGGGTCATCCATCATGTGAGGCCCACAGTTAATGTTATTGTACATCATGTAGGGCCCACCTTCAATACCCACTGCCCATTATGTGGAGTCCACCTTTGATATGACCCATCTATTATGTGGGTCTCCTCTTTGATGTGGGCCATCCATCATGTGGGCTAGCTTTAGATGTTGACCAGTCATCATTTGACGTCAACCTTTGCTGTGGATTGTCCATTATGTAGGATCCACGTTGATGTGGGTCATCCATCATATGGGGCCCACCTTCAATGTCCATTGCCCATCTTGTGGAACCCACCTTTAATGTGGATCGTGTAACAACCCTAAATTTTAATGCATTAAAAAAATTTAAAATAAGTATTTAAAGATTTTATTTTTAAATAAAAAATAAAAACAAGTCAATATTTGAGTTGGTAAAGACATTCTTAATTGAGAAAGAGGTTTAGGGATCAATTCTTGAAGTAGTAGTAATAATTTTTATAAAATCAAATTTCATAAAAAAATTCAAGATAAGTTTATTTAAAAAAGGGATATAGAGAGGTTTCTGCTTAATATAAAAAAATAGGAAGCTCTGGAGAATAAGGTAAATGAGATTCTAAGAAGGCTTAATTAGGTAAGTTCTAATCGTTAGATCTTTGTAATTTTTTATTATGTTGTTAATTTCTTCTTGATCTATACAATGGATGGTGTGGATCATCCATACGATCATTGTATAGGTGTGTAGAGTCAATTTTAATAAAGTGATGATTTTATGATTTCAGATCTGGTTAGTAATATTTTAGGAATAAATTAAATGGATGGAATCTAGTTGTGTTAAGATAGATCTGTATGGATCATATGATCCCTAAGACCAAAATATAGAAGGGCCCAAATTTTCAGATCAGTCTGACCATCGAATAGGCCACATTAGTCAGATCTAAAAGTGTTTAATAAAGAAATTTTAGATTTTTGTGTAAGTGTTGGTATCACTTGGCGTAGAAGGTCGAGATGAGCCATTGGTATATGTGTGGTTAGATCCACACCATCCATCTAATGTGCAGAGGCAAAACATGGTAAGACCTAAAGAATCTAGATGATCCAATCATCCGTGGGCCACCCCGATTAATTATTTGACATTTAATTTCATAATCTTAAAAAGAAAATCTAAATCTTAGTAATTAAATTTAATAAACATATGATTTAATTATTTGATCATTTAGGGTTTGGCCACTTAGGATGTATATCAAGGTGGGCCTCACCATATAAAATAATTAGATGAATAATAATGTTGTTGATATAACTGATAGGATCTCTGAATTCAAACCAACCGATTTACCTTATGGATTCTACATTATCAGACTCAGGTGGGTAACCCAACTTGTCTTATAATTTATTAAAATTAAAATAAATCGTTTGTGATTATTTGATTGATTGATATATTAATTTGAGTATTTTGTTATGATAATTGTACGCTAAATTCATATGTGAATATTCTGATTATGACAACTATGCAAAATATGAAAAATATACATTTACATATCATCCATCATTCATTGCATTTGCATAATGCATGGTTGATTCTAGGGGCCTTCCCTAGAAGAAATGTCGATCCTGGTAGAGCGTTACTAGATGCGGGCTATGCCCAAGCCTACCGAAAGGTGGAAGCCTACCCAACGGGTGGATGTGGGTTAACGACCTCCAACCCAAGCAGATGGACGATCATCCTATCTAATACATTCATATACCATTTGCATTCATATAATTGTACATACATTTTTATGTTATTTTAATTGCTATGATTATGAACCATGCTAGGTTATTTCACTAAGCCTGGCTAGTTTACATTTTTATTGATGAAAAAAATGTACAGAAGAGCTATTAGCAAATGATGCGGCGCAAGAACCGGAAGGATTTACCGCACCTGAACACGACCCATGTGAAACGTGGTCATACTTATCTGAAGATGAAGTGGTGACATTAGACAATTTCTGATTATGTGATTTATTTACTAGAAGAGTTTGATTAGCATATAATGTATATTGGTATTGATTTTGAGATTTTAAGAAATTGTTTAAATTTATCTAATTGAAATAATGTTAGTCTAGAATAAATATATTTGTAGTATGATGATATAATAAATGAACGATTTTTAATATTTATATTATTTTAAGAATCGTCAAGATTTATATATGTCTGGTTGATTGGTGTTAAGTGTTATGTATTTGTGATTGGAGTTGGGGTGGAACTTAGACTGAATGTAATTATCACCTCTGATTAAACTGATTAAGAAATTAAGTTAGTACCCTTTGTGTACGAGTTACGAACTGAAACTCGGGTCCTGAGGGTGCACACTCTGTACTCGAATTTCAGGGCGTGACAGACCGTCCATTATGTGGGCTCCACCTTCAATGTGAGTCATCCATCAAGTAGTGCTCGCTTTGGATTAAGGGCCGACCTTTGACGTGGACCACCCATTCTGTATGGCCCACCTTAATGTGGGTTATTCATCATGTGGACCCACCATTAGTGTTAATTGTTCTTATGTAAGGCCCACCATCACCGTCCATTGCTTATCTTGTGGAGGGAAGTGGGTTGCGTCCCTGCGTGGACAGAATCGGTCACAGCAAGGTTCAGTGGGGCCCACAGTGATGTAAGGGTTTTATCCATGCAGTCCCTATACTTTCTAGATTAATTTTAGGGCAGGAGCCCAAAATTGAGGCAAATCGAAAATTCAAGTGGACCATGTCATAAGAAGCTGTGGTGATTATGATGCCCACTGTTGAAACATCCCTAGGGCCCATGGTAATGTTTATCTACCATCCAACCTGTTCTTAAGATCACATAGATTTGGACGAAGGGAAAATATAAATTTCAGCTTGATCAAAACTTCTATGATTCCCAATAAGTTTTTAATGGTGGGCATTCAATTCTCACTGTGCAGCCTACCTGAGCTTTGGATTTGTTTAATTTTCTTTTTATCATACCATAAATGATTTGGCAAAACAGATGGGCGGTGTGGATAAAACCTATAAATCACAGTGGGCCCTACCTCTGATGTGAGCTGTCCATCCTGGGCCTCACCATCGATGTGGGCTGTCCATCATGCGAGGCCATCTTTGATATAGACCGGCCATCATGTGGAATGATGAGAGAGTAAAAAAGCAAGAACTTTTTACTAATGGCTATAAATAACTTTAAAATGCTAACTTACTTTTGAAAGGGTGTTTACTAAATTAACTTAATTTTAAAAAGTAAATTTTTTCACTGTCAAAAGTTTAATAAAAATAAAAATAAATAAATAAATAAATAACTTTACACTTGTGAGGTGGTATACAAACAAGGCCACTCAACACTTCTCTTTTTTCTTTTCTTTTTTTCACGTGTTAAAGATAATTTGAAATTGGTTATGACACGCAGAATTTCTATATGATGATACGAAATATTATTCATGAGTTGGTAGTTACACCCTCGTATTTATGCAGACATCCACTGTTTTTACTTTGGTAATGGAGTCGTGATTATTCAACTGCAAAAAGAAATGTAGGGGTGTATGCATGGAAAAAACATCCTTGTAGATATCATTTTCGATTTTATTTTCTAAAATTTTATCATTAGACTCAAAATGGTCTGAAAAGCCCTAGTACTCAACAAGTAAAGCACCACCATTCTAGACATGCGTGCACCATTCAACAAGCAACGATTACATTATCCTCAATGGAAAGTCATGCAGAGCATCCTCCCTCTTTTCTTTATACAGTAAGATCCAGACCATTGGTTTTACGGGCCCAATCATACAAGGACCATATCCCAGAAATCATGTCCTAAATTTAAGATCCTATCCATCCAATCTTTGGCCTTTTGAATTCAATGAGAGTTGTTGCAACAATTATTCATTAACCATCTATTTGCAGGTGTCCCATCAAGAATGGAGTACTGAACCAAGGGACCCACCTACCCAAACTTACAAAAACTGGAATATACCATATATACATTTAGTGTTGTAATTTATTTATTTATTTATTTGGTTTAAACCAACCGAGTTGGGTGTCTTTCTGTTGTTGTTTTATTGCCATGACTTCTGACATACATGGAACAGGGAAAGTACTTTTCACGCACAGTTTTCTTAAAAGCTTGAGCCCTTTAATAGAACTATGTATGATGGAGCATGAGTGAGAGTGTGTTAGTGTGCCATTTCTCAAACATGCGCTCGTGTAGGGCCCACATTGTATATTTTCTGATCATTATTTATAAGTTGTGAATTTTGAAAACTTAGTACTTGTCTGTTTTAATTTAAATGTATTTATGTGATTGATTTTTATTAATAATGGATTAAATGCTGTAATTGTTTTTAGATAAATGTTTTTCTCTTTTAGGGCCTGTTTGTTTTTAACAATTACTGTAGTAATGTGATCTAATGTTATGTAAATAGATAATGATTATCACTACCATGATAGTCCAAGTTAAAGCTGTATGTAATAATTAGAGGTGTACATGAACCGAGCTAGCTCGGTTAGCTCGCTCGACTTGACTCGAAAAAGCTCGATTCGACCCGGTTCGAAGCTGAGTTTGAGCCGAGTCGAGCTGATTTTTTGAGCTCAAAAATGAGTTCGAGCTAGCCCCAGCTCAACTCGACTCGGATCGAGCCCATCTCGAATCGAACTCGGATCGAACCAGTTCGGTGACTCGGTTACTTTGATATTGATGTTGCTCACCAAGTGTTTGATGAAATGACTCAAGGAAGTGTGGTTGGTGGCAAGGAAGGTATGTATATGAAACTATTACCCTTTTTCTCTTGATTGTTATGTTGCTTAGAAGATGTTTGATTAAATATCTGTAAAACCATTGCTGCTGTATCAAATGCAGTGAGATTTTAAAGGTGCAGTATAGGTGTTTGTGAAAATATTGCAATGGCGAACTCGACTCAATCTTGTCTCGAATTCGGCTCGAACTGGCCTGAACTACTGACCGAACTGAGCCAAGCCGACTAGTCAGGCTCAAGGACCGAGCTGAGCCGAGTTCGAACTAAAGTCAGCTAGCGGCCGAGCCGAGCCAAACTGAGGCCAGCTCGACTCGGTTCGACTCAATGTACACCCCTCGTAAAACCAATGCTACTCTCGGAGCTTTAATTTTTTAACTTGCATGCAAAATTCTCATTGTGATTAAATATATATAGATATAACTTGCCTACCTTTTGTTATATCCACGACATTCATCCATTTTGCAATAACATTTTAGGGCATGACTCCAAGTATCAGCTTCATCCGACACTTCCATAGGCTTTAGGAAGTTTTCAATGGTAGGCGGTCAATCACGACTTCTTTCTATAGTGGGGTCAATTTCTGCTTTAGATGTGGCTTATTTTTTTCTCATTTCATAAAACGATCTTGTAAGATAGATAGATGGTGTTGATATAACATATACATCATGATGGGCCCACAAAACTATGCCACTTTAACGCACCTATGTCCATCCAAGTGGGTTGTTATTCGACCAATTATTACTATTATTTGACAACTTGATTTATACAATTGACCGCGAGAAGTAACAGTAACAATGTAAGTTTTACACCACATTACTATAGTATTTCAAGAAACTATAACAGGCCCTTGGGTATCCCAAATGTGCCAAATCTTCCTTCTTTCATTGTTTTGTCTAATTCCACCGTTGTATCATCTAGATCGATTTGGCCGTGCAACTAAATTGAATTGTACACAAATGTTGTAGTTTTACTTTAGAGACTTTTTGTTAATTGGAATCACTTGTACTTTAGTGGTGTAGCACTAGTCCTAAAGGTAGTGACCTGGTCATGATCTGCCCTTAACCAGCCCTAGGCAGATTCAGACTCTCAGCACGTGATCTCCACCAGTAAAAAGAACCCTCTGCAGTCATCACTCATCTCCACACCTGTTCAACTGCAAGATTGTTTTGCTATCTGCGATCCTTTCAACATGCTATATGGTCGAGATGTAATTCCTTTCGAAACAACGGTGAAGATGTGGAAGATTGTCACCGCACTTTCTTACAAACCCCTTTTTACACTAGAGGAGTTAATGATGATCTGGCAGCCAATGATCCTTCACAAGCAGCGCACAAAAATTATACATGCTGCAGATATTAACACAAATTAAACGGCTAAAAATACCAAGTAGTTTAAACTCCCAAAATTAAATTAGTTGAACAATCCTAACCTTTGATTAATGGACTCATTTGCTGAAATAAAACTTTTGATATTTTCATTTCAAGTGCCCAATAAATGTCCACCAATAGCATAGTTATACAATAAAAAAAACTAATAATTTTTGGCTTATGATGCATCTAAATTGGGACCCTTAATTTGGTCTGTTTAATTTGAGTTAATTATATTTGCACAATTCAATTAAACACGAGGTCATATGTGTTATTGAGGGCTTGTATTTGATTAACATGTGTGATTATAAAAGTGTGGGTGTGCTAGAGTCGTATTGACTCAATGTTTGATTGAACGCTAGTGCCCCTGTGTTGAGATGGACCATTTAAGACCGAAGGCCCAACCACCTTTCAACTACCGGTTGTAATAGCGATCAAGTGATTTGCAAAATGGTAGGAGTCAGTCTTTGGCTTTGTGGATTTTTTTTGCTTTGTGTCTTAAGAGCTTGTTCTTTCATCAATAATTGAAGGCAATGTATTTCTCAATTGAATAAAGATGGAATTGAAAAGGTCTAAAACAACACTGATTATTTTATTGATTTATGATTGATGCTCATTACAATTAATAGAGTAACAAATAAAGTAGAAAATAAAATAAAATGAGAGATAAATACCTGAACCGCTTGTATGGATAAGCGATCTAGGTAAATGGTATTGAGGGTCAAATATTGCAAATCAGACCCCAGTTATTACCCTAATTTATGAACATGGTACGGTTTAACGGCCCGATTTAATTGCGTTTGTGATGCAAGGTACATTTGCAAACGTAGACTACAAAAAGATGCTAAAAGCTGAGATTTAATGTTCTGATGACACCAAGGCAAGAGACGGATTCCAGGGGACCAAGATCAACGCCAGAGATCTAAGAAAGCTGAGGAACTGAAGCTCAAGTGGCCTGAAAGTCAGCCAGAATGCAAGATCACAGGGTTTTCACCATCTGATCGGCTCCGAATTTCATACATGGTCTGAGGACCATAAATTGACCGTACACGTCAATTTTCATCCATTGGAGACCTCTAGAAGCAGCCCAACAGACAGATCGTCCCCGTAATTCCTTAAGTGGGGCCCACTTGATACATGGATATGCTTCAATTCTCGTCTCAACCCTTTAAATTAAATGAGGAGATGGATGGATGGATGGAACAGATTGTCTTCATTGGCATCAGAAATGGGCCCCATGTGCAGGAGCGTGTGCACATGTGTCGTGCACTGGCGAAACACCGAATGAGCAATAGTCGGTCAGATTGCGCTGACCCGACTCCTGCTCAGATTCAAATTCTAATCTCTGTTTCAAACAGAGCCTTGCGATCAGGTGCGGGTGGGCCACCATCATCATCCAGTTGGATGATCCGAACCATTCATTGCCTTCAGAGGATCAAACCGACCGTACGACGGCCTGTTTCCTGATGTCTTCAGATGCTGCATCTACACGAAGGTTTCAACGCATAATGGATGGTGGAGCACAGAGATCGGTGGGTCACACCAAAACTTGTCCAAAACACGTCATATCCGAACGGTTTTTCGGGTAGAATACAATGAACGGAATGGATTTCATAACTGACGTTGATAGTGGGCCCCGCCATCAGAACAGTGGAAGAATGCGCGGTCGCTGTTCGTGCGTCCGTGAAATCCGGCAGCCGTGGGTCCCACTATGATCATGATCGTCGTCGGATCGGTGATCCGAGCCCTCCATTCATTCCAAGAAGCAAAACGGACCATACGTATGGAGAATCTCGTTTCATGCACGTGTATACGGGGAAACAGGTTCCACAACATCTAACGGATGGGAGATCAGAAAATCAGGTGGGCCGCATCAGCAGCAATCCAAAACAGGCCCTCTCCAGATGGAATTTTGTCACGAGTCGAATGAACGGAGTGGATTTCTCAAAATAATAAAGAAGAGGCCCCCACCAGCGCCACAGCGAAGAGAGTCCGCAAGCTCTGTTTCGCAAAACCGAGAAAACCGGCCGCTGTGGGCCGGTTTTGTGATCCCGATCACGTTCGGATTAGTAATCCGAACCGTTTAATGTGTAGGTGATCGAAAAAAACCCCAGGGACGTTGCAGTTTTGGACGAGATGCAAGAAAAAGTGGAGTTAGGAAGCCCGATTCTGACGGTGTAAAAGAGTTCTGTTGATTCTGCTTTGTACATGCGGTCTTCGCAATCGACTCCATCTCGGACTCTTGCAGCTTCTCCACAGACGGGCTTGCTCTATAAAAGAAAGGGAAGGAAGAAGAAAAGGGCTATCTTTTGCTGGACGTGGAGGCAGGGACAGAGGGATAGAGTGCTATTTTATTTTATTTTATTTTATTTATGTTATTTTTTTATGTTATTTTTTTAGCCCAACCATGGTCGGCTAAACCTCTTAGCTAGGGCTAAGAGGTGAAGCTTGTAGCATGATTGAGACGTTTGCTTGGCTTTAATTAATATTTTGTGGAATTCTTATGGATTTTAGTTATGAAGGCATATTTTTAGTTTTTAATGGTTTGTTGTGACTCGAATTACAACGGATCTGCGATAGCTTTAAGTATGTTTTTCCTATTATTGAGATTGTGAAATTAGTATGACCTGTTGTTCACCATTGTCCCATGGGCATGGTCGGGTGATGGAATTCTTCCTAACTTTCACAATTTTCCTGTGATTGACTGTGGGTTTGGTAAATTGCTGTTGTTTGCCATTGTCTCCTGAGCATGGTTAAGTGATGGGATCACTTCCAAATTTACGCCAATCATATTTGTTGATGATTTGATCCATGAGACATTCAGAGATCTGACAAATTTCTTCTCACCAACTGGATAGGTTATGGCTCTAATTCCAGTTGTGTCCTTGAATCAATACAAGGTAACTTTCCAATTGCTACAAGTGGATCCTTAGCACCCTAGTTCCCACCTTTATTTTTCACCAGTTTAGATACATATTTTACCATTAATTCTCAAATTCACTTGATTTAGATTTCATCTTAGGCTAGTTCTAGTTCTAGTTAGTTTCAGATTACGTACAGGTTTCAGTCCCTGTGGATTCGACCTCGGTCTCACCGAGTTTATTACTACATCACAACCCTATACTTGGCGAGTGAACAAGTTTTTGGCGCCGTTGCCAGGGACTGATGGCTACGATTCTCTGAAAATAATTGGTTTTAGAATTAGATTAAGATTAGGATTGTACTAACTTTAATTTTAGATTTTTCTTTCTTAGAACTAACTTTCCTGTTTTGTAGGGTCTTTGATAGATTGTCTAAATTGGTAACTTCGTCCTAATTTCTCTACTTTTTCTATTTTTTTTTAAAGATTTGATCTTATCTCTTAGATACTGACTTGAGTTGTTTTGTTTTGCAGGATCTTAACATAGGAACTTCTTATTTGGTAAACACCTTTCTAACTTCTCCTCTTACTTTCCATATTGTTGTAGGATCTTTTCTCTTATTTTATTCTAGGATTAGTCTCAGAGTTAAGGTTCTACCATGGAAGCGTGGGTACGTGCATACGCTGAAATGGATAGGAGATATTGGGGAATGCCTGAGGGTTGTGGAATTCAACGAATACCTCAAGATTTCTCTCCATCAAGAACAGACATTGAGAACCGACTAGAACGTTATGTTCCATCGGTTAATAGGGCTGTATACGATCGTAATTATGGGAATGAGGATTATTATCAACCATCATACTCTCCCATGTATGATCAGTATGACTATAACCAGTGGAACCATCAAAACTGGAAAGATGAACCAACAACATATTGTAATAATTATTCTCTTGGATACCCTACCTTTGAGATCCAACCAAAAACGATCCAAGAGAACTCATTTCAGCATAACATGGAGTGTCTTGCGAAAATTAGAAAAGCAATGGAAGCACTCAATTTGCGCCTCGAGAGGATAGAGGAAGCTCGCTCATCCCAACTACAATCCAATCCAGAAATACAATGCCAGGAAAGTGATCCTCACTCGCTTTTGACGAAATCTGGAATTTGGAATGAGGAGTTGGATTCCATTAATGAGCATACGGTTCAATTCCCTGATGAGTCGATCTCAATGACTATTCAAAAGAATGGGGAAGAGACATGGTTGTCTTTCAAATACAGTGATGATGACACACTTTCCTTACATGACACACAGGATCTCAATGATGAGGTTGAGGTTAGTTTATTCGAACCTCAACCGAATTTAGAATGTAAGGAAAGCAACCTGAATCAATTTCAAGATTGGTCCAGGTCAATGATCAAGACGGATACGAAGTGATCGGTCATAATGAGCCACTCCCCTCACCTGACATGTCTGATTTAAAGGTGGAGGACGAGCCCCTTACAACTGACACTTCTAACTCCTGTGAAACATGTTTGGACCACTCCTCTGAATCGAATGATGATATGATTCGGGAGATGGACGAGCTACTCGATACGACTCTAGAATTTGAAACCACGCAGTTGAGGTCACCATCTGAACTATCGAATTTTGACGATTCATCGCCTCTTCTGAGTAGTATTAATGAGCAGAGTCCGCACATCAATACTTCTTACACTGACCCTCAATCTGTCTATGCAGTCTTAATCCGTTTACCTTTAAAGACGATGGATTCCTTGGGCGGATCATCACGAGCTCTAATATGGAACATAAGTCACACTAACCGAATTTCCCAACTCTGTGGATGATTGCTTGCACACTTTCTCATGATAAGAGACATAGTGAATGCCTTGTAAGAGAACATCTCGGTAGTCATCACTGACCGAGAGAACCCTTACTCTGCAGCCCCTCCCTCCCTAGATCCTCATTGTTTACCATTAAGGGAGGAGGAGCTAAAAATTGAACCGAAGCTTGAAACTTCGGAATGCATTGAGACTACATTACTTTCTGAGAATTTTTCTGAATTTTATCTATGTGTAGTCTCTGATTCACCATGGGATACTAACGTTGAAACTTCTTCTGTTATAAGTGAATCATATATACTATGGATACCTCAAGCACTTCAACGAAAAATTTCTTATGAGGTACATAAATTTCTCTGGAAAGTCATGCTCCAGGGCGTCCAAGCCTATTGCAAAAATGGCTTTTGGATGATCCTGTTGAGAAATCTACTGAGAAACTTATTAAGATATTGGCCGGAAGAGGAACCTTGCGGCATGATCGAGTAGCTTTTTCCTGCTTTCATAGGACTAGAGTAGTTTGCTTTATGTTGTTTTAGGATAGATAGTAAACTTAACGCTCCTAGGAGGCAACCCAGCTTTTCATTTCATTTCTTTTTCATAGTTAGTTAGTTTAATATTTGTGGGTAACATTACTGCAAACCCTCACGAGACTACAACTCATCCACTAGGGGCAACCTAGGGGTTTAAAGGCTTGTTGCATACGCTAAATGCAATCGAGAGCACCTGCGAAAGTGGTATGGGTAGGATTTTATTTTTGTTATTTTTGTGTTGTTTTCTCTCTCGTGCTAACCGGCTTCCATGCTGCGATCTCTTGAAATGTCTCTCTCAATTCATCATTCAGGTACTATCTTCCCATCACTTCACATTTACTTTCGTTGTCCCATGTGCATTGCATACTTATATCTTGTACATTGAAGACAATGTAGATTTTAGATTGGGAGTGGGAGATTAGGTTTCCTAATCAGTGTTTCCTTGGTCTTGAGCAAAAATTGTGAAAATTTTTAAAATTTTTCTGGACTTTCTTGTGAATTCGAAGTGATTTTAATAACCACATTTGATTTAGAATTACAAGATATGTAATGTTAGATTTCTGACTCTTGGATTCAGGTATCTATTAGATTTCACAGTTAAGTTTGAATTGTTAATCCATAATTAGAAGTTATAAACATTGCTTGAATCATGATTTCACATGTCACATCTCGCTTACACATTGAGGTTTTAGTCGATATTGAAGGATTAACTTGATAATCACTAAACATGAAAGGAACCAGCCTGAAAAATTTTAGCATCGTTATAAAGAAGAATTGAAAGGGTTGGGCGAATAATCTTCACCATAGGTTTGCTCCCTATAGGTGTAAGTTTAATTCTCCATGGATGATATGTGAAAGGTTTAGGTGTACGGTCTTCACCATAGGTTTGCTCCCTATAGGTGAGGATTGTATTCCTTTCTTGGCATTACTAAAAAAAAAAAAAAGGTAAAAATATCAAAGGCTGAAAGAAAGAAAAAGAATGATCTATGAGGGACGCTTTGGTTTAGGTTGTGGGTGTCCAGAATGCTCTCGTGGTTACCAACGTTATCTTGGAAAAAATGAATTGAATCTCAATGTTGATAAGCCGAGATTTGACTATATACTCATGGAACTCAATGTTTATAATTTTTCTAATTGATGGATTAATACTTTGAACTTGATTATGAAGTCTATCATGCGCTTGCCTCTAGGAGAAATTTATGCGTAACATTCATGAATCTTAGATTTTTAGTATCTGAATCATTCTTCAAAAAAATATCACTCGAGTTCATGGAAATTGTCTTGTAAGTCTCAACTTATTTTCCGCATGCTTTGCTCGGGACTAGCAAAATGCTGGTTGGGGGTTGTGTTGAGGGTCAAATATTACAAATTAGACCCCAGTTATTGCCCTAATTTACGAACATGGTACGGTTTAACGGCCCGATTTAATTGCGTTTGTGATGCAAGGTACATTTGCAAACGTAGACTACAAAAAGATGCTAAAAGTTGGGATTTAATGCTCTGATGACACCAAGGCAAGGGATGGACTCCAGGGGACTAAGATCAATGCCAGAGATCTAAGAAAGCTGAGGAACTGAAGCTCAAGTGGCCTGAAAGTCAGCCAGAATGCAAGATCACAGGGTCTCCACCATCTGATCAGCTCCGAATTTCATACATGGCCTGAGGACCATAAATTGACCGTACACGTCAATTTTCATCCATTGGAGACCTCTAGAAGCAGCCCAACAGACAGATCATCCCCGTAATTCCTTAAGTGGGGCCCACTTGATACATGGATATGCTTCAATTCTCGTCTCAACCCTTTAAATTAAATGAGGCGATGGATGGATGGAATAGATTGTCTTCATTGGCATCAGAAATGGGCCCCATGTGCAGGAGCGTGTGCACATGTGTCGTGCACTGGCGAAACATCGAATGAGCAATAGTCGGTCAGATTGCGCTGACCCGACTCCTGCTCAGATTCAAATTCTAATCTCTGTTTCAAACAGAGCCTTGCGATCAGGTGCGGGTGGGCCACCATCATCATCCAGTTGGATGATCCGAACCATTCATTGCCTTCAGAGGATCAAACCGACCGTACGACGGCCTGTTTCCTGATGTCTTCAGACGCTGCATCTACACGAAGGTTTCAACGCATAATGGATGCGGAGCAGAGTGATAGGTGGGTCACACCAAAACTTGTCCAAAACACGTCATATCCGAACGGTTTTTCGGGTAGAATACAATGAACGGAATGGATTTCATAACTGACGTTGATAGTGGGCCCCGCCATCAGAACAGCGGAAGAATGCGCGGTCGCTGTTCGTGCGTCCGTGAAATCCGGCAGCCGTGGGTCCCACTATGATCATGATCGTTGTCGGATCGGTGATCCGAGCCCTCCATTCATTCCAAGAAGCAAAGCGGACCGTACATATGGAGAATCTCGTTTCATGCACGTGTATACGGGGAAACAGGTTCCACAACATCTAACGGATGGGAGATCAGAAAATCAGGTGGGCCGTGTCAGCAGCAATCCAAAACAGGCCCTCTCCAGATGGAATTTTGTCACGAGTCGAATGAACGGAGTGGATTTCTCAAAATAATAAAGAAGAGGCCCCCACCAGCGCCACAGCGAAGAGAGTCCGCAAGCTCTGTTTCGCAAAACCGAGAAAACCGGCCGCTGTGGGCCGGTTTTGTGATCCCGATCACGTTCGGATTAGTAATCCGAACCGTTTAATGTGTAGGTGATCGAAAAAAACCCCAGGGACGTTGCAGTTTTGGACGAGATGCAAGAAAAAGTGGAGTTAGGAAGTCCCGATTCGACGTGTAAAAGAGTTCTCAGAACGACTCCAAATGCATGCATGCGGATGAAAATCTTCGCAATGACTCCATCTCGGACTCTTGCAGCTTCTCCATCGACGGGCTTGCTCTATAAAAGAAAGGGAAGGAAGAAGAAAAGGGCTATCTTTTGCTGGACGTGGAGGCAGGGACAGAGGGATAGAGTGCTATTTTATTTTATTTTATTTTATTTATGTTATTTTTTTATGTTATTTTTTTAGCCCAACCATGGTCGGCTAAACCTCTTAGCTAGGGCTAAGAGGTGAAGCTTGTAGCATGATTAAGACGTTTGCTTGGCTTTAATTCATATTTTGTGGAATTCTTATGGATTTTAGTTATGAAGGCATATTTTTAGTTTTTAATGGTTTGTTGTGACTCAAATTACAACGGATCTAAGGATAGCTTTAAGTATGTTTTTCCTATTATTGAGATTGTGAAATTAGTATGACTTTGTTCACCATTGTCCCATGGGCATGGTCGGGTGATGGAATTCTTCCTAACTTTCACAATTTTCCTGTGATTGACTGTGGGTTTGGTAAATTGTTGTTGTTTGCCATTGTCTCTGGGCATGGTTAAGTGATGGGATCACTTCCAAATTTACGCCAATCATATTTGTTGATGATTTGATCCATGAGACATTCAGAGATCTGACAAATTTCTTCTCACCAACTGGATAGGTTATGGCTCTAATTCCAGTTGTGTCTTTGAATCAATACAAGGTAACTTTCCAATTGCTACAAGTGGATCCTTAGCACCCTAGTTCCCACCTTTATTTTTCACCAGTTTAGATACATATTTTACCATTAATCCTCAAATTTACTAGATTTAGATTTCATCTTAGGCTAGTTCTAGTTCTAGTTAGTTTCAGATTACGTACAGGTTTCAGTCCCTGTGGATTCGACCTCGGTCTCACCGAGTTTATTACTACATCGCAACCCTATACTTGGGGAGTGAACAAATGGTCGCAAGATATGACAAAAAATATTTGATCTTCCAAGTTAGAACTCGGTTGATTGGGATCCGACAACAAAATGTTATAGCTAGACATTTATTCTACTCCTAAGCTAGCGTACTATAGTGATGGTGTTGGACAATAGTGATCTAATTTAAGACTAGGTTAAGATGAAAGATAAATACATAATGACATGGGTGTGTACTAACAAGTTAACCCAAAAAAAAAGAAGATAAAAGGTAAACACTATAAAGATAAATTCTATTTAGCGTGGGCCTCGAACTCTTCATCGCATTCTCCTTTTACCCTCACTGTGTTTCCTCACTATTTCAGGATCTTTCATAGCCACAACACTTATATGATCTTTCCACAAGAGATATTTGTAGATCTAAAACCATTTTTAGATCTCTTGCCATGTGGTCACAGAGATCTGTGAACGTTTAGGGTCTCGCTGGACCCTGTTGGGTAACCAACCATTTTCAATTCTCCTCCTATCGCAAATATGAAGATCTTTAAATCTGATGGGACCAATCTCATTGGATTCAGATTAGGACCCAATCATTGGTTTTCTTCTTAGATATTTGTTCGATCTTCGAATCTTCGTAATCGCCGCGAGAGCTCTAAATGTCTATGAGAAGATCTTCCATTTTGAAAATATTGTGAGAGACAACTTTATGAGAAGATCTCCCATTTTGAAAATATTGTGAGAGACAACTTTGTCAAGCATAACCGAATCTATAATAGTGTCATTGCCTTGGTGGGTGTTTTATAGACTTACTAGGCACGTCGCTTCGGTTACATGTAATAGGGTTGTGTAGTTCGTCGCTTCATTTCCTCTTAAAACGTAAGTACGGTTCTATGCCATTACTTTTGGCAAGTAACATGTCACTAAAGGATAAAAATGTAAAAGATATCCTTAGGCGCATGTATGATTCTGTCATTACATGTAGCAGCATCTTATTAGTCCATGAGGACATGTAAAAAACAAGTGTAAATTTGCACACGAATTGTATAGTTTCTTAGTGTGTGTCTATCATCCATCACACTCTACGTGAGCATCGAATCTTTCATCCTTACTCTTTCTATATTGCTTGCATGAAAGGTCATTTTTGCAAGATTCTTTTGTTTTTCTTTCTTTTTTCCCTTTTTAAGGATGTGTCAATTCATTAGCACGTTCACTCGCCTCTATAATTTATTTGTGAAATTGGGACCTGACCTTTAATCAATAGCCTAATTTCCCTAATAACAAAATGAGAAATAATCCAACGGTTCAGTGCACGGAAGCCTTCCGATGCACCTAGTTGCATTTGGACTTTCCCCTCAGCGTCCCTATATCTTGACCGTCCATTAGGTTGGGTTCACTCTTCTTCAGCTATTATGCAAACAGATGGTCTAAACATCTGTGAATGAACCTGAGCTATCTTGTTCGTCCACCTTTGAATGCCGCTGAATGGGCGGTCTGGATCATCTGGTAAGTATTAATTTTTCGAGGCAGCCTATGAAGAGAGAGGATTGAACCCAACAGATGGTCATGATATATGATGTAGACTGGACCAATCCAAAAGCAAATGTGTATGGAAAGGATAGTACCATGCAGTTTGTGTTTCATTTTTTTACAAGTGGGGCCGTTAACTAAAAATTAGCTTGTTAGCACTCACTGCATTGTTAGCCACCCCCACTATGGGATAGATACCAAGACCTCAAGTATTGAAACAAGGTATCTCCACTCAGTCTACCAATTGAACTATGAATCAGGGTGTGACATTTTAAAGGTTACAAATGAAAATATCTTGCCCCATTTATTATTATTATTATATTTTTTTTTGTTAGCTTGTTATTACACCCACTGTCAGTTCACACTTCACTGTTAGCCACCCCCACTAGGGAATCGATACCAAGACCTTAGTGTTAAAACAAGATATCTTTCACTCAGTCTACCACCTGAGCTATGGATCCCCATTTTATTTCAACAAACAAGTGTACAAGAATCAGAGGTTAAGATGATTCAAACAATACGATTTAGCTAAGTGGTTTCCACAATTTATCCAGTTTAGCTTGAGTTACGTACATCGTGTGTCATTTCTGAGTGCCGATCTACCAAGTGTCAAACACAATCAGAGTATCAAGTAAATCCAATCTCCATAATTGAGGGTTTTGGTCTAGATGGCCCCGTATTGAGACCTAGCCATGGCAGGAGCTTGCATGAATGATACTTAAGGATTTGTAGTCATGAATATACTTTTTAATTTTTTAGAGGATGAAAATGCCTTTATGCCATAGTTGCGCTTGCTCTCATCTCGATAAATGAAATACCTTTCGAAAAGGCACGTGGGCCTCACCAAAAATTGAAATTCGGTCCACCCCTTGGCTGATCTGATCTGTTTATTTTAATCGGACAATCGGGAACCGAAAAAGAGTGTTTTTTCTATTTTCTTTTTAAAGTTCTATGTAGCCCACAATTACACCGATGTTCTATGTTAATTCTAAACTATTTTCTCATGTGTAGTCCATCCTTTAAACTTAGGCCGATAACAAGAAATTGAAACTCCATACATGTGGAAGGGATAGATTTGCTTCAAGACAACTCAGTAGGCCCCACAACAACCTTAGAACACATATTTCATCTTTTTTAAGACAAAAATGCACCTTTGCAATAGCTGCAACTCATACCGCGTTACTTGTCTTAGAATGAGAAAATGGGTTTGGAACAGGTATTTTCAGTCCTACAAAAATAAGAAGAAGGCCCACTCATTACTCGATTTGATCTGTTCATGTGATTCGGGGCTCCCTAGGTCATTGGAAGACATTGATTTCATCTTCATCCGAGACCATTATGGCTATCAATAGAGATAACAGTGATCTTTACTCTTGGAGTTGTTTCCTCTGGTGTGGTCTACCCCTCATGTCTTCTTCCCTCATTTCTAGGGCCATACCTTGGAATTCTTTCCTCTAGCTAATGGTCGTACTGGATTTCAAAGGAGATGAATCGTGAATCCTAAAGAAAGGGTCCCAAAAGCTATATGAACTCCAAAAAGGCCAATTTTGGTAGCATTCGATTTTTTATATTTTTGTAGTTATGTTGGAGAGGGGGGAGTACCAACCTTGAAGGTAGTTAAGACTATTGTGCCACCCTAGGGGACCCACTCTGGCAAGCAGCCAATGTCATTCCATCGATTTTCCCTTGACTTGTTCAATTTTTATTTTCACAAGAAGGGGTGTTCTCCCACAACAGTTGTCCCTTCTGTGGGTCCCACCCTCATCATACCCTTCCTTGGGCAACATCGACAGAAAAGTTGGTATAACATCTATTGTGCATCTTTCTTATCCACTAAAATGGATCCATTCCAACGTGGATCTCATCAAAGCAGCACAATAGAAATCTTGAAAAAAACACACACCAGAGATAAATACATGAACTGAGGATGGCGGATATTCATTGAGGACCTCCGTTATTTTTTTGGATGTTCGATATTCATAATGGTCTGCTGATATTATTGCTAATTTTCACCTTATACCGCTGATATACACTGTGGACCACTGATATTTAGCTTGGACCGCCAATATTCACTGATATATTGCTCGTGGATCGCCAATATCCACAGTGAACATCAACGGTCCACAACCAATATCAGCATAGAAGAACCAATATCGGTGGTCCAAGCTAAATATCAACAGTTTACAATATATCAATAGTCCACTATCAACATCAACAGTACACAGTGAATATCGATCCCTTCGAAGGTGCAATTTTTTAGCGAATATGGGTGATTCACTATGGTGATCCTAGTAGAAATGCACAACTTATATCCTTTGAAATGGTAACTAAAATTTGATTAGATTGTTATACTTATTATAAGTTTACTAGTCATAGCTTTTTTCTTTTCAGGTGCATTATGACTCTCTGGCTCATATGCTGCTATTATAATGGAAAGCTAGTATATGAATGAGGGAATTGGTCTTACAAGGGTGACGATTCTAAGATGGTCATTGTGAGTAATGAAATTAGATAGGAGGAGCTCATATCCAATGTGCATAAGATTATGAACATCATACACTCCTCTCTTTCACAAACTTCTATTATTCATGCCCACCAACAAAGACAAAACAAATTTTTAAAAAACTTACTTATGCTCACAATAGCTTTCACTTCAGAGATTATAGCCTGAAAATTTTTAAAAGAAAACTTCTTTTTACGCCTGAGAGTATTCTGAACTTCACCGGAGCTGACCAAAGTTTTTTTTTTATCATTGTCTAGAGAGTATAGACTCCAGCCATATAATTACCAATCATCGTAGAAGCTTCGGCTTCATGTGGTCCTAAGAAGTAAAAAAAAAATAATAATGTAGAAAGCAGGAAAAAGAAATGGCCAAATGGCCTCATGTAGCTTGGGCCTTATATTTTCAACCCATTCATATCTTTTGTGGGGCCCATTGGGTTATCTTGAAGCAAATCCATCTATTCCACATATAGGAGATTTTAATTTCATGTCGTTAATTCAAGTTTGAGGAAAAAACTCATCACAGATAGATCACACATGAGAAAATAGTTCATAATTAATGCAAAACATTGGTGTATATAGTTGTGGGTCATAAAAAACTTCAATAAAAAATAATAGAAAAAACACTCCCTCCAAGTTTATGATTGTCATTAAACAAAAAACACTCCCTCCAAGTTTATGATTGTCATTAAACGAACTAATCATATCATCTAAGGGGTGAGCCAAATTTTAATTTTTAACAGGTCTCATATGACTTTTCAAAATATCTTTCATTTTTGGAGACGAGCAGCTGTGACATAAGGACATTCTTATTCTCCAAAAATGAAAAAATAGATCCATGACTAGAAATTCTTAAATTTCGTTCCGGCAAACTCCTACCCCAGGCACGCACAGTACGGGGCCATCTGGACTAAAACCCCCCCGCATAATAGGGATCTTATTTTAATCCATGCGTGTCATTCAAATCCAAATGCACCGAATTTAACAGTCCAATGTTGTGTGGGGGCATACCCGTTTAGCGTTTTAAAACCATGTGGAACTTTCAAATGAGTTATTTGACATAGGTTGGCAGCACACGACGACCCATACACATGCACTAGCCACCGTACATGTGGTGTACATGAACTTAAATCCAAACCTTTCAAATAGTGGGATCCATTGTAGATGGGGCATACCCTCTGATCAATGGATGTTTTCTAAATTGCGACGGGGATATATCTTTCAGTTTAACCGTCCATTAAAGATTCACCAATCAGCCAGTTAGAATCATATGGCATGTGCACTTCTGAGCCATGAGTCATCTATGGTGGGCCCCCACTAATTTCGTGTTTATTTCGATGTAATGTGTGTGCCTGAATATGGATCATCATCCTCCGCAAGAGTACCAAAGTATTTTTTCATCCTACCTTCTACCGATTCAAATGGGAGCCACTACTTACACCTCATTCCCATGGCAAACAACTGTCTTGGTACAAATGTGTGCTATTTGATTCCAAAAGTGGTGAAGAAAAGGTATCTATAAATAACAGAGCGGGTGTAAATATCAAGAATAGTTATTTGATACTCAGGCTATGTACGACCCTTGATACGCAGGCACAATGAAACTGTGTACACGGCATCCATCAACTAAAATTGAACCGACTGAATTGTTGAAATCACTATGTCTATTTCATATTTCCAAAATCAGATTGTTTGAATAATCCTAATCTCTGATTTATGCAAACTTGTTTTTGAAATAGGTCCCACAGGATAGTTTTTATCATTAGCCGTCTAGTAAATAGCCACCAATCGGATGGTCACATATTTAAATGAGCATAATCTTTTTGTTCATGACAGATCTAAACTGGGGACACATTAATTTGGACAGTTTAGTTCAACTTACTTCCATTGCACATAGTAATTTCTAAGTGCATGCGCATCATCCATCACGCTATACCGGAGTATCAAAGTTTTTTTTTTTTTTTTCCTCAAATATCAATTCTCTTTCTTCTTTTTTTACTTGAAGTTTTATAAGCAGCAGGAATGAAGAAAAGAAAACAAAAACGCTAACGCGCCTAGTGTAGGTACCTACGGGGGCTACTTTCTATGACGTGGGGAAGCAACTTAACGTGCATGAAATCCATTCCGTCCATCAGGTGCACCAATAAAATTTTCCCTCGATCTGAAAAATCAGGATGATTCAACATTCAGGTGGGCCAACCCATAATCTAATACCCGAAACCTCTAAAATCACGTAGAATGGCCCACCTTAGTTTTTATACTGTTATTTTTAGGCAATTCTTAAATCCTGAAGAGAAAGATTAGATGAATGGATGGATTTCATAAAAAACCACGGTGGACCTTATACAGTACTAATGGTGGGTGTCCCATCGCAACTATTTCCTATATTGTGATCGTCATAAATATTGGATCATATTTATTTTTGGGAAACTTAGTTATCATGAGGAAAATTACATGATGGACGGTGTGGATCTCATGAAAGTTCCACTCACGTGGGTCTCATAACCGAAATTACCCCTGGCAGGTACCTAGTGAGAGGTACACTAGCATCGCTTGGAAAAGGAAGGAGCATTCCAAAGTGGGAGACAAGGTCTTTTTTTCGAAGGTCAAAAGGGAGGAACAAAGGGGGTCAGGAAGTACGAAAAGTTCCAGATAAGACCCCTCCAAAAAGTTACCAAAATACCCTTTTGTTAATATTAAAAAGGAAGCTGAAAATTGTATTTAATACATGGTACTACACCTACAAATTGTTAAATGATGTATTATAGTGATTGATCTGGACCGTCCAACTAGTGGACCTGGTGTTGGATGAGAAATAACTCAAACGATGAGATGACTGGAAGTCATTTTGTCCAATCACTATCAATAAAAGTTTAGAGAAACAATCCACAAGAAATTCCACATGTGGAACGGTTAGAAGAAGAAAATTGCTGCCACGTTTGATAGACGTCACAGCTTTGAGTTGGCCCATCAATTTAACAGTCCAGATTAAATAGTGATTGTTTGAGCTATAGGTTTGGTAGCATTTATTTAATGTACCCGACGTGCTCGTACCGGGCCTAGAATAATGATGATTAATGAGAAATTCTATGGGTATACCCTCTCGGTTGAGATGGAGGGTTTGATTGGGGTTAAATGTGCCAACGATGGACAGGATCACGAGATCCTGTCCATTCATCAGATGAATAACATCACTAAAATTCACTGATAATACAATTCAGGCCCACCTACTAATCTTCTGAGCAATAAATTCACATTGAATGTGGACCCTTGACTATGTTTCTCTAACAGCCCACTTTTCACATTACATGTGGGCCACTTGATTGCTATACCAGCATAGTTTGTTTTTAGATATGTAGTTATAAATAGAGGAGTCTCGTGATTAATGTACAGATTCCATTCACACGTGCCACATGAGTCCGTGCGGAGAGAGTAGGATTCATATGGCTACTCTCGCGTGTATCATTGAACGGCAAAATAATAATTACTTAAATAGTAAACGGCCAAAAGAAAAGAAAGGAAAGGAAAGAAAGAAAGGAGGTATAATAAAAAGGATATAAAAGGAGACGTTTTGACTAACCTTTGCATTCAAGAGATGATGAGCTCTGGACCCGAGGATACAGAAAAAATACTCGGGTTATGATCTTGCACAAGGGGCCATTGGTCAATGATCTACACCGTTGATCCTTTCTATAGCACATGAATGGAGCATACCCAGAAAAGGTTCCACACAAGAAGATCTTAGCCACTGATCATCTTGGACCGTTGTTCATTAAATGTACATTGTCTCTATTTCTCATCTTAACCATCAATTAAGAGGCCAAAAAGATCCGATCGCATACAATTGAGGAAGATGGTCCATCAAAATATGGCCCAAAGAACCAATTGTCTGGATAAAACAAAGCAAGAGTCCACGTGATTAAACTGAAAACCCGAGTACTTTGTAGATATCCTTGGGTGGAGGCTTCATTCATATAAAGGTGTTGATATATGTATGTATATAAAAGAAGATGTAGGATCGTCGTTACAATCTCTTCTCCACCTTTCCTTCTCACACTAAAAAGCAAATGCATCACCCCTTAAACCCTAATTCAAATGGGCTTAAATCACAACCTGGGCTTATGGGCCTTTCTCTTCTTCTTCTTCCTTGTCTTGCTCATCTCCTCCCTCCCTTCTCCTGCCGTGTCCCATCAAATCCGAGCCAATGCGAATGCTCCTTCGCATTTGTCAAGGAGATTTCAAGTGTACAAGATCAAGAACACAAGGCCTTACGTGTTGGATGAAGATCTCAACAAGAACAGCAACAGGAGGAAGAGGAAGAAGAAGAAGAAGATCAAGCCCTTTGAAACGAGGACTTTCTCAGCCATGCTTCCTAAGGGTTTCGTCCCTCCGTCCGGATCGTCGCCGTGCCATAACGACATGCCTGACTCGATCAACTTCTATTGTGACTATTCGACAACGAATCCATAGATCTCTCTCTCTCTCTCTCTCTCTCTCTCTCTCTCTCTCTCTCTCTCTCTCTCTCACATGAGATTTTCTATATTTAAGAAAGATTAGAAGGAGATGGTGTTTTAGATCATGGGTTTTGTTTCTCTTTTCTCCTTTTTCTTTTCTTTTCTTTTCTTGAGTTAGGTTGGTGATAAAGGGTTTGTGGTGAGGGCTTTTACGGTTGTTCTTTGTTGTTCTTCTTTGATTATGTAAAGGAAAATTTGTTCTTCTTGTAGCTATTGAAAATAACAGAGATGGTGTTGTGAAAATTAATGAAGATATACTTTTATCGAATTCTCTCTCTCTCTCTCTCTCTCTCTCTCTCTCTCTCTCTCTCTTCTCATTTTCTTATTATCAGTTCTTTATCTTCCATCATCTTCTTGTTCTCATAAAAAAATATATGCGATTTGTGTCTTGATATGATCCGATGTCCAAAACATTGAATGGGATTGTTTAGAATTCGAACGGAGTATCGAATGAATCAGAAGCATTTAACCATTCATTTTTTTTCACCATTTTAGCAGTGTTTCATAACCTTTAAAATCATTTCATTCATGAGATTCTATTTTTATTCAGGAAAAAAAAAAAAATCATCAATTAACTATACTATAAATTTACATTTTCCTCACATATTGTCTGGATTTTTAATTTACAAAGAAAAATCCATATCAAGGTTTCGAAGGACGTATAGACTGTAATGATAGATCGTATCAACGGTATGGATCAATGGATAGAAATGCCCAATGGGGCTGGTAGGACATGCAAAAGCAATATTTCGGAGACTCAAAATGATCAACTGATATGAAAACGGAGCTGTTTTCATTTTTGGGTTTTTTTTTTTTTTTTTTCTTTTTTCTTCTTCTTTTATTATAATTATAATAATTATAATGGTTTTGCTAGATGTGTGCCATGATACTTTGATGTATTGCATGTGGGTTTGCATCGTTTGAGGTTTTTACTTTTATGGGTTTTGGACATTTACGTAGCGTATACTCCATGCATGCAAATGGGCTCTCTCAACGATGTACTTGAGAAACCGGATTCTCTACAACACCCGTTGTACGCAGTGGGACAACATCCGAGATCTGTGGGGTCCATCATTTTGTGTTTATTTCTTCCACTCTGTCTATCCGGTGCGCCCCTACATTTTACTCACTGAGACTAAGAAGAAAAAAGAGGTCGATCTGCAATCCTGGTGGGGTACACCACAGGGAACAATGGGTGGTGACGCGAACCACAGGTTTGTGTATTCGGCCGAATGTGGTGTTTATACTCCATCCAACCCGTTCATCATTACGAGGATTACCAGAAGACCCAGTACTTATCCTGATCCAAGTTCAAGAGGGCCATGCTAGATGATATTAGAGAATTTAGTAGTGATTTTATATTGTTCCCGTGGTGTGGTCCACCTGAGTTTAGGATCAGTATAATTTTTGGTACGTACGGTGAACATGACAAGCACATCATGATGGACAAAGAGGATAGCGACACTCCCAATACAGTGGCCCGATAGAGGTGGGATGTTTTGCCCGCTGATGTGCAATTGGTGTTGTAGAGGGTTCCGGTCCGTATTTGTATCTCGGGGTTTTCAAAGCCCACACGCGTGTGCAATACAGCTAATGTATACCCACACATGTGGGTCCAAAATCTAAACCATCCATCAGAAGGGAACTACTGTATTGATGCCCTTGGCCCGAGAATCAGGTTGATTCACTGGTCATGTTGGCAACGGTTTGCAAAAAAAAAAAGAAAGAAATTGTACGGTTGTGAATACTTGAGTAACCAGTCCACCTGTTTTCAATATTGGGCCCACTTGTTCAGTTGACCAGTTTATGAAAATATCTAGAATTTCGGACCAATCTGATGGATGGATTAGATCTCAGACCTACATGCATGCCCGGTATGGTGTTCACATGAGCTGCATTGCACACGGGTGGGCTTGCAAAGCTCTTGAATCTCTTTCTGTCTTTGCAGGTACGATGTACATTACGAAATTCTCTTTCGCATGTATTAAGAGATGTTTTCTTTACAGGGATTCAGAAAGTAGCTTTTTTTATCATATGGTCCACAGTATAATTACTAGAAACTTCATACGAAGAAACCATTAAAGAAAGTCTCTTTTGGTTGCATTCTCTGGAAAGGTCTTGGCTTTGATACTCTGTAGAGTGTGATGTATGATAATCAGGCAAGTAAAAACTACTTAGAAATTGCTCATACAAGTAATTCAAATCAAACAGTCCGAGTTTTGGGTGCCCATATGGATGTATCATGAGCTATAAAACAAGATCATTTCGTAATCCGAATACTGGATTGGTGGGCATTTATTGGACGGTTAAAAATGAAAATAGCGTGCTCCGCACTTTACTCGGTCTAATTTGAGTTAATCGCTGCCACTATTACAACATCCATGTGTCTGTGTATCAAGCGCCAGATGCTGCCAGAGTATCAATATTAATTCCTCTTTAACTCATCAGTGAGTTGCTTATTCGCGTACAAGTGGTGATTCCTTATGAGATCCGAACCGATCGTCGGGTAGGAAATGCATTAGATGGGACCTACCCAAAAGTTACACAGAATCGACGAAGAAAATAGTTGATTATAGGAAAAGTCAACCGATCTAACTTTTCTGACAATCCTTTTTTCTTACTAGAGAATAATCTCCGAACCCAGTGTGAGGATTGTCGAGTTGGGTTGACCCGTTCGTGATGGGGCAACCTGATGACTGGGTCAGATCTGGTACACATCTACCACATAAAGAAAAAAGCAATTCACCAGATTCTAGGTTTATAACAAAGATACAAGCCTTGGTAATCTCGGAAACATGTACAAGAACACCTTTCTACAAGCTACCCATGCATGTACCAAAATGGCATACACGTGCGAGATCCAAGCCCTCCATCAGATGGATCCCATCATGAAAATAGTGTCTGTTCACTGATTAGTTGAGCTATATATATTCTACAAAACAAATGGACGGCCAACAATATTTCGCCCAAGCCATCCTTCTATTTCTAACATCATGGCCTGATTGAGGCACTGGACTGACTGGATCTTCAGGTAAGGCATCTACACTGTGAGACCCACCTGACGGATTGCTTTGATCTCAACCACATTTTCCTCGCTGGCACATTGGGTGGGGTGTATATGGGTTCTCTTGTACATACGTATGTGCTTAGCTAGCCTACAAAGATAAAAATTAAAGAAATGGTTATTGTGTAGTCATGGAATATGATTCCTACCTTAACCATGACTCTTCTTTTACTAAAGTCCCTCTTGGGACTCTATGGTTTTCATAGACTTGGGGAAGAAAATCATTATCTTTGGCATATCTTTTTTTTAATTATCTTATGCATATCAAGAAGCATTATCAATGCCTAAGTTTTCAAATTACATGATCTTATTTGAATCTTATTTGAGTGGGATTTTGATTATGTGTGCTTTATCCATGCTTATGATTAAACCTAATTGTTAAAGTGTTTGGGGAGAGATGCTCGTATCCAACTAGTTAACAATAATTTACTGTACAACCAATGGATAAGCTCCAAACAGTCATGTGTACGTGATATCCAACCATCCAATAGGTTGGGCAACCATGAAAATAATATAGTGAAAAAATCATCCCTATTCACTCATTAGGTGGGCCATAAAATTGAAAACGACGAATAGCTACTGATATATATAATATAAAAATGCAAGTGTGGCCTACTTGATGAGTGGATCAAACTAATTTTTTGTACAAAGTGATTCTCATAATAGGACCAACCTTTTGGATGGGTTGGATGCTACACACATATGACAGGATGAAAAGTATTCACTGGTTGAATGATTGTTTAGCTATCCAACCCGTTGGATATGAGCAGTAAGCATCTCTCCTGAATAGGGACCCATTTGAAGATTTTTATACTACACCTTGCAGCTATAGTAAAGCTGTGCATTCATCAGAAGAATAGCAAGTGCAAACGCGCGCTTGAGAAAAGTCAAGGCATGCGTGTCTTGATTGGTCCACCTGAGCAACGTGCATCTGGTATTGATCGAGAGATCCCAGTCATCTGGGTTACGTGGCTCCCTTGCTTACGTGGACCAATAGCTTTGCGTGCTCGGGTAGCTATTTTCACAAGCTCGAGGAGCTGGTTAGGATTCCTCCCAATCGATTGTTAAACGTTCTTAAATCCCTAATTATGGTTTGACTAGTTGACCAAAGGAGTCCAAGTTTCGAGAAACGGACCCGAATTTCCGGAGCCCGTGCAACAAAAGCTTGTGGGCCCACCGCGATGAACTGGAATCGTCTACAACAACTGGTTTCCACATCTGCATAATTCCGTGGAGCCCACCATGTTTTATATGTAAATCCGTCCCTTCACCGGCTGAGAACCATTATTTTAACTATACGTAGAAAAAAATCAACCCGATAAAATATCGGGTGGGACACACTAATGGAAATAATTTAAAACTTATCCTAAAACCTCTAAAGTTCACATGGTGTGGCCCGCCTGATATTTGTATTTAGCTGACATTTTTAATATTTTTACTTCATGATCATGAGTTGAACCTTATTTATAAGAGGTTTGATGAAAGATATACACCATAGTGGCCCTACATGCAAACCTATGGTTGGCATCTTATCCCAATTGCTGCCTGTGGTGTGGCCCACCTGGGTTTTTGAACTTCTGATTTCTGCCAAAAGTCTTTACATTGAGAGTGCAACCTGATGGACGGAGTGGATTTTACACGTGTCGTGATGAATAAAAACTCAAGGGGCCACACCACAGGGAAAAGTCAGAACGGGAACATTGATACATTCTAGTGGGCCACTAGAGTTTTGGATGAGCTGATATTTTGTTTTTGCCCATGTCTTAGTGGAACTCACTCTATGAACGTGTTGGATGGTATATAAACATCACGGTGGGCCCCTTGATGATTTTGATTATTGGCATCCTTGTGGTGTGGCCCACTTAAGTTTTGTATTGATCTTATTCTTGGGCTCACGAATTGAGCTGGTGCTAATGATGGAGTGAATATCACACACGTATCAATGCTTGGTGCGAAGGAGCTTTATGTCTCGAGGGTCTGGAAAATTTTCTAATTTAGACCATGTTTTAACTTTATGATGGCCAATTGGCATTAACATCATCTCTACTGTATACAACACATGCAGTGTTGGGTTAATCTTATTTAGTTGTGGTATTATTCTCTTCCAAATACATTGATGAAGGTATAGCCAACTTCCACTTTCCTCTTATTTAGCTGATCATTAGCATAATAGTAGGGATATCATGCAACAAAAGGTTTTTTAGACCCATTGTGATGACTGTATGACATCTACTATATTTATTGTGCTGGGTCATGTTAGTATGTCTGCTGGAAAACAAAGTAGATCTAAAACTTGATTATGACATTAATTAGAAAGAGTGAAAATGGGTTGCCCATCATTGTATCCCTCCCTCTTTGCGAGTAACTCAGATGTATGTAGGCATAGCCACATCCTTTCCCTCCATCGCTCCCCCCCTTTACCCTATTTTTCTCTCTGTGTGCGTTGCAACAGTGAAATTAATTAGTGGCTGTAACATTTTTTTCATCGTAGCACTATTAGTTATAGTGCTCATAGTTGTATTGGATACTTAGATTGTCCAATCCATTTATCAAGCCGTTCATTATGGCCAAGGCACATTTCATGTACTATATACAAACATTGCACCAATATGACAAATAATAACCATTTGATCATTGGCCTTTAATATGGACAATGAAGATCATTTACATAAAAATAGGATCCACGGGCATTTTGATCCTTCCATTTGTTAGGGTTGACAATGGACCTATGATTCTGAAACTCATTTCTATTAGTAGTTATAGCCATCTCATCCTTGGCTTAGAAAATAGATGGCTATAGAAAATTAATTCAAATCAAGGATAGATAGGATCTTCTAATTATTGCAATTTTTGCTTGATAATCCAGCAATGTATTGAGATTGGTTGATTTTACTGTCCAAATGATGTGGACCCCGCTGACATGATCCAATGAAAACGTGTCACATATGTATTTCAAGTGAACTCCCACATACGTTATAGGCAATTCGTATACATATCCATGAGAGACAACCTTTCATTGTAAGTTTGTAATTATAACCCATATAGAGTAGCATCTAGAACATGAACATGTGGACCCCAACAGAGCAACACATTATATATATATTTATATATATATATATTATATATATATATATATAAATTTTTTTTTTCTTCCCATTTTGACTTGAAATTGAAATTAGAAATGTAAGTAAACTCCAATCCATATTTCTTGATATAAATCATCTCATAAACTAAACTATAATCCATATTTATTGATATAAATCATCCCATAAAGTGTTAAATAAGTACCAAAACTGAAGTAATTTAGCTAGATACAATATAAGTACTTTAATGTACTTCTCTTTAAATTGCATTAACATCTTCCATATCAACCATCATCCATATCTCATTCACTCTATTTTTGAACTCGAACGGTGAATTATACTGCGCGACTGTGTAAGTCGATGTGGGATCGGCAGCCAGGGCTTTGTCGATGACGGTTGACCATCCAGCCTCAACGAGACTATCATACAACGCAGCCGCTTCCTGGCCAACGTCATCATCAGACGCGAATCCACTGAATTGCCTCACCGCTACATATTTGAGGCCCCATTTTTGGACGTGGAGGTTTTCGGCAGGTGGTGGGTCGGCCTGGTTCTTTTCAGGCAAGTAGAAGCTAACGACGAACATCGACGAACAGAAGGGTCCGTCGCTTGGGACGACCTGAGTGATCACAGGAGCAGTCATCTCTATCTTCTCGTTGTAGTCGTTATTCCCTTGAATGTAGTTGAATAGCCTGAGAGAAAAACGTTACAGTGGTTTTATATGTGCATGTCTGAAACCGGAGTAGACTTCATTTGATTGGAGCCATGTAGTAGGGCTACCTCAATCTACAAAGTTTTGTTGGTTAGGTTTAACCTATAATGCAAAATGTGGGGCCCACCATATGTTTTCATGACATCTGATTCGTCCATCATTTGAACCTCTTCATGTTATCCTTGTTGCCTGAAGATCAGGCTAATCCAGAACTCGAGTGAATAACAACATAGGAAATAGTTGGGGTGTGGACAGCAGCTATTAAAAAAACTTACAGACTGTGTGCAGACCTACCTTGTTTTGTATACTCCATCCAGTTCATTCGGGAGATGAGATCCACCAGGACGAATAGATACCCAAAAAACCAGGCATTACGAAAGTCAGGGATGCATGAAGTGTGGCCCACCTGAGTTTGGATTGGACTGATTTTTGGTCAACAAGGAGAAGATGAGGGGGCGCACATGATGGACGGATTGGATGTAATGCACATATCACTTTGGGCTCCACATATTGCATTCTAGGTTAAACCTAACCTACAAAGCTTTGTAATGGATCCGGCTTCCTTGGGTTGCATGTCAACCCATCACATGGATTCTTAAGGGTTTTATTATTATTATTATTATTATTATTATTATTTTAATGTCGTACTAGGCTTACCCATATATAGAGTCAGCAAGGGGCTCGGTCTGGGCTAGATCAGTGTCAGTGAGAACCCAGCCCATGTAGTAATGAGGCTACAACTCGGACCCAGTCCAGCCCAGGTAGTAACCGGGCTTTCGATTGGCCATAAGCCTGCCCATTAGATCAGAAAATCCTGTTCTTAGGTTGAGGTCTGTCCTCAACAGAAAATTCTGCAAAAATCAACTCCTGGAATGACCCTGGCCTATTTATCAATTGGGTTTAGGAATGGGCCTCAATGGTGGGTCCAACCCAACCCATATCCAGCTGATAAACCGATTGCAGCAACTCATCGTCCATGCATGTTAAATGTGTAAGCCTATCTGGACCATCGGATTGTTGGTACATTTGGATGGAGAATATCTTGAAAATCATACTGATCAAGCAATTCTAACCATCCTACTAAGGTCAGGTTTGGGGCCTCAGCCCACACCAGACCAACGACCCAATTATCCTAAGGCCCTACTGGACCCATTTAAAATTCAATAAGCCCAAGCCTGACCTGACCCACCCTGCCATGACCATTACCCAGGTTTAAGAATGGGATATTGGGCTAAAGGTATGCTTAGGGAATACACACAAACATACATATATGTATCATGTCTATGTATCTGTACTCACTGCCTATTAATGTATGTTGGGTTTTGGGCTGGGTCATCTGGGCTAGATAAGCAACATGGACGGGCTGGCTGGGTATGGTTCAACCCAGCCCAAACCCATTTATTTTAACCGGCCAACAATTTATAACTTGAGCCCAACCCACTACTGTTTAGATTAGCCCATATCCACCTCAGAAACGGGTTGGGCTACTGGACCTGTGGGCCTGACCCGTTGCCTCACCCTAGCCATAATGATCCCCATTTTCTAAGCCATCTTTACCTATAATCGGTGAACATGCCCATCAATCTGGACCATTCAATCAATCGCCATCTTGATGAGCCACGGCATAAATGGCAGGGATCTGACCTAAAGCATAGGTCCAACTCTTCAACGGTCATCCAAATTGAGTGGAAGCCCAAATGAGAGCATTGATTGAGTTACAATAATTTGATCTTTGTGATTTTTGAGTGATGGCCCACTTAGAATGTTCCATTTATTGCACTGTCCTGATCAATGGGCAGAGCCCTGGCATTTTGGTGCTTCCATGTCAATTCAGAAGAAGGCATGCATGGATGAGATCGAAACCAGAACTTTCTAGTTTTGGATGATTATAACCCTTCACTAAAGGTGCCTAAGTTACTTAAGTTACTCATGCCTCAAGTATCTTATTTTAGTTTCTACTTATTAAGTAAATAACTATGTTTGGTAAACAACTTACTTATAAACTTCTTCTCTCTTTTGTCTCTCTTCAACAACTTATGAAAAGTCGAAAAGCTTTAAAAAATAGCTGAAATGATTAAGTGATTTTAAGTAAAAAAAAGTTACTTATAAATTAATTATAAACCAAACTTACTTATTTGAAATAAGTTACTTATCTAATGCTATAAGTAAAAGATTTACTTATTTGGCAGTATCCAAACGGGCCCTTAGTGACTTACAAGTAAACACTTAAAAAATAAAATAAATTAAATTTAAAAAAAAAAAAAAAACAGCAATGTCTCCCATTTAGTGAGGGAAGGCCTACTAATTAGACTAATTAGATGGATAAGATAACTCTTTCAAAGATGATGTATGACAGGGCTAAGGAAAATCATAAGGCCCACTAGAATTGAAGGAAACTGGGTTACAAAGCAAAATCCAAGAATTTATTGTGCTCTATAGCTTCTAACGGCCATAACTTTATTATTGATTATCTGTTTCTCATGTATACTATGTTGTTGGAGAGCTATTAATGAATTCTTACGTACCGGCCAACAACGCCAAAGGCTACCCTTAATGATTTTTGAAAAATACATTGTTTTAGGTGTTAATTTTGAATTTGAAGTGAAATCTAGTACTAGTTTTAGTAAGTTATAATTTTTACTTTTTTTTTACTATATTTTTATAGATAAAGAATCTTAAAATCCTTGTGAAAAATAGTTTTAATTAATTTAAAAGTTGTTTATCATTTTTAAAATTTTTATTATTTTAAAAAAGTTTACTATTATTACAAGAAAATTACAAATTTAGCATTTAGAACTTGTATAAGTTGAAAAAACTTGTAAACTAACTTTCATTAATAATAATAATATTATTATTATTATTATTTAGGATATTTTTAAGAGATGGGCTTGAAAATTTGGTGGAAATCTCTTCTTTCTCCATCGGCCCACCACGCTAAAACTGAATTTTAACTAGGTGTAATAAATAGCAGAGCTCTACAGGATACATGGTTTGGATGATCATCATACACATGTTGCCCATGTCTGCTACCAAATCAAGAGGCATGAAAATGCCTTGGCAGGCAATCCTCGATATTAGATTGGGACGGGAGTCTGGCACAAATGCCAACGTGGTGGTACCCTTGTGCGAGATTTAAGCCATTCCTCAAATGGGGCCATGGCAAACAATTTAGTTGGTCCACTTATCAAGTGGGCCACATCAAGTTAGTCCACTGAAAATTCATAGAGCTTTGAGCTTTCCATGCATCCATAAAAATAAAAATAAAAAGGCATGAAATCCTTACTGTAAAAAGCCTGTTCTGGTCGCCTCTACCAATGAGATGTCTTCAATCGGCGACGTCGAAGTCCACACAGTCGAGTTGTATCGCCGTATTTCGAATCCATTTCCTGCGAGAATCACCTCGAATTTTGGACATTCGATGCGGTTACAAGTAGGCGGAAAGATTCCAACGCTCTTTCGACCATCCAACGGTCTCGATGTCGACGAAGTGGGCCATGATAGTGTCTTCCCAAAGGCAAAGGTTGAAATGAGCAGAATGAGAAAGGGTAGCTTGAGAGTGGGGGACATGGTGAATACAGGATGTTTGCCAAACACAATGCAGAGGATGTATTTCAAGAGAGATGGAATAATGAGAATTGGGTGATTTTTGGGTGTGGCTGCTAGGGTTCCACGTCGCCATAACGTTATCTACTTTGAATTACAGCCATTAGTTACAAAAAGCATATTCTCATACGTAAAATTTCATCAACATCACATATGGGAGATTTGCGTGGGAAATCAATGCCGTGCATGAGGTGGACCCTACCACGAAGGTGGTGTGGTACAAAAATCTGGCTGGACTACTCGCCAGTAAGGACACACGTTTGGATGTATCTGAGTGACCCATATGGATGAGTACACAATCTGATTTTCAGGCCAGTTCGTCTATGCTATGAGGCCCACTTGATGAACAGCTTGGATGTCGCACGAGTGTTCGCATGCTGGCACAGGTTACCGGTGCATTCTCCGCCATATGTGCAGTCCAAAAGAGGGGATGGAACATTGGAACCTGCTCATCCCATTTTGGGCTTGAGTCAGAGGCGTACGTGTTTGTATGACATCCACTCATTCCATGAGTCGTGACATCTATTATTAGTACTTGAGACCAGTAATCAAGTCCATTCAAAACTCAAGTGGTGGGTCACACCACATGAATTTAGAGGTTTTAAGGGTGATTTTATATTGTTCAGGGGGTGTGTCCTACCTGAGCCATGGATCGACCTGATTTTTGTCTTGGTGAGTAAACATTAGGTGGGTCAATTGATGAACGGAATGGATATCACATACACAAAAAAGGTGGGCCACACAGATCTCGGCGAGTGTTGAAGAGGATGCCGGTCTAAAAGAAGGAAGATGCCATTCGCATGGACAGGAGCCTCTATACGCAAGCAGTACTTTTTAGTTTTAGATTCCACGGTCAATAGCTCAGGTAGATGTGATCCTCATGTGGGCCACACGTTATTATCCCAATGGGGACTGTAAGATGAGTGGCTCTGATCACTCCCACATGTTCTTCATCTTCTAGCATGAGGGGTGTGCAATTTGGAAGGAAATTCAAGGGAGTATATTTTATGGTGGTTGATCTGGACCATTAATCACGTAAGCCCTACTTTTGTTCAACCGTAGGAATCCCTTAATAGAGTGATTCTATCACGTAGGGCCTCGCATATGATTGATGGTCCTGGAAAAGATCTTACCACTGATCTGGACCGTCTATCACATTGGCCCATCCTCTAATTCACAGTAACTCTCAAGAATCACGTGAAAAGGTAACGAACGTTAATCTGGATCATCACGATCTAGGGTCTACCTTCAATTGATTGTGTCCGTCAAGATCCACTTTCATCTGGATCATCCTAACCACCACCAATAGCAGGAAGTTGGATACTCGGGGTCGATAATTCTATAAAAGATCAAATCATTAATTGAACCGTCTATCATGTGGGGTCCACCTTTAATCACCCATGAGTCTCAATAGTGACCTTGATCATATGGTTATAACCATTCCATCAATGGCCAAGAAAATGACCTATGTAAACTGATTAGATTTAGGTACCTTTTTGTAAACTGGAAAATAAAGCCTGAAAATTAATTTCAGTAATAAAAACTTAATGCGCTGAATTTTAGTATGTTTAGTTACTACCAAATTCATTTGGTAAAAAAATACTAATATTTGAAATTTAGTACTTTTTCACAAAAATTATTTGATAAATACAGGTTATAAATGTTTGAAAATTGATAATTTGTCATATTTTCCTTTATTGTCTCAATATCTATTTTCTATAAAATATGAGATAGCTTCTTTCACCAAATTTCACACACCATGCCTAATTCATATATATCTCTCAAGCATAAATTTTCGACTGATGCACTACTTACCATATCTTTCTTAATAAAATAATTATAACCTTTCAATCGAAATCTTTAAATTGGACAACTAATAAGAGAAGCACAACCTTTCATATTTAACTAACATTTGAAAGGTAGGATCATTTAATATTTATTTATTTATTATTATTATTTTGCATGATCCAATCACTTTGAGGGCCATATTGATAGTATTGTTGATCATGAAACCAAAGGGCTCACTAGTAAGAAATAAAATTCAAGATATGACCCATATTAGGAAGTTTTTACCAGTTCAATCACTACTTTTCATGTGTTGGAAAGCAAGCAAGAAAAAAAGAACCCTCCTATCATCATTCAATCGCCAAAAGCCTGAAGTGAATAGAAGCAAAAAGAATTGAAAAAAAAGGATAGGAGGTGAGGCAATAGAAAGAGTGGAAAAACTATTCACACCTTAAATTGGTGAGGAAAGAGAGGGAAAAAAAGAAGAAGAAGAAGAAGAAAGGGAAACCCAGGTATCAAGACAAGGATAGAAGCTCACACCAAGGGTCAAGAAATGAGAAAATTGAATATCAAATAAAGTAAGCTAGCCCACTAATGAGAATAGTACAATTGTCACAACATGTAGAGTAGTTGCCCATTTGAGACTAAGGGCATTGTGTTGTATCCCAATTACACGAACTTGATACCCAACACTTGTGAGCAAAAGACAATCTTTCATAAGGACTATCTCGGATTGGCACCCGAAATATGGGAGGAGCTAAGGTTAGAGATGTCGAGGAGCATAGAGGTTTTTGTCCTGGGACATGCGTGTCCATTGTCAAAAAACATAATTCCCTTGGTAGCTTTTGCGGGAAGCAAATGACGCCGCTCTAAACTTACTAATCTCGGTGTATGAGATCCCATGCTAATGAGATGGAATGACATTCATGTCAAAGGTGAGCCATCCACATCGAAAGTAGCCCCACATGATGGAGGACTCACAGTGAAGGTGGAGCCTACATGATGAACAGTTCACATTAAAAGTGGGCTTTACATGATGAGCCATGGACGTTGAAAATGGGCCCCACATGATGGACAATTAACATTAGCGGTCAACATGATGGATGACCCATATCAAGGTGGGCGCCACATAATGGGTTGTCCACATCAAAGGTTGACCCCTGATGATGAATGACCTACATCCAAGGCTAGCTCTGCATTTAATCCTCTTCTTGTTTAAAAAAAAAAAAAAAAAAGGCTAGCTCTGCATGATGGATGACCCACATTGAAGGTAGGCCCCACATGATGGATGACCCACATTAAGGTGGTGGTTCCACATAATGGACTGTCCACACCAAAGGTTTGGCCCCTAATGATGAATGGCTCGCATCTAAGGTGGGCACCTCATGATGGACGATCTACATCGAAAGTGGGCCCCACCTTTGATGTTAACCGACCATCATGTGGGCCCAGCTTCAATGTCCATCATCCATCATGTGGGGCCCACTTGATGTGGATGGTCCGTCATGTTGGGCCGCACTTTGATGTGGGACATCCATCATGTGGGGTTCATCTTTGATGTGAACGGTGCATTATGCAGGCTAACTTTGATTTGGACCACTTATCATATGGGCGCCACCTTCAAAATGGGCCATTCATCAGGCAGGCCCACCTTTGATGTCTACCATCCATCATGTGGATCTCACCTTTGTTGTGGACCATCTATCATGTGGGGCCCACTTGATGTGGATAGTCCATCATGTGGGGCCACATTTTGATTTGAGCCATCCATCATGTTAGACCCACCTTTAATGTATACCATCCATCATGTGGGTCCTACATTTGTTGTGGACCGTTGATCATATGGGGCAAACTTGATGTGGATAGTCCATCATATGGGGCAACATTTTGATGTAGGCCTTCCATCATATGGGACCCACCTTTGCTGTCTAGCATCCATCATGTAGGTCTTACCTTTGCTATGGACCATCTATCATGTGGGGCCTAACCTTCAATGCGGGTTATTCATCATGTGGGCCCACCTTTAATGTCAACCTTCCATCATGTGGTCTCATGTTCAAAGTCCACCATCCATCGTATGGGTCCCACCTTTTGATGTGGACCATCCATGGGGTAGGGCCTGCTTGCTGTGAATCATATATCATTTGAGCTCAGACTTTGATGTGGGCCATCCATTATATGGGGCCAACCTTTGATGTGACCGTACATTATGTGAGCCTACCTTGATGCAGACCATTCATCATGTGGGCTCCACATTTAACATGAGTAGTTCAACATGTAAACCTGCATAAGAGAGACGTAAAAAAGAAGAGAAAAGGACAAGCTGCAAATTACTGGGAAAAAGTACAAACTTGCTTAAAAATTAGCTAAGTGACCTTCCCATTACTCAACTGGAGCATCGTCACTCGTTGCTAGGGGTGTACACGGGTCGGGCCGAGTCGAACTGGCCTTAGCCCATCCAAGCCCGTTCAACAGTCACACAAGGCCCGAACCCGATCGGGCCTGGTCACCGGGCCAACATCTCCGGTCCCGAATCGGGGCCAGGCCAGTTCGAGCCGAGTTCGGGCCGCCGAACCTTCGAGTTCGGCCGGCCGAACCCGAGAAGACTCGCCGAACCTTAAAGCAAGTTCATGGGAAGGGCTTTGACAGGTAATCCGCGTCCCGTTACAAGGCCCTCGATCAACGGTTTAGATAGTTGAACTATAGACTCCACAAAAAATCTAACTAGTCAGGACATTTATATACATTTGCATACATTTGATAAATCATAAAATAAAACATTTTATACAAATTAAATATAGTCATACACGGGTCGAGCCGGGCCGGGTTGGGTCAGGCCGGGGCGAGTCGGGCCGAACTGGGAGGTATCCGAACTCGGCTTGAACTCACTTTCGGGCCTAGAAAATTGGCCCGTCCTGACCCGAACTGAGTTCCGGGCCAGGCCGAGTTGGGCTTTTTCGGGCCGGGTCGAGCGAGCTAATCGGGCTAGCCCGGTTTGTGTACACCCCTACTCGTTGCAATCAAAGGATGATGCCTGACCATCTAATCTATGGCCAACCGAAATGCAATCTCAACCGATCCTTGAACGTGAACACGAACAATTATTTAATTTCCATCTCCTAACCCTGATTTGATTCGCTGTTGATCATAGGGACAGAATTGAGTCCGACCAATGCCGTCCATATATCAGGAGCAGATGGACAATTCAGACAGAATCATTCCACCCGTTCACGTGGACCGGCCATCATCGATGGGGCCAAGCAATTCTGCAAAACATCCTGGATGGTTGAATACATAAAAGAGAGTAAGAAGAACAACGGTCTGTTTTCAAAGCAAACACGTGTGCCTATCAGACCTTTGCCTAATTTCTATTCACAAAAGCGCGCTCCAATCTCTCCTCTCTCTCTCCAAACAACAGAATGCCCCTTTCCAAACCCCTACCCTTTCTCTCCAACTCCCTCCATTCCCTCTTCAGACCCATCACCTTTCTCTCCTCTTTTCTCACTCCTCTCCCAAACTCCCCAAAACACCCACAACGAGAACGACAACAACACCCACAACAACAGAAGCAGCAGCAGCAGCAGCAACAACAACAAGACCCCTACTCTCTGATTAAAGAAGACCCCATCCAGGTATGCTCCAACCTCTGGCTTCGAACCTTTTCCGACCCCAACACCCAATTCTCAAACCTTACTGGATTCCTCAAGAAATTCGACCTCTGGATCCTCGCCTACCAGCGCTCCTGCGCTCACCACACCGGTTCCTTCCCCCCCAAGAACGCCATCCAAATTCACGTCCTCCGCAACCTCCTTTCCCTCCAATCTGCTGTCCTCGACGGCCGATTCCTCTGGAACACGAAGGCTCACCTCTACATCCGCTCCCCCAGTGACCACCCCATCACCCGATTGCTCTCCAAGCGCAAGCTCAAAGCAATGCTAGAATCCGACGACACCCCTTTCCAGGACCTCATCGTTCAAGAGGTCCTGCTATTGATTCTGGAGCCCATTTTTGAGGCCTGCTTCTCACCCAAGTCCCACGCATTCCACCCCGGTCGGAACGCACATACTGTAATCCGGACCATTCGGAGTAATTTCGCTGGGTACCTTTGGTTCTTGAAGGGGGACTTGAGTGAGATTTTCGAGAATGTCGATAGGGATGTTTTGATGGGTTGTTTGGAGAAGGGTGTTACGGATAAGAAGGTCTTGGGTCTGATCAAATTGGCCATTAGAGCTCCGGCTAGATCACGACCGTTGGATGATGAAAATGCTGATGTTAATGGATTCAATAAAAGGAAGAAGAAGAAGAAAAAGAAGAAAGGTGGTAGGAAGAAAATATTGAATGAGAACGAACCAAAACCCGACCCGTATTGGTTACGTACTTTCTTTAACTTCGCGCCTGAAGAAGCCGCAAGGGTCCCTTGCTACGGTCACTGTGGGATTCTTAGTCCTTTGATTGCCAATGTATGTCTTAATGAGTTCGATGCTATAATGGATGATAAGATTGTGAAGTTCTTTCGCCCGTCTAAGCTTGACTCTATATGGAAAGAGTCGATTACAGACGGCTGCCATAATCCCTCTTGGCCAGAGTTTGTTCCATCAAGCGGGAGAGAGAAGACGAGGAAAATGGACTATATCCGGTATGGGGCCCATATCTTGATCGGAATACGTGGGCCCAGAGAGGATGCCGTTGAAGTTAGGAAGGATTTGATTGAATTTTGCGAAAGCAGATATGGGTTACGATTGGACAATTCAAAGGTACAGATTGAGCACATCTGTAGGGGCATTCAATTCTTGGATCATATAATATGTCGGAGGGTGATACGTCCCACCTTGCGTTATACAGCCACAGGTGGGACAATCGTGAGTGAGAGAGGTGTTGGGACACTGCTTTCAGTCACTGCTAGCTTACAGCAGTGTATTCGGCATTTCAGGAGGCTCGATTTTGTCAAAGGTGATAGAGACCCTGAGCCGCTGCCTTGCACTCCAATGCTCTATGCGGGCCAGGCTCATACCAATGCTCAGATGAACAAGCTTCTTGAGACAATGGCGGATTGGTATAGATATGCGGATAACCGCAAGAAAGTGGTTGGGTTTTGCGCTTATGTGATACGGAGCTCTCTGGCCAAGCTCTATGCTGCAAGATACAGGCTGAAGTCCCGTGCGAAGGTATACAAGATTGCATCCCGTGATCTCAGCCATCCATTACGAGAGAGCAGTAGAAATAACGCCCCGGAGTACTCAGATCTTTTAAGAATGGGACTTGTTGATGTCATCGATGGTGTCCAGTTCTCTCACATGTCATCAATTCCATCTTGTGATTATACACCATTCCCTAGAAACTGGTCACCCGATCATGAACGAGTATTGCGTGAATATATTAGGATTCAGGACCCAAAATTTTTTTGTGAACTGCATAAGTCAGTGAAACGGGAGGGATTGAGTTTGCCTCAAGATGAAATATCAAAGATTGTATGGGACTACAAGGTTCATGGGGTTCGGGGCGATCGTCCCCGTGGCAGTGTTAATCAACTTGGGAGCTTTGGCAAGAGTGATAACAACAGTGGAAATTCTGATATTGGACAAGTATTTTGAGATTCTCTAATGTGCTGTCATTGTGCTATTTATCATTGTAACCAACATACAAAATAGTAACCGCATGGTTTTGATTGTCCGTGGTCATTGAGGTAGAAGAATGTCAGGATTTAAAAGGATTGAGAAAAGACCTGCCAAGTGCCAACACAATTTGCTTTTGTTCAAACAAGTGTCGAGTGCAATTCAACTATCTGAAATAGAAAGGTAATGAGAATCTTTGTATGTGATAATAATTCCTTGTTTAATATAGTGTTAGTCACTCCTTTGATTGATGGTTGGTTCTGAGCTAAGCTCCTTTTAGTTTTTTCTTCTACGTTGGTGGTTGAGTTTATCTGACTGCCAATAAGCATTCTGAAACTACATAGTTTCATGTAGTTGTCAAAAAATCTCATAATTTATATTATTTCAGATGGTGAAACATTCTTCCTGACATCCAATTATTTAGTCTAGAATACTTCTATATCCTTGCTGAATTAGAGCTTTAAATATCTGTTGGAGTTTTAATAACCAACCCATCCTATTGTTGCTTCAGCCATATCCACTCATCAAGTGCACTGTACTTGTATTTTTCTATTTATTGATGGCATTGCTTTCTATGGTGTGGCCCACTTGATGAGTAGATAGGATTGATTTTTTGCACTAGGTGATCTCATGGTAGGGGCCAACCTATTGGAAGGGTTGGATGTCACGTGGACTTAATAGGGTTGGAAGTTATCTGTTGGGTGGACCATACCTTGTGTTCCAATCAGCTGGACATGGACCTTCTCATTTTGTAAAGTGCAAGATTAATGCTTCAGGGTTACACAAAACTAGTAGTACTGAGCCGCAACTGTTTGGGATTTTGACCTGCGGAATCATACAGATCTAGATCTAGGATAGCAATTCAATGGCACCAAGCACATACAAGAGAACACAAAGATTTTACGTGGAAAACCCTTTCGGGAAAAAACCACGGCACAAAGCGACAGATCTCCACTATGAAAATAGAAATTACCAAGAGAGAGAACTTACCCGATTCGAACAACCTCGAATCTAACCCTTGCTACACCATTTTGGAAACCCTTAGAATACTTTCCCATTCCCTAGAAAAACCCTAGGAATACCTATTTATAGTTTAGGCAACTTTCCTTCCGCATCCCAGTTGCAAAAGGACACAGATTTCCACAATTCGCAAAATCGCGGAACCAATCTGCGTAACCTATGACTAGTCGAAGGGGAGCTACTACTAGTCGAAGCTACGATTGGTCGAACAAAGCCTACAACTGGTCGAAGGCAGTCCGGACATGAAAAATATAGCCGCTGGACTTTGAGTCGAACGGGCTACGACCGGTCGACCGCCTCGACCCGGTCGTGGTGCACGACCCACGACCAGTTGAACGACACCCAAAAAACAGATTTAAGACTTTTTTCTCAACAATCTCCACCAAGTCTTCAATCTTCAACCGTGTAGCTCCTTGACCTCTTCTCCTATTTCCACATTACATCATAGCTTCTCTTGCACACTCCGTTTTCCTTTTATGCCATCGCCAAGCCCAGAAAAGTTTCACAGACCTTGAATTTCTCTACAGGAACGATCTAGAAGAGCATGTCCGTCGAATCAGAATCCACGTGCCCAACCATCTTTGCTCCTGTCTTCTCAAAAGAAAAAAATGCAGTCTTCTTACCATCTCACCGGTACCCAATATTGCTTGTCGGGGTACTTGCTCACAACATTGATAGCCTATGAAATAACCGGTCTAATCCAGACCATGACATACACTGCCAACCGCATTCGAATAAGGCTCATGAGATATCCTGCTTTTCCTCATCTGTTTTGGGACATGTCCTGAAGAAAACTTGAGGAGGGACGCGTAGGGAACGGTCTTCGCTTTACCTGGCCCATCACATCCTTGATCAATACCTACACACAAGGTATTCATCCTGTGATTACCAAAGTTTACTCCTCCTTCAGTTTCAACGCCGAGAACCATCTTTGCAGCCCTCCCGATCCTTCATCCTGGATGGCCCACTTAACCGAGTCTTCAGTACATTGATTTCAGACATGTCATAATTGGCGATCTACATGTCATCAATTCCTGACTCATCATGAAGGAATCAAACCACTGCCTAGGCGACAGGTTGAACCACGACCTCCTGCAAAGTCTTTTCTCAGCCCCTTTAACTTCGAACCGCTCTGGTTGCTTCATGTAGATCTGCCCTTCACTTTTCCTTACAGAAGCGCAGACTCCACATCCATCCTTCCAGCTCAAGATCACATTGGCCAACCAGCGCCAATCACGGATCTAATAGACACCTGCTATATCGTCGGTGCAAATATCTCTGAAAAGCTGATCCTTTCTCTCTGAGCATAACCCTTCTCTACCAACCTTGCCATGTATCTATGCTGTATCCTCCTGAAGATTCACCTGCATCCAACCACTCTCTGGCCTACTGGAAGTTCCACCAGCTCCCATATGTCGGTCTGGTACAACGAATCCATCATATCGCCCATAGTCACCTTCCACTTCTCAGCACCAGGCTTACCTAGAGCCATCTGAATAGAAGATAAATCCCCTGTGATATTGGAGTCGTCCATGTACCTCGCCGATATCCTGCGATCATGCCATGTGATTCTTCTCACAGGTGGTTGCTCCACCTGCTCTGTATCCCTGTTCGCACATCTCAGCCTTCCCACCCTGCCCACTCATGCGGCAATGCCCAACATACCACACACGTGCAGCGGTGGAATCCGCTACATCCATTGCAGCTCCACCTTTTGAAGTGCTCCCGATCAACCTGTATAAGTTACCGAGTCGTTGTACTTTCATGATTACTTGTGCCCTCTTAGATACTTTAAGAGCATCATCAATACCTGTGTACTTGCATTCTTTTGCCTTAAGTACACGAAGAGAAATCAGATTCTGCTTCAGATCAGGAACGTGCCTGACATTAGTCAGGGTGTGCTCCACCCCATCAAACATCCTGATGCGCACCGTACCAACAGCCATAACATTACATGCAAAGCCATTGCCCATAAACACCATCCACCATCGCACTCCCTGTAGCTGGCGAACCAACTTCGATGAGGAGTCATGTGAAAAGATGCCCCTGTGTCTAGCATCCACTCGTCCTTACGATCATTGTATGACCGCCTGAGAGAAGACACAGATAAAACATCACCATCACATCCACTCGATCCATCTGACGTGGTAACATTGGCCTCCATGTACGAAGCTTCAAAATCTTCTCTCTTCGATTTAGGATTTTCACAATCCTTCTTCACATGTCCTTCCTTCCCACAATTCCAGCACTTTACCTTTCCTTTGCCCTTGCCCTTGGATTTGGATCTATAACCTGAAGAACCCGTACCTTGTCCAGAATTTCTACCCACTGTAAACAGTGCATCAGAAGATGTCCCCATGTCACCGTTTAGTTGTCTCATAGCCTTCCCTTGAAGGGCTGAGATAACGGTGTCGACACTCAGGGTTTTATTCATGCTGCACATGGTGTCATTGAATGACTCATACGACGCCGGAAGAGAATTCAGCAACATACATGCTTGTTCTTCATCTTTCATCACTTCCTCCATATCCAGCAATTTGCAAACTAATTTATTAAAATTGCTGATGTGAGCCTCCAGATCTACACCCTCTGCCATCTTGAAGTTATACCACTGCTGCTTCAAGTGCAGGCGATTTTCAGAGGATTTTTTCACATAAATATCCTCTAACTTTGCCCATAACTTAGCCGCAGTTTTCTCCCTCATGACGTTGTAGAGAACCTCATCTGTGAGACATAAACGGATCGATGATAAAGCCTTCTTATCAAGAGTATTCCACTCATCATCAGTCATAGTGGACTTCCGCTCCTCAAGAGCACCATCTTTGCCTTACTTGATTAAGGAACTCATCATCTTGATCTTTCATAACTCAAAATTATTTTTCCCTGAGTACTTCTCAATATCATAACTGGTGCTCGCCATTATCACTAATTCCTCAGATTCAGATCTGTGCCCCAACCGACACTACCAAAAAATTGAGCAAAGGGCGCGGACTTTAAAAGTTTTTGGGTACGGATTAAATCCGTAGCTAAAATATAATTTATCCGTAGCTAAAACCTACATATTCGCCAGAGCCTTATTACACATTGATGTTGCTTAAGGGCTCCATGGGGCTCATTGGAATATATTTTTTTGATCTAAGCCGCCTATTAATTTTGATATAAAATTTCAGTCGATGAGCCCAAAATTTATATAGATTAAGGGTCTAAGTGGACCACACCATAAGAAATAATAATAATTAAATTTCTATGGTTAATATATTGTGTGGTCTTCTGGCAGCTTTGATCTGACTCATTTTTTCATTAATATTTAAAATAATATTTTAAAATTAATCAACGGAGTGGATAAATAAAATACATCACGGTGGGCCCCACTGTCCTAAAACCCAAATGATTTATCGACCGTCTGTCACGCGCCCCTCTTAAAACTAAACGCGCCCTCCCAAATCCAAAATCAGTCCGCCCTCTTCTCCCGCGCGCAGCAAAGCTCCCAAAACCCGTCTCTCCATCTCTCTCTCGCACTCAGCCTCTCCATCTCCCTCGCCCTCTCTCGATCTCCCGCTCTCCTTCACGCGTTCAGCCTCTCCATCTCAATCCGCCCTTTTCTCCTGCGCGCAGCAGACCTCCCAAAACCCATCTCTCAATCTTCAAAACCCCAGCGAAAGAAGGAGAATAAGAAGGAGAAGGAGAAGTAGATCCCATTTCTCTCTTGTTGTTCCTCTCTCTCTCTTGGATTTTCATCGAACAGGTAAAATCCCATCTCTTACCATTTCCTCTAATAAATCTCTTCAAATTTGTCTTTCTAAATCGCTACGCCCTAGCAATTCGATTCCTCCGTTGCATTTTCAGATTCCTGATTTTTTCCTTTTTTAGTATTTTTATTTAGATTTATTCTTCTGTCGACGTTTTCTGTGAGGAGTTTGTGTTGTTCCTGTTCGGATTGCAGAATGCGAAGGTTTTAGTGTTTAATGTGTTGAAAGTGTCTATTTCTCATAACATTTTTAAAAATAAAAAGGTCTGTTTCTTGTATGTTTTTGGTTTCTGTTCAATGCTCGTCGATCTCATCTTCTTTCGACTGTTTTCGCGAGGAATTTGCGTGTTCTTCGAGTTGCTGCAGAATGCGGGAAGGGTTAATTTTGTAGAAATCTGCTTCGTATGCGATTTTATTTTTGTGTATTTCAATGTCGTTTTGTGATTTTTTGCTTGCCGTCTTGCCCTAATTTATTTGCGGATTGTGTTTTTTTTTTTCCTGATTATATTGCATTGATATCCGTCGGATCGAAGAAGAATCTGATTATATTTGCAAATTTGTAAATATCTATCTTAGGTTTTCCATTTTCTAGGAAGATTTCAACATCCACAGTGCGCATCAAGAGTCCATGTGCACATTTATCTCCCACCATCAAAAGATGGTTGCTGGGAATCTAGCAAACATTTCAAAATGTGAATGTTCAAATGCGCCATTGAAATCCACAGGGGCGGTGGACAGATCATCCTGACAGCAAGAAGGGTCATATATGCCTCCCAGCTGACTGCGAAACCCAGGCTTTTGGAGCCTGTCTATATGGTGGAGATACAGGCACCTGAACAAGCGCTTGGTGGCATCTATGGTGTCCTGAACCAGAAGCGTGGTCATGTCTTCGAGGAAATGCAGAGGCCTGGCACGCCTCTTTACAACATCAAGGCGTACCTGCCTGTCATTGAGTCGTTTGGGTTCTCAGGGACTTTGAGGGCAGCAACATCTGGACAGGCCTTCCCACAGTGCGTGTTTGATCACTGGGACATGATGTCGTCTGATCCAATGGAGTCGGGATCGCAGGCGGGGCAGTTGGTGGCTGATATCCGAAAGAGGAAGGGTCTGAAGGAGCAGATGACACCTCCTTCTGAATTCGAGGACAAGCTCTGAGGCGTCTGATTGGCAATGGAGAGATTCAAGTAGTAGGTAAGTTGGTGTCCATTTTGTCTTCTTTTTTTTTTTTTTTGGTTTTTTTTTTTTTTTTTTTTTTTTTTTTTTTTTTTTTGGTTTTTGTTCTTGTTTGGTTCAGATGCTGCCAGTCTCTGTTGGCTAAGTGGCTGTTTTCGATCCAGAGTTTCGTCTGTCTACATGTTCTAAGGGGATGAGGATATATACTCTGTTTTACCTAACTTTTTTTTAAAAATTTTTTAATTTGTGATTCTGTTTTGTTTTGAACAAACTTTTTACGGGATTTGTGCTTTTTAGGAAGGAATGTTGTTTTTATAAATCCTGCTTATGAAATGTTGCTTTTGTTATTTGCTTTTGAAAATTTCTCCACTTGTTTTAGGCTTACCATAATAGCAGGAAAATACCCTGTGCTTGCGGAAATAAGTCTTCTCGTGCTGTGTAGTTGATTTATGCTTGTTTCAAATATAGGTCCTGTCCATGTGGTGGGCCTTGCAGTGAACGTGTGAATTCAAGTTGGTTGTCCTTAGCTGAAGGATAACTGGTTTCTACCTACCCATAATCTGTATCTGGGTAGCTAAAGCTAATGTGGTTGTCATTAGCTGAAGGATAACTGGGTTACTATCATGGTAGGCTTTTCCTGGTTTGAACTTGTTGGCTATTGTATCTAGTTTTTCATAGATTACATTTAATGGGCATTCTTGTCTATAGTGGGCGACACTCGCTAACATGCTATCTGGACAGTTGCACCTTTTCTTCTGTATTTTGAATCCATGGTTTTTTTTATTTATTATTGTTTGGAATCTGGACTATAGCAATCTGGCTTCTAAATCATATTTATTTCTTGCCCATGACAGATTGCTTCTGAAGGTCTCAAACACTGAGTGTTTTAAGTGTTCCTTGGCTGACCTTCAGGCTGATGAGGATCAGTCCTACAAGAAGATCCATCTTAGAGCAGAGGATATCCAAGGAAGGAATGTCCTCACAAACTTTTGGGTAGGAAAAGTTCTTTCCACCATCACTTGTTATGCTCTTTAGAGAAGAAGAGTCTAATCAGACTGGGATTTTTCAGGGAATGGATTTTACAACCGACAAATTAAGATTGTTGGTCCGTAAGTGGCAAACCTTGATTGAGGTGTATGTAGATGTGAAGACGACAGACAACTACACCTTGAGAATGTTTTGCATTAGATTCACCAAGAGGCGCCCTAACCAGGTTAACCGAACCTGTTATGCCCAGTCAAGCCAAATCAGACAGGTGAAGATCTAACAAACTTTTGTTTGTAGTGGATATGTTTTTACTGTATAGCATTATCACCTGGACAGTTATGCATGGATTTTTGTATACTTGATGTAAGGCAACTTGTCTAAATTTAGTGAGATTTCATAATGTAGTCGTTAATTTGTGAAGGAGGTAAGGTAAGTAGACCATGTAAATGAGGCAATCCCTTCTCCTTAGGTGATTTGCCTACTTTCGGTTCTGTTTGAATGCACTAAGGAATTGGATTGTGATGATTAGTTTGATAGAGTGGAAATGGTGGAATTGTAATTACCTTCTGAGTACTTAGAAGGAGGATTTACCCTCAAATCGCAGTTTGTTTCCTCTAGACTCCAACTTGGCAATAATGAAATTACAATTGGGAGTGGAGTCCCTCACAATAAACAGTTGAGGAAATTGCAATTTGGCCTCCAATGTATTGACCTAGTTATTGCAATTCAATTCAATGGTGAATCCAAACACAGCCTTAGATTTCCACTAGTGGTGGAATTTGTCTAGTTTTTATTGTGAACAGAAGCATTCTCATTAATGGCACAATGGTTTAAATGATCAACCAGTACGACTCTGTATTTTTTGAGTCAGATCAGTTATTATTTGAATTGTGGACCAAAAGCATCCTGTCCACTCATCTAGTAGGCCACATATGTATACCACACATGTGGACTGTTTGTAATTCTTGTACCATCCATTGTATTGTACATGAGTAGCACAACCGATTTGTTTTAGTGGCCTGATATATGCACCATGTCATCCACATGGTGGGGGCAGTTCTTCCAGGATTAAAAGCCTGCAGAAAAATTCTGTCAATAGTGTTGTGAATATGAGATTTGCAATTCATTTTTTATTGTCATTTTCAGGAATTGATTGGCAGACTCGTTATTACACAGGAATGTTAGTTTTTTATATGTGAATTGATGGAGACATTTTGTCATTTGGGTAGCTTTGATTGGCAGACTGTTTTAACTATGAGATTTGCAATTCAGTTTCAATTGTCATTTACAGGAATTGATTGGCAGACTTGGTTATTACATGGGAATTTTAGTTATTTTATGTGAGACAATAAAGACATTTTGTCATTTGGTTGGCTTTGTTTTCATATTCGACCTGTCTATGAAGTAGATGCCATCACTAGGTGGTATGCTATTTGCTTGTGTTCAATGGAAAAAATAAGGATACTGAAATTCATGTTCATGATACATGCAAAATGAGTTTCCTTTCACTACAGCTACTAGTGTCATTTGGATGGGCAGGGTATGCGTGTGGACTGCATTGTTGCTGTTCTTATTTGCTATTTTGGGGGCATGCTCCATTAGCAATAGGTTTACCCACATAGCCGGCGAACCGTTTGGTCTGCTTATCGCGATGCTCTTCATGCAACAGGCTATCAAAGTAAGGATTTTAATGCCTATTTTGCTTCATGTATTATGATGTATTTCAAGAAGACCCATAAACCAATTCTTTCGAATATATTGATGACTATTTTCTACCAATGATGGCATTTGGATAACTTTCAAATTCAGCTAAAACAGGATCTTCAAAACGATTAACAGTCCCTTTAGGACTTGGGTGATTCCCTTTAAAATAGTTCTACCCTCATGTTTTGGATGGAATTTTTTATTCCATTGGGCCTATTTCAAATTTACATCTTACTAGTTCCTTTATACGAGCATGTGAATGTGATAGCCTAGGATTACATGCAATTGCTTATTTGATTAATTGTTTGGTTTATGATGAGGTTGCTGAAATTTCATACTTTTGTTGCTCATGTTTAAACTGAAAATCTGATTTCATCCATCATCCTAGGTTAGGAAACCATCCTGCATCAGTACATCACTAAAACAGGCAACAAAATACACACTAGTCGGAGGAAATAAAAACCAAAGCTAACCCAAACTTAAAGGCACTTATCTAGTCTCCTGTCAACAACACAGAGATTGGCCTAGCGACTCCTGCTTGGGAAAGCCATTCACCACATCATTTGCATCTCTAGGGGTGAGCGGAAAGGACCGCTTTTTGAGCGCATAGGTCCAGTGCTTCTTCTACCATGTCAGCCACCCTTCATAGACAGATTTTGGAACTGGCTCACGTGATAGCATTGCTAGAATCTCCCTCAAAGATTACTGGAAACAAGTTGAACTGCATGGCAATTTTTATGGCTTGCAACAATGCTTCAGCCACAACATGATTGGCGTCTTTGATAGTGATAGGCCCCGAGAGCTCAATCATCGCGACACCACTACTATTCGTTAAATCGTTTTGTGAAACTAAATATGCTTTTCACATAAAGAAGGGAATCGGCATTTCTGGATCAGATTATATATTTTTGGTTGCAGCAATCTTTCATGTATCCGATGGAAGGGAAGCTTTTTTCAAGGATAACTGATCATCTACAGGCACCTCAACCACTATTTGCGGGACAGGGTGCTTTCAGCCACAACATGCAAAAAGCAAAGGTTGCCTATTGGTGCTAAAAGCACCCTGTACTAGCAATAGTGGTACAGGCAATCGACTATTAATTCTAGTTCAACATAAAACTATTAATTCTGTAGTTGCTTCGCAATCGACTGGTGGCCACAGCACATCATATGTTTGATTAAATTCCTTAAAGAATGTTTAGCACATCAATTTTTTTTTTTGTTTGCATTACGTACTTTTTATATACCTAACGCATTTACAAGTTATAACTGACGCTGCTGTTAAACATCAATCTGTTGTTCACATGTTGCCTGGCTATTCACTTGGCCCTTATTACGTGGATATATTGTGGAGAAAGACATCTAACAGATGTTTAACTTCATGGAGTGATGAAGTCTCATGGTTATGTTTGCCTTCTGTGTCCACATTGCCCATTCATGTCAAAATACGCCCTCTTTTGTTGGAGGTAAGCTACTAGCAGGTATGGGGCTTCTGCGATTTAGATTAGTGGATTCTTTGTTATTCTTTTTCATGGTCTTGTTGCATATTTTTCCCTCTGGTATTGATCTATGTTGTGTTGTGTTAAGTCAAATGCATGCTAAGTATCGATTATTTCCTTATAGAACATCATTGAGTTCAAGTTCAATTCGATTTTGATCTGGTTGCCTGACCTGTATTGACTCTTGTGAATGCATGTTGGGTTTGAGCTTTGACTAGTGAACTTTCATGTTCTAAATAAAATGGTATTCTTGTGTTTTTGGTGAACTGACCCATTTCACTGAGGAGTTTCAGTCCCAGCCAAAACCCGTCCTGTTTCAGTGATGAGTTCTGATCCCAACCAATCAGACAGTTTGGTCCATTCCAGGTAAGTAAACACTGGTCATTGCTGAGGCTCATCAAACAACTTGCTTCTTTGATCCCAATTGCCAATGGCACTGTCAGGACGGCACTGGACACTGGTTTTGGGGTATGCTGAATTCTTCTAAATGCCTTTTCAGTTCATTCCATTTCACACACTTACCACCCACTGTTTGAGAAAATCACTCTTATTCTTGTTTTTAGCATGATATAACTTTGTGCTTAGCATCTCCAAACTTTAGTGTCAGGTTGAATTTGTCCAAGAGGTTTATATGGTGCCTGGCTTGTTGTTTGGTTTTTGGTTTAGAAACTTGACACTTGCACATGCTTCATATTAGTCAAAGCTCGAATTGTTTTAATTTTTAAATCTTGTTAATTTTGAAAAGCTTCTCCATATTTATCTTTTTCATCTGAATGCATTTCAGATTGTATTGGATGGTATCATGGTTCTATTGATGTTAAGTTTTACCTACTTTTCTCCTCTTTTATTCAACTATGGAATGTGGGTTTTTTTTTTTTTTTTTTTTTTTTTTTTTTTTTTTTTTTTTTTGGTGTGTGTGTGGTTTCTTTTGCAAGAATAATACTTGATTTATATTTGATTCCAGGCAGATCTCCTTTTGTCATATGGCTATGAAGACGACTTAAAAGCCCTTATCCCACATGTCCCTTGACGCTGCCAATGCCTTCTCATGTCTGCTACTTCAAGGTATGGTATCTCAATTCTTTGTGTACTAGATTTGAAAGCTCATTCCTTTTCATTCATCACTTACTGCTACCAGCTTTTAAAGTTCATATCTATGTTCTTGTACTACTTTAAAAAAAAGTTCTTGGAATACTTTAATGGCTGTCAATGTCAATAGCCTTAAATGGTCATGTAGAAGAAATCAATTATACCTATTTACAAGTGCGGGCATGGTCCGGTGATCCAGCTTGTTGATCTGATGGGCCACACCTTGGATGGAATGTGCTCCAACCAATTCTGGTTAATTTTTAACCAAGTTACTGATTAAAGTCAGCCAAGTTGGATGGAGTCGATCTGATTGGGCCAGTTTTTTAGTTCACGACAGTTTTCAGGATACTGCGTTAGTTGTAGTTTATCAGCTGACTTTGAAACTGTGCACAGGTTGCAAGCTGGGGTGCTTACCTGTTGAAAAGAAATGTATTGGCAATGTCCATTGCACTGAGGGACTCACACGAGGCACAAGTGCAATTTGCTTTGGAAAGAGGTGTGCCTGCAGTTATTGGTGTGCTTGGAACCATACAGCTCCCTTACCCATCTAGAGCCTTTGACATGGCTCACTGTTCACGTTGCTTAATCCCATGGGAAGCAAATGGTGAGTATTACTTAAAATAACATATGACTTAGATTATGTACCAGCTAACAATAGAGCCATTTTCATTAGGGAAAAAAAAAACCATACTGCAGGTTCTAAACTTATCGTTGTCTTCACACTCTTTCATCTCCACGTTCTCATCTCTACAACACCCAAATCTCTGCTCATGCTGCTTTCTAACTGCCTAACATTTTGCCTTATATAGCATGCTGGGTCCTCTCTTCTTCTTCTTTTTTTTCTTTTTTTTTTTTTTTTTTTTTTTTTTTTTTTCTGCTTTATAAATTAAAATTTGTATGCTTGTGTATCTTTCAACGTTATAATGTTAACTTTACAATGAATCTTGCATAGAGAATCTTGTTAACCTTTTCCAAGTTGCTCCTAAATTTAGTCCAATCAACTCGTGGCAATTGAGTAAGCCCTTTTCTATTGGTGGAGCTATTTTAACAAGTACATGAAATTTTAGTAGATGAACTCTTCTACCAAGGTACCGCTATTACTAAACTTGTGCATGCGATTGGAACTTGGAACCGTAGGGAGCAACCTAGATCTAAGTCTCTTCATAACTTTTTATTGATTTTATGCATGTCTTCTATATTCTAGGACTTATCTGGCAGTTGCTGGTTGACCTTCCAGCACTGATACAACCAGATATGGTTATTCATCTGGGATTTCTTTCTGATGGATCTACTTACACTTGTTTACATCAAGAAAATCTTAGCTGCGGAAAACATCTATTAACATCCTTTTGGAACTCAAGAGTGCAAAAGATATTCATAAGACACTGATGTGCGATGCTCTTCACACTGTGATTGGTTGACCTCATTGGTGGAGCCTGTACTTCCCTTCTTATAATTCTTCTAAAAATGTCAACAGTGGCCAGATTTGGTGTTATCTATTAATACCTTTAAAGTATATGGATCTCTAAGAACTTTAACTTGCAAGAAGCATTTAATTTGGCAGGGTGCTATTTGCTTTAAAGTACAGGTATTCATCTCCATATGGTCTGAACAGCTAGTTTCTGAAGACTTTATCCAATTCATATCATCCTCTACTGTTTCAAACTTTCACCAAGCAATCATGAGAGTTCCTGTTTCTGATCTGGGCCTTAGATAGGAATGATTGGTGAAACAGGACTCCTAAAGCCAACAAAAATTGCTGGGACAAGGTGGTGGTTGTGATGATGATGATGACTCTTCACTACTAACTCCCAAAGAACAACAACAGGAGAATTCAAAGGTGATGATGATGAGGTACATGATATATATATGTTCTTGTTTGGTTCAAATGCTGCCAGTTTCTGTTGGCTAAGTGGCCGTTTTTGATCCAGAGTTTCGTCTGTCTACATGTTCTAAGGGGATGAGGATATATACTCTGTTTTACCTAACTTTTTAAAAATAAAAATAAAAAATTTGTGATTATGTTTTGTTTTGAACAAACTTTTTACGGGATTTATGCTTTTTAGCAAGGAATGTTGTTTTTATAAATCCTGCTTATGAAATGTTGCTTTTGTTATTTGCTTTTGAAAATTTCTCCACTTGTTTTAGGCTTACCATAATAGCAGGAAAATACCTTGTGCTTGCAGAAATAAGTCTTCTCGTGCTGTGTAGTTGATTTATGCTTGTTTCAAATATAGGTCCTGTCCATCAGGTGGGCCTTGCAGTGAACGTGTGAATTCAGGTTGGTTGTCATTAGCTAAAGGATAACTGGGTTTCTACCTACCCATAATCTGTATCTAGGTAGCTAAAGCTAAAGTGGTTGTCATTAGCTGAAGGATAACTGGGTTACTATCATGGTAGGCTTTTTCTGGTTTGAACTTGCTGACTATTGTATCTAGTTTTTCATAGATTACATTTAATGGGCATTCTTGTCTGCAGTGGGCGACACTCGCAAATTCTTTAACTCAGGTTGGTTGCATGAGGTCCAACTTTGCTTAGAACTGAATTGTCAACTTCAGAAAAGATTCAAGTATCTAATGCTAGGGCTAAAATTAAACAAAATGAAGAGAATGAAACTAATCAGGATAATGAATAGAGGATGGATAGATGAAGATTTTGTAAATTCATTCCTTTCAGAATTTCTGATGAAAAATTTACAAGTTTGAGTGAGAATTTGAGAGTTTTCTGCTCCTGTTACTTGTTTACTTGTTGCAAATGTCTTATATTCATTGCGGATCTTGACTAGCTTTTATGTGAACAGAATCCTAGGTATGTGGATCCACTCAATATAACTGCAATGACATGTCCAGCCCGCACTACCGTTATGCCCTCTGGCAATAGCAGAAGCTAAGCATGGAATTCTTGACATTCTCAAGCGGGTTCGAGCTGCATGTATTTGATAAGGCAAGCCATAAAGCTATATACTCATGCACATTTTTTTTGTGTGTAATTCAAAAATGAACAAAAAATATGCATCAAACCTGTTTTTCCATGGGGTCACCCAGACACTTGAAAATGGTGTTTTGTTGTTACAGGTTAGCCTCAAGTACAATGAGTCAGTGGTAATAAAGGTAACTGGATGCCCTAATGGTTGTGCCAGACCTTATATGGCTGAGCTTGGACTAGTTGGCGATGGACCAAACATGAACCAGGTATTTCACATGTTGATTTTGTCGAAACCCTAGAAACAAATGTATCATAGATGAATTATATTCTTTTACAAGGATAGGTACCATGTAGTTTTGCCAGAATGGTGATTTGGGCATGACACGTCCTGTCCGCCCCCAAAAATGGGGAAAAATCCCAAGCAAGCAGGAACACTGAAATGTCCTTCTAAAGATCCATTATAGAATGTCTCTTACAAATCTTTAAAATAGAACTTATTTTAGAAGGATGAATGATGGGATACTTTTGCATGTTTTAAACAGGTCTGGCTCGGGGGAATGCCTAACCAAACCTCACTAGCAAAATGTTTCATGAATAAGGTGAAGATTCATGATCTAGAAAAGGTTTTGGAGCCATTGTTCTACAACTGGAGGCGCAATCTCCAACAGGGAGAATCTTTCGACGATTTCACAACCCGCCTGGTGAGTACCCAAGTTTGTATTTGGGTCATGTTATTTACAACATCTGAATTTCTTCCAGCCATACTTGCAACTTGAATTATTTCATGGGTTTTGGGATCTGAAATTTAGTGAATATCTAATCATTTTTAAAAGAACACTACCACAGAAAATTTCTATATCAGCAGTGTCTCAATGCTTGGTTTTGCCCCATTTTCATATAAATATCATTCCTGGGGCAACTAATAGAAAATCCGAATGGTTCTATACCAGCAAAGTAAGCATACATTAATTAGTTTCTTCCTGTCCTATGCAGGGCTTTGACAAACTGAAAGAGACAGTTGAGAAGTGGGAGGGCATAGCAAAGGCACCGGCATGATTTAATCTAAAGTTTTTTGTTGACAAAGACACATATGAAGCCATGGATGTACTTGCAAAGCTGCAGAACAAGACTGCTCACCAGCTGGCCATAGAAGTCATCCGCAACTGAAATGAAAGTGTTTCTCTTGCCTTGCTTCAATCTGAGGCAGCTCATATGAGGCCAGAGAATGGTTCTTGGTTCACCATTGCTGATTGGTCTTGTAACTCTTCACCATTAGTACATGAAGCTTCATCTTCCACTGAAAGATCTTCCCGCTCCAGAAACTAATTGATTACTGCGGGATCTTTCGACTCAAATCCATCAAATGAGACCATGTGATTTTGTTGGACAGTAGTAGCATAGGCATCATCATAGGTATCCCCAACACTAAATCTTGCATTTCCTTTTCCATAATCTTTTGACTCAACTCATCAAATGAGACCATGTGATTGTAATTGAATGAATGAATGAATGTAATTGACTGAATGATTGTAATTGAATGAATGAATGATTATGTAGGTGGTAATTGAATGAATGAATGAATGATTATGCAGGTGGTAATTGAATGAATGAAGGAATGATTATAATTTTTTTTTAATGTAGGCAATAGCTACGGATATTAACCGTAGCTGTTAATCTGACAACCGTAGCTACTAACACTACTTTTAGCTACCAATAATATCCGCAGTTGTAGATGCTTTTGGCTACAGAAATATTTGCTACGAATTATATCCGTAGCTATCATAAGCTATAGCTACGAATTAAATCCGTAGCCATAGGTTTTATACCTATTGGCTCGGCACCTACGACGACGGTCGTGCTACGGATTTAATCCGTAGCTATAGGTATATGACTACAGATTAAATCCGTAGCCTTTGCCCATTTTTCTCGTAGTGCGAACTCAAGCTTTGATACCACTTGTTGGGAATTTTGACCTGCGGAATCACATAGATCTAGATCTAGGATAGCAATTCAATGGCACCAAGCACATACAAGAGAACACATAGATTTTACGTGGAAAACTCTTTCGGGAAAAAACCACGGCACAAAGCGACAAATCTCCACTATGAAAATAGAAATTACAAAGAGAGAGAACTTACCCGATTCGAACAACCTCGAATCTAACTGATGTAGAACGTATCACAGATACGTTCCTAGCATGGTTGGGCCAAAAGATGATGGATTGTAAATAGACCATAACTTTTGATTCGGGTATCGTTATGGGGTGCACAACCTATCAATCTTTACTGAAACAGGCCATCCGAGGTGAACTGACCCACGAGGTGGGTCGCATCTATCCGTTTCGTCAGAAAGCACGCGCTTTCAGCTCAAAAATGAATTTTTAGGAAAATTTTACTATTTTTAGTAATTTCGAATTTTTTAATATTTTTAGAGTTTTAGATTTTCTTTCCTTTTAGAAATAACTTTTAGTTATACTAGGACTCTTCTAGAGAAAGTTTATTTACAATTTTTATTTTTAGAAACTAGGCCTTAGAAGAGTTTTATTAGAATTAGGATTTTTATTAGAGTTAGAATTTTGCTATTTTTGGTAATTACGAATTTTAATTTTTTTTCTTTATTAATGGTGTAAGGAGACGCATTAGAGGATTATCACTTATTCATTAATCTATTTCGAATTTATTTAGAATTTATTTCTATTTTCTGCTCTATTTTCTCGTGGATTCGAGAAAGTCTCTGTGAGGAGTCCAGAGAAGTTCCGTGGATTCGGAATAGTTATCCTCTTGAGGAAGACGATGCTCGACCTCACGTCCTCCCCTGTGTCACTAACCCTTGCTACACCCTTTTGGAAACCCTTAGAATACTTTTCCATTCCTTAGAAAAACCCTAGGAACACCTATTTATAGTTTAGGCAACTTCCCTTCCGCATCCCAGTTGCGAAAGGGCACAGATTTCCTCAATCCGCAAAATCGTGGAACAAATCTGCATAACCTACGACTAGTCGAAGGGGAGCTACGACTAGTCGAAGCTACGACTGGTCGAAGGCGGTTCGGACATGAAAAACATAGCCGCTGGACTTTGAGTCGAACGGGCTACGACTGGTCAACCAGCTCCTACGACCAGTCGTGGCTGACCCACGACCAGTCGAACGACACCCTAAAAACAGATTTAATACTTTTTTTTCAACAGCAACTATAGTTGATCAGGTGCTGTCCATTTTCTATACATGAATATTATTACGGGTAGAAAAGCTGAGCTGTTAATCAATGAACAGGACTGGTCAGCTGGACATTGGTGGTTGGAGCTACCATGGGAATCTATTCTTGCTAGGGGATCATTTTGCTAGACTTCTAAAGGACATGTGAATGGAATTTGAGGTGCCTCTTTCAATGAAGTAGAGCATGCAACTTCTAGCTTTTACGACTGTAAGGCTTTTAAGCTTTATGTGGATTTGTTATAGAATTTTTAAGTATACCTTAGTGCTTGTTTGGTTTTCTGATTTCCTATGAAATGCAAAGTAAATGAGCCATCATTATCATTTTCAGGTGTTTGTTTAAACAGGAATGATGGCTTGTAAATTGAGATTCAAATACACTTGTAAAGGAAATAGGTAAAGTAAAGTGTAATAATTACATTTTCACATTATAAAACTATCCATTTTATAGTGATTTCTAGGTGAAACAAACAATGTAGCAAAATCATCATTGTAGTCAAATGTATGTGATGTCACCACACAATTACAAGAGTAAATAATTATTTCCCATTCCAACCATTTACCATTGTAATTGAAAAACCAAACAGGCCTACAGATATTACTTCTTAATTCTGCCTTTTAGCGATTGTGCCAGCTGATCTCCAGCTCGGGTAAAGGAGAAGGGTTTGATGTAAGGTGGCAATCAGTCGTCAAGCTTTTGCCAATCAATCATGAAAATTCTTGTTTTGATTTGCAAAGTGACACGAAATAGCCGGGACAGGCTATGATGATGATGAGAGATGAATAATTTTGGCATCGTGAATCTGCTATGATATTGGGATACTTTGTTATAAGTCATATTTGCTGCTTGCGGTCTAGAGCAGCAGCTCTATCAATTTGTTGAGTATCTTTTATCATGGTTTTGATATTACTGTCTTTTATTTGATGGTTGGGTTGCACCATGTTGTATTTCCTGACATTTGTGGTCCATCCGACGATCCTTCAAGATTTTAACAGATTTTCCATCCTTGACCAGCATAGAATTGCCTAGGGTGTCAGGTTCCCTATATGTAAATGTTTCTTTCTTTGGAAATAAATACATAAAATGAAATGGGCCTAAAGTAACAAGGAGATTATAATGTTTAATGCCAATTCCATTCAATAAGCTTTGTCGTCACTAGTTTGATGAAAAGGACATCAGTTTTCAAAGGATTATAGGAAAAGAAATCAGTTTTTGAAGGATAGCTTAGAGCCATGCAGGAAAAGAATATGGGTCTTAGTTGCATGAACAGTTCATCTTCGCCTCTGTTTATAACCTGGTTGAAGTTTCAAGAATAGAGTTGCATCCTTTTCTTTGGTTATTGTTGAGCATGTTTTGTTCCTGTGAAGTTTTTAATAGTATATTATGATAGAACTGATTGCCTACAAATGGTCTACAACCCTTTTTTTTAATCAGCATTCCGCCCTTGTCCAAGGGCAAATTGGAAATGGAAATTCTGCTGGCACAAAAGATAGATTGTAGCATACAACAAGTTGTAGTTATATATAAGATGTCTGACCCGTATGTAAAGTTGACTGCAAAAAGCTGCATACTGGGACATTGGTTGATGTTAAATTGAAATGTTATGGATAAATACTGATTGAAAAAATAAAAGGGTATGGATAACACAATTGTGGGGAAGTTTTGATGGCATGTTAGAATACCTATATTGTGATGAATTTAGCCTCTGGACAAGGACATACTTTCTCACTATAGTATGTGGTAGAATGTACGTGCAAGCTAAGAATGATTGATTGACTTCTAGCTCTAGGGGAGCGTTAGGGACTAAAGTCACGTGAAGCCCAGACTGGACTCTGACCTGTTTTAAGTTAAAATGGGTGGTTCCACCAGTCCAAGTGTTCAGACCCATTTTGACCCATAATGTCTACATAATATAAAATAGAAAGAAAAAATCAAGCACCTGCGTAGAACACAACAGTTTGGACTATGCTTGGGTAGCAGAAGTTTACAGGTACGACCTAGAACATGATTCATATTTTACTTTATTCACAAAAGGAGTCAACCATCAATTGAGCCAGCTTTTAAGGGACCAACCCATTTTAGTCTCTGATCCAAACCAGAATTTTTCATAAAGGGAGTTTTCCCATGTATGATACCGATGTACTAACTCTCTTTATTGGACCCAAGTGTAGTGTATCCATTCCAAGAAGTGCTTGGAACTGAGATCTACTTTTCATATATTGATATGATTCTTTGTTCGCATTTTGGTTTCGATTATGGTTTCAGTTTGTAGTTTGTTTTATAACTTAATGCTTGCTGTTCTCTTTTCCCATCACTTTAAATTCTGTGAAGAGTCTTGTGACCTTTGATTTGCGAATCATGAACCCTTGCATTCTGTTGACGGTAGGCCTTTGATATGTGTATTTAGTTGTAAATGAAACTCCTTAACATTGAACCATTCTATTGATCTATTTTCCCCTTTGGAAATTGTTACTTTCTTAAAACAAACTACTCAGAATTTGAAGTTGGCTCCATCTGGAAACTCATTAACTGCTTATCAACTTTCCAGTTTTTGAACCTTGGTTGAAATTCAGTCAATGGATGGTTGAGTCTATTAAATGCGATTAAATTGTCCTTAAAAGAAGATTGATTCCATTCTATTTAGAGGGTTAAGGTCATGATGCTTACTGGAGGACCTTCGTTTCTAGATACACTCCTTCGAGCCTAGTTGAACGATGACTGAATCACATCTGTACCTGAACTAAGGTATTGCTCGGAGTATAAACAGGTACTGTTTGAACTCTTTTACTGAAAACTTGAAGAAGAATATGGTGATCTTTCCTATGTGATCCAGCTCCTCTCCTTAGTGGTCAGTTTTCTCAACATATTACAGGTTTCATTATGAAGGCTAAAAAGTTTTGGTATGGAGATTGAAGGTGATTGCTATAAATTCTAAGCTGAATGCCTAGATGTTGCAAGAATTCTGCAATGGGTCTCTTGAGTATAGAATCAGTTTGCGTAGCTGTTTGCTACTTCAATGCCACAGGCAGCTGTTGCAGGAATGACTGCATGAAGATTTCTGGTGCTTATTTTGGGGAGTGGAGCCTGTGTGCTGAAAAGTTTGTATCTCAGTGGTTGTCCATGACTGGGCTTGCACTGCTGAATATGATTTTTGCTCATGGTTGGCTATTGCTCAATGACATTTTGGGCAGATGAGTCAGTTCTGCGATCCATAGGGTAATATAGAGCGTTTTGGGAGTGCTACCTCCATGCATAAGTCGGGGGCTGTCAGATGTGTTGTGTCTAGACTCAAGAGGCTCATGGCATGGCTTTTAGCAGAAATGAAACTAACTACTGTGGGCAGATTATATTTGTTAATCCCTGCGGCTTGAATCCTTTTAGCTGCCAATTTCCTCCCTTTGCATAGATGTGTTGGGGTTCAGAACTCGATTAGGTCCCAGCTTGTTTTTCATCTCAATGGCTAACAGATGTATATATTTTAGGTGTGAATCCCTGGGGAATCAGAGAAATCTCAGGCACCAGTTGATCACACATTATTTGTCATGATTGTTTGGTTTCCAGATTCGAAGCCTTTCTGAATCAACTCTACTACTCTATGTTCTGGTCATGTGTCAGGCAGATTAGGGTGAGATTGTGCTGATTTGGATGGGGTTGAGGATTGCGAACTTAGATTGCAGCCTGGCAACTATATGGTTTTGCTGATGCTTTTGGAGGATATGCCAGCAATTTTTCTGTACACTCGCTGCTGGTTGAGAGTATTATTAATCAATGATAATTGCCATGGAAAATTGGGATTGGTGAAGGATTTAGCTTTCTGTGTTTACTGTTTCATTGTCATTGGTATGGGTTTTTGGGGTACAGTGGATGTCGTATCAGTTTGATAATTAGCTGTTGCAAGATTATCTACAGCAGAGCTATTGGGAATTATCTTGGGACCTGGTACTTATTCGTGTTGCTGTCTGCTTTTTACCATTTGATCTAGCTGAGTCAAGAAGTTGGTTGGCATGGAGTTGTTGGTCCAGGATCTTGAAATTGGATTTTTGGGATTCAATGAAAGATTGGACTGCTATTCATGAATCCAGATCGAGGTCAGTATGCAACAGCTGCTTCCTGGCGTCAATGGTTGACCTTTCAGGTGTGGGTTGTTGGGGTTCCAAAATAGCCTCAACTGAAGATTGCTTTCTCAGTCAAAGCTTAGCTGCTTGCACTCATGAAATTGTTGGGCCTGCTGTCTATGCTCTCAGCTTGACGCCAGGCCAATTCATGGGGTTTATTGCATGTAGCTTACTTTCATGTGTGTTCCAGATTCTGCATGGTTTCTGAGAGTTTTTAATGATATTATCATTTGGTCCTTGTACTTTGATCTGTATTCTCTCTAGGGTCAAGAAGCATGAATGGGCCACATTTTGCTCTCTCAGAGTGTATGTCATCCTTATATGCTAGGAGGCTTTGGTTGTAAGGGTAACTGGGTTTTGGCTGTCAGCCTTGTATTCCATGGTTGTGGTTGATGCGGGAGCATGTTGGTGTGATTCCAAGGATGCACTGTATCTCTACGCTGGCGCAGGGTGGCCCACGAGTTGGGGTCTATGAGATGCAGAATGGCTACGAGGTGGGGCCCACTATGAGACCATGCGAAGCGGGGGTTGCCCGCAGGGTGGTCTCGCATGGGTTTGCTTGAGAGAGGTTGCATATAGAAATAAACTGGTCCTTCCCCATCAACTCTAGAGCTTTTAGTGCATTGGTCGGTTGTCTACTATCAAAATGGTATCAGATCGGGAGACCAGTGTTTGAGTCACTTCACTAGCGTGGGTGGATGATGTGGGAGTATGTTGGGGTGGCCCACGAGGTGAGTTTTGTGAGATGCAGAATCCCCACGAGGTGGGGCCCACTGTGGGACCATGTGATTCAAGGAACCGTGCGAAGCAAGGGTTGCCCACGGGGAGGTTTCATTTGTGTTTGCCTGGGAGAGCCTGGAGGTTTTGATGTGTTGGTCGGTTGTCCGCCATCAGTGGTTGTGTGGGGTAATCTGGTTTAGCCATTGGTTTTGGCCTTTGGACCTTTTATTTGCTGGCTTTTGGCTTTATTCTAATTCTAGTAGGCTTTCTCTTTGTATATATGTTTTTTTTCTTATCAATAAAAGGATGTCTCAACATTAATTGACATAATTCAAGAAACTTGCATTTTTTTTTATTAGTTTTCATAGTGGGCATATGATCTAAATCTAAAGTCTGATGGTATAGTATTGGGAATATGACAACATAGAAATTCTCTCTCTGGAACTCACCTGCTGGACAAGATGGATCTGATTTCAGAAATACAAAAAAGTATTACTCCAAGGGCCATTTTCATCATTGAAGGCCCTTGGTTGCACAAGTCGCCTTTGATGGCTAAAACTCCTTGAAAAGGCCACAACAACACATAGCCCTTCTCTTAGGGCCACAATCTCCACCACATTAGATCCACGCCACAATGACTGGAAAAAGCCATTAAGATATCACCTTTGCCATTTTTAAAAGCATGCCTTTACTCCAGACAAACCAGGTTCCCAAGAGAAAAAAACCTCCAAAGTTTAGCTTTAGGTGACCCGTGGGAGGCAGTTTCCATGTGCTAGGACTGCAACTTAGGTTCGGGTCAACAAGAACCTGACGGACCTAACCCAAGTTTGGGTTGTCCAAACTCAGGTCAGGTTAGGTTTGGAAAACTCCAACCCGATTTGAAATCAGCTTGGGTTCAAGTTGAGCAAATTCGGGTCAGGTTAGATTAGGTCGGATTGGGCTGGGTTGGGTTGGTTTAGTGTTGATTATAGAGGAGTCCGGGTTGGGCACCTCGTGTTGGAATTCAGGTCGGGTCAGTTTGTGGGTTGGGTCATCTTGAGGTCAGGTTGGGCTTAGGTTAACCCTCTACCTAACCCAACCTACCTCAGTTTCACCCTTACATGTGACTTTACTGGTTGAGTGCTTCCACAGTTGTCTTCCAATTACAGGTGAAATCTGCTCCATCCCCCACAATTCAGGGCCTACATCCCCCACCCTGACAAACAAAAAACAATTCTTCTTTCAATAGTTTCTGCCAAAGCCATCTTGCCATGAAAAATTATTTCATTTCTTTTGTTTCCATTAGCCTTAAAATTTGCATTGGGAGTCATTTTCAGTAATAACTTTGCTCCTTGGAGAAAACTACCCTGTTGACCACATAGTTTAAATAAGTTCCACACAGCCATTGCAGAATTCATACACAACAATACTTTCTTTTGCTTATTTGACTTGGGTTTTTCTTGAAACACTATTCTTTCAGTGCCCATGGCCTTAACTGCACCATAGTATAAGATGTTGTTCAAGCTCTAGAGCAAGTGCTTGTGCTCTATATGCTATTGTTGGGCATATTTGGATCATTGAATGCATTGTTCTTGGAATTATATCATGCTTCAAGCAGATATTCAAGTGATTCAGTATAGTTCTCTCCTTAACCAATGTTTTTGTCATTATAGCAATGCGATGATGTGCATTGTGTTATGCATTGAAAACTCGCATGCATGCATTTGAGTTTCAATGTGCTAAAAAGACACTTCCTGCTTTCACTGGACATTTAACAATTTTCATTGCATGGTTGTTTGATACTCATAGGCTGCAATATGTTTTAGACTTTTAGCAAAGAAAATCTAAAAGATTGCTGCAGTCTTATTTGGATCTATTAACATATTTCTCTAGATAGGGTTCTGTTTTACTTATTTATTTATAATAAATCTTTATTTGTTTTGGTTCTTTTGCACTTTGCTTGCTTAGCTCACTGCCAACCTTTTCCATAGATGCCCCATAATATTGATATTGAATTTGTTTCAAGAAGATGGCAGCTATTTGGGGGGTTGGCATTTCATCATGTTGTTTTTTAACCTGTTGCAAGTGCCACATAGCTTTTTTGTTGTCGTTACGCTTGCTAAATCCATTAATGAGATGGGGAAACATCTATGGAAGTTGTTATACCTCATCATCCTATTCAATTTGGACATTTGATTGATTGTCGAACTTCAAAATTACCATAGATATTTTGCATTTACTGATATGAAATGCATGGTTATGTCATTTAACATTCTAACCAATACCCAATTCATTTAATTTCTGTTTCTAATTAGTTGCTTCTTGGCAGCTTGGATGCTCAAATTATTTAAAATCTTTGCCCAATGAGTTGGGTGGGCCGTCACTTCACATCAGGGTTGTTTGAGAACCGTGGGTGTTAGGTATGGGAAACCGTTCGTTCTACAAGGTAAAGATCTGTAACTTCCCAATGACACTCTGTGCAAGATCCTTAGCAGATTGATCCAGGCTGCTTATCTGGTGGGTTCCATGTGCCATGCACAAAAATCAGGCCTGTCCGGTGGTGGGCCGTATGCATATTTCAAATATGGATCATTTATGCAATTCTTGGCAACCATTCGTTTGCTTGGTTCATGTGTGGCCCACCTCATGGATGGAAAGACCTGATTTTTTAGACGTGGACATACACTGTGGGTCCTACCACAGAAAGTGATGCTTATCAGTTTTCGGCAATGTATTTATTCTCCCATCTGTGCTTTTCAAGATCAAATGTTTCTGCTTGGTGTGGTGCCTACATTTTTAGTGAATGTATAAGATCACGGCCATTTTGCTGATGGATTCAAGACCAGTTTGGTAGACTTGAATTTTATTTGTGTGACTTGTTCCATTCGTACAAACAAAATGGGCCCTCATTCAGTTGGGACTGCAGGTTCGAATTGTTTCAGTGAAGCTGCAATCTAATCCATGCCATTCTATTATTTTCCTAACATTTTTCACCCAACTTGCTGTAGGTGGGACCCGCCTTTTGGCTATCGTAAGTGCTGATCTGATGAGCAATAACGTAGGAGATTTCCCAACGTGTACTTTATCAGATGATCCCAGCAATCCGATGAAAATGGACACCTACAACTGGGGGTCCTCATGTGACAGGAACCAGATTATTATCTTATGGTAGGATCATTTGATGCTGGTGATTTTGGGGCATCTTCCATCCTGCATTGGACTCATCTGTGTAACCACTGGAAGTTGCACAATCAATGGTCTGTATATAGTATGATGGGAGAGATTTTGTGGGCATAAGATGATCCTGGCCACCCAATGGAAATGGACAACGGCAGCAGCGAATGGTCAACATAGCAAGGGATCAAATCCAACGGTTGGGATCATCTGATGGAGGAGATTTTTGCATTTAAACCAAATGAATTGCATCCATTCTATTGGGCTGAGTGAAATCCCCTCTTCAATAAAAGAGGTAGCATATGAACGTGGGGGCATGATCCATCTATGGGAATTTAGAATGCAATAAATACAAGCCAATGAAAACGCAAGGAACTCTCCGTACTTTCTGAATGTTTGTCAGTTGTATCACGTGTATGGCCATTTAATGTCTGTAGCTGACCACACGCATAATCCAATCCGGGCCGTTGGATGTAGTTGGTTGCAGGGTAGAGTTTGTCGAGGAAAACAGTGTAATTAAAGAGGAGTTGTACAAACGTGCATGTGGGGCCCACCATGGATATTGGCTTGCGTGAATCCAAGCAAAAGATGGGGTAAGAACTGCTCAATAAATAAGACAATGACCCGTAAACCGAAACCAGCCTTTTTCTAGAAGGCGTCTGTGGTCTGCCATGCCTCCTTTATAACGATGGGTATCTAGGCCGGGACCGAATTGCGTCTTACCTTCGCGCATCTGTAGCCAGGAACGAGTAGATCTGTGTGGTGGGAACCGTGATGCATCTGTTTATCCACGCGGTCCATCCCTTTTTCTCGTATCATTTTAAGGTGTGAGCGTTTAATGAGGCAGATCCAGGGCTCGAGTGGACCACACCAAATAGTAAGCTTAGGTTGCATTAAATACCGGAGTCATATATGGTATGCTTCACTTGAGCGCTTTTGGGTTCATGCTTTAAAATGATGTATGAAAAAGGATGGACAGCACGGATAGATACATCACTGTGGCCCCACACAGATCTGCCCGTTCCTGGCTAGAAGTAGGACGCAACCCGCTTCCTCTATGCCTTTACATCGCGCGTTATAGTGGTTGGGGCCAGCTGTGATGATGGGGGGCTGTCCATTTTTGTATGGACCAAAATTCGCAACTTAGTACGATTACAAAATCCGTGAGGTTTGAGCTGCTTATCTATCTGCAGGTCTGTACACGAACTGAGTTAGATCGGTTAGTTCGAGCCGACTCAGTTTGAAATTAAGTTTGAGCCCACTCAAGTTTATTTTTTTAGCTTGAAAAAAATTCGAACCGGGTTTGAGTGCTTTGGATTTTATTTTTTTTTTCTTTACACACGCACCGATACACCACCATCTATGGGTTTGAGCTTGCCTGAGCTTGACTCCACCCGGATCAAACTCAACTCGATTCGAACCAGTTTGGTGACTCAGTTACTTTGATATTAATGTTGCTCACCAAGTGTTTGATGAAATGACTTACAATAGTAGGGCTAGTGGCAAGATATGTACCCGTAATAAATACTTTTTTTTTCTTTTTTAATTTTTTATTTTTATGTTGCTTACAAGGTGTTCGATAAAATACCTATAAAACTATTACTATTATTTTTACATACAGTGAGATTTTGAAAGTGTAATCCACGAGTTTGCCTATTATTTTTACATACAGTGAGATTTTGAAAGTGTAATCCACGGGTTTGCCTATGTATTTGTGAAAATGCTGTACAAGCGAACTTGGCTTGATCTTAGCCCAATCTGCTAACCAAACCCCGAGCTGAGCTGGCCAGTCACTCGAGCATCTAGCCGAATTCCAGTTGGGGCTAGCAAGTGGCCAAGCCAGAATCGTGTACACCTCTATCTATCTGGACCACGAAATTGGTGTTCCACTTTCTAAAAATGCCCGGCAATCATGATGGGCCATGAAATGGATAGCCCACCATGTTCTATAAATAAATCAATGCATTATCTTGATAATGACCGAAAAAGAGCGTTTGATTGGATAGTACATGATGTCCCACCACCCAATTTGACGAATTTACGAATGGGCGTGGAAAGCATCATTGTGTAACCAAAGGTGTCCCATCCATTGCATGGTCTAGATGAGCGAGCATGTGCATTCATTGCGTCAACGGGACTATATCATGAGAACTGGTCACCAACACGTGCCTGGCGTGGCTAGAAAAAAGCTCAAATAGGGGTGCATGTGCTGTAGGTGATCTGTTCACCTGTAACACAAATCAAGGACCGTCCAAAAAGCTCACATGTGCTACCATATCTGTAATAACCATTCATCAAGTTCATGATGGCCCTCTATTAAACTGCTATAACGACTAATTCATCTTTACTGTTTTTGAACTACCGAGCATCTATTGGCAGATTCTGAACCATTGATTTTCTTCTTTTATATATATATTTATTTTCTTGCTTCACTACATGCCTTTAAACCTGGACTACAAATCATGGACCGCGTATCAGATGGTCCCAAATGGGGCCAGCAACTCCAATGTGGGTACAAATTTATGCTACGTGTACGGTGGGATTCACACGATCATCTCCTTTACCTAAAAAGAAAAAAAGGAAACTAAAGCAACATCTGATTACCATTTATTTAATATTATCTAATCCGAATATTACTAATTACCATCATCACCGTCCATTCATCCCTGAATATCAAAAAAGTAAAAAGTACTGCTACACCCAAAACGCATGCCCCAATTTACGGTTTTACCCTTTCTCGTTTCTTCAGTTCTTCCCCTTGTCTTCCTTCTTCTCCTCTTCGGGCTCGAAGGCGGAGACGGGAAAAGTCCTCCCGAGGCCAGACGGCGTCTTGAACGTGATCTTGCCGGACGAGGGGTCGTCGATGTACATGTCGGAGAGAGTCACCCAGATCAGGAGCTCCTTGCTCTTGACGCCGGTCATCTTCTTCATCCGATAGTTCTCGACGAAGGCCGTGACCTCGGGGGCGTACGACACGGTCCGTCCGATCTTGCGGAAGACGTGATCGCGCTTCTTCTTTTGCCGGAGCCATACGAAGCCGGCGGTTCTATTGTAGCCGACTTCGAGGATGTCGTCGAGGGGCAGAAGGCCCTTGGGCAGGTGGAGCTCTTCAAGCAGCTCCATGGATTTCTCCTTGCAGAGGGCGTCTCCGTGGTAGATTTCCGCGTTCTCGCGGTGATCTTCGATGGACTGAGATGCCATTCTTCTTTTCTGTGGATATAATATGAAAAAGGGTTTGAAGTGGAGGGATAGGAAGACGATGGAGAGAGGGGTAACTTATAGAGGCGGAGAGGATCTTAAATTACTGGAATGCCACTCGAATTAGGTTTGGTGTTGTATATTGATAAGGAAGTCGCGCGAAGGTCGGGTTTTGATATCATCAGGCGGTGGCTTTCCTAGTACCGTACGGACGTGAGTTTTCATCCCGATTGCATTTTTAGATGATAATCTGAACCGTTCATGTTCTAAGTAATGCCTTATACAGGACGCGGATTTCCTGCGAAAGGTTCCCCAGGAAATTTCCTGCGCAAGTATGCTGGGTGGGGCCCACTGCCATGTTTGTGAGAAATCCACCCTGTCCATCCGTTTCATGAGCTCATTTTAGGACTTTCGACCAAAAATGAGGCGTATCCAACACTCAAGTGGGCCACACAAGAGGAAACAATGTAGATTCAATGAGCACCGTTGAAGCATTCTTGTGGCCATAAAATTTTGTGTTAGGCTAAATTTTTTATGTTTTCACTTAATCCTATAGGGAATGACCTTATAAACGGTTTGGATAGCATATAAACATCAAGGTGGAGCCCAGGAAGGTTTCAACTGTAGGAATTTCTTTTCCCAAATTTCCCTCTCGTGTGACCCACTTGAGTTTTGGATTCACCTCCTTTTTTATTTAATGTTCTAAAATGAGCTCGAAAAACGGATGGACGGAGTTGATTTCTCACATACATTGCAGTGGGCCCCACGTAGCATCCTTGCGCGGGAACTTGTAGGAAATCTGCGTCCCCTTAATAGGAGCTATAATCTTCTAATTATACATAACCTTTAACACTTGGATTTGAAAATGAGCCGTTGAATATTTCGTTTTCAATGCTCCGATGTTGATCTTTGTAAATAATCAATAATCATCCGTTCAACAAATCTGTCGTTGGATGGCACCTGTAGCGTAGAATTTAGAATATGAACGGTCCAGATCATTATCCAGATGCAACACTGGGTAGAAAACCCACCCCTATGGTCACTGTAATATGGTGGGCACCCCGTAATCTATCCGGCAGTGTCATACGTGTGATGATCCAAGGTCATTGATCATGCATAGCCGACTGTAGACATACTCTTTCCCGAGATTAGGTCGGTTCTCTCCTGTGGGCTGCAAGTTGCAACTGCATCAGAAAAATGGACGGTCGAAAATTAAAGAGTGATGTTCTGGACAAATGGGCCCATTGTTTGTTAATCTAGACAACCGTTATCTTCTGTCACACTGTGGATGGACCATTCCCGAATAAACGGTTAATGTGAGAACTCCTCGTTGAACATGTACGTATGGCCCACCCGACGAGAGGACATGTTTTATATTTTCTTTCAATGGATGGGCCCCCGTGATGAATGGCCAGGATATCGTATCGTGTCGTGTTGACTCCGCGAAGTCATCCGCTCATCTCATGCGAGCGAGTAGTCAGTATTCCTGTCAGCGAGATTACAAGATGGGCGTTGAAGCGGTGAGGGTTAAGATGGGAATAATGAGGGGTTCTTTACGTCGGTACCGGGCGAGTCTCCGCTTGTAAGTAAAGTTTGAGAAATTAAAAAAAACATTGTTACTCTTTCAGAGTATGATGCTTGATACTTAGGCACTAAGAATTGTACACGTGGCATACAACTAACTCAAATGGAACCCATTCAAATTGTGAACCACAACTGAGATAGAATGCAACCGACAAATCAATCTGATTCCGTGACCAACCTAGCCGATGGTTGCACAATTAATAGATATTTGAAAGAAAAATATCCAATGGTCAGTATTCAGTGGACATGTCTCTAACCAGACGTTACAATCGTTCAATTATTATGATTTGTAGACGGTTGAAGGTGGGCCCCATGATTGGACGCTTTAATTTGAGTTAACGCGTACCACGTTGACACTTCGTGAACTCCCACGTACCCAGGTTCAGACTCCGCCAAGTATAATTTACAAGCAAAAGACTCGCGAACCTCTTGCGTCCTTGGATCCGTCGGTCAATTGCATTCGGACGCGGATTTCCTGCCAAAGGCTTTCTCATGAGGTTTAACATGTTGTACTAAACTTTAGTTGCCAAACAAATGTTTAAATAATGGTTGTCATCCGTTCTCCAATATTTCTTACTACGCAGCTATCTTTAGTTTTTGGATCTACTTTATTTTTTGTCTAATATTCTAAAATGATTAAAAAAAAAAAAAAAAAAAAAAAAAAAAAAAAAAAAAAGATTTTTCATAAACACCATTGTTATGGGAAGATTCGAGCCTGCATAAGGTCCGAGGACAAAGTACCGAGCCGAGTCGGCTAGCGGGATCAACATCTGAGGCCCGATCCGTTCGACCTGATATGAGCATTCCAGAGAGACGTAACATCCAAAACACCTTCACCATAGGGCTGCAGGTCGGAGCAGTATCTGCAATCCGATCGGACGTAAAGACTGCATACTCAACACGTCGCACGAGAACTATTCGCTCGCCAACTTCACCTGCAGCGAGACCTTCGCCTCAGAGCCCCATTTGAGATATTGGCTCGGATCTACGTATCGTCCGAGTTCAACAAAATATGCATCAAGACAACTGCACGGGTAAATGACTTTTGGCTGAGCCGATCCAAGTAGATATTAAAGTCCCGTTTGCCAAATGGAGAAACTGCCATAACCGGACGTGGCCGAAAACTTCGTCTCGTTATACGCATTACGCGCTTAACGCGCTACACGATCTGTAGATTACGGGCAATATCTCCACGATTCAAGAATCCCCCTGATCGTGCCAAGATTGTCGAACCCGGACCGCTCAACCATCCGGTATAAGTAGTCTATCACCCCATCGCCATAGGGACGCAATATCCAATACTCTCCCACCACTTCATAACCAAGACCCAGATTCCTATGTCATAATTTAGGCATCGGAGGGTCCCCCAGTGACGCAGGGATGAACGTGATGAGGATAACTACTCTGAATCCACGGAGCTTCTCTGGACTCCTCACAGAGACTTCTCGAACCCACGAGGAAAGAAAGTAGAAAATAGAAATAAATTCTAAGAAATTCGAAATTGATTAATTGATGACTAAAAACGAGTTCACAACCCTTTAAATAGGGGTACCAAGCAATGAGAAAGAAATCAGAATCAAACTACAACTAGAACTCCTAGAATCCTCGACTTACTATAAATAGTAAACTTACTATTTATAAACGGTCGTGATGTCTATTAGTGCGGAAGGTTTTCGGCCAAAAATAGTAAGTGTCCTATTTGGCTTCACCAAACCCTTCTCCTAATTATTCTATGCTCTTTTCACGTTGGACGCAACTCCTAAAGCCCGACGGATGAAGAGTTATAACCAAACTAAAACTTACTATTTATAGTAAAAACGAAATTAAAGCAGGGAAATGACCATTGATCTAGAGGTTTTTCGCAATTCCAGGCGTCGCAACCCTGCGTAGCTAGGTTGGTTGGATAAAGTAGCTCGTTCTACCACAAAATCATATATTTTACGTCAGGTAACTCATTCCGGATTGTGAGATACGCTCAATCTAAGGTCCGATGGTCCGGATCACTTTTGTCGTCGACCGGGCCTTTTCTGATCCATCTTGGCCATGAAACTGTCCGCGACCCGCTCTACATCACTCGGCTTAGCCAAGGTCTCCTTTGCTCATTGTTGGTGTGCAGGTTCAGGGCTCGGTGACCTCTCAGAGTAGATGAGACAAGGAGGAGAGCTGACGAGATTTTGACGTCAACATTTTTTGGCGCCGTCTGTGGGAATCGATACAAAAAGTCAAATTCTCGTTTCTCAAATCCAATGGCGAGGAAGAAGAAAGCGGTGGCCGCGGAACCAGAGCCAAATGAACAAACGGGATCTTCTTCACCACTTCATGCTGAATCTGCACCGGGGCCTTCATAGCGCTCCCGCAACCGAGCAAGTAAATATCGGGCCATGTAGGGTGAGATTAAGGCCCTGCGCGATGAAATAAACAGAATGAAGCAACAAAGGGAACCACAGCTGCATCCGATTCAGGGGAATCCTAATCCCGAGCCGGTAGGTCTGAATGTGGAGACTCACTTTGCACCGGGGAGTGTGAGGCACGAGGCGTCCCAACAATCTCGGGTGCCTCTTTCAGGTCAGGATCCTCCTGTGCGAGTTAGAGTTTCACCACGGAACACCGCTACTCGGGCGCCCACGAACCATTCGATCACCTCGGTGTTGAGGGTCAAATATTGCATATCAGACCCTAGTTACTGCTTGGATTTACGAACATAATACTGTTTAACGCCCGGTTTTAATTGTGTTTTGTTGCAGGATTCAATCAGGAGCGTTGACTGAAAACTGATAGTAAAAGCATGGATTTGGCACTCCAAAGTCACCAGAGCAAGGGACAGACCCCAGTGAACCAAGATCAACGCCCGAGATCCAAGAAAATCGAGAAACTGAAGCTCAAGCGGCCTGAAGGACGTCCAGAATGCAAGATCATAGGGTTCCCGCCATCCGATTGACACGAGACTTCATACGTGGCCTGAACGCCCTATATCAACCGTACACGTCAAATTTCAACCGTCGGATCCCCCTGGAAGTGGCCCAACGGACAGATCAGCCCATAAAATCTGGATTCTGGGCCCGCCTGCTGTCTGGATATGCTTCATCTCTGGTCTCAACGGGTCAAATGAGCTGACAATATGAATGGACGGAGCAGATTTCTTACATACATCAAGTGGGACCCACATGTGTACTGAGTGTACATGAGGAGCACGTGCACCAGCCGTGCACCCTTACAGCCAAAGTCGGTCAGCGTAAGCTGACCGACTACTTCTTCTCAGAATCCAAAAATGCAAACAGCATTTTCTCTGAATGGATTTGGGTTTTGCTTATGGGCCACCACCTTCGATCAAATGATCAATCCGGACCGTCCATTTGTTTCACGAGGTCGAACCGACCGTACCCTGATCTACATATGGATTTCCTTATACATTTGGTGTCCTTGAAGGATCCAAACGGAGAATGGACGGCTGAAGCAAAATCACAGGGGTCGCACCGAAATGGATTCAAAATCAGTCATTACCGACCGAAATTTCGAGGGTAATATAATGAACGGAGTGGATTTTCCACTTGACACTGAGGTGGGACCCACCAACATCACAGCGAGCTTACGCAAGCTCTGTTTCGCGTCCAAACCTGCGGCTGAAGCTTGTGGGCCCCACGAACTCTCCGGTTCAATGATCCGAACCGTTCAATGGTCTCAGAAGGAGGGTATTACCCTCACCTAGGCGTCACTTTTCTACCATGCACTCAAACAGGAAATATCTTGATCAAACGACGGACGGACGGTGGACTAAAGCATCTCGTGGGCCACACTGAAATCAAACAAAAACTCTCCTTCCTGAACGGTTTTTCTTCCTGAAAATAATGGACGGGGTGGATTTCTCAATCAGTGGGGTATGTGGACCCCACTGATGCCACCGCAGGTTATTTCGTGTTCTGCTGTGCGCGAGCGGATTGGTTTTGTAAAGGAGTCTCGATCGACCTCCCCACCTGGTTCTATATAAGAGAGCAGACGGCTGGGAGCTGGGAGATTCATCTACGGGTGGAAACGTGAAGGCTGGGAGTTTGGCTGGAGATCCGACAGCAGAGAGAAAGACAGGGAGAGAAGGAAGAAGGTTTTGTTTGTTTTTCTTTTGTTATGCTTTTCTTCCCAAATTTCTAATGAGATCTAGCCCATCCATGCGTGGCTAAATCCTCTTAGCTAGGGCTAAGAGGTGAAGCTTGTAGTGTGATGGGAGGCCTCTTTGCTTGTGCCTTTTGTTTAGACTAACCTGACATTGATTTGGGTTTAATTAAGGGAATGTTTTCAGTCTTTAATGGTCTGTTGTGACTGAAATTACAATGGGTCTGCAATGGCTTTGAGCATGTTCTTTTCCTTTTTATGTTTATGACGTCAGGAAGCCCTGTTGTTCACCATCGTCTCCTGGGCATGGTCGGATGACGGTACCCCTTCCTAACCTTCATGGCATGTTGATTGGTTGGTAATTAGTTTAATTCTGTTGTTTGCTTTGTCTCCTGGACAGGGTTTGGTGATGGAATCCATTCTAATTCATATACCTCTCATCTCTTGAAATTTATATCAATGGCAGTTCAGTTAATTTCCCTGATTTTTAATCCAGGCATAAGATCTCCCTGATCTCTACAAGTGGATCCTCTGAATCCCTAGTTTCCCACTTCTGAATTCTCTTAAATTTTAGTTTAATTATTTCATCATTATTCTTCAAATTACACTCAATTTAGATTTCATCTCATTCTAGTTCTAGTCCTAGTTAGTTTCAGATAACGTACAGGTTTCAGTCCCTGTGGATTCGACCTCGGTCTTACCGAGTTATTACTACATCACAACCCTATACTTGGGGAGTGAACAAGTTTTTGGCGCCGTTGTTCTTGAGGGACCCACTTGACGCTACGATTTTCTGAAATTAATTGGATTTAGAATTAGTTTAAGATTAGGATTTTACTAATTCTAATTTTTTATTTTGTTTTCTATTTTTGATTCATAGAACTAACTTATTTTGTTTTGTTTAGGTTGTTAAGATAGAACTTCTAATTTGGTAAACTCTTTCTGATTTTCTAACTCTTTAGACTTGGTTTGCTTTAGAAATTTCTTCTATTTAGAAACTAACTTATTTTATTTTGTTTTGCAGGTCTTTAGCTTAGGGACTCCAATTGGGTAACTTCCTTCCAACCCTCTCTTCCTTTCTCGATTTTCATTTTCTCTCTTAGGATTAGGTTTAGAATTTGATTGAGGGCTGCGAGTGTTTCATGCCCAAGTGGGCTCGTGACGACACTCGACGTCTCTTGACTGAAGGAGGATTAGTTTAGGGGTTGACTGTCCATCGCAAGACTAGACACCGCTCGAATTCCCCTGAGTTAATTGAGGTTATGGCTGCAAATCAACCTTAAGGACTGCCTCAACATGTGGATGAGGAAGTACATGAGGTTATGACTGCAAATCAACCTTAAGCACTACCTCAACATATGGATGAGAATGAGGTGCATCAAGCACCCCCGCCTCGTACTTTATGGGATTATTTACAACCGGCGGGGGTGAGTACGCCCTCATGCATGATTTTTCCTGAAAACACAGGACGATGGACATCAAGCCGAGTTATCCAACTCCTTCCTAAATTTCATGGGCTTGAATCAGAAAGTCCATACTTACATTTGAAAGAGTTCGATGAGATTATAGCCACCTTATACTTTCCCAATGTATCCGAGGATACAATCAGGCTGAAACTCTTTTCTTTTTCCTTGAAAGAAAAGGCTAAGACGTGGTTACATTCATCAGCGTCCTAGATCCATTGGCACATGGAATGATTTGCGAGAGGAATTCATAAAGAAATTTTTCCCACACCATAAAACGATTACCCTCGAAAAGCAATCATGAACTTCGCCCAAAAGGAAGATGAAACATTCTACCAATGTTGGGAAAGGTTCAAGGATCTTGTCAGTTCATGCCCACAACATGGTTTTGAAATGTGGCGCATTACAAATTTTTTCTATGATGGACTGACATCTTCCATGCGCCAACTGGTCGAGACAATGTGTAATGGAGAATTCATGAATAAAGAGGTCGATGAGGTATGGGATTACCTCGATAGACTTGTCGAGAATGCACAATCATGGGACCATTACCCAAAATCAAACACCACGCCTAAGCCAACTCAGTCTAAGGAGAAAGGTGGAGTATATCTCCTGAAAGAAGAGGATGATGTAAATTTTAAAGTGACTAATCGCATGCGAAGAGTCGAGGCCATGGAAGGAAAGAAGGATAAGGTTAATGAAATTGTTTGCGGCATCTGTGATTGCAACATTCACACAACTAAAAATTGTCCGACCATATCTGTCTTTCGAGGAGTGTTGAATGAGCAAGCTAATGCCGTAAATAACTATCAAAGACCTTTCAATGGATCTACCTCCAATACATACAATCCTGGTTGGAGAAATCATCCAAATTTTAGTTGGAGGAATGGACAAACTGCTACCCCTCAAAGTTTCTTCAATCAAAATCCAAATCAGGGGAAACCTCAAGAAGAACCGGTTCAAAATTCCATACAAGAGCTGAATCAGGCAAAGGCGTGACTTACAGACTTTATGCAAAAAATAGATTCACGTATGACGGTTATAGAAAAGGGGATGCTTCTTGCACAACCGCTCCCCAATCCTAAACCGCAATACGAGATAAATGATCCCAGCTCTTCAAATCAAATGGGACACGCTAAATCCATCACCACTCTTAGGAGTGGGAAGATCATCGATAAAACCCTTCCAGTTAGGCTCGAAAAGCCTCAAGAACCAGAAGAGGACAATAATGATGGATCTAGTGATGTCCCACAAAAATTAGAACCGAACTTCTAGAGAAGCCGGTTGCTCGTTCCCCAACGGTTGGTTGCACCAAAACGTCTTTCTAACTCTTAGGATATTCTGGAGGTGTTGAAACAAGTGAAAGTCAACATTTCTCTACTTGATGTCGTAAAACAGGTTCCTTTATATGCAAAATTTCTGAAAGACCTATGCACGACCAAAAGACGGCAAATCATTCAAAAGAAGATCTTCTTGACTGAGAAAGTGAGTGTCATCCTAAAGCAAGACGTGCCGCAGAAATTCAAGGATCCCAGTAGCCCAACCATATCATGTGTAATCGGGAACCATCGAATTGATCACGCACTTCTTGACTTGGGAGCGAGCGTCAATCTAATTCCATACTCGGTATACAAACAGTTAGGATTGGGTGAGTTAAAACCCACCCTAACCACACTACAACTTGCCGATCGAACTGTTCGTGTACCAAGAGGGATTATTGAGGATGTGTTGGTCCAAGTTGATAGATTTTACTACCCTGTAGATTTTATCATCCTGGATACCGAACCCATCAACAACATGAGCACTCAGATTCCCATCATTCTTGGTCGCCCATTCCTTGCCACGTCAAATGCAATCATCAATTGCAGGAATGGTGTCATGACTATGTCTTTTAGAATTTTGATATTGGAGTCAAACATCTTTTTCAATAACTAAAAGAACGCGAGGATGATGACGATGTCCACGACATTAACATGATCGATACTTTCGTGGAAGATAGGACACCCTTTACCTTGTCCTCTGATCCTCTAGAGACGTGCTTGGCCCACTCTCATGAGTTTGATGATGATATAATTAGGGAGACGTGTGCCTTGCTTGATACTGCACCAGATTGAAGTTAACCGATGGGAGGCCATAATTTAAAGAATTGCCATAAACTGATGTAGTGCCTCTACCGTCTAACCTCAAGGCACCGAAGCTTGACCTAAAACCTTTACCCTCTGATTTGAAATATGCCTATTTAGGTCAAGATGAGACATACCCGGTGGTGATCTCTGCCCACCTGGAGAAAGAACAGGAGAGTATGCTCATATCTACTCTCATTGAGCATAAAGGAGCCCTAGGATGGACGATTGCGGACCTCAAGGGAATCGATCCCTCGATTTGTACTCACCACATATATCTTGAGGAAAATGCGAAGACCACTCGGCAACCACAACGTAGATTAAATCCAAACATGAAGGAAGTGGTTAAGGCCGAGGTTCTCAAACTATTGGATGTGGGTATCATATACCCTATATCTGATAGTCAATGGGTGAGTCCAACTCAGGTGGTTCCTAAGAAGTCCTAATCACCATCGTAGCCAATGCTAATAATGAACTCGTGCAACTAGAGTCACTACTTGGTTGGAGAATGTGCATTGACTACAGAAAGTTGAATACCGTCACAAGGAATGATCACTTTCCTTTGCCCTTCATCGATCAAATCTTGGAAAGGCTAGCTGGTCATTCCTATTACTGTTTCCTTGACGGGTATTCGGGCTATAATCGATTGAAATCGCCCATGAGGACCAGAAAAGACCACATTTACATGTCCCTACAAAGACCTTTGCTTACATCGAAGGATGCCATTTGGACTATGTAATGCCCCCGCCACCTTCAACGATGTATGTCTTTGAGTATCTTTTCGATATGGTAGGGCAATATCTAGAGGTCTTCATGGACGATTTCTGCCTATGACTCATCTTTCAAAGAAGTGCTTGGAAAGTCTTAAATGTGTCTTTGAAAAGATGTGAAGAAAAGAACTTGGTACTTAATTGGGAGAAGTGCCATTTCATGGTTCATAAGGGGATTGTCCTTGGACATATCATCTCGTCCAAGGGAATTGAGGTAGATAAGGTAAAAATCGATCTTATCTCTAACCTACCTCCACCCAAGAACATCAGAGACGTGCGATCCTTCTTAGGACACGCAGGATTTTACAGGCGATTCATAAAGGACTTTAGTCTCCTCTCTCGTCCTTTATGTAATCTTCTTCAAAAGGATGTTCCATACGAGTGGATTGAGCAATGCCAGGAAGCTTTCACCAAGCTTAAAGGCATGTTAACCACTGCACCCATCATGCAGCCACCCGACCGAGCCTTCCTTTTGAGCTTATGTGCAACACTTCTGATTATGCTCTTGGAGCGGTTCTAGGCCAGAGAAAAGATAAGAGGCCCTACGTCATCCATTATGCGAGTAGGACTTTAAATCCTGCCCAAGTGAACTACTCGACTACGGAAAAGGAACTCTTAGCCGTAGTGTTCGCCTTGGACAAATTTAGGTCCTACCTGATCGGATCCAAGATCATTATCTATACAGATCATGCAAGACAAGTATCTTCTTTCTAAGAATGATTCTAAGCCCCGCTTGATACGATGGATCCTTCTACTCCAAGAATTTGATTTGGAAATTAAAGATAAAAAGGGAGTAGAGAACGTAGTAGCCGATCACCTTTCTCGCCTTAATACCTCTGATTCCCTTGAGGCGACCCATATCAACGACATGTTCCCTGATGAACAGCTGTTCAGAGTCTCCCATTCACCTTGGTTCGCTGATATTGCTAATTATCTTGCTACAGGTTCCATACCGACACATTGGACTGCGCAAGATAAGAAGAAATTTTTCACCGAGGTGCGCAACTTCTTCTGGGATGATCCTTACTTGTTTAAATATTGCCCAGACCAAATTTTGAGGAGATGTGTGCCAGACGATGAGCATCAGAGTGTCATCTCCTTTTGTCACTCACAGGCCTGTGGTGGTCACTTTTCTGCAAAAAAGACCACGGCCAAGATTCTGCAGTGTGGCTTCTATTGGCCCACTATGTTCAGGGATACTCATGAGTTTTGCAAAGCTTGTGAGCGTTGTCAGAAATTGGGAGCATTGTCCCGTCGAAATATGATGCCCTTGAATCTCATTCTTATCATAGAGGCATTTGATTGCTGGGGCATCGATTTCATGGGACCATTCCCCCAATCTTTTGGAAATTTATATATTTTGCTTGCCGTAGACTATGTCACTAAATGGGTCGAAGCGATTCCGTGTCGAAATAATGACCATCGCACTGTCATTAAATTCCTAAAAGAGAACATCCTTTCCCGATTCGGAACGCCTTGAGCCATTCTTAGTGATGGGGGCTCACACTTTTGTAATATGCCATTCGAGAGTTTAATGAAGAAATACGGTATCTCTCGTAAGGTGAGCACCCCATACCACCCACAGATAAGTGGGCAAGCTGAGATTTCTAATAGGGAGATCAAACACATTTTGGAGAAAATGGTTAACCCTGACCGTAAGGATTGGTCAATTCGATTGACCGATGCCTTATGGGCATACCGTACTGCTTTTAAAACCCCTATTGGAATGTCTCCCTTTAGACTCGTCTATGGGAAGGCTTGCCACTTACCTGTGGAGTTGGAACATAGAGCCTACTGGGCGATCAAAAATCTAAATTTCAATCAACAATGTGCTCGCTACGCAAACTTCAATTAAATGAACTTGAAGAAATGCGAACGACGCGTATGAGAACTCGAGAATTTACAAGGACAGGATGAAGGCGTTTCATGACCAACATATTCTACGAAAATCATTCACGCCAGTCAGAAAGTCCTTTTGTATAATTCTCGATTACATCTCTTTCCTGGTAAGCTTCGATCTCGTTGGACCGGCCCTTACATTGTTGTTACTGCTTATCCCCATGGGGCCGTCGAGATACGAGATCCCGACAATGGTAAGGAATTGAAAGTAAATGGACATCGCTTAAAGCCATTTGTCGAGAAATTTGATCCAGAGGACATGTCCATGCCTCTGACTGATCCTGTTTACCAGGACTGATCTCCTAGTCTGAAGGAGGTATAGGTAGGTTTATCGCTTTCTTAGGACTAAGGTAGTTTGCTTTATGTTATTTTAGGATAGACGTCAAACTTAGCACTCCTGGGAGGCAACCCAGCTTTTCAATTCTTTTCACTTTCCTAGTTAGTTCAATGTTTGTGGGTAACATTACTACAAACCCTCACGAGACTACAACTCGTCCACTAGGGGCAACCTAGGGGTTTAAAGGCTTGTTGCATACGCTAAATGCAATCGAGAGCACCTGCGAAAGTGGTATAGGTAGGATTTTATTTTTTGTTATTTTTGTTCTGCTTTCTCACTCGTGCTGACTGGATTCCATGCTGCGATCTCTTGGAAAGTCTCTCACGATTCATCATTCAGGTACTATCTTCCCATCACTTCTCTTTTACTTTTGTTGTCCCATGTGCATTCCATGCTCATATCTTTTACATTGAGGACAATGTAGATTTTAGGTTGGGGGTGGGAGATTAGATTTCCTAATCAGTGTTTTCTTCGTCTTGAGCAAAAATTGTGAAAATTTTTAAATTTTTTCTGGACTTTCTAGTGAATTCAATGTGATTTTGCTTGATATCCTGGATTTAGAATTTCAAAGATACGTGATGTTGGAAATTTATGACTTTTGGATTCAGTTATCTGTAGATTTCACAGTTAAGTTTGAATTGTTAATCCATGATTAGAAGTTGTAAACATTGATTGAGTCATGATTCCACATACCACATCTTACTTACACATTGTGATTTCAGTTTGATATTGAATGATTAACTTGGTAATCACTGAGCATGAAAGAAACCAGCTTAAAAAATTTTTGGCCATCAGGGTATAAGAAAGAGTTACACCATGGGTTTGCTCCCTATAGGTGTGGATTCGATTTTTCAGGATTAACAGTTGGAAAGAGTTGGGCGATTAGTTTCACCATAGGTTTGCTCCCTATAAGTGAAAATTTGATTCCCATCTTGAAAAAAAAAAAAAACTAGAAAATGAAAGAATGATCTGTGAGGCAAAGTTCTGGTTTAGGTGATGGTAGTTATGAATTTTTTGATTGATTACCAATGATATCATGAAATTGACAATTTGATCTCTTAATGATGATAGGCCGAGATTTCACTATACACCCATGGAACTCAATGTTTAAAATTATTCTAGTTTATGGATTAACATTTGAACTTGATTATGAAATTCACCATGCATGAGAGGCCAGGAAAAATCAATAATCAACATTCATGAATCTTAAGAATTCTCATATCTGGATTGTTTTTCAAAATATCACTCGGCTTCACAAGAATTGTCTCGTAATTCTCAAAACTTAATTTTTCGCATATTTTGCTAGGGGACTAGCAAAATGTCAAGTTGAGTTGTGTTGAGGGTCAAATATTGCATATCGCACCCTAGTTACTTTCGCTGATTTACGAACATAATACTTGTTTAACGCCTTGCTTTAATTGTATTTTGTTGCGGGATTCAATCAGAGCGTTGATCAAAATCCGATAGTAAAAGCATGGATTTGGCACTTTAAAGTCACTAGAGCAAGGGACAGACCCCAGTGAACCAAGATCAATGCCCGAGATCCAAGAAAATCGAGAAACTGAAGCTCAAGTGGCCCGAAGGACGTCCAGAATGCAAGATCATAGGGTTCCCACCATCCGATTGACACGAGACTTCATACGTGGCCTGAATGCCCTATATTAACCGTACACGTCAAATTTCAACCGTCGGATCCCCCTGGAAGTGGCCCAACGGACAGATCAGCCCATAAAATCTGGATTCTGGGCCCGCCTGCTGTCTGGATATGCTTCATCTCTGGTCTCAACGGGTCAAATGAGCTGACAATATGAATGGAGCGGAGCAGATTTCTTACATACATCAAGTGGGACCCACATGTGTACTGAGTGTACATGAGGAGCATGTGCACCAGCCGTGCACCCTTACAGCCAAAGTCGGTCAGCGTAAGCTGACCGACTACTTCTTCTCGAGAATCCAAAAACGCAAACAGCGTTTTCTCTGAATGGATTTGGGTTTTGCTTATGGGCCACCACCTTCGATCAAATGATCAATCCGGACCGTCCATTCGTTTCACGAGGTCAAACCGACCGTACCCTGATCTACATATGGATTTCCTTATACATTTGGTGTCCTTGAAGGATCCAAACGGAGAATGGACGGCTGAAGCAAAATCACAGGGGTCGCACCGAAATGGATTCAAAATCAGTCATTACCGACCGAAATTTCGAGGGTAATATAATGAACGGAGTGGATTTTCCACTTGACACTGAGGTGGGACCCACCAACATCACAGCGAGCTTACGCAAGCTCTGTTTCGCATCCAAACCTGCGGCTGAAGCTTGTGGGCCCCACGAACTCTCCGGTTCAATGATCCGAACCGTTCAATGGTCTCAAAAGGAGGGTATTACCCTCACCTAGGCGTCACTTTTCTACCATGCACTCAAACAGGAAATATCTTGATCAAACGACGGACGGACGGTGGACTAAAGCATCTCGTGGGCCACACTGAAATCAAACAAAAACTCTCCTTCCTGAACGGTTTTTCTTCCTGAAAATAATGGACGGGGTGGATTTCTCAATCAGTGGGGTATGTGGACCCCACTGATGCCACCGCAGGTTATTTCGTGTTCTGCTGTGCGCGAGCGGATTGGTTTTGTAAAGGAGTCTCGATCGACCTCCCCACCTGGTTCTATATAAGAGAGCAGACGGCTGGGAGCTGGGAGATTCATCTACGGGTGGAAACGTGAAGGCTGGGAGTTTGGCTGGAGATCCGACAGGAGAGAGAAAGACAGGGAGAGAAGGAAGAAGGTTTTGTTTGTTTTTCTTTTGTTATGCTTTTCTTCCCAAATTTCTGATGAGATCTAGCCCATCCATGCGTGGCTAAATCCTCTTAGCTGGGGCTAAGAGGTGAAGCTTGTAGTGCGATGGGAGGCCTCTTTGCTTATGCCTTTTGTTTAGACTGACCTGACATTGATTTGGGTTTAATTAAGGGAATGTTTTCAGTCTTTAATGGTCTATTGTGACTGAAATTACAATGGGTTTGCAATGGCTTTGAGCATGTTCTTTTCCTTTTTATGTTTATGACGTCAGGAAGCCCTGTTGTTCACCATCGTCTCCTGGGCATGGTCGGATGACGGTACCCCTTCCTAACCTTCATGGCATGTTGATTGGTTGGTAATTAGTTTAATTCTGTTGTTTGCTTTGTCTCCTGGACAGGGTTTGGTGATGGAATCCATTCTAATTCATATACCTCTCATCTCTTGAAATTTATATCAATGGCATTCGCTTAATTTCCCGATTTTTAATCCAGGCATAAGATCTCCCTGATCTCTACAAGTGGATCCTCTGAATCCCTAGTTCCCACTTCTGAATTCTCTTAAATTTTAGTTTAATTATTTCATCATTATTCTTCAAATTACACTCAATTTAGATTTCATCTCATTCTAGTTCTAGTCCTAGTTAGTTTCAGAAAACGTACAGGTTTCAGTCCCTGTGGATTCGACCTCGGTCTTACCGAGTTATTACTACATCACAACCCTATACTTGGGGAGTGAACACTCGACTCTAGCACCTACGGATCTCCGTCATCGGCTAGAGCGGAGGAGGGAGAGAAGGACTCTAGAAATAGAAGATGCCCTAGAGATAGTTGCAGAGAATAAAGATCCCTGGGAAGCGCGATTCGTGGAATTCAACGAACTTTGGAAAAGAAGCAGCGACTGTCAACAGTCCCGGCTACAGTCCAATCTATGATGAAAGAGACCGAGCCTCCCTTCACTTCCGCCATCATGGAGGAGGTGATGCCGCAGAGGTTTCGGATTCCTCCCGTCATTCAATACTCGGGATCCGGAGACCCGTCCGAGCATTTAGAAGCCTATCAGTCCTGGATGCAAATCCAGATAGCCACAGATGCAATGATGTGCAGGGGGTTTTCAATAACCCTTGCGGGATCCGCTTGGAGTTAGTATCGACAGCTCAAAACTAACTCCCTCGGCTCCTTCTCAGAATTAAGTCGGCTATTTTTTATCCGGTTCATAGGCGGTAAGAGAAGCTGAAAGCCCAATACTCACCTGCTTACTATCAAGCAAGGTTCGAAAGAGTCACTGAAAGATTACATTGCTCGTTTCAACGAGCAAGCGCTGTAAGTCGAAGACTACAATGACAAAATGGCGCTCGCCGCAATACTCAGCAGTCTAAAAGAAGGACGGTTTACTTTCTCCATCGGAAAGAATCCGCCGAAAATGTTCGCAGACTTTGTGGCCAAAGCTCAGAAATACACCAACGCGGAGGAGTTCACTAATGCACGCAAAGGAGTACAGATAGCCGACCCGGCGAGCAAAGGAAAGAGGTCAAGGAACGAAGAATCCCAGCCATCCGGTAAAGGCGTGGACGACCGTGCTCCCCGCGATCGTCGACCGAGTCAGAGGCAGGAGGGGAAATTCTGTTCCTACACTCCTCTCAACACATCCGCCGAGCAAATCCTGTTGGACATCCGAGAGGACAAGTGACTCAATTGGCTAGTCTGCATGAAGGCTGATCCGGAGCACCGAGACAAGCGAAAGTTCTGCCGCTTTCACCGAGATCACGGCCACAGCATGGACGACTGCGTAGATCTCAAAGACGAAATTAAGTCCATCATCCGCAAGGGACATTTACGTCGATACACCAAAAAGGAGAAGTTCGCTCGGAGGGAAGAACGACCGCAAGAGCAGTCGAACAACCCCACATAAGAGCCCACTGAAATTCGCACTATTTTCGGAGGCTCGGCCGGAGGAGGGGACTCGAACAGGGCCCGGAAGAACCATTCCCGGAGGTCGGATCCAGAACATTACGTCCATCTCGCAGAGCGGCCCAACAAGGAGCTCCGAGTCAGTCCATGCAGTCTAACCTTCACGGAAGACGACGCACGCAGAAGTCAGCATCCGCATGACGACGCTCTAGTGGTCACCATAACCATAGCAAATCATAAGCTGTATCGCATTTTGATCGACACCAGAAGTTCGGCCGATGTGATATATTCTGAGGCCTTCGAAAGGATGGGAGTTCCACGGTCACGACTCCGACCCATGAAGACTCCCTTACATGACATGGCTTTGCCGGAGAAAGAGTAATCTCCGAGGGAGCCATCTCCCTCCCAGTTACAGTGGGAGAAGGACAACATCAAGCCACTATTCTGGTGGACTTCTTGGTTGTCAATGTGCCATCGGTACACAACGTCATCCTGGGCCGACCCTCCCTCAATACAATAAGAGCGGTCATCTCAACCTACCACCTGATGATGAAGTTCCCGGCCGAAGGCGGGATCGGTTGCCTCCGAGGCTATCAGCGAGAAGCTCGGAGATGTTACGCCATAGCGGTTAAGAAAGGAGCAGCCAAGCAAACTCTTACCATCGATACCCTGGACCCTCGAGGACTTGTGGAGAACTCATCGGTAGAAGAACTAGAGAAGGTGCCTCTCGACAAAGATGACCCGAGCAAAACTGTTCAGCTCGGATCATCATTAAATCTCGGACATCGATCTGCGATGTTGGCCTTCTTAAAGAAATACCGAGATGTCTTCGCATGGTCGCACGCTAACATGCCAGAAATCTCTCCTGATGTTATGGTCCACAGACTGAATGTGGATCTAGATTACAAGCCAGTAAAATAAAAGATAAGGTCGTTCGACGCCGAACGATATGAAGCCATTGCCGAGGAGGTCTCTGTCCTGCTCGATGCGGGTTTCATAGAAAAAGTGTATTACCCCGACTAGATAGTAAATGTCATGCTTGTGAAAAAATCCAACGGGAAGTGGCGAGTCCGTGTGGATTATTCGGATCTGAACAAGGCATGTCCCAAGGACAGCTTCCCATTGCCCCGAATCGATCAACTAGTGGACAGTACCGCCGGACACGAGTTGCTCTCGTTCCTGAATGCCTATTTCGGAAACAACCAGATTGTCATGCATCCCCCAGATAGGCAGAAGACCACCTTCGTCACAGACAAGGGACTGCTATTACCGGGTCATGCCTTTCGGCCTGAAAAATGCTGGGGCAACGTAACAGAAACTAGTAAATCAGATGTTCACTAAGCAGATTGGACGCACTATGGAGGTCTACATTGACGACATGTTAGTGAAAAGTATCAGAGTATCCGATCATCTTGCAGACCTAGGAGATACATTCAGTGTCCTCCGAGAATACCAGATGAAGTTGAACCCTGCTAAATGTGTATTTGGAGTCGAATCAGAAAAGCTCCTTAGATTCCAAGTCAGTCAGCGAGGTATCGAGGCCAACCCTAACAAGATCAAGGCTCTCCTTGATATGAACTCGCTTCGGACCATAAAAGAAATACGATGCCTCACAAGAAGAGTTGTCGCACTCGGACGCTTCATTTCCAGAGCGACTGATAAATGTCTCCATTTCTTTCAACAATTGAAGGGTTGTAAGAAGGCAGAATAGACACCAGAATGCGAGCAGGCCCTACAGCAGTTAAAACAGTATTTAGGTTCACCCCTTCTGTTATCTAAACCAGAAGAAAGAGAGCCCCTATTCATCTATTTCGCGGTCTCGGCCTCGGCTGTCAGCTCAGTCTTGATCAGAGAAGTTGGGGGCAAACAATACCCTGTGTATTATATAAGCAAGGTCATGATACCTGCCAAAACAAGATATCCATCTTTGGAGAAGTTAGTGCTTTGCCTTGTTATCTCGGCTCGGAGGTTACGACCCTATTTCCAGGCTCACACTATTATCGTACTAACCGACTCTCCCCTGAGACAAGTTCTCCAGAGGCCCAAGGTGTCCGGTCGGATGATCAAGTGGGCAATTGAGCTTGGAGAGTTCGACATCCAATTCCGGCCGAGGACGACAATCAAGGGTCAAGTTGTGGCTGACTTCATCTCTGAGTTCACAATTCCGAGCGCGGAGGAAATTAGCACGGAAGTCAAAATAACTCCGCCCGTTCCTCTAAGCAATCAAGAAGCTGAGTTGGATCTGGGATGAGTTCTCTATGTTGATGGGTAGTCCAACGTCAAAGGAGCGGGAGCTGGAATCGTCCTTGTTGCACCCGATTCCATGACAATCCAATACGCAATCAGGCTCGGGTTCAAACCGTCAAACAATGAAGAGGAATATGAGGCACTGTTAGCCGGGTTAAGGTTAACGGCAAGTCTGGGAGTTTAGACTCTCTAAGTCCGAAGCGATTCACAGCTGGTAGTGAACCACATCTCTTCAGAGTACGAGGCCAAATAAACTAGAATGATCGCCTACCTCGATGAAGTGAGGAAACTGATTGAGAAATTTTGAAGTTGCACGATCCGACAGATTCTAAGAGCAGAAAACTCATGGGCCGACGCCCTAGCAAGACTCGCCTCGGCCCCTGAAGAAAAAATCCCGCGTTTCGTCCCCGTTGAGTTTATTGAACATCCGAGCATCGGCCAGTCGGAAAAGGTCAATCCCGTTCGCACCATTCTGAGCTGAATGGAGCCGATCTTCAATTACCTCTCATCTGACGAAATTCCCTCAGATAAGCTAGAGGCAAGTTGATTGAAAGTTCGAGCAGCCCGATATGTCATACTGGACGGAGTATTATATAAGAAGGGGCATTCTCAGCCTTACCTTAGATGCCTCCGACCAGACGAGGCCGATTATGTGATCCGAGAAATTCACGAAGGGATCTGTGGAAACCATTCTGGTAGCCGAGCCTTGACTATAAAGATACTCCGTCAAGGGTACTTCTGGCCAACCCTCAAACAAGACTCGAAGGATTACGTTCAAAAGTGCGATAAGTGTCAATGCTATGCGGCTGTGCCGAGACAACTAGCGGAAGAGATGACTCCCATGAGCGGGCCATGGCCATTCGCCCAATGGGGAATCGACATCATCGATCCCTTGCCTACAGGGAAGGGACAGGTTAAGTTCGTTATCGTTGTTGTTGACTATTTCACCAAATGGGCCGAGGCCGAGCCTGTGGCGAAGATCACCGAGCAGAAGGTGGTCGATTTCGTGTGAAAAAATATCATCTGTCGGTTCGAAATCCCCCGAACAATCGTATCTGACAATGGCCGATAGTTCGATAATGACAAGTTTAGAGGTCTGTGTTGGGGGCTCGGCATAACGAATGCGTACTCATAGCCTCAACACCCACAGTCAAATGGGCAGGTGGAAGCGGTCAATAAGGTCATCAAGCATCATCTCAAAACAAAACTGGAAAAGGCAAAGGGCAACTGGGCTGAGGAGCTCCCATTCATCCTTTGGGCCTATAGGACTACCGCTCAGTCCTCAACAGGGGAAACCCCCTTTTTACTCTCTTACGACTCGGAAGCAATGGTACCAGTGAAAACTGGCCTCCCCACGGCTTGAGTCTGAAATTTCCAAGAGGATCGGAACGCCGAGCAGATCGCGGCCAACCTGGACCTGCTCGAAGAAGTCAGAGATGTCTCCAAACTCTGTGCCGCCGCTCGACAACAACAGGTGACCCGATTCTACAATTCCAAGGTTAAGACCAGACGATTTAGGCCAGGTGACTTGGTCCTTCGTCGAGTCTTTCAGAACACAGCAGAGCCGGGCGCTGGACCGTTCGGACCCAATTAAGAAGGACCCTATCGAGTGGTCTGTTCAATAAAACCGGGGTCCTATCATCTAGAAGATCTCAAAGGCCGTTAACTCCCCCACCCTTGGAACGCCGAGCACCTAAAGGTGTATTATCCCTAATGAAATAACCTCCGAGCGGCTAGCCTTTAAGGCCACGAATAAATGTACGCCTCCAAGCGACTAGCCTTTAAGGCTTTCAATAAAATTCTCATTTTTTACATAAACGGACCAATTTCTACAAAGGCATCTCCCCTTAACCGGGAGAAAAAGCCAAGAGGCGATCCGACTCCCCAGCAGTGGAGTCGGACCAATTTCTACAAAGGCATCTCCCCTTAACCGGGGGAAAAGCCAAGAGGGGATCCGACTCCCCAGTAGCGGAGTCAAACTAATTTCTACAAAGGCATCTCCCCTTAACCGGGGGGAAAAGTCAAGAGCCGATCCGACTCCCCAGCCGTGGAGTTGGACCAATTTCTACAAAGGCATCTCTCCTTAACCCGGGAGAAAAGCCAAAAGGTGATCTGACTCCCCAGCAGTGAAGTCGGACCAATTTCTACAAAGGTGTCTCCCCTTAACCCAGGGGGGGGGGGGGAAGCCAAGAGGCAATCTGAATCCCCAGTAGTGGAGTCGGACCAATTTCTATAAAAGTATCTCTCCCTTATCAGGGAGAAAAACCACAAGGGGAAGTCCGATTCTCCAGTAAGAAGGTCGGCTCGACCAATATGGAAGATCGCTGCCGAAGGCAAAGCCAGCCGACCCTGTAAGGATCGGACTGAAACCTCGGCTCCAAGCGACGCAATTTCAATAAGATAACTTGCTCAATAAACGGCTTAGCTATACATTCAGAAGAATCAGTTCATCAACCGTATGGATCCACTCTATTTGTGACTCTGTTATCACAAAGCCCCCTGGGACTACCACCGAGGCTCGACCACTCGGTGGCATCTCTCTGGTCCCGAAAATCGCGGCCCTGGGGGGTCGCACAGCCCCCCTCTTACGGGCTCGGCGGGTCCGAGCCCCTGCCTCCTTTTGTCTTTGGAGAGGAGGATACAGGAGGATGACATCGAGTGGGCCCTCAAAAGCCCCCTCTCCTACTGTCGGAATTCTCTGACTCGGAGTCTCCATCGAAATCACGGACCGTCTCCAGATCAGAAGACATCATTACAGCAGTATGGGCGGGAGGACTTCTGCATGATTACTCTCCGAGTCCACAAGTAGACTCGAAGAGTAGGGGGCTTTTGTTATGGGAAGATCTGATCCTGCATAAGGTCCAAGGGCAAAGTACCGAGCCGAGTCGGCTAGCGGGATCAACATCTGAGGCCCGATCCGTCCGACCTGATATGAGCATTCCAGAGAGACGTAACATCCAAAACACCTTCACCACAGGGTTGCAGGTCGGAGCAGTATCTGCAATCCGATCGGACGTAAAGACTGCATACTCAACACCTCGCACGAGAACTATTTGCTCGCCAACTTCACCTGTAGCGAAACCTTCGCCTCAGAGCCCTATTCGAGATATCGGCTCGAGCCTACGTATCATCCGAATTCAACAAAATATGCATCAAGACAACTGCACGGGTAAATGACTTTTGGCTGAGCCGAGCCAAGTAGATATTAAAGTCCCGTTTGCCAAATGGGAAAACTGTCATAACCGGACGTGGCCGAAAACTTTGTCCGGTTATACACATTACGCGCTTAACGCGCTACACAATCTGCAGATTACGGGCAATATCTCCACGATTCAGGAATCCCCTTGATCGTGCCGAGATTGTCAAACTTGGACCGCTCAACCATCAGGTATAAGTTGTAACAACCCGAATTTTCAGGACCCGAGTACACGACCCGTTTCCCAAAAACCCGAGTGTTAACCTTAAAGGATGGTCAAATATATATTTTTCTTTTCTTCTTTTATCAGAGTAAGCAGATGAGCGTAGAATGGACAAGTAAGCATAAAGGAAAGTTCCATTATCATTTAGAATATACAAAAGAGTGCCCATAATGACTTATACAAACCAATGTCCCCATTCTTACAATTACAAAATGAAATAATATTACACGTGAAATAAAGTAAATTACAACAAATTTGAGATATGAAATCCTGTAGCAACCCTTAGCAAATATAATCATGCACCCTTATCAACCATAGCTTTGCTCCTCATCAATATGAACATGAATGTCGTTGGAGCCACACATGCTACTGTGCGGTTATATATTTGATGGATGAGTGGCCAACTCAATGTGAACTCCCCTCAAGATTACACACCGCCGCATTAGGTAAGAATAGTTATAAAATAGAGCATACAAAACAATACATGATGCAAATCTTATTATGTGCATGGATGCGTGAAGTATGCAATCATCGCCCGGATGCTCATCCGTGCGATCATCGAACACAGGAAACATCATCCGATCCGGGTCCCCATGCAATCGTCGACCCGGGTAAAACATCCGGACGGTCGGTGCCGGGTAAAACATCCAGACAAAGCCATGTGTGGTGCGTCATCGCCAACATTCGCCATACTCATCCGGGGCATGAAGATCCAGGTCATCATCATAATCGAATCAACCGGTCATAAGCGAACATTACGTACATCACGTACGATAAAGTGATCCAAGTCATCGAGATATGCCATGTATGCATGATTAGCCAATCCGTTATTAATTCAATTACAACCAGGCAGGTTTAATAAGCTCAAAGGTCACTACGGGAGCACAAGGCCCAGCGTAGGCCGACAGCTCGGGCATAGGTCCCATTCCACCATCCCGGCTCATGAGACTACCACCTTAGGATGTTTAATGGAAACCCATCGACTAGTGGCCAATCATATTACAATATGTGGGGCTTACCATCGCATGGTTGCACAGTATAAAACATCGAACCCATGTAGGGAAAATATCAAATAAAATCACGTAGGGCGAGTATCAAAATATGCCACATAGGGCGAATATCAAAATCATACGATAAAACCATCCTTAAAAACCATTGGGCACAACAACCCTGGATGGTAGGCCCACATCAATGATCCATCTAGACCACCACTCAAAAACCACCGAGTCGAAGGTCCATTACGATCACAAAGAGTCAAGTTACATCCCAAGTATGGGTGTACATTCATACGTGAGAATTTCCCACTAATGTACCAGTTTAGGTTCCGTAAGCAATCCACAAATAATCCACAAGCATGAACAATTATACAGGAAAATCATAAAGCATGTAAGACAGCAATTTAATTTCTACCAGCTAACACATGTGATTATAAGGAGAGATATCAATTATGAATTTAAATAAAAACTATAACTTAAGCTAATGAGAAGATGGAAAGCTCAAGGGGAAGAATCATCACCTTATACTTTGAATTGCCTTCTAGTGTCGCTAAGTACTTGCGCCCTTAGAATTCTACCCTACCACAAATCATGAACTTTTATAATTAGGCCCAAGTTTTAATCACTACCTAGGGTTTAAGATCATCACCTAAGGTTATCTTTTGGGGTTTTAGTGTAGAATTAGGGTTTCCTCTTAGGGTTTGGTTTTAAATTTAAATTCTAGGATTTAAATGTTAGTTCATGATAGTTTATAACTATAGTATAATTATTAATATTAATGATAGAATTAGATGTATGATTAGTACATTAGTTAATCGCGGGCAATAATAACCATTATAATGGTAGAAATTTGTATACTTCTACTACCAATAACGATATCTAAGAATGGTGAGTAAAATCCCAATAACGAAAGTTATGGTTATATCTATACTAACTAATATGAGTAACTATTAGTGGTTAATCATGTCTATATTAAAATTTACCATGATAATAGCATTAAGGATTGTAGATCGAGATCCTTCTAGTTTTGTGTACTATTAGTTGCCATATAGACTTACTAATTACAAAATCATTATTCTCATTAGTGTTATGATGTATATTAGCTAACTTGATAATAAAAATCATTATGACGGAATTTAATAATAGAATTATGATTGATGATAATATTATCCATGACACTAATTTGTATATTATAGTACTAATTATTATTCCTAGTCAAATATCATTAAAATAACGTTAGTTGTTTCAACAGGTAGGAAATAATGGTGACATTATTAATAACAAAATAACTGATAATAATTATGAAAAGGAATGGACATCCTCACCCACATGACTCGGTTTGAGTCGAGTTGACTCGGCTTAAGTACAATCACCAACACGCTCTCACTTTCTCCTTCTTTCTTTCTTTTCTTCCTTTCCTTCCTTTCTTTTCTCCCTTTCCTTCCTAGGATATCCCAAATTAGACCAGGCCTAGTCCAATCCAGCTGGACCCAGTCCTATACGAGTTGACTCGGCTCCAGCCGAGTTGACTCAGCCCTTACTCCCTCTAGTTTCTCTTTCCTTTCTTCCTTCTCCTTTCTTTCCTTCTTTCTCTCCCTTTTTTTTTTCTTCTTTCCCTCACCCAATACATCAGCAAGTCCCTCGACTAACCGGAGCAGGCCTGAGTCCTAATCTCAACTCAACGAGTCTCAGCCGAGTCGATTTGACTCGAGATGGGTCCCACACACTCACTCACACTCTTCTTCCTCGATTTCTCTCTTCTCTCTTTTCCCATTTTTCTTTCTCACTCTCTTCCCTGCTCTCTTTCACTGGCCAACCGCGGCAGGTTCAGCACAGCCCGAGTCGACTGGACAGACTCGCTGTAGTGAGGCAGCGACTGCAGCAAGTGCGAGCACCTGAACTCTCCCTCTCTCTTCTATTCTCTCTTCCTCTCCTACTTCACCTCCTTTCTCTCCTCATCCCCTGCAACTGGACGAGCAGGGAAAACAGGTCTGAACCAGACGGACCACGCCCTCGACTCGAGCAGGCCGGCCGACAGGTTGAGTGCGGCACCAACCGCCCGTGTGGTGCAACAGCCAAACGCCCTCACTCCTTTTCTTCTCTCCTTTCTTCTCTTTCTTCATTTTCCTTTCTCCCTCCTTTGCTGGAAATCCCGCGAGACACGAGCCAGCCCACCTCAGACCGCGGCTCGGTGTAGTTTTGAACGAGGAAGATGACCGGGCTGAAATGGTGGATTCTGATGTGGAGCTCCTTCCTCCAATCCGTTCCCATCAGATGATTCCTATGGGTCTTAGAGAGCTTCCAGATAGGCTTTTTCGAAGCTTGGAGAGGGTTAGGGTGGTGGGTTTGAGTTTGGGAGCTAGCAGTGGGTTTTTGAGTGCAGCTGTTGTGAAGACTGTTGCAGTTCGATTTATCAGTTTCTTATAGAGATCCCTATCTCTTCTGAGCTGTAGGATCGGAATCAAACGGCCAGGATTGCTTTGGTTTGCAACCACCTAAGGCACAAGTGGTAAGGTGAGGACACCGTCTGCTGGTTTCTATTATTCTAAAGGAAGGAAAACCTAAACCGCCTTCATCAAATGGAGGGCTGTGATAGCACTGGGGTGGACGGCTAAGATTGTGAGAGGAGGGCTCACACGGATCGCCCTCGTGGCAAGGAAGACAGTTGCCATTTTTGGAAATATGGTTTTGTAGGGCCGTTTTGCAGCGAGGTTTATGTGTCCATACATGGATGAAAGCCTGATGTGAAGGTTTGGTTTTGGTCTCACGCGTGTCCTCAGTCAGATGGACGGTTTGGATCATCAAGGTGGGGACCATATAGTGGGTCGTGGTGGGTCCAAAATGGACGTTGTCCGTTAGCAGGTGCAACGAGAGAGAGAGAGAGATTCTCTCCTTTCATGGAAATTGCGGGTCAGACCCGCCTGACCGAGCCTCTTGGCTCAGTGCACGGCGGGTGCACCACCCCTGGTGCACACGCAATGGCTGCATGGGGTCCACCGTGATGATTGTGATAAATCCAGTCCATTCATCCACTTCAAGGGTTCCAATCAGGGCCTCTCACCGAAAATCAGGAAGATCTACACTTCAGGTGGGCCATAGTACTTGACTTACATTCTTTAAGTGCCGACTACATTGATCCAATGGCCGGATTGATTCCAATTTGATAGTCAACGGTTAGAAGGTACTAATGGACCTTTTGTGAGGCTCACATCATGCATTGCTGACAGATTTTGTTGCTATTACCTATTGCTTATAATTAAAGTCTCATAAAAATTTAATTTTAATATTAGTATACTACTTTATACATGTATATAAATAAAATCCCTAATATTAACATGCTCCTACATACATGCTATTAATAACATATTTATTAATACAAAATGCATAATACCACATTATAAATTATACATATGAATGAATTGAAGATTGTACAATATTCATGTTTTAATTAAAATTATATTCGTATTTAATAATGTTGTGAAATTATTTTCATTTAATATAGTATTATTTTCATAATATTTATATACATTAAATACGTATGTATCATTTTAGCACGAAATTTGTAATATTTACCAAGTACATACACTTCATAGTTTATATATTTAGATTGCATTATTTATATATATTTATATTAAATTACTCTACATGGTAACACTTGAGTATTGTAAAATACGGGGTGTTACAATCTACCCCCCTTAACAGAAATCTCGTCCCCGAGATTTGGTAAAACGCATTCCGATTATTGGCATTATGAGTGATCTGCATACCCTATATCGCTTATGCCCAAGCGTGCTATCGAAACTTGGGTTTAAACAGCCCATAGGAGAAATTTTATTTATTTATTTATTTTTTTTAATTTTTATTTTTCCAATCTTTCATTCCTCCATCTTAATAAGTTAGATGATGTATGTGCCTAGGTATGAACCCAACAAGCCATATACAGGTCTACCCCCCTTAAAGAAGGCTTTACTATCGGGATTTGGTAACGTACATTCCGTTTATCAAAATTGCAAGTAATTCGATTGCCTAAAGGCGTACCCTACCACATATGTGCCTAGTTGTGAAATCGCAATATATATCTTGACAAGATGTATCTAAAATTTCCAAAACCCTTAGGTGTTTAATCTAGCATATTGATTTACCACTAAAGGTTAGAGGCTATCCTAGTATTATCTAAAATTAAGGAATCATTCTAATGCTTCCCTACATCAGAATGTCATATTGACTTTACTAAGATCATAAGTTCACTTAGGTGGTATTTGATAATGCTATTATATCCTCTCTCTTTTTTCTTTTTTTTTTTTTTTTGATAGTTCCCCATAGTCTAAGATACGATATGAATTTTTCATTGCCAGTGCTCGAGCTAACACGAACAGATGGTTGTAGTGGGTTTGAGCCCGATACGTTGATCCTTCGTCTACGTATAACAGAGGATTTCGGTATCAATTCGTCATCCTGTTTAATCTCGATCCTTTGCTTGATCAGGGCATTGGAATCATTGAGATTTGCTAGGACTTTAGAATTTGAACCAAACCGCGTATATATCGCGTGAACATGTTTTCATCAATTCGTGGTCTCGATTATTCTGTACTCATGGGAAATATCATTTGACCATTTATTTTCATAACTAATAAGACTATGTGGCCCACTATGCTTCCAATGCGCACTCTGATTGTCAAAACAAAAAAAAACCCTTAGGACCAAGGTTTCTACATGAAATCCAAGTTTAAAATTTTTGTTAACTTTATCTAAGATCTTAAATATGGTCTTGATATGCTCAGCCTAAGGTTGAATGAAATCTTACCCAAAATCCCATTACTTCACCTCTAATTAATTTCATGTACTAGAATTTGTAGGAAACATCGATTCTAAGTAAAGAGATGTGTTAAGGAATCCAAATTACATTTCCCATTGCAATTTCTTTGTTTAGGGAGTGTTTATGTCCAACCTAATGTACAACGTGGTGTGTAAGGAATTGTTTATGAAATCTAAGTTTGCTTCAATTGCTAAATATTGTGACGCCATTATTTCTAACTAACGAAATTCCTAAAAGAATTAAAAATTTGGGTCTCTAAGAATTGTATTTTGGGAGTTAAGTTTAGGGAATGTTTTCACTTGGTCTTATGTACGTTGCAATGGTATTCGTCCACCCACAACATTTAGGTTTAGTTTCCAAGTTTAAGCAGCTACCCTAATATTCTACAATGGAGAACTTTTATTTATTTATTTATTTTTGTTTTTATTTGTTTATTTTTATATTTTTTTCTTTGTTTATCCCCAAATGTTCAAAGGGGACCTGAAAACATTTCTAAGTTCTATGGTTATCCAAACACTTCTGTAAGGGGCCTAAAATGTTGAGTACCTACATTTTCAACCCTCCTAAGTTCCAGGAGAAATGTGCCTAAGTCCAAAGGCTTGCCTAGAAATTTCAAGGGGCCTAAATTCTGAAGTATCTAAGTTCTCAAAATTTTGAAGGGAACTAAAGTTTTGTTCCTAAGTTCAAATAACCAAACCTACAATGTTTTAAGGGACTTAGGTTTCATTTCTACGTTCTATAATTACCCAAACAATTCTCTAGGGAACCTAACCTTTGAATTTCTATATTCCCATGTCCTTCCACTTATAAGGGAATTCCACATTAATTTAAATAACCTTCCTAACAATTTCTGAGGGAACCTAGGTTCATGTTTCTACATTCTCAAAGTGTACTTGCTCAGATGGAATTTCATATAAGTTTGGATTGTCATCTAAGTCACTTCTAAGGGAACTTAAGTTTGGGTTTCTACATTCTTGACCACTCTCCTAAATCTAAGGGAGATTCACCTAAGTTCACCTTTCTAATTTCAAGCATCCTAACTTGAGACATTTAAGGTTTGTATAAGATCATTTCCCAAGGCCAAGTTTGTCCAAACTATGCTCTGATACCAACTGTAACAACCCGAATCTTCAGGACCCGAGTACACGACCCGTTTCCCAAAAACCCGAGTGTTAACCTTAAAGGATGGTCAAATATATATTTTTCTTTTCTTCTTTTATCAGAGTAAGCAGATGAGCGTAGAATGGACAAGTAAGCATAAAGGAAAGTTCCATTATCATTTAGAATATACAAAAGAGTGCCCATAATGACTTATACAAACCAATGTCCCCATTCTTACAATTACAAAATGAAATAATATTACATGTGAAATAAAGTAAATTACAACAAATTTGAGATATGAAATCTGTAGCAACCCTTAGCAAATATAATCATGCACCCTTATCAACCATAGCTTTGCTCCTCATCAATATGAACATGAATGTCGTTGGAGCCACATGCTACTACCAGTACGGTTATATATTTGATGGATGAGTGGCCAACTCAGTGTGAACTCCCCTCAAGATTACACACCGCCGCATTAGGTAAGAATAGTTATAAAATAGAGCATACAAAACAATACATGATGCAAATCTTATTATGTGCATGGATGTATGTGAAGTATGCAATCATCGCCCGGGATGCTCATCCGTGCGATCATCGAACCTGGAAACATCATCCGGTCCCCCATGCAATCGTCGACCCGGTAAAACATCCGGACGGTCGGTGCCGCCAGAATGCGATGTGTTCATCGCCCGGAATACTTCATAATCGTCGCGGGCATGAAGATCCGCCATCATCATCATCGAATGGGTCATAAGCGCAACATTCAACAATCGCACGTAAAGTGATCAAGTCATCGAGATATGCCATGTATGCATGATTATGCCAATGCATGATTAATTCAATTTATTAATCCAATTACACTCAGTTTTAATAAGCTCAAAGGTCACTACGGGGAGCACAAGGCCCAGCGTAGGCCGACAGCTCAGGCATAGTGTCCCATTCCACCATCCCTGGCTCATGAGGCTACCACCTTAGGATGTTTAATGGAAACCCATCGACTAGTGGCCAATCATATTACAATATGTGGGGCTTACCATCGCATGGTTGCACAGTATAAAACATCGAACCCATGTAGGGAAAATATCAAATAAAATCACGTAGGGCGAGTATCAAAATATGCCACATAGGGCGAATATCAAAATCATACGATAAAGACCATCCTTAAAAACCATTGGGCACAACAACCCTGGATGGTAGGCCCACATCAATGATCCATCTAGACCACCACTCAAAAACCACCGAGTCGAAGGTCCATTACGATCACAAAGAGTCAAGTTACATCCCAAGTATGGGTGTACATTCATACGTGAGAATTTCCCACTAATGTACCAGTTTAGGTTCCGTAAGCAATCCACAAATAATCCACAAGCATGAACAATTATACAGGAAAATCATAAAGCATGTAAGACAAAGAATTTAATTTCTACCAGCTAACACATGTGATTATAAGGAGAGATATCAATTATGAATTTAAATAAAAACTATAACTTAAGCTAATGAGAAGATGGAAAGCTCAAGGGGAAGAATCATCACCTTATACTTTGAATTGCCTTCTAGTGTCGCTAAGTACTTGCGCCCTTAGAATTCTACCCTACCACAAATCATGAACTTTTATAATTAGGCCCAAGTTTTAATCACTACCTAGGGTTTAAGATCATCACCTAAGGTTATCTTTTGGGGTTTTAGTGTAGAATTAGGGTTTCCTCTTAGGGTTTGGTTTTAAATTTAAATTCTAGGATTTAAATGTTAGTTCATGATAGTTTATAACTATAGTATAATTATTAATATTAATGATAGAATTACCATTAGTTAATCGCGGCAATAATAACCATTATAATGGTAGAAATTTGTATACTTCTACTACCAATAACGATATCTAAGAATGGTGAGTAAAATCCCAATAACGAAAGTTATGGTTATATCTATACTAACTAATATGAGTAACTATTAGTGGTTAATCATGTCTATATTAAAATTTACCATGATAATAGCATTAAGGATTGTAGATCGAGATCCTTCTAGTTTTGTGTACTATTAGTTGCCATATAGACTTACTAATTACAAAATCATTATTCTCATTAGTGTTATGATGTATATTAGCTAACTTGATAATAAAAATCATTATGACGGAATTTAATAATAGAATTATGATTGATGATAATATTATCCATGACACTAATTTGTATATTATAGTACTAATTATTATTCCTAGTCAAATATCATTAAAATAACGTTAGTTGTTTCAACAGGTAGGAAATAATGGTGACATTATTAATAACAAAATAACTGATAATAATTATGAAAAGGAATGGACATCCTCACCCACATGACTCGGTTTGAGTCGAGTTGACTCGGCTTAAGTACAATCACCAACACGCTCTCACTTTCTCCTTCTTTCTTTCTTTTCTTCCTTTCCTTCCTTTCTTTTCTCCCTTTCCTTCCTAGGATATCCCAAATTAGACCAGGCCTAGTCCAATCCAGCTGGACCCAGTCCTATACGAGTTGACTCGGCTCCAGCCGAGTTGACTCAGCCCTTACTCCCTCTAGTTTCTCTTTCCTTTCTTCCTTCTCCCTTTTTTTTTTTCTTCTTTCCCTCACCCAATACATCAGCAAGTCCCTCGACTAACCGGAGCAGGCCTGAGTCCTAATCTCAACTCAACGAGTCTCAGCCGAGTCGATTTGACTCGAGATGGGTCCCACACACTCACTCACACTCTTCTTCCTCGATTTCTCTCTTCTCTCTTTTCCCATTTTTCTTTCTCACTCTCTTCCCTGCTCTCTTTCACTGGCCAACCGCGGCAGGTGCAGCACAGCCCGAGTCGACTGGACAGACTCGCTGTAGTGAGGCAGCGACTGCAGCAAGTGCGAGCACCTGAACTCTCCCTCTCTCTCTTCTATTCTCTCTTCCTCTCCTACTTCACCTCCTTTCTCTCCTCATCCCCTGCAACTGGACGAGCAGGGAAAACAGGTCTGAACCAGACGGACCACGCCCTCGACTCGAGCAGGCCGGCCGACAGGTTGAGTGCGGCACCAACAGCCCGTGTGGTGCAACAGCCAAACGCCCTCACTCCTTTTCTTCTCTCCTTTCTTCTCTTTCTTCATTTTCCTTTCTCCCTCCTTTGCTGGAAATCCCGCGAGACACGAGCCAGCCCACCTCAGACCGCGGCTCGGTGTAGTTTTGAACGAGGAAGATGACCGGGCTGAAATGGTGGATTCTGATGTGGAGCTCCTTCCTCCAATCCGTTCCCATCAGATGATTCCTATGGGTCTTAGAGAGCTTCCAGATAGGCTTTTTCGAAGCTTGGAGAGGGTTAGGGTGGTGGGTTTGAGTTTGGGAGCTAGCAGTGGGTTTTTGAGTGCAGCTGTTGTGAAGACTGTTGCAGTTCGATTTATCAGTTTCTTATAGAGATCCCTATCTCTTCTGAGCTGTAGGATCGAAATCAAACGGCCAGGATTGCTTTGGTTTGCAACCGCCTAAGGCGCAAGTGGTAAGGTGAGGAAACCGTCTGCTGGTTTCTGTTTTTCTAAGGGAAGCAAAACCTAAACCGCCTTCATCAAATGGAGGGCTGTGATAGCACTGGGGTGGACGGCTAAGATTGTGAGAGGAGGGCTCACACGGATCGCCCTCGTGGCAAGGAAGACAGTTGCCATTTTTGGAAATATGGTTTTGTAGGGCCATTTTGCAGCGAGGTTTGTGTGTCCATACATGCATGAAAGCCTGATGTGAAGGTTTGGTTTTGGTCTCACGCGTGTCCTCAGTCAGATGGACGGTTTGGATCATCAAGGTGGGGACCATATAGTGGGTCGTGGTGGGTCCAAAACGGACGTTGTCCGTTAGCAGGTGCAACGAGAGAGAGAGAGATTCTCTCCTTTCATGGAAATTGCGGGTCAGACCCGCCTGACCGAGCCTCTTGGCTCAGTGCACGGCGGGTGCACCACCCCTGGTGCACACGCAATGGCTGCATGGGGTCCACCGTGATGATTGTGATAAATCCAATCCATTCATCCACTTCAAGGGTTCTAATCAGGGCCTCTCACCGAAAATCAGGAAGATCTACACTTCAGGTGGGCCATAGTACTTGACTTTCATTCTTTAAGTGCCGACTACATTGATCCAATGGCCGGATTGATTCCAATTTGATAGTCAACGGTTAGAAGGTACTAATGGACCTTTTGTGAGGCTCACATCATGCATTGCTGACAGATTTTGTTGCTATTACCTATTGCTTATAATTAAAGTCTCATAAAAATTTAATTTTAATATTAGTATACTACTTTATACATGTATATAAATAAAATCCCTAATATTAACATGCTCCTACATACATGCTATTAATAACATATTTATTAATACAAAATGCATAATACCACATTATAAATTATACATATGAATGAATTGAAGATTGTACAATATTCATGTTTTAATTAAAATTATATTCGTATTTAATAATGTTGTGAAATTATTTTCATTTAATATAGTATTATTTTCATAATATTTATATACATTAAATACGTATGTATCATTTTAGCACGAAATTTGTAATATTTACCAAGTACATACACTTCATAGTTTATATATTTAGATTGCATTATTTATATATATTTATATTAAATTACTCTACATGGTAACACTTGAGTATTGTAAAATACGGGGTGTTACATAAGTAGTCCATCACCCCATCGCCACAGGGACACAATATCGAATACTCTCCCACCACTCCATAACCAAGGCCCAGATTCCTGTGTCCTGACTTAGGCATCGGAGGATCCCCCGACTTAGGCATCGGAGGATCCCCCGACTTAGCCAGGGTCTCCTTTGCTCATTGTTGGTGTACAGGTTTAGGGCTCGGTGACCTCTCGAAGTAGATGAGACAATGAGGAGAGCTGACCGGATTTTGACGTCAACAACCATGGTTAGCCTCACATAACATCCAGCGCAGGACTTCTTGTGAGACTCTTTAGCAGTAAATATGAATCCACTGTATTCATGGCCAAGTAAATACGGAGGTGGATTGCATAGTAACACATTATGCTTAACTTACTGGGTAAACTCTATGAGGTACACCATAATTTATTTATTTTATCTGTTCCATCGATCTATTTTAACTGATAATTTTAAGGCTTGAGACAAAATGAAGCGCATACAATGTTCAAATGGACTACACCACAAAAAACATTTTAATTGAATGTCTAAAGTTGAAAAAATTCTTAAGGGCTACAAAAGTTTTGGATCAAGTCTATATTTGTTTTTTCCCTTCATCCATGTTGTATGATATTTTGAACATGTTGGATGACAAATAAACATCAATGTAAGTCTAGCAAAGTTTCAACGGTGGAAATCATTATCCCCACGATCCCTGCAGTATGATCCACTTGATCTTTGGATATGCTTCAATTTTTAGCTCAACCCTTTAAATTAGATGAAAAACAGAGACAGCGTGGATACAAAACATACATTCAAGGTGGGCGCAACTTAGTTTACTTACTATGATAAGAGTGTACTTAGTAACTCATTATGCAATCCGATTTCTGTAAATACGGATATCTCCATGTGGATTCCAATAAAACATAATATGTTAGATCCATCTCTCCACAGTACACGTGGCAGGATGGTTATCAATTGGGGGTGTCTATACAGGGGTCTAATTACTTATGTTTTAATAATACATAATTTAGACGAACCAACTATCACCTGTATTTAATTTTCCTTTCCCTTGATGAATGCTTGATCATTTATCCTTGGGTCCACTGATCAATTAAATGAATAATATCATCCTACATATGCATCTGATCCATTTGCTGCTTGATACCCTGGGGAAACAAGAGGGCAGGACGCGGATTGCATCCTATCTCTGCCCATCTCTAATCACGGACGGGTAGATCCAACACCCAAGTGGACCACACCAAATAATAAGCTTGGGTTGCATTAAATGTACAAAGCATTAAGTAGTGTGGTCTACTCGAGCGTTAGATATGCCTAAGTTTTATCAATATGAAAAAGGAAATGGACGGCATGGATAAACATACATCACGGTGGTCCTCCCGCATATCAGGCGCAGATTTCCTGTGAAGGCATGTGGCAGGAAGTTCCTACACAATAATGTGGGGTGGGGCCACTGAGATATTTGTGAGAAATTCACTCATCAATCCATTTTCCTAGCTCATTGTAAGACACGCGACCTATGAAACAATGTCATGGCTGTAAAAGTTTAGCATAAGCTTTTTTTTTTTTTTTTTTAAGTCTTTTCTTTTTTCCCACTTCATCCCAGTAAGATTGACCTTATAAATGGTTTGGATGGCATATAAACATCAAGGTGGAGCCCAAGAAGATTTCAATGGTAGGAATTTCTTTTCCTAATTTTTCATCTGGTGTGACCCACTCGAGTTTTGGATGGACGTTGTTTTTTTGTCCAATGTCCTAATATAAGAAAAAACAGATATACAGGATAGATTTCTCGTAAAGATCACGGTGGCCTCACCCGGCATCCTTGCGCATGAACTTCTTTGGCAGGAAATCCGCAATATCAGGTGGGGCCCACTGTGGTGTTTGTTAGAAATCCACTTTATACATCCGTTTTCTGAGGTCATTTCAGGACATGCGGAAATGAGATTGATACAAAACTCAAGTGAGCCACATGAGGGTAAACAGCGAGGATTCAGTGAGCACCATTGAAACATTTTGTGGAGGGCATATAAACATCAAGGTGGAGCCCAGGGACGTTTCAACGGTAGAAAATTCTTTCCCCAGTTTTCCTCTCATATCCCCGCTTAGTTTTGGATCCAACTCATTTTCGGTTACGGCATTAAAATAAGCTCGCAAAATGGATGGACGGGGTGGATTTCCAACAAACATTACGGTGGACCCCACCTGGCATCCCAGCGCAGGCCGCGTCCGGGAGGGATGATGGATCTACCATGTACCATTCTTTCGTCTCCACTGTATAGAAACAGGGCGCGGATTGCGTCCTACCCCCGCCCGGACGGTAATCCGTCCGGGGAGGGATCTGTAGGGCCCAAAGTAATGGAAGTGTTTTATCCACGCCGTTCATTGTTTTTCTCAGATAATTTTAAGATGTGATCCAAAAAATGAGGCAGGTCCAAGGCTTACGTGGACTACAAAGTGGGAATTGAACTTCCACCATTAAAAACTTCTTGGGAGCTAGAGAAGTTTCGGATCAAACTTATATTTGTGTTTTTACTTCTTATGAATAGGTTGGATGGTGAAAAAACATCACGGGCCCTTAGAAATGTTTCAATGGTGGGTGTCGTTATCACCACAGCTTCCTTTGGTGTGGTCCACTAGAGATGTAGAACTGCTTTATTTTTAGAAACGTATCTTAAAATGATCCGAGAAAATCTATGAACGGCGTGGATAAAACAATTACATCACTTTGGACCCCACAGAGCGCTGCCCGGACGGACTGACGCAATCCAGTCCATAGAAACAGTAGTCAAGCGCCGAATGGCAGATAGGACAGTCCACCTAATAGATGGATGCTCTTTTATTTCGAGAGATCCGATCCACCGGTCCATCCGGCACGCTCACTTATGCTCGCCCTGAAACCCAAAAATCATAATGAGAAAAAAATTCAGTTTGGTCATAGCGTAGGAAACGGTTGAGATGGAATGTCCACCGCGATTTTTATTTTTTTCAAGGGCCTACCATGGTGTTTGTACTCCATCCAACCCATTCATCTCATGTGCCTCGTCAGGATGAAGGATTTCTAAAAACACCAGTATTTCAAAACTCATCTGGGCCAAACCACGAGAACTTTTGAATTGATTTTAATCTGGTGTTGAATCAACCTTCTTTGTGGGACCAAGTCCAAACAAGGGGCGGCATACCTGATGAACAGTATGGATTCAATTCATATTAAATCGTTTCCCCACTTTAGAGAAAGTTATTAACGTGTGTAGTCACGGGTAACCTGACCCGCCATCTATCATCCAAAGCCCTGAAACGACCTACTCGAACAATCTCAACCTATTTGAGTTGTATCCAGGTTGAAAATCTAACTAGTAGATCTGGAGAATAGTTTTAGTTCATTTCCAACGATCCAACATGCGAATGGTTATGATTTCCAAACCTAAGGGCATGTGACTCAAGGACGCATGTGTTGAAATATGATTTTTATAAAGATATTCTAGCATAAAAATCAGAACATCTTGCACCTTAGGTGGGCATAGCATATCAAAACAAAGGAATATGTAGGAAAAGAGTTTTTAAGCATTTAGTTTGTACGTTGCCACCCAAGGTCGAATCTGGCACGGGTGGACCACACCTTGCTTCCTGTCGTGGGAATGCAAAAGGCTTTCGTTGGGAATCTGGGTCCTACAATGCTCAGAGAGTTCATCACCCTTTTGGAAATGGTAGTAACTCATCTAGATCTTCATGTGTAACTTATAAAGGAAATTTAGATTAACTAAATAGTAGGGTTGATTGTTGATGGAACATGACCCTAATACACTCTAAGGCTATCGAATGTTTATAGAACGGTTGAATGAAGTAATGAGTGACCTAAATTTCCAGCGGCAAAAGGAGATGAGTCCTTCTTCCCTTTGTATTTCTTTTGGGTTTTAATTGTTGGTTTGGATGCCTCACAATCTATGATAAGTCTAATACTTTTGATAGATTCGCTTTGATACATCCATTTCATGACTTTAATATTTGAATTTGGGTCATCTTCCGATGAACCTAACCAGTTATATGACAAATATATAAAGATAGCAGATATAGACTCTATATCGGAGTTGTAAATCTCTTAAAAAATAAAAGATCTCAATTGAATTATTTTAATTGTAAAATTCTTTAAAAAAATGAAAAATGACCAAACTCAACTAGTACTCTTTTATTTGATTTAAAGTATTATTTTCAATAAGAATGTTCATGCATGGCATTTAAATCATACTCTCTCTCTCTCTCTCTCTCTCTCTCTCTCTCTCTCTCTCTCTCTCCTATAACTTAGTTTAAAACAAATCTGTCTGCTATTGAGCTATATGGGTTAGAACTCATGAGAGTTGTCACTCAACTGCTGAAGTATTACATAAAATATATTAATTTTTTGAATAAAAACTTATAAAAAAGAAATCATTTATTTCACTTCATGGTTTTTTTTTTTTTCAAATATGGGAAGCTGTGACATCAAAGAATGCTTGAAGTTATTTACATATCTCTAAGGGCCCGTTTGGATGCCACCAAATAAGTTACTTTTTCTACTTACTGCAGTAGATGAGTAACTTAATTGAAATAAGTAAGTTGGGTTTAAGATCAATTATAAATAACTTTTTTACTTAAAGTTAATCACTTTATATTAATAAGTAGAAACCAAAACAAGCAATCTGAGGCATAAATAACTTATCTCAAGTAACGTGGGCCCAAAATGTGAAATCAATGGCCCCTCTTTGATGAATTTTTGTAGTATCATTTAGGCTTTGAGTTCGTACAATTTGCCCATGATCTAGCTAGGGCAGCCGTTGACATACCAAATATCAAAGCCTATGCACTTCCAATGGATGTCAACAAACATAAGGTGAATAAAGAAAATACTGAAGAGTGTACATTCAACTGTTAGGATGTTTCAATCACTGAGAAATACATGGGCCATCCCTGTATCAATGGATTAGATCACGCCATGGAATCATATTAGACAGGCTTTCGTCTTTCAATGGAACTCTCTTTGCAGTAGTTGAATTGAAAGCCGGTCATCTTAATTACGTTTGATTTCTTTCGGCTGCAATTCGCTGGGATGTTGACTTTCAATTGCTAAACTCAGCAAGTAGCCAAAAGCCATGTTCTCTCTCTCTCTCTCTCTCTCTCTCTCTCTCTCTCTCTCTCTCTCTCTCTCTCTCTCTCTCTTATTAGAGGGTCGTTCGGATATTACACCAAGTGGACAGTAATGACGCTGTCCATTGAGCATGTACGGCCAACGTGTCATGTGTACATGACATCTGATCTGTTGAAAAGGCATCTTGAGGTTCAGTTGTAGAAAATATGTTCGATCTACTCATCATCAGGTGGGGCATTGGTACATTCAATCAATCCATTTTTTCTGTGTTTTTCCGAAGTAGGTCCTACTTGATGCATGAATCGTTCTGATTTTTTTCAACCAATGATCCCAAGGTGGAGTCGACCTTCCTGATGGTTTGGATTTTGTGTGTGATGGACACGTTGGTGTATGTAAGTCATTGGATAGTAACTGTAGGGTCATCGAGATGGATGTTGATTTCTCATTTGAATAATAATATGAAATTAATAAATATAACAGTTTAGGCTATGAGTCATGTCTCTTGATAGCAATCTCACGTGGGATAGTTGAGCCGGTGAAAGATGGCACCTGTGAACCGACTATTGTGAATTTCGTTTGGACACGAAAACTAGCTATTTTAGTGACATTTGCGTAAGATCCGAACCATTCATCAGATGTGCCCCACTTCGGATGTGTCAAGGTGTGAGAATGGGGTGCTCTGTTACTAGACTGGAGTGGTCACCAGGGGATTGATCACGTACTTCCGAATTTATGGTATTTGGTAAGCACCATACGTTCAAGCTGTGTGAGGTCCACCGTGATTTTAGAACAAAATCTAACCCGTCCATTATGTTCCTACCAACATTTTAGTCGTAGATCTCAAAATTAAGAATGATATATAACTAAATGGGGCCACACCCAAGGGAACAATTGGGAACATTGGGAGGGTGACGCCCACCACAGTAACGTCCGCTCTGTTGTTTATATTCCATCCAACCCATTCATCAGGTGCGTCCCACCAGGATGAAGTCCTGTACCAGTTTTCAGATCATTTGAAAACTCAGATGGGCCACACCACGTGAATATATTGGTAATAGGCCTGATTATATATTGCTCCGCATGGTGTGTCCGACGTGAGTTTCGATCAGGATAGTTCTTGGAATATATGGCGAAGATGAGAAGGCGCACCAGATGGACAGTTTGGATCTGGACATACGTGAAGGGTGAGCTCCACGCAGCTCGAACATATGGTAATATATATGTGATCGTTCCCCGTAAAATAAAAATTATCATTTTCTATTCCCTATATCACATATTTGAGGCACGTGTGATGATCAAACCGTGACCGATGGACCCCACCGTATGATGTGGACGGACTATGTCATGCATGCATGTCGACAAAACTAGTCAAACCAAACGTCGAGAGAATTGAAGGTGTTAGGGTTTGAATGAAGATGGGTCGATGGACAGTTGAAACAGGAAGCATGGGTGGTGGGACCCACCAAATTTAAGCAAGTGGATGGGAAGGAGGGAGAATAGAAACTTAAACAGAGTGGTGGATCCCACTGAGTTGGCTGCAATCGAGTTTAATGATGTGGTGTGAGATGTATATATAAAGGGTGAGCTTACATCTAACCCGGCCGGCCCAGTCCCCTAAGTCCTACATCTAACCTTAATCAACCCGAGGAGGAAAAGATGTTAACGATCAGACGTTTTATATGATTTTTTTTTTTTTTTCCTTTATTCGTGGGGGTTGTTTGAATGCCTATAAATGAATTAAGTTATAAATGGTTTACAAATAAGCCATTTACACCTTGCATTTGAATGACCTTTCTTTGCATGTAAATCATTTATAACTCATTTTTTTTTTTTTTTACACGCACACACACCCCACACACTCACGCTAGTGGAATTTCACCACCTATGGTACTCGAACCCTTGACCAGGAGTTGAAACTCCGGAGAGTCTATCACCCGAGCAAGTGTAAGGACCCCAAGGTGGTGAAAGCCCCCACCGCCTGAGTGTGTGAGGGTGTGTGTGTGTGCGCGTGTGTAAGAAAAAAAAAAAGTGTAAGGACTCCATTTATAACTCGTGTTAACCCCATATCATTTATAAGCAAAAAGTTATGGATTTCATTTACTAGCTTTCTATTTACAGTAAAAGGATGTTTGATTTTTCAATTCATCTATAAATACTAGCAAATGGCTCATTATTATTATTTACTTCAATTTTTAAATTTTTTTTTTTCTAAGAAGCCCCATATGTACGGAGAGTATATTTCATGAAAATGAACCTTTACAAGTCTTTCGGGTCAAGGCCAGGCGAGCAAGCCCAGACCAAGACCTATCACAAAAGGGGAAAATACACACGTGGGATAATATACTAGGGAAAGACATCAAAACGATGGGTCTCTTGAACAGCGCTTGAACAGCGCCGAGACCCACCTTATCTAGAAGAATGGAGCCTCTAATAGCTAGAGGCAACTCAGACACATGATGGGCTAGGAAGGAAAGCTGAAACTCGGACCCCATTCGGGCCATCCCATCCACCGGACCGTTACCTTCCCTGAGCACATGCCTGAATTTAAATGACCCGGAGGACCTCAGCCTATCAATTCTCTTCAACCAGGAATTCCAGTGGGTTCTTTCGAGAGTAAAATCCTCCCGAAAGAAAGATGTGCCAACCGAGTCGACGAGCCATTGAGAAGAGCCACCACAGACGTCGAATCAGATTTAACCTCCACCTGCCAGAGTCCAAACTTCAAGCAAAGAGTAAGACCGTTGTAGATAGCCCTGAGTTCTGCTCTTGTGTTGGAACCTGGGCCATAGCCCACCGCGAAAGCGAAGCTAATATCCCCGTTGTGACGTTTGCAAACACCGCCTCCTCCAGACATCCCGAGGTTTCCCAAAGTAGATCCATCAACATTTAGTTTCACCCACCCTTACACGGCCTAATCCATTTAACAACGGAGAAGGATGGAGGAGTAGAGGGAGGGGTGTGATGCCTAGCCTCTCGATCCATCGCTGGTGGACACGGAAGCCTCTCCTGCCTTTCGACTCCAGTGAAATCATGCAAGAAAGCCTCCACTTCACCCTGCCAATCACTGATGATGCAATCAGGGGAGCCCCATCAAACCTGGCCGAGTTCCTTACCAACCAGATCTCCCATAAGACCAAACATGGAGTAATGCCCTGCAGAAGATGAACATGGCTGGAGGGTTGATTCGGCCACCACCATTTGGAGAGGAAGCCCTCCATTGACGTTGAGGAAGGAACCGTCAAACTAAAAGTTGAAAAGAAAAATACCCAGATGGTGGATACTAGATTCCCACTCATGAATAGATGGGCTATAGATTCGGAGGCGAGCCAAACAAGATCCTTGAGTGCTTGGATAGCATGAACATCTCAATGCCAGGTGGGCCCCTTTTTTCTAGATGGCCACGTTGACAGGGATAACGTTATTTAGCAGCCTCGACATAAAAACTGAGATCTTGGGAGGAAGAAGGGCATGCCAGACCCACTTGGCCCAGCCAACACAAAGCGACCTATCCTGGATAATGGTCCAGGTGGATTTGACTAAGAAACGACCTGACGGTTCCAGTGGCCAGAAGTTCTTGGCTGGTTCTTCTGAGAGGCAGAATCATCCCGAAAAGATTAGATGTAAGACCTCTTGAGGCAAGAAGGTGAACACTGAAGACGGAGGAAGAGGGTTATCTAGGCCAAATAAGTTTTTAATCTGCAGCGACAATTAACTAGGGGGAATCGGCTGGGTCACCCGAAGAGCTAGCGGGCCGAGACTTGTCCAGTTAGAGGACCATAAATTGTCCAGCCCCTGGCTAACTTTTAACTGGGCGGTTTGGATGAGCAGAGGGAGGAGGCAACTGATGCATTTCCAAAGTGGAGAGGGAGAGGAAGAAGGAGACCTTGCCATTCCAATGTTGAGGTCGAAGGAGTATTTGGCCCTCATGGTTGTGCTCCAAAGACTGTACTGATTACCAAACTTGGCTGCCCAAGACATCTTTAAAAGAAGAGGCTTTATGACCTCCACCAATTTCCTGAAACCGATTCCTTCTTCATCTTTAGGCCTAGATAAATCTTTCCAATTCCTTCAGTGGAGTTTGCGCCTGCCATTAGCCCAACCCCAGAAAAAGCTCACAAACCTCTTATCAAGTTCATTGAGAACTGCCAACGAGACCTGGGAAGCAGCCAAGGTATGAATGCGGATGCTTCCTAAGACGTTCTGAACAAGGACAACTCTACCTGCTTGAGAGAGACATCTAGCTTTCCAACCAGTGATGTGTGCCTCAACTCTCCCCAATAGGGGATGGAAAATCGCACTCTTTGTTCTGCCAGCTATTAGAGGCACCCCTAGGTAGATTAGACAGGTCCTGGTTTGAGGGATCCCCAGATATGACTCAATGGCCTTGGCTCTACTAGAAGACGTTTTCTCCAAACAGAAAAAGGAACTCTTGAGACGATTAATTTTCTGCCCAAACACCTCCTGGTAGGCTTGCAGAAACCTATTCAGCTTACGAAGGGACTCAGTCCCACTGTTAAGGAAGAGGATTGTGTCGTCGGCGTAAAGGAGGTGAGAGATCCGGGGGCATCTCTGGCTAAGCTGGAATGGCTTGCAGTGACCACTGTTCATCAGTTGATGGAGGCCTCTGCTAAGAGCGTCAGTCGCAAGAATGAATAGGCTCCGGGAGATAGGGTCTCATTAGCGAACCTTCTAGATGATTTGAAGAAGCCCACAGCCGCCCCATTAATTAGAATAGAAAACCAACTGTTACACCAACATTTTTCCACAAGATTAATCTAGCTGCCGCTAAAACCGAAGGCATCTAACATCAATTTCAGGAAATTCCAGTCAACCTTGTCGTACGCTTTTTTCATGTCTAGCTTGATCACAAAGTTGCCACCACGCACTTTTCTTCTGATCTCTCTGATGGTTTCCTGGGCAAGAGCAATGTTTTCGACAATGCTACGACATTTGATAAAAGCTCATTGTTCTACAGAGATTAGCTTAGGGAGGAGAGCACTAAGTCTAGAAGAAATAATTTTTGTAAGAATCTTATAAACACAGTTGCACAAACTGATTGACCTGATGTCTGAGAGTCTCTTGGAGTTCCGGGATTTTGAAATTAGGCATATAAGAGATGTAGTGAATGCTCTAGGGATGACCTCACCCCGAAAGAGACTCTTAGCTGCACTGTGGATCTCCTAGCACCTGACGAAGAACGCACCTATAAAGTCGTCCGGGCTTGCTGCGCCATCGATGGAGAGGGAGAAAGCTGCTTGCTTGGTTTCCTGGAAGGAAGGCATGCTCATCAAGAATGAATTGTTGGCGTTTAAAAGTTAAGTAATATTATCACGTTGAAGCTTGGTCGATAAAAGATGGGTTTAAATTTATGGAGTCCACCATGATGTATCACGATATATCAATATCATCCATCCATTTTACCTGAACATTTTATAGCATGAGCTCAAAAATGAGGCAGATGAAAAGCTCAAGCAGCCCACACTATAGAAAATCGTGGTCATAAAAGGTTTTTAATGGTACATGTTCAACCCATTATGTTGTGTGGTGTAGCCCACTTGCGCTTCGAAGTAGTAAAAGCAACCCTCAAATTGAACGGATAGCGGGAATAAGCCACATATATTATAGTAGGCCCCACATGAAATTCGCACCCTTGATTTTAGTATGCAAAAAAGTATACTATCATTGTCAGCATTAAAAAATATAAAAATTATATTAGTAATAACCATTACTTATTTACATGTATTTACATGCAAACAGGAATTACATGCTATTCAAACACAAATAATCATTTACTTATAAATCATTAATGGCTTAAAGACAAGTGCGATGGGCGGTAGATGATTTAGTAAATCATTTACACCTTTAAAGCCAAACAATTTATACCTTTAAAGTCAAATAACTTACATTAATTGTAAATCATTTATAACTTAAATCATTTACGGGCATTCAAACTAGCCTTTCTTTTATAACATCTCTTAGTGTAAATAATTTAAATCGTCCAAGCATGATCTAAGGTCAAAGTAGTGTCTTCATATGATGAATGATAACTACTCATAAATGCCTTCGAATTGTCCATTATATTTATATAATGGTGGCTCACTTGATGCTGAAACTGAGCCATTCATCGTTGGCCCAGGGTCAGGCATTAAAGTGCTCAGGCCCTGGCCCTGCACAGACTGCCTGACACCTGGCCCATTAACACTCCAAGTTTTATGATTATGGAAAGAATAGAATAAGAGAAATAAAACAGAAAATAGCCAGCATTTGATGCTGCTAAACAGAAAGGGCGCACCTGATTACAGTAGATGTCCACCATTCAACTAATCATGGCCATTCTTTCAATGTAAAGCTTGGGCTATGATCCATCTATAGTGGGTTCCACCATTTAGACGGTTCAGATTTGAGATACACGCATGAACGGCAGGGATCTCAATTGCATGCCAGTTAGACCAGTCCAGTGGGCCATGTTAAAACCCCTTATCAGTTTATAGTGGCTTGTGTTGTGAGTACACAGTTACCAAACAACTTGGTGTTCTTAACCGCCCGCTTCAAGCCACTTTCAACGGTTAGGATTTGCGGGAAAATTTCCTGACGGTCTCTGTTCATGGTAGTATCCGTTGATCTACGGCCTCGATCATCAGATGATCAAACCATTTTACCATGTAGCAGATGATGGTGCTTGGTAGTACTTAGTTTTATGTGTCCTTCCTCCGAGTACCTTTCTCTGGATGATACGGTAGAGTCGTTAGCAGAACCGAAATATGGTAGCGCCATCACTCGATTGGATCAGAACTTTGATACATGGGCCATATATGATAAGGCCTACTATATGTACGGTTCTGATTCATATATCTCCATTTCATGTGTTCATTCGCAAGATGGCTCTACCATATTCTCTTTCTTCATGCTCCAGTGTATCTGGAGAGACGGATTATCAGTGCACTTGCTCGGTCGAGATAAGTGTGCCACGTGGCACACAAACACATGATCTGGGAAGGTGATGGGCTCCACTACGCTATTTGCATTTTAGTGGGTGAGCGCAGTCTAAGACCTGTTTGATGCATCGGATTAGGTAGTATGGAGCTGCATTTGGTTACATTGAAATTACATTATTATTATTATTATTATTATTATACACACGCGCACACACCCCCACACACTCACGCTGGTGGAATTTCACCACCAATGGGTACTCAAACCCTTGACCGGGAGTTGAAACTCCTGAGAGTCTACCACCGGGTAAGAGTAAGGACCCTTGAAATTACATTCAACATTTAGAAAGGACTAGAATTAATCCTGGTATTATATTATCCCAGCCAATACTAAATATAGTAGGATTTATGTGGATTTCGAAGTCCACTACACATGTGGGCTCCACATTGATGTATATGTTTTTTCCCCACCATTCATCTATTTTATGCCTTTTACATGTAACATTCAAGTTGCATATGTGTAAGGTGATTGGTATTATAATTCTATATGGTCCACCAAACACAGTCTTTATTTAATAAAGTGTATTTCCTAAGGGAAGATTTTAATCCCAAACACAATATTGAATGGATGATTGGGCCTCACACACATCCATGTGGGCCTCACATGTATCCATGATGATACATGTGCTAAACACGTGCCATTTTGATATTGTACAAACGGAATGCTATATTACAAGTAAAAAACAAAAAACAAAAAAGCCAAAACATGGTACAATCAGTTAAAATAGAAAGAGTTATAGCCATCCATGAGCTTATCTTTTGAACTATAGTAAAAAACAAGTTTACTGTTAAACTGTTTTGAACTATAGTTATTTTGGTGCCTACCATTCAGATACAGTCAAGTATAGTATAATGTATATTTATAAATGATAAAAATAAATTTTTTATTTTTTACTAACCCTACCATCTCATGCTTCTCTCTCTCCATCAAAGAAGAATCCAAAATCCTCTCCATTTCTCTGGTCGTCTCCACCGAACCTTTCGCACATGTAAATTACATGAGCCTTATCATGAAGGTTTGGATGCTCCGAAATTTAGGCCCATCCACCCATCGTATCAGTTGACACATGAATTTAGTGGTTATATACAGTTCAAACCAAGCATTTCCTCCACGATTATATGGTAATTCCTAACTTGAGCCTATGCAGTCATTAGGTGGGCCACACCATAAAAAACAATAGACATCCATACAAAAATCACAAAATTCCAGTGGTGGCTCCGATGACGGTCAAAACAGTTCAATTTTTTAGGCTTCCAACATTCAGGGTAGGCAGATCCTGCAGGACATGTGGGATATCATGCACACACTCCGGTGGGGTGGGCCATGTAGTCTCTACAGAATGACTCACAAGGACTTGTAGCCGTAGAGTGACCGACCGTCCATAGAAATGTAATTTCGGTGCTGGGGTTTATCCGACAATCTGGCAGTGCATAGCTCTTCATACACAGTCACTCCTACACTCTCTCATACATCATATTAGATTACAAGGACTGAAATTGAGGAGCCTACCTTATGCAAGCAATGTCCCAAAATCAGATGGTCCAAGCTTTCTGATCGTGATTACTTGTTTTTGTTGAAATATGACCCATAAATATTTTTCATTTTTAAACGTCTAACAAGTCTAGCAATCCAATATTCAAATAATCATATAAAGCGTTTTTTAAAAATAATTATACATTTAAATGAGGTCCCATAATTTGGACAGGCTATTTTGAATTCTTGTAGGCTCAGAGCCTGCATATCATGAGCCACACTCTGCTCGAGTTTCAAGAATTTCTTCACTTCATGAGCCGTGTTGCACGCCTACAGATGTGGGTCGGTAACGTTGGGATCCCCTGCAACACTATTGTAGGCACTGAATAAAACACTCAAGCTCGTGGAGCTCACCATATTGTACATGTGATCCACTCCGTCCGTCAGGTGAGAACCCTTATCTTGACCGTACATAGAATAGATAGGGTGTGGATTGGGTACTACCCCCATCAGGACCTAGCTAGAGACAAACGGCAATGTTGGGGGCTCTGTGAGGCCCACCATGGTGTGCATGTTTTATCCATGCCGTCCATCTATTTTAAAAGATCATTTTAAGGCATGAGCCAAAAAAGGTGGCAGTTCTAATGCTCAAGTGCACCACACCACCTGAAGAAGTGGAGATTGAACTCCTGACGTTGAAAACTTCTTATGGCTTACCGTGGTATTTATTTTCCATTCAACCTGTTCATAAGGTCACATAAAGCTATATGAAGGGGAAACATAAATATCAGCTTGATCCAAAACTTCTGTGGCACTCAGGAAGTTTTCAGCGATGAACCTTTAATTCGCATGGCTACTTCTTATAGTGTGGTCCACTTGAGCCTTCAATGTGCTTCCTTTTTTGGGCTCATACCATAAAATAACCGGTCAAAATAAATAGATGGTGTGAATAAAAAATATATATATATATATATATATATATATATATATATATATATAGATGGCGTGAATAAAATAACCTATCAATCTTTCATCATGGTAGGCCCCACAAATTCCCCAACATGGCTGTTAGGCTCTAGTGAGGTCTTGGTGGGTAGTACCCAATCCACACCCAATAGATAAGTCTGATTTTAAAAACATGAGCCACACCCGTGGGAATAATGTATAATTGCACCTAAAACCTCATACATAGTTCACGTAGTGTAGCCCACTTGAGTTTTTGACCCCTTAATCTGATGCAGGAGTTTAATGAAGGACAAACCCATTCTATACCATGGCCCACCTAATGATTTTATAAACTAACCACTTACTCTAAAAACTCGAGCTATCAGATGATGGTGTATAAATGTATATGAAGTGACTTTAACAATTATTATGTGAATATCATCTATGAATATCATCATCATCATAATCTAAGCTTTATCCCAACTAATTGAGATGGGCTACCTGAATCATTTTCTATCATTTTCAAGAATCTCCGAAGTTTAAATCCAAGCTATTAAATACAATTTCTAAATTCTAAGGTTTTAAAATTCAGCCCGCCAAACACAATTAAATATCTAAGGTTCAGAATCTAGAATTTAAAAATCAGCATTTGAAATCCATGCTCCAAAATAGTTCCCTGAAATTTATTATTTCCAAATCTTATACTAACTAATTGACGCAGGGATAGACGTGATGAGGTCGAGCACCATTTTCCTCAGGGGATAATTACTCCGAATCAACGGAGTTCTTTGGACTCCTCACCGAGATGCCTCAAATCCACGAGGAGAGATAGAAAATAAAAATAAATTCTAATAAAATCCAAAATAAATTTATTGATAATTTTCTAATGTGTATGTATCTATGTTACACCATTTATAAAAGGAAAAAAAAAAAAAAAAAAACTAAAATTCATAATTATCAAAAATATCAAAATTCTAACTCTAATAAAAATACTAATTCTAGTAAAACTCTTTTAAAACCTAATTTCTAAAAATAAAAATTTTGAATAAACTTTTGCTAGAAGAGTCCAATCATGATTAAAAGTTATTTCTAAAAAAGAAGAAAATCTAAAGCTTTAAGAATAAGAAAATATTACAAAAATCAAAATTACTAAAAATAATAATTTTTTCTTAAAATTTCATTTTTGAGTTGAGAGCGCGCATTTTTTGAATAAATGGACAGATGCGACCCATTTTATGGGTCGGTTCACCTCAGATGGCCTGTTACAGTAAAAATTGATAGGTTGCGCGTCTCGTAACAATACCCAAATCAAAAGTGATGATCGATTTATGGTCCACATTCTTTTGGTCCAACCATGTTAGGAATGTAACGGTGCCACGTCCTACATCAAACCCCTCCACTTGGAAAAAACTTATCCTCGAGTTATCCGAATGACTTCGCACATGATACTCAAACAATTTATAATACCGATGTTTATCAGCATTTTTCTTATACTTTGAATTAGGCTCTTGAGCTGACACAATACATGTACTCATTCTCTCATTAACTTGACCATTATGTATTAGTTTTTTCATTGTACCTGTAAGATCTCACATTCTTTCTGATAATGTGGGACATTAAGCAGACTTGCCTCTGAGACAAGATCAATGTGGTTTTGTATATCTTGTATGGGAGGCAATTTATTAGTGAGTTCATCGAGCACGATTGCCTTGAACTCCTGCAATACTGGTTTCAAATCCTTTGGGATGTTTACATGCTCAATATATTTTTCATTTTCAACTAATGCATCTACAACTCCTTTTTATTTAGATTGTTTAACAAAATCTTATTCGGTTATGAGAGACTCTCCCTCCACTTTAGAAGTCATGGGTTGGTTCTCCGTTCCCATAGAGACGAGAATAATTTTTATACTGTCTTTAATAAATATAAATACGTTATCCCGACCTCTGTGCATAACATCAACATTATTCTGTCATGGTCGACCAAGTAACATGTGACAAGCTTCGATGTCGACTACATCAAACATTACTTCGTCCTTATAATATTTACCAATGAAAAATAATATACGATATGGTTCGGTTACATCTATTTTGTTGACTTCATTGATCCATCCAATCGTGTATGTACATGGATGCTTTTCTGTTTTCAGTTGCAGCTATTTAATCATTATTTTTAACACGAGATTCTCACTGCTCTTGACATCGACGATTACATTATAGATTTTTTGGCTTACAATACATCTCATTCGAAAGATGTTGTGTCGTTGTAAATCTATTTATACCTTTGACACATATAACGACTTCCTCATAATCAAAGTAGTGGCTTGCGATTCACCATCATCGGGTGGTGCTTTGCAAAAATTGGGGTTGTGTCATACATCGACCACAGGCAGTTGAGCATCGTTTTCGGCTTGGGGCGGAATTAGTGAATCCACAATACAATCAAGGGTTGCATGCATCCCTTGCATGGTCAAGTGAATCTTTCAGTGGAAAACTTCCATTCTTTCCAAAAGATAACGAATCGTTGGATCACCGTCCATGAGATTTTGCTCCATACCGTTGTTATTTGTCATCGGTCCGAGAAGAGTCCTCAGTTTGATACCAAACTGATGCAAGGATGGGTATGATAAGGTCAAACATAGTCTTCCTCAAGGGATAATTACGCCGAATCCACAAAGTTTCTCTGCACTCCTTAGAGAGATGCCTCGAATCCACGAGAACATATAGAAAATATAAATAAATTCTAATAAAATTCAAAATAAATTGATTAATAATGGTCTAATGTGTATGTGTCTATGTTACATTATTTATAAAGAAAAAAATAAACTAAAATTCGTAATTACCAAAAATAACAAAATTCTAACTTTAATAAAAATTAGTAAAACTCTTCTAAAACCTAATTTCTAAAAATAAAAATTTTAAATAATTTTTTTCTAAAAGAGTCCTATCATGATTAAAAGTTATTTTTAGAAAAGAAGAAACTTTAAAATTTTAAAATAAGAAAATATTACAAAAATCGAAATTACAAAAAATAATAATTTTTTCTTAAATTTTCATTTTTGAGCTGAAAGCGTGCTTTTTTTTTGAGGAAATGGACAGATGCGACCCACTTTGTGGTTCGTGCACCTCAGATGGCCTGTTACAATAAAGATTTATAAGTTGTGCGTTTTGTAACGATACGCGGATAAAAAGTTATGATCAATTTACGATTCACCTTCTTTTGGTCTAACCATGCTAGGAGTGTATCGGTGCAACGTCCTACATCACTAATTGCATAGATAACGCTGTCCATAACTACTCACATTATATCTAATTAAGATGGATAGATTATAACATTCTAATTAGCGTAAAATATAATTAGTAGATACTTCAATAAATAAATAAAAACTTAAAAAGAAGAAGAAGAAAAAAAAAAAGACTAACAAAAAACTTGGACCACCCTAAAGGAAGCATTATCCTACACCTAGAGTTGTACACGAGCAGAGTAGAGCACGAGCACGAGCTGATAAGGTTGAGTAGTATACTCGTTAACTTGCTCGACTCGAAATGAGTTCAAGCCGAGCACGAGATGATTTTTGGTGCTCGAATTGAGTTCGAGTCGAGCACAAGCTTGACCCTGCTTGACTTGGCTCGGCTCGAATAGTACTCGAAATCGACTCGGCTCGACTCGGTACTCGACCATGGGTATATATACCCAAAACAATAAACCCTAAGCAATCTTCGTTAATGTCTCTTCTTTCTCTCTCTTCAAGGCCTCCTCATAATATCCCTGTAAGTCCTCATAGAAGGATTAGGTGTCATGTCCCCATTGCAAAAGCATCATTCCTGTCTTGTGAGATTATCTAGTTGAGCCTCCGCTTCCTATAATCATCCTCCCTATCGATAATTTTTTGTAGTTTCTTAAAACCAAAATCATCAATATCAGCCCCACCCATTCCTCTTGGTAGTTCATTCAATACCGATTTAGGTGCAGTATAAGATGCCAGTTTCCTAGCAACCTCTCGCTCCCCGACATCTTGATCTTTCTCGTCTTCGTTGACAGGGATCAACTGCTCATAGCCCTCAAAGCGGTTGCCGCCCCCCATAAAGATCGGCATCGAAGGTAACTGCAGTGAGAGAAGCAAGCTCCTGCTCCTTCTTTCTCCTCTCCTCCTGGGCCCTAGCAATATCGGTATCTATCGTTTCCATCTTCCGTTTCCTGCAGTGAGAGAAGCAAGCTCGATATATGCTCGAACTCGGACGAGCTGAGCACAAGCTGGGCATCCGAGCTCGAAGGCCGAGCTGAGCCGAGTACCAACTAGGACTCGGGCAGTGCGAGCCGAGCACGAGCTGGGCAATACTCGGCTCGGCTCAACTCGTGTACAGCTCTACCTACACATAATGGCATTTGCATGTAATTTGCAAATTTAATGAAAAATGAATGGCATCCAAACACGCCATTCTTTAAACACGTGGTCTATTTGTTTCATAAATTGGGCCTGCAACGATACTAAAGGCCCATTTCATTGGACAAAATGGGGCCCACGCAAGTAGGTGTGTACATGAGTTGCCTCATACATATGCTACAGGATCAACTGGTCTGAACCAAATCAAGAATGGTTAAGCTAACAGTCGACCATCTTTATTCAGATTAGCTCTACCTTATAAAGTTAGCCCATCTCGAGCTGGAATTGGGCTTGGATCTGGCCTTGGATTAGTGGGTCAGCTGTTTCTGACTGTAAGCTGGGCTTGTGTTGTGATCTTAAAAATCTTTGTATATGGTGTAGGCATTGAGATCCCTACGTGCCCTGTCCACAACCGTTGGATCACATGCATGCCCAATATCTAGTTCCTCGAGGAGGACAACCCTGATCTGGCCGACAGCCCCATGTGCCCTTTCCACAACGGGCCACATGATTTAAACGGTTGGGATTTCACGCATAGCCAAGTATGGTAGTTCCTAAAAGATGATGTACAAGACCTTGCAGCTTCACGTTCATGGAACATGACGAATGTGCATATCCAGCTTATGAGTGGTATGATATATATATATATATATATATAGACACACACACACACACTTTGAGTACGTGCTTACGACGATGACTCATCATCGGTGTATATCAAAGTGGCAGGCATTGTAAGAGAGACTCGTAGGAATAGGAGTGGAGTACTACTACGGGCCTGTTTGGAATGTGTCATCCGACGGTTAACATCTTATTGCACAATGATTGCCTGAATGTAAATACCATGGTATCTTGACTGTTGAATCCCACAATTGGGATCAAATTCTTCCTCCGAAAATATCATAGTATTAAGTGAACTTTGCATTTGGTGGACTGGAATTGTAAAAAATGGACTGGACTTTACAACTGATGCCGGTCTCATGTACATCTATCTAACTTGAATGTCACGCGTGGGTAATGGGTGCATATGGATGGACAGAGTGGGTAAAACACATGCATCAATGGTGCATATGGATGAACGGATAGGCAAAATACATACGTCAATGTAGGCTCACGAATGTAGTGGATAAAATCACACAGTATCTGTTGCTGGGACTAGATGATAAAATCACACAGTATCTGTTGCTGGGACTAGATGATATGATACTTGAATTAATCCACTCCTTCCCCTTATTTCTTCAGGCCCGATGAAATTTGTATAAGACCAAATGCAATTCCATATCACTTAATCCCACCTTCCAAACGGGTTCTCTAAGAAGGGGAAAAGCAAGGTACAAGCTATTTGGAGAGATGGGGGATGTGGAACAAAGAACTATAATTGATAGATCAGATTTTACAACTGATGCCTGTGACATATACACCTAACTTGAATGTCATACATAAATGGCGCATATGGATGGACATAAGGGGTAAAACACATATATTAAGCGAGCGTATGGATGGATGGTATAGGAATTAAATCTGGCAATATTTATTATTGAGACTAGATGAAATGATACTTGAATTAATTCAATCCTTCTCTTTATTTTCAAACTTGCATATGCAAGATTAAATTTGCATAAGACTAAATATAATTCCATGTCACTTAATCCCACCTTCCAATCGGGTTCTCTAAGAAGGGGAAAGCAGGGTGGGTGTGTGTGTGTATATATATATATATATATATATATATATATGAAAGAAAAAGAACAAAAAGCAAAGAAAAAGAACAAAAAGCAGGGTACAAGCTACATGGAGAGATTGGGGACGTGGAACGAGCGGAGAGGATAAAATCAGCATAGCATAGCAAAATCTGAATTGTTTATTGATAAGTAAGCTGAGGTGTGCAGATCACTTGCATACAATTTGAAATATTCAAAATTTCTTCCAACCTTATTTTAAAATCTATAACTGCTCTAACTCACAGCTCACCTCATGTGCAAAAAAACTACCCGCCGTGTATTAGGTGAACAATCATGCCAGCATTTCCCGGGCTAAAATCTAGGTATATCGTTGAGTGTATATAAAAATGGACAAAAATTATAGACCAACGGTCCACATCCATCGACCCCACATGAGAAGCGGACTGTCCTGATTGGTGGGCTAGCATACATTTGCAGTTGGCCCATCCCGTCAATGGATATGATTTCACACGGGTGACATTAGGATTCTCTACTCTTTTTACGGGTTTTGATTCTATGTTTCGGGTACACAGCACCCCAGTTCCTAGAAGTGGGGCCCAGCATTTAGACTGGTGCCGTGGATGGGGATTTTGCAAAGATCATAACCATCTCCTTTTTGGCCCTTTCTGCAGACTGGTGCAGTATGTTTTTCTTTCATTTTTAGTTGCAGGAAGCCAATCTGAGTTCATGGAGATTCCAATGGATCCAATCCACCGTTCGATTCAACAGTTACACGGTTCAGATCACGGGAACAAGGGGCACCACTTGTGCTAGAAGGACGCGGATTGCGTCCTACCCTCGCCGGTCTCTATCACCGAACGGGAAGTTCTGTGCTCAGTGTGATGTATCGGTTTATCCACGCCGTCCATCCCTCCTCTCTGATCATTTTATGGGACGTGAACAAAAATGAGGCAGATCCAACGCTTAAGTTGACCACACCAAATATTAAGCTTCGTTGCATTAAATGGACACCAGTTGCATTAAATGCAAGAGTCATCTGTGGTGTGGTTCGAGCGTTGGATCTGCCTCATTTTTGTACACGTACCATAAAATGATCCCAGAGGAGGGATAGACGGCGTGGATAAACCGATACATCACAGTGGGCCAGCCAACATAACTGCCCGTTCGCAGCTAGAGACGGGCGGGCGTAGGACGCAATCCGCGTCCGTGCTAGAAGGGTTGCAGGATCACACATTTCATACTAAACGCGTGTAGACCGTAGAGAAAGCGGACAGCGAGAAATGGAAGAAATGCATTGAATGAATCGCCCCTCAAGTGAATCCGCGTGAATTGACTCGGGGGCCACATACAGATTCAGTGATTTGAACCGTTCATATTCTGTGGCCTCTTCTGTATGGACCTCATGCAAATATTAACAATCAAAGGATGATACTGATCATCGATTTACAAAAATTGAAAGTGAACCGTTAAAGTAGTTTTTAAACGGTCCATGTTCAACTGCATATAAAAATATTTTCAACCGTTCATTTATCATAATTTTTTAAAATTAAGCCATCTACTTCTCCTGATTTAATAAGAACTGCTTAGATGATCCGATAGTCTATTTTCGTGGGCCCCATAGAGCGACACAAACTGATAATACCGAGCCGCGACTGACGGAAAACGAGGTCTCTATTCCCTAAAATGCGGGTTGACCTACAAAGAGAGCCAGCCAAACAGAGTCATGGCGCTATAAATCGAAGGAACGAACCCTGTCCCTTCCTTCGTAAAATTGAAGCAGACAAGCGCCCTCCTTGCACATTACGCGTGGTGCGCGCTGCGCACCCAACAGCCCTCCTTTCCCTTCTCTCTCATGGCTTCTCCTCTCTGAGAAGAGAAAAACAGAGAAAATAAAACCCTAGAACTCCAAACATTTCAGAGAGAGAGAGAGAGAGAGAGAGAGAGAGAGAGAGAGAGAGAGATGTCGAAATCTCTTCCTTATTCCATGAAAGATGTCGATTACGACAACGCCAAGTTCCGCCACCGATCCTTGTTCAAGGTCCGTACCCTTTCCGACGATCGAGATCTCGCATCAGATCTCCATTTTCTCATCTCCATCTCCTAAAAATCTCGTGCAATTTCGTTAGATCGAAGCTTGTTTGGATGTTACCATATCGCAATCTAGGTTTTTGTTGCATGATTGTGCCATAAGCTAGAAATGGCTACTTCACATTTTTTTTTGGCCAACTTCAATTTAAATTTGAAAAGTATTCAGAGATAATTTCAATTATCTATCTTTCTTAACGATCTAAATTTCCTGAATCCGGACCGTCCATCTGTTTGGCCTCTACCATGGATGGTGTGCACCCTGATCCGATTATTCTAGCCACTGACTGTACGAAAATGGTCAACATTCAATGGGCAAAAGATCCTCAATCAGCAGCTAGGATCATCTGATTGGATTGACTTTTGGTGTCTGACCCATCCAGAATCCATATCTCGAACTTGCATGGAAATTGAGCCCCTGATAACTGAAGTTGATATTTGCATTTTACACTGGATCTTATGGCTCTAATTGTTGTATATTATATTGAAACGGGGCTAGACTACAGTTTTGAGTTTGTCATGTTGTAACAGTGTTAGTAACCCATCCACAGCACACATGTCATAGTTTCATCAATCCAAACCTTCCAAATTGCGGGCCCATTGTGGATGAAATATAGCCCATAAATCACACTGTTTGGTTGATCCTAACCATCCACTTTTCCTGTTATATTTGTAGTGTTGAGAGTTCTCTTTGTAGCTATCCCTTTGATGGCTACCAATCAAACAACAAGGATTGGTCGATCGATGTGGTTTTTGGTATGTGCTCCATCCATAGTGGGGCCCACAATTGGATTGAATTGCATGCAAGCCAACTGCTCTACGGATGGGTTGCTAACATTTTCTCACGGCGCAGCATGCAAGACCGCTTTATATATGTATGTAGTAACAAAAAGAGCCTTCCAAGCTGCTCATGTGTTGCCCTTTTAGAGAACAGGCTTGTTCCTTTTTGCATCTGCTTAATAATCTAGAATCTTTTGAGAGCCTGCAAGGTCATGTACGGCATGAGTGACTAATGTTGCTTTTGGAGTTCCCTTTCTCTTTATTCTCAAAGCCTCCTCCTCCAAAGTAAACTACATACCTTGTTTAATTCCTATTATGGTCTATGACTTTTAGTCAATTTCTCATCCTATAAAGAAGTGAATTGTGGGTATACCATATACACATATTATTGACTAGGATCTCTTTGACTCACCCACATTGTGGACTTCATCATAGCCAACTTATGAATAAGATATCATCAGGAAAAGGCGATTCTGAGAATGCTATTTAGCGGGCATTGTCAACTGTTCCCTGGAAACTTTCCACCCTCCTTGAAGAAACCAGTTTCTTTCCCCCCATTCTGTTGCAGAGTTGAACAATTTTCTTATGTACTTGGGGAAATGAATGAGACTGCTGCCGCTCTTGCTAAAGAGGGAGTGACTAGAGAGAGGTTAGAGAGAGGTCACTTGTTTCTTGATACATTTCGCCTCTTTACTAGTTGATCCTTAGGTGATCTTTTAGTGTATCTCATAAATTTACTTTCACATATAAAACAAAAATCATTAAGAAAGGATTACTTGTCTTGAAAATGGCTATAGCATGGCTCGTCCACTTTCCTTATCATGAAACATATTAGGAAGGTGAGGGCAGACTCCGATGGTACTCTAAGTGCCATAATATCCCTTCTGGTCTTTGGGTTCTCTTCTTTTGCCCCTTCTCTTTGGGCCTTTGATTCTTCTTGTTCTGATCATGTACCATCTGCTGCCTTTTACTTGTCTTTTACAGTCCTTTTTCCTTCTCAAAAGAATTTATTTTCCCTATTCTGAATTGGTTGTCAGCTTTCATGTCATCCTTAATTAATTAATCAATTTATTTATTTTTGTCTCTAGGTGATTTCTCAAGCTCCTCTTACTAGTAACATGAGACGTGAATCACGTGATTGTATAAGATGTAGCATGGGAAAATTTCTGGTGTTATTGATGATTGGTGGTCTAGCATGTCTGATGCTAATGCATAAAAGTCCTGTCCGTGCTGCCTCAAATGGACTTGCAAAAGGCATTGTCAATTATGGAGAAGGTAATATTGTGAAGGAAGGCGCTAATAAGCTTCGGAGACTTTGGAGAAGACCACCAAGGCTTCCACCACGACTGCCACCTGATGAAAAAGGTAGTAGTAATAGTTCTATTCTTGATTCAGACAAGGTAAGCGCAACGTCAGAATGGCTTTCCCGACAAGGAAAGGTTAAAGAGGCATTCATTCATGCATGGTCTGGTTATCGGAAGTATGCAATGGGTAATGATGAGCTTATGCCGCTGAAACAGAAGGGAGTTGATGGTTTAGGCGGTCTAGGCGCTACAGTTGTGGACGCTCTAGATACGGCCATGATAATGGGTATTGATGAAATTGTTTCTGAAGCAGGAAATTGGATAGAAAAACACCTTACTGAAAGGATTAATGAGAAAGGGTCAGTCAATTTGTTCGAAACTACCATCCGTGTTTTGGGGGGTCTTCTTAGCGCGTACCATCTAAGTGGGGGAGAGCAGGGAAGGATGGCAGATTGGGGTTCTTCTAATTCATTTAAAGGACCTAAGCCTGAGATTTACCTAGAAACAGCTAAAAACTTGGCCGACCGGCTGTTATCTGCTTTTACTTCAAGTCCAACTTCAATTCCTTTCAGCGATGTTGTTCTTCGAGACCACTCAGCACATCCAGCCCCTGATGGATTGAGTAGTACTTCAGAAGTTTCTACTCTACAGCTCGAGTTTAATTACCTCAGTGCCATATCGGGCGATCCAAAGTATGGCAGTGAAGCAATGAAAGTTTTGGAGCATTTAAAGACTCTCCCTAAGGTGGAAGGACTAGTACCTATCTTTATCAGGTATGCTCTATGCGGAATCTATATAAAACTTATAACAATCACTTTAGTATTCTCTCAAAGTTTTCAACTGTCAGTCGTTTCTTGTTAATTGGTTTCGCTTCTTTTTGAAATGCTGACTCAGTTTTTCATTGCATATTTTTCTCTCAAGTGTTCCCTAAGTCGGTAAATAATTGGATAAGGCTTCTGGGCAAGGTATTCCAAAACGGTTACATAACGGCCCGTGTAACAGTCTGTTGTGGGGCCGAAACAGATTAAAAAAAATAAATCCGTAATGACCCGTATCATAACGGTAATAGTGGTGGCCATTATGGGCATTATTATCATTATGGAATTTATTGCTTCTGGGCTTGTTTGTTTCAATGAGATGGATCCAGATATCCTTCATTGGGACCATTCTGATCGCCATCAAACACTTCAGAACAATCTTTAACTTTTTATACTAGCTGTTATTTCTTTCTTTCCACTAGGAGGCAATATATTTTTATGTGTAGTTATGTCCGTAATTCTGTAGGTTTGCCTGACGTTTTTTCTTGATTGTTGTTTTGTGGAGTACACTGTAGGTTTTGAGACTTCAGTCTAATTATGCACTAGGTTCATGCTGCATGATGATTTTTTGCACATTTTGAAGTCCCAACTCCCGTCTGTCTTGCTCAATACTATTGTCTTCTTAACATTGGAATGTGGTATATTTTTTTGTATACATTTTTTGCCTTCACTTTCAACCAATCTGTAGTGATGCAGATCAGGCATTCTTTTTTAAACAAAAAGCCGCTGCAGAAAATAGAAGTTGAAGAACTATCCAAAGTGGATGGGGAAGTTTATCTTTGTTTCTCTTGCCAGTGATTGTTTGGATTTTTTTCATTGTAAACCTAGGTGCACAGGGTCTGTGTTGATGCATGAAATATAACTATTGGAGCTTAAACATGTTGAGCTTTTTTTTTTTTTTTTTTTTTTTTTTTTTTTTTCTGAAAGATAAAACATGTTGAGCTTTGAGAAGAAGCAACAAAGTTGAGAGAAGGAATAGGACTCAAGTCTAGATTTCTTCTTATCCGATGTGAAGGATCAAACAGCCGCTAAACTTCTATCAATGAAGTTTCTTATGTGACCCAGCTTGAGATGGGCCCAGAATCCAGTCTTCTTCTCTTTATTTCCCTTTTTCTCGCATATAAATTTCTGGTCCACATTTTACTTTTTACAACCTCCAAAAAGTGCAGGTTTTACAGCCTACCAGCTGATTGCCTATTGTGCTGCTGAACCTGATCCTATCTTTCCACAAATGCCAAATTGATAGAGAAATTTGGTTGAATCTGAACAATCACTATTAGAAAATGAGAAGGAGAATCTGAACAAGCACTAGTGGAGAGAGAATTGTTTTCCCAATTATTGCAGGCTTGCACTAGGGGTTGGCATCGAGCCCGCACCTTTTCCGCATTGTTCATGGATGAGTTAACAATGCATTTGCAGGAAGAGATCCCATGGTGTATGTTATTTTCAAATGGCATAGTTTTGATTTACAAGATGAGAGAGGGCGTAAACACAAGGCTAGATTTATGAGGGGATGCTTTAGAATCTAAATGGTTTAAAATTAGTCAGATTAAACAAAGTATATCGAGTGAAATTGTAGTAATGACAAAAGTGAAAATGAGGAATCAGTTCAGATTGCTGACCAAGAAGTTTCCGAAAATGACCACTTCCGATACCTTAGGTCAATAATTCTTGAGAGGAGAGATTTAGGAGGATGCTGCCCATAGAATTCAAACTAGGTGGAAGAATTGGAGATGTGCCTCTAGAGTTTTATCTGATCGCCGTGTGCCACTTAAGCTGAAAGGGAAATTTATAGGATAATTACATGACTAGTCATGCTTTATGGGACAAAATGTTGGGCAGTTAAGGAACAAAGTTTGAAACCAGGTTTCTTGCCAAAATGAACATGTCATGCATATCCAATGCATGATTTTGTATAAACAAGGTCAAATATGAATGCTGCCACCGGTTAACCTTGTTAGACATTGCTTCAATTGCTTGGACATGCCACTGCCTGTGGCTTTCCATTCTATTAGTTTGTAAAACCCCGAGTATGATGGGCCATTTAGCTTTTCATTAAAAGACCAAAATGCCTGCACGTATTTCTTAATTGGGAAGTTAGATTGTTTTTCTGATTGCCTTAGATGCTTCCTATGACTTGAGCATGCATGCTCACCTACTCAAAGATGCGGTTACCAAGTAACAAGTTTTAACACTGTTTAGGTCAATAAAATTATTGTCAACATTAAAGGTTTTATATTTTATTTATATGGATGGACATGAAATAACTGTTATGATGAGTATTTTGTTTGATCCAACAATATTACATGGTTATGTTTTGGTTCTTTGAAATGCTCTTCTTCCTATTCTGGTCTCATGCTTGTCTACAATGTTTTAGTAGCTGACTAAAAATTTCAACACCATATGTATTTTCTTACAATTCTGTTTCTTTTTTCTTTTTAAATTTTCGTATGGGCGCAGCCCTCAATCAGGTGAGTTCACTGGAGAAAATATTCGACTGGGATCTCGCGGTGACAGCTATTATGAGTATCTGATAAAAGTTTGGCTTCAGCAAGGGACAAGTCGAGATAATCATTTGAAGTATTTACATGAGATGTATGAAGAAGCAATGAAGGGTGTCAGGCACCTTCTTGTTCGGAAATCTATTCCAAAAGGCTTGGTTTTTGTAGGGGAGCTGCCTTATGGATCCCATGGTTCCTTTAGCCCTAAGATGGATCACCTGGTATGTGGTACTTCTAAGCGCTTTGGTGTTCATCAAACTGACTAAAAACCATCACATGTTGTACTAAACATGATATCTATCAAAAGGTTGGTCGTAGGGTTCCTTTAGCCCTATGATGGATCCCTTGGTATGTGGTACTTCTAAGCTTTTTGGTGTTCATCAAGCTGACTAAAAACCATAACATGCTGGACTAGCATGATATCTATCAAAAGGTTAAGAACTTCGGAATGCAATGAAGTGTTTGAGATAATTATCATCCTTGCATATGGTCGATTAGGGCATGTTTGGAGTAGGTCAATTAAGTCCTTTTGGTCACTTGTAATTCCCAAAAGCGCTTTTTGGTGTTCGTCAAGCTGACTAAAAACCATTCCATGCTATACAAACATGATATCTATTGAAAGGGTGAGAACTTTAGAATGTAGTGAAGTGTTTGAGATAATTATCATCCTTGCAGACAATCAATTAGGGCATGTTTGGCATAGCTCAATGAAGTGCTTTTGGGCACTTGTAATTCCCGAAAGCGCTTTTTGGTGTTCATCAAGCTGACTAAAAGCCGTTCCATATTGTACTAACATGGTGTCCAATGTTTTAAATATCGACGATATCGGGCAATATATCCCATGATATATCTTGTATCCCACCCGCGCGATACGAAATGCATGAGTAGTGCTGATATATCCCACATGTTAGATCCGGCAAGCATTTTCAGTTTTTGATCCTTTTTTTTTTTGTTGAAATTATGTTAAATCGGTGTCAAATAGTTACAAATCCATTGGTGTTTCATGTTTACATGAAAAAATCATGAGGTTGGAGCTTTGATTTCGATATCCATTGGTTCTTCATGTTTTTATTATTATTATTATTATTATTATTATTATTTAAAAAAATAAAATTTTCCTTCAACTAGCTGTCAACTGAGACTAATTTCCAAGTATTTAGGAGTATTTGATGAAATGATCATCACATACACTCTAATTTCAAATTTTGAGTGTAGGTTGTCTGATTTAGGAAAAAATGGGGAAAATTCAAAAATTTCTCAATTTCTCCCAATGTTGCGCTCCGAACATGAAATCAAGCATGTATGAGGGCTGATCTACTGATTCGTTTAGTCCTAGTCAATTTTTGGAAAATAAAAATAAATTTTAATTAAAAATTAACAAAAAATAAAATAAAAAACATCTTTTTTTTTGAAAATTTCCTTCAACCAACAGTCGATTGAGACTAATTTCGAAGTTTTTAGGAGTGTTTGATGAAATGATCACCACATGCAATCTAAATGTTATGTATTCAGTTTTAATATAGATGCATTAGTTCAGTCAGACAACGCATGGCTTAAGACCCTATACAAAGGAAACCTATTATGTGCACTTTTTTTTTTTTTTTTCTTTGAGATGTTATGATTTAAACGGGTGTATTAATATATATATATATATATATATATATATATATATATATATATATATATATATATATATATTTTTAACAATCCCTGAAGTTTTATTGAAAAATTCAACCATTTTCCAAGTGTTTCCCATGTTTCCCAAAAAGTGCGATAAAATACCCGATACAAACAATATATCCTGTGCGATAACTGATACTTATCTATATCCCAAGGATGTGATACGTAACGCAATACCAATATTTCAAACACTGCTAGTGATCTCCATTTTGGCCGTCATTCAACAAGGGGTCCCTCATGTGAGGAGATAGAATACATGTTAGAGTTCTGAATGCATGGAGCCATTCATCGGGCTAGGGTACTGTGAACATGCATATACCAAAAATCAGTGTACCACACTCATCAAATGAGTCAGACATGTATGTTGAATCTGGCTCTGGCTATTCCCCCCCCTGCGTTTGTTTTTTCTCATACAAGTTTGACCTGCCTGACCAACAAACTAACATAATTTTTGCCTGTGGCACATTTACAGTGTACCCTACTTGATGAACAGCGCAGATCACTGACAAGTATACTGCGCACCTGGATCTCTGACACATCTCACCCTTCTGTTAATTTAACCCATCATGACTCATGTGAAGCAGTGGAACACGTCACAGATCCTTGTATTCAGCATTGTGTTAGAGATCTGGGCCATTTATCAGGTAGGGTGCACTTTGAACATTCTGTATAAGGAGTAAGAACAGGGTAGCATACTTATCAATGGATCCATGCATGCGCATTGAATTTGAATCTTGGACTATTTTTTCTAGCTACATGTTTTTTGTGTACAAGCTTAACCTCCCTGACTGGAGGACCAACACTATTTTTAGTAAATGGCATCTTCACAGTGGAACTCACTTGAAGAGTGAACTGGATCTTATGCCTGTGTGCTGTGATGGCTCACTTGGCAGCATGTGCATTGGTGGTGATTTGCACTATCTCATAGCTATTTTGGAAGGATTCTTGCTTGCGAGTAACATTAGTAGGTAAATAGTGCTGTCCACTTCAAGTAGAAATAATTGAAACAGTGCAAGTTCACCGACACTTCTAAAATGGTGGTGACTCATCCTCCTCACGTTGTGTGGCACATTCTGGATGGAGCATGTTTATAATTGCACTGATCATGTAATCTGAACCATCTGATTTGTGCCTACCAGATGAATGGTAAGGAGCAAATTAGTGAGTATTCCAAATATGGAGGCAAAATCAGATGGTTACTTTCATTCTGCATGTAACTTTTGGGTTATTCTGCACCTATGATAGGTCAGAGATTTGGACAGTCTGGATCATTGTACAGATAGGCCATGTGTATGTTTTGTGGTTTTTCAAATCGGGTACGTTGTTGTGGCCGAATAGGGGGTTTCTTGGGCATGGACATTGTGTATCCATTAGTCAGGGTCGTCAGAAAACAGTTTATATCACCAAATCTCAGGTTCCACTGATGTAAACCAGGGTCCCCGGAACACTGTAGAAAGGTAGGGCCATTCATCATATAGGGGCATTGTGACCTATTGATATAGGTAGGATACGTAAATGAATAGTGTTTTGTTATGTTTACTGAACTCATTCCTAATCACATAACGATTCTCAAAAAACAATGTCAGAGCATTGTTTGTTTTGAATTAGTTACGTTTTTCCTAAAAGCAATACCAAACAGGTCCTTACTCTTTTCAGCACAAGAGATTGGCAAAAAATTGGGGATTTGGGGGAATTGGAAAATTTATGTTGGAGGATTTGTGGATTAATTTTTTTAAAAAAAGGATTTTAGAATTTGGAAGTTTTAGGCTTTTCAATACATTTGTGATTTGCATTGAGGAATTTGAAAGCTTTGGTGAAATTGGAAATTTTAGGGTTTGGATTTGGGGAAATTAGGATCAAGAGTTGAGGGAATTTAGGGGAATTTGGGGATTCGGAGTTTTGGGCTAAGTGGATTGAGCATTTTATAAAATTAGCATTTCTAGGTTTGAGAGATTGGGGGAACGAGAACTTCTAGGATTTTTGTGCATTCACTGGAATGCTTGAGCAGATGTAAGTTTTTGGAAGTGGTGTCTAACTATTATTTATATATATAAAAAAACAATGTATTTAAATGTTTTATTTATGATATCAAATAAATAGAAGCATTTTTGCTTGGTTTTGCCAGTCATGCATCTAGGCATGCGTGTAGTCATTTTGGGCATTCTGGAGCACTTGTGCCCAGTGTGCGCCCAGCACCCTTAACTACATTAATAGAGACATGTACGTGGGTCCCATTTAATTAGTTCCATAAGAAATTCATTCTCTGTAAGCTTATGCCAACAACACTCCAATGTAAGCCAGCTTCTTTATTAAACCTGTACCTGGTTCATTGGTATGGGGCAAATAATCTGGCTAACATTGACAAGACCGTGCATGGAATTGTAGTATCTCTGTAAGCGTGGTACTACTATGGAGTAGCAGACATGTTCTGATATCAAAATATTCTCTAGTTGAATTGTTTGGCAGTGGATTTTTTAACTCAATTACTCTAAGCTACACTCAAATCATTTTTAATCTAGAAACAGACACGTCAACATGCTCCTCATTTGCATTTAAATGGATTCTCTTAGATAATAAAATACTGAAGTTTGTTACCAGTTGGATTTATTTAACTCAATTTCTCTAATTTAATCTAGAAACAGACACATCAACATGCTGCTCATTTGCATTGAAATGGATTCTCTTAGATAGTAAAATACTGAAGTTTGTTACCAGTTCATTCTTGTTTGCAACATCTCTCTTGAAATTTCAGCATTGGAAGCATGTGGAAGATCCTTAGTGCCTTTGGCCACTGTCATAAACCATTGGTTGATTGGTCTTATACTCTTGAATGCAAATACATACATGCTTCCTGGTTGCTTTCAGTGATACATTGACTGGGGATTCTTCTGCATGTTTATTGGCAATTTTCCCATACACACTTGAGAACTCACAGTGTCTTGATATGAACTTGAAGATTTTCATGCTTTGATAATCTCTTTTGTGGCATTGTTGTGTACTTACTCATGTCTAATTAATTGAAATCCCATATTAGTAAAAGAATACTAATTTCAATCCGTGCGCTCTACCTTGGTGATCTTTGTGATATCATGCATTGCTGTACATGCAGAATGCCTACCTTCTCGAAGTTGATGTGCTAGTTTATTTGGTTTGAGCAAAAAACATTACATCTGATATTTTGCTTGATCTTAATCTTTGCAAACTTTATTGATGTAATGGTATTATATTTGAAAAAAAGGTTTCAAGTTGGACTGTAAGGTACGGTCCACCCAGCAGACAACTTTCTATCTTTCATGTTGTTTGTGACGTCCAACCAATAGGTTGGCCCCATCATGATGATCACATTGTGTAAAAATCAGCCACATCCACTCATCGAGTGGGCCATGCTTGTAATTTTCTATTTATCAATGGATATTGCATTATTTTCTATGGTGTGGCCCACCTGATGAGTAGATTGGGCTGATTTTGCACCAGGTGGGGCAAACCTATTGGAAGGGTTGGATATCACATTCACATGATAAGTTAGAAGTATCTGCCCCGGTTGGACTTGAGACGTCTTTGAAAATATAACAGTAAAGCCACCACGAGTTTAATTTTTTAGCTCTTTTTCTTACTGGAAAAACTCTTTAGTGAGGCTTGATCTCTTGATAGAAATATCAAATCCCCTCTGCAGGTTTGTTTCTTGCCAGGCACTCTTGCTCTTGGTGCTACTAAAGGCGTTACGAAGAAGGCAGCGATGAGAGACAATTTGCTTACATTTGAAGACTTGGAGAATTTGAAGCTCGCTGAAGATCTGGCAACAACATGCTTTGAGATGTATTCAGTGACATCTACTGGTCTTGCACCCGAAATAGCGTACTTCCATTTAGAGGTGAGCATGCTTTATGGGCAGGAGGATCTTGTTTGATATGAGAGTGAATACTTGGTTCATTTCGTGTGGCATATTTGAGTAACTGAGTTCCATCTCCTTGATGTTTCATTAGAGAAATGATATATATATTTTTTGTCTTTTTCAATCAGGGTGATTCTGAAGGAGGACCTGATGGTGGTAACAAAAGTTCTGAGTACGTGAATGATATAATAATTAAACCTGCAGATCGCCACAATCTTTTACGCCCTGAAACCGTGGAATCACTGTTCGTGTTGCACCGAATCACAGAAGACCCAAAGTAAGATCTACAGTTCTTTGAGAAATGGTGCTTTAATGTGTTATGTAGATAATCCGTATTTGATTTTATTTATTTATTTATTTTTGTTGACCTTGGGAATACACATATATCTTCTCTTTACCTATATCTAACCTTTCTCCCTGAAACTTGTGCAGGTACCGTGAATGGGGTTGGCAGATATTTGAGGCCTTTGAAAAATATACCAAGGTTGATTCTGGGGGCTATACTTCTTTGGACGATGTCACTGTGGTGCCCCCTCGGAGAAGAGACAAGATGGAGACCTTCTTCTTGGGGGAAACACTCAAGTATTTGTACTTGCTGTTTGGAGATAACAACATTCTTCCTCTGGATAAGTTTGTTTTCAACTCAGAAGCGCACCCTTTTCCAGTCAATGGGACATCTAAGGTGTAATGTTCTTACTGGAATCTTTCTGAGTATATCATGTAGGAAAATGCGAGGGAGTGCCATGTTATTTTGGAGAGGAAGATAATCAGGTTTTCTTGGTATCACCAAAGTGTAGCCTGACCTGCTTGTGTGTTTGACGATTCACCTGGAAAGACTGACACCAGCTAGATTGCAGGAGGAATTGGTTGTGGCCCCACAAGGAGCTCTACCTGTTTGGACATGGATGTCGATATTATCTACAGGGTTGCTTTTGAGTTTCAGTGCCCGTGTGTGTTCCAAAACTTGTAGTATTTTTGTTTCTTTTTCCCTGGCTTAGCCCAAGTTTTTCCTCAGAGCAGTGTTCATTTGATTTGCATCCTTCCATACATCATGCTTACAATTAGTGTCCGGGCCCCTTTTTTTTGCTTTTCTTTTTTCTTATATATATTTTTTATGTAAGTTGATGTTATTTCTAGGGACGGGGGCTTTATCAATTAATAACAAATTAAGTGCAGCCAAATGTAATTGAAATACTTATCTTTCCAGCACGATAGCTGGTTTTGAGAATCTGAGTTTGTTAATTATATGGACTCTCACTATACATCGCTTGAAACGTCTGCATCCATGTCTTACATTGCTTTTTTGTAGCCTTGTAGAAATAGTTATGTCGCATCACTTGTAATTTCATGCTCATTTTCGAGGAGAAACAGATGATCTCCGTCCTTGACAACACTTATGTCGTCTATTTCTGCATTCTCTCCATTGACCACTTTTGTAGGATGGCGGCCCACAAACTTCTGACCTGCAATTTCGCAATATTGGACATGGCTCATGAAGAGAGTATAAGCAAACTTTCAATTTTATCATGTAATAAATCCCAGTTCAAGCATTGAAATTTTTAGAATTTCAAGCTGTTTTATTGTTCTTTTCTTTACTTCTTCTGAATGTGAATGTGCTTAGCTATGAGTTTTTAAAATAAGCAAAGTTCCTCTCTGGTGGAGTGTCCAGATTTGTAATGAAATACTTTGAAGAGAATAAACAAGACTCACCACCGATTCTGAGGAGCTCTTCTAAGGACTCGGGTAGGATAATTAGCTTCCCCAGCTGTTCCCATGATGCATTCGTCTCTTGTAAATGCATGTGAATTGCAACTCTTTTGTTAGTCGATTTCATGAATTTGCCATTGTTACTGTTCAAACGACTGTCGTTTTCTATTTCAGAAAGCTGAGATTTTGCAAATCGGTGGCCCTCACTTCTTGTTATTTGGCTTTTACTGTTCCTATCTTTGTTATTGACTTGTGATCCGGTGATTTCTATTATGTGATCCTTTAAATTGGTATTTGCATTTCCACGGCATTCTAAGAGAGTACAGATATCTTTCGGTTCCCATCTCTTTGATACAGCTTTTGCCATCCTCCCACTTGCATCAGCTTTATTCATATATACCCCTCCAATAAATTCTTCCAGTAGCGCCTTCGGATCTGCATTCGGATCTCCAAATCCTACACTTTCAAGTCCCTTCAGTTGCTGTGAAAATGAAAGCGGAAGCATCAGTTCCAATCATGGTTCTGTAAACTTTTTGACTGGACCCAAAACTCAGCTGACTCAACTCAAACTCAACTCTGTGAGATTTTGGGGAAACTGCAATCATATTCTGAAAACTTGTTGACTCCACTTGAGACTTGGACGAGTCAACCTAATTCGGTGGGATTTTGAATGGAGGCAATGGAAAACTCGACTGTGGCTGTTACTCCACCCTTACTTGTGAAGACTCATCCAGTCGACTCAACCACTCGGTTGGCTTGATGTGACTCAAACCAAGTCACTTGGTGAGTCAGTGTCATCATTACTAAAATGCAAAAGAGGAATGCCCTGCCAGTAGAGGTGGGCATTGGGTCGAGTCTGACCGAGTTGGGGCTGATTTGACTCGATCCGGTTTTGAAATATGCCTGACCCGAACTCGACCCGACTCGGTACCTAGTCCAGCATGCCTGACCCGATTTGAGTCTCGGTCTGGCCTGGACTAATCCGGACCGAGTCCGACCCAGTCACAAGTACCGGGTTGAGTTGGCACCGAATCAGGTCGGGTGCAACAGGTATCCATGGGTTGAAATCACAACTCAAAACTTAGGTGCACTTGTACCTGGATTTGAAACCTAAAATTATATATATATATATATATATATATATATATATATATATATATATATATATATATATATATATATATATATATATATGTGTGTGTGTGTGTGTGTGTGTGTGTGTGTGTGTGTGTCAAGTTATTGAATGACTCCAACTCAACTTAGTTTGAGTTTGGATTGGACGAAGTTAACTCGATTTGGATCCACTCACCAACTCAATTTAAATCGAGTCGGACGAGTCAAGTCGTCCCGTGCCCAGCTCTACCTGCCAGACTCACTTAACGTGAGTCATACAGTGCACTACTATTATATTAGCTGCCTTTTCACTGTTTTTAACTAATTTATACTCCAATTATCATTCCTAATATTCTTAAGTGAACTTCATATAGAATTTACATTTGGTACCTTTTGCAAAATGGTTTTCAATAATCTAAGTAATTATCTTTCCAGCACCTTCCATTGCATTTCTGTTAGATTCTTCATCGCTCTGCCAGCAAATGGATTGCAGGCTCAGGTAGGCCCCACTATGATGTTTACATGAAATTCACCCGACCATCAAGTGTTTCCCCCCATTTTAGGCCCATGACCCAAAATTCAGCCCTATCCGTGATTCAAGTAGACCACACAATAGGAAACAGTGTACAGGGTAATGCTCACTCACTAAACTGTTTCCCATGGTGTGACCCAGCTGAATCATAGATGAGCCTGTTTTTGGGCTCCAGGCCTAAATTTTTGTATAACATCTAATGGTTGGAGTGGATTTCATAAAATCATCAGTAGGCCTGTAAAATCAAGGCTGGACTGTTTCTTTGTTGGGGCCCATCTGAATCATAAGTCAACCTTATTTTATTTAGCTCTGGCCTAAAGTGGGATTGAAGTGGATCTCACATACAGATTAGGGTGGGTCTGTGAAAGATGAAGGGTCAGCCTCTCACACCATTCCATTTTTTAAATATAAATTTCTACGTTGGGAGAGACGGTCCATCTTGATTTTCGTTGGGACCCACCATGATGTGTATGTAAAATCCACTCCAAATGTATAATCCCACATTAGGTCCAAGGCCAAAAAGTCAAAGTTGAGTTGTGATTTAGGTGGGCCATGCTAAAGGAAACAATTGGGATAGAGATGTCGAGACTTGATCTTTACGGGGGACAATGATGACTGCATAAAATTCACTCCAATTATTGGATGCCATGCAAAAATTTAGACCTAGACCAAAAATCAAGCCTATCCATAATTCAAGTGGATTACACTAAGGGAAAAATGGTGACCATTGCCTTGTGCTTGTTTTCAATTGTTTGGTACATTTTAGTAGGAGAGGAGACTGATTTTTAGGCATTAGGCCCAAAATGGGGCCAAACAACTAGTGGTTAGGTGGATTATGTCAAACAACCACTTTCTCTAAAAGCTTTAGCCCAATAACTACTTTCTCTAAAAGCTAAAGCCGCCACATGATGGCATATCAATGTATATTAGGGGACTTAACACTCTAACACTTCCCAACACATGTAGGATGGAACTCTGCAAGGGAACATATTGGGCAAGGTGGAGGGACATACAACTCACACCCAAGTACCCGAGAGAGGATATATTTCGGTGGTATATTTTCTACTTCCGAGATTTGAACACAAAAAACTTGAGCCATCAAAGTACCTTCCACTCTAATACTATGTCAAATAGCTACTTTCTTTAAAAGCTTGAGCTGTCAGAGGATGGGAATCAATGTATAAACATTGGACCTTCCGTTCTAATATCAAACAATCTCTTTCTTTAAACGCTAGAGTGGTCAGAGGACGGCATACCAATGTAATCAAGGAACTTAACACTAACAGATTGCACATAAACATCATAAACATCATGGTGGACCTACCCGAGCCGCCAAACCATTTGGTGTCATGGTCTTAAGTAACAGGAGGCAGTAGCATGATAATTATGAGGTAGTTTATTGAAAGCCTATTCGAAAAAGGTATCAGAAAGTAAATTCTATATTGAATATGTAATTTTTGTAAAATTCCCTATTTTTAATTCGAGATCGAGTCTTTTGAGTCAATCCGACCGGGCTGAACAACAGTCAATTCGAGTTTTGAAACATTGATTCCATATATCTCCCACTAATAAATCAAAGGTGCAGCACCATATATCTTTCAGCTTTTTAAACAAACGCATACCTGCAAAAGGTTGCTCATGACAATGTTTCCATCTTCCAGATTTGCCCGAATGATGTTCATGAGAGCTGTCCCCTTCAGCCGTAGGATTTGACAAAGTTCACATGTTCTTACAGTGAATGGCTGTGGCCTATGATGCACAACCCCTATCTCCCCAAAAACTTCCCCAGCAACCGCTTTTCCTTGAACCTGAATGGTATATGGAGGAAATTTTTCTAGTCACATTTCATGAATCCGCATTTTTCTGACCATGTTTGGAAGGAAGAACCATACCTGATCACTCCCATCTTTATATGATATCAGATCCTACAACCACAAGCCCAGACAATTCAAATTAGTAAATGATGGAAATGGCGGTTCAGATTCTGGAAGGGGTTATATGGCTATAAAAGATCAGCATTCACTAACCACTGATCCGGACACCAATATATAAATATCGGTTGGAGCCTCATTCTGCAGTATCACATCCTCCTTTGGTGGAAAATACTCAGCTTGCATTTCTGAAACCTTTTCATGGTAGGAAAGATAGTGTTAGTGTTTTTTTTTTTTCTTAAAATTACTTGGGAAGATGTCATTAAGCTGATAACGGGAAAGAACGGTTTGAGTTGAATGAGATGTTTGAAGTGGTACCAGTTGGAAAAGGAAATCATATGAGACCCCATGAAATAGATGGACTTTCTGGACGACCGGGAAGAAGAGATAGTGAGATATGGCTGAACGGATGGCCTTTGGTAGACCATTCAAGGTCTCGTGTAGTTTCAATCCTTCTGTTTTGTACCTGAGACAGATGTGTGATAGCATCTGATGCTTTATGCTTGGAGGCAGCTGGTTTCGGGCGGCAAATTCAGAAGCAGCTCGAACTGTATCCCTCTACATCGCACCGAAAGCCAAAGGAAGATTAATCAGCATAAACATACAATAGAGATGACTGTTATTAACGATTGCAGCTGACACAAAGTTCAGCTGATCTACGCACGCCCACACATTCACCCTATCCACTGGTATGTGCGGTAGGTAGGACATTGGATCCTTGTATTAGTTGGCACTGTCAACAACACCAGGATGGCCACACATAAATTCACATGATAAGTCGACCAACCTGATATTTGGGCTGAGCCATCCCTACATGGGTCCCAACCTGGTACACCAATTAAATATCCCATGGATGATTGTGTGGGACTTGTCTATACACTTTATAATAGGGCTGGCAATAGGTTGGGTTGGATCATGTTGTGTTTGGGTGAGTCCAATTCAAGCCTAATATATTTATGAGTCGGGATCCTCTGTTATCTGGTCAACAGGGATTTCCCGTTACCCTAATGGTTTGGCGTCCGACACTTTTTTTTAATTTATTTATTTTTTTTATTTTTTAGTGAGTGGTGACGTGGACCAATGAGGATTACGGTATTAGGAAATCTCCGTTGACAAGATAACAGAGTATCCACACTCTTTATTTATTAAATGGGTTGAAAATTTAATATCAATCAATTCATGTACCATAAGTCAACCAAAAGTCAACATGGTTAGTGTGTTGATTTTAACCATACTTTAAAATATGACAATTTAAAAATATTAATTACATATTTAAACTTTTTAATTAATATAAAATGTAAAAAAAAAAACTGCCTTCCAAAAACATTTCTACCTCCCAAAAAAAAAAAAAAATCAAATAATTGACTTTAAAATAAAACTCTTCATTAATATAAATTAAATTCCTTACCATAATTCAAATTACAACCATCATAACTAATTTTATAATTTTTAAAACTCATAATATATTATAATAGAATACACGCAGAGACAAACACATTACATTGAGGAGACAATTAGTACTGAATTATATTCATTATGACCGATCAGGTCTGAGACTGACCCAACAAACCCAAACCCAACCGGTTTAATTTCAAGCTGAGAAAACCCAACCCAATGGATATAGGAAATGGGTTGACCCAAACTCGAGTTTTCTGGTTAAATCCAACCCATTACCCAATAGTGGGTAGTTTTGAATTGGGTTTTGTTTTTCTTTTAGGTGTTTTTCATTAGTAGTTAAGATGAGAAAGCAAGATAGTAGCAGAGAGTATTCATATACAAAGTCCAGAGAAAGAAGAAAGATACAAAATTTCTGGTGCGGCTGGTGCCATTGACGACGAGATTCGTCATGTTTCCGATGAGGTAGGCCGTTAATCCCAAGTTGAAAAACATGTAGAAAATATCAAATAGCATCTCTCTCGGATTCTGCGCATGCAAATCCCCATACCCGGTCGTCGTTAGTGTTGTAATAGACCAGTACATTGAAGTTACATATCTGTTCCATAGGCTCTCTTCTTTGAAATTCGGCATCACCGCACCGATCCACGTACCGCTGGGATCTGGGTATCTGTCCGCGATCAGATATTGAAAGCATCCAGCGCAATGCACTGCAAACAGCGTTACCTGAAGATAGAACAATGCAAAATACATATAGCTATAATGTAATAGCACTGCAAACAACTGAGATTGTGAAGGAGGACAGCAGTAGTTGTGTGTAACACTAAGTTCTGTGGGGTCCACTTTAATGTCGATGTGAACATCTACTCCGTCCATTAGTTCCACATGGGCCCACTTTGTACATCTTACAAGTGGGTCCCACCTGCATGCTCGTTTCGTGTAGAGTAGTCGTGTGATCTGAGTCACCGAATACATTACAACATGCAAGAGTAACGAACAGAAGAAAATTTGTGGGACTCTTACTGAGAACAGCTTTGTGCAGCGGGTCCAGAAATAGTTGAATCGGATATCCTTTTCGAGTCTGCAGAAAGCAAGAAAAACCCAGTCGGGTCAATTAATATCCGTTCTCTAATCATTATCTATTCGGGTTTCAGAGAGAAGAAGATGAAGAGATTGGAAATGCAGTGACCCACCTTGCGAATAGAGAGCTAACTCGCCGGAGACGCCATAGTCGGAGCATGTTAAGAACTTTAAATCCCAGACCGCTGCTATGTTTTGTAAAGAGAAGGCTGAGAGGTTGGAAAGGCGCAGTCGAACAGACGTCAAATACAAACCAGGTGGATATGTACCTGTAGAAATAGAAACAGTACACGTTTCTGATAATATCGATTAAAAAGAGAGATTGGAGCACTATATATTAATGAAAATATAACTTTTTAGCTCTCTTTATCTCTATATCTATAGACTTCTTATACTAACCTGATTGCGATTTTCTTGGGTTCATCTATCAAAAGAAACGATTGACGGTCGACGTATGCGACGAAGAAAGTGAGAATGATATCAATGGCGAAGAATCCATCAATGACATTGTCGATGATGAATAAAGTGTTTGGCTTGCACGATAGAAATGCAAACTCGAACGGGCAGATCCAGGCGGAGTATATAACGAAAATAATCAGAAAAAACTCCCAAGCCCTGAAAAGAAAAAGAAAATATGAACAAACGGTCTTCTCTTCTTTCTCCTTCAAGAAGATAGAAAGAGGAGTAGGGACGCACCTATAGAAAGGATGGAAAGGAGAAACGGTGAGTTTTCTAAGGTGAGGGGAACGGGTGTTCTGGCTTCCAAGGGGTGGTAAGAGATCGCTGGAGAAGCTATAGCTACCATCTCCCATTCCGAACTCGTCATGGGAGAATTTTGTGCATGAAAAAGACATGTTTGAGAGTAGAATGTTATTGGAAAGAGAGTAGTGGAAGGTTGCAAAAGAGGGTGAGATGGAGGTGTTATAAATGCCAAGGTACCATGATGGGTTAAACGTCTCTATATATCTACCACATTGACAATGATCGATTTGATTAGCGGTCTGAATCGCAATTAGTGGGCCAGAAAAGCAAAATTAGAAAAAAGCCGGTTTTTACGTTGGATGGGTGTCGGAGGAATATAAGAAACAAGAAAGGATGATGGGGTGAGATGAAAGTTGTGAAAGTGGCGAACATGACATTCTCTAGGGATTGCCGTTTGGGTGAGATGTTAGCATGATGTGTACGGAGATTGGTGGTGGGAGGTCCATTAGCAAAGGTGGTGATGGTGGTGAGAGGAATATTAGTCTTGACATGAAATGTAAGTCGTCCATGATATATGTCACGAAACCCAGGGCTGGTATTAAAAAAAAAAAAAAAAAACAGATGGCCCGCAGCACAGAGAACATATTAGGAGGGGACGTGCACCATTGATTAGGATGAGGGGCCCACTCTGTTGTTTATATATAATCGAGGACGTTCAGACCTTTTAACCAGTCCCGATGAAAGATTAAGCTAAAACTCAGGTTGTTTTGTGACTCACATGGGCTCCTGTAAGATTCAAGGGTGAGAATTCCGTTCCATTTTCTGTGGTCCATGTTAGCTTTGGATGGGGCTTCTTTCTGGGACCCAGGTGTTTTTATGAGTAGATGCATCTGATGTACAGGTTAGATGGTCTGATTACATCATGTGGGTCCCACATCTGCCCAGTAGCACTTTAAGTATACGGTGGTACTGGTACCACTGGATCGAGTCCCATGCTAAAATGAGCCAAACATGTGATATCGAATTGAGGTAAGGTTCAAATCATGGGTTCCATGCGGACCAATGGGACTGGGCTTTTGAGGGGAACGATGGAAAATGACACAATCCGTTCTCCTAAAGGCAATCCGGGCCGTTGCTTTGATTGGATATCGATATTATCTCCTTTATATTCCACTATACTGCATTTTCATATTTAAACATTGGTTTGGGATCATCATAATCTTACCTCGATATGGCCGGCTTTTAAACGGTGGATTCGCAGGAGTTTTTTTTTTTACACACGCAAACACACCCCACACACTCACGCCGGTGGAATTTCACCACCTATGGGTACTCGAACCCTTGACCGGGAGTTGAAACTCCTGAGAGTCTACCACCTGGGCAAGAGTAAGGACCCAGCGCTCTAAAACTAGCCACGGCATAGGCAGGACGCCGATTGCCTGTGATGGCAAGCTAGGCAGGGTCCACCGTGACGTTTTTGAAAATTTTATCTGATCCATCTGTTTTTACATCTCATTTCAGACGTCATACCAAAAATGAGGCGGATCCAGCAATCAAGGAGGCCCACGAGAGTGAAAAGTGGGAAAAAAAAATGCCTACCTTTAAAACCTTCTTGGGTCCACTTAATATTTATATTCTATCCAAACCATTTATAAGGTCATTCCCGAACTGAAAACACAAAAAAATACAAAATTTCTCTGGCTATAAGAATGTTTCAACGGTGGTCATTCACTCCCCACTGTTTTCTCTCGTGTGGTCTCAGTTTTGGATCGGCCTCGTTTTGATCTCATTTTCTAAAATGATATGGAAAAATGTATGGACGGGCTGAATTTCTCACAGATATCATGAAGGCCCACCTAGTTCCTAATATTTCTCACAAACATCATGGTGGGCCCACTTACCATCGCAGTAACTTCCAGCGAAAGCCTCCCCAACCCCAAGGCAATCGGTCGCCGGCGTGGTGCGTAGCCTACAATACTTTCACGGTTGGATAGTCATGTGTATAGAGCCTTCGTGGGATCTACACCGTCTATCAGGTACACTACCTCATGATAACCATTGAACCCAAAAATCATGATAATTCAAAATTCTGGTTGGCCACAACACTGAAAAACAGTTAGGATGGAACTCCCACCACTAGGTCCAACTTATGGTGTTCAGATGCCATCAAATCCATTCATCAGATGTACCTCATCAGTACAAAAGAAATATCTAAAAATCACACTCTAAAAGCCACGTGAATTTCAATGTTTCCAGTATAATTTTAGAGTGGCCCACCTGATCAGTGTGACTCAGCTGATGCTGTAACTGATGGACGAGGTGGATTTCACGCAGTTATTAAGTGGATTTCAGGCGAGCTACGCAACCGTTTCTCATTTCCAAATTAAACAGACGTTGTACTAAAACTCGTAGTCGTACGCTACTTAGAAAAGAATATCCGTCCTTTTTACCGGCATTTGGAATAGAGAGTTCCTTACGTCACCACTCAGAATTTCTGTCACCGTCAACTGGGCCCCACATGTTGAGTGGTCCGATGATCAGAACCGTCTATGACTTGGACCGTATCCTATATTAGTAGAGCTCAGAAACGCATAAACGATTGTGACCATCACTACCATGGATGAGCTTACAACAATGGAAATAAAAATTTCAATGGCTATCATTTAACTTAAAAAATCGAAGGTTAGGATCATCAATTAAGCTTGATTATAGGATAAATATTTAATGTAAGGATAATATGACGGTCCACATCATCGGCCTATCTCTCGTCTTGACTGTTTCTGAGCTTTCCACCTTTCAAGACGCGTGTTTTGCTTCCGTAACTCTGCGAAAACGACATGACAAATAAAAAATAAAACAAGTTCGCAATGAGTTTGGAAACGGTGAGGAACTTGTCCCTTTCTTCTTTTCTCTGGAAGAGAATAATTGAGAAACCAAAAATTCCATCATCTCATTTACGTGCGCGTAGACGTGGACGGTACATGTGGTTAGCTGAATCTGGACTTAGGGCTGTCAACATGTACCCGCATTGGATACCCGATGGACCCAACATGATTTTAACTAGTCCAGGTTTCGAACCTGTTAAGAAATCGAGTCGGGTTCTGATTTTTTACTTTTGAACCCCAGCTAAAAATAGCATCTTGTCGGGTTCATGGGATGGATGTAAGAATCCTATGAGGTAGGCTTTATTGATAAATGGCGTAGATTTTCCTAAAGGTTGGATGGTGTAATCGGGTGCACCAACGGGCCTCACTAAGTTGTGATATATTCAAAAATTCATGTAAGAAATGGTGTGTTATCACCATGATATGCATACAGTGTTTCAGAAGAACTGAGATTATCAATTCATGTGGAGCTTAAGGAGAGAAGTTATGATTGGTTTCAAATTTCTCACCCTTCCAACTTATATTAACAAGGCTAGGTCCTAAAAATCGAATGAATCTAGAGCCTCATTACTTGTTTTCTAAAGTGTGTAAGGAAAAGAAGATCCCAGAGCGCCGATTCAAAACAATGGCAACACCATCGGGTAAGCTGTAGGTCCTTCATATCCGATGCTCCGTAGATCCTACTGCTATTCTGCATCTAGATATAACAATGGACCTGTTAGAGCCCGGTTAGATTCCAAATAGTTTAGTTGGGTGCGTGTGTGGTTCATATAATTTCAATAGTGTAATTATCTATACCTGATATGGCATGTGCATGGTTTTAAGACTTGCTAGAGTTCAGTGAAATTTGGATTCTGCAAGATTGATATGGCTTGATGCCATGAGTTGCCCTTCAGTTACCTCGACTCGGACGAGTCGAGTCAATACACCGCCCAGCTGGAACTCGAGAAGGGAATAGAAAGATAAAGGGTTAAGATTCGGAGGGCTGGTGAAAAGAAAGGAGAGATATGTGGAGGGAATAGCAAGGGATAGAAGCAGCGAGAAACGTACAGCAGGCGGTGCATCCTCACCTTTTTCCTCACGGTGGCCTATTCAAATCTTCAACCTTCTTAGTTACAATGGGTAATAATTATTTTCTTAGGTAATTACTGTATTTTCCTATGCTTGATTCGAGGCCATGCAAAAATTGGGACACCACAGAATATATGTGGAGCCCACTGTTATGTATGTAAATTATCCATACCATCCATTTGTTATGCCAGCTGAATTTAGTGCATGAACCAAAAAATGAGTCAGAATCAAAGCTCAAGTGGCCCACACCGTAGGAAAAAGGGAATCGAACACTTTCAGTTAAAAACTTACAAGGTCACTGTTTCCTTTAGTGTCGGCTCTATGTGAATTGGATCTACTTCATTTTTTGGCTCATGCTTCAAAATATTCTGCTAAAATGGATGTACGGTGCAGATATGTCATAAATATCATGGTAGTATCCATAAATTTAAACCAAATCTTTAAGACCAATTTTCATGACAGAAATACACTGGTTTATCGAAGAGGGGAAAGAGTAATAATTGCATAGTTGCAGAGTATTTACGGAAGATTTGGAAAATCAAACAGACCAGCCCATGTACCGTAAATTCTCTTTGGTTATATGGTCTAGTTCTAGAAAGCCAGAAATGAAAGGACCCCACCCGGTTTACCAGGGTACCGGACCTATTGACAGCTCTAACATGGACCGCTCAATTGTTGGACCCTTCTACTAGACGGACGATATATCAAAAATCAACATCACTGACACCCTGATCCATAGCTCAAGTGGTAGATTGAGTGAAAGATACCTCGTTTCAACACTAAGGTCTCGGCATACATCCCTAGTGGGGTGGCTAATAATGAAGTGTAAACTGACAGTGGGGTGTACTAACCAAAAAAATAATAATAATAAATAAACACTAGGACCTATTCGATTGACTTCTACATCCGGTTTTGTTTTATTTCTTTTTAATCATCCTTTCCAAAGCCATAATTTGAGAGCTATGATTGTGTATTAGACTCATCATCTTTTTCATGGGTCGACTAGAAGCAGGTCCCACCAGAGCTATGATTGTGTATTAGAGTCATCACCTTTTTCATGGATCGACTAGAAGCAGGGCTCACCAAATATACGGACATGATCGCCAACAAAAAAACTACATGTACGGTAGAGTGGCCACAAACGCGAGAACGGAAAATGCAACCTGAGAACACACTCCGACTAGTGCACCCAATAGCATTAGGTATGGACGCGGATTAGGTACTACCCGCTCGGGAGCTTGGAACAGCTGGGTCTGTGAGGGTTCCACCGTGATTTATGGGAATATAAACAGGGTCCATCCATTTCGCCATATCATTTTAGTATAAAAGCCAAAAAATGAAGCAGATGCAGGCTCAAGTGGGCCACACCACAGGAATCAGTAGTGATAATGACTTCCACCATTGAAACTTTGGTAGGGCCCACCACCATTTTTATTTGCCAACCAACTTGTTCACGAGGCTACATAGATAGACCTGGATGAAGGCAAAACACAAATATCAGCGTGATTAAAAACTTCTGCAGCTCTCAAAAAGTTTTTAATGGTAAGCACTTAATTCCCTCTGTGTGGTCCACTTGAGCTTTGGATCTACTTCATTTTTGGGATTATATTCTAAAATGATATGGAAAAATAGATGGACGGTATTGATAAGCCCATACATGGTCCCCTCGGAGCAGTAGCCTATTCTAAATTTGGGACCGGCAGGGGTAATACCCAGGGGTGTACACGAACCGAGCTAGTTCGCATGACTTGACTCGAAAAAGCTCGATTCGACTTGGTTCGGAGCTGAGTTTAAGCTGAGTTGAGCTGAACTTTTGAGCTTGAAAATGAGTTCGAGCCGAGTTCGAGGTGGCCTTAGCTTGACTCGACTCGGATCGAACCTAGCTCGAATTGAACTCGCATCGAACCAATTCGGTGACTCGATTACTTTGATATTGATGTTGCCAAGTGTTTGATGAGATGACTCAACGAAGTGTGGCTGGTGGCAATGAAAGTATGTGTATGAAACAAATACTCTTTTTAAAATTTAAAAAAAAAAAAAAAATTTAATGTTGCTTGGAAGGTATTTGATAAAATACCTGAACAACCTTTACTGCTATTTTACAGAAAGTGGGATTTTGAAGGTGCAGTGCAGGTGTTTATAGAAATGCCGCACAGAAAAACTCGGCTCGAACTCAGCCCGAACCGGCCCAAGCTGCTGACCTATCCGAGCCGACCTGGCCAGGCTCGAGGACCAAGCCGAGCCGAGTTCGAGCTCGAGTCAGCTAGTCGCCGAACCGAGTCGAGCTTAGGCCAGCTCGACTCGGTTCGGCTGGATGTACACCTAATACCTAATCCGCGTCCATTGGATATTAGAGTCAGTCAGTCATGTTTCTTAAATCAGTTTGGTCCGAACTTGAGTCTACGGTTAGCAATCATTACATATGGAAATGCAGCTGGCTTAGCATTGCATGTTCAAAAACAATGGACGGTGCAAACTCCACAAGCTGACAAGAAGTTAGGATTGTCCGATGATGACCCACCCAGTGGGTCCCACAGCTCATGTTGCCACGTGTGTATTACCCCTCTTGGTTGGCCCACCTACTTGTAGATACTTAAACAGACGAATCATCAATCTTCACCGCCCATTAGGTATGAAAGCTCGTGTTCATCTCTAATCTTCCAAACATTGGCCTCTCTGCTTCTTTAACCGTTTGATCTTTGATCAGACAGTGAAAGAGGTTTCACAATGGCGTCCCACAGATGCTCCCCAGTATCGGATTGCGTACTGAGTTACTCAACTTTTTAAAATGTCTGCCGTACGCACGTGATCACCTACCTCAGTACAGGCAAACAAGAGGCCAACTTGAGTGGGTCCCACTGTGATTTGTATGTGAAATCCACTCAATCATCAGGTACATCACCCAATAATGTTAGGCCAAGGGTACAAAGTAAGGAATATCTGTGATTCAGATGGGCCACACCCATGGAAACAGTTGGAAGTGGAATGCCAGCCATTTTACAATTCAGATTACCCTATGAAATCAACTAGGTGCACCTGATTCATGCACACATCTCACATAAACACTCGAACCCATTACCTCAATATTGAAATAAACTGTCTACCATAAACCCTAGGCCGGTACTTTCTTTCTTTTCTTTTTTTCTATTTCTTTGTTCTTTCTTTTTTTAAAAAAATAAAATAAAATCCTAAGCCGCATGATATAAACATCTAGTAGACTTAATGTCAAAAACACATCATGGTGAAGCCTACCTATCTGGTATGGTCGGTGCGCATTGTGACATAGGAAATCTCTAGATGCACACCTCACACGCTGCAAAGTGGGATTTTGCTCCAATCGATTGCATGAATAACTTCAAATTCATAGGCCTTGGACTAAAATGTGGAATCCACGGTCTTTAAATCACATTCTCATAATTTAGATTAGTTGCCTATTCTTAATCTTTGCTTCTCAGACACTGATTAAGGAAGATATATGGCAGTGGAAATACAATGTTCTTATTCCAACATATGGTAATTGGAGAATTTCATTTAGACCATCCCATGGTTGTTTACTAGTCCATTGGTAGCTAAGCTTGATTTTTGGTTCACCATACATTGGAAAGTTCTCCTTCGAATTACTACCAGTCGGCATGTCCTATTACACATGGAAAACACTTGCCTACATCACTTTCTCTAAGGAAACGAATTAGCTTGTTTGATTTTCTAAATTTTTTTATAATTATTTCCTTTGGTAATTACTGCATCATTTCAATTTGATTTGACGTCTACTTTTTCTTGAACCCTAAAATTAAGGATGCTGTCAAATATGTGTGGCCCACCATGACCTATGTGGCTTATCCACATCGTCCATCTGTTATATCAATTGAATTTAGGGCATGAGCTAAAAAATGAGGTAGATCCAAAGTTCAAGTGGACCACACAAGAGGAAAAAGGAAATCGATCCATTGTTAGAAACTTCTTGGGGCCACACTGTTTACTTATGTGTGGGTTAGGGATGCACACGGGTCGGTTTGGTTCGGTTCTGGGGTGAAACTAAAATCGAAACCAAACCGTTCCATACGGTTCTAGAAATTTCAGAATCGGAATCGGATTGTTAGCACCCTAGAACTAAACTGGAACCGGACCGTGAAAACCGGTTTGATTCCGGATTGGTTCCACGATTCTAGGCTTTTTAAAATCCAGCCCAATTGGTATGAATTGTTGAGGCCTACATTTTGGCACACACTTTAGAAAAGTAAATTCAACAGCTCTAGTAGGCCCCATCATATAAAATAGTGGTGATGAAAGGTCACATGTTGAAACCTTGCTAGGGACCATTTTGTAGAGATACATTTTTATCCACCATTCATCTGCATCAAAGGAAACAATGTAGGTAATGTCTCCCATAGTTGAAACCTTCCTAAGGCCCATCATGATGGAAATATTTCATCCACATTGTACATACAAAGGACCCCAACACCTAAGACAGTTGAGGTGCTGACGTCCAGCATTAAAACCTCCCTGATCCAAAGGTGTCCATGTCAACTCCACTCTGTCCATCCATTTTCAAATACCACAATAGTACAGGATTCCACTAATCACAAATGTCCGATTTCTGATGGGGCCACCCTAATGATTAGTGGCTAAAAATGTCCACCACTGAAGCCTTTTTAAAGTCCATGGTGATGTCTATGTTGCATTCACACTGTCCAACCATTGTTGGACATCCTTGGACTATGGGCTCCCTAAAGGATGAGGACCCCACCACTGAAAACAATGGTACAATAGCATCCACTATTAAAATCTTCTTGGACCACGGTTTGGTTCTAGATTCGATTCCATAGTTCGGATCCATGGTTTGGTTCGGTTTGGTTCTACGTACCCCTAAATCGAAACCAAACCATACCCAATGGTTCTTTGATTTTTGGAACTGGAACTAGAACCGGACCAAACCGGACCGTTTGATTGGTTCCGGTCCGGTTCCACAGCTCTACCGGTTCGATGTGCACCCCTAGTGTGGGCCACTTGAGTGTTGAATCTACCTCATTTTTTGGCTCATGTCATAAAATGTTCTAGTAAAACAGATGAACAGTGCCAATATGTCATATACATCATGATGGCCCTACAAATTTAAGTTTGTCCATCTAGACAGATTTTGAAAGCATAAAAATCTCTCTAATTTCAAACAAGGTTATATTGTAATAACTGATTATTTATAAGGCATTTAAATTGAATTTGGAAAATCAAAAGTCATAGGAAATGAGTCATCCCCATCAAATGATTACTAAGCCACTCCTTAAAATTATACCTAAAAATCACTGCATTCACATAATATATAAATTTTTTTAAGTATTTTTTTTTACACCCACTCACACATGCCTAAGCACTCACACAACAATGGGTGCTCCAACCCATGACCTTGTGTTGAAATTCTTGCGAGTCCACCACTGAAGTATGTCATCGTATATAGTTTTGGAGTACCACGATTTTAGGCAATTCTTTCATCCCGACGAAGTACATCTATTAAAAAATGCACGTAAAACATCAGGTGGACCAACATGAAACAAACGGTGGGCGTCTGATGCCAAGTTTTACCTTGGGTGTGGCCTACCTGACTTATAGATTGTCATAAATATAAGGTTCCAAGGTAAACATGATGGAACGGATGGGGAGGGTGGATCTCATGGAAGTTGCACCCACCTGACTCTCAGTTCCAGAAAGATACCTAGCCAGAGGTAAGTTAGCGCAGCTCATTTCCAACTGCCTGCCTATCCTCATCCATCGTAGCATTCTTCTTCTTCTTCTTCTTCTTCTTCTTCTCTCTCTCTCTCTCTCTCTCTCTCTCTCTCTCTCTCTCTCTCTCTCTCTCTCTCTCTCTCTCTCTCTCTCTCTCTCTCTCTCTCTCTCTCTCTCTCTCTCTCTCTTTCCGAAGGTGGGTGGGCAGTTTCATTCAGATGCCTAAAAAGGTATCTGCGCGTGCTTTTGTTTTGGACGGAAGGGTTACCTATTCAAGTGCGTCATGCACAACTGATTATTGACCTCCCCGACGTGCCTGCTTGTAAAGGTGTGAGACCCACGGTAAGCTTATCAACAGGTTGGATGTCTCATAAACATTACTGGTGGGCCAATAAAGTTTTCAATGGTAGGCATTTAATAACCAATGTTTCCTTTGGGATCGATAGTGCACTTGAGATTTGTATTTTGCTTCATCTTTAGCTCATGCTCTAAAATAATCTATAAAAATAGATGGACGGTGAGTATATATTACACATACATCAAGGTGAGCCCCATGGTTATGGCCGTACAGTATTGGGCAAGCTTGGAGCCTGATGTAGAGTGGGTCGCGGACAATTTCATGTCCAAAATGTACTAGAGAAGGCTCAATCGGAGTTGAAAGTCATCTAGACCGCCGGAACCTTAAAATAGACATATCTCACAAATCGGATCATAAGTTACTCGACATACCATATATGATTTTAGGGTAGGACGAGCTACTTTAGACAACCAACTCAGTTATTCTGGGTTGCCCACACCGAATTTACAAGATCTCATCAGATCGATAGTCAAATTCCATGTTTATTTTTGTTTTTACTATTTTTAGTAACTTTTGGTTTGATTACCACTCTTCATCCATTGGGTTTTAGGAGTTGTGTCCAAGAAAAGTGTTTAAAATAATTATGAGAATAACACAGTTATGCCTCATATGACACTTATTATAAAAAGTAAATTTACTATTTACGGTAAGTTACGAATTTTAGAAAGTTTTAGTTGTAGTTTAATTTTATAATTTCTTCCAAGGCTTGGTATCCATATTTAAAGGGTTGTACACTTGTTTACTTCAATCAATCAATCAAATTATGAATTTTATAGAATTTATTTCTATTTTTCTTACTTTTTCTTCATGGATTCAAGAAATCTCTGTGAGGAGTCTAGAGAAGCTCCATGAATTCAAAGTAGTTATCCTTGAGGAAGATGGTGATTGACCTCGTCATGTTTATCCTTGCTTCAAAGGCCAATCTAATATGCTCCCTGGTATGTTTTAGGAAAGTTGATTGGTATTGCGTACTGTCCGTGTTTAGGAATGGGCATAGACTTATTTATGTGTTTTATCCACCTGCTTATCTACTGTTCATATCATTTTAGAATACAAGTTTATAAATGATCAGGCAAATCCAATGCTCATTTGAACCGTACAGTAGCGATTAAACATTTATCATTGAAAACTTTTTGAAAGCCTCAAAAGTTTTAGATGGAGCTGATATTTATGTTTTCCTTTCATCCAAGTCTACGTGACCTTACAAACGGCTTGGATGGAAATTAACCATAACAATGAACCTTAAGAAGGTTTAAGTGATTAGTATCATTATCACCACTGCTTAATGTGATGTGGTCCACTTGAACCCTGGATCTGCTCCATTTTTTCTTGGTGTGGATAAAACTCATACATTACTACATTACTGTTGCTACTAAAAGTCTCTGTTCCTTCCTGACTAAGGACAGGTGGGGCTAATTACATCTGAGGAAGCATACATGACAATTTTTATTAACTTTTAAGGACCACGTCTCATATTCCCCCAATTGAGCCGACTTCGATAAGCTGCAGGACCACCAAAACATGTGCGCCAGCCTGGCAAGTGTCCAGGACATGTGTGTTAGTTAGCGGTGAACAAAAAAGATGAGGTAGGTCCAGTACTCATTAGTTGGGCCACCGCTACAATTTGCTGACGGTCCACATTCAACATATAAACATGTATCCTGCTCGATGAGTATAATATCGACCGGCCTAAGATTTCTTCGAAGTGGGGCCACTTCCCTAAACATTTCCCAGGTTCCACGTGTCCTAACAAGAGTAAAATATAATTAGCCACTAATCTTCGACTATTACTCAGTTGAATGTGGGCCATTTGATGTAATCTCTTCACGACCACAAATTGAAGGGTAAGGATTGTTCATTCACAGTCGGCCACATCAGACGAATGGAAAAACACGACCCGTACGATTTAGAAATGGTCCCACAGCCTGAGGCAATGAGAGCATGCGAACTATATTTTCTTAGGTAGTTCGGATACCGTCCATTATCCTAACATGAATTTCTGTTTTTATTATTTTTAGTTAGGCGAGTCTGTTAGAGCTGTTAGCGCAGGCAGTTAAGGATGTAAACACCAACCCAACTGGAGTTTGCTATTTCCATTTCTAATACTCAAATCCCAATCGTCTAAACAGTCGTACTCTCAAAATTAACGTATTATAGTCCACTAGGCTGTTTGGCAAATCACGTGAAGAGAAGACAGAAGAATACTGTTACACGTAGAGAGAGAGACTAGGGGATAGAAGCAGGAGAGGTGGCTGCGTACTACATGCAGGCAATGGGGGACGCGGTTTGGCTAGTGACCCAACAGTCCAACACCAGCCAGCTAGCTGGTGTCAAAGCTCTGTGGGCCACACGATGATGTATGTGTTTTATCCACGCCATCCAACTATTTTTCCAGTTCATTTTAGGGCATGAGCCCAAAAATAAGGTAGATCCAAATATTAGGTGGACCGCACCAGATGAAGCAGCGGGATTGAATGCTTACCATTGAAAAAATTTTGGGGAACATGGAAGTTTTGGATCAAGCTGATATTTTTGTTTTCCCTTCAACTAGGTTTGTGTGACCTTATCAATAGGTTGGATGGCAAATAAATATTACAGTGGGTCCTAGGAAGTTTTTAACAGTGGATGTTTAATTCCCACTGTTTTCCTGTGGTGTGGTCCGTTGTTAGAAGTCTTAAATCTAACTTTTGTGTTGCTTGACTGGTCGTGGGTCAGCATCGATTGGTCGAGGAAGCTGCTTGACTAGTCGAGCACTGCACAACTCAAAGTCCAACACATGATTTCGGGGTCCGAGGTACTTGACCGGTCGTGGCCTATGCACGACTAGTTGAGGGGTCCTCTCGACCGGTCGAGCAGTTTGCACGACCAGTCGAGATTACACAGATTCATTTTCGAATTTGATATAGACTGCGGATTTTTTGAGTTGCATTTCGCAAGGGTGCAAAAGGGAAGTTGCTTAAACTATAAATAGGTGTCCCTAGGGCCTTTCTAAAATATGAGAAATAATTTTAAAGCTTTCTAAAAGGGTTCTAGGGTTATCAAAGGGTATAACAAGGGTGAGATTCGTGGTTGTTCGAATCGGGTAAGTCATCTCTCTTGTAATTTCTTTTCATAGTGAATTTCTTTCACTTTATGCCATGGTTTTTTCCCGCAAGGATTTTCCATGTTAAAATCTTTGTGTTCTTTTATGATTGCTTATTACTATTGAATTACTATCTTAGATCTAGATCTGTGTGATTCTGCAGTACAAATCCCCAACAAGTGGTATTAGAGCAATCGTTGGGGTACAGATCTGAATCTGCAGGATTAGTAATAATGGAAAATGGCAAGTTTGATATTTAGAAGTACTCAGGCAAAAATAATTTTGAGTTATGGAAGGTTAAGATGATTAGCCTATTAACCAAGCAATGCGAGATTAAGGCACTTAAGGAGCGAAAATCTACCATGAAAGATGATGAATTAGAAAACCTTGATAGTAATACTTTAGCCTCGATCCGTTTATGTCTCACGAATGAGGTTCTCTATAATGTTTTGAGGGAGAAAACTATAGCTAGTTTGTGGGCGAAGTTAGAGAACATCTATGCAAAAAAGTCCTTTGAAAATCACCTACACTTGAAACTACATTGTTATACCTTCAAGATGGTAGAGGTTGGAAATCTAGAAGCTAGATATGGAGGAAGTGGTTAAAGATGAGGAACATGCATGTATATTATTGAATTCTCTTCCTGCATCATATAAGTCTTTCAAGGACACGATGTGCGCCGCAAATAAAACCCTAAGTGTTGACACCGTTATCTCAACCATTTAAGGAAAGGCTATGAGAAAGTTAAACGGTGACATGGGGGGCATCTTTCGATGCACTGATTACGAGGGGCAGAGATTCTAAGCAGGTATAGGATCCTCAAGGCCTAGATCCAAATCTAAGGGCAAGGGCAAAGAAAAATTAAAGTGTTGGAATTATGGATTGTCTGGACACATGAAGAAGGATTGTAGAAATCCTAAAATGAAGAAAGAAAATTCAGCGGCTTCTTTTAAGGAGGCCAATGTGGTCACATCTGATGAAGAATCAAGTGGTAATGATGTTCTGTCTGTTTCCATGATTAGTCACTTATACGACAATCATAAAGACGAGTGGATACTTGACACAGGAGCATCTTATCACATGACTCTTCATCGGAATTGGTTTACCAGTTACAAGGAATGCGATAGTGGACAGATTTTTGTGGGCAATGACAATGCCTGTAATGTTGTGGCTATTGGTACGGTACGCATCAAGATGTTTGATGGGATAGAGCATACCTTGACTGACGTTAGGCACGTTCCTGATATGAAGAAAAATCTGATTTCTCTCGGTGCACTCGAGGCTATAGGGTGCAAGTTCACTGGTATTGATGGTGTCCTTAAAGTTTCAAAAGGAGCACTCGTGGTTATGAGATCGCAGAGGCACGAAAACCTTTACAGGTTGATTGGGAGCACTTCAGCAGTAGAGCGGCAACAGCTATTGTAGATTCCACGTCTCTACGTATGTGGCATGCTCGTCTGGGCCAAATGAGCGAACGAGGCATAAAGGTACTTTCTGATCGATATTTGATTCCAGCTTTTAAAAATTCTGATTTAGATATATGCAAGCATTGTATATATGGTAAACAATCTAGATTGTCTTTTAAATCTAGAAAATATGTTTGTAAGAGAGTGCTTGATTATATGCACTCTGACGTATGGGGGCCATTGCCAGAAGTTTCCATTGGGAGGTCTCATGGTTTGTTTCATTCATTGACGACTACTCTAGGAAAGTTTGGATTTACTTCATGAAACGTAAATCCGAAGCTTTCACTATATTCATGCAATGGAAGGCAATGATGGAAAAACAGTTAGGGTGAAAAATAAAGGTTTTAAGAACTGACAATGGTGGAGAATTTACTTCCACTGAATTTAATGATTATTGCAAGGATGAAGGGATCGTTAGGCATAACACAGTATGCCACATACCCGAGCAAAATGGTGTAGCTAAGCAAATGAATCATACTCTCCTGGAGAGGGTCAGATGCATGTTAAGTAATGCTGCATTGGGCAAGGACCTATGGACTGAGGCCTTTAACACGACTTATTATTTGGTAAACTGATCTCCTTTAATGGCAATTGAATGTAAAATCCCAGAGAAAGTATGGAGTGGTCAGAAAATCGACTACTCAGATCTACGCATATTTGGTTGTGAGGCTTACTCTCATGTACCGTCAATTGAGAGAGATAAGCTAGACCATAGAGCCAAAAAGTATATCTTTGTTGGCTATGGCATTGGTGTGAAAGGTTACAGGTTATTTGATAAGGTCACACGCAAGGTCATCACTAGCCGTGACGTCAGATTCGATGAAAGCTCCCTATTTTGCAAGAATGATCAAACGGAGCAAAAGGAACCAGAAAGGGTGATCATAGACGTCCAGAGTGACACAGATGATACTCAGGCAGAGACAGATGCGAAGACAGAGGTACATGATCAGGTGGAGCAGCCACCTGTGAGAAGGAATTCACCGCGTGATCGTAGGATACCGGCAAGATACAGGGACGACTCTAATATTACATATGCCCTCATTACAGATGAGAGGAACCCATCTACTATTTAGGAGACTCTTGATGAGCCTGATGCAGGAAAGTGGAAGGCGGCTATGGACGATGAGATGGACTCATTGCACAAAATTACATGTAGGAGCTGGTGGAGCTTCCTATGGGCCGAAAAGTGATCGGATGCAAGTGGTTATTCAAAAAAAAAACATGATAGATACAAAGCAAGATTGGTAGCGAATGGTTATACTTAGAGAGAAGGGATCAACTTCATAGAGATATTCGCGTCAATGGTAAGTAAGTATCTATCAGATTCGTGTTGGCGTTGGTTGCCCAATACAATCTTCAGCTGGAACAGATGGATGTGAAGACTACCTTCCTGCATGGGAAATTGAAAGAGTAGATCTACATGAAGCAACCAGAGGGCTACGAAGTTAAAGGGGCAAAGAAAAAGGTTTACAGGTTAATGAGGTCGTTGTACGGCCTGAAACAGTCGCTTAGGCGGAAGTATAAAAAAATTGATTCTTTCATGGTGAGTCAGAAATTTACTTGGAGTAAATACGATCATTGTGTCTATTACAAGATACTGAGTGTCACGCCCCAAAATTCAGGTACCTAAATAAGGTATTCAGGACCCGAATTCCAAGGTGTGAATTATGATATGATGACATTTATTACAATATCCAGTTGATTCAATCAAATTCAGTAAATACTCAACGTCATCTAATAAGAAAATACACCTGAAATGATTATTAAATTCAAATATTTTGATAGTTGTCCTTTCTACATCGAACTTGAATATAAACTAACCTAAATAACAAAAAAAAAAAAACTTAATTGAATTAAAACTAATTCTAATTTCCAAAAATAAAGCTAATAGTAGAGGCCCGCCTGCTCATAGTATTCCAGCTCTGCACCTGTGCATTTGTTTTAGTAGGATGAGCATAACAGCTCAGTAGGGTCATTTCTTACCCAAAATTTAACATGTTCAGATAATATCAATTTTATAACAATGAAGGAAATAGAATTCAGGTAATGGAATGTAACAACAGAATTGTGAAAATGCAATGCATGTAATATTTCCATGAATACTTGTAACATTTAAATTATTTCTTACAACATCGTACCCAAGTGGATGGTCACGTTGCATTAACGCCCACGCACTGGTACCTTATGGTGAGGGACCCATTTATATGTTAGCTGGTCAGACTACTGCTCCAGTTGTACCTCTGACGTATGTCTACGCACATAATTGTACTCATATGCTATACACAAAGGAGACTCCAAAGGATCCAGTGGGTTTTAGGGTCTTTCACCCAAGGGACACGATTGCCCTACTTGCTGGCTTTAGGGTCTCTTACCCAAGGGACACGATTGCCCTACTTGCTAATTTATACACATTTTTTTACAATTAAATAATCAATAGATAAACATGAACGACATGAATAATTTTAATATCAACAAAATAAATGATTAATAATTTAATCAATCCAATTTCTACACTATAATGCAAGTTCTAAACAAGGTGCATAAATTTGTTAAAACATCGGGTTCTACATGAGCTCCACCCTTAAGCAATAAATCTCACATTGAGTGGCTGGGGCCTACTAAAATTCATGGTTATTTTCACATTCTCGGCTCAAATTTTTGGTGGTCCACCATTAAAAGTTGGTTTATCAATTTAGATGATCAAATTTACCGTACAAGCATTTCATGATGGACGGTTGAGGAGTCACCACCATATTAAGAATGGCAGTAGACTATCATGATAGTGCTATTTAACAAGGAGGTAGAGTGTGGTAATAAATCCATACAACAAACTGAGTAATTGGTGCCACTCAAGTAATAATTTAAAAATGCAGGTATATTGGTGAATCTTTACACTATAGAACCTGAGGGGTTATGACCCTTTATACAATCCAGAGCCGTTGGTTCATTTCTAGAATCCATACAGCAACTCCAATGCCCCACCATTCAATTCTTCATGAAAAATGGGAAAGCTACTCGGATAAGTAGGATTTGAATCCTACTCGTGTGTCACGTGCCACATGAGCCACGTGTGTGATATCTATTCCATTCATCTGAGAGATCATGTTTTCTATGTTCCCTTTACTAAAAATTTGGTAGTTAAACTAAATAAGTGGATCATACTTGTAAGTTGAATAAAGAACATTGTTAGCTTTCATTCATTCATGGTGCCCAAGAAAATAGACAAACCGTGCTCTTTTTATTTATTATATATATATATATATATATATATATATATATATATTTGGGCACGTCAAAGATGTGGATTGCATAGTAGATTTCTCAGACTTACACACGTGTGCTATATTCCGCATGTAGAGATGAGTAAGATTGTAGTCATACTGGTATATCTCATACTAACAGAGTCCCATTAAAATAAGAAGATTTCCAGTACAACCGGTTGGAAACATTACGGTCCATCAAGTAAATAACTTCTAACCTTTAATATATGTGAAAAATTTAACCCATTCACTACGTTTATTAAACAATTAGGATCTCTTACAAGAAAAACACTTACATTCACTCATTAAATGGATAATACTATTTATCAACAGTTATAAGTTATTTTCTAATTTTGGGGATATCCTGACTAGTATATAGGAATGATTTTTCTTATAAATGATTTTTATGTTGTTTTATATGTATTGGAAGGGTTGGATTTTGCATGAACTTGGTATGTCATAAATCTATTGCTGGGTGGACCGTAACTTGTGGTCCAGATTGATGGACTTGAAACCTTCTCCATTAAAGTAGTTTCTCATGGTGCATCCGTTGACATCTCACGAGGAGTTATTTGATACTTTGGCAGAGTATGACGATTGAAACACAGGCACTCTGAAATTGTAATTGTGGCATATGATAACACAAAATTTTATAAATAGAATTTATAAATTAAATTATAACTTTAGATAAATTGTTTATTTATTTATTTATTTATTTTTGTAAATTTATTTTATTATAAATATATATATGTAACTTTTTTTAACATTAAATAACAGATTTATATAAAAATAGAAATTCCTAAATAAATAGGATTCCCTACATAATAATCAATTGACAAAATAATATTCCTATTAAAAATGTTAAATTAAATAAGCATAATTAAATAGCTGAAAATGATAAATTCTAGGATAAAATCATCTACCTTAAAAAAAAAAAATCTGATGATCCGGCCCCGTTTTAATCTCTCTCTTGATGTACAAAACTCTCTCTCTATTTTTTTCTTATTTGATTGATTCATTCGATTCTTTCTGTCTCTTTTTTTTTATATATATAAATGGATGCGTAATAAAATGGAGGAGTGGATTATGGGACGGTTTCATTTAGTGGGAGGTTCGGCGGCCATTACTGTACAAAAAGGAAGAAAATGGAGAAAGTGGTTTAGTCGTGCGGAAGATTTAACTTTTTATTTTTTATTTTATTATAATTTTTTTAAGATATGGTGGGTCTTACTAACGATAATTTAAATCTACTCCATCCATCATCTTGGCCAGGCCAAGAGAAGATATAAGGCCAAAAATGAGGCTGATCCAAAACTCAGGTGGGCCACACAGAAGCGGACGGTGGGGTTAGTTTCCACAAAAAGTGGGTTGTTACACTGAGTGATGGAAAATTCATCATCCTAGTACTGTATGTTGATGATATGTTGATCGCCTATCATGATATGTCTGAAATCAACGTGCTGAAGACTCAATTATCAGGGACATTCGAGATGAAAGATCTGGAGGCTGTAAAGAGTGTTCTCGGCATAGATATTCATAGAGACAGGAAGAGGGGCAGGCTTTGGTTATCACAATCAAAATACCTTGAAAAGGTATTGATCAAGTATGGGATGGATCAGGCAAAGCCGGTGAGTGTTCCCCATGTGGCTCACTTCAATCTTTCCTCAGAACAATGTCCTAAATCCAATGAGAAAAAGCAGATTATGTCTCATGTGCTTTATTCGAATACGGTTGGCAACTTAATTTATGTCATGTTCTGTACGAGACCAGATATTTCACAGGCAGTCGGTGTTGTGAGCAGATACATGTCAAACCCGGTAAGCAACATTAGGAAGCAGTGAAATGGCTACTTCGATACATTAAAGGTACAAAAGACTACGTCTTAACTTTTGAGAAAACAGGGACAAAGTTGGTAGGGTATGTGGATTTTAACTATGCAGGCAGTATAAATTCCAGGAAGTCTACTTCAGGATACTCGTTTGTATTAACGGGTGGAACAATTAGTCGGATGTCAAAGCTTCAGTCCGTGGTGGCTCTTTCCACCATCGAAGCAAAATATATGTCAGTGACGGAAGCGTTTAAAGAATGTGTTTGGTTCAGAGGCATGATAAATCAGTTGGAACTTTAGCAGGAAACCGTGCCAGTTAACTGTGATAGCGAGAACGCTATCAATTTGGCTAAAAATTTTGTTTATCACTCACGTAGTAAACACATTGATGTTCGTCACCACTTTATCCGACAGGTGCTTGATGAAGGAGGCGTCACACTGGGAAAGATTCACACCAGTGTGAATCCAGCAGACATGCTCACCATGGTCTTTCCTACAGAGAAGTTCAAGTTTTGTGCAACTTCTTTGGGCTTGGCGATGCCGTAAAAGAAGGACAGAGTATGCATGAGAAGCGTTGATTGAAGCTATGATGAAATGAAAAGATAAGAGGAGCTTAAGGAGCTATACAGTTGAGGATTGAAGACTTGGTGGAGATTGTTGTCAGAAGTCTTAAATCTGACTTTTGTGTTACTCGACCGGTCATGGGTCAGCCTCAACCGGTCGAGGAAGCTGCTCGACTAGTCAAGCACTGCACGACTCAAAGTCCAGCGAGCACATGATTTCGAGGTCCGAGGTGCTCGACCAGTTGTGGCCTATGCACGACCGGTTGAGGGGTCCTCTCGACCGGTCGAGTAGTCTGCACGACTAGTCGAGGTTACGCAGATTCGTTTCTGAATTTGATGCGGACTACGGATTTTTTGAGTTGCCTTTCGCAAGGGTGTAAAACGGAAGTTGCCTAAACTATAAATAGGTATCCCTAGGGCCTTTCTTAAATATGAAAAATAATTCTAAAACTTTTTAAAGGAGTTCTAGGGTTATTAAAGGGTGTAGCAAGGGTGAGATTTGAGGTTGTTCGAATTGGGTAAGTCCTCTCTCTTGTAATTTCTTTTCATAGTGGATTTCTGTCGCTTTGTGCAGTGATTTTTTTCCGCAAGGGTTTTCCACGTTAAAATCTTTGTGTTCTTCTGTGATTGCTTGTTACTATTGAATTACTATCCTAGATCTAGATCTGTGTGATTCTGCAGTACAAATCCCCAACATGGTCCACATGAGATTTGGATTTGCCATGTATTTGGACTCAAACCCTAAAATTAGCTGTCAAAATAGATCGATGGCATGGATAAAACACGTGCATCAAAGTAGAGGAGCTTTGACACTAGCTGGCGGGCTGGGGTTAAGGTCGCTTGCCAAACCGCGACAATGGGCAAAGGCGTGCATACTGCTCCCATTGCATAAAAAAGCATTTTATATGAATATAAATTGAAATTTTAATTAAAGTAGTCTAGTTTTAATGTAAAAAATGTCTTAGATGGCTCTTTAATAATTTTTTTTAAGGGTCAAAATTATCCTTATTTGGACACTAGCTGGCTAGTACTCTTGCCTAACTTTTTCTTTGTTGGTTTTCCTAGTACTCTTTTTCTTCTTTCTTACGCATGTTTTTCAAGTACCCACCATCACCCCTTCTGAATATATTTTTCAGCATACGATCACCATTATTAACATTTCTAACACATTCAACAACTTCTATGGCCCTAAAAATAAGTATTGTTTTTGTTCGGATAATCATATTTCTTAGAGATAGAAGTCATTGATAAATGAAAGACATTTTGAATTGATTTTTTATTTTTTTTACATAACAGTATTTTTTTTTTTTTTTTTGTAAGATGTGGAAGCCACTTTTGGTTCTAGATAAAGAGGGATAGTTATGATTGTTGTCGTAGGGAGAAGTGATTGTCAAAAGAAATTTAAGTTGAAAATGAACAATTGTGGTTGTTATGTGGAAGATGATGAAGGAGATAGAATTTTAATTTTATAATGTATTGTCTTAGAAGACAATAAACATATATCATTTGTTAAGGGTTGAGGTTGTCATGTGTTAAGGGTTTGGATTACGGTTATCATGTATTAAGGGTCGAGCTTGTTAAGGTCTAGGTCATGGTTGTCATGTGTTAAAGGTCGATGTTGTCATATGCTAAGGGTCGAGGTCGTGGTTCTCATGTGCTAAGGGTCATGTATCACGAGCCTAGATTGTCATGTATTAAGGGTTGTGAGGCCCACCATAGGATATGTGTCGAATCCACTCCATTCATTGGATTCAAAATTTAATTTAACACCATCTAAATATTCTATGGCTCTAAAAAAACTATCAATAGTAGGTTTTCAATCTCACCGCTTTTTGTGGTGCCATCCACTCGAGCCTCTAATACGCTTCCTTTTTAGGCTTAAGCCCTAAAATTGTCTTTCAAAATGGATAGATGACTTGGATAAAATACATCATAGTGGACCCCGCAGGACCATCCATCTCTAGTTAGGTCCTGTTACTCGATCCGCATCACGTCCATCATATTAATGTGAATTCTGAGCAAAAGTCATTTGCAAAAAGTTCCCAAAAACTATGTTGGGCCCGTCATGATGTTTGTAGGAAATCCACTTAATCCATCTGTTTTGGAATCTCATGTTAAGACATGAGATTAAAAAAATTAGACAAATCTAAAACTCAAGTGAGCCACACGACTAGAAACAGTAGAAAGGGGGTTGCCTTCCATTCAAACCTTTTTAGGCTCTAATATAATGTTTATATGCAATCCAAATTGTTCATAAAGTGGCCTAAATGCTCATAAGGTCCTTATCACAGGGATGAATTGAAATTAAGAATAAAAATATTAGTTTGATCCAAAGCTTTTGTAGTCTCATGAATGCATCAATTATGGGCGTATGATCTCCATTATTTTTTGTTGTGTGGCCCACTTAAGCTTTAGATATATCTTTTTTTTTTTTTCTAATGTCATAAAATGATTTGGCAAAACATGTGAATGATGTGAATTTCTCACAAACACCATAGTAGGCTCCACAATATTTATCACCATCTGAATCTTCTCGCCATCACATGTTGGGCTCAACCCAAAAGATAGTCAGGGCCAACTCTGTCTTAAAATTTTTGAAAAAAATTGTTAGGAGCTATTGTAAAAAAAAAAATTATAGTACGAGGGCGTTTGCATCATAAGTTACTTAAAATAAGTTACTTGTTTCTACTTACTAAGCATATAAGTATATTAATTTGGTAATAAGCGTACTTATTAGCTTCTCTCTTTTGTCTCTCCTAATTATCTATTCAACAACTTATGAAAAGTAGAATAGCTTTAAAAATAATAATAAAAAAAAAAAAAAAAAAAAAAAAGCTAAAGTGATTAACTTTAAGTTAAAAAAAGTTAATTATTACTAATCTTAAACCAAACTTATTTGAAATAAGTTGCTCATCCACTGTCCGGTAGAAAAAGTAACCTATTTGGTGACGAGGTCAAAAAATGCGGGTAAATGGTAAAATCCCAGCCATCCCTTGTAAGTAAGAATAATTTTTAAATGGCGTAAATACAAGTGACCTTTTTAGGAAATCCCTCGCGTGCTTTTAAATCTGATGAGATTACGTGCAGCAGAGATTACTAATCACTTGCTTTTAACTCACACGCAGATGGATTCCCATCATTAGGGTAAGAAAATCATACTTTGGGTGTAATATTTTTGAGTTACAAACCATGTTCGGTGGGTCCACACTGATTGAACAATTCGGTGGCTAACAGCGAAGCGTGAACTGACTAACAAAATAAAAATAAAAATAAAAAAAACCACCTTAGATTTGCATCTGCCATACTTTTAGAGCGATTGAGCTAAAATGAGCTTGAAAATTGATGGACGGCGACCACAGCAAGGGCGGTCAAGGAAGCCTATCGTGCACTGACAGTGACAGCGTGTCTATTGGATGGTGCTCCCTAGGCTCTACATGATGTATGTGTTTTATCCACACCATTCATCCATTTTGGATCAAGATTTTAAGGCCGACACCAAAAGAAAACATCAGTGATTGAACGCCCACTATTAAAAACTTCCCACGCCGATCATTAAAAACTTGCTGTAACCTAAAAAAGTTTTAGATGATGCTTATATTTGTGCTTTCCCTTCATCCAAGTTGTTGTAACCTAGTGTTGAAATGAGGTATCTTTCACTCAGTCTACCACTTGAGCTATGGATCAGAGTATAAATCCAGGTGTAACACACGACAAGAAACAGTGATGATGGAACGCCCACTATTGAAAACTTTATATTTCTCAACATAATGTTTACATGCCTTCCAACCGGTTGATTAAGTCACCCAACCTGTATGAAGGTAAAACACAAATATCAGAACTTTTGTAGCCCTACGAAGCTTTTAATGGTGGACGTTCAATACCTAATATTTTCTATAGTGTGGTTTACTTGAGATTTAGATCCATCTCATTTTTGAGCTAATGGACTCCAATGAACTGGCAAAATGAATGGACGGCATGGATAAAACATATACATCTTTTTGGGTCCACAGTACCAACCTCGGTGCTGGAGGGGTCACTAGCGAATCGAGTCCGGAAATATGGGAAACGGATTGGCTACTCCCCTGCCACCAGACAATGGTTGGTGATCGGGCTTGTGGGCCCCACCATGATGTGTGTGTTTCATCCATGCGGTTATCTATTTTTCCAGATCATTTTATAGAATGAAACAAAAAACGAGGTATATCGAACTCTCGGCTGGATCCTATTACAGGAAACAGTGTTGAATGAGCGTGGACCATTAAAAACCTTTTGGAGGCCATAAAAGTTTTGGATCAAGCTGATCTTTGTTTTTTTCCCTTCATTTGAGCCTGTATAACCTAATCAATAGATTGGATGTCAAGTAAACAGTACAGTGGGCTTAGGAGGATTTTAATGGTGGATATCAAATCACTATTGTTTTCCTGTGGTGTGGTCCATATGAGATTTATATCCCTCTAAGTTTTCGGATCAAGCCCTAAAATGATCTGTAAAAATGGATGAAACACATACATTATGGTGGGCCCACAGAGCACCGACCACCAGCCACCGGGCTGGTGGCAGGGGGAGTAGCCAATCTGTTTCCGTGCAACAACGCCTGCACCAAGTAGGTAATCATCATAATCCTAGCATGCAAATGTGCTGAATAAAAGCGCCCTTCGAGTCAGCAAATGAGCAGCAACGGGAAGCCGGCGGCAAATGATTATCATGCGGTACGCATACACGCAGTGTGGCCATTCAACTGCCTCATGTGCATGGACTTCACACTCGTGAGAGATCCAGGACATTCGTTAGGTGGGAAACTCGGAGAGCATATGCTATCCCCTCATCAGGACGGCCACGTGTGTATCTTGAAATTTGGACTGTTGGTTATCTTCTTCTAACCGTTTATTTGCCATCCAACCTGTTTATAAGGTCATGTAGAACTAGATGAAGGTAAAATATAAATATCAGATCGATCCAATACTTCTGCTGCTCGCAAGAAGTTTTTAATGGTAGAAGTCAATCCTCACTGTGTGGTCCACTTGAGCCTTGGATCTTCCTCATTTTTGTGTTCATATTTTAAAATGATCTATAAAAATGGATGGACAGCATAGAAAAAAACCATACATTATAGTGGACCCCACAGAGGCCTGCCTGTACGGATTATGTAATACACAGCAAGACGCATTCCGCTTCCACAGAAACGTTGGTAGCATTAACGGTTACCGTTATCATATCTCACACACTCGAACCATGTTAGCACGTGTGATGTATTTTTGTTTGACACTGAAAACATGGGCGGCTACCAATAGCATTATAGTCTTCTAAGTCTAAGATGGCCTCGAAATAATAGTGGGCCAACACAAAGAAACTCATGATTAAGAGCCGCATCTTCTATGAAGTGGGATGACTAGGGCATCTCTATCTCTCAAAGCTGGATTCATATCCGCCAAATTTGCAAAAGGTAGAAGCGAGTGGGATCACGGAAGTTGTTACAGAGAGTGGCAGCAACACTCACATGAACGTGCCAGATTAAAATTATAAAAGAATCCATGACACAAACAAAAGGTCTTCAAGAATAATAGGAATATCAACCGTATGATCATACACGTACGAGTGAGATCTTCAACTAGTGACTCTCCTTATCTGGACCGGACGCGTATTGTATACTGTTAGGTCCGGTGCTGCGTGGTCCCCACAATGATGTATGTGTTCTAACCACGTCATCCATCCATTTTGGATCATTATTTAAGGCCATCGGCCCAAAAAATGAGATATATCCAAATCAAAAGTGGATCACACTACAAGAAAACAGTGTTGGTTGAACACCCACCATTAAAATTCCCAAGGCCGGCTGTAATGTTTGTTTTCCATCCAACCTGTTGATCAAGTCACAAAGACATGGATGAAGGGGAAACAGTACAAATATCAACTTGATCCAAAACTTTTATGGCCCCCAAGAAGTTTTTAATGGTGGGCGGTCAATCACCACTCTTTCTTGTAGTGTGGTCCACCTGAGATTTGGATATGCTCATTTTTGGGATCATGCCTAAATGAGCTGGCAAAAAATGGATAGACATCTTTAATAAATAAAAAAACACATATTATGGTGGGGCCGAGCATTGTCTATTACCAACTCATGACAGTGTCACCATGCAATCCGCATCCATCTGGACCAGGGAACGTACATAGTGGGGCCCATCCTTGATGCTTGGATGTTGCACAAACATGACACGTTAGAGCACAATTGTGGAATTTATTTTATTTTATTTTACATACGCACTCACACCCTCACACACACCAGGCACTTAACCATAACCACAGTGGTTTTTCACCACAAGGGGCACTCGAAGCCATCCAGAATTATTGCTCTTTACAATTTTAAAACTGGAAAAATAGACTCAATTGGATCTCCAGCCTAGTTGGGTAGACTCAAAGCTAAGTTGGGTTCTTATTCTTGCCCTAATGGTAGACTCACAAGAGTTTCAACATCAGGTCAAGGGTTCGAGTTCCCATAGGGGGGCTATCTGATGTGTGCATGACATCGAGTCTATCCATCATGTGTGCCCCCTCATGTTCTCTTTAGTTGTTAGCACCCACCATTAAAATAATAATAATAAAAAAACACTTTCATATTATGTGTGTGCCCAACATGTTTTGTATGTGCCATCTAAGCCATTCGAAGATGCGCCCCACCAAAATGAAATGAATAGATGCCCCAAAAACAGGCCACTCCAAAACTCAGGTGGGCCATACCTGATTTTAGAGGTTCCGGGACTTGCCTGAATTTAATTTGGGCTCCAAAGAGAACCCAAGGGCGCTGATATGTACTGATTAAATGTCACGCATGCATCCAGGTGGGCCCCACACATATTATTGCAAGCTAAGCTTAACCTATAATGCTTAGCTGTGGATCCAGCTTCATTTAAAATAGACATTAGATAAAAACAGATACGAAACTCTACTGAGGATGTGGTACAAGCATTTGCTTCAGTATAGTGGAGGCTGTGAATCCTACTTTAACTCTTACAACCAATTCAGTTGAGTGACTCAGCTCGAGTCACAAGGACGGGCACCGACTCAACCAGTCGTTGTACCTCGACTCAGTATCAAAATTTCTTCAAGCTCCAAATCATATCACTAGAACTACAATCTTTATGGCAGTAGCCTTAGGGGGACTACTAACTATATAATCAAATGGCTCTTGAAAAACCATTTCCATATGGATCAAAAAGTACTTAGTTTTCACCTTCCCACCAACCCCAATTTTCCATGTATATCCATGTCGAATGGACATTGGCGACCATTCGATTAGCGAAAAGAGCAAGTGAGGTGGTCCAAGAAGGTGGTCCTCTACATCTCTTTTACTTTATTCATGTGGCCCTGCTGTCGGTTTTACTCATGTGCAAAGATAGGTCCCTCCTTTGAAAGGGACGGTTCATTAGAATAGAGCTTAATTTCCATATTATGGTTTCCATAAATGTCAGGCGTCTAACTATTTTCCTTTGTTGCATTATTGAGACACCTCCACGTGTTCTTATTATTTATTAAATAACAAATAATGTTGTTAACTGTCTTAAAAAAACAACAAAGAATTCAGTATTTCATACCAGAACGAGACAAATTTACCCAGCATCATAGTCATTAAGTATATGATGAGTTGATTAAATCACAAAATGCCACTATCTTATTCGTTGCAAATTCATAATACTATTTATGCTGTTTATTTTGGAACATGCATTATAGTATTTATACTATGATTAGTTTGTTCAATGACTATGTAAACCGTTTATTTTCAAGATGGTCCTAACCTTCTAATTGTGTTTTCCTATTTTATTTTTTTTGAAGCATTTACTTCAAAAGATCATTATGTTTTACCAACTAATATTTGAGAGCTTATATTTGAGATGTGAATTAGAGTCTAAATCATAAATACCAGAGAATCCATGTGAATTATAATCCTCAAAATATGTTTGGAAGCTTGTAATTAGACTGCACTGGAATCTAAAAATTGTGTTTGAATACCCATAATTGAAATGCAATGGAATTTTTTAACATATTCATAAGAATTAAATTTCATTAATTAGATCAACTTTAATATCCTAAATTAGCATACAAATGTGATATTTAACAAATTTATTGTATTAAGCGCACTGAAATATATACTTTGGCTAAAATGACAAAACTCTTACCCTTGAGTGAGCCACATTTGTGCGACTCACCTATCTCTTCTAGCCATTCATTTAGATGGCCAACATTTGGATAGTTGGAATAATTGTTTATTTATATGATTAGTTATGTAGTTAATTATTTGCTTTAGAGTATCATTAGCATGCCATGTGTAACGTATATTAATAGTCTAATAACACTCGATACTCATGCAAGTCTCTTGGTAACAAAATATAAAAAATAAAAAATAGGGAGTTAAAAAATACATTTCACACTAATATTATATATTGACAGAGAGATTTCAAAACACACCAAAAGGCAAAAATAACTTTCCAACTCTTCGTTTAATGCCACTTCCATTCACCTCCAATTACACAACTACTCAACAAATGCATTAAACATATGCATTTACACTTAATTACCTCGAGATACACCCAAATACAGTATGCCAAAACACGCCTTAGATTGCAAAACTTACATCCTAATCAAGTATATGTACCATTTCTCAAATTGTTCCCACAAACGGACTGCAATTTTAATTCGCATTTGCCTTTGCCAAGAAATATGCTCATAGTGCTCCTGATTGCGTTTAGTTCCATACCTGGATTATTCAATCCATTGATCCAAACCGTTCACTAGGTCCAGTACACATTTCATGGGTAACCAACCAAGCATCACGCCAACCCAACAGAAATTAACCATTAGATCAATGGTCGGGAATATGAATGATCCGGATCATTTCAATAATTTGAGCAATCTATTTGTGTTAGGAACCATCGTACGTGGATTGCTTATGATTCTAAAGAATCATTTTCGTTAGGAAACTGTAGCAATCACATCCACGTCTTGGAAAAAGGATGGTTATAGAAAAACAAGGCCAAATCAAGGATGGATTAGATCATCGAATCAGTGACGTATATGCATGGTAGCCTTAGAAATGTGTTATTAACTTAACGGACAGTTCAGATCAATCGATTGGACAATCTAACTGAACTGATGCAACCAGGAGCACCATAACTTATAGAGCTCTAAGAGCACTGGAGCATTTCTCGTGTTCTTTCTCTACTATACTACGTAAAGAACCCCATTTCGCGATTTTGGGGAATCCAGAAATGGACATGAGCCAAACGCAACCTCACCCAACAGCAGACTGCAGATTCAAAATCCTACTTTCATCATTTCCATTTCCAAAACTCCCACCATCTATCACGTGCCTTTGGATGGCATCCATGCAAACTCCATTTTCGAAATAAAGGCGACCAACGTGCTCTGTTACAACCGTCCATTGGGGCCCAGCTTCTTGAACTGCTGCCGACGGCCCGCAGCGCACATGCATCAATTGGCCCACCCGCATTGTCGACATGAATCCGAAATCGATCTGGTGCGTACAAACTTTCTGAGGAGTAGGCACTTTCACTGGCACAATCTAGTGGCTGGCCAGCATTAGTGGACAAGATATGAGGACCACATTCATCCAACGTGGCAGTTGCTAGTTGAATGTACCAGTGGGGGCAGAGCCGTAGAGTATTGTCAGCCCCACATCATCTCATGTGAGGTGGCCCACCTCCCTTTAGAAATAGGTGGGCCAAGATTGGGGTATGAAAAGGATGTGTGAATGGGATACAATCATCACATGGCAAGGCTTAAGCTTCCCTACTTTTTTGGACTCCTTTTCACTTCCCTCATGTCATGCACTTCTAAATGATGAGGTTTTGCATCTTTACAATTCCTTTTTAAAAAAGGAGTTTTGAGTGAGTTGCCTAACTTAAGACAATGAAAAACATGAGGAATCTATTTTGCTCATCTTATCTTAGGAAATTGACATATTGCCATGGTCCCATACTTCTAAAAGAACCCCCAGTAAATTAGGGGTGGCAATGTGTCGGGTCCAGATCTGGTCTGGATCAGCACAAGGCTTGGCATTTTCTAATGGGCCAGGGAAGTCCAACATGACCCACTTGAGATTCACTGAGCTCAATCCCAACAGATCCAGACCACATGTACAGACCAGGCCCATCAACGGTCCATGCCAATAAGGGATGAGGCTACGTGTATCAAATTAGATAAGGGTGTGAAAGTAGGATTAGGATGTGTATCATTCATAAATTGGCCTGTGCCGGAGCCTAGCCGGAAGGAATGTTAAACATGGGCCCAGTCTACCCCATATAGAAATGAGGCTTGAACAAGAGCCCAGGCCTGTGAAAGGTGGGTCCCGATGCCCTCTTGGTCTGTCTTCGTCCATTGCCATCCCTAAAGTCCGCCTGGTTTTAGTTTAGATAGAAATTTAAAAATAGAAGATTCTTGGGCTGTTTGGATTTAAGTGAAGTTTTATAGACGGAACCTAATAGGGCATGTCGTGGTTCTTCAAACTCATTTGTACATGGCAACATAAAAAAATAAAGACAACAAATTTTCGAAGTTCAATAATTAACAAAGATAATATCTTTGCAAAGAAAAATATCAAAATAACAATGAAGTTAGCTTATCCCTAATTCAATACACATAAGCACAATTCTCCATGCACGTGCCTCATGTGGTAACCATCTAAGTTCAAGCGTCCATATATGCATATATATGTCACCATCAATCTTTAAGTGCCTGCACATGTTTCACACGTGTCAATGTATATATGCATTATAAATTCTACATATACTACATTTCAATCATTCTATCTTTACTCACCTTCAGGGAATTTGACAATAAAATATCAAAGACAACATGACTTAAATAGCCAATCCAGAACCTGCAGCAGCACAACTATGCTTATATCCAAAACCCGTAGTAAGTAGAAAGGAATACGCAATTAGTTCTTGAGTCCAGTCCTTTCGCTTAAAAACCCAACAAGGACCTTTGCCAATGCCCTGCATGTGCTTAGCTACCCTATATTTACAGCCTTCCAACCGATGGTTAAAAATAACAGAGGGGCCAACTATCCCCATCTAACAAGAAATATCGACAGATAGGATTTTTCCATGTTTGTAGTTCTTTCACAAATCGAACAGAAGGTCCACATTATCTGACCATTTGTTGTATTTTGTTTTAAAATAAATATTAAAAATTTGGTTTTCAAATTTTCAGTTTCCCTCCACATTTGAAAAGTTTTGGTGCTTTTGAGTTGTGCATTTTGTCCCACATCGAATTTGACAAAGAAAACTATCTTGCACTTGAGACGATATCCAAGGGGAGCAAATTCAATTTCAAGCCGAGTGACTCAGTCACACCTCGACTCAATTCAATAAGTCATCTTTATCAAATCTTTTTTTAATTTTTATTTTATTTTTTAGTTCTCGATTTTCTATAGCCTATTTAATTCAACCAAATATTCCAACAGCAACTACCTGGTCCCCATCATGGCTAATGGCTGATCAAGAGGCTCAATGAAAACCAGCTAAAGACTTCATATGGTGGGACTGTGGACGGCCCATATAATGGTGGCCAACCCATTCTTTTGCATTCTCAGATGAAAAGAGTTTGTTTTGCCTTCTTTTGCGCATTCTCAGCTGAAAAGAGCTTGTTTGCCTACATGGCAACTTAGGATCGTGAACACGCATTGCCTCATTGGGACCCACATGCCGAGATGTTCCGGTATTTGGAACAACCTGTTGCGCAGCACGCCAACAGCACAGTGAGTCTAGATCCAATCTCAGGCCTCACCCACAAACGATAAACAAGAAGAAATATAAACTAGAAATAGATTAAAGCAATCCAAACAAACCACGAGACAAGATATACGTGAAAAAACTACAAACTAGGGTAAAAAAACCATGAATGCAAACTTCCACTATGAAAAACGAATATTACAAGGCAATATACTAACCTCTCCCTTGGAGATATAGAGAAAACCCTTTTCTCACACCTTAGAATAGCTCCCCAATATTCACATTAACCCTAGAATAGCCTTAGGGACCCCAATTTATAGTTTTGGCAACTTCCCTTTCGCATCCCAGTTGCGAAAGGACTTGCGACGCGAAATCCGCGAAACTCCTTTCCACATCCCAGTTGCGAAAGGATTTGCGACACGAAATCCGCGAAACTCCTTTTTATATCCCAATTATGAAAGGACTTGCGACACGAAATCCGCGCAACCTTGACTGGTAGTAGGCAGCCTCAGATGTGGCTCCACTTCTCAACATAACCCGCGTTGTATATGACATGCCACATGGCACGCTAAGAAAATCATGATGAATGGATGATTCTTACCATTACCATGCATAGATGAATTTAGAACACAATGAAATGGAAATTTTCAATGGCTCAACATTCTAACTCCAATTTTTTTTATTTTTTTTAAATGATTATTATTGAAGCATGATTTTTGGCACTAGTTTCTTTTTTTAGTATAGAGAACATGGATCTCTCAAATCATCAAGCCATATCAGCATGCAGGTCCCAACAGGGTAACACATGCCGGCGACTCTAAGGGGGCATTTGGATTGTAAGTTATTTAAGATATGCTACGTATGCCTTAAGTAGCTTATTTTGATTTCTACTTGTTAAACTGAAGTGATTTAAGTAACTTTAGATTTTATTTTTATTTTTTTTAAAAGCTACTTATAATTAATCATAAACCAAACTTACTTATTTCAAATAAGTTACTTATCTACTACTGAAAGTAGAAAAAGTAACTTATTTGGTAGTTTATCCAAACAGGCCCTAAGTGGCAACATATGCAAAAGAAACTAAACTGAAAACACAAGCACACACCTCACATTTGTTACCAAAATGCAGAAACTCTAGTACCATCCATGAGAAGAATGTTGCATAAAACATATCCATAGAAAGATAGCCTTGCAAACCCAAAAAAGATATGGGAAGATGTTCCCAATCCGCACCTCAATCCCCATAGCGGATCAGATATATGAGAATTTAACTAAATAAAAAAGGAGACATATCATGCAAGAAGTCCCTCCCTAAAATATAACCTACAACTCTATCCAAAATCAAAACCAAATCAAAGTTGGGGAATCATTAGGATCCTCATTAGCAATTGAAAATGAGGTTTGCTGACATGCACGATTTTCACTTGGAGCTCATCATTCGGTGATCCAAACTGTTGATTTGATGGCCCTGCATGGTAGAGATGCATCAGCAATCTCCCACATTTAAATATTTCAACTCTTTCAAAACTCCACATTTTCTCCACTGAATGTTAACCATAGCTGTAAGTCTCATCCATGGTGAGTCCCATTACCAAAGCATGGGCCCCACATGTCAGAAATCGTGTTCATCAGTGAACTGCATGTTTGCAGATGAGCAGTAGTAACCTATGATCCTTCACAAACTCAACCCTCAAAAGTATATCATAGATAGAAGCTACAAGCTATTTTCTCAGCATACTTGGAAGAGCTACAAAACCAAAATCATAGCTAAAACCATCCCTAAAAGCCCATGACCCAACCCTCCCCACAACTTTGAAGCCTGAGACACACCCCACACTCTCACGTCATCGACCACCGGCCCGCACAGCGAGCTCTTATCATCGGTCCTTGTGCTGTAATACACGCTATAAAAGGCAATGCGTGTCTTGTCCGCCCTAGCCTTGAAGGTGAGATTGGCAGTCTGGTGGCTCATGTTCCCTATAGGTGAGTAATGTATGTTCTGAGCCTGGTCCCCGGCAAAGGCCATAATCGCCATGGGTTCCTGGCACGAATCCCCGGCCTGTCCTAATGAGAATGTTAAGCTGTACTGCTTCTCTGGTGTAGTTTCAACCATCTGGGAGATGATGCCTTCCTTGCCAGAGAGCAATTCCACAGCTCTCTTACCTTGTGGTACTGTATAATGGTTGGAGTCGATGTACCTGACAGCTCTATTTGATTCAACTGTCCAACCAGGCAGGGACGAAGTCTCTTCATCAAGGTTGGTGGGGAGCAAGACACCGAGGGAAGCATTTCTGAACATCCACGGGCCTTCTTCGAAGTCGCCATTAATAACAGCATTATCTGTAGGATTGAGGCATGTAATACAGATCAGTGAATAAGCCATTGCTAATGTTGATTGATTGATTGAGAGAGAGAGAGAGAGAGAGAGAGAGAGAGAGAGAGAGAGAGAGAGAGAGAGAGAGAGAGAGATTGCTAATATAGTCAATTGAAAATGCTTGCTCTGAAATTTTATTTTAAGATCCCCCTGTGAGAATACTTGCGTGGACCCTCTGTACACATGGTGGATCATTGATGGAACCTCCTCTGTATTTTAAGATAAAGCTTCCACATGAAATGGACAGGAAAAGTCTACCAAATTAAGCAAACCTCCAAGGAAAATGTCAATTTCAAAAAGAGCTTTGCTGGGGAGGCCGGAGAGAAATGTCAGAGACGGTTGTCTGCCCATCTCTGGCATCTCCACTTTACAAGTGGCAATCTCAACTTTACAAGTCCAATCCAAGAAATTGTTGGGGTTATCCTGTCCATCCACCATGAGTCCCAACATATGAATGTTTCTGATCATCGAAACAAAACCCTCGATCCAAAAGTGCCTTTGAACTACGCGTCCATTGAATCTATGCCACCCACCATTAGCTTAGGTCCTGCTCAGCCGAGACATAGGGCCTAGATTTCAAGCCCGAGCCAAAGCCTTGGGCCAGGTTAGCAGCCCAACCCTTGCCCTACAAGGTTGGGCGGCTCAAGCCAGGCCAGGCCACTCGGCCCATTGCCACCCCTAATCATGATCCACTTCCATACACATGTAAATGCACATATCCATATCAAGTACGTCCTCACTTGAAGAAACAAATTTAAGGAAATTATGGACTCTTGACAGATTTTTTAAAAAAATAAAAATAAAAAAATAGTACCTTTGGGTTTGTCAGGGTTGAAAAGCTTCTTCACAGCAATGTTGTCTAGGACAGGGCCACATGTTGGGTCCTCTTCCATGCCTGGGTTCTTGAACACAATGTGCGCATTTTCTGACTCAGCCTGGAAAGCCCATCCATATGAATCCCAGCCCACCACACTGTAAACAGTCTGGAGATCAATGGTCTTAGACGCTGGGGCCACTGATACATTAAGAGATTCCAACTGGGCACATGTCCTAGCAGCACTGAAGGTGATAGAATATGTAGATCCCTTCTCCACCTTAATGTCTTGGCTTACCTCGGCATCATTCCCAAGCCTCACAGCATGCCAACCTTGTAGCGAAATCACATTTAAAATAAAAAATAAAAAATGTTAATGACTTGTGAAGGAAAGGAATATCTTACAGCACATTCAACATCTTCTGGTGCAAACATAGTTCACACGTACGAAATCTGGACCATTCACCCGTCTTTCCCGACTTTGAATAGGTTAAACCCATAGATCAAACAATGGCCAATGGCAATGAATTGTGCACACTTAGTTGAACATTTTCAGTTAGTACATGTAACCAATAGGAGTCTTCCGTTTGGCAATTAGGACTGTTGGAGGAACAGAAATTACCTTGAACATGTGAACAAAAATAAAAATAAAAAATAAAATAAATAGTGACCAGCACTAATGCAAAGTTGGACAAATGGTATTTTCATACAGGCATGAAGCTATCCAAATCTCCCAGACAAGGTGGACCACCATGCTAAGCTGGTGACCCACCCAATATACAGGTGGGTCCAATCATTCCCACTAATAGGTGTCTGAGAATGGACCAATTACTTGGCCCATTAGCTAACATCTTTTTTGCCGTACAAATAGGCCTTGCATTATCAACTTGTAACATACCTTCAGGGACTATAAGGATCATTCCCCCTTGTTTTTGTCCTGATTCAATTAGTTCGACCGTTCCATTTGAATTCCAACCAGGGACAGAAACTGGGCCATCCCCCTCGTTTGGGAATCCATTGGATGGAGCTGCCTCAAAATCACCGTTGATAAGCAAACCTGCAGTTTAGTCGAAACACTTCAGAATCTCTAAATGCATTCAATCCAATGTTAAATCAGAAAATTGAAGCAGATAGATAAGTGCATTTGTTTATACAGGTTTTCTATCCATTTTCTATCATGTAGTTCTATCCGTAGAATTCCATCTCCTTGCAGAAGTGGTCAACTGTAATTCTGTATGGCTATCTAGATCATGCAATGGTCATACAACCAGTTGGTGGATCGTAGCACAACAATCACACCATTCAGACAAACCTCAAAAAATGTGATAGATGGGCATACTTCCACATTTGACAGCCAAGAAGCCCTCTAGTTGGATGGTTAGAAGAGATATTCCAATAGTTGGTGCATGAAGATGATTGATGAGGATTCTACAATTAGAGATCCTGCACTCTTGTTTTCAAATATCCTCTTGCTCTTCATCTTCATGCAACTCCTTGGCAGTCCTCTCATTGGAAAGTAATTGTAGAATCCGCAGGTAAACTCTGGTCTCAGATTCCACAAGACTACAAGTAGGGCCCGTGTTTTAGTCATCCAGACCATTGATTTGATGCAACCCGCAAGAGATAAATGATGCTCCAAGAATCTCCCAGATTGGAAGATCCCAGCCACCAATCTCGGGCCCTCTCTCAGGCAAATATGGACCATTGTCGTGGGTGGATGTGTGTGTGTGTGTGTGTGTGTGTGTGTGTGTGTGTGTGTTTAACCATCTATTTCAGGCCACAATGTGAAAGGATAGAATTGACCTATCAAGGACTCTCTCAGAACATGAGCCATCCAAGATGGAGCCCAAAAGACCAATGACAAATCTCCTTCACTTTCCATGAAGTCGTGGAGTGTATCCCTCTCAGGGTTAGAGCTTTGGTTATGGAATGGGCCTCTTGTGTATTAAGTTGAAGGGTTGTAACTACGATTTTCTTGGGATGTAGTTCGGTTGCCTCCTCTGCATTCTGGATTTGTTGTTGTTTTGTTTTCTTTTTGCTTCTTAAGAAAATCATCATCACCTTTCAAAAAAAAGAAAAATTTGCTAATAAATAAATAAATAATAAAAATATTTATTACAATTAATAAATCATTTTAAATTTTAAACATACAATTATATAATCAATCAGTTAAATTTTAAAATAAACTAGTAATGTTGATATCAGGATATTTTGGAGAAAATTTCGTCAAAATTTTGAAACTGCTGATATCTTGAAATGTGCTCCTGTGGCCCACGTGATGAAGAGACCAGAACAATTTTTTGACTACGGAAGCTCCCTGGCGGGCCTAACCTAACTAACGGCTCAGATCTCACATGTACTTCAAATCCCTGCTGCTACCTATCATGCAAATCTCCTAGCAGTTCTCATCATTAAAATGTTGTGCTTATTACAAAACTAACCATGATTTTCTACAAGATATACGTTCTTGTTGTGGCGAGGATGTGACTGGGAAAGACACCAGCACATGTATTAGGGTATGGATTATCACAAGCATGTATAACCCTTCCTAACACCATCAAGCCATGTACTAGGTGGGCCCCACCACGTAGATTGTGACTTTAGCACATGGACAGCCCCACCTGATTATTGGACCACTTGACTTTCGCTCCAGTTTATCTACAGAGCGGGTCCCACCCAATGCAAGGCTTGAATCTAGCACATGCTTGCAGCATTGCCAACGAGTGAGGTGTGTCGGTGATGTTTTGAACTAGCAAGCCCATTCACTTGCACACTGAGAACGTGCTGCAGCAGCAAGATGGTGGGCCCACCATCTGCTAAAGGGAGACCTTTGGTGGGCCTCACATCTCCTGCCACAAGTCCCCCATCATCGGTCACCATAACACCGTCGGGTTTTACGCTAAGCACGTATGTCCGCCCACCCACATCGAATGGACAGGAATAGTCTACAAAACCTCTCTGTTTCACACAGCTACCTAAAAGTAAGCAACCTAGCTCTGTGGATTCACCATATTGTACATGTTAATCCACTCTGTCCATCAGGTGAGAAGCCGTATTTGAACCATACATGCAAACAAGCAGCCCGATAAAAGACTCGTAAAGGCCATACCAATGGAAACAATGTAAAATTGCTTCTAAAACCTCTAAATTCATGTGGTGTGGCCCGACTGAGCGAAGGACCAGGCTGATTTTGGTATCTTCACTTCATCCTACAGAGTTACACCCGAGACAGGTTTAATGAAAGATATACACCACATTGTCCCCACATGCAAACCTATGGTTGGCATCCCATTGCCATTTTTCCCTGTCGTATGGGCCCACATGCATTATGGATCTGGATGGTTTTTTCCTTTTTAACCCTGCGCGAACCCCATGGATTCGCAACCCCCATGATTGGAAAGCACCCTGGAGCATGAATCAACTTTAATTCAAAAATACCTATAAATGGTACATTTACAGGGGTTTGAATTTAATTACTAAATCAACTTTAATATCCCTAATTGGTGAGATATATAATTTTTGACACTATGGTTGTGATAAGCCCGCTAAAATATATGCTTTGTCTGAAAATGATGAAATTCCAAGTCTCGGATGGACCGCAAGCACAAGATCATGTCTGAGTGACTAACCAACGATTTTTAATCATTGATTAATATGTACAATGTTTGGACGGTGCTGATCATCGTTAGTGGGCCATATGCCCAATAGAATGAGTGTACCGTGACATGCATTTACACCCGCAACTATTGAAATGATTTTATCGCGGATTACAAACCCCCTCAAAGAGGGGATTGGAAACCCCCTCGATTGGCAATCCCTAGTTACTTTATGCTGCCAAACAACCAAGGGGATTTGAAACCCCCTCCAATCCACGCTGCCAAACGACCCCTAAATTTAGAGATAAAACCTGATGAACGAAGCAGAATTTAAATGTTCCAACAAAGCTTTTTTTTTATAACACTAACACCACGGTTGGTTTTCACCACAATGGATACTTGAAACCCATGAGCTCATGTTGAAACTCTTGTGGATCGGCCTCACAAACGGATCTAGTCACAGTGGAATGCACTCTTGTGGACCCGGGCTCACAAACGGATCGAGTGACAGTAGAATGCACTCTTGTAGACCCAGCCTCACAAACGGATCGGGTCACAGTCGAATGCACGACGACAAAAGAGAACCAGACCACAGCTAGGATTCTGAATAAAGTAATTGTGTTTCCGCAATTATTTCGTAGAATGCAGCCTAAATGATTTTGTCCGGTGTGAAAACAGGAAAAAAGGCCAACACGGATGCACGCACTGCGAGTACTATGCTGCCTAGTAAAAGGAGATGCTAGTTGCGGTCGCCTCGACATGGGGGCATTCACACCATCATAGACCGGACTGGCTACTTAGGCGAATCCTCACCCTGCAATTTCTATCCATCTAAAATCATTTCAATATGATAATGTAGGCCTGGTCTTCAAGACATGGCATCGCCTGACGGGCGGCTCCAATTCACATGTGTGTGCCTAGTTCCAACGTGTGAAACGAGTTAAGGTGCAATTATTGCTTATCTATTATTGTGATTTGGAGATACTCGTGTGTTTGTACGAAGGTCAAAGATGTCACGGGAAGTCCCTGGCCTAGGGAATCTAGGTTCTAATGCTTTAATAAAGAGTGACTGATGTTGAAGAAATTCACCAAAATAGCCCCATCTAGGGGAGGGCTTCAGAAATCCGTCCAGCCGATGAAAAACAGAGTGTAAAACTAGGAATCACGTTCTTCGTTAAACCCATAGTCCAGTGGCAAGTTTGCGATTTAGACAAAATCTCAGGTGTGTTTTGTTTTTTTTTTCCATCTGAATGTCGAGATGTCATTTTTTCAGGTACATAGCATGGGAATGGGTGATGAAGACAGATTCCCATCCCGCTTTCTCGGCTTTTTAAAATTAATACATAGAGAGAGAAGAAAAGAAGCACCAGAAGCGGAGGACGGACGCGGATTGCCTCTAGCAATTAGCTACGTGGGCCCAACTAATATCTGTGTTTTCCCTTAATCTAGGTCTTTGTAACCTAATCAACAGGTTCAATGGGAAAAAAAATATATCAAACCGGGCCGTAGGAAGTTTTTAATGGAGAGCTGGTCTATCTGAGATTTAGATCTGCTTCTTTTTTGGGATCATTTTATAAAATAATGATCCAAAATGGATGGACGGCGTGGATAAAACACAAACATCATTGTGGGGTCCACAGCACCATCCCGTAGTTAGGTCGCTACTTGCAGTCTCAGTACCCAATACGCGTACGCTACTCCGACGCGACACTTGGTGAGGTTTTTTTTTTTTTTTTTTTTATTATTATTTTTTGTGTTAGCTTGCTAGAGTCAGTACGGAAACGTATTGGCTACTCTCCTGCCACCGGCCAATGCCCGGTGGTCGGTGCTCTGTGGGCTCCACATGATGTACGTATTTCATCCATGCCGTCCATCTATTTTTCCAGATCATTTTATGGTATGAGACCAAAAATGAGATATATCCCAATCTCAAGTGGACCACATTACAGGAAACAGTGTTGAATGAGCGTCAACCATTAAAAACCTTTTGGGGGCCATAAAAGTTTTGGATCAAGCTGATCTTTGTTTTTTCCCTTCATCTGGGCCTGTATGATCTAATCAACAGTTTGGATGTCGAATAAACAGTACCGTGGGCCTTAGGAGGATTTTAATGGTGTATATCCAATCACTATTGTTTTCATGTGGTGTGGTCCACCTGATTTATATTCCTCTCATTTTTTGCGTGAAACCCTAAAATGATCTGTAAAAATGGATGAACGGAATGGATGAAACACATACATCATGGTGGGGCCCACAGAGCACCGACCATCAGCCACGGGGCTGGTGGCAGGGGAGTAGCCAATCCGTTTCCTGTCAGTACACACTTCTAGCCACCCCACTGGGGATCGATACCAAGTGTTGAAACGAGGTATCTCCACTGGTTGATCGCATAACGTGTACGCGGTATGTACGTCCGCTTGCAGAGGTGGTGTGCGTGTGCCTTTTGGACAAGTATAGTCGTTATTCAGTCACGACAACTAGGGTCCAGTAATCCAGACCATTGGTCCATTGCGTCCGGAGTGAATGTGCTGTCATCCATTCGGAAGATCCAGCCACCCAATGTTGGGCCATTTTTCAGATGAAAGGTTAGGATTGAACCGATCAAGGGATTTCGGAGCATGGTCTATCCAAGTTAAGATTAAATAAATAAAATAAAATAAGTGATAGTTAAGCCCTAATCTTTCATACATAGACCATATGCAGCTGCATAGGGCAGATTCTGCAGACACGGTAATGACTGGCATACCCTCAAAATAAGCCCCAGGTCCTAATAAAATTACTCAAAAACTAGCAAGTAAACGAATTTAACTAATTTTCATAAAAAATCACAGATTTTTAACTTTAAAAAAATAATAATAAAATACAAAAAACTCAAATGGCCGTACAAGATGCCCAAAATTCACTTTCCCTGTTTCCCATTTGGTTCTATTTTCATCTGCGTTGTTGATATAATTGTCCATGAAAGACATTCCGACCTCTCATCTTCGACCAAAATAACTGAATATTTACTTGATTGCCATTTCGAAAACCGAAAGAGAGCAAAGATGGGGGAAGAAGAGCGTACCGTCTTCGGCAACGACTACAGACAAAAGAGGAAGGAGCAGGAAGGCGAAATACAACCAGCATCTCCGAGTTGTGAGCCACGCCATCTTTGGAGCTGAGCCGATGAGCTGATTACAGAGTACTTTTGGCTCGGCTTATAAGCCTTCAGATGCAGAGCGAACGGGAGTCTCTCTCCCTCTCCCTCTCTCTCCCGTCCTAGCAGCGAGAGGGGAGAGTGTGAAATGATACTGCCGCTTTTAATATTTAATTTCCAGCTTTTTCGCCTTTTACTTTAATTTGGGAAATGTCTTTTCTTTTTCTTTTTCTTTTTCTTTTTTATAAAAATACTAGAAGGCAGATAGTCCGCGGACAACTGAAATGGAAGTACACAGCTGGGCATTTGGACCACGTAAGACCCAAATCAGAAGGCAGCGCCCACCATGGGTAAATACGATCCAAACCATTCAATAAAGGGACCTGAACAGAAACCGTTAGACAGTTCTACCTGTACATACATTTTAGGTATTATTAGACGTCTGTGGCAACTCATGCTTTACAAGTGGATTGCTTATGGTGATACATATCTCTTCAACGGTCCTGATCATTCGGCCCAACTAGCGGACTACTCATTCACAGTAATAATCCGCCGACACCGACCTTTATTAATAAACAAAGGAAATAGCTGAGGGGTTATATGATACTCAGGCTTAGTAGGACGCTTGATACGCTGGCACTCAGAAGTTATACACGTGGCATATATTAACTCGAATAAAACCGATAGAATATGCAAACCACTGTCATCAAGCAACACTGTCGCAATCGAATTGGTTGAAAAACCCTATACTCCGATGCATGTATTCCTGTTCGTTGAAATAGAACCATTGGATTTTTCATTTTCAACTATCCAATAAATACCCGTCGATAAGTTAGTCAGGTAACAGAATAGCTTATTTTTTTTGTTCATGATACATCTGCACTGGATAGCATGATTTGGACCCCACGTCCGCAATTTCTAAGTAATCTCCAAGTGCCTGTGTATCATCTATCACACACTGCTAGAGTATCCAAGTTTTTCGGTTTTTTTTTGTCTTTTTTTTTTTTTTTTAAGTTAACAGGAAGGGCGTGCCTGCAACTAATCGGGCGGCACGCGCACGAGGACGTGCATGAGATCCACATCATCCATAAGGTGCGTTGTTAGTGGGAACGGATTGGCTACTCCCCCTGCCATCAGCCAATGGCTGATAGTCGGTGCTCTGTGGGCCCCACCATGATGTATGTTTTTCATCAATTCCATTCATCTATTTTTCTAGATCATTTTATAGTACTACACAAAAAATGAGGTATATCCCAATCTCAAGTGCACCACATTATAGGAAACAGTTTTGAATGAACTTCAACCATTAAAAACTTTTTGGGGCCCATAAAAGTATTGGATCAAGCTGATCTTTGTTTTTTCCCTTCATCTAGGTCTTTATGACCTAATCAACAGATTGGATGTCAAATAAACAGTACATTAGGCCTTAGTAAGATTTAAATGATGGATATCCAATCACTATTGTTTTCCTGTGGTGTGGTCCACCTGAGATTTATAACCTTTTAATTTTTGGCATAAAACCCTAAAATGATCTTTAAAAATGGATGAACGGAATGGATGAAATACATACATCATGGTGGGGCTCACAGATCACCGACCACCAGCCACGGGGCTGGTGTCAGGGGGAGTAGCCAATCCGTTTCCGTTGTTAGTCAAGTGTGCACCGACAGCGGTTGACGTTTGCCATCTAATCTATACATTTGATGGCAATCACCCAGTAACGGGACTTTAAAAAAATCACGATGTCCTGTAACTCAACTAGGCCCCGCAAACACCCATTAGAGTTTTTCGGTGTGATTTACGTTGTTTCACAAGGTGAGGCCTCCGAAGGGTTTTTTTTTTTTTTTTCATGGGATGCCCCGGATCAACACCAAGATTCGGTGGTGCAACTGTATATGGTGTGGATCTCGTGCACACGTAGTATATGCGTACTCATGCGGGGTGTGAATTGCAACTCAACCTGGCCACTAGAGTCTTGTCATGATTGTTACGATGCTAAGATAGTTGGGTGACCGAACAACTTCCAAAAATGTTTTGTACTCACTTTTTATCAAGACAATCAAATCCGACCACATCATATTCCTTGCCATGGGATTTATTCCATGTTTTGCCAACTTTACTGTAGTGGTCCTCACGCCAACCAAGAGGACTCTTAAGGAGTTTTAAAAGAAAATAGATGCATTCGTTCCCTCATGATGCTGGACCAAAAGAAGGACATAAAAGCGAACATAGTGTGTTGAATACGGGCATAGACCTACATAGGGCATGATCTAACCGGCCCCAAACATGTTCGGCTTAGAGAAATTTATTCAAGATAATAGAAATTGTCATTTTAAGTATGAATCCTAAATTGGTCATAATTTTCAGCCGAGTATTGTTACGGGATGTACAACCTATTGATCTTTATGTAGTGGGCACATGCAATCAGCCATCAAGGCTCAAATCTCAAAAAATGGCTTGTTAGTTACCTTTGATTATCGTCAGGGTAATTCCGGTGGTGCGGCTTGGTCGCGGCTGCACTACGGGCTAGCGGGGATATAGCGAATGCTCCTATCTACCCCTTCCTACACCTTCTCCCCTTCTCCTCCTCTCTCTCTCCTCTCTTTTTGCAAGTAAAAATTCGTATGGGAATGAGAGAGAAATTTCTGAACTTTTATAGTCTCAGATTTTGTCTCCAAATAGTCATGGGGGCTTCTTTTCCATTATACTTGCCCATAGTGGGTTGGTTTTGGCCCACAGGGCTCCCGAAGGGGCCCACTAGCTCATCTGCACCAAGGGGCAAGTGCCCCATCATAGGATTTACGATCGATCAAAATCAGATGGAGATTGGATGCTTCAATCAACTGCATCTCATTTGCGATGGACGGTCGTCGATGATCGATCGGGGACGCGGCTATACAAATACAGGCGGAAAAATATCCTTGACTCATATCTCGAGTTTGGTCGCAATCTAACAGTCGAAAGGTAACAACTTTGCGAAACAACGAGGGGTCTATTTCACTTAAGTTTTCAAATTTCAATATAAAGATTCACACGTTTTAAGAACTTGGCTTATGGCCCAAGTTGAGCAGTTCTTGGGACTTTCTTGGTTTGTCACTCGCGATGGGCGTCAAGCACAGTGAGACGGATATAATTCTATACTTTCGGAACTAGTAGCCCACTAACGAGCAGTCTAGAGCTTGTTTGGATAATGAAGGCATTTCTAGAAAGAATTAGGTATTAAGATTTTTTGTGCACAATTATTAGGTTTTAAATTAACTATGTTCATAGCGCGTCATATTCACAATTAGCGAAAATGACAATTCGGTCATAATCACTCTACACCGTTGGTTCTTAGGCTAAATGAGTAACTGGGTTAATTTGGTTTATTAATTAAGATCTAACCCATAGTTGTCTCAGCTTTAGGTATGTCTTTATTTACTTATGGTTGTCTCGATTGGTCAGTGATAGGTTGGCTAGATTTGGACCCTAGATGAACAAATCACGAAGCTAGACTTAAGGTTTAAGTGATTGGACGGATTCGTTGGCTTTCTATGGTTGATTAATCGAATTCGTGCGGTTCTTTATTAGTATTTGTTGATCTCAAAATCTGGATCACCCTCTGCCGAGCCCTGAGTGCTCGGAGCGAACCCTGGACCTGCACAAAGAGGAGACAAAGGAGACCCTTGAGCAGGGGACCCTCCGATGCCTAAGTCAAGCTAAGGAAACGGGGTCTATATAATGTAAAGTAGAGTCAGGGTGCCAAATATTACGTACCTTCTACCGTAGAAATGACCCCTATTTATACTTGAGGGTCGCAGTGAACGTGTCTGATAATCTCAACATGGTCATCGCCATCACACGAGGATCACGAGAGTATTGTCGTTGTCAGTTACCTGGGGATCGTGTGTTGGGCATAACTCCAGTCATGCACTACTGGGGTTATGCATTAATGTCATTGCTGACTAGATTCCCAACCAAGCTGATCTCATGGCTTGGATCTTACCCATCGACCTGAGCTCAGGGCTCGGCGAATAGTGAGTCCAGGCCATCTTGGTAGAGTTGTTCTCCAAGCCTTATCAACTTATCATATCTTTCCCCCAACAATTGATACGCTAAGTAGAAAGGATCGGGTCAGTCGAGGGAGGAGGACGAATCGGCTCAGACATATGACCGTTGATCCGAGGCACTTGCTAGATCGTGATCTCTGGATCGGCGTCACGACTCTACAAGAACTCTCGGATCGAAAGCTTCTCTTGTCCCGAACTCTAATCAATATGAGGCTTAACTCATTAATGTTGTAGTTAGCCTCGATACGGCTCGGTTCGGATTCACCCATAATAGAAGCCTCTTACTCTTTAAGTCCGAGCTCGGACTCAGAAAATAATAAAGGGTGACGAACCGAGGTCTAGAGAAGTGCATTGAAGTGTAAATATGCGAACCGTTGATTTGCTTGCAATGATGAGCTTCGAGTACAGCGTCGCCATGATAGCTCTCGAAGCCTACGCCTAGAGATCCGTTTCTTCGGCCTAAACCACTGAGTATCGTACACATGGACAATGGTGTCAAGGCGCTTTGGCCGAGCGAACCAAAAGATGCCACATGGATTTTGAAATGCAAAGAGACGGCGGCGCATTGAGTACTGACCGCGCACGGGTCGAGAGATATGAAGAGGCAGCCGGCGCATTGAATGCTGACTGCGTACGAGTCGGGATGACATCTGATTGTGCGTATCGCGGTTCTCCACGCGTACCATTGGGCTCGGATCCGAGCCGTTTTAGCTTCGGCGACAACTGTCTGTCATAATTGCGGGTGGCAGGCTCGAGTTATAAAAAATCCTGGGGTTTCTTTCATTCCACCTCTCCCGCACTTGAGTACTCTCTATTTTTTTTAATTCCTACTCTCCTCCAAGTCTTGCTACCGGAAAAGAGTTTCACTAGTCGAACAAGAGATTTTTCTGGTCAGAGAAGAGGATTCCACTCGGATAAGCTTGCCAAAAAGGAGGGTTTTCACCAAAGTAAATCGTCCACAGCCCTGTGAGTCTTCCACCGTTTCACTTTTTCCTTCACAATGTCGAGCAATTCAGACGATGTCCGCGAGGTTCAAAACGGGTCGAAGCCCGAGAGCACAGAATCCAAGCACTGGAGCTCGGAGGGTGTTCTCAAGGCTGTCCCACTCTATCCCCCGCCCAAGAAGAGTACTAGAGCAAAGTCTAAAGGCCGAGCTAAGGGGTCAAAGAGGGTACCCCGAGACCCTGCTGGGAGATCACTGGTGTTCACTCCCCAAGTATAGGGTTGTGATGTAGTAATAAACTCGGTGAGACCAAGGTCGAATCCCAAGGGACTGAAACCTGTACGTTATCTGAAACTAAGTAGAACTAGAACTAGACTAAGACGAAATCTAAATCGAATAAATTTAAGAAATAATGGTGAAATATTTATCTAAAATTTAGAGAGATCAGATGTAGGAAACTAGGGTGCCAAGGATCCACTTGTAGCAATTGGGAAGCTACCTTGCAATGATTCAAGGACACAACTGAAATCAAAGTCCTATCTTATCCAGTTGGTAAGAAGAGATTTGTCAGATCTCTAAACTTCTCATGGATCTAATCAGCAACAGATAAGATTGGTGAAGATTTGGAAGTGATTCCGTCACCTAATCATGCCCAGGAGACGATGACAAACAACAGAATTTATCCACACCTCTAAGTAATTCTTTTTAAAGAACTCTTGTCTAAATTCCTATGGATGAAGGATCATCCATTTATTTATTTCAAGGGAACGTACATGTACTAATCCACGTGGTTACCAATCGGATGACCTGATTTATAGGTGGGGATTGTTTTCAGGGTTAAATACGTGTCAGGGCAAAGATGTTCAGCTAGAATAGTTGAATCGATAACGAACACACATACATGGTAACGCTTGATGACTTTCGATGCCCAAGTATCGAAAAGTTCGGGGCGTTACACTTGTGGGCAAATTTCCTCTCCCGAACATCACCTGTAAGTGAATAGTAAATCACTTTCTACTTACAAAACTTAGGGCATTAAATGACCCCTTAGACTTGTTCAAATACTTTTTAGCTTATCCTTAACCTCATAGAGTATTCAGAAAGTTTTGCCTATGAGTAACTTATAATTGAATTTTCTCCTCCAAACACCACTTGTAAGTGACTCACTTGTAAATTACTTCCCCTTACATCATCCAAATGGCCCCTTAGGTTTACTCAAATACATTTTGATTTATTATGATGTGAAAATTTATTTGGATTAGGGGTTTCTTCAATTGTCCGAACCATTTATGTTATGGGGCTTCTCTTGGACAGGGGATTCCTTCCATATTTATTGAATTGAATGTTCCACACCTTGATTACACAATGTATAGTTATGGTGATCATCCATATTCAAAGCAAAAGAACTAAATTCTAAGTGGCTGAAATAATCAAATTTATGAGATTGATTTATCGTTTATGTACCACACAACTTGTCACTCATCAAATAAACGGTTGGATAACTGGAAGATGATCCAGATTCAAAGGATAAGACTCCATCATATCACAGTCCAAAGCATCCGGTTGCCTTCGAGTAAACCTCTGGGTCATCTGCGTTCAATGTTGAATGTGGGTATATCTTTTCTAAACCTGTATTATCAGGACACGTGTGAGCCAATTGATAAGTGGACCATCCTAATGTTCCATCATGAACTTACCCAGTGGGACCTGCTGATGAGTGGATATGGTCACCCACGTACGCAACATTGGTATGGTGCAACCGAGTTAGCAGACAGTATGCCAAACAGACTAGTGAATCACGATCGTCTATCTCGTTGGGTCTATCTAGAGCTGTACACGAGTCGAGCTTGGCATAGCTCCGTTCTGTTCGGCCAGCAGCCTATCCCAGCTCGATTTCAGCTTGGCTTAGCTCGGTCAATAGCTTAGGTGAGCCCAAGCCAGGTTCGAGCTCAAGCTTTCAGGCCAAGTTTGAATTCAAACTTTCGAGTCAAGATTTTTCTTTCTTTTATATATATATATATATATATATATATATATATATATATATATATATATATATATATATATATATATATATTGTTGAGGTCAAAATCTGGTCAACCCTCTTCCCCTCTTCACATATTCCGAATAGGTGACGGACTGTTCCCTGCACGTAAACCGTGAGCAATGGAGACCCTGGCTAAGCCGGGGACCCTCCGATGCCTAAGTCAGGACAATAGAATCTGGGTCTAAGTTGGGGAGGAAAGGGAGAGTGCCAGATGTTGCGTACCTGTTGTCATGGGATGATGTGATATTTATACCTCTTCATCGCTTGATTCGCATTCGATAATCTCGGCACGATCAGTGGGATTTACGAATCATGGAGATATTGCCCAGAATCCGAAGATCATGTGTTACGGCGTGCGTATCTATGGGCGAGATAATAGGACATATCCATATATGGCAATTTCCCCACTTAGCTCGCGAAACCTTTATCCTCGGAGATGCCTCGGCTCGGCCAGACCAAGGACGACGGCATCAATCCGAGCTGATGATTGACTGTACCAACCCGAGCCGAACCTTGATCCGTTCGTAAGTAATGCAGCTAGCCATCCTCGGTATTATGATGGATGTTCGTTCGGAGTTGATCGTACAACTTCAATGTTTTCCCTTCCGACTGCCCTTGGAAAGAAGGCGGTCAAGAATGGGAGCTTCGCCCATCTTAACCCACCTTCCTAGTATTATGCCGAGGCTCGGACTCTCCACCCGAACTAGCGGGTCGTCGATCCCTCCGATTGTAGTCGGCTCGGATCTTCCTATAACATATATATATATATAAAAGTTATGACTTAAGCTGAGCCAAATCGTGTCAAGTTCAGGCCGAGTTGAGTTGAGTTGAACTTAGGTCAGGTTTGGCTTGACTCAAAATACTTTTTTGAGTTCAAAAAATCACTTCGGCTCACCCTGAACCCAGCTTCAAGTTGAGCCGAGTCAAGCTTATCCGAGCTGAACTAAGCGAGTTAACCGAGCTAGCTCGGTTCATGTTCAGCTCAAGGTCTATCAGTCGGAGTCATCCATTCTCTTCACCCTATCATTTGTCTAGCAGAATCTACAAAGAGTGTAATGTTCCGCTAAACATGAGCGGGTCACTTCCTTTATTGCAAGATCAAACAGGTGGATGGAGAGCTTTTCTGTAAGTCATAGGAGAATTTTACTACAACCAACAACTCTACTCAAACTCTCTTGGTTAGCACTCATGAAACATTGTCTAGTGTCGCTCCTATTGAGCCCGCTTATGCCCCTTTGAAAACTAGATGTGAAAACTTTGGTAAGCATTGGGAATAATTAAAGTAGGCCTTAAACTGGCCATAGTCATCCATATGTTTGCCTTTGAGATAGTTTTAGCAGACAGATTCACCTTTGGAAAAAATGACTACAGTGCTTTCTAAGGTATAGGTTACTCTGTTAAAACTATTTAATAGTTAGTTTTTGAATGGGATCAATAACAGCAGGTTCCATGAATCTTAAGTAGCAGTGACTTGGGTTGAGTCACCCAGGAATTGACCGTGTCGACTTGGATGACTCGACCGGAATTCTTAGAGGATAGTTTGCATGGGGACCACCCATGATATTTATAGGAAATCCATCCGTCCATTGGGCGACCACCCATGATGTTTATAGGAAATCCATTCCGTCCATTCCTTCCAAAAACAAAAGTAAGTGGACCACAATGGAGGAGGGACCCACTGTAGAAAAAATGATTATGTTTTGTTTGGGCCCACTCCGGTGTCTATGTACCCATCTCACCCATTTACTCCATGAACCTCACCAAGAAGAAGATCATCATGATCAGCATCTGTCCTACCAACACGAAGATACAAGCAAAAAATCAATATGATCCAGAACCAAAGTGGGCCACACCACTTGAATTTAGAAGACTTGGGCTGATTTTTACAATAATTTGGTGTTGATAACATAAGTTTTTGATCGACTTAATTTTTGGGATGCATTGTCTTCATAGTGGGCCACTATTGATGCATGGCCGGGACAAAACAAACACCTCGACATTATGGCATGTACACTGCAAAATACTTGAGCTGCTACACTCCGACTTGGGTGTCACTTGATATTCGAGCTGAGCGCGAGATTGGGTAGGCAGGCACTCATGCATTAAGCAATAAATAATAAAGAGATATTGTAGAGTCACAATCTCAAATCTGATGGGTTGAGTAATTCTAGCTTTTCGTTTATTTGTGCAAACCTTTATACTGAAATAGGACCATTGGACCACGTACGGGATTACTCTACTCACTCAATCTTTTGCATGTAGTCGTCATATAGAGTGGATTCCGTGAGGCCAGTGGCAAGGAGGATGCGCATTTCTTTTGGCATGAAGTTCCTGCGCTGGAATTTAGGTGGGGCCTACCTTGATGTTGGTGAGAAATTCACATTGTTCATCTGTTTTGTGAGTTTATTTTAAGATATAAGATTAAAATTGAGTTGGATCCAAAAACCAAGTGAACCAAACCAGAGGAAATTTTAAGGAAAGAAATGCCTACCGTTGAAACCTTCTTGGAATCTACATTTATATGCCATTCAAACTGTTTATAAGGTCATTCCCATTTAGATGTATTGAAAACAAAAAAATCTTTGCCTGATAAAAAAAAAAAAAAAAAAAAAACCTTCTTTAGCCATGTAAATATTTCAACCGTGGCCCACGGCTTCTTCTCATGTGGCTCACTTGGGTATTGGGTCCAGTCTATTTTTAGTTACATGTTCTAAATTAAAATCAAACTCACAAAACCTATGTACAAGATGAATTTCTCACAAATATCAGGGCGAAAGCGTAGGGATTGAATATTAGTGGGGCTACAGAAGTTTTGAATCAGTAGGTTTCAATGGTAGGAATTTCCTTACCCACATTTTCCTTTAGTGAGGCCCACTAGAGTCTTGGATCCTTCTTAGTTTTGGTCTCATGTGCTAAAATAATCTCACAAAACAGATAAACAAGGTAGATTTCTCACAATCATCAAGCAACTATAAAAGGGGTTAGTGGCGTAGGAGTAGGTAGATTCGAATATTTTCTAAATGTGGTTTTTCTGTAAGTTTTGTAAGAGAAAAAGGTTGATATCAATAAAAGGCATGATCAAGTACACCTAGCAACTGGAAGATGAAATGCTGCTATTTTTTCTTAGGCTTAGTTTGGATGGATTCAACAACAAATATTCCTGTAGAATATGCGCGTCCAGTAGATCTTTAACTATAGTATGACCCTAGACAATAAGAGGAAGTTCGCTTGGACACTTTCAATCTCATAAGGACAATTCACGAGAACCAACTTTTATGCTTTTAGCCTTTCGTTGAATGATGTTGAGGAGAGATTGGTAGTGGATTACTGGTATTTGTTGAGAACCAAGCATCAGGATGCAGTCAACAGTTGCAAATTGCAAAAATGCAGAAACCACCAACTGGATGGCTGGATCATCTGATGGGGGAGATACATGGGCATGGCCACTGTGCATGATGAATGGCACTAGATGGGCTGCTTAGCTTACTTAAAGGTGTGTCCCATGCATACTGTTCTGGACTGGAATTTAAAAATGGCATTTCTATTGACTGAGGATTATACGGTGCCTATAATTTTGCTTAGAAAAACAGGTATAATTTTCATATATTTAATATTTGTCTTTCTTTGACCTGTCTGACAGTTTCAAGGTCTAAAAACTCCCTGACATGAGTGTTTATTTTTTGGCATTCTTCTCCTGTAACCACCCTGTTCAATTCTGTGTTTGTTGTGTTCCACAGGCTTGCATTTCATAACTGTAATAGTCACATCATTCAAATGTTGATTCATAATACCTAACAATTTGTTTCTGCCCCATAGGAAGCGTCTTGATGGAACTCTTCAGGACTTGGAAGAAAAACAAAACAACAAAAAAGAAACGGTTTGTATTAACTGCCTGTCATCTCTTATATCTTCATAAAGATTATATGTTAATAGCTTAATGCTTTCATATTTTGCTTTACGCGATGTTATAGAATGGTAGATAGAATCTACCTGAGTCGATGCATGAATGTTGTTTTGGTTTCTAATATCTATATCTTTGGCTCAATTGACCTAGCACCTTTCAAGATTATTTTCTCCATCTAACCTATCAGGTTACAATCAATTGATTGGTGTTCAATTCACCCTTTTGTGATTTCATTCTATTTCTTAAGACCTGATTCAGGAGCTGCTATTTTGTTTCATGACTCAGTATATAGAAATTCATTTGAAAAGAAGGGACAAAGCCCAAAATTGCAAGACTGGAAAATAAGGAGATCAAAGGGCTAAATGGGAACACTATCTACAAGATATTTATTGTTGGTTGTTCTGTTGAATTCATTCATTTATCGTTCTTTCCCATTTTGTAGCATCCATCACTTCTAGGGTGTTTTAGCTATGTTAACTTGGTGGCCTCTTATTTGGATTTTTTGTTTTTATTTTTTAAAATTTTTTTGTTAATCTTCCTTTAGTGTTGCTGCTGAGGTTAAAGTATTTCAGGATACATATGATGTGCATGAACTTTAGAGAAAAAGATGTATGCACCACAAAATGTGATATGATCGAGCTTCTTCTTAATATTGACATTCATATCATACAGTGGAATTGTTTGGTTTATAATGAAATAATCCACACCATTGTACTTCTAATTCATTCGTTGTGTATTTTGTGTACACGTGCAAGAATGTAGGTCATTGTACAAAAAGGGTGTGGTGAATTTTTGTAGCGGTACATGGAGGTTCTTTGTAGAGTTTTGGGCTTTTCTAATTGAAGTTGAGCTCCCTTGGGTAGATGCCATAGGGAGGGAGACTTTTGTTTTACAAGCAGCAAGATCTCTAGGATTTCTTTCTTGTGCAGGATCGTTTAGTCTTATGAACTTTGTGGTTTGTTGGAGAATTAGATGCTATGGAGAATTGAGGTGCAATAATTTAGCTAAAGAGTTCTGTAACATTCTTTGTGATGATGTATGGCATTTGGAACAAATGGTCTGTGCATGCATTCAAACATAGGTGTCTGGAGTTCTGTAGACTTGTAGGTGGTTAGGGGCACTCAAGGTTGTCTCCTTGTGTCAAGGATTTGTACCCGTTTGAGGTGGTTTTATTTCATAGATATTAGGGCTGCAACTTGGGTTCAGGTTGATTGACCCAAACAGAGTTCGGGTCAGCGTGGTCAAGGTCCTCTGTCTGTTGGGTTTGGGTTGGAAAATGCCAGCCCAATTTAAAATTGGGTTGGGTTCGGGTTGAGCCAATTCGGGTCAGTTTGGGTCAGGTTGGGAATAATCACATGTATTTGAACCGGGATGGGTTGGTCAGAATGGATTGAGTTAGGTCATCAATATAAGAATTTGGGTGGGTTGGGCACCTCAGGTTGGAATTCAGGTTGGGTTGGGTTAACCCTCAACCTGACCCCGACCCGTGGATAAGAGGAATTGGTGAGCTTTGCATAATGGGGACATCCCATCCTGCCACTGTCCTGGGTAAAGAGGAGGGCTCCGGTTCGGCGGATATTGTTTCGGATCAAACTTTTACCTTGTAAATAGTTAGAAATACTGTTTCAGATATTAATCGCTGATGAAGAGGAGTTCACATCAATTACTGTTCTTGGGTATAATGATTTATCCAGTCACTGTAGTATTTCAACTCGGTGGATGGAGGGTGCTGGGTTCTCTCATCTTTGGGCCCACCATCGATATTTATCATCCCCTTCGCCAAAAGTCTAAGTGACAGGCCATGGCATGTTGATTGGATAAATGGGTGGAGTGGGGGGAGACTTTTGCTCAGCATTCTCATCTCTTTTAACTTGAGACAACTTAAATTGATGGTAGGTGTGTCCCATTTATGGAAAGACATTGAAATTGCAAAAAATTCAAAAATCTTGTTTATGTGAACTGATGAAGCTAAAAATGTGCACTCCTTTGACCTTCTGTAAGCACTACACTTCACCTGTGTGGGCCATGAGCTGATGATAGATTTAGTCACAAGGTAGTACAGAAAAAAAATAATAATAATAATAAAGTAAAAAATAAAGAAAAAGTGGAACTCAACACTCCACTTCCTTTTTAGTGCCGCAATTTTGGAGAAGCAGTAGGCAACCACTATGAATGGAAGGAAATTCATGCTTTCCAAAATTTTCATTTCTCATTTTTCCTCATGTTGATGAGTCCTTACTCATGGCTTAGTGGTAGACTCACAAAAGTAGTACCCATTGTGGTGTGTGTGGGTGTGAGGGTGTGCGTAACGTAATATATGAGAGAGAGAGAGATGCTCACGTGTGCACCTTTGCACATGTGTCATGGGCGTCTAATCTGAACAGTCCATGTGATGAGGAATCCCATGAAACCCCAAGGGAAAAAATTTCATGAAACCCCAAGGGAAAAAATTTCGCCCCGATCTAAAATTCTGGTGGGCCATAGAAAAGAGAAATGCAAATCAAGGGATGAAACTGTTTTCATTTTTCCTGGCCCACCAAAGTTTTGGATGGAAGTAAAAATTGGGCCAGGGGGGTTTCATGATGTGTTCCTTCCCGTGGACCGTTCAGATTTTAGATTTACATCAAGTATGATGTATTCTCAAAAAAGTTTGCACGAGTTAGTGCGAACTGGTGCACAGCCGAGCATTCAGCTACATTTTTTTTTCTCTCGGTTAGCTTGTTATTACACACCCATGTCAATACACACACTCCATGTTAGCCACCCCCGCTAGGGATCGATACCAAGACCTCAAGTGTTGAAACAAGGTATCTCCACTCAGTCTATCAGTTGAGCATTCAGCTATATATATATATATACACACACACACACACACACATATATATATAAAAAAAATATATATATATATATATATATATATATATACACACACACACACACACACACACACACACAAAAAAAAAAAAGTGCTGCTGTTGTTTCATTTCACCCAAAACATGGATTGACTGAAGGTATTGTTATTTTGCAGATATTAAAATTACAACGAGAAGATGCAAGCTCTCCAGGCTGGGAAGTCAAAGTCCTAGCCTGCCTCCCTTTGTGGGCATTCATGGCTGGCTCGTGGCCGCTCGTCTTCTTCTTCTTCTTTTTTCTTTTTCATTTTTCGGCCGTTTCTTCAAGGTCCTCTCTCTACTATTTATACATGAAGCTTGTAGTCAAGTAACTAAGCACTTGACCCAATCGGCTTCCAGTCTATTCAGGATGTGAAAGGGTTTTCAATTACAATGCTTCCATGCCTGTTCTTTTCACCTCTTTTGTTGCTAAACCAAGGATGGTGCCACAATAGTCCATCTTAGCCATGCGACCATCAGTTTGTGATTTGAAGCCTCTAAGTGGACAGTTAGAAGAGATACAGCAATGATCTACGGTCTATGTTTGATGAAAAAATTTCCCAAGATTGGTAATGCTACTAGGGTCAACCAATTTGGGAGAGTTTTGGAGAATGGTCCATCCACAGTGGGATGCATTTGAGCAATGGTCTGGATTGCCTAACCATGAGATCCATTTGTCAGAAATGAAAAGCCATGCATACTGTTTCAAAACTGCAAGAGGTTCTATGGCTCATCTTTGTAGGTATTTCGAGGATTATAAAATTGATTAAGGTCCTGCAAAAGAGGGTTTCCCACAATTTTGTCAATCAGGCTTGCCAAGAATCATTCCAATTGGTTTTCAGTGAGTGGGCTTTTAGAGCTTATTTTGTTGAGTGGGAGATCAGATAATGGTTTGTGAAAGTGCATACAAACATATGAACCAACTGTGGTTTTGCTTAAAATGGTGTTTTGACATCAAACGACCCTTTTCAGGGTGCATCTAAATGGACCCTTTTAACTAATATGACCAAAGGAAATGCTTGGTACGGTGAAACTTCCATCTTAGCGAAACTGATAAGCTCTTTTTGACTTTTTTCTTTTTTGACACTAGCCATTGTATGGAAACTGTTGGGTGCTATTTTGCTAATAACTGTTACATAGTAGAATAATGAAACAAAGGCTATTATCAGCACAAGCCATGTTCTAATTATACAATGGCATTATCCTATGGTTTTTCAGCTAAAAATGCATAAATTGCAATGTGCATGTGCTTTTAATTTACGACCAAAGTGCGGTTAAAAAACAAGGTTTTAGAGATGGTGTTATGACATCATAGAAGTATGCTAATGTTATTGCGATACATACATAATAGTAACGTTGGCTGTGAAATTGCTTGGGGAAAAAAAGGGAAAAATGGTGTTATCATCAGCACATATTGTCATGGTTGAAAAACGGCTGTCGCATAAAACAGCCCTTATTCGGCCCCTTGATTGCTGCTGTTTAAAAAAAGAAACAGCCACTCTACAAAAGTGTAACATCCATTATGTGTGAAAACTGTTTTAACTGCAACAGCATTATGTAAACAGGCTTGTCTATATAAACTATGATCTCTGGCAGTTAATTGGTGCTAAATAAAATGAGATGAACTCATTTTTAAGTGGCAACCAAACATGCCCTTAGGTTGCCACTTGAATCCAACTACGGCCAGGGTCTTTGTTCATATTCCCTTTTCTCATTTTCCTTCTCACTTCAGTGGAATCTTCCCACATTGAAGCTGATCTATAAATGTTTGATAACAGGACATAAGTCGAAGGTTGATCTGGTTCCAACTTGACTAGTATGTCAGCGATCCGGTTTCCTGCTTCGACATTCATGTGCTTGCCGCAGGCACCCAGCAGTGTCCTCCACAGGAGAGCTTTTGATTGGAATGGCGCCTTGTTTATAAAGGCCTCTGCTTCATCCATGTGTCCAGCTCGACCGAGAAGATCGACCATGCATGCATAGTGGTTTAATGTTGCGTCCAAACTGTAGTCATTCTTCATGGACTCAAAGTGATGCCGGCCTTCCTTTACAAACCCAACATGGCTACATGCCGATAGAACCCCAACAAAGGTAATGCTATCAGGCTCCACTCCAGCCTCTTTCATCTTGTCGAACAGCTCAAGAGCGTCCTTTCCGAGCCCGTGATGGGCGTATCCGGACACCATTGCTGTCCAGGACACCACATTATGTCCCCCCATCTTATCGAAAAACTTGCGTGCGTCTTCAATGCTTCCACATTTACAATACATGTCGATGATGCCGCAACTGACATGTAAATGAGATTCGAATCCAATTTTGATGGTTCTAGCATGAATCTGTTTGCCCATGTCCAATGCTACCAAGCTAGAGCAAGCTGATAGGCAGCTAGACAAGATGGAATCATTAACAGGAACTGATGACCTATCTTGAAATTCTGAGAGAAGCTTCAGAGCTTCTTCACCATGCCCATGTTGTGCATATGATGCCATCATGGTGCTCCATGTGACAAGATCTTGTTCGCCCATGTTTGAGAATGCTCGAAAAGCATCATTTACACTACTGCACTTTGCATACATGTCTATCAGCGCACTTCCAATGAAGGCGTTAGACAGAAATCCTGATTTTATGATGTAGGCATGGGTTTGTCTTCCTTGATCAAGTGCCGCTAGTCCTGAACAGGCCTGAAGAACGGCAACAGTAGTAAACTGACTCGGTTTTGTCAACGTGGAGGAGTGCATATCATGAAACAACTCCAATCCTTCCATGTACCTCTTTGCTTCGATGTACCCAGATATCATGGTTGTCCATGAAAACTCATTATGCATATCCATTTCTTTGAACACCATAGCAGCTTCATCAACTCCTTTGCATTTTGCATACATCTCGATGAGAGCATTTCCTAGGCATAGATCAGATTCCCCAAAGGCTTTCATGATGTGTGAATGAATGGCTTTGGCTTCTTCCAACATATCAAGATCTGCATAAGCCCCAAGAACATAGTTTAGGGTGGAATGTTTTGGCATCAATCCTAGTTTCCTCATCTTCGAAAACAATTCTACGGCACTTACATCATCGGAATCTGAAATAAAACCAGAAATCATGGCAGTGAAGCATATTTCATTCTTATCTCTAACATCAAGGAATCCTTTATAAGCATCGGCTGTCATTCCGAAACTAACATACATTTCGATGATGGCACTTCCCACAAATGAATCCAGCACAAATCCAGATTTCACAAAACAGCAATGTACTTGTAGACCAAGTGTTGGAATCTCCAAATCCGAACACAAATTGAACACGCTCGTAAGTGTAAACATGTCGAGTTTATAACCTTCCGAAATGAATTGCATAAAAAAATCCAGACCCTTTTCTGCATTGCCACTCTGATGAAAACCAGCAAGTAATATGCTCCACACCACGTCATTTTTCACTTCTAGGCTTGAAAACACTCTGCAAGCATCATTCATATTTCCCCATTTCGCGTAGATATCAACTAGAGCGGCCCCCACAAAACCATCGTATTCTAAACCAGCCCTGATGACCCGGCTGTGAAAGAACTTACCCATCTCAAGATTTAAGATGTCGGCACATAATTTGATAAGAATTGAATATGTGAAACAGCTTGGAAACATTTCAGAGAGCAGCATCTGATGAAACAATTCGATGGCCCCATCAGAATCCAAGTTCCGCACACAACCGTCAATCAATGTATTCCACAAGGCTTCGCACTTTGATGGAATTTCTTCAAAAAATCTACAGGCATCATTCATATCACCGCACTTAACATACAAGTCAAGAACAGAACTACTACAAAATGCATTATATTTGAAACCGTATTTTATTATAAGCCCATGAAGGAGCTTACCGGCCACCAATTCACCCTTAATTCTGCACGCCTTGAGCGCTGATGACAACCCAAAATCATTCGGCCGCAGCCCTGTACGACACATGAGAGAAAACAACTGCATACCGAGATCAGCATACCCATGTTGTACATACGATGATAACATACTCGTCCAAGAAACCAAATTAGGTTCTGACATTTCGTCAAACGAAAGGCGAGCACCAACCAAATCCCCACAATTCGCATACATTCGGAGGATATTGTTCTGTATAAAAACATCTCGATCATACCCATCTTTTATAAAGATTGAGTGAAGCGACTTTCCACGATCTAAGTCTCTAAAATCACCAGAATGCTGCAAAAGCAAGGCGCGATGTTGCAGATGGAAGTCAACACCGTTTTCCCCGGAGATGGTGGAGATATGGGATTTTTGTGGAGATTGGGATATGAAGTTATTGGAATGGATAAGAAGGTCTCTGCAATTGGGTATTAGAGAGAGGATTTTTCTGTGGAATGAGGAAATTGCAGACATTCCGACCTCTCATCTTCGACCAAAATAACCGAATATTTACTTGATTGCCATTTCGAAAACCGAAAGAGAGCGAAGATGAGGGAAGAAGAGCGTACCGTCTTCGGCAACGACTACAGAGAAAAAAGGAACGAGCATGAAGGCGAAATACAACCAGCATCTCCGAGTTGTGAGCCACGCCATCTTTGGAGCTGAGCCGATGAGCTGATTACAGAGCACTTTTGGCTCGGCTTATAAGCCTTCAGATGCAGAGCGAACGGGACTCTCTCTCTCTCTCTCTCTCTCTAGCAGCGAGAGGGAAGAGTAAGAAATGAGAAATGGAAGTACACAGCCGGGCATTTGGAACAGGGTAAGACCCGCATCAGAAGGCAGGGCCCACCATGGGTAAGGAAGTACACAGCCGGGCATTTGGAACAGGGTAAGACCCGCATCAGAAGGCAGGGCCCACCATGGGTAAATAAGATCCAAACCATTCAATAAAGGGACCTGAGCGGAAACCGTTAGACATACATTTTAGGTAATATTACACGTCTGTGGCAACTCATGCTTTACAAGTGGACTGCTTATGGTGATACGTACCTCTTCAACGGTCCCGATCATTCGGCCCAGCTGGCGGACTACTCATTCACTGTAATAGTCCGCCCACACCGACTTTCTTTATTAATAAGAAAAGGAAATAGCTGAGCGTGGGCATCGGGCGAGTCGAGTCGAGGTGCCCCAAGCTTGGCTTGGCTTGTCCATGATGTATTTGAGTTCGAGCTCAAGCTCGAGCTTGGCCTCGAGCTCAACATTGAAGCTTGGTTTGTTTGCCAAAGCTATTGAATCGATTTCGAGTCAAGTTAGTGGTTCGAGTCGAGTCAAGTTTACCTCGAGTTGAGCTCGAGCTTGTTGGGTGAAAGAGTAATGGATTCTGTTCTTGATCCTCCTCCATTAATGAAAAATTCAAAAATCTTAGGAGAATCAAAGCAAAACCCGATAAAAAAAATAAACAAAGCTTCGAATCGGATGAGGAAACCTGTAAGAATCAATCTGTTCTTGATCTTCTTCCACCAGCAAAAATCCAAGTACTAGAAAAGAAACAGAGCAGAACACAAATCAGAAATCCAAGTAAAGAGTTCTAGCCAATCAGATCATTGGATTTCATTGAAGCTCTAACAAATTTGGGAAGAACCCATCTCGAATTTCATGGGTTTCTCGCTAAAGAAGTAGATTTCAAAAGATTGAAAATCATACTATTGTGGAGCTGAAATGAAAACTAGTGGTGGTGGTCGGGACGGGCATGCGGCTGGCAGTGGGCAGAGAAAGAGAATAAAGGGAAAGGGAAGGGGGTGCGTGCGGTCGAGTAGAGACTCTAGGATTTGTTTTTTTATTTTTTTATTTTTAAGTTTAAACTTAAAACTTATATTAATATATATATATATATAATATTTATTAATCGAGTCGAGTCGAGCTTAAGTTCGGGCTTCGAGTCGAGTCGAGTCGAGTTGAAATGCCCCCTGCTCGAACTTGGCTTGAAATCAACTCGAGCTTCAAATAATTAGCTTGGCTCAGCTTGAATCGGCCATTCAAGCCGAGTCAATCCGACCTGACTCGAGCTGAGTTGAGCGAGCTTTTCGAGCTAGCTTGACTCGTGAACAGCCCTAGCTGAGGGGTTATATGATACTCAGGCTTCCTAGGACGCTTGATATGCTAGCACTCAGTAGTTATACACGTGGCATATATTAATTCAAATAAAGCTGATAGATTATGCAAACCACTGTCATCAAGCAACACTGTCGCAATCGAATTGGTTGAATAACCCCCTGTACTCTGATGCGTGTATTCTTGTTCGTTGAAATAGAACCATTGGATTTTTCATTTTTAACCATTTGATGACGGACGGGGATTTCCTGCGAAAGCCATTCACATGAACTTCCTGCGCTGGGAACCCAAGTGGGGCCACTGTAATGTTTGTGAGAAATCTTCCCCGTCCATCCGTTTTGTGAGTACATTTTAGGACATTTTACCAAAAATGAATGTATCCAAAGCTCAAGTGAGCTGTATTAAATGTGGTTAGGGAAATTACTACCGTTGAAACCTTTCTGGGTACAACAATGATGTTTAGATGCTATCCATACCGTCAATAACGTCATTCCTATTGGGATGAACTGAAAACAAAAATATTAGCATGAATTAAAACTTATGTGGCCCATGAATATTTCAACCGTGGACTTTTAATTATCACGTTTTCGGCTCACTTGAGCTTTGGATATAGATCATTTTTGGCAACATGTTTTAAAATGAACTCCCCAAACGGATGGATGGGAAGGATTTCTCACAAACATCACAGTGGGCCCCACCTGGTTCTCAGCGCACGAAGTTCCTGCGAAAGCCTTTCGCAAGAAATCTGCGTCTGATACCATGATTTCGACGCCACGTCTGCAATTGCTAAGTAAATCCCAAGTGCCTGTGTATCATTTATCATGCTCTGCTAGAGTATCTAAGTTGTTTTTTTTCTCCTACTATTGCTAGCATGACTGCGAGTTGACAGAACGGACGTGTCTGCAGCTAGGGGTGTACATAGAGTCGGACCAGTCTGAGGCACAGCTCGAATCGGCTTGAACATTGGCTGACCTCAGCTCGAACTCGGCTTGGTTCAGTTAGCTGCTCGGGCTAGCTTGGGCTGAGTTCGAGCCAAGATCGAGCCGACTTCGCCATTGAGGCATTTCCACAAACACCTGAACTCCAACTTCAAAAAACCACTGTTTTACAAACAGAGGCAATGGTTTTACAAGTGTTTTATCAAACACCTTCTAAATAACATAAAAACCACAAAAAATAATAATAATAAATAAAAATTTGTATTTGTTTAATGTACATGCCTTGCTTGCCACTAGCTAAACTTTCCTTGCCACCAGCCACATCTCGTTGAATCATTTTATCAAACAGTTGGTGAGCAACATCAATGGCCAAGTAAGCGAGTCACCCAATTGGTTCAATCCGATTTCGATTCAAGTTGGATTCGATCTGAGTCGAGTTGAGCTGGGGCCTGCTCGAACTCATTTTCAAGCTCAAAAAACCAGCTCGACTCGACTCAAACTTAGCTTCAAACCAAGTCGAATCGAGCTTTTTCGAATCGAGTCGAGCGAGCTAACCGAGCTAGCTCAGTTCGTGTACACCCCTACCTGCAACTAATGGGGGGCACACGGACGAGGACGTGCATGAGATCCACACCATCCATAAGGTGCGTTGTTAGTCAAGTGCGCGCAGACAATGGTTCACGTTTGCCATCCAATCTATACATTTGATGGCAATCACCCAAGTGACGAGACTTTCAAAAAATCACGATGTCCTATAACTTAACTAGGCCCCGCCGTGTAAATTATAGTTTTTAGGTGTGATTTACATTCTTACGTATGGTGAGGCCTTTAGAGTTTTTTTTTTTCCCCATCTTTTTTCCATGTGATGCTCTTGATCAATGCCAAAGATTCCGTGGTGCAGCTGATAAATGGTGTGGATCTTGTGCACACGATAGTATATGCACACTCATGTGGTGTGGATTGCACCCCGACCTTGTCATCAAAGACTTCTCATGATTGTTATGGTGTTAAGATGGTTGGGTCACCGAACAACTTTCAAACATGCTTTATACTTAGTTCTTATCATGCACAATCAAATCTCAACGTATCAAATTGCTTGTTGTAAAATTTATTCCATGTTTTGCCAACTTTACTCCATTGGTCCTCACACCAATCAAGAGGACTATCGAGGGGTTTTAACGAAAGATCAGTCCAGCCTTTCCTTGCAATGATAGACCAAAAAAATGACAAATGAAAGCGACCATAGTCTATTGAATACAGGCATAATCCTACATAAGGCATGATGTAACTACCCAGACACATTTAACTTTGAAAAATTTATTCAAAATAAGAGAAATTGTCATTTGAAGTATGAATCGTAAATTGGCCATAATTTTATATCCGAGTATTGTTATGGGATGCACAACGTATCGATCTTTATGTAGCAGGTCAACCAGGGTCAATTGACCTATATTGCAAGTCGTGTCCATTCGTTTCGCATGAAAATGAATGCTTCCAGTTAAAAATCAAGATTTTAGATATATATATATATATATATATATATATATATATATATATATATATATTATTTTTAGCAATTCCAACTTTTGTCGTATTTCCTTATTTTTTGGAGTTTTAAATTTCTGTGTTTTATATAGATTAATTGTAATAAATGGTGGGAATCCTTCGGTAAGTTTAATTTATGACTTTCTATTTTTAGATAAACTTATTATTTCTGGTAAATTCTATTTTAGTTTAATTAGAAATTATATTATGATTAAAATTCTCCTATTTGAAAATTTTCAAATTAAGGTTTTATTTATTCTTTATTAGTGGTATAATCAAGAAATCATGCATATCACAGGTAATTCGATAAAAGTATTCAAGTTTTGACTTATTATTTTTTATGAATCTGAAAACTCTCCTGTGAATTCAAAGTTTTAACTATTCGAAAAAGACGATGATCTTTCTCTTTACTTTTTGCACACCCTCCTTATGTCAAGCTTACTAGATTATATCTCAACTCATTACAATATATTTGCTAATAGGTTAACCTTAAAATATGCAGGCATATTATAATGAATCCAAATCATTTATATTGTGGCCCCTCACCTTGATGTGGATAAATATATAAGAAAATGTTTGGCACTTTAAATTAAAAAAATGCATTGGTATTATATAATATATTCACGAGAACTTGAATTTGATCAAAGTAAAATAAAATAATATACATTAAAATATATACTTTGACTAAAAATAAAGTAATTTTGAGCATCATGTAGGCCATGAAAGTGAGTCCTCTAATTTATAATTAAAATAAAACTCTGCATATTGAAAATGATGAAAGTTAACTATTCCAATGCGTGTGTGTGTACACACACACACACCATGTAAATTACATTTTAGAAAAATATACTTGAAAAAATACCAAAGATTTTATAGCTACGATCCTCCAATTTGGAACATTTTCTTTTGGATGACCATTCAGGTTGAGGCCAATCATATCAATGGCATGGATAGAGCTGTACACGAGTAAAGTTAGCTCGGTCAACTCGTTTGACTCGTCTCAGAAAAGCTCAACTTGCTTCAACTCGAAATTAGATTCAAATTGAGTTGAGCTCGTTTTTGGAGCTTGAAAAAAATTTGAGCCGAGTTCAAGTTTGACTTGACTCAACTTGAACCTCAATTCAAATTGACTCGGATCGAATCGGTTGGGTGACTCGGTTATTTTTATATTGACATTGCTAGCCAGGTGTTTGATGAATTGACTCAACGAAGTGTTATTTCAGATGCGTATATTCTCCACAGAATTGGTTAGTGGCGAGGAAGGATATGAAACAAATTACTATTAAAAGAAACCTTACACTATATAACTGCTATCGTATCTTGTTTTTTTATATTGCTCGGTAAGTGTTTGATGAAATACTCATAATGTGTTGCTATTGTTTTGCATTATGTAAGAGATTGAAGATGCATTATATGTGTTTGAGAAAATGTCTCACAAGCTTGAACTTAGCTTGAACTCGGCTCGAGTTGGCCTGAGCTGCTTATCGAACCGAGTCGAGCTAGCGAGTCAAGCTCAAGGGCCGAGCCAAGCTGAGTTCAAGCTGGAGTTAACTGCTGACCGAGTCGTGCCAAGCTCAACTCGGTTCAACTCCTGTACAGCTCTAGCTCTAGGTATTGATTACTCAACTAATGGCCTCACTTGTACCTAAACATATACTAATCTCTTGGCTGGGGACTGTAATAGCCGACAACCAAAGGTAGTTTTTACAAGGTCATTGACCTGACAGCCCATGCCCAAAAAATCTCAATTAGAAAGTCCTAATCATCAAATTTATGGTCTTTTCTTAGTTGCATATGGATTACTCGTGCATTTCTTTTTAACCATGCATAGCCCATCTAATGCTGCGGGCCATCATATCAATGGTAATAAAGAATTTGTATGCCATCAAATATAGACCATTCATGATGTGGGCCACCATACATTTACATGGCAATAATGGTAAAGAAACATTTTGGGCATGGCCCATCCACGATACGGGCCATCATCGGCCAAGCAGGAGCAATGTTGCACCCCAATCAACCCTAGTAGCAGACGAGATGGGTTCAAAATAACGGGGTCGGGTCATGCGAACGGACGCGAATTGCGTTGTACCCCTGCCCTTCTTTAGCCACCAGCGGGCAATTCTGTGGGCAGGACCACTGTGATGTATCTGTTTATCTATGCCGTTCATCTCTTTTCTCAAGTGGACCACACAACAAATGACATTTAATGCAACTTGCATAAATGCTTTGTGCATGTAATGCAACCCAAGCTTATTATTTGGTCTGGTCCACTTGAGAGTCGGATCTGCCTCATTTTTATGCGCATTCCTAAAAATGGTATGAGAGAAGGAATGGACGGCGTGGATAAACAGATACATTACCTTGAGCCCACACATAACTGTCCGTTCGTGGCTAGAGACGGGCGGGAGTAGGACGCAATCCGCGTCTGCAATATATAATGAAGTTGGGTCGCCGAACGGTGTTGCTTTAATGGCAACGATGATGCACCCGAATCAATGTCAACGGTAGACAACGGAGAGAGGGAGCCGAAATCAATGAATTCAGTCGCTGGAATCAATGGAGAGAGAGCTAAGAGGGCATTTGGTGGAGAGAGATGGAGTCGGGATCTGTCTATGCGAATCCCTTTTTTAATAGAAAACTGTTGGAGATGATTTCACCTCCAATCCCAGTTGAAAGCTAAGTTTTCCAAAACACCCAAAATCGAGGATCTAAATTACCTCGAAATCCATTTACCCCCAAGGCATAGCTCCCAAACCCACGAAAAACCTTTCTTTACTCTTAATTACACTTGAACCCAAGGTACCAAATGGCTCATAACTAGCCCCTAAAAAACTCCAATTTTGGCCGGTTGGAAATTGAAATTTGAAATTTGTAAAAGGAGGGTCATTTATGACCCTGAAAATCTTAGATTTCAATTATAGGGTGGTTAAAAATTCAGAAATTTCACCTTTTTTCAATTATAACGGAGACCCGTAGATTACAAAATTCAAGAAAATGGGGTCATCTCTATCTGCCACGACTACCATCTCTTCTTTCTTAAAGTATTTACATTCATTCACATCCATATCCATGTATTTTTTTTACTTGAATTCATGGCATAATGATGGGACACTGCAAAATCAAGCCTAAGCAATCATAATGTGGGTTACATCATTAAAATAAAAATTGAACAATTACCTAAAACAAATATACAGAGTTTCGTTTCAAATGTGAATTCGTGAGCCCACTTTTGTAGGCAACAAAAAGCTTTAAAATGCCTTCTTAATGTTATCTTAAAATAGCTCAATGCAATGACAATAGTATGTTGCACATGTATAGTGTTTATAACATTTGAAAGTATTTAGATCAACACATTCATTATCCTATGAATGTATAACAAAATAATTAGAAGAATTAAATAGTCAAAATCCAAGCTTTGAAATATATTTCATGAAATCCAAGATTTCAAAAATTCCATGCTGCAAATGGAACTAAATATTTTGGATCACAAATTCTTATTACAATTCCATGCTCCTAAATAAGCCATTATATGAGAATATTATAACCCTTGGTCATTTGTCTCTTTTCTTTTGGACATAAATAATCTCCTTACTTCAAAATAATCAAAGGGTTCACATTCAAATAAGAGAAATTTTCCTCTCTTTTTTTTTTCACCTCCTATCTAATGCAACACCCTCCATATTAATGGTTTGGCTCATTAAAGAAAAGCTTAATCTAATGGTTAAAGCTCGAACATATCCTTTGTAATATAATTTTGTCGCTCGTGGCTATATCTGGTGGCTGATCACATGAACACCAATATAGCAGAAGCAAACTGAATCGGGCTACGTATCATAGTAGCTTTAAGATGATGACTTGAATAAACTCATAATCAATGAGTTCTACAAGAGAATAAGGAAAGATTCCACCACTCTAACAACTTGGGCCAAGATCGACCGCTCACGCAATGGCAAACAAAGATTGGCCTACCTTTGTTAATAGATGTGTGAAGGTCATCATACCTTACTAGAGAATAGCCTCACGCAAGAGATATAATTTTTGGAATCTATGACCTTCACATCGGTTCTTAATATAGGTTTTTAATGGTAAAGAAACCTTAACAATTGTGGGATGAAATCTTGCCCATCATTAAGATAAGAATCATTCATGTCAGCTAACATCCTGGATACTATATTTAGAGCATGGTTCATGTAAGCCATCTTTGACTTGCCACGTGTGTGAGTGCTTTGTTGGGCTCCAACATATAGGGTCCATGTCCAACAGTTTTGGATATATCCTAATAAACATTTTGTAGAGGTATTTATTTCTCCCTTATCTTTTGGCATAATTTTTTCTCTATTTTTCATTCTATAAACACAATTTTATATAGGAGTTGTTTGGATGTCTATACCTATAAGTTTTTAAGTTGTGAGTGACTTACAAGTGAATTTCCTCCTCCAGACATCACCTATAAGTGACTTAATTGTAAATCACTTATTACTTACAAAACTTAGGGCATTAAATGACCCCTTAGATTTGTTCAAATACATCTTGGCTTACCCTTAACCTCATAAAGTTTCCTTATAGATTTGCCTATTAGTAGCTTACAAGTGAATTTTCTCGTCCAAACATCACATATAAGTGACTTACTTGTAAATTAATTACTTTCCCTTACCCAACTTACCATCATCCAAACAACTCCTTAGGTTTGCTCAAAATACATTTTGATTTATTACCATGTGAAAATTTATTCAAATTAGGGTTTTCTTCAATTGCCTGGACCGTTTATGTGATGGGGCTTCTTTGGGACATGGGATTCCTTAGAGATTTATTGAATTGAATGTTCCACACCTTGATTACACAGTAGTCATGGTGATCATCCATTTCCAAAGCAAAAGAACTAAATTCTAAGGGGCTGAAATAATCAAATTTAAGAGATTTATTTATTGTTTATCCAGCACACAACTTGTCACTCATCAAATAAACGGTTGGATCACTGGAAGATGATCCAGATTCAAGGGATAAGGCTCCATCGTATCACATTCCAAAACATCCGGCAGCCTTCCAGCAAACCTCTGGGTCATGTGCGTTCAATGTAGAATGTGGGTCTATCTTTTATAAACCTGTATTATCAGGACACGTGTGAGCTAACTAATAAGTGGACCATCCTAATGTTCCTTCAAGAATTTACCCAGTGGGACCTACTGATGAGTGGACAGGGTCACCGACACACGCAACATCGGCACGGTACAACCGAGTTAGCAGACAGTATGTCAAGGAGACATGTGAATCAAGACCGTCCATCTTGTTCGGTCTATCTAGAGTTGTACATGAGTCGAGATGGGCACAACTTGGCTAGGATTGGCCAGCAACCTATCCCAATTTGAGTTCAGCTCACCTCAATTTATTCCATAGCTTGGGTCAACTCGAGCCGGGTTCAAGCTCGAGCAATTTCGAGCCAAGTTCAAGTTCAAGCTCTCGAGTTGAGCATTTTCTTTTTAATTTTATACGGTGGGATTATATATATATATATATATATATATATATATATATATATATATATATATATATATATATATATATATATACATAATTAAGTTATAACTCGAGCTGAATTGAGCTGAGCCGAAGTGAGTCAACTTCAGGCTGAGCTTCAAGTCGAACTCAAGGCAGCTCGCCTCGTCTCAAAATCCTTTCGAGCTCAATAAATCAGCTTAACTGGCTTGAAACTAACTTCGAGTCGAGCTTATTTGAGCTGAACTAAGCAAGTTGACCAAGCTAGCTCGATTCATGTTGGGCTCTAGGTCTATCAATCACGGTCGTCCATTCCTCTTCACCTTATCATTTGTCTAGCTGAATCTGCAAAGGGTGTAATAGTCCCCTAAACATGAGCGGGTCACATCCTTTCTACCAGAAACTAGAGATCACCTAAAATGGTCGTCCATCGACCTACCAAACTCTGGCAAGCAAGTCAGGTGACACATTTTCTGTGGAGTTATAGGATACTCAGGCTGCATGTACATTTGTACTCAAGTTACACACATCTCATATACTAACTCAAAATGTTTAGAAAACAGAGATTAGTCTATGCATACATGAATAAATTTTAAAAAATAATTCACAATTTCAATAAATAGATAAATAAATAAAAATCTACAAACCACAAGTTAAATCGTTTTCCACAAAAAAAAGAAGCATCCATGAAATGAAGGTTGGGTTGTCCAATGAATATGATTTTAGAGTTACTACTCAGCAACAGTTGTTGGCCAATTGCTAGCTTAAACTGGTGGATGCAGAGCTTTTCTACAAGTTAAAGCAGAATTTTGCTACGTCCAACAGCTCTACTCAATTCTTTTGATTAGCTTAGCACTCATGAAACAGTACTGCTTGGTGTTGCTCCGCATGCGCCTGCTTACACCCTTTTAAAAACTAGACATGGAAACTTCAGCGAGCATCCAAAATGAATGAAGTAGTTTTGAAACTGGCCTTAGTCATCGAAATATCTGCCTTCGAGATAGTGTTAGCAAACAGGTTGACCTTTGGAAAAACGACTATAGAATTTGCTTTACAAAACTACTTAATAGTTAGTTTTCTAATGGGACCAACAACAGTAGATTCCATGATTTATAGCCTGTTTAATTAGTGGTGTTTGTTGCATGTATGAGTTTCATGCGCCTTATGCATCGAGCTTGATGCTTTGCCAGAGTATCAAAGTAGTTCTCCTTGCATAGGAAGAGACCAAAGGCAAGCCATGGATTGAGTGGCTACCACATTACAACATGCCATGGACCAAAAATAATGTTGGTCATATCAAGTTTGTATGAGAAAAATGAATAGTAAGGAAAATTCCAACAATCAAGGTTCAACATGTGTGGCTCACATGATGAGTGCGCTACCTTGATTTTGATATATGGCATGTTCTAAAATGCCTTTGGAAACATCTCTTGATCATAAATATCACTCTCAAAACCTCTCAGAGTCAAGGTTGAAAGAAATAAGCCCAAACTGATATATGTGGTTCGATATGAACTAGTCAGGGGTGGCTTAACATTTTAGGGGGCTTTAGGCAAGTCATAAAAATGAGGCTTAGAATTTAATTTTTTGAGAACTTAATTAGCAATAAAGTAGATAGTTGTAGTCCTAGGTTTTATGAGAAGAATTTATTGAAAATGATGTTATTATTTTAAAAAGAGATGATAGAGTTAGACTGTTATTATTGATGGTGCTAGTTTTTAGGATTTGTTTTTAATTTTCAATTTCAAATTTGTAAACTAATTTTTAAATGTTTCCATTTTGTAGACCTTTCAATAAGTTTTATTTCAAAAATTTTAGGCTTTTTCTCTTCTTCTTAATTTTAATTTTGCTATAATATAGGGCCTTCATAATTAGAGCCTTAGGCGATTGCCTCACCTGCCTACCCCTTTGAGCCGCCCCTGGAACTAGTTTTGCCCCGGGCCTTCCAAATTCCCAAACAGCCCACCTGAATGCTCAAGGTGTGGTGACTTCACCCAGGACCTGACCGTGTCGACTTGGATGACTGGACTGTAATTCTTAGAGGATAGTTTGCATGGGGACCACCCATGATATTTATAGGAAATCCATCCGTCCATTGGGCGACCACCCATGATGTTTATAGGAAATCCATTCCGTCCATTCTGTCCATTGCGTGCAACCCTTAATGTTTGTTTCTTAGTCCAAAAACAAAGCTAAGTGGATCACAATGGAGGCGGGGCCCACCATAGAAAAAAAATGATTATGTTGTTTTTGGGCCCACTCCACCCATTCACTCCATGAACCTTACCGAGATGAAGATCATCATGATCAGCATCTGTCCTACCAACACGAAGAAGATACGAACAAAAAATCAATATGATCCAGGACCAAGGTGGGCCACACCACTTGAATTTAGAAGACTTGAGCTGATATTTACATTAATTTGGTGTTGATAACATAAGTTTTTGATCGACCTATTTTTTGCGATGCATTGTCTTCATAGTGGGCCACGCTTGATGCATGGCTTGGATGCCAGATACGCGTCAAAATAGAGGAGCAAACACCTCGACATGATGGCATGTACACTGCAAAATACTCACTCCGACTTGAGTGTCACTTGATTTTCGAGCTGAGCGTGAGATTGGGTATTTGGGTATGCAGGCACTCGTGCATTAAACGATAAATAAATAGTAGAAAAAAATAAAGAAAGATTGTGGAATCCGCTGTCGCTGAGTCACAATCTCAAATCCGATGGGTTGAGCAACTCTAGCTTTTCTTTTATTTCTTTTTACTGAGATAGTACCATTGGACCACCGGGTGACTCAATCTTTTGCATGTGTTCGTCATTCGGAGCGGATTCGGTCAGGCTAGGTAACACGACGCGGATTTCTTGTTAAAGCCTTTGGTAGGAAGTTACTGCGCTCGGAATCTAGGTGGGGCCTACCTTGATGTTGGTGGGAAATCCACCCCGTTCATCCGTTTTGTGAGCTTATTTTAATATATAATGTCAAAAATAAGTTAGATCCAAGAACCAATTGGGCCACACCAGAGGGAAAATTGGAGAAAAAAATGTCTACCATTGAAACCTTCTTGGGATACACCGTAGATGTTTATATGCCATCCAAACCGTTTATAAGGTCATTCCCACTGGGATTAGACTGATTAGTTGAAAACAAAAAAATCTTAGCCTGATAAAAAACTCCTGTAGCCATGCAAATATTTCAACGGTGTCCCGCTGTTTCCCCTCGTGTGGCACACTTGGGTTCTGGATCAAGCACATTTTTGGTTTCATATCCTAAAATGAGCTCCTAAAACGGATGGACGATATGGATTTCTTACAAACATCAAGCTGGGCCCACCTAGATTCCCAAGAACTTCCAACGAAAGCCTATTGATGAGCGTCCAGGTAACCGATGTGCTGTATATACATACCGTGCCATCCATCAATTTTTCCAGCGCAGGACCACACCTTCCGTCAGTGATTGACCCTGGGCCACCTTAATGTATGTGTTGTATATCTATGGTGTATATTGATTTTTTAAAGTGTGATAAAAGAAAATTGAAGATCCAAATCTAAAATCTAAAGCGGACAACACCTTGAGAAACACTAGTGATCAAAGGCCTACCATGAAAAACTTAGTAGAGCCCGCCAAGGATAGGAATGGCATTGGAACCCACCTGTAGCCAGTCCTGGTGGTTGCTTTTACCTCCGTTCATTATTTTGTCGGGTCATTTTAAGACATGAGGCCAAAAATAAAGTTGATCTAAATCTCACGTGGACCGCACCACAGGAAATGGTGATTAGACGCCCACCATTAAAAAAAAACTTCATAGGCTAACTATAATGTTCATTAGCTATCAAACCTGTTGATTAGGACTTGAAAGGAAAAAACACAAATATCAGCTCGATCGAAAACTTTTGTGCTTCAAGAAGTTTTTAACGGTGTGCTTTGAATCACCACTGTTTCCTAAGGTGTGGTCCACCGTAGATTTGGATCTCCCTCAATTTTTAGTTTATGCCCTGAAATGAGCTGGCAAAATGATGGACGGCGTGGATAAAACACATACGTCATGTGAGGCCCACATAGCACCGACAGTAGCGACGTCGCCACTGGCAGTCCACAACTTGAACGGCTCCGATCATCAGACACTCAACACGCGGCCCCAGTGCGCGACGCCCCCGCCCAATGAATACTGAGTCGCGACAGGGGCGAAACGAATTCAGTAGGAACGACCCGCCCTGCCCGAAGTAAATAGAGGAAAGAGAGTGCCTCGAAGAAGAATCGGAAGAAGAAATGGCTTCGTCTGCCGTCAGAGAAGTACAGCACGATCTTGAAAACCAGGCCAATGCTCTCAGCAAGCTCCAAAAAGGTAATTCCAACCCCTCTCTCTCTCTCTCTCTCTAATACCCTAACCCTACCTTTCCACCCATTCTTCCTGCTCTCTTTCCCACCATTCTTAATCCTATTTTTCTTCCTTAAATATCCCTACCTGCAGATATTGCGAAGAATCATCAAGTAAGAAAGCAGTACACGATTCAGCTTGGCGAGAACGAACTGGTCCTCAAGGTAATTTCACATTATTCCCTGCCCATTTTCCCCCTTTCCATGTATAATTTCCGACGAATTCATATATTCGTTTGATTAGTAGGAATTGGATCTGTTGAATGAGGATGCGAACGTGTACAAATTAATCGGTCCGGTGCTGGTGAAGCAAGACCTGGCTGAAGCCAATGCTAATGTCCGCAAGAGGATCGAATACATCTCTGCTGAATTGTATGTTTCCTATTCCGTTCTCTTTTCGCTTCTCAATTTTCGCCCCTTCTCGCTTTTTTTTTGGGGGATGAATTCGTATGGTTATTTCTTTAATCCAAAAGAAAAAAAAAAAGAAAAAAGAAAAAAAAGAACATGAATAAAAGAAAAGGAAAATTATTCTTCTTTCATGACATCTATAGAGGCAGGTTCCTCTATTATAGAATAAGCTCATCATTGTACTAGTTATTCACCTGCATGCAAAAGTTAGTCACGTGCTTATTCATTCACCTGCTGAGAAGCTCCCTCTCGCCATCTTTCTATTCTAGAATATCTTTTACGTCTTTCCTATTAGGTTGCGCCTTTATTTCCAGCAAGTATGAGAAGAGGGGATTTTGTTGGGTTTTCTTTGGTTATGGTTTATTTGTGTTGTCTTTGGTTTACTTCTCTTTTTTCTTAAGGAATGAACAAGTGAATTAGGAGGTACGATTTCCCTCAAAGAAATCGAATCAGGCCATTCGATACGTGCAGGAATGTAACAATTTGGTACCAGAGCAAGGATCAACACAGTTTATGCAGGCCACAGCTTAAGTAGGAATGGGGGAATTGATAAAACTTTCAGAGCAGATCCATCAACACTATCAAGCTCTGGTGCAAAGCTTCTAACACCTTAGGGAGGTGAACGAGCACAACAACAGTTAATGGCTGTCTTGAATTGTATTAAGTCTGAAGGTGCAAAGTAGATAATGAGGCATCTGACATGCAAAATGAAGTCATTATCAATATGAATAAACAACTCCCAACAAAAAAGAAGGAAGAAGTTGAACAAGTGTTGTGAATGAACACTGCTAACACTCGATGGGGCCGATACAGGCAACACTTGGTGAAATGAAAGAACAAACCCTATTCTGAATGAACATGGATCACGGGCAACAACTTGAAAAGATTGGATCTGGACCTCTACTACTTGAATGAAGCATCTAAGTCGTCGGAATCAAGTTCTTTCCAACTCGGGGGGAATTGATGCAGGCCCATGGCCCATCTAGGCCCACTGTAGGTAGGGGTGTACGTCGAGTTGAACCGAGTCGAGTTGGCCTCAGCTCGACTCGGCTCGGCCACTAGTTGACCTCAGCTCAAACTCGGCTCAGCTTGGTCCTCGTGCCTGACCGGCCAGCTTGGCTCGGTTCGGTCAGCAGCTCAGGCCAGTTCGAGCTAAGATTGAACCGAGTTCGCCTCAAAATCCCACTGTATGTAAAACAGCAGCAAAGGTTTTTCAGGTATTTTATCAAACACCTTCTAAGCAACATAAAAATCAAGAAAAAAGGGGTATTTGTTTCATATACATACCTTCCTTGCCACCAGCCACACTTCGTTGAGTCATTTCATCAAACACTTGGTGAGCAACATCAATATCAAAGTAACCGAGGCACAGAACTGGTTCAATCCGAGTTTGATTCGAGCTGGGTTCGATCCGAGTCGAGTCGAGCTGGGGCCAGCTCAAACTCATTTTCGAGCTAAAAAAATCAGCTCAACTCGGCTTGAACTTAGCTTCGAATCGAGTTGAATCGAGCTTTTTTGAGTTGAGTCAAGCGAGCTAACCGAGCTAGCTCGGTTCATGTACACCTCTAACTGTAGGACCCACCAATAATGTACACCCATAGCCCACCGTAGACCAAACATGTGCTGATTTTTGGGTTGATTATTTCTAGTTTTGGAGATTATATTTTACTATTTTTGGAAGATATGAGAGGCTAATTTTAAATTGTGATGAGAATGTAATTGATATGATTGAAGATATGGGGTAGATTTAGAGATTTACTTGCTTACCATGTTTTCTTTTCATTGAACTTTTGTCATATGGAGAAAGATTAGATTAGTTTGTAATAAATTGTTATTGATTCTTTTAATTGTAGAGATTTCAATTAAAGATTCCTTTAGCATCTATAAAAGGGGTTAGTGGTGTAGGAGTAGGTGGATTCGAATATTTTCTAAATTTTCTTTAAGTTTTGTAAGAGAAAAGGTTGATATCAATAAAAGTTTCCTCTCTCTCTCTCTCTCTCTCTCTCTCTCTCTCTCTCTCTCTCTCTCTCTCTCTCTCTACTCCATTTTTCTTGTGAGTATTTTTATTTTTTTTTTTGTTTTAATTTCTTTACAATTTGGGTATCTAAATCTCATTGACTCGATTACCGAGTTGCACCATGCTTGTATGCCACCGACCCTTGCATTAAGTGAGCCCAATCATGACAATGGGATGCCCCAAAAGGCAAGCCTATCCAATCATATGTGGCCACACCATAGAAACCAATGGACAACCTCCAAAAAGCCATGAAATTCACATGGTGGCCCACATAATGGTTGGATCAATTTGATTTTTAGGGTGTCCAACTTTCATGGTGGGGTGACCCTGCTATACAGAACCTATAGGATGGATGACATAGTGATGCAGGACACATGATTTAATGCTAGCATGCAACGTGGAGATTATGAAAGAGTATATAAAGTAATTCAATTAACAAAAGATGCTAATCCACCGAGTAATTGAGAGTAAATAATAGGAAAAAAATCTGATTTAACTTAAATCACATGCTTGCATGCTAAAAAATCACATAAATCAATTAAAACTAGTCCTGATGGAAAGATAGAACTTCCAATTTAGCATAAGCACGTTCCATACTCAAGGGACAAATTTGTAGGTATTATGATTAGAGTTAGGAATGAGAAAATCTGAACTTTGAAAAATTAGAGTCATGATAATTGGAGATTTTGGAATTAAGGTTTTTAGAAATTGAGGAAAATAAGAAAACGGGGATCTAGGGTTTATGGTAGGATTATGGATGGGGAATCAAGGGGTTTTGATGGGGAAAGTAAAGGGAAATCAAAGGATTGAGCGGTTGTCCATATAGTCACCCTTGGGGCTCGCACATGTGGGTCGTTAGCTAGGGTTTTTGGGTCCTCAATAGTTTATTTTGGTTGGGGTTGAAGTTGGATGATGAAAAGTTGAAGAAAAAGATGATTCGGATGGTTTTTGATAGATAGGGTAGAAGAGAGATGAAGTTTTTGGGAAAATATCTCTTTTGGATAGAAAGGAATAGAGAAGGAAGATGATATAGGATAGAGTCCAGAGTGGAATCTCAGTTTGAAAAATGTGATTTCATCTACTTAGTTGTTTATAACTATTTTAGGTCTTTTTAATTTAATTGAAAATGTTCTTAACTTAAAAACCAAGCCAACATCCTTAAAAAAAAAAAAAAAAAACCAAGCCGAGTCGCAAATGGTCATGACAAGGCTGTGATGATGTTGATGATGCCTGAGTGGAGTTTCGTGGAGACTCAAATGATTCTTAGAGTTGACCCCCAATCCAGCTGGAGATTTGAGTTGAGTTTCTGGCTTTTGAACTACAATTGAAATTTTGAACCTAGTCCCTTAATATGAACATCAAGGGAGGTAGTTACAATTTCGTCATTACCACTTTATTAAGGTAATAGTTGCAATTCCTTACCTTAATTTATCCAAATGTAGTCCTAGTGTTCATCACGTTAGTGCAGAAGACTTCCAATTGGTGGAAAGCAATCATGTCTTTATATGTATGCATCCAAAAAATCATGTATCATATCAATGAGGTTCATGTTGGAAACTTGGTGGTATGGCTTTTTATGTAAAAAACGGAACAATGATGGCCAGATATCATAGGTTCATGTATCATATCAAACAATGCCCATTAATTGTCACATTGTTCAAATGTTGATTCATAATACCTAACAATTTGTTTCTGCCCCATAGGAAGCGTCTTGATGGAACTCTTCAGGACTTGGAAGAGAAACAAAACAGCAAAAAAGAATCGGTTTGTATTATCTGCCTGCCATCTCTTATATCTTCATAAAGATTATATGTTAATAACTTAATGCTTTCATATTTTGCTTTAAGTGATGTTATAGAATGGTAGATAGAATCTACCTGAGTCAATGCATGAATGTTGTTTTGGTTTCTAATATCTATATCTTTGGCTCAATTGACCTAGCACCTTTCAAGATTATTTTCTCCATCTAACCTATCAGGTTACAATCGATTGATTGGTGTTCAATTCACCCTTTTGTGATTTCATTCTATTTCTTAAGACCTGATTCAGGAGCTGCTATTTTGTTTCATGACTCAATATATAGAAATTTGTCCAAAAAGAAGGGGCAAAGCCCAAAATTGCATGACTGGAAAATAAGGAGATCACAGGGCTAAATGGGAACACTATCTACAAGAAATTTATTGTTGGTTGTTCTGTTGAATTCATTCATTTATTGTTCTTTCCCATTTTGTAGCATCCATCACTTCTAGGGTCTTTAGCTGTGTTAACTTGGTGGCCTCTTATTTGGATTTTTTGTTTTTTTGTTTTTTTTTGGTTAATCTTCCTTTAGTGTTGCTGCTGAGGTTAAAGTATTTCAGGATACATATGATGTGCATGACCTTTGGAGAAAAAGATGTATGCACCACAAAATGTGATATGATCGAGCTTCTTCTTAATATTGACATTCATATCATACAGTGGAATTGTTTGGTTTATAATGAAATAATCCACACCATAGTACTTCTAATTCATTCGTTGTGTATTTTGTGTACACGTGCAAGAATGTAGGTCATTGTACAAAAAGGGTGTAGTGCATTTTTGTAGCAGTACATGGAGGTTCTTTGTAGAGTTCTGGGCTTTGCTAATTGAAGTTGAGCTCTATTGGGTAGATGCCATTGGAGGATTTGGTGATGCTCTGGGAGGGAGGGAGACATTTGTTTTACAAGCAGCAAGATCTCTAGGATTTCATTCTTGTGCAGGATCGTTTAGTCGTATGAGTTTTGTGGTTTGTTGGAGAGTATGCTATGGAGAATTGAGGTACAATAATTTAGCTAAAGAGTTCTGTAACATACTTTGTGATGATGTATGGCATTTGGAACAAATGGTATCTGCATGCATTCAAACATAGGTGTCTGGAGTTCTGCAGACTTGTAGGTGGTTAGGGGAACTCAAGGTTGTCTCCTTGTGTCAGGGATTTGTACCTGTTTCAGTAACAGTTCCTTTCAGTAGACTTTACTGCTGCTCATCAAAATGAAAAAAAAAAATGGGGGCACCAATGAGGAAGTTGCAGAGCAGGGGTTGTTCTTTCCTGCTTCAGGAGGGTTTCTTTGTTTTGGAAGGTAAACTGCATGTAAAATCTAAAACCCCAACATTGAAGTGAAGACAGCCTACCATTTGCTTGAATCAGAGACCTCATTGTTGAAGTGAAGACGGCCCACCATTGAGCCATGGCTCGAACTCCCCTTACCCATGATCTTAGATTTACCCAATTCCTATCTGCTGGGTTTCCCATTCAGTGGCGCAGTGCCGCTTTCTTTTGTGGATTAGTATGTCAGGGACGTACTGGTGATGGAAGACATGCTTGGAGTAAATCTTCACATATTGTTAGGGGTTTGGTCAATGGGCTTCTCACAGAAGGCCGATTGGATTGCTTTATTTTAGTATATAGGAAGCTATTTTGCCATAAGTTGGAGTTAATGTGCTCTGTCGGTGATCTCTTTGTAATCTGCCATGGGTTCTCTGCATGGTAATGCGAGGGACTAAGAGCAGGATGATGTAACAATTGTTGTGATGGTTTGCAGCATTTGTGGAGAAGGCGACTGATGGGTGTTCAGAGATATGGGCTTGTTGGAAAGGGCAATTATTTTCTTTCTAACTGTGATCATCATTAAGATTCCTCTCCTCTGTTAACATCTATGTTAGTTATAGCAGTTGCTGTGGGGAGATATCTTATCTGCGTATGGTGGTTTTCAGTAGGATGGAATCTTCACCATGTTGCATTGGATGATGTACATCATTCCAGAGAGCATGAAGTTCAGTAAGTTTGAGGTGGTTTTATTCCGTAGATATTAGAGCTGCAACTTGGGCTCAGGTTGATTGAACCAAACGGAGTTCGGGTCAGTGTGGTCAAGGTCCTCTGTCTGTTGGATTAGGGTTGGAAAATGCCAACCCGATTTAAAATTGGGTTGGGTTCGGGTTGAGCTAATTCGGGTCAGTTTAGGTCAGGTTGGGAATAATCACATGTATTTGAACCGGGATGGGTTGGTCAGAATGGGTTGGGCTAGGTCATGAATATAAGAATTTGGGTGGGTTGGGGCACCTCGGATTGGAATTCAGGTTGGTTTGGGTCCTCTTGAGGTTGGGTTGACCCTCAACCTGACCCAACCCGCCCAAGTTGCACCCGTAGATAAGAGGAATTGGCGAGCTTTGCATAATGGGGACATCCCATCCTGCCACCATCCTGGGTAAAGAGGAGGGTTGATCTCCAGTTCAGCGGATATTGTTTCGTATCAAACTTTTGCCTTGTAAATAGTTAGAAATACTGTTTCAGATATTAATCGCTGGTGAAGTGGAGTTCACATCAATTACTATTCTTGGGTATGATGATTTATCCACAGTCACTGTAGTATTTCAACTTGGAGGATGGAGGGTGTTGGGTTCTCTCATCTTTGGGCCCACCATCAATATTTATCGTCCCCTTCGCCAAAAGTCTTAAGGGACGGGCCATGGCATGTTGATCAGATAAATGGGTGGAGTGGGGGGGAGACTTTTGCTCAGCATTCTCATCTTTTACTTTGAGACAACTTAAATTGATGGTAGGTGTGTCCCATTTATGGAAAGATAATCAAATTGCAAAAATTTCAAAGACCTTGTATATGTGAACTGATGAAGCTAAAACATGAACTCTTTTGACCTTCTGTTAGCACTACACTTCACCTGTGTAGGCTATGCCAGATGATAGATTTAGTCACAAGGTAGTACAGGAATAATAATAATAAAGAAAAAGTGGAACTCAACACTCCATTTCCTTTTTAGTGCGGCAATTTGGGAGAAGCAGTAGGCAACCACTATGAATGGAAGGAAATTCATGCTTTTCAAAATTTTCATTTCTCATTTCATATAGAACTCAAAAAAATAAAATAAAATGCAGTTGTTTCATTTCACCCAAAACTTGGATTGACTGAAGGTATTGCTATTTTGCAGATATTAAAATTACAACGGAAGATGCAAGCTCTCCAGGCTGGGAAGTCAAAGTCCTAGTCTCCCTTTGTGGGCATTCATGGGCTGGCTCATGGCCGCTTTTTTTTTTTTTTAATTATTTTCTTTTTCTTTTATTTTCTTTTTTTCGTTTTTTGGCCATTTCTTCAAGGTCCTCTCTCTACTATTTATACATGAAGCTTGTAGTAAAGTAACTAAGCACCCGACCCAACCGGCTTCCAGTCTATTCAGGATGTGAAAGGGTTTCAATTACAATGCTTCCATGCCTGTTCTTTTTCTTCTCTTTTGTCGCTAAACCAAGGATGGTGCCGCACAAGTCCATCTTAGCCATGCGACCATCAGTTTGTGGTTTGCAGCCTATAAGTGAACAGTTAGAAGAGATACAGCAATGGTCTATGGTCTATGTTTGATGAAAAAATTTCCCAAGATTTGTAATGCTACAAGGGTCAACCAATTTGGGAGAGTTTTGGAGAATGGTGCATCCACAGTGGGATGCATTTGAGCAATGGTCTGGATTGCCGAACCATGAGCTCCGCTTGTCAGAAATGAAAAGCCATGCATACTGTTCAAAACTGCAAGAAGTCCTATGGCTCATCTTTGTAGGTATTTCGAGGGTCATAAAATTGATTAAGGTCCTGCAAAAGAGGGTTTCCCACAATTTTGTCAATCAGGCTTGCTAAGAATTAATTCCATTTGGTTTTCAGTGAGTGGGCTTTTAGCGCTTATTTTGGCAGAGTGGGAGATCAGATAATGGTTTGTGAAAGTGCATCCAAACATATGAACCAACTGTGGTTTTGCTTAAAATGGTGTTTTGGCATCAAACGACCCTTTTCAGGGTGCATCTAAATGTGCCCTTTTAACTAATATGACCAAAGGAAATGCTTGGTACGGCCAAACTGCAAGCATCATTCATAGTTCCCCATTCCGCGTAGATATCAACTAGAGCGGCCCCCACAAAACCATCGTTTTCTAAACCGGCCTTGATGACCCGGCTGTGAAAGAACCTACCCATATCGAGATTTAAGATGTCGGCACATAATTTGATAAGAATTGAATATGCGAAACAGATTGGAAACATTTCAGAGAGCAGCATCTGATGAAACAATTCGATGGCCCCATCAGAATCCAAGTTCTGCACACAACTGTCAAACAACGTATTCCACAAGGCTTCACACTTTGATGAATTTCTTCAAAAAATCTACGGGCATCATTCATATCACCGCACTTAACATGCAAGTCAAGAACAAAACTATTACAAAACGCATTATATTTGAAACCGCATTTGATTATAAGCCCATGAAGGAGCTTACCCGCTACCAATTCACCCTTAATTCTGCACGCCTTGAGCGCTGATGACAACCCAAAATCATTCGGCCGCAGCCCTGTACGACACATGAAAGAAAACAACTGCATATTGAGATCGGAATACCCATGTTGTACATACGATGATAACATACTCGTCCAAGAAACCAAATTAGGTTCTGACATTTCGTCAAACAAAAGGCGAGCACCAACCAAATCCCCACAATTCACATACATTCGGAGGATATTGTTCTGTATAAAAACATCTCGATCGTACCCATCTTTTATAAAGATTGAGTGAAGCGACTTTCCACGATCTAAGTCTCTAAAATCACCATAATGCTGCAAAAGCAAGGCGCGATGTTGCAGATGGAAGTCAACACCATTTTCCCTGGAGATGGTGGTGATACGGGCTTTTTGTGAGGATTGGGATATGGAGTTATTGGAATGGATAAGAAGGTCTCCGCAATTGGGTATTAGAGAGGATTTTTCTGTGGAATGAGAAAATTGTAGATTGATTTACTGAGATCATAGAAAAGGTTGGAGTACTTTCATAGGCGTGGAATTTTTGGAGGCAACGGATATTTGAATATTTAACCGTTGGAGCTGGGAGGGAAAACTATGCTTGAAGAGTCATACTCATTCACAAAATTCTAAAATGTATATTGTTAAACATGCAATTGAAACCGTCCAAATGGTGGGCCCCGCTTTAGATGGGTAATACACCCATGGCCGCGCTAGACTGATTTTCTAATGGTTGATTCGTGGACATCAAATTGACGGTCGAAAATGAAATATTCAGCCGCCCATATCCTACAAAGAAAAAAGAAACAGAGAAAAGGGTTAAGGACAAAACGCTACATTATTTTTATTACAGTACAAACCTTGCTTTTCAAAATGTGGGGGTCCACATTTTGAAATAGCTGAGACAGGGATGCCCACCGTTAAAATCATCAAATCGTGTGTGGGGTTTACCTTGGTGTATATACACCATCCAATTTATTCATTTGATGTGCCCCACAGTGAAGGGGCTCTTGAAAAATTACAACATTCGATACTCACTTTGGCTGCACCATGTGATGGTAGAAGTTTTAGCCATGATTTCACACCATTACTTGTAGTGTGGGCCACTTAGGTCCTGGACTAGCTCAGTTTTTACTTTTTACGATTCAGGGTGCAAATGCGACAGAGGATTGATGGATCTAATGCATGTTCATTCCATGTAGGAAGGGGCACAATGATAATTTTTTAGATAATTACCACTGTAGACCCTACCTTTTATCCAGCGTCTTTTATGAAGAATCTAAAACTTACCTTCCAAACTTAGACCTTGCACATAAGGATAGAGCATTTGAGGACGAAAATACACCTACTTTTTCGTTTCTGTAGACCTATAGCGACGGCCATAGATAGCGTAAGCAGGGGTATTTTCGTCCTCAAATGCTCTGTCCGTTCGTGCAAGGTCTAAGTTGGGAAGGTAAGTTTGTATCTTCATAAAAGACAGCTGGATAAAATGTCGGGTCTACATTGGTAATTTTCTCTTTTTTTCCTAAGAAAACGAATATGGGAGTTTGACCATGCACGCGACCGCTACTGGTTCATAACAGGGTTATACTGTGGGCCACCACATGTTTCTGTTATATCCTCTCCATCCATCCTTTCGTCAGCTCATTTTAAGAAATGATCCCAAATATAAATCCAAAAACGTAAGTGGGCCACATGAGTGAGGACTGAAATCCCACCATTGAAACCTTACTAGGGTCAAAGAAGTTTCGGATCAGGTTTATATTTGTGTTTAGCCTTCATCACGTGGGAATCACCTTATGAATGGGCTGGATGGCATCTAAACATCACAGTCAGCCCGAGGAAGATTTTAATGCTGGTGTCTCTATCCCCACTGTTTCCTGTGATACAGCCCACTTGAGTAATGGATCTCTATTGTCTTTGGGATCATCTTCTAAAATGAACTGACGAATCAGATGGACGGAGTGGATATAACAGATACATCATGGTAGGGCCCACAGAGCTTTCGGTCACAAGGAGCCGTGTTACCTGGGGTACAGGAAAGTCGCGTCCCATGGACAGTGCCACTTTAAACAGGACGTGAATTGGACCATCTGTAGTTATTAGTGCATTCTTCTTCTTCTTTCTAATTCAGACCATTGACTTCTTTCTGTATTAACCCGTCCCTTTGATGTCCAACAATCAGAAAGTAACAATTATCCTTTCACTGTGATTTTCTTGTTATGGGCCTTTCGAAAGTCAGAATCCTGATTAGGATCGATGCAAATATTGCCACGTGTACGGTAGAAATGTACATATATATGAATAGTTATAACTCATCGTTGATGGGGTAGGACCATAGAGGTGGCAATGGCCGGGCAGACAGACCCTATGGGCCGCCAAACTTCACCATGGGCCTGGCACAAGCTTGAAATCTAGCCCCTGTATTATGGCTGGGTCGGGCTCAGGCTAATGATGAATGGCCCAGCCTTGTCCAATCTCCATATGGGCAAATTAAATAAAATATAATGGATGGTTTAAAGACACCTGTGAGAAGTTCCTATACATGATAGGTCTGTGGTTTAAAGGGACTCATCAGTCATGTTTCAATGTTCTAAGTGGTTTATTCGAATGCTCTTAGATTGGATTATTTCAAACCTTTGATTATCTAACCATTTTTCTAAAAGGCCTGATTGGCCCAACCCAATAGGGAAGACTAAGATCAGAGCGAGGGCCTTTTTAGCCCCTGTTAGGGCGAAGGCTGGGCTAGAGACCCGGGCTTATGGTGCTAGGGCTTATAGGACTAGGACAGGGCTAGGGCCAATCCGAGCCCGCCACTAGCCTGGGCCAATGCCACCCCTAGATGAGAATCTGACCAATATAACATTTTGAATAGTCCTCCACCATCAGGCCCATCTCAATCATTAAAAAAAAATTGGGCCATGGCCCATCTGATCCGGTATACACATTCAATCACGGTGTGTGGAATTTGACCCGTGAAAAAAGGTTTAATACGACTAGTGGCATGAAATTTTATCATACAGCTAGTTGCTTTGAACGGTTGGAATTAGTTCAATCCCCGGCACGGATTGTCCATTCATTACATATTGCTATAGGTAGGCCACAGAGCAAAAATCCCCCGAATCAGTTCACCCTCAATCTTGGAATATTGATTATTTTTGTTATAACCGTTCATCTTGATGACTGGACTTTTTTTTTTTTTTTTTCACTGCTTGATTTTGATGTCCATTCTTATTAATTAGATGGTCAGGATTGTTAGTTCGTGGGATTCTTTCATGCCTGCCAAAAGTCAGCAGAATGAACGGACAGTCCAGATCGATCACGTGTGTCCAAAGCAACTAGCTGTATCATAAGCATTAGATTCAACCACCTTCATGATTGTACTAGGAGATGTGATCACCTACGGACACCTCAGCTTGTGGTGCCATTCCATGGTTGTATACACACGCAACGTCAAGGCCGTTCATTAGGTGGGCCCCACCATTTATAAAGGACTTTTCTTACTCTCGGCACCCTTCAAAAGATCTGAACCTTTTTCTGCCTTTTTGTATCGTTCTAAGGTATCTGAGGGAGGACTCATTGAATCCACCAATAACAAATCTGGACCACAAGATTCTTATTGGTGTGGGCCTTTTCTAATGTATGGTCAGTCAGATATTTTTCACCTTTAAAAGAAAAAAGAAAAAAAATAAAAATAAAAATTTATAAGAATTTCACAAATCTAGAGTTAAAATTTATATGCTATCAACTTACATGCAACGGTAACTTACATACAACGGCTAATAGTACATCTCTTAGGGTGCCTATAAACACGTGGCAACAACTTAACCGTATATCTTGAAGGGGTGGTGACTATTGCCACAAGGGACTATATTCATGCTCAATGGAGATGTCTCCATAATCAAAGGGAGAGTAATCTCTTACATCTCCAAATTCAACCATTCCAACTTCATCCGTACACGTGTCCAAGTACCAGTGGTCCATGCCATCACAGTGTGGGCCAGACACCATGCCCATGTCCACCCAATCAAACGGGTCGTCGATGCGACACATGGCCATCGAGCAATCCACAACGTTTTCCAATCCAGTGCTGTCCAATCCATAATCCATGCAATCATCATACTTCAATTGCACTGGGCCAGTACCACTGCCGTCGATCACGTTGGCATCAATCTCAGCTTCTAGAGATCGCATCACGCATCCCAGCCGGTCATCCTCGGTCTCTTCGGCCTGAGATTCTTCCAGTAAGGCCATGAGAAGAGCACCATCGATCTCAGGAGTATTGTGAGCCACGACAGACTCCCAGCCTTCAGATGACACAGAAGCCATGCTGTGCAAAAAAAGAAAAACAAACTCCAAACTACCAAAAGAGCTGATAGAGGTACAGAGAGAGGAAGGGAAGAGAAGGTGTTGAACTTGCACCCTATCTTTCTATGCTGGAAGGCTATATGTAGGCATTTCGAGACCCTACATCACAAGAATAACTTCAACGGCCCACTATAGTCATGTGCACCTAATTCTCTCAAAAGGCAAACAAACAAGTGGGGCCCACTTGAGATTAGATCGCTTAGAACAGTGGGGAAACGTCCTACGGCTAAAATGGCTTTACAGGTAAGCAAGAGCCGGTGCGGGTGCGCATGTGACTCAAAACAGCGACAAGGAAACAAAAAAATACGTAGAGCAGTGAGATAGCAATGCCTTTTGGCAACTTGCACTGAAAAAAAAATAGAATTATAGGGTCCTGACACGTCCCATCCTATCCCGTACAAGTGGGCCCGTTGTACGGCAATCCATACCATTGATCTGACGGGGTCGTAGTGGATGAGAAACCCATCTTAACCATCAAAATCATTTACGCTTATTTTTCGACCATCAAACCAATTGTTTCTCAACCATCCATTTTTAGGCCACTTATGTAAGGGTGAACATCATCCTTTCTGGAAGACGTGTACGGCACAGCAGATCCATAGTGGGCCACATCAGATCAACAGACTGGATCGCTGAACGGCAGGCCCTACATTCATCTAACATGGCACATCAGGATATTATTCAGATTGGGTTGAATGAGAGCCGGAGAATGCAAGTGGTGCATGGAGTTGGAAGAGTCGGCAAGGAGCACGCACTAGACAAGGAAAGGAAAGTGATTGGATTTGAATAAGGAAGGGTGTTGCCCATATTCTGACCACTCAACCCCCACGCTTAGGTGCACATGGTGCCACCACAACGTGCTGGTGGGTTTAGATCTCCCAATCCCTTATCTATAATGGGTGGTGATTCTGCACCATGTGATGTGCCTCTTGTTGGCCCACACCTGTCATTTTTTTTTACCAAATTAACATCTACTTTCATTATTAAATTTTTTATTGAGTGAAGTAGTGTTCGTGGATTCTAGGGATCAGTTCATATACACCGTCCCACTATGATCATGTTTGAATGAAATCTACTCCGTCCATCATGTGAAACCCCTCGTTTTCTACTTGGAGCCTAAAAATCAGGCCGATCCAAACCTTAGGTGGGCCACACCTTGCAAAGTCATGCCTAAAACCTGTTATTGAATCTTGAAGTTAGGATCTTGGCCAAGATTTTGTGAGAGTCGTCGTTAAGCTGATTGGATTATTTCTTTTACGCTCTTTCCCATGGTTTTAAAAAACGATAACAATAAGATAGTATTTGCCATTTTGTTTTCATAGCAGTCACCCCGACAGACAGCATGGTGATGAACGGGTCTAGTATTAAAATATATATATATAGCCTAATTTTTGGGGCGTCCATTTATCCTGTTGGGAGAATATTATGAATGGATTGGATGGAATATAAAAACATAGTGGCCCCAAACGCAATTTTGAAAGTTTTCAATGGTGGGCATCCCACCCCAAGAGTTCCCTGTGGAGTGACCCACGTGTTCTTTGGGGGGTGCATTTGTAATTTTTAGCTGCACATTATGGACGGTGTAGATGTGGGCCATTGGTGTGTGTGGATGGATTCGGATTGCGGAATAAAGCACACAGCACCAGATCCGTACTTCGTGCTACTGGAAAGCTCCGTTTGGCCCACCATGTTGTATGTGTTTTGTATCTACACCGTGTATCCATTTTGCCCACTCATTTTAGGGCATGAGCTAAAAAATGAAGCAGACCCAAATCTCAAATGGACCACACTATGGGGTGATTGAATGCTTACCGTTAAAAACTTCTTATGGGTTATAAAAGTTTTGGATGAAGGTGATATATGTGTTTTTCTTTCATTCAGGTCTGTATGATCTAATCAACAGGTTGGATTGGCAAATAAACATTACAGTGGGCCATGGGAAGTTTTTAATAGTGAGTACTCAATCACTATTGATTGCTGTCATGTGGTACACCTGATATTTGGATTTGCCTATTTTTTCTTTTTCCTTGCTCAAAAATAATCTCAGAAAGGATAGACAGCATGGATAAAACACACATATGGTGCAGCCTACAGACCTTTTCTAATAGCCCATGTGTGCTCCGCTACGCAATCCCAATGCATCACCTTCCAAGCCTTTTTTTTTTTTTTTTTTCACACGCGCACACACCCACACACTCACGCCAGTGGAATTTCACCACCAATGGATACTCGACAGGGGCGGCTCTAACGGGTAGGCAGGTGAGGCAATCGCCTAAGGCCCCTATTTATGAAGGCCCTATGAACAGGCTTTTAATACTCTGACAGTGTCTTGGAATCTATACATAGGCACTGAGAAATTGCAACCTTTGAATATTTTTAAATTAAATTAAACAGATATAAAAGTGGGTCCTAGTTTAGATGGTTCATGAAAAACAAAACAAAAAAAAAAAAAAAACACACACAATGAATGGTTCTCTTAACTGGTTGATTCTTGTATACTAAACAAATTATTTGAATTCAACATACAAATTCCCACTAATTGGAAGATAGAATAGCTAAATCAATGGATTTTTTGTAATTTAGCCTATCTAGAATGGATCACCTAATTTAGACGGTTTGGATGGAGTCAAAATATGCTATATTAACAATCTAGGAATGCCTATTTATTAACTATAACGAGTACCATACAATTCTAAATTCATTATTCTCACAACAGACACGGATTCCTGTATCCCTGAGCTCTGTGGGGTCCACATTATTATATGTGTTATATCTATTCCGTTGATCCCTTTCTTCATCCCATTTTAGAATATTAGAAAAAACATGAAGTGGAACCAAAGCTCAAGTGGACCACAACACAAAAAAAAAAAAAAAAAAAAAAAAGTGGATATTGAATGCTCACCATTAAAAAGTTTTCTACAGGTGGCAGAAATTTTGGATAAGCTGATATTTATGTTTTCCTTTCATCCATCTAGGATTCACCTTATGAACAGTTTAGTAATTTTGTCTATTGAAACTGATTTATTGGATAAACTTGAATACAAAACTTTATTACTTTTTATAGTTTAATTTTAAATTTATTAATTTTTTTTATTTTTTAAACTAAAAAGCCTCATTTTTATGACCTGCCTAAGGCCCCCAAAAATGTTGAGCCGCCCCTGATATTCGACCCCTTGACTGGGTGTTGAAACTCCTGAGAGTCCACCACCCGAGCAAGAGTAAGGATCCCAATGCATCACCTTCCAAGCGTGAGTTTCTACGAGTGGAGCCCATTTATCCGGTGACTCTGTATGTTGATGTGGTGGCCCTATATTTATAGTAGGTTAACTATTATTGTATGTGACTCAAGCACATTCTTAACATACGTGGGCTCAAAGAAGCTCAAGGAGAAATCGCTAAATTCAGCATAGTTTAACTATTAGATAGGTCAAAATTTCACTGAAAATTTTACATTGCTTGTTGGTTGATTTCTGCCAGTTTAGACGGGTCGACAAATTTGTTGACAGGTCAAAATACCGTGCGACATGTCGACAGATGGAGTCAACAGGTCGAAATTCACAGAACTTTTAGTTTTACTCTTGGGACATTTTTGAACCATTTTGTCAATAAAAGTTGAAAATTTGCATGTTTTTTGGAATTCATTTCTCTCGTAGATTCGAGAAATTTCTTGTGGATTCAAAAGAGCCTTGTGGATTCAAGGCATGTATCACTCGAGGAAGATGGTGCTCGACCTCATCACGTCTTCATCTACATTAGTTTGGTATTAAAGCGAGGTTTTCTCCTCAGATCTATGGCTTCTAATAATGGGTCAAGTAACATTCCTATAGATAGTACTATAGGAAATTTTTCTTTAACAGCGGCGGATTTCGAAGCGGTGTAGTGAGAGAATTGACAAGTCATGTAAGGACTACAGGCAACAATCAACCATTCGACGAAAGTCGTATGATAAATCTATGTTCGTACTAATATGCAATATCAGATCGACGATGGAGCTTATAGTCATCATGTTCATGGTGCAACACTAATAATGAATTGCAGACCACCGCTTTAATCATCAGGAAGCCATTATATATGTCAAAGGTAAAGATATATTTACAGCAATAAAAGATCTTTCGAATAAGTCATTATAAACCAAAAAGTTTATAATGTAATCATCGATGTTAAGAGCAGCGAGAATCTCGTATAAAAAATAATGGTGGAAAAACTACAACTGAAAACAGAAAAGCATACATCTCCGCACATGATTGGATGGATCAATGAGATTAACAAAACATAGGTAATCATACGATGTCGTATATCATTTTTAATTGATAAATATTATAAAGGCGAAGTAATGTGCGACATGGTCAATATAAAAGCTTATCACATATTACTTGGTTGACCATGACAATATAATATTGATGCTACACATATAGGCCATGATAACATATTTATATTTTTTAAAGAAAATAGAAAGATTATCTTCATTCTCATGGGAACGGAGAACCAACCTAAGACTTCTAAAGTGGAGGGACAGTCTCTCATAATTGAATAAGATTTCATCAAACAATATGAGAAAATAGGAGATGTTCATACATTAGTTAAAAGGGAAAAGGATGTGGAGCTCATGAATATCCTAGAGAATTTGAAATTAGTATTGCAGGAGTTCAAGGCATATAGTGCCCGATGAACTTACTAAGGAATTGGCTCTTATACGAGATCTATGAAACTACATTAATCTTATCTCAAGAGCAAGTCTGACTAATTGCACTCATTATTAAAAAGAATGCGAGAACTTGCAGGCACAAGTGGAGGAATTGATCCATAAGGGTGCCAGCACAGGATCAGTACGAGGAAGAGGCTAACAAACATTGGTGTCAAAAGATGTTTCAAGTTGATGATAATGTGTTAGTTCACTTACGCAAGGAAAAGTTTCCACCTATGGCATATAACAAATTGATGAGTAAGAAAATAGTCTTGTTTTTATCCTTGAAAAAATCGATGATCACGCCTTTGTTCTTAATCTTTCAGAGGGCATTGAGATCTCAAGGAGTTTTAATTTAGCAGACCAATATAAGTATTGTAAATCAGTTTGTAGAAAAATTCGATAAAGTTGAACACGTATCATAAATCAAACTCGATGATAAGATTTTATTTTTTTCAAGTGTCAAGTCTGATGTAGGACATGGATAAAGCACATTTGACCGCATGGACCGAAAGAAGCCTAATGAGAAATCGACAAAATTTTAACATAGTTCGACTAGTCGATAAATCTAGTCGACAGGTCAAAAATTCGCTAGAAATTTTAGATTGCGTGCTAACTGATTTCTACTGGTTTAGACAGGTAAACAGATCTGTCAATATGTCAAAATACCGTTCGATATGTCAATAGATCGTATCCACAAGTTGGAATTCACAGAATTTTCAGTTTTAGTCTCTGGACATTTTTAAGTCATTTCAACGAGTCAACAAATGACGAAAATTGCATGTTTTTCAGAATATGTTTTCTTATTTGATTAGAATTCCTTTTATTACATTTTATGATTTTTTATATGCATTAAACTTTTTTTATGAGAATTCAATCAATAAACTTCTTAGAAATTATTTTATTTCTTTCATGAATAAGAGGAAATGCTTGTGGATTTAAAAAAGCTATATAAATCCAAAGCGTTTATCACTCGACGATGCTCGACCTCATCACATCCTCCATGCATCATGATGGGTTTTTTGACCCGTCGTCGACCGGTTGAGAGCCCTGCTCGACCGATCGAGGGCTGGTGGTCGACCAGTCGTGGAGTCGAGTCATGACACGATTTAAAATCCAGCGACTGTGGACTATTTTTCTTCGGAGTGCTCGACCAGTCGAAGGAGGTGCTCGACCGATTGTAGGTGGCTCTCGACCGGTCGTAAACTCGGTTCGACCAGTCGAGGTTACGCAGATTCATTTCGCGATTTTGCGCGGATTTCGTGTCGCAAGTCCTTTCGCAATTGGGATGCGGAAAGGAGTTTCCTAAAACTTTAAATAGGAGTTCATAGGGCTTTCTAGGTACGACAAGAGGGTTTCTTAAAGCTTTACAAGACATTTGTTAAAAGGGTTTAGGGCTATCAAATGTGAGAGAGAATGGAAAAGAGAGAGGGGAAGCTTATATAAGGGAGATTATGCTCGTGGAGGTTATCTATTGTGCAATATATATTTCAGTGCTTCTATGTCGTCATAATCGGTGAGATTCTCCGTTTTTCTTTTTGTTTCTCTCATTGTTTATCCACTCCTGCGTGAGTGAAGAAGTTGTAACGTTCTACTTCATAGTGAATTGTTGATCTGGATGAAGTCCCATGATTTTTTACCTCGAGAGTTTTTCACGTAAAAATCTCTTGTGTAGTGTGTGATTGATGCATTGATTATTTTCATTGCTTTATTATCCATAATTCTGATTTGTTCTGGAGGACCAGATCCTAAGGTTTTGTGCAAGGCCCCCGACACATCATTCCCCAAATCTCCGGGATGCAAATATCCTGACTGTTCGAATAACAGCTTTCCGAAAAACACGATTAAGCAGAGAATACAGGAAGGTTCCATATTCATGGGAGGAAAAATGTCAGACATTTGAGATGCCCGCGGTCCTCCAATGTAGGAGATGTTTTGGGATCTCCAGTCCATGCTGGGATCCATCAGATCAACGGTCTGCATAACTGAGTTATTGGCCCCGATTTTACAAACTTTAGGCTCGAGGATGATTGTCCTGATATGTATGATTAGTAGTTCTGGGACCCACTTCTTGAACGGTTCCCTTCATCCATACCCATGGCCCAACTAGGGACTATGATCTCACTCAATAGCCCGCGGATTAAGATTGGGACCTCTTGTCCGGACTCGGATTGCGTAGTTCAGAACACAGCACCGAGGCCGGTACCATGTGCGGTTGGAAAATATCTGTCTGCTCCACCATGATGTATGTGGTTTATCCACACGGACCACAGCTTCCATCCATTTTTCCAGCTCATTTAAAATGAGGCAGATCCAAATCTCAGGTGTACCACACCAAAGGAAACAATAGTGATTGAACGCCCACAGCTCATTGAAAAGCTGTGGGGCCCACCATGATATCTGTATTTTATCTACGCCGTCCATCCATTTTCCAGACCTGTGGGCCCTAAAATGATCTGGAAAAATGGGTAGTCGGCGTGGATAAAACACATACATCTTGGTGGGGCCACGGAGCTTTTCCAGCAGCATTAATACCGACGTCGGCACTGCCAATCCGAGTCTGCTCTTATCGACTCATCAAAGAAGGAAGAAAGGAAGGATGAGAAACCGACAAGTGTACAATCATTGTGTTACCATTTGCATAAGATGTGGGTCCCACTTGAAAATGATTGACTGAAGATGTCCGAGCGAGTGGCCCCTTAATTGTAGCTACAAATGGCTGTTGTGGTCGGGAGTTATGAAGTGTTACCCCGGTAACACCTTAGTGGGTGTTTCCCTGGACGTGGGGCCTACCATGATGTATTTTTTGTATATCCATACCGTCCATCCTTTTTCCCAGATTACATAAGAGCATAAAGCTGAAAATGAAGCAATTCCATCCCTTAGGTGGATCTCACCACCGAAAACAATGGTCACTGACCATTAAAAAAAAAATTTATGGACTGCAAAACTTTTGGATCGAGCTGATTTTTTTTTTTTTTTCCCTTCATGAAGATCTGTGTGATATTATCAACAGGTTGGATGGCAAATAAACATTACGGTGGGCTCTAGGAAGTTTTATCGGTGGGTGTTCGGTGACCACTTTTTCCAGTAGCGTGGTCACTTTAGATTTGGATCTGCTTCATTTTTAGTACCATACCCTGAAATAATCTGTAAAAACTGATGGACGGCGTTGATATACAACAAATACATTAATGTGGACCCCACGTTCAGGAAACACCCACCACCCTGTTACTCGGGTCACACCTAATCCGCTCCCGTTGTGGTCCAGAGAGGCTTGCTAGAATACATCTCGAATTACAGCTATGCAACACGCCGTGGATTTTATCTTTGGATTCAGCTAATCTTTCAATCATCCAAACGGTTTATATGATGGGCCTCACCATGGATTAAGGATATCCTGAAAATCCAAAAAATTAGATAGGTGATAACAGTTTGATCAATTGACACTTTTCATTTTATTATAGACGGTGGAAATAAACTTCAGATAATCAAAGTTTTAAACTATTCAATCTGACTTTTTTTAAAATATTCGGCCCATCATATAAACGGTTTGGATTGTTTGAAAAGACCCCTATCGAACCGCTGCATTCCCCAAGTATCTATTTTTTTAATAGGTAGGGATGTATTCTACCATTCCACTTTCTGTCCGCGATATTATACATGGAGGGTCAATATTGAAATCACGTATCACTTCTACGGAGAACCCTTTTTCCGATATTTGTATTACCATGCCCCTTATCAGTACTAATCCACTACCAGAAGTAGAAAAATAGGAGTGAATACTAAAAACAAAGGGTCTAAATATCATTTCCTTAGTTTATTTCAACAGATTTCTGGTTCACGCAACTGAAATCAAAATATTAGATGCCCCACCTTATACGCTAATCACAAAGGCGCAACACGTGTCAAATCGTACGTGCGGATCTGGAACGTTCATAGGATGGCAACGATGATGATTGTTGGTATTTCAAGAGCCTGTCTCAATCAATTTATCCAGTGGACCACACATGAACGAAAAAACGGACCTTTAGAAAGACCATATCCAAAATGTCCAAAATTCAGCTCCTACAGGCTTTATAGCTAGCCTAATTTAAGGTATGACGAAAAGCACCATGGGGCGCACTCTATGAACGGCCAGGATTCTGATGCATATGCGGAATTGGCACACGTGGTGCCTCCGTGCTTATCGCTTGAGAGAGCTCACCTGGAGGTAGGGTTTCATTGCGCTTTGAAATATATGGATATGGTTGAGTTAGTAAAGAGACGACTGGGCCGCCTATCAAGTGTTCTTGTTAAGACCCACCTCAATCACGTAAGGTAGTTTATTTGATACTCTGGCAGAGTAGGATTGTTAATACGCTGGTACCAATGAATTGTAAACGTGGCATATATTAACTCAAATTAACCTTTTCAAATTCTAGGACAGTTTGGATAGGGCACAATGCCGAAATCATATTGGCTTAGTAATCCTGACTTCTGATTTGTGGACATTTGTTTGACGAATTCAGTCCGTTGGATAATTTTTATTTCAACCATCCATTACATGTAATGGACCTTTCTATTTATGATCCGTCTGAATTGAATTTCACAGTTTGGACGGTTTGGATTATGTTGTATATATGCTACGTATACAGCCTTTTGATGCCTGAGTATCAACCATTACGCAATTGCGTGAATAATCTTGCTTGGTCCAGTGGCGTGGATGATATGTCACGCTCACTTCCCGTGTCCGGCGCAGGACCGTTAACGGTAAAAGTGGCTCAATTAATGTGTCATGGTTATACTGTTCCTGGCCACATTATTTGCACATGTACTCTTGTTTTGAGTTCTGACAAGTGGGGGTGAGGCCCACCATTCTTCTGATGGAAGCGGATTGGCTGGTGTATTGAAGTAAGCAAGTTCTATGGTTTGAGGTACGTGTTATTTCCAAACCATCCATACAATTGGGGGAGCTTGTCTTAAGTCTTGAGAGGAAAAGTAAGATAGATTTAAATGGCAAGTTGACCACACTGTAAAAGGCAGTGAAGGATCCAATGTTTACTAGTGGAAACTTTTTTTTTGGTCACGGACGTTTTGGATCAATATGAAATTTGCTTTTCCTCTTCATTCTACCATGTTTAACTGTGAAAATCATTATATCCACGTCTATTTGTGGTGTGGTCTAAATGATTTTTGGATATGTTTTATTTTTTAGATAATTTTTTAAAATAATCTTTAAATATAGATAAACGGTGTAGATATAATAAATACATAACTTTGGGGCCATGTAACTTTGATCTCCTTTAAACCGTTTATACAACTCGAGATCGAGGAGCGCCAGTGCTCGTCTTCCCACGACACGTACCTACAGCGGGTGTGTTGTCCACCAGCCAATCCGCTTCCTCTTCTGAAGGGCCACGCCATTGATAGATTTTGTCCCTACAAGATCCTCCGTAGAACAAGCTTGGTGGTCAGAATCTTCCTGTTTGTGATATTTGGGACATGGTCATTGGTCGATCAACGGTAGGATGCAATCCTGCGGGTAGTGAACCATGGGCATCACTTGGATGCGGATTGCCTGCCACCAGGAAGATATTTCTGTGCCCGGGGCTGCGTGGAGCCCACAGAAATGTCCTTACAAATCCACCCTAACTATCTGTTCTTAAAAACCACAATAGGGTGGGATTCTAAAAATCAGGCAGATCCACAACTGATGTGGGCCATACCACATGAAACAGCCGGGATTGAACGCCTAGAGGTGACAGAAGTTTTGTATCAGAATGGTATTTGTTTTTTACAGTTTATCTTAGTGATAATAATATTATGAACGGTTTGGATGGTATATAAACATCATGTTTCAATGGTGGACGATTCTATTCCTGCGCTTTCGTTGGTGTGGCCCACCTGAGTGTTGGATATGACTAATTTTTGTAATCCAATCATATTGACGTCTTTAAAAACAGATGGACGGAGTGGATTGGTCACGGACATCTCAGTAAGCCCCACATAGCCCCGGCACAGGTATATCTAAGCAACCAATGTGAAAGATTTGAAAAAAAAAACTTTCATACTCTGTCGGAGTTTGATAGATTATACACGTGCACTCGTAAATTACTTAACAATTGCATACCTGGAATATAAGGAAGTCAAATTAATAATTAAAATTTTGTTGCCCAATTAAGATGTATCATGAACCAAGAGTTATACTTAGTTGATTACCATATTATAGGATTGGTGGACAGTTATTGGACGGTCAGAAAATTAAAATATCCAATAGCTCTATTTCCACAAACAAGAGTCCACAATCTCATCTTAGACCTCTCACTTAGCTACATTAGAATTTTTCACAATTTAGTATGTTTAACTTGAGTTAACGTATGTCATGTGTATAATTTTTGAATACCTGCGTGTCAAGGGTCATGCGCACTCAGAGTATCTTATAACTCCTTCCCAAAATTAGTTTTTTTTTTTTTTTTTTGGGTTAACTTGTTTGTACACACCCATGTTAGTACACACACTCCATGTTAGCCACCCCGCTAGAAATCGATACCAAGACCTCAAGATAGATTAGAAGGGATTAGGTGGGATGTGATTCATTTGGTCTGTGCAAATTCCATTCCATGTTTGAGAAAAATGAAAAAGCTTTGGAATTAGTTTAGATGGAATTGCATTGGTCATGCCAATTTCACCCAATGTTAGCCAGTTGTGTAGGTCTCACCATGATGTGTAGGCTATATCCACACCGTCCACCCATTTTTTGAGATTATTTCAGAGGATGAGCCAAAAAAATCAGGTAAATCTAAAGATCAAGTAGACCCCACCATAGAAAGCAACAGGGATTGAATACTTACCGTTGAAAACTTCTTTGGAGCAACATGAGTTTTGGATCTACCTCATTTTTACGCCCATGCCATAAAATGAAGTTACAAAACAAATTAATGGTTTAGATTTAACACATGTATTATTCTCAATAATTTCAAATGATGGTGGGTATATTCATTCAATGTATCCCCGTATTACCAACAAAGTATGACATTAATCTTATCCCATGGCAAAATGGGACAATACCTTGCGATGGGTAATAATTTTGTTTTTTGAATCCCATCCCACCTAATCCCTTCTAATCACACCGCCCAAACACGCCCCAAGTGTTGAAACGAGGTCTTTTCACTCAGTTTGCCATTTGAGCTATGGACCTGGGTGTTAACGAAAATCTAATTTACAAAGCCTTGGAGTTGAGGATTCTATACAAATCCTGCAATCTTTGAAGTCTATGCACCGATAAAATAGAAGAATTGTCGGATCCTTGTATAATGTACTTAGATCTGCAGTTTGTATAGGTGGGGCCATGATCAAGTGATCCAGACCATTGGATCAAACAAGTTGGAAATGTCAATTATCATGTGCAATGAGTCAGCCTCAGCGGTGCATGTTCAAGTTCGCCTACCTGATGAACGGCCCATACGCCGCAAACGGGTGACTGATTGACTGTCGGCAATTACTTGATGAGAAGCGAAAACAGCTGCTGCCCCTTCATTAGCAAGTAAACCCATGTTCAAATTGCAATGATGAATACAACCACATGATACAACTTACCTTATTATAATAAAGTAATATCTCTTGGTGCCTGTATCTTTTTAATTACACATCTTTTCTGTATTATCAATTAATTAAAGAGAAATGCTTCGGGTACTCTTATACTATTAAGAAATATTTGATTTCTACTGTATTTATTTTTTTTACTTCGATTAGGCATGATTGATTGTCATCTTTCCAATTGAGGTCAGTCCTCTTATATATATATATATATATATATATATATATATATATATATATATATATATATATATATATATATAGTCATGCTCCCCTGCGCACCTATGCACGTGCTCACCTTTGCACACGTGTCATGGGTGTTTAATCTGAACGGTCCATGTGATGCGGAATCCCATGAAACCCCATGTGACAAATTTTCACCCCAATCTAAAATTCTGGTGGGCCATAGCAAAGAGAAATGCAAATCAAGGGAGGAAACTGTTTTCATTTTTCATGGCCCATCAAAGTTTTAGATCAAAGTAAAACTTGGGCCTGAGGGGTTTCACGAGGTGCTGCTTCACATGAACGGTTCAGATTTTGGATCCACATCACGTATGATGGGTTCTCAAAAAAGTTCATATGTAGTACTACGGGTGAACTGGTTCACAGGTGAGCGTTATATATATATATATATATATATATATATATATATATATATATATATATATATATATATATATATCCAGAGCATCGTACTCAATGAAATATAAAGAAAATTTAATTTTAATTTTTCTAAATTCATTTATTTATCATGGTATTAGAACCTTTAGTCCAGAGCCCCTAATTATTCTCACAAAATCTCAACATTTCTCTCTGTTTTTTTCTTTTAATGATATCCTGTTGCCCAACACCCAACTCGATTGCATTGCTTGTGCCAGTGTTGAAACCCAGTCTACACTAGCATCAGTGACATCATCACCTCCCCATTTACACTTTGATGACGTCCGTGCCCACACCATCACTGCACGTTGACTTAAACCAATCTCAACTAATTGATATAGACTGCTTATTAGGTTTAATACACATTCTATAGGTTAACATTCAAAGACCCAACTAATCGTCGCCATGGTCATCATTATAGCTTTATTTCAGCTAATTGTGGTGGGCTACATAAATCCTTTTATGCCATTGCACCCCATTGAGAGCCATAACTTCAATTAAACCATATGCCATTAAGCCTTTCCTTAATGTCCTCATCCCTCTCATTTTCATTTTCCCCTTATTATTTAAGAGCCTTCAACTTGTACAGACTCATCTTTTATATTCGGTGCAATTTTTTAATCTCTATTGCACATGATTAAATCATCTAAATTTAACTTCTTTTTCTGCCTTATTACATATTGGTGCTACTCCAAAATTTCATTAAATGCATACCTTTTCTTGTTTCATCATTCATCCATCTCAACATTCTCATTTCAGTTATAATCACCTTATGAACATATTGTTCTTTAATTACAAAACATTTTATTTTGTAAAGTATAATTGGTCCTATTGTTATCTTATAAATTTTCTTTTTTAGTTTGAGTGGCACACAACAATCTCATAAAACTCTCAAGGCACATTTACATTTCTTAACCACCTAGATATCATGGGAAATATCCTTCTCAATCTCCCGACTCTCATGAATTTTCGACCTAAGACATCGAAAGTTATTTTGAAAATTTTACTAGTCAGTAATTTTTACTAATTCATGTTTCTCGCTTTTATTGTTATTAAATTTCTGCTTCACATATTTTAATTTTTTATTTTTTTAATTCTAAAGCACTCATCCACAAATCTAACTTTGTATTTATATACTCTCTATCATTTTATCAATCAATATTATGCCATCTGCAAGCAACATATTGAGAGATTTTTAAAATACAATGGAACATGAACCTTTTCAAAAAATAAATTTTAAATATATTACTTTATGATCCATGTTTAGATATTCTCAAATTTCTAGGAATAAAAGACCTTATCACAATCTCATAAATTAAGTCAAAGCACATATTATCAAAATCTTGAATTCCTTATTGATCCTCAGTACTAAGAATAGAGACCTTGAGCTCCCTGCAATTCCTTGGTACTAAAAATAAAAGAACTTGAACTCTTTACACATCTTCAAGTCGATCATATTTCTGGCATAATGAGCTTCTTAGTCTAAAGACTTAAACTTGATACATCAATACAAGTGCCCAGCAGGTCAAAAAATATGACCCTATTCTCATAGCATACTTACACTCCTACGTGTAACAGGGCAAAGGCATACTAACTTGTCATTAGTTTCTTTAGGTAAGATAAACATATAATAATGATAATAGTTATAAGTCTATCCTATAACTTACTAGGTGATTATAGCATAACATGGTACTAAAATCCACAACGCACATCTCTCCCTTAGTTAGTGACTGACATGTTCACTCTCAAGTTTCCATGGATGTAAGAAATCTCTCTTCTTTTAATTCATGTCTTGAACATTTACACCCCGTTTGGCACCTTGATTTGGTGGTAAATGGGTGCATTTCAAATTTAAATAGTTGTTTTTTGTATTTGGCAGCTTTAGATTTGGAGGTAAATGAATCAGAGGTGTTTCAAATCTACCTTTTAGGTGTCTTTTGAAATCTTAGTAAAATGTTGAGATTATTGTGTAATCTATAGGAAATAATTTTTTGCCTCCTTTTTAAGGATAGGAGAACCCTACATATAACAAATGTGTCTCTAGGCTACTAATTCATTGGACACATGGCATGCTGACGATATTATAAAATAATTTAATTATCGACTACAATAATAAAATCACATCGATAGAATGATTTGAGGCATCCAAATTTTACATCTAAATGAACGGTTAAAAAACAACGGTGAATCAGTTGTTTGTAATCCTTGCATTTGTGGCCCACTTTGAAATTTCTTCTTTTTGGGCCAAAGTACATATTTTAATAGGCTTATTACAATCATTCTACCAAATATCACACACACATATATATACATATACTAATTTGGGATTTGAAAGTTGATTTAGATAATCAAATTTAAGTCATATGAATATATCCAAGAATCCAAAGCCCTTCAAATACAAGCTTCTAAATGGAAGATTTGAATTCTAGTGCATTTCAACCAAACACAAATGAGAATTTAGAATAACTTGATTCCAATGCAATTGTAGTTTAGATTCCAATGCATTTTAAATTCAAGCTCTCAAATGAGTCCTTATGTTCTTCCCACGTATTTACTTTGGCATTGCAGCTTATACATCTAGGACTCATGGTTCTCATGATCTATAGTTAAGACTGTTAATATTGTTGAATAACATCCATAGCATCAATCGTTAAGATTTGTATTGGTTTTTCAAGACACAACTCTAATACTTTTAATGCAAATACCTTATTAACTTAATTATATGTAACCAATTAAAAAAAGCACAAGTTTAATGGCAACACTTGATGTAAGCCTACAACAATTGGGATTTCACTTTATTTCTTCTGTAGTGGTTGTTAGAAATGTAAGTGATTCTTGTACACAACGGAAGATAGAAGAAAATGATAACGAGATGATAAGATCTATTAGGTTCAAGGTTCGATTGAAATAGTCAATTTCTCAGGACAGATTTGCTGTCCTTTTTATGGAAGTTCTAGCAAGTGTAAATGAAGGTAATCTGCAAATTATCTTTAGGATACAATGAACTCTCAATCCGATTTTCAACATGAAAATACGCACATTTAAGTGTTGAACAGATTTCTAGTTTTGACACCGATATGCCTTAAGATGTTCAGAAAAAACTCAATAAGAGATTAGATCGAGAGTAATTGCACAGAAGATGATATAATCTTAAGGATTAATAGTATATTCTTCTGGATCATAGTATTCGGGATTTATATTAATTGAAAAGTTATGAATTTCTTCCTGAAGAGGTGCTAAAGTGCTTCTTCAAAAATCAATACTCATTCACAGCAAATAATTGCCTTTCCATGAAAGGACATAACTCTTTGTCCTATGGTAGTTATTTCTGTACCCATTCAGATAAGAGCGATTATCCAACAAGAAAAACTGTATCCACATAAGCAACACATGGCATAGGTGTCATATGTACAATCATGTCACAATTACTCTCAATCAACAAAAAAAAAAAAAAAGGTAATAAAACATCAGGGTACCATGACCCAAAAAGTTTGAACCGAGTGCCCAGTGCACATGCAAAGTGCTAAGCGCGCCTAATAAAGCGCCAAAAAGCACCCAAGCAACCTTACAGCCCTCGTTGCGGCCGCGTGCGCCGTCCTCGAGGAGATTTGAACCCTGTTTGCATAAGTAAAAAACTCCTTCTCTTACCGACTGGCTATACACACTATTTATGAAAAGTTTAAATAATTAATATATTTATTTACTTTATAAAAATAACTTTATTTTTAAAATTTAATTTTATTCTTAAAAAACACAACAATGGTCTTCACATTTATTACTACTCTTTTGAATATATCCTTATTTATATCAATGTCCTCTCAAAACTCACTTTTTCCTGACACCTACTATGTTAACTTTCTAAAAACCTAATTTAAAGCTTTCTCTAAGTTAATAAAAAATGCATAGAAATAGTTCATCTTTTCTTTATATTTCTCAATCAATTATCTCCATAGCAATAGATCTCCTTGGCTTGAAACCAAGCTAATTTACAAACATTCAACCAAAAGAACAAATATACTTCATTCAATTAATGATCATTAATGTGGAGTCTATATCCTTTAAATTAAACAAATGTAGTCCAATCCTCAACTTCATTGTTCTTGGAAATTATAACCATCCCATCTATGACTTGGAAAATGATTAACCATGGAAAATAAGGCCAAATCATGGATGCATGTTTTTGCTAATCCCATCAGTTCAATTTTTCCATGGTAGACTAAAAATGTCTTTTCAAACTCAATGGACGGTTTAGATAGATTCATTAGATCATCTAAGTAAACTAATGCAACTATGAGCACTACAACTTACAGTGCCATGAGAGTATTAAAGCATTTTTCTTTATTAAATACAATTAGATAAAAAACCATGTTTTATAAGGAAGAAAAATCAATGCAAGTGATGTGCCAACCCCCGTTATAGCTCGATGTACCGGCAACTTGGTTTATTGTAATAGTGAAGGTACATTTTCTCACGAACAAAACAAATGCTGGCATCCAACTAGCTGGACAATGCATTATTGTTCGCTACCAGATAACTTTGAACATGTTACGTGTTGCAAGACCCAACCTTTTGAATAGTCATGTGGATGACCTTGTACTAAAAACAGTAACATGGACATGTAAGATAGACCATACTTTTGTTTTATTATTATAAGCAGTTATATGTTACTTTATATGTTATTGCTCACCTGATAAGATCATACGGCTGTTTTTTTGTATAACGTCATCTTTTTAGTGGGTCCAACCTGTTGGACAGGCTAGATTTCTAATTCACATGATACGTTGGAAGTTATCCAGTGGATGGACTGCGACTTTGCGTCCAATGGGTTAGATGTATATTGTCGTTGATACGAAGCTTCCGGCTTTGGCAGACAGCTCATGTAAGGCACACACATGCCAAGCATGTGTCTGATATCCAACCCGTATCATTAGAGGAGTACCAGTATATCGATGCCCTGGGCCTCGAATCAGGTTGATCCACTTGTCAAGTTGGCCACGGTTTACAAAAAAGGAAAGAAAAAGAAAGCACTGCTGGGAAGAAATTAGGCCGAACAACATTTTTTTAGCAGAAATTCTGACCAACCTGATGGATGGATTGGATCTCGCACCTATGTGACATGCTGGCACGTGTGGCGTGTACATGTGCTGTCTCGTACACGTGTGGACTTAGCAAAGCTCTGAAACTTCAAACCGGTGACGGTGCACTGGGCAAACATGATGTGAGCGGAACTTCTGGTGGGCTATTACGTGGGTGGGCCACTTCGTAAAGATCAAATTAAGGGATTGGGCATCTGATAAGAGATTTGCATGGTAAGGATTACAGGAGCGGTCGCTGCGGTTTGAATCGTTAAAATGTAAGGAAACCGGGTGATCAGAGATGTCCAATTGCTGAGATTTTCGTCTTTCTGGTCCTCAACACGGTGGACCACCAGATCAACGGTTCCAAATATCATACGTTTGCATGTGAACAGCATACAAGCTTTGTGCAGCACGCTCTTCATACTTGCAAACCTCTTCTTACAAGCTGCTGCGTACTTTGAATGACCATATGAAGCCCATACATTTAGGGCATCCAAGCCGTGGAAAATGTTAGTCCATGATGAAGATCATCTGGCATGAAATCAACAGACGGTTATTTATCTCTGGTTATAGTGACGGTCGCTTATCTGATGCAATTTACAGTAGTGACCCACATCCGTATGTTGAGTTCGACCGTTGCTTGTCTGTTGATCCCATTGGTGTGACCACCTGGTGAGCGGATGGGCCTGATTTTTATGCCATGTGATCTTCCTGGTGGGACATACCGTTTTAATGGCATTGATGTCCTACAGAAGTTGTATGTTGTCCGGAAAGATGGTACGTTGTAAGCTTTCTAATGCAAAGATGCATCTATTGAATTGAGTCCGTGTCATGTAAATCGCTGTACGTTTTTGAGCGACCCTTCGACGCGGTGGCTGGCCCACACAAACAAAAGTTAAAATATCGGAAGCGGATTGCATCCTTGGACCCGCCTGGACGGACTTGGTCTAGGCAGGGGATCTGTGGGGCCCACCTTGATGTATGGGATTTTATCTACGCCATCCATCCAATTTTCCAAATCATTTTAGATATAAGTCCAAAAATTGAGACAGATCTATAGCTCAAGTGGACCACACCACACGAAACAACAGTGATAATGATGCTTACCGTTGAAACCTTTCTGGGGCTCACCATGATGTTTATTTGCCATCCAACCTACTCATAAGGCCACATAGACCTGTGTGAAGGGAAAAAACAAATATCAGCTTGATCAAAACTTCTGTGGCTCCCAAAGTTTTTAATGGTGAGCATTCAATACCCACTGTGTGGCCTACTTGAGCCTTGGATCTGCCTCATTTTTTAGGTCGTAAGTTAAAATGATACGGAAAAATGAATCTACTTGAGCCTTGGATCTGCCTCATTTTTTAGGTCGTAAGTTAAAATGATACGGAAAAATGAATGGACGGGCGTGGATAAAATCAATACATCACGGTGGGCTCCACATAGCCGCTGCCTGTACCGAGTCCGTCCAGCGAAGGCAGGACGCAATCCGCTTTCTAAAATATCGGCCTAAGTTCGTCCCGATGAACCGTTCTTGGTTCATTGCACCCATCGCCATATGTTGGTGGGACCTACCATTAATTGCTTACTATGACATAACCTAACATAATTCGGATGACTTCTACCTGTGAATTGATTTTTCCTTCAAATGTCCATCATTGGCCACTTTGAATTTTCATCAGTCATGTGATGGCTGTATATACAACATCTATAATTGGGGAATCAACGTGATTTTTTTCCGTTGTGGGCCATCCATGTTACAGCCAACCAAATGAATGGTCTAGATTTACAAACCGTACAACCATTATTAGTGCATTGACTAACGAGTGATTGATGTAGGACAATCTCGTAAACTTTGGGGAAGTGCTGGGACCACTTGCACGAGGATGAATCTGAGAGGGGATTATTCGAGGAATACATGCAACCATGGCACGCCTCTGTAGGATCCAGGCTACTCATCCAGTGGATGTTACCATCTACACCCTGGCCCAAAAATCAGGCTGGCCACTCATTAGGTGGGCCGCATGTTACGAGAAAAATGGACTTGTACGAAAAGATTATCAATGGACTATATTAGCTAAAGGTGCGTTCGGTTGCACCAAACGCCAAATATCATGATATTTGGTGCCACCAAACGCATCCCTAGCGTAAAAAGAAATAGACCATGATCTGCGGTCACGGCATGTTTACGGTACCCTCCAGGTGATGAGAGGCAGGGATCACGTACACGTGTGCCAGGTTTGGATCACGTACACGTGTGCCAGTGCTGCGCGTAGCCTCTTCAGCCTCTCCTCGTCCGAATCGCCCTAGCAGTCTTCGACGGGCGCGGATTGGATATTGGCACGTGTGTGCCTTACATGTGTTGTAGCCATACCGTCCAACCACTTTTAGAGATCCCACGGTTTCAACGGTGGGTGTGACGGCTCCCACGGTTTTTTATGGTGGGATGGTGGGTCCACTTGAAATTTAGTTCTATCTCAGTCCCTTTGTAATGCCATAAATTAAATGATCTCTATAAATGGTTGGACAGTATAAATACAACGCATGCACCATGGTGAGGTCCACGTAACTTTGGTGACATTACTTCCGTAGCGATTTGGCCACTGACGTTGTCAATATCAATCCGCGCCCCTCACAACTTAGCATTTGTTCATGTATGTAGTCGAAGACGGGCGCGGATAGGACACTGACAACGATTGCTACCGAAGTTACGTCACCAAGGTATGTGGACCCCGCTATGATACATGTGTTGTATTTTTATCGTCCAACCAATTGTAAGGATGGTTTTATAGCATTACAAAGAGAATGAGATAGAACTAAATTTCAAGTGGACCCACCGTAGAAAACCGTCAGAGCCGCATAGGGCCCACAGGGATGTATTTTTGAGATCATTTCTATTCATAAGTTAACATAAAGATAGATGAAGTGATAAAAAAAAATATCAGCTTCATCGGAAGCTATTGTGGCTCCTGAGAAGTTTTGAACGGTGGATGTCACTGTCCCCACTATTTTCTATGGTGGGGTCCACTTAAACTTTAGATCTATCTCATTCTCTTTGTAATTCCATAAAACGATTTCTAAAAATGGTTGGATGGTATATTCTCTTTGTAATTCCATAAAATGATCTCTAAAAATGGTTGGACGGTATGGATACAACACATGCAACATGGTGAGGTCCAGTGATTTGGCTACTGACCTCGCCAGTAGCCAATCCGCGCCCAGTTGTGAGGGACGGGAATCCATTGTGGTACGAAGAGCGTGCAGCACCCAAACTCTGTCTGACAATTGCGATATGTGTGTGTGACTTCCACTCCATCTGTCAGCTGCAAAACCCCATGTTAGGACATTTCAAAAAATTTAGGATTATTTAAACTCAGGTGGGCCACTCTATAAGGAACGGTGAGGATGGAGACACCTGCCAGAAAAACTTTCCTGGGCCAACCAACGTGTTGTTTATTTTCCATCTATTCCTTTAATCGTCACAACAGGATGATGACACGTTCAAAAATCAGACGGATCAAAAACTCAAGTTGGCTACATTGTCCTTTCATGAGCATGGCAAAAGTTGAAAATCAGTGCAACTGGGGTGGGTCGGGTTTGGTTGACGTCAACTCATGCCTAACCCAACCTCAAGAGGACCTAGCTCAGTACCGCACTTAACCCAAACTCCAACCTTAGGTGCTCATGCAGGGGAGGACGTGAGGTCGAGCACCGTCTTTCTCAAGAGGATAAGTATTCCGAATCCATGAAACTTCTTTAGACTCCTCACAGAGACTTCTCGAATCCACGAGGAAAGAAAGCATAAAATAGAAATAAATTCTAATAAATTTAAAATTAATTAATGAATGCATAAAAATGAGTTCACAACCCTTTAAATAGGGGTACCAAGCAATGGAAATGAAATCAGAATCAAACTACAACTAAAACTCCTAGAAATCGTGACTTACTATAAATAGTAAACTTGCTATTTATAAACGGTCATGATGTCTACTAGTGCGCAAGGTTTTCGGCCAAAAATAGTAAATGTCCTATTTGGCTTCACCAAACCGTTCTCCTAATTATTCTAAGCTCTTTTCACGTTGGGCGCAACTCCTAAAGCCCGATGGATGAAGAGTTATAATCAAACTAAAGCTTACTATTTATAGTAAAAATGAAATTAAAAACAGGGAAACGACTGTCGATCCAGGGGTTTTTCGCAATTCCAGGCGTCGCAACCCGGCGTAGCAAAGTTGGTTGGCTAAAGTAGCTCGTTCTACCCCAAAATCATATATTTTACTTCAGGTAACTCATTCCGGATTGTGAGATACGCCCGATTTAAGGTCCAATGGTCTGGATCACTTCTGTCGCCGACCGGGCCTTTTCTAATCCATCTTGACCATGAAACTGTCCGCGACCCGCTCTACATCAGTCCCCTCCACTTCAAAAGAACTCGTCCTCGAGTTCTCATTCTGCACTGATTCATGATACTCGGTCAGGTCCGCAACGTTAAAAGTTCGTGAGATCGCCATGTCATCTGGAAGATCAATAACATAAGCATTGTCATTGATCTTTCGGATGATTGGTACCGGTCCAATCTTTTTATTCTTCAACTTGTTGTACATTCCGGCTGAAAATCGTTCTTTACGCAGATGGACCATTATTTGATCGCCCACCTCAAACACTTTTTGTCGCTGATGCTTGTCCGCTTGCTCCTTTTACTTTTCGTTCGAGGCATGTAGCTTGGTTTGTACCTCCGCATGAATGCCCATGATCTTGTCAGTCATATGTTTTGCTGCAATGCTCATGCATAGGAGCTTGGGCAGAGGGACCAAGTCTAGTGTGTGGTGAGATACTCGTCCGTAAATAATCTGGAACGGGGATTTTCCTGTCGAGCGGTTCACCATGTTGTTGAATGCAAACTCCGCTTAAGATAAAACCAAATCCTACTGCTTCGATTTTTCTCCTGAAATACATCGAAGGAAGTTTCCCAACGTGCGATTCACAACCTTAGTTTGACCGTCAGTCTGTGGGTGGTAGGCACTGCTGAACTGAAGTCGTGTATCGAATCGAGTCCACAAAGTCTGTCAAAAGTGGCTTATGAACTTCGTGTCACAATCAGAAGTAATAGTCTTGGGAACCCCGTGTAGCTGCACGATTTCTCTGAAAAATAAATTCACCATGTGTGTTGCATCGAGTCTTCTTGCATGGAATAAAGTGCGCCATCTTGGAGAAACAATCTACTACCACGAACACCAAATCCATGTTGCATTGTGTTCGTGGGAGACCAAGCACAAAGTCCATATATAAATTCTCTCAAGGGCCGTCGGGCACGGGTAACGGGGTGTAGAGGCCCGTATTATGAGATTGCCCATTGGCTATCTGACAAATATAACAACGTTGGACTGCCTTTCCCATATCACATACCAATTGCTACCAGTAATACCGTTCTTCCACAAGAGCTCACGTCTTGTCTTGCCCAAGGTGTCCACTGAGGCCACCTCCATGTAGCTCTTGGATTATTTGTTCCCTTAGCGAACTGTTCGGGATGCACAGTCGATTTCCCTTGAAAAGGAACCCATCTTGCATATGTAAGTCGCCGGGGTGACCTTCTTGGCATCTAACCCATGCATCCTTGAAGTCGTCTTCATCAGCATATATGTCTTTGAGGCGCCCTAACCTGACAACCTCATTGCTCATAGTGACTAACAAAGTTGTATGGTGACTCAGTGCATCGGCTACTTTGTTATGTTGCCCTGACTTGTGTTTTAGTACGAACGTGAATTCCTACAAAAATGAGATTCATCCAGCATGCACACGGTTAATGTTAGCTTGACTATTAATGAATATGAGACCTTGATGATCCGTGTAAAGTATGAATTTCCTTTAAATCAAATAATGTCGCCAGTGTCGCAATGCCTGAACCACCGCGTATAACTCGATCTCATATGTAGACCACTTCTTGCGTGCTTCGCTAAGTTTCTCACTGTAGAAGGCTACCAGCCTACCTTCTTGAGACAAAACTCCCCCAATTCTGACATATGAGGCATCACATTTGACTTCAAATAATTTGTCGAAGTTGGAAAGTACAGGAACCGGGGTCGTGGATAATCTACGCTTGATTTTGGCAAAGCTCCTGTCGGCTTCGTCAATCCACTAAAACCATCCTTTCTTCATGCAATCTGTGATTGGTGACACAATGGTATTGAAATTTTTCATGAATCGAAGATAGAATGTCACCAGCCCATGAAACTTCGCACTTCGTGAATATTTGTGGGAACCGGCTATTCTTTGATTGCCTTCACCTTTTCCTCATCCACCCTAATGCTTGTGGATGTTACGACAAAACCCAGAAACAATAGGCTATCAGTCATGAAACTGCACTTTTTTAAATTGAGATACAATTTATTTTTAATGAACACTTAAAGGACCTTTTTGAGGTGTTCCATATGGATGGTTTCATCTTGATTGTATATCAAAATATTATCGAAATAAACCACAATGAACCGCCCAATGAAAGGTTTCAAAACTTGGTTCATCAATCTCATAAATGTGCTAGGCGCATTCAAAAGACCGAAGGGCATGACCATCCATTCGTATAATTCTTCCTTGGTCTTAAAGGCCGTTTTCCACTCATCACCCGGTCGTATTCGAATCTGATGGTAGCCGCTCTTTAAGTCCAATTTAGAGAATAGTTTTAAACCCTCTAACATGTCCAGCATATCGTCAAACTGTAGTGTAGGAAACCTGTATTTTATGGTAATTTTGTTGATGGCTCGGCTGTTGACACACATGCGCCAACTCCCATCTTTCTTTGGTGTTAATAGAGCTGGTACAGCACATGGACTCATGCTTTCTCGAATATAACCCTTATGGATCAACTCCTCTACTTGTCTCTGCAGAATCTCGGACTCATTCGATAATGAGGACGATTAGGTAAACTGGACCCAGGGACGAAGTCGATATGGTGTTGGATATCCGGCATAGGGGGTAACCCATCGGGAAGGTCATCTGGCCAGATTTCTTTGAATTCATGTAGCAGGGGCCTTAGTCTTTCAGGGATGATGGTAGGCTCGTGTTCTTCCCCTTTTACAATTAATGCATAAGTCTGTCTTATTTCTTTAAATTCTTCCACCAAGTCCCGTATGGTTAAGAGAAGATGGCCCTCTACTTTAGGAGTTTCAGGTGGTTCCTCTGGATCCATAGGGGCCAATATGGTCTTCCGGCCGTCGTTAACGAAGATATATTTGTTATCTCGCCCTTTATGAGTGACGTCACGGTCAGATTACCAGGGCCGACCGAGTAGTATGTGACATGCTTCCATGTCAACCACATCGCATACTACTTTATCCTTATAATTTTGTCAATTGAAAAAGATATGGCCCACCGTTCAGTTACCTTTGTTTCGCTGACCTTTTTGATCCAACCGATTGTATATGGAGAGGGATGACGCTCCGTTTTCAATTGCAATTTTTCCACAATGACCTTGGATACGATGTTCTCGCTGCTCCCACTGTCAATGATCACGTCACAAACCTTTTGATTCACTGTACACCTAGTGCGGAAGACATTATGCCGCTGTGGATGCACTTCTTTTCTTGGCGCATATAATAGTTGCCTCACGACGAGTGACTCGCCGTGATTTTGCTGAACCCAACTTGAATCATATGCCTCGTCTTCGGTGGTATGCTCCTGTTCTTCAATATTTGGATCTTCATAAGCGTTATCAGCACTACCATCATTGATGGCGAGGTTTGCCACTTTTCGCTGGGGACAAGTATTTGATAGGTGGCTCGGTTGGCCACAACGATAGCAGTTGTCGGACCTTGGCCGAGCATAAGGGTTATGAATTTTACTTGGACCAGCAGTAGTCGATATACCCCTTTGGGGTCTAGCCTGATCTCGGTTCTCAGACGTAGGAAGTTGAGTACGTGCTCCTACGGGCTCCTTCCCCTTGGGCTGTACAGTTTTCTGGGGTGGACCTGCCACAGGGATCATTGCAGTAGGATAGGTCCGTGTGTTAGAACGTTCAAGTTGCACTTCTGCACGAGTAGCCAACTTGACCACATCATTCATCGTCCAGACAGACTGCATCTGGACCCGATTTTGGATTGTCATACGCAATCCACCATTGAATCGGGCGATTTGCTGCGATTCAGTCTCGACCAAATCGTTACGCGCCGCCAGGCGGTAAAATTTTTCTACGTATTCTCTTACCGACCGATTACCCTGTCGACAATTTTGGTATTGTTGAAATAATACCTGATCGTAATCGCTAGGGAAGAATCGAGCACGTAGTAGCTGCTTCATCCGCTGCCAGGTGCGGATTGGTGCTTTCGTCTGTCTGGTTCGCCCGAGTTGCAGTTGTTCCCACCAAGCTGATGCTCCTCCTTTCAGCTTGTAGGTCACAAGCTTGACCTTCTTTGCTTCAGGGATGTTTATATAGTAAAAAAATCGCTCAACTTCAGAAAGCCAATCGAGGAAATCCTCAATGTGTAATTAGCCATTGAAGCTAGGAATATCAACCCACATCTTGAATTCTCGATCCATTCGATCTACTCGATTGCCGCCAGGTCTGGGGTGTTGGAAGATTATGTCGTCAATTTTCTCCTCACTAGAGCTCCCTTCCTCAGGAATGACCCTTGAATGCACTGCCAGTACTATCCTGTAATCAGCGCGATTACGAGTTTCAACAATTGGCGGTGGAGGATTACCACCAGGAACACGGAGTTGCCTTAGGTTTTCTGCCAAGAGATCCGCTATGCGGTCGATGGAAGCCTGCAGCCCTTGCATGGCTTGCTGATTCTCTTGTTGCGCTACTTCCAAAGCTACCGCCGTTAAAAGTAAATTCCCTGGAGCACCGCTCATGGGATTGTTGCCCCACCCCTCGTTAGAAGTCATCGATTCGAAGAGAAACCTCGCTTTGATACCAAACTGACGCAGGAGAGGACGTGAGGTTGAGCACCGTCTTCCTCAAGAGGATAAGTATTCTGAATCCACGAGGAAAGAAAGCATAAAATAGAAATAAATTCTATTAAATTCAAAATTGATTAATGAATGCATAAAAATGAGTTCATAACCCTTTAAATAGGGGTACTAAGCAATGGGAAAGAAATTAGAAGCAAACTACAACTAAAACTCTTAGAAATCGCAACTTACTATAAATAGTAAACTTACTATTTATAGACGGTCGTGATGTCTATTAGTGCGCAAGGTTTTTGGCCAAAAATAGTAAGTGTCCTATTTGGCTTCACCAAACCGTTCTCCTAATTATTCTAAGCTCTTTTCATGTTGGACGCAACTGCTAAAGCCCGACGGATGAAGAGTTATAATCAAACTAAAACTTACTATTTATAGTAAAAATGAAATTAAAAATAGGGAAACGACTATCGATCAAGGGGTTTTTCGCAATTCCGGGCGTCGCAACCTGGCGTAGCGGGGTTGGTTGGCTAAAGTAGCTCGTTCTACCCCAAAATCATATATTTTATGTCAGGTAACTCATTCCAGATTGTGAGATACGCCCGATTTAAGGTCCGATGGTCTGAATCACTTCTGTCACCGACCGGGCCTTTTCTGATCCATCTTGGCAATGAAACTGTCCGCGACCCGCTCTACATCAGGTGCCCAACCCAAAATCTTCTGTGCTCAACTCAAGTCGATTTGACCTTACATCTACTCATGTAATTATTTTCAGCCCGACCTAACCTGAACCACGTTTGCTGAACCTGAGCCCAACCCAAATTCAAGTGGAGTGGCAGTTTCCAACCCAAACCCAACTCAAGGACCTGGACAACCTTAATTACCCAAACTCAAGTTGGGTCAATTATGTCTGGGTTGACCCGAACACAACTTGCAGCCTTATTCAATTTATACATTGCAATAAATTAATGTAATCAATCTTATCATAGAGGATGTTTGATTTAAAAAAAAAATCTTTCCGTAATTAGTAAATAAGCATTTACTATTTATCTATGGAATTCTCTCTAGCTGCCTCTACGATGAATGACCCTGTGATAGGATAACTAATAGCTTTTGATGCTAGTAGGAAGGATTGAGAACTAAAATCTGTAGGGCTCACCATGTTTATGTGTCTATCCATGCCATCCAACCATTTCGCCAACTCATTTTAGGGCATGGACCCAAAATTGAGAAGAATCCAAAGTACAAGTGGACCACACCACTTGAAATAGAAAGAATTGAACACTTAAAAGATGATAGGTTCTTGAGGACCACAAGGTTTTATCGATGGAGCTGGTATTTGTGCTTTCCCTTCATCTATGTTTGTATAATCCTAGGGAAAGGTTAGATCACCAGTACTACGTATCACTATAACTTTGGGAAGTTTTCAACTTTCGATAGAAGACATCATTATCTAGCACGCTATTGTCTAAGGTGTGATTCACACGAAGTTATAAGCTACGTCGTTTATGAGCTCATGCTCTAAAATGAGCTGGAAAGATAGACCGCGTGGCACATACACTGCCGTGAGACCCACAAATTACTGCTGTTCAATCTCCTTCTATTTTGGAAAAGGTGATCTGAAAAAGCAAGCTAAAATATAAGACTAATTCCTCCTCTATCAAATAGCTGTGAAAAACATTATTATATATTTATCATTATTTACACAAAAAAATTATAAAAACTAATAGCCCCTTAGGCTTCATTGGCTTGCAACAAATGTTAAGAGATTTGCATTTTAAATAATTCTATTGGTATCATTTAAAAATATTTTTTACTTGGATTAGACACGATAGTATTTGATTGGGGGCAAATTGCTGTCAGAGATAGCCTCAAGCCCATCCACAGGATTTGATTGGAGGCAAGTGGTTGTTAAAGATGGGTATGAAATAAACTATTTATATAATCCATGCCTCCCATCTATTTTACCAGCTAATTTTAGGATATGAGCTCAAAATTCAAACATATCCGAAGCATAATAAGGCCATGGCATCTGCTGAAAACTTGTTGGAGCAACAAATTTTTTAAATCAAGCGGATAATTGTTTTTTCCCTTCATCCATATCCGTGTGACCTTATGAACGAGTTTGATGACAAATAAACATGACTGATGCCTTAAGAAGGTTTCAACAATGGAAGCTACTGTACCCACTGTATCTTATGGCATGGTCCACTTAAGATGTGGATATGCTTCAATTTTACTCTCATGCTCTGAAATAAGCTATAAGCTATATATATATATATAAAAAACAGATTAATGGTGTGGATAAGACATGTGTACACTGTGAGTGCTATAGATCATAACTCAATCTCTCTTTGAAATGGCCCTATTCAAGTACCCGCTTGACTGAATAAGTTTCAAACATTCTCTTTAGGGCCCATTTGTCACAGCGGCCTCCCATGAAATCAAATCCAACCACTGGCTCGGTAGCCCGGATATTCTATCTAAGTGGGTATTTGCATCCTCATAGACTATCCTTTGAAATCATAGGGTTGCTTGGACAATCCAATCAATTGATCTGAACCATTGATAGTGGGTAGCTTACACTTCATGGTCCACCATGAAGAAATCACACTGGTGGGTCCAGTAACAACTTGAACCATTCAATCGGATGTGGATATCATTCATTCAATCAAACAATCCAACCCATTCATCCATGCATGGCGATCAAAGTGATGGCCAGATTTCGGATCAGAAAGATCCTCCAATCAGTGTAATTTTTGCAAGATGGCCAGTTGAGTATAGGCAGAACTAATGGACAGTCATTGCATTCTCCACGTGTCCCTCTAGAGGAAGTGATATCAAGTGATTATCTGAGGTGGAAAGGACTTCTATCATCGCCATCATACCCTTGTCCCACCTATCATGATAGAAATGCTTTGATTTTTAGAAATGATATCGCACCAAAATCTATGATTATCTCTAATGCATCTACCATGATTGTGCCCCCTTGTTTTTTTCCACTTGAGATTTTCACAGCACAATTCCGATTTGACTGGTATTTGATACTCTGGTTGAGTACGATATCTCATATGCAGCCACTCATAAATTGTATAAGCCACATGCATTAACTCACGTAAATCAACTAAAATCTTCAAGTTATGGTTGCTGAGTCAGAGCCCAAAATGTGATTGGTAGAATCATTTCCTCTTATTCTTAAAATACTTATTTGTTGAAATAGTCTATCATGTAATGTTTCAGTTATAACGGCCTACTAAGTACCCGTTTGGACGTAACATCGAACATCCACTCCAACAGAGTACCCACAATTTGTCGGCAAAACAGAGATTTATCACCTAAAATATTTGGTGGTTCCAACCGGAGATTACGGGGGCGATTCAAACATGCTGCAAGACAAAGAATTCAGATCGAAACAAGGGTTTTGTCTTAATATCATGATTTTGTTGGTGCGTCCAAATGGGCCCCTAAATGTCCATCTCAGCTGTGTAATTTTTTCTTCATGGTATCATTTGGATTTAGGATTTATCATTTGGATGGTTTAATTTGAATTACCTATATGCCATGAGTGCAAAATTTCAATGTCTTTTAAGTCCTTGCCAATCACCTCCTTTGAAGAGAGGCGCTTTTTTGGGAGAATCCCCTGGATCTGGAACCCTTTGGATTTGAAACCCCCTAAAATTGAAATAAATAAGCTTATTGTGTAGTTATGCATGATGTATTTATAGGAGTTTGAATTTAATTACTAAATCAACTTTAATATCTCTAATTAGTGACATAATTAATGTTTGATTCAATGGTTGTAATACGCCCGCTGAAATATATACTTTGCCTAAAAATGATGAAATTTCAAGTCTCGGATGGGCCACAAGCATAAGATCATGCTCGAGTGATTAATCAATGATTTTTAACCGTTGATTTACATAGACAATGTTTGGACAGTGTTGATCATTATATTAAAGTAATTATAGTGATACAATTGGTAATTTAATCGTTTTGAGATATCATTAGTGGGCCATGTACCCAATAGAATAATAGTACGGTGACACACATGTTACACATGTAGCTCTTGAATGGATTTTAGATGTAATTCGAGCTCTTACCATGGATTTCAAACCTATATTAGAGGGGATTTGAAACCCCTATTTGTTGTAAAATATTGATTTTTTAAATATATTTTAATAAAATAAATAGTAATATAATATATAAAAAAGTTTTGTAAAAAACTTTTTGGAGGTTTTTAAGAATAGTCCCACATGGAAAAGGGAAGAGAAGAAAAAATGGTTTAAATGAAAACAGTGGAGTATTATAATATTTGTCTACCTAGTCCAAGGACTATGGACCTTGCGTGTTCCAATGCGTAGCACCAGGTGTTGCGTGTAAAGGCGCTAGTGGCACACTTCGCATCGTGTCGCAGAGGGTCGCTCCCTTTGCAAATTGGAGCGAGACATGTGCGAGTCGCGGTGCGACTAAGTGGCTAAGACGGATAGCTTGTTGGCAGAGAGACTAGAGGATTGGGAGAGAAATCCCTCATTATATATAGAGGGACTGAAAAGAACTGTTGCAGCAGAAACTGTAATAGCTGTGTCATTAGTGCAGAGACCAGCTGTAACTGCTGCATGACTAGCCTAACAGCTAAAAACGGCTAGCTGTTGTCTCACAATAGTCACATGCAGCAGTGGTTATGGCTCATGCACAACAGTCAGAAAACGGCTATAAAACGGCTAGTTTTCCAATAGCAAAAAATGACTTAATGAAATTTATGTCTCTGGACCATAACCCCCTAGGCACCATAGCCTATAAAAGGAGGGTCTGGATGGATTTCCAAACCATCTCTCAACACACTCTAACAGACCATTCCGAACTGAGACAACCCACTACTCCTCTTTTATACTCCAGTGATTCCAGCAAGACCAAGACAGCAAGGGTTGAACCTTTGCTTGAAGAACAGACCAACGGTGTGATTTAGAACGGTTCAACTGAACCATTGGCTGAAGAACTGACCAATCCAGTGGTCTAAATCTAAAGAAATTTCTTCTCTTTTAGGATTTTTTTTTATTTTATATTGTAATTCTGCCAGATATTGTATACAAGAGTTCCATTTGGTGGGCCTTCGTGTTTGCTGAACGCAGACCCACACCAGGCTCGTCGTATCCTAGAAGCAGTTTGCCTGTAACCTATCAGTATACTCAATTCATTTGAGTAAGGGCAAATAATGCTTTCAGGACAGCATTTCAGACGTGCTTCATCCTGTCCTTATTTAAGCTAATTTTACTTTTTGGATTTCTATATTATACAGAAATTATATTTATTTGTATAATTTCAAACACTATTTACTTTATGGTGCCAAACAAAATCCCCTCAAATCCCTCTAAATCCATGGTGCCAAACGACCCCTTACAAAGAACCATAATACCATAGAGCCACAGGACACGTGGCAGTGTGATATATCAATTGGGTGGGCCTATATGCAGGCCCTTGCATGTATAGTCAAAGTCTCAAAATTTATTCTCATTAGACAATCCTACCATCTAATGTGTGGCCACTAACGCAAAGGTGGGAAATGAAAATAGTTGATGGTCTAAATGCCTAGTGAGGTAAACTGTTCAAAAAGTAATAGATAGGATATCTCAATATCTTTATTTTTAAAGCATGTCATCTATCTTAGTGCCAATATATGGGTGGACTTGATTGCTCTCCTGGCTCTATCATTTAATAAGGCAGAACACCATTCAATAAAATGCCATTAGTTGCATAGCACTTGAAAAAAGTAATGTGTGGCCAACCCAACCCTTTGGATCTGCATCCCCAGTCTTAATTATTGTTTGGTTGAAAGTATTATGTCCATTGATGTTTGCATTGGGATTGCGAATGGGCCCTGGACAACCACATGAATGGGTTAAACTGATTTTATGAGGAATTGATCAGCTTGGGTGTTGGCATTGACAACATTGACTGCTCCGTCTAAGCTATAAACCCTACTAAATTCTCAAGTTAGTCATGAAATGTGGGCTTTGTGTTCATGATCTTGGCTGTCCCCCACGCTTTGTACTTTCTTTGCTTTAAAGACCACTATTCAAATGACTAGTATCGTCACAGCTGATATGTGTATTTCACTATTTTTCATACACGAAAAGGCCTACTAAATGCAATCCCCGGTAACTCATCAACTTCTCTATGGGTGGGTCCTTACTCTTGCCCGGGTGGTAGACTCTTAAGGAGTTTCAACTCCCGGTCGAGGGTTCGAGTACCCATATGTGGTGAAATTCCACCAGCGTGAGTGTGTGGGTGTGTGCCTGTGTGTAAAAATAAAATGAAATGAAATAAATAAAAATAAAAATAAAAAACCATCTCTATGGGTGGCAATGGGTCTGGCTAGGACTCAGCAGGGGTTACCTCTGGTCTAGTTAAAGTCTAGATCATTGAAAAATGACCCAAGATCCGACAGGTATAAGTTTCTGTAAATCTTATGTGTATGCCGAATGGAAACCACTGATAAGAATCTCTAAATCATTCATTCTTTTTCTAACAGTGGCTTATACTGGATGACTGGACTGGGGCAAATGGCCAGGTTACGCCGCTCACCATTCGCCTAACAGTGGGCCTGGATTTTAAGCCCAGGCCCGGCCCTTTGGCCAATTTTGGGGCCCTGGGCCCCGGTGCTACAAGGCTGGACCACCAGGATCAGGCTTTATATCTAAATAGTATGCCCATGGTCCATGCACTGAACATCTTTAGCATTATTGTGACAACAAGAGAGGTAGAAGAATAGCCTACATTAGGGTGTATTCCAGGAGATTTTGTGGAACGGGTCCTTGGACGGTGGGAAGAATAGCCTACATTACCATTAACTCCATTTGTCATGATTTAAAACCTTGTTATTGTGCAAATGGTGTCTTACTCTTATAGTATTCCTTGCACGTGAAAAAGAATAGGTGGTTTCACGGAGTATGATTTGATAATGAAGTACGTTGATCTACTGCCCATTGTGGTTAGGCCTATAGTTGTAAAACTCAGTGACTTGACTTCAAATTCGCCTGAGTCAACTCAGCTTGATCAGAAATGGAGCTGAGTCACTGTAAAACTTGTTTAGGAGCTCGACTCTGTTCGAACTTGGGTTGATGGGTTGAGGTGGTCGACTCAACACTCACAACCTAAACCAAGCTAGGAAACAACACCAACCAGCTGACCATGCACTAATTTCATGTTTTAAATTGCATATTTTTATATTCATACCATTCTAAGTGTCCATTGTTAGTGTAATTAATTTCCCTATTTAATTATCAAATATCAACTCAGGTTGACAATCAAACCTGACCTAACTTCAAAACGAATGAGAGCACTAGTGCATTTTACTAATAGGCTTGTCAACTGGCTGACAAATGCCCGCTAGCGGGTTTTACTAATAAGCTTTGAAGCTAACTAGCAATGGCTGCTTCAAAACCGTTATACGCGTATGCATCAAAGCAACTATATATATATATATATATATATAAAATATTATTAATACTTTAGTGCGTTTGTATGTAGGGTCAACTCGACCTGGTTGGACATCAGTACTTTTTTAGATTTGGTTGACCATATAATAATTATCTCCAAAATTCAAAAATCAACATATGCTTCTCCTTTTTAGTTAGACATGGACTATACCTCATGATTAGATCTCTTCTTGCCCATCTATTGGGAGGACAAAAAATTAAAGGCTGCTATAGTCATACAAAGTGTACTACTGTTCTTGGATGTTGCCACTCACAGCTGAATGCTATGAGTGGTGTTCAATCACCACTGTTTCTATGAGCAAGAAGAGATCTAAAATGAGCTGGTCAAATGTATGGATGGCATGGATAAAACACTTACATCATGGTGGGCCCTACAAAGTTTGTCCAGCAGCAAACGGTACCGCATTGTGCTACATTATGCAATCCGAGTCCCATTAACAGATCTTCTTGACTCAACTCTAGATGTTAAAAGATCTTTTTTTTTGTCAAACCTCCTCTTATTTTAGTCAAGAGATGGATAAATAGATACATAATGTTGTATTGATATTGATAGGTCGGGGTGTACCTGAACCGAGCTAGCTCAGTTAGCTCGCTCGGCTCGACTCATAAAAGCTTGATTCGACTCGGTTCGAAGCTGAGTTCGAGCCGAGTCAAGCTAATTTTTTGAGCTCGAAAATGAGTTCGAGCCGAGTTCGAGTAGGCCCCAGCTCAACTTGACTTGGATCGAATCCAGCTCGAATCCAGCTCGAATCGAACTTGGATCGAACCTGTTCGTTGACTCGGTTACTTTGCCATTGATGTTGCTTACCAAGTGTTTGATAAAATGACTCAACGAAGTGTGGCTGGTGGCAAGGAAAGTATGTACATGAAACAAATATCCTTTTTTTCTTGGTTTTTATGTTGTTTATAAGGTGTTTGATAAAATACCTATAAAACCATTGCTTTTGTTTCACGTACAAAGGGATTTTGAAGGTGCATCTAGATGTTTGTGGAAATGCCTCAATGGTGAATTTGGCTCGATCTTGGCTCGAACTCAGCCCAAGCTGGCCTGAGCTACTGACCGAACTGAGCCGAGTTGCGCTGAGGCCAGCTCGACTCGGTTTGACTCAATGTACACTCCTATTGATAGGCATTTATAGCAACTATTATGAGGCCCACATAGTACTGGAAATGGACCAGACACAACCCACCTGTTCTCCGGGCCTATTCCCTACGGACAGGATTAGACGCACCCCACCTGTTTTCTGGGCCCTATACCCTACGGACAGGATCGGGACCGAATTCTGGGCCGTGGGTTGAACCGTAGGTTAAATGTGCCAGTCTAAGGCTCAGCTGACGGGATTTTATGAACACGGTCCAGTCCAGTTGTGTCGAATTGGATGGCCCAATCCACTAGTGGTCTGGGCCCAATAAAATAGTCCAATTTACTGACCCAGCTGACCCGGCCCATATCCTCTATAGGCCCAAAAGATGAGCGGCTTCATATGGCACGTGCACGGGGCCTTTACCAAATGGTAAAACTTTCTGGTAGAGCGTGATGTATGATACACAAGCACCCAGAAATTGCATACGTGGCACACAACTAAATCAAATTAAACTGTCCAAACTACGGTTCCCTGTTTAGATGTATTGTTAACAGAATAATTACTTCCTTTTTTATAATCTGACTATCTTATTGTTGCACACTTATTCAACGGTTAAATGTGTAATATATCCACCGGTCATATTTCAAAAAACAAGCGTCCACGATTCAAAAGATGATTTTTCAACCAATTTGATTTTGGGAATGTTACTTCGGAGTAAGTGGTATCCACAAGTTAGGCGGTTTAGCTTGAGTCAATCGATTCCAGACGTTCATTTTCAGAGCGCCTGCGTATTAAGCGTCGTCCGCTGTCAGAGTATCATACAACTTACCGCTTGTCCAAATGACACGGGTACCCTTCCAACTGCTAATCTCACATTTTCAAAGACCACCTCTTTGAATGAAGAAAGCGAGGGATTTGCTACTCAAAACCCTCAGCAGTGTCGCTAAACCCTACCTCCCTTTCTCTCCTATCTCTACCCCCAATTCAATTTCTCTCTTCCAATCTCCTGAGCAGATGGATTCTTCTCGGGAGCGTTACAGCTACAGTCCTACCCTCCGATGGAATCCCCACGTCGAAGAGTACTTCATCAAGGCCTACGGATCCGACCATTTCGCTCGTATCTCCGATGCCCTGACGTACGCAATCTCTCCCTCTTCAGTACCTCTCTATCTCTGTTTGAGTGCTTGGACACGTGGACGGTCCGATCATCTGTTGGAGTTGTCCATCCAGTGGGCCTTAACCTGGACTCCGGAACCGCTCTGATTGGCGATTGTAACCATCTGACGGACCGCCTGTCAATTCACGGTCATAAAGGAAAGCTGGAATGGCCTATGTTAACTATCCATTCAGATGCTTAGCATTGCTGGACCGGTGCTAGTTTTGCATGGTGGTCCCTTGGCAATAAGGGCTACCAAACAGACGGCTCAGATTAATGATTGGATTGTCCGTGTGCCCTGAGTTAAGTCGTTAAAGAAGCATTTGGGATGGCAAAAAAAACTAAAAAAATGAAGTCGATCAGCAGAACAGATTCGGCTTTGGTCAATTTCTTTTTTACTTCTAATTTTTTATCTTGTCAAAATTTTGATGAAATTTGGTAAATGCAGTAGAAACATGTGGAAACCTTGGGAGGAAATGCGGTCTGAGGAATTATTTCTCAATTTTGTTTATTTGACTTGCCTGATTGGGTTTTTCTGTAGTCTTGTCGTTTTTGTTGTAAAAATTGCATGAAGGAAAATTGAGAATTGTGGGAGATAATCGATAGTTGGAATCTCAGGGCTCCTTTGGATACCTCTAAATTTTGTTAGTGATAAATAATTTGCAGGTAATGATTTATAGTTGTAAATCATTTACAGCCTGTCTTGTTTGGCTTTAAGCTGTAATCTGTTTGTGTTTGGATAGCTTGTAAATTGTTTATATCCTGTAATTGGGTATTCACACTTGACAGAGCTTGGATATGTAAATCCTTATGAAATATCCAAATGACATATAAGAGCTTCATTAAGATGGATCATTGGGTTGAGCCTATATCAATAAAGCTTATGGCTGATCCTTCTCTTAAACCAAGCATTAGGTGAGCCATAGAAGTGGGCCCACAAATTCAAATTCCCTTTTATGAGGACAAACAATTGAATATAAATAGTTAACCATAAACACATTAAGAAAAACATAGTTAACCATATGTCTCCAATAATCCAAATACAAAACAACTCTAGGAAACAACATTTAGAAAAAATCTGTGACGAAATGTTCTTCTTCAACCATAAATAAAACAATTCTAGAAAACAACATTTAGAAAAAAAAATCTGTAATAAAATGTTCTTCGTCAGCCATAAATGTTTAAGCTCAAGGTCAACACCTGGCTAACTTTGGTCGCCTTGCAATATAGCTAAAGGTTTTCCACATCATATTGTCCTTGATGTTTATGAGATTTTTCAACTCTTCCCACACCTTTACCAACAAATCTATTTTCCTTTTGCCATATTTCTCGATCGTATCATAGAGGCGGTCTAATCTTTGCATCACACCCGCTTGGGGAGTCATTTTTTTTCTTCTCCTGTCTTGGAGCTGATGTTCTCATATTTAGTGGAGCACTTCCTCTGACTTATTCAGCCTGTGGATATGTCTTTTCCAAGAAGTCATCGCCCAATAGTGTATATGATCCTAATCCTCCAACGGCCGACAAGGATATTAGAAAATCATCCATTGGGTGATGTAGAGTCTCTTCTGCAAGTTCGAAGGCAGTGTTTGCCATGCTTCTTGTTGATGGGGATTTTTTCCTCATTGCTGGGTTCGATGAAATCGAATTAGTTTCGATATCATCGATAATTGTCGGGATTTTTCACCCCTGGTCGCTGGACAGTTTTGGTCCTGTCTCGTATCATCGAAGGACCTTAGATGATATCAAAGGTTGTCATCAAAGGACCTTAGATGTCATCGAAGAGTTACGTAGATGCGATTGCGGAAACGCAGATTCTGCGGAATTTGTTTCCTATTTTGATTATACCTCTTTCTATTCTTATATAAAGGGGTGTATGCGGGATTGGGGTGTATTCTAGGGTATTCTAAGGTTTCCTAAAGGTTTTCTAGGAGGGCTTAGGGCTATCAAAGGTGAGAGAGAGAGAGAGAGAGAGAGAGAGAGAGAGAGAGGAAGCTTGTGGAAGGGAGATTCTGCTCGTAGAGGTGATCTACTTTACAGTCCACATCTCAGCGCTTCTACGTCCTCATGATCGGTGAGATCTCTTCGTTTTTCTTTTGTTCTCTTATTGTTTATCCACTCCTGCATGAGTGAAGAAGGTTTGATCCAAGCGGTGTGTGCTTGTGATCGGTTGTAATGTTCTGCTTTATAGTGGATTGTTGATCTGGACGAGGTCCCGTAGTTTTTACCTCTTTGAGGGTTTTCCACGTAAAATTCCCTGGTGTCGTGTGGTTTATGCTAAGATGGAGTCATTGCTTTATTATCCCATAATTCTGGTTTGATTTGGGAGGCTAGATCCTAAGGTTTTGTGCAAGGCCCCCAACACCCGTCGCATTGTCCTCTTTGTATATCATCACCATATCGTGGTAAGGATTTGGCTTGTTTTATTGAGCCAACCTCAGGGTATAACTATAGAAAGAAATAGGTCATATAGTAATTCTCTTTACAATGAAGTTTGTACTAGGAATACAAATAAATGTGAAGGATGAGATTCTGTTTTTAACTAACCTTGATGAATTCTTTCAAAGACTTCTTCATCTGTAGTTGCACACTTATGATCCTCATCCACATCTGAATACACTTTTATTCAATGCTTCCTTCGTTAGATTTATTTTTTTGCACAAAATTTGGAGAGAGTTTCTATAATTGTTCGCATCCACAAAGATGTGGAACCCCTTAAGCACTCTGCCTTCGCTATTTCTTTCATTGTAGTAGCCTTAAAACCATGATCGTTCTTGACCTCTAGGTTTAGTTGCTCCATCAAGATATCAATCATGCACTTGTTCGTAAATGTAGTTCAAGTGATGAATATATTTTTTTTTAAAAATAAAATCTAGTCCAATTAGGACATGGGCCCCCTAAAAAACTGTTCCAATTAGGATGTGGGCCCACCATGATGTGTGGTTTTTTTTTTTTTTTAATTTTTAAAAAAGTGGTTTTATCCAATGACTACACAGTGGGCATTAGGATCAACACCAAGGCTCAAGTGGAGCACACAGTGGGCATTATCCCTCCATCCAAGTCTATGTGACCCTTTGAACAGGTTGGATGGCAAATTAATATCACAGTGGGCCCCAGGAAAGTTTCATCAGTCGGTGTTAGTATCACCATTGCTTCCTGTGGTGTTTTCCACTTAAGCCTTAAATTTGCCTCATTTTTTGATCATGCCTTAAAATGATCGATCAAAATGGATGGATAGCTTGGATAGAAGCCATACTTCACAGTGGGCCACACAAAGCCTCTGCCTAGATCGATTCTGTCCATGCAGGGGCAGGACGCATTCTGCATCCATCACTTGCCCCCAACGAAGAAAAAAGAAGAAGGAAAAAACCTACCTCCTGGGTCGATGGAGAGATTTATAGAGAGATAACTTTAGGAGAGATTATGCAGTTGGTGGAGAGATCGCCAAAAGCCAAGGTGTAAGACCCGGTCCCTTCCGTACCCTTTTCTGTACATGTGCGTGATATTCGGCGCCACTAGCGGGCCCCGAATTGCTTGTGTGTAGTGCGCACCCAAGTGACTGGAGCCCCGAGACCCTTGCCATATCGACCACCCCGTTGTTGTGGTCGCGGAGGTACACTCGCGTGTTCATGCAGCACGTCATTGGCGAGATATGCCGCGAAGAATCCAATGTCATTCATGTGCATACGATGTCGCATATTCTGTGTCCACGCACGCATGCCACATACACTACTCACACATGTATCATATCTCACATGTGTGAGAGAATCTCTACCATTGCCCATGACATCACCTCCCATGCCTCTCTCTCCCATGACATCATCCCATGTATTAAAAGTCAAAGCAACCTCTCCTCTCTCCATACCACTACATTTGCATGACATTATCAAGCAATACCTCTCATGCTAATCATAATTCATCATTAAGCCCTAATAATAAATTAGATGCACTAATCCTAACCTAACCCCAACCATGGTCAACCCAACCTCATGGCCTCATCCTTAGTTAAGTATCTACAAATCCCCCCTCCCTTGGCTATCTTCACTCATTTTCACTCTAAGTGAGACACACACATGCATGCACACACACACACACAAAGAGAGAGAGAGAGAGAGAGAGAGAGAGAGAGAGAGAGAGAGAGAGAGAGATTATTTGTGGGCCATGCCCGTATGAAGGTCTGGTTGCATCAGGTCGGTTTTAGGTCTCAGACTTCTGCCACTTCTTTTCTCATGCATCCAGACAACTTGATAGCTGACTCCAATTAGTCTTGATAATGCTTAGATGATGATGATTTTGTGAGACCATGCAAAATTTTGATTATCTAGACCATCATTATGATGGGTCCCATCAAGAACGTGTCACTCCCCTAATATCATCCCATTCAAAGTGCCTAGCTGGAAAGATGATTGAAATTATTTTCCATTGAGCCTGAAATTTAGTTAAATACAAGTGTTATAGAATAAGGTTCTTGTACAAGTGCGTGTAAAATTGCACCAGACTGCTACTAACTTTTGAAAATGGTGGTCATTCATACTCCTCGCATGTTGTGCTAATGCATGGCTATCTAGACCATCTAAATTGTGAGTCCCTTTGTTGATTCAACACCTCTCTAAAATCATGCTGATCAAGCTAAAAGTACTTGATCAAGCAATCCCACTTGTCCAAATGTTAGTTATAAAATGGATGGTTGAAAGTAAAATAGCGAGTGGTCCAAATTCAAAGGCAAAATAGTGGTCACTCATGCTCCTTGCATGTCGCACTGATGCTTATCCAAACCATCCAAATGTGGGTCCCATCATTGATGTATCACATCTCTAAAATCATGTTGCTCAACCTAAAATTGCATCGATCAAGCAATCCACTCGAGCGGAAATGAGTGAAAATAGCTAAGGGAGGGGGGATTTGTAGAGGCTTAACCAAGGATAGGGGTTGGGTTAATGTAACCATGGTTGGGATTAGGTTAAGATTAGTGGATCTAATCCATGATTAGGGCTTAATGATGGATTAAGAGGAGCATGAGAGGTATGACTTGATGATGTCATGCACATGAAGTGGTATGGAGAGAGGAGAGGTTGCTTTGACTTTTAACACATGAGATGATGCCATAAGAAAGAGGCATGGGAGGTGATGTGATGCAGGACAATTAACCACTTGCTCTAAAAGCTCAAATTGTTAGAGCATGGCGAATCAATCCCTTTATCTCATAGCCCAGGCCACATCTCATGGGTAAAGACCTCGGCCGAACTCCTCTCGTGGGCCCCAAATCACATGGGTACCACCTCACACAAGCCACCTACCTCACACGGGCCGCCCACCCTGAGTGTGTCCCTACATCCCACAGGCCACCCCACTCGAGCCCGGTGTGAAAATGTCCCTGCATTAATCACCCCCGGTGATGAGTCTCGAATCCGAGACCTCCTGCTCTGATACCAATTTAATGCAGGACAATTAACCATTTGCTCTAAAAGCTCGAACCGTTAGAGCATGGCGAATCAATCCCTTTATCTCATAGCCCATGTCCCACATCTCATGGGTTAGGACCTCGGCCTAACCCCCCTCGTGGGCCTCAAATCACACGGGTACTGCCTCACACGAGCCACCTGCCTCACTCGGGCCGCCCACCCCGAGTGTGTCCCCGCATCCCATAGGCCACCCCACTTGAGCCCAGTGTGAAAATGCCCCTGCATTATGATGTCATGGGCATGGGTAGAGGTTCTCTCACACATGTGGGCTATGGTACATGTGTGAGTAGTGTGCGTAGCATGCATACGTGGATACGGAATATACAACATTGTGCGCACTTGAATGACATTGGATTCTTTGTGGCGTATCTCGCCAACGGCGAGCCGCACGGATGCGTAAGTGGTACTTTCGCAATCATGGCAACGGGGCGATCAATGTGGCAGGGGTCTTGCGGCTCCGGTCACTTAGGTTCGCACGTGTAGTGCGGGGCCTGCCAGAGGCGTCGAACATTGGGCACGCACGCAGGCTCCAAACATCAGGCACGCACGTGCGGAAAAAGGGTACGAAGGGACTGGGTCTTACGGTAGGGTTCGCTAAAAGGGACAATTCTTACCAGAAAGGGGGCCAGAAGTGAGGCTGCCTTGCCACAACAGTGATTGTCAGATGCCACTAGGGGGAGGGAGTGATGTTGGAGAAGGAGTTGCAAAGCTCTCTTTATAATCAAAGTTCAAAATTATAACTGTTAGGCTGTAAATGATTTGCAGGTAAATGAAATCACAACTTTTCAAAGGGATTTCATTTGCATCCAAACACTTGCTGTAAATTATTTACCTATATTTCATTTACAGCTAGCCCAATTTACAAGCATCCAAATCACCCCTAATATGAACACTGGGCATTGTCTACTTACTGTGTCCTCCCTACAAAAAAAGAAGAAGACAGATCATGAGTGAGAGGTCTGTTGATTTGGGCCATGTGGACCCATGATGTTGCTACAGCCCAAAATATCTCTGACTGGGGCTATGTTTTTCATTTGGTCAGTTCCTACAGATGGATGGTGGAAATGAATATTGGCAGCGACATTCTACACAAAAAATTCCAATCATTGTATACTTTGGATTCTTTGATGGGGTTCTTTAGATGAATGGGTAGGAAAAAGTCGTGTTTCAAGCGTCCTTCTTTTTTTGTTTAGTTGGTTTTTTTTTTTTTTTTGGGTTGTAGCAGACAATAAGCAGCTTGCACCCACTGCGCAATACACTTGTTAGGTTCTCCCTTACATTAAATACCTCCACTTGAATAATATTTAAGTACCTTTTTAGGGGTGATTTGATAATTTGGTATTTTCTGAAAGGAAGTTGTTTCTTCCATTTTTTTTTTTTTTTTGTTATTTTCTGATCCCCTGATGTGAATGGGTCTGTCAACTGGTACTTGGACCCACGGGTACCCAATGGGCCCAACCTATTCCAACGGGTACTGGTCCAATTTCTCAGACCTTTCTAGTAATTGGGTCAGGTTTGGGTCTGCCAATTTGGACCCAGCTAAAAAGTGGTTCCCATCGGGTCCACCATCTTGGATCTAGTTAAAATTGGGTCCTGTTGAGTGTGAGTTGGGTCTAATTAATTTAAATAGCTATATTAGATGTTAAATATATATTGATTATTCTAGCAACAGAATTAGGTTTGCTAAAACACACATGTAAGACAGCCTGTTTATGCCACGCATGTGCCAAGTACAACATATGCATGTATCTTTCATAAAAAAAAAAGAAGTGTGACATGTGCAAGTATCTTTCAAAAAAAAAAAAAAAAAAGTACAACATGTGCATGTGATTGTATCCACCCATTTAAGTGGGCCCAACCATGTAAATGCCCTCATTTGAGGTGGACCCGCTGAACCCAAATAGAAACCAAGGTCCAAAGACCTGAAAAGAACCCAAGCCCGATTGGATCCAGGTCCCAAAAAAATGAGGATCCGGCAAGACCAGAACCTGATTAGCTTGGGTCTGGGAACTCTAGGACTAGGCCTGAACCCGGCACATTGACATCCCTGGATATGAAATAGGCCATTCATAAAACTGGCGGTACGTCTGTATACCTTAACACATTTTGAACTGTACGATGTTGAAATCATCGATTTGTTCCTTCTATTTCTTATCATCTTCACTTTCTGTGATTGTTTGTTTTGGTTAGGCGTCCCTCTTGCTACTCTTGTATTCGTGTGAATACCCTTAAGTCCACGAGCGATGCTGTTATTGAGAAGCTAATGGCCATTCTACAGGAAACAAGGATTAAAAGTAGTTCTAATTGCATAAGCGTAAGTGAAAGTAGTGCGACTGCTGAAGTTGGTACAGGAAAGAAGCTTGGAAGCTTTTGCACAGAACCTAATCTCGATCCACTTTCGGATTTTGATGGTAGGGTGCCCACAGAATTGTTTGGAGGTGGAGATAATCCAATGCCAGGATTACAAAGTCCTTCAATTCATAAGTGCCAAGTACCAGGCTTAGACTACGTCGTGTTTGTTAAAGGTTCAGGTCCACACATGATCGAATATAATGATTCACCTAATCAACCTCTAAAAGAGGTAATTGTGAGCCGCAAATGTGCTGAAGCTGTTCTTCGAGGCGCTCAGGTATGCAAATATGCATGCTTTATCTTGTGCTATGTCATGTCTTTCATATTGTCGTGTCTAATCACCTAAATTATTTGTTTGCTGATAAAATAAAATATTTGATTGCTGTCTAGGACTCTAGGCAGATCGCTGGATAATATACTAATTTATATTGGTTAAACTGTTGCCTATCCAAGAATTCTTCGCCTGAGCTGCCAAGTTAGTTATTCTGCAACAATGGATCCCCACCTAATGCATGGGAGTGTCCGATTGTGTTGGCCTGTGAGAGTGGAGAGCCTGCAGACCAAGCAATTTAGTAGTTTGTAGATTACCATTCCTTTCCTCCTAATGCGGGAAGACTTGAAACTTCCACTCATCCTTGATTGGTTATACATATGGACTAAATGCTGAACTCTGACATAAACTAAACTTAAACGTACTTTATTCTTACATAATTTGTATATTGCAGGTCTGAATTCTGTCAGAGATGAAAGGGCCTGTTTGATTTGGCTAATTACCTGTAAATGCAATGTAAATGGGTCATTATTACCTTTTATAGTCATTTATTTTTGTTTTTTAATTACTGCCTCAAAAATTGTGATAATTTTAATTGAATTTTATGTGTTTGTACACACAAAAATATGGGGCCCACCGTGATGAATATGTTATATCCGACCTGTTCATAAGATTATACAGACAGGATAAAGGGAAAACGAAAAAAAATCAGCTTGATCCAAAATTTCTGTGGCCCCCAAGCAATTATTAACGGTAAGAGTTCAATTCTCTGGTGTGGTTCACTTGAGCTTTAGATCTGCCTCATTTTTGGGCTCATACCCTACAATGAGCTGGCAGAATGGATGGATGGAATGGATATGATCCATACATTATGGTGGGCCTCATAGTTTTTGCACCCCAAATTTTTTCCCGTCTGTTTTGCACCAAAACTTTTAACCAGTCACTGTCAACTTTGGGACGAGAAGGAAATAGCAGCGTAAACTATGATGACCATTTATATTGTAAAATAGAAATCAAACAGGCCCTAAATGTACTTTAGCCATACATAGTATGTATATTGTGTTCCTAGGAATGAAAGTATTCTTTTGTATGGTATGGATAGTGTGGTTTATGTTGTTATATCCTCTTTTTTGTGGATACTCGATTATTCTGTTGAACCTTTGTTTGTCTTAGTGCAGTAATGCAATTGTTTGTTTGTTTGTTTCATCTTTCAAAAAATTAAAAATAAAAATGCAATTGCTTGTTTAATTTGATGTGCAGCCAGATTGATTTTTGTCCCTGAAGATCTCTTAGCTGGAGGGCATTCATTCCCTTTGTGGAACTTTTTCCCATCGATGGATCTCTAATTGGAATAATGAAATCTAATTTATCTACTTGATTTTATATTTGGGGCTTATGAAATGATGCTGATAAGTTGTTTCTTCATACATTGCGATGTTCCATCTGCAGATATTTGTTCCTGGTGTATTGGCCTGCAGTTCACATGTTGAAAAGGGGGACATGGTGGCAGTTTCAGTTGCTGTCGAGCAACCTGGTCTTGATGGTGGATGGGGAGTTGGTATAACACGTGGAACTGTTCTCCAAGGATTGCAAACAGGCAAGCAGTTTGAATTTTGATTAATAATTACATGTAAAACTAACATAAAGATGAAGTAGATCTCGTACCATTTTGTAGTTCAGCCTTCATTATTCTGCAATCTTCTTTCATGGTATAGCATCGGCTTTGGCCCGCACCAATAGGATCAGCTCCTTAGTGGTGGACAACGTCCGTATTGAGAAGAAGGAACAAGTTTGTAATGCCATTGTCGACTTCTACACAAAGCTACTTGAAAGATCAATGAAACCGCCTAGCCCTTGATTATCTCCACTTTGATAGCATCACAGAAGATTCTGCTGATTGGCTAGAGAGACCTATTTCCGACGAGGAAATTAAGTGGTGGATAGTCTGGGTAAAGAGGAGAGGCCCGTGCTTGACGGTTTTCCCCTAGCTTTTTTCCATATTTTTTAGAGCATGCTTAAAGAAGCTATGACAACATTCATAAAGGAATTCTTTAAGGGTTACTTTCTCCGGAATTGGGAACCTCGTTTATTGTGTTGATTCCTAAGTTAAAAGGGTTAGAGGGGTTAAAGGATTTCAAACCTATTAGTTCGATAGGGGGTCTGTACAAAATATTGTCCAAGATTCCTAAGTTGGGCAAGTTGGGGTGTAAGGAAAAATGAAAAAGATGGGTTTAGATTTGTGTTCGCTCCCCCTCTTTTTTGGTGCTTGTGAATGGCTCCCCAAAACTTTCCATATCTTTTCCTGGTTAACGGGGAAGCTTTCAGCCGGATGCTCACCAAAGCCCAAGAGATCGGGCTTTTCAGGGGCTTTGGGGTGGAGTAAATGGGGGATTGGGTCTCTCATCTCTAGTTCGTTGACGACACCATCATTTTTTGTGAAGTTAATCCTCTTATGATCGAAGACTCATAGAAAATGGTTTTGTGTTTCGAGGCAGTGTTTGGGCTCAAGATCAATGTGGGGAAGTGCAAAATGTTGGGAATACATTTATCTAAAATAGAAACTTCATATTTGGCCTTTATTTTTGGATGTAGGGATGGTGCTTTTCCCTCTTACTATTTGGGGCTTCCTTTTTGTATTGGTAAGCTGACCAAGCACCTTTGGGACAAGGTGATTGAGAGAATTGACAGCAAGCTTTCTAAGTGGAAGGGTCGGAATTTATCGCTTGGTGGTTGTATCACTCTTATCAATACTGCTTTTACTAATATGATGTTGTACTTCTTGTCCTTATTCAATTGCCTTGAATCTGTTCTTGCTAGATTGGACAAGATGCCAAAGGATTTCCTTTGGGAAGGAGGGGAGGAAGGCATGAAATTCCACCTGTTGAAATGGGAGGTGTGCAAACCGTTGAACGAAGGTAGGGTGGGCCTACAACATTTGGACGCTATGAACATTGCGTTGCTTGAAAAATGGCTTTGGCAGTTTAGGTCGGAGGAAGGGAGATTTTGGCATGAGATTGTCATTTGAAAATGACTCTCACTTGTGGAAATTTGTTTCCACCATTAGAGTGGACTTCTGGCGATGCATCTCCTTTTCTATGGGCGACAGATCCAGAGTCAAATTTTGGAAAAATGTTTGGTATGGTAACTCTATACTCTATACTATTTACCCGAACTTGGCCAATCTTCTCCTCTAGTGGGTCGTCTTGTGGTTTCCCCCTTGTAGAAGAGCATTGTTGGACGACAAGATGGATGGCTATGCTGATCTCTTTGGTCGATTGCAACATCTTTGACATTTAGGCGAGGCAGACTCCTTGGTGTGGAAGGACCATAGCTGTAGGCGTTTCTTGATGAAGTCTTTCTATAAGCTTCTCACGAGGGATGATTCGGCTAACCAAGAAGAGTTTGCCTATCACTTCTGATTCTATGAGGTGCTTCTAAAGGTCACAACATTCACTTGGTTAGTGGGCAAAAAAAGGGTTTTGACGATAGTCCATGATTATCCCAAACATGTGTAGCTCGTGCAAAAAGGATTCATAGTCTGTCAATCATCCGTTCTTCTACACGTTTTCATCTACAGTTTTGGATATTTTCCTCAGGAAATTCAGGGAAGCCTGGGTAATGCCGGGACCAGTTAGAGATCTTTTGTGGGCTTGCATGGGGGGTTACAAAGGGCAGATATATTGTCAAAGTTGGTTGTTTATGTTGCTGGCTGTGTGGTGGGCGATTTGAGGAGAAAGGAATCGCCGTTGCTTTCAGAATTCTTCCCATTCGGTCGAGGCAATTATCGAGATGATAAGGTTTTAGGTTTCCTAATGGAAAGCTCTTTTGAGCAATAGTTGTTAGCAGGTCGTGTCCCGTGGAGGCATTTTTGTATTCTTTTCCTGCTCCTTGCAGCTCTTTAATAAAATTTCATCAACCTTAAAAAACGGGTAGAAATGAGTAAGGCTAGATTAGTTACAAGTAGTTTTATTCGGATTTACGTTATTAATTATCAAGAAACTTTTGGTCCTGTGGCTAAGATAAACTCTATATGTGTGTTATTATCTGTTGTCTCTAATCAAGAGAGGCATTTATATCAATTAGATGTGAAAAATGTTTTTTTACATGGAGATCTTAGTAAGGAAGCATATATGAAATTGCCTCCCAAACTTCTTGAGAGGGGGGGGGGAAGGTGTGCAATTTAGCATGCAAGTTCAATAATGCAATTTATGTGCTTAAATAGTAGCAATTTAGCATGCAAGTTCAATAATGCAATTTATGTGCTTAAATAGTAGCAATTTAGTATACAAGTTCAATAATGCAATTTATGTGCTTAAATAGTAGCCAAGAGCTTGGTTCGAAAAACTATGGTTAGACCTCGTTGCTTTTGGATATGAAAATGTTTATCAAGCAGAGTGCTTTTTTATTCTTTAAAGAGGGTGATTGTTTTATGTTGATAATATTATAGTCATAGGCAATGATGATCAAGTCATCCGACAACTAAAAGCATGATCTTAAGACATGATTTGACATAAAAGATCTTGGCAAAATAGAAATACTTCCTGGGTATAGAAGTAGCTTCTTCGAAAAAGGGAATTTTCCTATAGAGGAAATACGCCTTAGGTATACTTGAGGAGTCAGGAAAGTTAGCTGTAAAGCCTATCGATACCCTAGTCGACTATAATGTTTGCCATGCTGAGAAAATGGGAAAGCCTATTGAAGACATTGGGCGATATCAACGACTGGTTGGACAACTCTTATATCTCATTATTACTCATCCAGACATTGCTCAAATTGTTTCTTTGGTTAGTCAGTTCATGCATAGCCCATCCTCCATCCATATGGAAACTGCAAATAAAATCCTCCGATATGTTAAAGGTTCTCCTAAAAAATGAGTGTTAATGAGGTGTAATAGGAATTTGATTGCGGGATACTCAGATTCTGATTGGGCAGGTTGTCTACTCGACAGAAGGTCTACAAGTGGTATGCGTACCTTTTTGTTGGCAGTAACTTAGTTACATGGAAAAGTAAGAAACAAAGTGTTGTTGCACTATCCAACGCAAAAGCAGAGTATAGATCGATGGCCTCAACCACGTGTGAACTTATATGGATAAAATCTCTATGTAAAGACATGGGTTTTCATGATGAAGTAGCTATTCATATTGCAACTAATCCTTTGCTTCATGAAAGGACAAGGCACTTTGAAATAGATTGTCACTTTGTTAGGGTGAACTTTTGGGCTAAGGTGATTTCTACTTCATTTGCATGAACCAAGGACCAACCAGTCGATTGCTTCACAAAAGTATTGGAAAACTAAGGTTACAAAGCTCATTACGCAAGTTGGGCATGATCGATATCTCAACCCCAACTTGAGGGGGAGTGTTGATGATTATTCTATAATATTCTAGAACTTGGTTTTTGTGGTTGGCAGGTTGTAGGTCAGGTTTGGACAACAATTCTTAGCCCATTTAGTAAATGGATCGAGTTTGGGCTGACCTTGACCTGAACCCAATCCATTCTTTAAAGAGCATTTTCAGAGCGCGACTCACCAGGGGATAAAACCGGTACAACACGCCCCATATTTTGTTTACCAGTCAATTGCTATTTTAGATATCTAGTAATTGGTTTTTATTGGGACTTTGCGAATATTCATTTCAAATTTTTTTTTTAATAATTCTTTTCACATTTCCTTTTTTCTAGTGTTTTCATCATTTTATTTTATTTTATTATATGAAAAATATTATTTTTCTATGTTCGGAAGTGCCCCCATGCCTAGATTTTTGGAGTTTGCTGTGCCATGTGTCCAGGTAACACTATATTTGTTCATCATGGTCCTATTTGGTCTGGTGACTTGTATTGTTACGGACTGAAACTGATACGACTAGGAACAATTTTAAACTATGATTGCAATCCCTACTTATCCCTGAGGAGGTTGTGATGGAAATGGCATATTTTTGATAGTTGGTCGTGGTGGGTAGCTTATACGATATTGTTCCTATTAAAACCTAGCTTTAAGATCTTCATGAGTTGGGTATCTAGGCAGGCCTTTGATTGTGGAGGATGACTCTCATAATTCAATCACTTGGGTCTCTAGGAAATGTTCTCATTGGGAGTTTGCTTCTACTTTTTTTTTTTTTTTTCTTTTTAATGCATCGAGATGCATCGAGAAACATGGCAATGATATGTAGTCAGGTTCCCAGAGAATCTAATTGTATCTCTGATTCACTTGCAAACGAGGGGATCCATAGATCTTCACTTGGTATAGGGGATTCTTATTCATTGCCTTGATGGATCATATTCGTATCTCATTTTCCCTTATGTAGTCGTCTATAAATTCCTTTGATGCTGATAAACAATGATTTTGACTCACAAATATGGTTTATGCTTCAGCTTATGGGAAATAATGGCCCTGATGTCTAGTTTAAAATATGAAATACATGTAAATTGACACTGCACCGCAGTTAATGATAGAAATCATACTCAATGACTAAACTGCAGAACAACAATGTAGTCATCTCAATGTCCTATTTATGAACTTTGTGAAAAAAGGCAAGTACTGACCACTTGCGCAAGAGCAAAACATTGTTCTACTTGTCTTGCAAATATCTAGCTGTTTAACTCTCTCATAGTTTGAAAAATCATCGGATACAACTCAGTACCCCTAATTGTATTGGTTTTGGACTGAAGTGAAACACGTCACCATGCCGATATGGAACCGAATCAGACCAGGTTGGGGGGCGAGTCATTTTTTTTTTTTTTACACGCGCACACACCCCACACACTCACACTAGTGGAATTTCACCACCTATGGGTACTCGAACCCTTGACCGGGTGTTGAAACTCCTGAGAGTCTACCACCCAAGCAAGAGTAAGGTTGGGGGGCGAGTCATTTTGGATAGAGTCCTAGGCGAGTCACAGTCTGGAATCTCTTGTCAAATCCATGCTCACCTGCTCACCCTTAGGGCCAGTTTGATTTTTCACTGTAACTGTAAATACATGGTAAATGGGTAATTGTTACTTATTGAGCCTGTTTGATAATCCTGCTGTATTTCTGCTTTGAAAAACGGTCCAGAAAATTTGACTTAAATTTGTGGGCCGCACTGTGATATATTTGACATATCCATGCTGTCAATCCATTTTAGCAGAACATTTTGGGGCGTGATCTGATAAAAGAGGCAGATCCAAGCTCAATTGGCCCACATCAAAGGAAATAGTGTCCGTAAAACGTCCACCATTGAAAGTTGTTTCTTTCATCAGGCCCACATCGAAGTTTATTTGTCATCTAAACCCTTCATAAGGTCACACAAGTATGGATAAGGGGAAAACACAAATATCAGCTTCATCCAAAGCATTAGGAGCCTCAAGAAGTATTTAACGGTGGGTGAATGATTTATCACAGTTTCTTGTGGCGTGGTCCACTTGAGCTTTGGATGTGCCTCATTTTTGGGCTCATGCCCTAAATGAGGCTGACATATAAGATGAACGGTGTGGATAAGCCACATACATCACAATTGGCCCTACATTCATTTGACCGCCGTCCTTGATTCTAGCGCTCAAAAGTTAAGTTGTCAACATTTGCATCGGAAACGATGTGGGGGTAAGTAATTATTACCCATTTACAAGGTAATTACGTGTGAGATGAAAAATCAAACAGGTCCTTAGTTCCTCTCTATGTATATGCCTGTAAATGATATTTATCAAGAAAAGAAAAGGTTATATGAACATGGCTACCAACTTGTTTTCATTCTAGATTTCTTTTGTTGGGAAACTAATAGATTCTTACTTAATATCACTAAAAGAAGCTTCTTACTGAATTATTTGAAACATTAAGAAATGATATACATGATGGTTTGTTTGTGTATTTGATTAAGCAATTCTGATCCAGTGTTTGGCTGTTTGATTGATTAAATGCTTCATGAAGTGTATGTGTGGATTCTATAAGTGCTTTCATTTATCATATGGCAGATCCTCATTATCATGAACGAAATGGCATGTATATTGGCCAAGGAGCTACAATGATGTCACGAGCTGGGATCTTCCGTGCTTCAGAAGGAATTGCCGTGGAAATGACAAACAGAGTATTCAAGCTTCCGTCCTTTAATGGTATTATAAATATCCTGTTTTCAACTCATCCTGTCTTCTAGTGGGGAATATAATTTCTATGTTTCTTTTCTCATAAGTTTCTCCAGATCATTAGGCATGTACAAGGTGTCCCGTATCGGTATCGGTTGGCGTAACGGTGCCCTCCAAAACCGATACGGATACGGGGGCGTAACGGTGATACGGGGGCGTAACGGCCCGTAACGGCACAAAAAATTTTTTTTGCCAAAAAAATATGAAAAAATATGGATTAAATCCGGAATATTCTAAGCATTCCAAATATGCATTCATTTATAAATTGGAACATGTTTATGGTGGTGTAACGGTCCACTCTTTGGTGAGAAGTTGTATCGGACTGTCTGATGAATTTATGAACCAGATAACTTGAATTTGACTACAAAATTCATATATTTAATTTTATAAATATCTAATTTATATACTTAACAATTTGATATCATTTCTCCCAGTAGTTCTTTAAAAAAATGAAATTAAATTCAGGTAGATGGCGTTGCCAATTTGGGGCTAACTTGGAGGACAAATCCATGCCCCAAATCAGTCTCAAATTCATGCAATTTATTGGCATTATCCTACTTATGAATTAGTGGACATTTATTGGATAGTGAATCATGAAAAAATCAAAAGGCCCTATTTAAAAAATAGCGTTTACAAATTAACAATTAAAACTATTCAAACAATTTGATTTTGGCATGATGAATTAGCAATTACATCCATAATTTAATTGGTAAATTTTAAGTTAATACATGTCTCGTGTACATTTTTAAGAGCCCGAATTAGGCGGACCGAATTGTGAAGTATAGCACACGAGTGTCAAATTTTTTTGGCCCCACCCGTGATGAATGTGTTATATCCACACCGTCCATCCATTTTGCCAAATAATTTTAGGGCATCAGCCAAAAAATGAGGCAGATCCAAAGCTCAAGTGGACTGTATCATAAGAAACAACAATAATTAAACGTCCACCATTAAAAATTTATTGGGCTACAAAAGTTTTAAATCAAGCTGACATGTGTATTTTCCCTTCATCAACGTCAATGTGACCCCATTAACAGGTTAGATGAAAAGTAAACATTACAATGAGACCTAAGAAATTTTTAATGGTGAGCATTCTATAACCATCGTTTCCTTTGGTGTGGTCCACCTGAGATTTAGATCTTACTAATTTTTTGGATCACGACTTAAAATGACGTGGCAAAATGGATGGACGGCATGGATAAAATATATATATCATGGTGGGGCCACACAACACGTGTACAAAAATCTACCAGGCACATTTATTTGAAAGCACATTAAGCCCGTGTACCTCAATGACGTACGTGCATTAACGTCCATAAGTCCTGTGGGTCTGATCATGTCGTATGTATTATATCTAAACCGTCCATTCATTTGACGAGCTCATCTTAAGGTTTGACAATAAAAATAATACAGATCTAATTATCAAGTGGACCACACTGCAAAAGGCAGTGGGGGATTGAACGTCTACCATTGAAACCCATTTTGGGATCACAGAAGTTTTGGATCAACATGAAATTTGTTATTCCCCTTCATTGCTTTTTGACCTTTTGTATTGGATGGAAAATAAACGTTATGTGGGCCTACGAATTGTTTAACGTTGAAAATCATGATCTCCGCTGCTATTTTTGGTGTGGTCCAAAAGATCTTTGGATATGATTCATTTTTTGGTAAATGCTCTAAAATAATATCTAAAAATAGATGAATGGTGTAGATATAACAAATACATCACTGTGGAGCCCACGTAACTTTGATCTCCTTTGAACCGTTCGTACAACTCAGAGCTCGAGGAGTGTCGTTGCTCGTTTTAGCATGACACGTACCTCCAATAGCTGTATAGCTATAGCTGTGTGGTACACTACTCATTTGGCATCCGATATCATACGAAAAAGACGGAGAAAGAGGGCTTCCGATTTCGAGGATTTAAAAAGACGGGAGAGAGAAACCGAAAATCTAAAGAGGGAAAGAAGAGAGAGAGAGAGAGAGAGAGAGAGAGAGAGAGAGAGAGAGAAGAAGAAGAAGAAGAAGAAGAAGAAGAAGAAGGAAGAGGAGGCCCGTTATGTCTTCAGACGTGACATTCAAAGAGCGGCGAGAAGAAGAATAAGAGGAAGAAGAAGAAGAAGGAGAAGAAGGGGGAGAAGAAAAGAAATAAAAAAGGTACGCTTTTTTTTTTTCCCCCATTTTTTTTCCCTCCATTTTTTTTTTTTTTTTTTTTGGGCCCGTAACAGCCGTTACGGGGCCGTAACGGGCGTTATGGCCCGTAACGGGCGTAACGGCCCCGTAACGGCCGTTACGGTTACAAAATTTCGTAACGGCCGTTTCGACCCCGTATCGCGTAACGGTGTCGACCGTTACCGTTACGTATCGGCCGATACGGCCGTATCGTAACGGATACGGCACACCTTGGGCATGTAGCTAATCAATTAATCGGCCCCCATGTTATCTAACTGCAACTTTAGCTTTGTGTGCCTATTGGTCCTTTTGGATTTCTCGTATTCTTAATGTCTAAAAGGATAACAAGTAATTGGGCATCTCGTTCTTGCTAAGCAGTGACATGAAAGTCTTGCTTTTACTTTATTCTGCTTTGACTTTGTTCAGTTGATTACCATTTTTTCCCATTTTCTTGGAATTTTGTGCTACTTCTGTTTTCCCACAGTATTACATCTGCTAAAGTTTGAACTGATGACTTGACTGGCTTGTGGATAAATACACGAACTTCATTTCCAGATGTGCTTGAGGGAGAAATATTTCTTCAGAATCTGCCCAGCATTATCACAGCTCATGTCCTAGGTATATATGGCATCATAGTGCTTGTTCTTTACTTTGTGATTCAGTATCTTATTGCCTTTTATTGGATCTGCTGTGGTTCATTGTTCATGCTTGGAAATGGAAAATTATTCTTGTGTATTGTCCTCTTCATGGCAATATTTTCTAGCTAATTATATATATATATATATATATAATTTCTTTATCCTATGTTCTTTGTGTGCCTTACTAAGGGCTTGGTAAGTATTTTTATTCCTCTTTCATTTAGGAAAACATAGTTTGTGTTGTAGAAGAAGCTGGACCATCTGGCCTTTGATACCTACTGCTTCCCCCCCCCCCACACAAAAAAAATAAAATAAAATAAAATAAAAACAACAACCAAATTGATTGACCTACAATAATACCTACTGCTTCTCCCAATTCGACCAGGTCGCCATGAGTGGGACTCCGACCATAACATAATCTACAGATCCAAGATGTGAACAAAGTAGAGAAACAACATATGAACACATTTCAGTTGTTACATAAAATTACTTTTTCTAGTAATTGTTTTCTATTGTAATGTCTCTTAGACATCTTTTCCATTGTTTTCTATGATTTTATCACGGATATGTATTATAGTTAGTAAACTAAGTCAAAACAATCTACTTTGCGAAAGGAAAGGCTGCAATCATCATCGTTGTCATCAACCCAACAATTTGGGTTCGTCTTTTAAATGATAGGTTGGCTGAAGTTTTAAGATAGGCTGCCCACCATATATCAACCTTCTTTTATCTAGACTGTTGGAACTGGCCATGCATGACACCACTCACATGCCAACATTGTCCAGCCTGTATTGACCCGTCCAACTATCACATCCATTCCACAAAGGACGGACAAGCGAGGTCATGGAGTGGCAGATGCCAGGCAAACCACTAAGCAGTAAGCACAAAGAAATGAGGTGGTGATGCTGACTAACATTTATTCATTCAGTATAACAGTCTTAACAACAGAGGGCGTGTTTGGGTTTGTGATACTCAATGCTGACATCGTGCACTGGCATCAAATCATGGTTGAGATTCGATGGGACATTAATGTTCTTGTCTTAACCTAGGTCTAGGGTGGAAAAGGCAGGAAAATATCAGTCTTAATGATGAATGCTTTTACCGCATGATGCCAACACCAAGTGCATTTATAGTGGTCGGTGAGCTCCTCCAACCACAATTTGGTGGTACACCCAAATACTTCCCAAGTTTCTAAACCAACATATAATGGGTACTACTAGTACAAAAAATATACAAGAGTATCCACTATTTTGCACGCCCTCTGTGCAATGAGTGATTTGCCTTTTAATGTTGTTATTTTGCTCCGTTATGTCAGAGGATCCCAGTATTGTAACCATTGACAGTGGATCTGGAGCTGAACTGCAGCAATAACAAAACACATCATTATAAGAACAACATTGGGAAAAATGTTGTCTTTTTCTTTCTAACCTTTGTCATCTGTTGGATTTCTTGTTCATAGATGCATTTCTTTTATTGAATTACCAATATAAAAAAATAAAAAAGATTGACCAATTTATACCTTCACGCCTCTTCACAATTCTTTCAAAATCAAACATTTTTTTTAAAATTTTTTAAAGGTAACGATATTGTATTAGAGGAAAAGAAGATTACAAAAAGAACAAAAAGGGGAGCTAAATCCCGCTGAGTTAGTGAGAAGTGGCTCCGCCACTAGGAAACAGATTACATTCCTTAATGTCAAGAAAATAGTAGGCCCATTCTACTGTGTATTGCTGCACCTTCTGGAGAACGATATCCACTGAGTTAGAGATGTTGTTGAAACATCTCCGGTTTCTTTCCTCCCATACGAACCACCAAACTGCCATCAAGCATAGATTCCATGTTTTGTTTTTTTGGGAGCCAAGGTTGGAGCCTATCTAAGCTATGAAGAAATCTTCCGTTGAAGCAGGGCCGCACCAGGAGATGTTGAAGGAAGAAAGGACAACATACCACAATTTAGAAGTAAAGGAGCAGTGGAGGAATAGGTGATTAACTGATTCTTCAGACTTCATACAGAAGAGGCATATGTTGGGGAGAATCATTCCCCTCTTTCTCAAATTATCAACTGTCAGCACTTTCTCTTTTGCCACCAACCATCCGAACACAGAGATCTTTGGAGGGACCTTGATCTTCCAGATTTTCTGAATCGATTTCTAAAGCGATACATCCGAGTCAATGGCGATGAAGTCGTAAAGAGATTTGACTGAAAAAGGGCCTGATTGATCTTGCCTCACGACTCGGGCAGGATGTATCTAGCTTGAAACTGTACAGTCGACGTTGCAGGGTCATGAACTCCTGTACCTCCCAATCATTAAGATTCCTTCTAAAAGAAATGTTCCACACCTGATCTTCCCCAACTGAAGAGTAACATTCAGCCACCCGAATGAGCCGATTTGGGGCCAATCGATATAGATTTGGAAATTCATCCTTTAGGGAAAAAGCTCCTGCCCATTTGTCTTTCCAAAAACTGATTCTGTCCCCTTTACCGATTGCCATACTGGTCCCTTCTAGGACCAAATTCTTTGAGGATGATATTCCTCTCCACACAGCGGAAACATTCTTGCCTGATGTATCTTTTGTCTACCACCCGCCTGCAGAGGAATCATATTTGTTTTTAACAATTCTCGTCCACAAACTGGCACGTTCTGTACCCAGCCTCCACGTCCATTTTCCGAGCAAAGCCTTGTTCATTGTATGCAAATCTCTGATCCCTGCGCCACCTAAATGATGATGTTTGCAGACTTCCTTCCATTTGACAAGATGGAATCTCCTGACCTCCTTCCCATGCCATAAGAAATCTCTTCTGATTTTATCTAATAGGGATAATATAGCACCCGGGCATTTGAATAGAGACGTGAAGTAAATGGGAAGATTGGACATGGCTAACTTGATTAGAGTTAGTCGACCACCCAGTGAGAGGTAACGGCATTTTCATCTGGCTAGATAGAGATTGAATCTATCGATTAATTTGTCCCACAAATGGAGAGGAGGTTTGCCAACGCAGAGGGGGAGACCAATAAAGGTGGTTGGGAGATTACCTATAGAGCAGTGTAGGCTTTCTGCAAGAGTTTGAACCTCCTCTGTCAGATTTACTCCAAACATCTTGGATTTTGATAGGTTAATTTTGAGACCCGATACAGCTTCGAAATAGCGGATGATAGTTTTCAGATTGGCGACTTGATCTTCCTTTGCTTGACAGAAAATTAATGTATCATCAGCGAACTGGATGTGCGATATCGGCGCATCCATCCCTTTAACTTTGAAGCCACTGAACAGGTTTTCTTCCTGGCCCTTTAACAGCATTCTAGAGAGCATGTCGCCAACGATAAGAAAAAGGAAAGGGGATAGAGGGTCTCCCTATCGGAGCCCTCTGGATCCCCTAAAGAAACCCTTTGGAGAGCCGTTTAGGAGGACTGAGAAGGCCGCTGATCGAACACATTCTGTCATCCAAGCTATCCATTTGACCCCAAATCCCATTCGGCCCATATAAGAGAGAAAGCCCCAATCGACATGATCATAGGCTTTTTCGATATCGAGCTTACATAAGAGACCCTTTGTACCGTCCTTGTGACAAGAATCTAGGCATTCGAGAGCAATAAGGGTGCTGTCGGTGATTTGTCTGCCAGGAATAAAAGCATTTTGATTATTAGATATGATTGAACCCATGACTGCTTTAAGGCGGGTGGCTAGGACCTTTGCCAAAATCTTGTAAGGACTACCGAGCAGACTGATAGGCCTGAATTCCATCATGGAATCTGCTCCAGGGCGCTTTGGAATTAAAGCTATGAAGGAAGCCCCTAGCTCTTTTGATAACTGCCCTCTGTTGTGAAATTCTGACATGCACTCCATAATATCTCCCTTTAGGATATCTCAAAAAGAGTGGAAAAAGTTGATGGGATAACCATCTGGGCCAAGAGTCTTGTCTCCTTCCAGGGAAGCGAGTGCATTTGTGACTTCTTCGATCGAGAATAGTGCTTCAAGAGTTGCGGCTTCCTCCTTAGAGATTTGGTTGAACATGAGATTGTCAAGGCGTGGCCTCTTCCACTCTTCTTTCTAGTATAACTTGCTAAAGTATGAAATTGAAGCTTTCTCTATATCGCCTTTGTCCTCTGAGCGGACCCCATTTATGATGAGACTGGATATTCTGTTCTGCCTCGCCCGGGCCGAAGCTATTGTGTGGAAGAATCGAGTGTTCTTATCGCCTTCATTTAGCCATTTACATCTTGACTTCTGTCTCCAGAATAATTCTTTCTTGAGAATCCTTTTTGAATAGATGTGAGCCAGCTGAAATCTTTTTGCCCTCTGATCATGAGTCAGCTGATTTGCTTCGGTAGACAGGTCTATAGCTTGAATTTCTGCAAGAATGCTGCTGGTGTCTGCGTCCCTTTGATGGAGCATGACCGATTTCCACTCCTTGATTTTGAGCTTTAGGAGTCTCAAATTTTTACAAAGTCTAAACCCTGCATATCCTTCCACATTGAATTTCGACCACCAGAGTTGAATTTGCTATTTAAAACCTTCAATCAACAACCGGGACATGTCAAACCTGAAGGGTTTTGGACCCCAATTTTCCTCGTCAACGGACAGAAGAAGAGGATGATGATCTGAAGTGGGACTGGGGAGAATGGATTGAGAAACTGCAGGGAAAGAGTCGACCCAATCAGTTGAGACGAGGAATCTGTCTAGATGAGCTAACGAGGGCCTGCTCCTCTCATTGGACCAGGTGAATCTGGCCCCAAGCAGCGACAAGTCCACGAGGGCCTGATCATCAATTCATGTCGAGAATTTCCTCATTGCAGCCGAGACGGGGCTTCTTTTCGATCTTTCGTCCGCCCAGCGGGTGATGTTGAAGTTGCCCCCGATGCACCATGGCCCTTTGAAGATTTGTCTAGCAGCAGTAAGGTCCTGCCAGAACACGATTCTTCTATCTTCTCTGTTAGGGCCATAAACAGAAGAGATGAGGAATGAAAAATCGGAATTTACCTCCTTTAAAACTATGGATACGGAGAATTCTCCTATGCAGCTGTCCAGAAGGGAGCATTTGGACGATCTCCATGCGATTAGAATACCTCCAGCAGAACCTATGGCGTTTAGGGCCACCCAACTTGCGTCCTTATGCTTCCAAATAGAGCCCATCAACTTGTCTGAAAAAAATTGGAATCTTTGTTTCTTGAAAACAAATAACATCTGCCTTGCTTCTATCGGTAGTGTCTCTAATAAGGACCCACTTCTTCCTAGATCCCAGACCTCCGACGTTCCAGGAAAGAACTATCATTAAACAACTGATCTTCCCCGTGACCTCCCTTTGGCTCTGCCTGATTCAGCTTCTCTGACCGGCGAGGAACTTGAGTGGATATTCCTGGAACCCCTGTTTCCGCCTAATATGTTGGGGGTTTTCTAAGAGCGGATATCCCGGGTAACGGTCTTCCTCGCAATTCTATGCATTGGAAGAGAGCGACGAAGTCTTCCGGATGGTCACCAAAAGATAACCCTATAGATCTTCCGACATGGCCCATGGCTTCCCTGATCCACCGTTTCTTTTGGATTATGTCAATCATCCTAATTTTCTGAGCTTCCATCTCTAGGTTGCCCATCGAATTTGATCCCATGATCGCTGAAGAGTTTCCCACCTGACACTGAAGGGGTTCAGCTACTATAACGCTAGAGTTGGTACCTTCCCGGAATAAGGATACGAGGGCTGAAGCTGAAAACTCCTCCTTGGAGGAGTTGGATAGAGGAGAGCGAGGGGAAGGAGTGGAATGGTCATCGGAAAGGGTGGGATCCCTATCCGATTCCGAAATGGACTCAATAGAGAGATGGTTAGGAGGAAAAGCATCCGAAGTTTGAAAGAAAGGGATGATGCCTTGGTCAGAGGGCACATCCAGATGGGACAAAGGGAAGATATCGGTTCCAGGAGTGAATACAGGGGAGAGATGGGTGGGCGTGGGAGGCAAGGACGAAGTGAAAGGTTGGAAGGAGATGGGATTGGGATGGGCAGGGGATGGTTCTCGAGCGGGGGACAATATATTGGGGGGTGAGATTGATTCCCAACACTCGAGAAATCGTGCGAGTGATGAGGAGGGAGGGTTGAATCGGGAACCGAGAAGAGAGGTTGGTTGCCAACTCACGAGATATCGCAAGAGGGGATAGGATTAAAGGCAAGAGAGGGGACGAGGTCGGGAATCAGGATCCACCGTCCACGAATTGATGGGATGAGGCACCGCTTGACACGCGGCCAATAAAGGACTCGATGGGACTCGGCCCTAACGAGATGGGGTGGAGAGAGGATTCTCCGCCGTCCACGTTACGAAATTTCCAGTTGTTGCTGGACACGTGGCTGACGACGGGACTTAGCCCTGACGAGCATGGCTCGAGGAAGCGTCGCAGACATTGCTTTTTGTTATCTCTCGACGCGTGGACTGAGGCCGGAATGGTACTCCAACAGAGTACTGGGTGCTCTGACGAAGCACTGAAAAAGTACTCTTGCTGCAGAACCGGCATCTCTTCCGTGAATTGACCTTGGCCTGAGGGATCTATTTTTCCAAATATCGCCCCAGCGAAGAACGCCGGAGCCTCTAGCTTCCTGTTGAACCGGCATGAACAGGCTCCTCCCAGCGACTTTTACCTGGATGGACTTTGGCATCAGCTCCCCCTTTTTTCTGCAGACTCTAGCCCTGATGACTCCCATTTCTTCTCCGTTTGATGTTTTTGAATCTAATTCGATGAGGGTGCCTAAAGGGGATACCGTTTTTCAAAAGAAATCTTCGTTCCACAATTCTAGAGGGATCGACCATATCAGGATCCACACTTCTTCGTAACCAAACGTTGAGAAAGAGTTCCAATGTTGGATTTCATAGATAGGACCGTCCTTGAACAGCACCCCCGCCATGATTAGTAGGTCAAGGTTAACGTCTTGGGGTTTCTGAATCCATAGAGCATTGTGGCCAATTGGTTTGATGGAGAGCTTATCTACCGCCAATCTACAAACTTCGTCAATCCAGCATGTAACCTCATCGATTGTTACCCCTTCCCTCGTTATCGCCACCACCGAATCTTCTAGGAACTTTGAAGATCGATCGAAGAAGTCCTGGTCGATTTCGATGACGTTTAGCAATCGGGTTTGCATCCTTAACCGATAGACCAATCTTCTTGCTGGTTTCGCCTCAGGATGAGGCCCCTGTTTTCCTATTGAGAAGGGCTTCCTTGTAGGTGGCGGCTTCTGTCAGATGAACGCTTGTGCTTCCCGGTTCCCTTTGCGGACCATTCCCCTTCTTGCGATTGGCCGGAGGGATAATCTTGCGTTTCCTTTCCGGTCCGTACCTCGCTCGCTGGACAAGCATTTTGATTCTGCCGAAGCTTTCACCATTGAGGAGGGCTATAGCTTTACCTAGTTCTGCTTCCGACTTCATCCTTACCATGGAAAAATCTCTGTACCCTCCTGTTTCTTTGTTTCTAGGGCGCACTATGTCCATAACTGATCCCGCCCTCCCAAAGACTCTAGCAAAATTGATTGGAGCCCAGCCATCCGGGAAACCCTTCACGAACAGAGTCGGGGAACTTGCCGGATCGCGTTCGCCAGCCCTATGGGTTTGGTACTCCACTGTTTTTTTTTTCCTTACCAACTTCCATTCATTTGAGGTTCTGTTTTCTGCGCCTGCATCGTCTAGCACTCGCGGCCCTTCTGAAGACGCTGCAACTGCACTGTTTGTCATCTCATCGGATCGTCACCAGACTCTCAGCGGGAAGATCTTCCTCAAACATAATTTTTTTTTTTAATGTTGTTTCTGATTCATGATGTGTTTCTCAATAACTAAAATCTCCCACTTTGATGTTGTGGTGGTATCTTCACCATTTGTTATTTGGCGTCAACCACACAGCTTCCGTATGTTGCAATTGTCTTGATGCTGTGAAAGGTGGAGAGTGCTGCCAGGAGCTTTTACAAATTTTCCATTCCTTAGTTGATTAGTTTTGTGAACATCCATTACTGAAAAAGTTGATTGTTGCTTGGAACTGAAAATTTTCACAAATTTATTTGAACTTTTGATTGCAAGAGTTTCACATAATTCTTTTTGTTAATTGCCTACTTGCATTTTAATCATGTAAGTGGTACCTTTCTCTGGTTTTCACATTTCTTGCTTTACTTTTGGTTGAAATTGTATTCTTTAGATCCTCAACAAGGAGAAAGGATATTGGATATGTGCGCTGCTCCTGGAGGGAAAACGACTGCAATCGCGATCCTTATGAGGGATAAGGGAGAGGTTGTTGCAGTGGATAGATCTCACAATAAGGTACAATAAGACCGGTATAAGACATTTCCTTTGATTTGCTAGAGATGACTGTAGTAGCTGGATAGAGTGACATGTGCATATGGTACTATCCAAGTTTCTCACAATATCATTGTTAGTTCATGGGAGTGGCTAAGACGTCAATAGGTAGCATCAAAATTCTTGCTACTTCCGATAGTTGATCCATGGAAGTCATCATTGTTCAGAAATTAAAAAATGTAAAATAAAAAATCCCAATGGTAAAGAAAACTGAATAAAAGCTAAGAGGTGTGTTTTTGAAAAAGTCCTGTTTGGTCCTATAATCTATGCAAGTGTTAGAAGTTCTCGATATACTCTAGCAACCCACACAAGGTTTTTTTCTTGTGCCTGTTCATTTTATTAGTGAATGTAGTTATCAATTGAAAGGATCCCTGTCTTGGAGCTGCTAAAGTGAAACTTCTAAACTCTAACCAATTACAATTTCTATGTAAATAATAATCAGGTATCTTGGTTACCCAAAAGACTTCTTGTGTATACCCTGATGTAGAGAGATGGCCTTTCGTGGTTTGCTGCATGTTGCAAGTGTTAAACCTCCTTTTTAATACTCCTCCAGTCTTTACATGGACTGTTAGGTGGTGTTCCATTTTAGCTTTTGTGGTGTTGTGGATACATGTAAAACTAGAACACCAGAAGTTCTTGTAACACTGGTTACTTTGTTATTGGAAATGACTAGTGTTTCACTAATATTGGCAAGAAAACCAAACCAAAGTCCAGTGGTATTGTGGCACGGGATGAATTCTGGTTTGGTTTTGTACTCACAGGCTGTGCAGGTGGTATTGCAGCTTCATGGTCATCAAACGATTCTGTTAGATTTGTTTTCCACAGATTTTGATGTGAGATGATACCGAGTTTCTCTTTGCATTTGTACAAAAAAAAAAAGCTAAGAGATCCATTGAATTGCCAAATTTCATCACATTTCCAGCATAATTTTTTATGTTTAAAAAAATTAAAATAAAAAAAATTCACTGCCATGATCTTTTAACTTATTTCAGGTGTTGGATATTCAGAAGTTGGCTGCAGAGATGGGCTTGAATTGCATAACTGCATATAGGCTTGATGCTCTTAAAGCTGTTTGTCGCACAAATGGATCAATTAATGTTGACCTTCAAAATTGCAATGAGGAAACTTTTGCGGTAAGTGTTGACAATGCAGGTCAGCTCGGATTTTCAGAGCAAGATATGGCATCCATGGCTACAGAAATGTTGACTGATTTAAAATGCAAGGATAAAGGTTGGTAAAAGTTTTATTTACAACAGTGTCTAACCAAATTTTTAGTTAACTCAAATCTTCTTCTTCTTCTTCTTCTTCTTCTTCTTCTTTTTTTGACTAATGGCATGTTTATTGAAGTAATAAAACAAAAACAAAAAACCAGAGGTCTTAGAAAAAACGACCATCCCTCGGGATCATACAACCTCACACGAGAACAGACTAAATCAAGTCTAAATATATTTAGATGCATTACTCAGCCACTTCTAAAAAGTCAAAAAGGCCAAAATCCGGATCTCCTTAGGACATGACGAGCTCAAATAGTCTGTACGTTAAATAGCTCAGAACAATGGCATTAAGACCAATTTTGACTGGTCCTTTATTCGTAACCCCGGTCAAAGTGGAACAGGGGGTGTAATTAGAGATGAAAAATGTCTCAACTGCTGTCTCGGTTCGACTGAAGTTAAGACTTTGGCATCAAGAGAAGGGCCTTGCCTCTTTGCTTCCCATCTCTCGGGTTTGGTAATTGCTGAAGGGGATTTTTTTAATGTGATCTCATGGGTCTGGATCTGGAAGGGTGTTTATGAACCTTGGAAGTTGTCCATCTTCTATGGGATTTGCTATATTTTGTTGAGGCTAAACATTTTGTTTTTCCGTGTTGTAGAGAGGCCAACATTATGGCGTATTCCTTGGACAAAGGGGCAATGTGAATGCTGCACTTCCATATGTTGGGAATTCGTTCTCTTTTGATTCGTGTTATTCTTTATGTTTTGGGTTTTTGGCTTCCTGTAATAAAATTGTTATCTGTCAGCAGAGGCAGTGTGGTAGGGAAGGAGGGAGTACTTAAAATAAATTTCTTATCATGTTCTGTTTGCATAATAGAATACTATGAAGGATACATTGATTGCTTATCTTTGCATGCTTATCCCATTCTTAATGAGGTTTCATCCTTGATAAGGAACATTTGAATCAAACAAACATTTTATTTCAGTGAGCAGGGAAACAACAAATCAAAGAACTTATGTTAGCAAAGCTGAAATCAGGAAGAATACCAGAAGAATGAGAAATGGACCAGGAAGAAATCATAGCATGGGAGGCAGGGTTGAAAATTCAAAGGGCTATAGCCCTAATAGTTTTGATCGGGTTCTGCTTGATGCCCCTTGTTCTGCTCTTGGCTTGAGACCTCGATTATTTGCCGGAGAGGTACAATGCTATTGATGGAAGTTTACTTCATTTAATAGGTTTCTGTTTGGACTCGTGGTCTTCATGCTGCATAGTGCTAATTCCTATCTATATGTGGATTTCATGCTGCATAGTGCTAATTCTTATCTATATGTGGACTTCTAGAGCTAAACGACTCTTGATCGAATGGGCGTCCCAAGTAGATATGTTTAGGGGCTATGATCTCTGTTTTATTGGTCTGTAAGGAGTTACTGCCCTCTCAGCAGTTTCTCTCCCTTTTGTAATCTTCTCCTTTTAATATATCGTTCTCTTTCAAAAAAAAAAAAGGTTAGAAAGGAGTGGAGGGTTTACTTAGAGTTTCTCTAAGCACATGTTTGTGTAGGAGACCCATTTATATGCCACTACATGTGCCAACGTGACATGTGTATGGGATCCAAGCCATCCAAAGGGTGGGTTCCACTTTTCTTTTCTTTTTTGCCTCTGCACTCATCAGGTCACTCCACTAATAAAATTGGTGAAGATGATAGAAACAAAACCATGGCTTAGCACAACTTGGCTAAGTTTTTAGCCATCCTTATTCTCATGAGCTGTAGCTCAACTCATCAATGGAGAGGCCTGATTTCTGGTCAAGAGTATCTTCATAGTGGGACACATCTGATGGATGGATTGGATCTTGCACACGTATGATACCTTGGGACATAGGGTGGCATGTACATGGGCCCCTTGAACATGCATGAGGGCTTAGCAGTTGGTTGCATCTTGCATGATCCTTCTAATTGAGTGCTGCTCTCAGTTTGAATTGCGCTTCTGCTCCCTCTTCCTAGCTGTTTATACTGGTAACATTTTGAAGCAGATGCTTCCCTGCTCCTGCACCCAAATCTGCTGTTGCTTTGCTTCATGCATCGTGCAACTATAGCTTAGTAAATCTCCTAATGTTATGGTTTCTGCCTTTCTTTATACAAGATGTTAAATCTTCAATATCTGCATGCTGCCTTTTGTTTTGTGTGGCCAACCTGAAATGAGAATATTATGGCATTTGATGACAGGAAACAATAGAGTCCTTAAGAAACCATGCAAAGTATCAAAGGCGGATGTTTGACCAGGCAGTTCAACTAGTTCGCCCTGGTGGAATTATTGTGTATTCCACGTGAGTATGCATTTCACTTGTCTGTTATCGTCCAACAAATGTGTTGATATCATTGAATGACCTAAACTTCAAATTTTGATTGGTCGATTATCCAAAATTTCAAATATCACTATAGCAACAAATTAGTGTTGTCAGTGTGAAAAACATGGTAAAGATTGCAATTTAGAAGTAATTTATAATTTACATTTGATATTTTGGTATGTGCAGCAGACTCGACAGAGACTAGTTGTCGTATTGGAATTGACATCTTTGGCATTGAACTTATCATGACCACCTGCATTAGCTTATGTCATGTACAAAATTTACTTTTCATATACGATCTTAAGTTTTACATTCTGGAAGGAAATTCAATGTTGTTTCTCATTTTATTTTGATTTATTGTATCCACACTACTTGTTTGACCTATAGAATGGCTCTGTCTTTTTCAAAAAAAAAAAAGGAAAGAAAAAAAATAAATTACAACCTATGAGTATAGACTCGAAATACAACTCCCAAGTAGGGAAGAATGCAAGTCGAAATGCTCAACTTCTTGATTTCCTGACTCATCCATGATCTAGTTAGCTTCTCGTTTTGATGTGGAATATGTGCACATTAACTCCAATATGACCAATCTCATCTACTTTTAGATAACAGTAATAACCATTAGCGTTGGGTCATCCACCTATGAAATATCTATATATTCCGGCAAGTTGTTCAAATTGACTCGGTCTTCAACCAAGTATCCTAACTTGATGCTCTAAGGAGCAAGGTGTGCCATAATGGTGGCAACTGTTACGTGTTACAGGGTTGTAATGGTTGTTACCCGTAACGGTCCGTTATAGGGTTGTAACAGTTGTTACCTCATAACGGTCCATTATGGGGCCAATACATTTTTTTTTCCGATTTTTTTTTTTTTTTTTTTTTCAAAAAGAAAAGAAAAAAAAAAGTAAAATAAAGAAAAATACTGTACAACTGTTATGGCCCGTATCGTAAAGTGGTAGCCTTTATGGCCACTGTTACCCATTGTTCAAAGTATCCCCAATATATCGATAATATTTCTAATATTATCCGCATCTCTAGCTTGGCGATGCCGATAACATAGGTAGTGATACCGGTAACAATGGTAGTATCAGAAATCCAAAGTATCAGCAATATATTGCTACGTATTGGCGGTGTATCGACATCACCAATGTATCACCAATATTTTTTGATTGTGTAAATTCCAGGTGTCACTTTCATTGCCAATGTATTGATATCGCCAATATTTTAGATTGTGTAAATTCCAAGTGTCACTTGTGTCGCCAGTGCATTGGTGATATCTCAATAATATCACAAATGTATTGATATCGCCAAAAATATGTTCATTAAAAAATTTTCCATTTCAAATTTTTTTATGGGTACGCGGTTGTATGATGAAATGCATATTTGTATGTGTGTATATGCATGTATGCATGGTTGGATGGTTGGTTGGCTAGATGGATGGGTGTGTGCATGCGTGTGTGTGCATGGGCACACATGCATGCATAAATGGATGGATGGATGGATGGATCATGCATTTGTGTTTGTATGCATGTACGTGCATGCATGGATGGATGGACCCACCATTCTTCTCATGTTTCCCCAATGTTTCCTTGAGTCAACAATACATGCTTTTAGGCCCCATTAAAGGGAACCTTACTATTTGATTCCTAATTATACAAATGTGCGTCTTTTTTGCTATTGTTTGATTCGTAAATATGCAAATATGTGTATTTTAGCCTATCTTGAATTTTCACTAAAAAAAATCATTGTTTTCCCCGTGTTTCCCGGTATTTCCGATTATCAATAGGGTTGTACATCGAGCCGAGTCAAGTCGAGCTGGGCCAAGCTTGGCTTGACTCGTCCGTGCTATACTCGAGTTCGAGCTCGAGCTCAACATTGAAACTTGGCTTGTTTGCCAAAGTTTTTGAGTTGATCTCGAGTCGAGCTAGTGGTTCGAGTCGAGTCAAGCTTGTTCATATGTCAACCCAGCGCCCAACCCGACCCAAATCCGCACCTGAGTCGCCGAGTGGGCTAAGACGAGTCGGGTTGGGCATGGATCAGAGAGGGGGGGGGCGCAAAGAGTTCAGCTCAGGCGGGCGTGGGATGGCGACCAGCGGGCTGGGTAAGGGAAAGAGAGGGTCGGCGTTGGGTAGGGTTTTTTATTTTTATTTTTTATTTTTTAAAGTTATGTGTGTGTGTGTGTGTACCCCATCAGTCCATCATGGGAACTTCCCATGAGGTCGAGTTGTGTGGGCCCACCATGATGCGTGGTGAACATCTACCCCATCAATCCAATGAACCATTCCATGGTGGGCCTAGGGCTTAAAAATCAAGTCAATCCATGACTTTTGTGGGCCACACCACATACAAAAGTTGAGAGGGGTTTCCCTCCATTAAAACATTCATAATCATTTTTGGGCCCATCGAGATGTGGTTCACAAATCCAGCCCATCCATTATGTGTGTCCCACTTGGATTAGGGGTCAGACCAAGTTTCAGACGCATCCAAATTTTAGGTGGGCCCCACCAAGTGACTTTATATGTTTTAGGCATGTCTTCACATGATTTTAGATGGTATGGCCCACCTGAGTTCCGTATACAGCTGATTTTTGGGATATCCCGTAATTTAAAGGGGACCCATCAAATGCACGGTGTTGATGTTCGACATACATCATGGTGGGGCCCACACAGCTCGACCTCATGGGAAGTTCCCATGAGCTCGACCGCATAGAACCTTTTCCCTTTATATATATATATATATATATATATATATATATATATATATATATATATATATATATATATATATATATATATATATATAATACTCGAGCTCGAGTCGATCTGCACCATGCTCGAACTTGGCTTGATTTCAACTCGAGTTTTCAAAAGTGAGCTTGATTCGCCCCGAGTCGGCCCTTCAAGCCGAGTCAATCCTAGCTGAATTGAGCCGAGTCGCTTTTCGAGCTAGCTCGACTCGTGTACAGCCCTAGTTATCAGTGATAACGATAATGTTTCCATTTCCTCGGCCAATGAAACTTGTAGCACGTCCTAAATCTAATGCACGTCCAATGCATGTGGGTCTTCAAAATGGCTCGACGGGCTCCATCTTGAACTCGTCTCCTATCCACAAAGAAAGTTGCGCTGATGTGGGTGGTCACCTTCGTCTTCGGTACACCTGAGTAGGTCCTCTGATGTTCCCATTAGATACCCGTAATTTGAACATTGTTGTTACCATTACGGAATACTATGCCAAGGATTGAGGATACCTTTCTTCATGTGCAGAATTGGTTGGATTTGTAGATTATTTGAGATAGAGATTAACGTTTGTGCTCAGCCAGCTTGTCTGCCCCCATTTCAAGAGCTTGGGTAAAAGAGGAAAGTTAGCGTCCGGTCGCAGCCAACTGTAAAATTTCCGCTGATCTACCATTTAATAGCTAACCCCAAATAGCCAGAAAGGCTAATATGATGATCATGATAATGAGATGGAATAAAAAAAGTATAAGTTCACTAAGGTTTCTTAGCCTTTCCAAAACTTTCATGTCTAAGGTTTGAATTAGGTTATGTCGGAATGTACTATCCAATTGAATTTCAATTACTATTCTAATAACATGGAAATAACAAAATTTTAATTTCCTTGCATTCATATTGATGTTTTGGACTCCAAATTGCGATTATGTTACTTTCAAGTTGAACATGAAAGAAATGTTACTCATTGTACTAGGAAGCATCAACTTTTTTTTTTTCTTTTTCTATTTCTTCATTAAAACTAATATTTTCAGCATTCTTCACTTTTTGCACCCAAATGCAACCTTTATTATGATAAGCTGGCAACTACCTTTATGTAAGAGATTTGGTCATCATCACCAGAATACAAGTTTCATAACATGGATGCTTCACACCTGAAAAACCTTCCATTAACATGGAAAGATGTTGTTGGATAGCTTTTTTGCGATGTCTCCATGTAAAGAATGTGCTTTTTCATGTCTTCTCAAAAAGCTTTGATGAAGAATTTTGGCATCATTATAGATTATTTCAGTTTCAGCTATTCACCTCGTATGATTTATGATCTGTTTACATGATATTAGCTATTCACCTTCCTAGCTAATCCACCATATCAGCTAGGGAGGTTAGCTAAACAGAGGAAAATTCTTGACATTGAAATTTCTCATGCTTCCAGGTGTACAATAAACCCTGGAGAGAATGAGGCATTAGTTCGTTATGCTTTGGACACATACAAGTTTCTTTCATTAGCACCACAGGTAAGATTGTACTAGTGGTTGATTTCCTTCTTTAATTCTCAAATTTGCAGCATTAATTAGAGAGAAAGCCTGCTCTCCCAGGATGGCTACGGCTCAATCTCACTCCCTGCATCGGTTTTAGTGTAAATTTGATGTTCGGGCTTTTTGCAGCAGAATTCTGTTGAATTGGCTGTGAAGTTCTTTTTGGGCCATTGCTCCCGAATGCCATTGATCTGGGCTTTTAATGATCCTGGTTGACAGTGGCATGATGTCAATGGTATTCGGGAGGTCCCACTTCAATTCCACCACATGATATGGGCATGTGTGGGCTTTGAATGCAAAGTCAGCAAGCCTCTTCAAGTTTCCAGCAAATATGTTGTATTGGCAGCTATTATAAATAATGATTGAGCAATCTAATCAGAATGCTAGCATTCCCAACACAAATTCCAGCATCTCGAAAACGGTTTTCCAGCAACCAGGAATTGATTTCAAATGCGCGAAATAGGATACCGGCAAGTTATCTTAGTTATCCAGCAATTGAGTATAGCTTAAATATACCAGATATCATTCAGGTATTGCCAACATGGAAAGATCTTCAGTTTGAATCAAAGGTTCAGATAAAACACCAATATTCCCAGACTTGTTCTCATGTTTCAAGTCTCTCAAGAGTAAAAACTCTTAAAAAGAAAAAAAGAAAACAAAAGAAAAAAGACTATATCCCCTCCCATTGGGCTGGCAACTGTCTTTATAAACTTCTAAAAACCAACCACAAATCTATTAAATCTCAGCTGCATGCTAAAAAAAATTTGGCCCATATAATCACTTCTATTAGACTCTTTAAGGGCCTGTTTGGATTCATGGTAAGGAAAAGAAACACAATTTTCCATGAAACTTTCCATCGGTTGTGAATGCTTTCTTTGTGGGAATTTGTGGGAAACCATTTCCCACTTCCTCTTTTTATTGGAATAATTTTATTTTCTCACCTCCCCCCTTAAGATAGGTATTTTCCCACGATATATGGAAAATGGGTTTCCCAAGAGTTAAAACACAAATGTTCCACTGTCCATCTCCAATTGCCCTGCATGTGCCACATAAGCCACTGTCCATCTTTGGTTGTCCTCCACATGTCACTATGCTACATGTGTCACCCATCTTCTCTTGTGCCTACATGTGCTAATGTGCTACATGCACCATCATCCATCTCTTGTGCCCACATGTGCAAAGCGTCCCACATGTCCCATTATCGATCGCTCTATAGATGCACACATGCCACCATCTAGCTTCAAGTGTCCACATGTGTTAAATATGCCAATATGTCTCTTGTTCCACAATTTAGAAGCGCCCACATGTATGGCGTGTGCCACATATGCCACTATCCATCTTCAAGCTTCCACATTGTTGGAACATTTTTCTCATTATGTAGGGGTTTATCTGTAAATATGCAAAGTAGGGTCTTATGTGTAATTTTGTTTTTATTAGGATATTATTTGTAAATAGGGGAAACCCTACATATAAAAAGATAATAAGATAGAATAGGGATCTCGTGCTTTTGAGTTTGCCATCTCTTTCTCTCTCTACAATCTTTCTACATTCTCTACAAAAACTTCATGGTATCAAAGCCAAGTTACAATCAAGGTTAAAAGAGGATCTCAAGGAGCTGAAGATGAGAAGGTTTCCCATCCCAGACCCCTACTGACGTCAGTCGTACATCCCCCGATGTCATCTGTACAGCAACCATACGGTCGGGTTGGTTCAAACCCATACACCCTGGTGCGGCCGAATGAGAGGAGCTTAATGGTGATTTTTTTCTCAATTTATTGAGATCGTTTGATATTTTTCCTGCATTTTCTAAGTTTTTCTGGAAACCGGCCACCTATTGTCCATTCTTCAGATTTCTTCTTACTCTAGGGTTTTTTGTATATGCAAAACCTATATTGTTTGGACCGTTTTTGGATGATCTACACATCGGAAGTGGTTTTAGGCAGATCCGACGCATATACATGATGGTTTGATCAAAAATAGGGGCTGACTGGAATGAGAGAATACTAAACCTTTCGGAAAAGAAAAGAAAGATACATGAAAAGATATAAAACAAAAGAAATTTCTCAAACAATGGAATGGAGTTGTAATTTGAGTAATATAAGGCACATTGATTCTGTGATATGAATAAATAGTGACAAAAAATTGCAGCTCATATTCGGGTGAATGGGCATACCTTTTCTTTTTCATTTAAAACCATACACATTATGCATTTTTTTTTTTTTTTCAATCTGCTGACTGTATATGATTTTCTGTGGCATGAATCTCAGCGCCCACGAATTGGAGGGCCTGGTCTTGTTGGTCATTGTGAACTCTTTGATGGGAAGTACACGGAGTAAGTACTTTGTCTCCAATCATTTGCATTTGAATTTGAGAGGGCAACATATTTCACGGTTTTATATATGGATAAAGCTTAGCTGATTTGGATGACTCCTTGCAAAACAATCGATGGAGCTATGGCAGTGCTTTTGATATATCGCTGCCCCAAGTTTCTGATTGGGAATTCTGATTTTCTTCCTCCTCCCCTTTTACGTATTCTGTTTTTAAGATAATTTTCACCCTTGATACAACTTACATGTACTGGTGGAAAAGCATTATTCTTATTGCTGCTTGCCAAACTTTGTTCTACCTCTATTTCCATGTGGCTGCTCAAGTTCTCAGTCTTTGACACCTACTCGAACCTAGAAAGATCAGTTCATTGCAGTCAACGTTGGGCAAGCTGATGCATGCATGTATGAATACTGAAAAGGAAGCATGCCTGAAAAGGAAGCATGCATCCTTGTCTGAACTGCAAAAATTTAAACATCTTCCCTGATGTTGCCAGGTCAACATCATTTCAGTTGTTGACCAAGAAACCCGATGCCCAGCTAGAATCTGACTGTGACTGGGCTCATTTAGAACCCCAAGAAACTGATTAACCACAGCAGCTCAGACAAGCCAACTGATTGAATAGGTGTAACCTCCTTAACATTATGGAGGTCGTCAGTTGTTCTTTCATTTCTCTTGACAAAACCGAAGGCCTATGCTCCCATTGGAATGCAGGAGATTGTGTTCCCAAATCTCACTGTGTCCCTTGGCAGTGAGTGGGAATCCCTCTGCACATTCAACATAGGCTCCCCTCAAAGGCCGGAGGGAGTACTGTGGGGTCTTTGAACTTCTCTTTAGGTCTATATTAGCTTTGCGAGGCTGTCTTTTATTCAAGAAGCTTTCATAAGCTATTGTCTGCTGCCACTAATTGTGTTATACGTCACCTTATTAACTGCAATGTTTGATTTTGCAGTGAGTGGCTGAGGCCTGGTGAGGAAGAACTGGTTCAGAGATTTGATCCATCATCGCCCCTTGATACCATTGGTTTCTTCATTGCAAAGTTTAATGTTGGCCAGAAGGAAACCTGACCATGCAAGGCATTCTTCTATCTACTGTCAGCTCTTTCTTTTTTTTCTTCCTCTTCTTCTTCTTCTCTCTTTTTTTTTTCGGTCATGCTATGTATATTTCTTATGGAAAAATTTATGACTGGAGTCAATTATGTTCCAAGTTCTAACTAGAAAAAAATCTAGTTGGAACTTGGAAACATAACTGACTGCAGTTCCTATTGGGAAATGATAAATTTTCCACATATTGTAAAGGCTATCTGCATATCATTGCATGAATCTTCTTGTCTGGATGCACCTCAAAGCTCCTGAGCATGTGATTCCCAATCACTTCATGTCCTAAAATGGCCATTTTAAAAAAATCTCTGTTGCTTGCTCTTGCTTCTTGCTGCTTCTAGTAACTAAGGGGCCTACCTGGTTTTGGCCATTATTACATTGAGAGCAGAGAGAGATGGGTTGTCTTTTTGCAACATCACCTACCAGAATCCACCAGTTTGGAAATGAGTTGCATGTTTAGGCCATCGGCATTCTGGGTGTTTTACAAAATGGGTGCTGGACTGCCTGCAGATTTATCATCTCTGGGTTTTTTGTGCACAGGTTTCTGAATGGTGGCAGCGTGCTGAATGGAAATTCTGTTGGATTTTTTGTGCAACGACTTGAATAGCCATCCCTTCGATACATTTCTCTTGGCCTCCACAGATTGTAATTTCGAACAACAGTGATCAAGGGACTGAAGTAACCCCTGTCAATGCTAATTTCAAACAACATACAGAATTGTTTCTGCAGTACCACCAGTTCCATCACTCCATCCATTCAAGTCAGTGCACAGCGTTGTGGCAATCGGAGAAGCACCACAATGACACTACAAGGACTGTAACTGGAGAGACAGGTGTTGTAGCTTTGGACCGAAGGGCTTTAACTAAGTTTCTTTTTTCTTTTTAGATTCTTTTTCTTTTCCTTTCTTTTCTTATTTAACTGAAATGCATATGTAACAATTGACTTGTACTTTTTAAGTGGTGCGCTTTATTTAAGACCTGATCACCTACAGCCAGCTGTATGTTGCAACCCACTTTCTCATGCATTCTGAATTTTGTCCCGCTTGTTCACTTAAAATAGTGTTTTTCAGCTCCTTGATCGCCTTTCGTTCTCGTTTGAGAAATGGTTCTTTTTTCTCTTTCTTCCGAAACTTTTGAAGGTTACTGATCATCTCCTTTTTGTGGATGTTCTCTGTGTTCCCCTTTGGGATCCTTATCTTCTGCTTTTTGAGAAGGTGTTGGAATGGTCTAAATTTGGTTTGAACTAGAGATGTGCAAATACTTGTTAGGGCAAAATACCTGTAAGAAATAGGAATGGGTTGTAATTTATAATAACCTACAGCTAGTTGTAGGTGGTCGATCATGTAGTATGAAATTTGGAGCTTCACTAAGTGCAAACAGGTGTGCAATAAAGCTCATGTACACGCCACGCATGTGCCAGCATGGAACAACAGGTCCAAAGTCCAATCCATCCATTAGAACTAGCACCGCTATGTTGATGCCCTAGCCCAAGAAAGGTTGATCCACCTGGTCAGGTGGGCCACAGTTTGAAAAACAAATCCTCAGCTCTGAAAAACTTGGCTGAATGTTTTAAACCCATCCACCTGTTTCAGTCTCTGGGTTCACATGCTGATTGGATCATATTTTTATTTTTCAGAAAACATGTGCAAGGTTGGACCAACCTGATGGATGGATTAGATCTTGCATGTGGCACATGTGTGGTGTGTACGTGAGCGTTATTGCATGGGCATATGTGCTTGGGAAAGCTCTGAAATTTGAGACATGAAATAGTAAATTGCCATTTGGGTCCCAGGATCTTTCACGTGGCAGCTGAACATTTCCAAGTTGTCCAACTTAAATTACCTGTGCAAACATAAAATTGAGAAATGTTGGGTGATTGGGGGCAAGTATAGTGGAAATGATTTGCTACATATGTACAGGAGGTCGCCGCGGTTCATAAGGTGGGGCACACCACAAACATGCCATCCCAAAACTCATGCTCTACGCCCATCCCATCCTGTGGACACAACATGTTTGTTGGATATAAACCCTTGGCTCTTTTGTCTAACCATCTGTTTTCCCTATTCCACATGTGACCCACCTGAGAAGTGGACTAGCCTGGTTATTGGGGCTTGGCCATGTTCGTGGTTGGGTCCACCTGGCGAATGGCCTAGATTTCTCATTTATGCCTTTCTCTACCACCAGCCATTGTTTTTAGCTATTTTAAACCGTGATACTCCATGTTAGAGATCCAGGCAAATCTTCAAGTAGTGTGGGCTGCGAATATGCCATTCGCCAAAAGTAAAATTGCATGAGAAAAGTGGACCATTAGGAAGGAAAGGTCCAACGGTCTAAGTTCAACGTTCATTCGTGGTTCACATGCTGTGTGCAGTGCTCTGATTTTTAGTATATGGCATGTTTAAAGTACGCACTACCTTATGAATGGGCCAGATCTCTGACATGTGTGCCCCTTTCTCACGTTCATTGAATCACCACCCAATTTCATATGAGAAGGGACAGAAGTTTCACCTAGGCACGTAAGTGGAAAGTGGAAACTTTGCGGAGGATTATGTGATTCATGGCCCCCATCTTTATGGGTTTTCAGTTCTGACAAGTGCGGCCCATGGTTTGGGAATCCAAGCTGTTGGTTTGATATATCCCACCGTGTACATCTTTACAGGGTAATATTCACCTTTCCATTTGTAGCCTGTAGATAGACGGTTGAGAAATACAAGAATGGCCCACACTGCCACTAAAAAAAGGGCCAAAATTGGTCCTGGGATCTTTCAATCTGGGAGATTGTGGGGTATCCTTCATCTATGTGGGACTATGCAGTTCGATGGTCTGGATTACTGGACCATGTGTCCCATTTTTCAAAATTGAAAACGGCCGTCCGTTGTGCAGGGGTGAGGGCCACGTCTCATATAATCTTTTCATAATGTGGGTAAAACAACCCTTCTTAGCTAAGGAAGTGGGCAAAAGGCAACGTCCAAAAGTTCTTGGTCGAGTTCTACCATGCGTATATGGAGCTATGTATTCTCGGGTCCGGGTTCGGGTTTACCGACGCGGCCCATATCTTACCCTTTAACATTCTCCATGCGCTTGTAACCGGTAATTATAGGGTGTTCACGCATTCAGATGGCCCATTTTGTTCAAACGATGCGCTGATCCAAACCATTGATCCGCTTGGGCCCATGTACCTAAACTTCAGCTAGATTAGATCCTTAGATTAGTGGCCCCCGATAGATGGTTGAAGGAAAGGTAAATCAACCATCTAGAAGAAAAGGGTAAAAACTGGATGGCGTAGGATCCTCCTATATGGAAAAGTTTTTATATGCCTTTGTTTTTTCTGTTCTGTCAACATCTACCGAATCTGATCGGATCCAATCAACATACGACACATCCCGGGATGCTAAGTTGGGGCGCCGTCATGTTTGTAAGAAATCCACTCTGTTCATCCATTCTTTCTGGATCATTTTAGGACAAAAAATCAGGTGGATCCAAAATTCAAGGTGGCCATATGAGAGGAAACGGTGGGGATTCATGCTAAGATTTTTAGCGTTTTCACTTCATCCGAGCGGGAATGACCTTATAAACGGTTTGGATGGCATATAAACATCGAGGTGGAGCCCAAAAAGGTTTCAACGGTAGCAACTCTTTACCCAATTTTCCCTCTCGTATGGCCGCCTTGAGTTTTGTATCCACATGATTTTTAGTCTCACGGCCTAAAATGATCCAGAAAAAAACGGATGGACGGAGTGGATTTCTTACAAACATAACGGTGGGCTCCACCTAGAATCCGGGTCATGAGTCGAGTCGGATTGACCGGGGCGACTCATGGTATCGAAATATCGATCCGAGTCGAGAACCGAGTGACGAGATCAAGTGCGTCCCACTTCCCATCGCGATCGGAGTTTGATTAGACGGTTATAATATTCACAGATCACTTTCCCCAAAAGCAGACCCTTTTGAGTCGTGCCGAAGTAACCCTCATGTCCAATAGGCTGTCCATATTCTCTTTATAATCATGTCTCAATTACAACAGAATGTTTGCTTTTCTAACAAAAGTACGTAGTACCATCCGCACTTCCCCAGCAAAAGCCCATCCGCACAACCAAAAAGCTCTTCTATTTTCATTTTTTTAATTTCTCGATCTGGAGTCTGGAACTCTCAAGTCCTACGCACGTGTTTTTCTTCTCATCTTTTTGACAACTCGTATATACAATGACAAATGCTTTCATGCTCTGGTAGAGTGCGATACATGATACGCAGGTACTTGGGAATTATTTAGAAAGTGCACACTTGGTCTGAAGGTAACTCGAATTGAACTGTTCAAAACAGGGGTCCCGTTTTAGATGTATTTATAATTTTAAAAAAAAATCAAAAAAAGAAAGATATGGTTGTTTAATTATCTGTCCGGTTGATTGACATTCGTTGGACGGTTGAAAATGAGAAATATCCAATGGTCCTATTTCAACAAACAATGTCCATGAGTCAGATACTAGGATTAGCTGCCGATTCTGTTTTTGCGACCGTAAGATCCTAATTTGAACTAACGTATGCCACGTGTACAATTTCTGAGTGCCTTTGTATCAATCATCGTATTCCGTCAGAGTATCAAATGACTGGCCGTATAAAATCTACCCCTCATTTTTTATACGTACGCCCTTTCTTTCTAGTTTTGCTACTTCTGACTGTATTGGTAATCAATTTTATACTCGATGAGAAAGCATGCATCATATCATGGGCCAGACACTGTTAGTTCTGCACAATTTAAAAAATGGTGGTGACTTTTCAACCGTACATATAGCATGGTTTTATGGCAATCCAGACCGTCTAAATAGTTGATTAACTGGTGATGGAATGTCGAAAATAAGCTGGGCTGAGAAGATGATGCTAACCCATCTGACTTTCCCCTTTGAATTTGGACCAGTCATTTTTTTTTTTTTTTCTCTCTTAACCATCCATTTGATAGTTATTAATTGGATGGCTAGGATATTCCAGTCTGAGAGACACTTTCGCTGCGGTCCATCGACTTGTAGGTAAAGTCAGATCAAAGGGCTTGATCACAATTCATAAGCCGCCCACTTTTGTAAGCTGAAATCCTAGGATCTTTCTTGCCTAAAGCTGTACCTTTTTCCGTGGTCACACGTATCATTTTCGGATGTTTGTGGAAAATCTGTGCCATGTATAAGGTGGGCCTAGTGAGTTTATGGCCTTGGAAAAATCAATTCTCTCGAATAATCATTCAGGCCACATGTTGTTGATGAATGTGGCATTTGGAAAATCTCTTAAACCGTTGCACGGGGGTGGACCACATGATCAATGTACTGATCTGAACTCTTCAATAGACCACCGTTCCACCTTATTCACGGCTCGGATGTTCCAATCACGTGCCACGTTGTCACATTTTCTGCGTGAAAAAAGGCGCGTCTGATAGCAAGCCACTACCTGTAAAATAAACGCTTCATAGAAATGTTCAGGTGAGGCGCGCGAATCGCGTCGCCAGAGAACGACGAAGTAATACGAGGCACACGTGCAACATTTGAATTCATGTATGGAATCCAGGCCGTTCATCAGGTGTAACACGTGTTGAAACAATACCTGGTGGAAAAATCATATAGGTTGGCCATCATGTGGAGCCGGAGGGATGTAAATGGGTCTGGTTGGGTTGGCTGAAGGGCGACAGACCGAACCCATTTAAGAATCCAGTCAGAATTTTAGACTGGAACCCGACCGACCCATTACGGTTGTGTTTGGGTTTAATTCTAAGCAACGAGTCTTAAGTATGGGAGCACAAAGACCTGATCCATTTATCACATGGGTCGGGTTTTGGTTCCGATCCAAGTTGGGTCTAGGCAGTATAAAAATTGAAAATATGTTTTCTGATAAATAATGTTTTATATCATTTAATTGGTGGTGGCTATTACTTTTAATGATAAAAATAAAATGATTAAATAATTTAAATTCCATTGGTATAAATAGATGGCTAAGATACTCTATTTAATGTGATATTTGTAGCATTCTCTATTAACAAGGGATCCATGATTTGTGTTGAGTTTAAATTGTCACAATTAGTAGATTGGTAACAATATTTGAAAATATACGTCCATATGCTTAAATCTACTATCCTTGGATTGGAAAATAATCCTTTATATGTGTGGATAAATTTATTATCCTTTAAGCATTGTTCGGTATATAATTTTTAATTGATTCAGCCCTAACATGTGTAGGCCTGCACCCTCATAAATTTCCCCTTTTGAATGCTGACTTTATGTGGGATGTTGAATTATTGTGATTGTTTCTAAATTATTATAATCTAAAGCCTGAAATCTTGCACATTATGTCTAATTTTCATGTCCTGCATCACAACACAAGCAACGCCTACAATTTATACAGTTAAAAATATTGGCGATACATTAACCATATAAATGCATTGTCAATACATCAAAGATTCTTACTGACATATACATAATACCTATTTTTTTAAATATTACCAATGTTATTGGTATCAATCCTTGAACTGAAGGCATTGTTCGAAATATTGGTATCGTGTTACGTATTGCATCATTGGGATACAAATACGTAACAGTTATCGCACGGGTTATATCATTTGTATCGAGTAATTTATCACACTTTTTGGGAAACATAGAAAAACATTGGAAAAATGGTTGAATTTTGTAATAAAACTTCAAGAATTGTTTAAAAAAATCTTACTACACACTTTTAAATCATAACATCTATATATATATAAAAAAAAGTACACATAATAAATTTCCTTTGTATAGGGTCCTAAGTTAGGCGTTATCTAATTGAATTAATGCAATTGTATTCAAATTGAATGCATAATATATTTAGTGTATGTGATGATCATTTCATCAAACACTCCTAAACGCTCATAAACTAATGCAACTATATTTGAATTGATATTTTAATAAATTTTAAGTAAAATAATTTTTATTTTTTAAAAATTGGCAAGACTTAACAAATCTGTAGACTAGCCCTCACACATGCTTGATTTCATATTTATAGTGCAACATTGTAAGTAATTTAAGAGAATTTGGAAAAATTTTGAATTTTTCCTAATTTTTTCCAAATTAAACCACTTACACTTAAATTTTAAAATTAGAATGTATGTAATGATCATTTCATCAAATACTCTTAAATACTTCGAAAATAATCTCAATTGACAGCTGGTTAAAAGAAAATTTTGAAGAAAACATCAAAAAACATGAATAACCAATACATATCGATATTAAAGCTTCAACTCCATAATTTTTCAAGCAAAACATGAAGAGCCAATGGATTTATAACCATTTGATACTGATTTAACATAATTAAAAAAATAAGATTGAAAATTAAAAATGCTCGCTCAATCAAACATGTGGGATATATCGGCAGGTAAATAGCCGTGCATATTGTATCACACATGCGGGATACAAGATATATCGGCCGATATCGTTAATATTTAAAACATTGATGGAGGTATAGATAATATAGATAATATTGATAATATTAGCACAATGGTCGGGTTATCTCATACATATGCCGTATAACCACATCCTCACACGCGTGCGGTATAACCACGTGCCCGGCGTGTGACTCTTTCAATCTCCTTGCGCGAATCACCGTGGCAGTTGCAAACCTAATTTACAGGTAAGGAAGAAATGAAAAAAACCGCGTACATATTCAAAAGACGGTTTATTTCATCTCCTTTCCTTTTGCTTCGTTCCTTCTACTTCCTCTTCCAAATGAAGGCAGAGAGAGGCAGCAAAAGCAAAAGCAACAAAAGCAAAAGCAGAAGATCGCCAACTCCACTTTCTATTCACCAAAAAATCAAAGAAAAAGAAAGAGGAGAGATGGAAGCCGTAACTAGAAATACCTGGGAATGCACCTTCTCATCTTCCGATGTGAATCTCTTCTGCAATGATGGAGATCGTGCCCGCAGATTCCAGCCACGTACGGAACAGAAACTCTCTGCGTCCTCTCTCGAGGGCCAGGACCGCCGGATATGTTCCACAGCCCTTCGATAGCGAGAAGCTGCCGCCGACACTGTTCAACATCCGTGACTTCCTCCGTGTTGCCAATGAGATAGAAAGCGAATCCCCTCGAGCTGCGTATCTATGTAAGTGAAATATCGATTCTGTAGCCAGTTATTCTTTTCCTTTTCTCGTATTTATTTCCTAGCTTTGAATAATTACCATCGAGGTATTTTAGGGATTGTTTGGATGCCTGTAAGTGGGAAGTTATTTACAGGTAAATCACTTACAAGTGGCGTTTACAGTAGGAAATTCACCGGTCACTTACATGTCAAACTGCCAGGAAACTTGGCTGGGGTGAGAAGTCACTTCCCTCTAAGTGACTTACAGCTAAAAGTCACATACAACTTAAAAACTTACAGGCATCCAAACAACCCCTAAGTGACTTTCAGGTGAAAATCACTTACATGCCTGTTTAGATGTAAGCTGTAAGTTGCTTACAGGTAAGTAGGTTTTTTTTTTTTTTTTTTTTGCGTGTGTTTGGGCAACCTGTAAGTCACTTATAGGTGAAATGTTATATATTCACACCAAACAGAGCTTGGAGTATGGAATTGTTTCAAAATCTTATAATCACATAAGAAACCTCGACACAAAATATGCCATTGGGTTGAGCACATTTAGATAAATCTTTGAGCTGATTCTTAGGCTAAACCAATCATTAGGTGGGCCACATAAGGGGGACTCATTCAAGATGCCTGTAATGTGGAGCAACAACTTAATATAAGCAACAAAGAAATTAACAATACCAATAATAAATCCAAACATAAGTCTTAATTCCCGCAATCCCTATAGGGCCGGGTGGTTTCACCACCATTTCATCCAGCAGTTCATACAACACTATTACAAGAAAGCTTTAAATTCTCATTTCAACATCAGCCCGTTACTGAATATACGGAAGCTAAAGAGGAGATATCCATTGGTAGCTTGTTTATCGATCTAACTCATGATTAAAAAAAAACAATTGTACCTTAAGCTCTCTATGCCCTTGAATATTCCCAAACCGGACCCAATCCGCTTCCGCCGCCAATCAAACCATTTAAATCATGTAATTGGGTCAGGCTCAACCAATGGGACCCAACATGGCATGGCCACACCCTTGTCTAAGAATGGAATATGGGGCTAAAGTCCATGGTCTAGTTCAATTAGTGAAGTCATACAAACATCATGTGCATGTTTCTATTCTTTCAGTCTATATTTTGTTTCCGGTTTTGGGCTTGGTTGGGTCAGATCATTTGCTAGCCCATCTATAAGTTATTATATAGGTGGGTCTGGCTTGACCAACCAAACCTGGCCTCACATTTTCTAAATTAAGCCCAACCCATTGATACGAAGCATTGTTTTAAAGACGAAAATACCCTTTGAACCGTCTCTCTCTCTTAAAAACATATTTCTCATTTCATATTCTTCTTAAAACCCCGACCTCCCCTACAAAATCCCTAAAATTCTCTACAACTCGACATGAATGGCTTCTCTCCGCCTACACCAATCCCCCTTCCGGGCCATCCCCCATTCTTGACATAGAAAAAAAAACAAGTGGGAGAAAAGAGTAGCCATGTTCGACATGAATGGCTTCTCTCCACCTACACCAATCCCCAAATATCTCTCTCTCTCTATATATATAATCACCTATAAGTACAACTCACAACTAATCCAACTTATAGGCAACCATCCAAATGAACCCTTATTCTGGGCATTAAAATTCCTATTTGTTATTCTGTGTGATGTTTTTGATGATTTCTTGTAGAGGTACGTGGTATTATTATTATTATTTTTGCCTTGGTCAGCATTCCATGCAGGCAGGGTCCACCTTCGAATGATGTAGTATGTTGGTTCATCTAGTTATGTACCAGAAAATCCCCTCCATTGAACGATTCTAGCCATTCAATAGGGAGCGTTATTATTATTATTTTTTTAAATCTTTAATCATCCATTTGCAGGCCTATAATTGGGGGATTCTTATACAACATCACAAGGGTTAAGATCCATGAGCCCACCTGAATGAAATGCTAGCACGAACCACAAAAAAAGAAGAAAAGAGCCACTAGTTCCTACCAAGCATTATATGCACCAATAATTAGATTGATGGCTTAAAAGTTGCACGCCCGTCTATATATATATATATATATATATATATATTCTGTTTATAGGCAATATCATTGTTATATCATAGTTGCATAACTTGCATTTACTCAAACGGCCCACATTTTCTAAATCAAGCCCAACCCATTGATAATAGGCACTGTTTTAAAGACAAAAATACCCATTGAACCCACCCCCCCTCTCTAAAAACCCTGCTTAGCATTTCCCACTTCAAAGTCAATTATCGGTGAAATTTATCCCCCAAACACTTGTAAGTCACAACTAATCCAACTTATAGGATCCAAATGACCCCTTATTTTGGACATTGAAATTCCTCTTTGTTATTCTTTGTGATGTTTTTTATAATTTCCTGTAGAGGTATGCTGTATTATTTTTTGCCCCAGCTAGCATTCCGTACAGACAGGGTCCACCTTCCAGTGATCTAGTATATTGGTTCATCTGGTTATGTACCAGAAAATTCCCTCCATTGAACAATTCCAGCAACATCACAAAGGTCTCAATCCATGCGCCCACCTAAATGAAATGTTGGCACTAACCACAAAAAAAAAAAAAAAGCCATTAGTTCCCATCAAGCATTTTATGCACCGCTAATTAGATTGATGGATGAAAAGTTAAACACTTATATATATATATATATATATATATATATATATATATATATATATATATATATATATTCTGCTTGTAGTCAATATCATTGTTATATCAAATCTGCATTTACTTAAACTGCCCACATTTTCTAAATCAAGCCCAACCATTGATACGAAGCACTGTTTTAAAGATGAAAATACCCTTTGAACCCTCTCTCTCTCTCTCTCTCTCTCTCTCTCTCTCTCTCTCTCTAACTTAAAAACCTTGCTCTACATTTCTCATTTCATATTCTTCCTAAAACCCTGACCTCCCCACAAAAACCCTAAAATTCTTTGCAACTCGACCTAAATGGCTTCTCTTCGCCTACGACAATTCCCCATTCTTGATATAGAAAAAAAAAAGGGGAGAAAAGAGTAGCCATGTTGGCCGTACCGATGGGGGACTTGTTGTTGTTGAGCGATTCGATATAGAACGTTTTTTTTTTTGTAAAAATTATTTATTTTTATTTTTTAAAATTAAAATCATCCATTTGCAGGCCAATAATTAGGGGATTCTTTGGCAGCACCACAAAGGTCTCAATCCATGGGCCTACCTGAATGAAACGCTGGCACTAACCACAAAGAAAAAAATAGAAGAAAAAACTCACTAGCTCCCACCAAGCATTATATGCACCAGTAATTAGATTGATGGATGAAAGTTAAATAATTCTGACATGAACTTATTTGGTTGTGCACGCACGTGTGTCCATACCTACATACATACCTACACACACAGTTGTAGGATTATACATACACAGTTATATCATAGTTGTAGGATTATACATCCATAGATTCCATGTAGTCTCTGGCTTGTAGATGGATGGTTAAGAAAGAATAAAGCCAATGGTCTAGATTCAGTATGCCTTTCGGAAAAAAAAAAAAGGGTCCACACTCAATAGATTAGACAACTAGGATTGTCTAATGGGTGCATCCTTTGGCCTGTGGCCCATTTGGGGCTGGCCTATAGTTGCTCGAACTATGAAGCAAAGCGGCAACATATTCGGGTGTGAGAGTGGGGAATTGTCTATTTCAAAATGTTTTCAAGCATAATAGGTAGGCAGTGGGAGCAGGAGCATGAATCTGAAACGCAATTCGAAGTGGGAGGAGCACCTAGTTAGAAGGATCATGCAACTAAGGGCCAGCTTACCGGATGAGTGCTCCGTGTCACTGGACAGTTGCAAAATGTATTTCTTGCTTTGCACATCAATGTTGTTTGTACTAAAATTTGCTACGTGTTGATCCTTTTTATTAAAGGGTTAAAGCAGCTTATCTCTGCTGGCAGCTGATAGAAATACTCCCTCTCTCCATCAGATTTGTTAAAGCCTTTTTTACTTGGTTTCATGAACAGGTCGGTTCCATGCTTTTGCAAGAGCACATTCTGAGGATTCCACATCAAGTGGTCGAGGAGTTAGGCAATTCAAAACCTCTCTTCTTAAAAGACTTGAACAGGTAGTCAGAATCTTAAACCAAACTCTACTTTGTATATTAGAAATGCTAACGTGGTTTTACTTATTTTGCTACATGAAAAAAGTAGGAACTGAAATTTAATAATGTTGCTGTTTAAATCCCTGTGGTATTAAAGAAACCAACACTAGTTTTTTGTCCATCCCATGTTAGTTATCTTCTTTCTATTCTCTATGTGTTTTATTGGTTTAGGCTAACATTCATTAGATCAGTTATGATGATTGATGATTTGTCCTGTATAAACTTATCAAGGGGGCAAGGTCTCATGTTTGAGTCATCTTCACAGCCGAGTGCTTGGAGGAGGTAGCCCCATAGCCTATATTGTGCTTGATGCTGTCTTGGTGCATTTATTATAAATTATTTTCGATATTTTGGTCATCTGGTATTATTTTGGGGCATTTCTACTCTTTTCTGTTTTTTTGAATTACTTGCCCTTTTCATGCCTTTCTATCTGTTTGGGGCCGTTGTCCTGTGTGTTTTTCCTCAGTTCAAAAGAAACTAGTCAACTCAACATCAATATGTTCTGGAGCTACCCAGAGAAATCAAGAGATATGGCCTTAATATTCTCACTGCACTTTTTTTTTTCCCATAGAGAACTTCTGTTACTTCAGTCTTCATACCAGTCTTCTGAAGGCCCCTCCATTTTTGGAATTCACTGGTAAGTTATTTTTTAAAAAAAGAAAGAAAAAGAAATCAGCAAAGCCATTTCAAAATCATAAGGAACATCATTAATCTTTCAAAGAAATTTTAACATATATGCAACTTAACTTTTGTTTACCTGCGATGCGGTGAGGATGACAATGACAATGATATGTACAATGACAATGACGATGACGACAACAATGTTGACCATGGCAATGACATTGATGATGAAGACGATGACATGATGATGACGACGATCCGATATTTCTTTGAAAGGGAGTTGGTTTGGCCCCCTGACAGTGCTTAGAAGAAGATGGAGCTATGTGAGAAATGATGTTATGCAAATGTTTGAAAAGCAGGCATATCTCACATGAAGTTTCTTAGCATTTGTAGTCTTGAAAACTAGGTAAGAATGGCTTTTGGTTAGATAGATGAATTTCCAATAGTAGTGGTTCTTCATCAGCGTTGACATTGATCTTATAAAAATAGTGGAAAGAGAAATGGAATACAGAAGAAGAAAAAGAGAGGAGAAAAAAGAATGGCTTGGCACATGTACTCCTCGGCATTATTAGACTAAAACACAGACACTTTCAAATTAATTTGATTTTGCACTTCAATGTCGAAGGTCTTAAAAATAGAAAATAATGCAATTCTTGTTTATTAAATAAAGTTATGTCATTCTTGAACAATTATCAACAAATGTAACAAAATAATTATACCCAGACCTACTAGATGTTTTAACTGGACCTCAAATATCTGAATGAACTAAGGAGAAAGGAATTAAATAACGTTTCTCAACACGTGGTGAAAAAGTAGCATGGTGATGCTTACTCAACTCACACATATCACATTTTAGACACGACATCGACAACAAGGAAGGAGCGACTCTTAAGAATCTTCAATGATGAATGACTGAGACAATAGTGCCACTGATAATCTGAGGTGTCTTTTCTTTATGTTACGCTTACAACGTCATGATCAAGATAGTACAACTCATCATGCTCATGTCCTCCACCAATCTTCCTCTTCATCTTTAGGTTTTGGAAAACACAATTTGACTGATAGAAAGTGATACAACAGTGAAGGGATTTGGTAAGTTTGTTAACAAATAAAAAGCATATAGAAAATTTTGGAACAAATAAAGCAAATGATAATGAAAGAGAGGGTCTTATATGAACAGGTACCCATTCCATATACTTTAGATTGGGTACCGTTTGTCAAAATGACAAAAGTGTCTATTAACGGGCTATTAATAGATGAAAACACACTAGACTAACTTGTCATATGGTTGGACACTCCAAAGTCAATTACGTATGGAGTTTGAGACTTGGATCCTAAACAAGCCATACCTAGACCACGAATGTAGTTGTAGGAGTGGAAGTACCTACAAAAGGGGTAAGAATAGAATGATTTTGTAGACTGTTCAGCAACTTGGAATATTCTTCTTAAGTCAGAGTAACCATCTCACTAGTCATACGTGTCTGTGGAGTAGTAGATGTGGAATTAGCCAAAGTAGCCCACTACTCCCTTCGTTGTGGGAAGCTTGATTAGGCCATGCAGGCTTCCCATGGAGATCCCAACATTTTTCAACAAAATGATTGGAAAGCTCACAATGCATGCACTTCATAGGTCCATGACCTCTGTCGTGGCCACCTCCCATGTCATCACATCCACCTCTTCTTACATGGCCACCACCGTGGCCCCGTCGAGAATAATGTTAGAGCCTGGCTGTTATTGGCTCCACTTATAGAGCCCAAAGATACACGCTGGATGCATGCATACACTTGAAAGATAACACATCTTTGCCATTCAAAATATGTTTATGAATTGGTTCATACTCACATTTCTATCCAGATAAGAACTTGGCTACTTGGAAATCTTCACATTATTTTTCCAAATCTGTAGTGGGGTGCATATTCAATTCCTCCCACATTTCTTTAAGTTTTGAATAATATTCACTCAGAGTTTTTTCTCCTTGTTGAAATCCAAATATCTCTTTAAACAATTGGTACATACAAGAGATATTTTTCTCACATGAATACATCTCTCGTAATACATTCCACACTTCCTTTGCAGTATTAAAAAAACATTACATTAGCACTAATGGATGATTCCATACTATTCCACAACCATATCATAATATGAGTATTCTCCTGGATCCATTGTTAATATGTACAAGAACTCTCATCAGTTTTATCTGCGGTCAAGTACTTTAATTTTTCCTTTCCCATAAAGAATATTTGAATGGACTTAGACCACTAGAGATAGTTTGTTCCATTTAATATAATAAAAGGTTATTTGGACCCCTAAAAACTCAGATGGATTTATGAATCTACGTCTCGAATCATTTCTCACTTTCATTTGGGATAAGGGACTAGAATATATATATATATATATATATATTGCAAACTTATACAGACACAGGCTACCCTTTCGTGATCAACAAACACTCAACTTGTATGCTTCACACAGTTGACACCACACTTGAAGAGAACAACCAAAACTGAGTGATGATATCGTCCCATTCTTCTTCCTCATTTTCGTTTGTGCACCTCGTTACCCACACGTCCACACGTCCACATGTTTCTACTAATCACAAGGTGGTGATCACAAACACAACATCTAACGAAGGCAATCAGCCTATTCGTTCACACATCCAATGAGAGGTGATGATCATGACATTTCATTCCCTTCTCACGTGCGGACCATTACCAAGGCCCGACACAACAAAAAGAAAAGAAACCCTAGGTTTCTTAAAAGGATTTTTAGCAGCAAAGGGATGGGAGGGCCCAAAAATAAAACAGAAACAAGGATAGATTAGGGTAGATGGGAGAAAGATGGATTGGATCATAAACAAGATAACTCGGATACTATGTCAAAATAGTGGAAAGAGAGATCGAATAGAGAAAAGAGAAGAGAATGGGTTGAAAGTTTCATAATTATAGGATCCTTACTCTTGCTCCGATGGTAGACTCTCAGGAGTTTCAACACCCGGTCAAGGGTTCGAGTATCCATAGGTGGTGAAATCCCACTATGGCGTGAGTGTGTGGGGGTATGTGTGCGTGTGTTAAAAAAAAAAGTTTCATAATTATAGAAATGCCATTAATAACAAAAGAAAAATCCCTTCTATGTCCTAGATCAAAATAGCCCATCTAAATGGACCTATGTAGGCCCGTATCACATTCATTAACATATCCCTTACTTTATTACACTTGATATTGATGAATTAACCACTGATGTCCAAGATGAGATCCCTTCATCTCTTTCTTTCTGCTGAATAATTTGGTGTGATCGATGAGACTAGAGAATGCAAATGCTAAATTGTAGGTTGGAGAGGGCTATAGAATCTACAAATTTAATTGGCAGAACCAAGATGGAGTATTAGAGTGCAACCTTAGGAGGAATAACTTTATATGCTAGGTTTTAGTTAAAAGTGATGGGCCACGATATTTTTTCAAAGTGATTTGCTTCGTTACCTTGGTTCAAACTATTTGAAAGGATTTATAGATCAATGGGGATGTTTTCAACAGAATTCTTGGTGGGAGGATTAAGTGGAGAGGCACACATTTGGAAATCCCTTTCAACATGTGATGCGGTCAAGGGTTACACCATCCGATCTCTATGGGGCCAGCCACGTTGTGTATGTGACATCCACTCCTTCCATTAGGTTTAGCTCTCGATGTTATGGTTGGAGCCAAAACTCAGTCTGATCCATCACTAGGTGGGCCACATAACAGAGAAGAATGGGGATGTGAAACACACCATGAAACTTCCTAGATTCTATGTGAGGCCTACAATATATTTTATTTGCCATCCAACCCGTCCATCACTTGCATCTTACATGGATGAAGAGACACTCCAAAAATAAACTTTAATATATTTTATTTGCCATCCAACCTGTCCATCACTTGCACCTTACATGGATGAAGAGACTCCAAAAATAAACTTTGTACAAAACCACATCTCATGAATTTAGAGGATTTAGGTGTGATTTTATGTTGTTTGCCATGGCGTGATCCACTTTACTTTTGGAATGGGCTGTTTTTGGGACATATGCTGAAAGGCGGATCATGATGGGTGGAGTGGATGTTACAAGCACACTAACTTGGTCCTACAGAGCTAGGTGCCATACCACTTGTTTTAAGAGGATTCTGGTAATTGTAAACCCACCCCCACCCCAAAAAAAGAAAAAAGAAAAAAATAAATAAAATCTAAAATTAGAAAAATGAAAAGATGGAAGGAGAGTACATAGACTGGCATTTCTGGAAACCTTGTAAATTTCTTATATTTATAAATAAGAAAATAGACATTATTTTCTTTTCTCCCATGTCATATTTTTCATGTCTTCATGAATTTAGGATGAAAATGCCACTCGCTTGATGCGGAAGGAAAAGAGTGACGCGCGGGAACTGAAATGCTTATATCAGAAGTATAACGACATTTTTAAACATGGAGGAGAGAGTGCATCAGCTAGTAGGTATCAGTCTTCCCCCATCCTATGAATTGCACCATTTTTCTTTGACGAATCTGAAATATATGGTGTTCTGAAGTACCTTCATAGCCTTTTGTGCTAGGCCAAATAAATCCATTGAGTTCTTATCTGAATTTTTCACAGGGAACGGTTGATGAGTCTTTATGTAATTGCTTCTGTTCTGCTTGAAGTATGGAAGACAGTTACATCTGAAGCTGGTCTTGAGGTTCCTATACCTTCACTTTTTCTTTTGCAGCTTACAGCAAACCATGTCTAAACTTGTAGCAGATTTTCCAGGTACTCCAGAATTAGCTTACTTTTGTTTTACATTTTTTGACAGAAACTTGCTTCTGGTGAAGACATTGAAGAAAAACCTGAGCTATATGTTCCTTACAACATTCTTCCACTTGATCCTGGAGGTGCACAACAAGCAATCATGCAGCTCCCTGAGGTCAGATGCTATACAGATTTTATTATATATATATATATATATATATATATATATATATATATATATATAAGGGATCTGTTAAGTACTTCCAACTGGTTTGACCATAGTTTACAGTCCACCCAGTGGATTACTTCCAACCTGTCAAGTACTCGTGTCATCCAATCCTCCTAATAGGTTGGCCCCACCATGAGGATCTCCTAATGCAAAAATCAGCCCTATCCAATCATCAAGTGAGCCACACCATAGAAAACTGTCACAACCCTAAATTTAGTGTTGGTAATCCATGATTACTAGACACCAAATTTTGGTTGACAGCCTCCGTAGAACTCCGATTGTGGGACTTCCAACTATCACATACTAAGTCCCATAAGCGGGGTTCCACAAGGAGGATTTCTGAAAGTAAAGACAACGAACATATATCATTTCTCAAAATTTCATCATATTTAACATATATTACTGTGTACAACTGAGCACATCAAGGCAAAACCAAAATATAAACCATGTCATATTTACTATACCTGATGTACATATTCAGGGTATTACAAAAAAAAAATATATACACTGATATGTACAAAACAAAAAGGACAACTGGAGTCTGTAGCCTCTACTTCTGCAACTCCCTACTCTCACCTGTAAAAAAAAAAAGAAAGGAAAGCTTGAGCTACTAAGCCCAGTGAGTGCGTGTGTGTAGTGAAAATGCATATTTCACATCATGCTCATTTAATGCACATGAATGCACAAGCTTCCAAATTATTTATTATTATTATTATATACAGAGGTGGGACTTCTACCCACTTGTAACATACACACTCTTTCAACATTTTCACAACTTTCCATATTTCCCAATTGGATCACCAAAGCCTAAAACAGAGGTGGGACTTCTACCCACTTGTATAGCCTTTTCCACCGTGGTCAACTACAGAAGTGAGACTACATAATTCACGGGCCAAACTAGTCTAACCCACTTGTTTTGCACCTCACTATCTGCCTAACAGTGAGAAGTCATAGGTCGCCTGGCAAAACGATAGCGGACAATTTTACGAGCTCGTCACATACAACCTATCTTTGCTTGCCCATAAGCAGGTCAGGTCAAACCTCTCAACCAATCGACACACGTCGGTGGGAGTCGCTTCCTACTTTGGTATTTCTGCATTCCAGCGCTCGGTTCTTCCACCCGATCTAAGCATTAGTCGCTCCCAATGGTACCAATCGGGGTTTAGGGACTTTCACCCATGGACCCTCTAATCATGTCCTGTCGAATTACACATTTCCAGTGTGGTGTCCAACTCAAGTTATAACAAAGTATGTTTCATCGCATTTACAATTACCATATGTATAAGTCCACATATAAGCACAATATGTCATGGTTTTCAAGGCAAGCATAGGACAACCTTCCTCATGAGGTCTCCTCATATATTTAAGTTCCTCATAGGGGTCTCATGTAATGCATCCTGTATCTAGACGGTTCACAGACGGTTTACATACTACAACACAACCCACTATGAGCAATGCTCAATCATACAATGATACATCAACTATGAACCATGCATTTGATATGCACATGACTTAGAAAGGATGAAGGATATTTCTTTGAAATAGTTTGTCAAACAGGTAGTGGGCATACTTTGTAAGGGACAGCGAGAAACTGATAGCAATTCGTATGAATTTAAACAAAACTAACTCATCTCTATCATCCAACCTTTCATTAATAATCTCACTAATTAAATCAGAAAAATCCAGCAATAACCTTCAGAAAAATCCAACGAGAACATAACCCAAACGAAAATTCAGCAATATTCTAACCTAAATCCAGCGAGAACATAACCCAAACGAAAATCCAGCAATATTCTAACCTAAATCCAGTGAGAACATAACCCAAACGAAAATCCAGCAATATTCTAACCTTAATACAGAAATTCCAGCACTAATTGAACCCTAAATGAAAATGCAACGATAACCTAACCCTAATACAACAATTCCAATAATAAATCCAGCAAGAATCTGACCCTAAATGAAATTCAGCGATAACCTAACCCTAATACAACAATTCCAGCAATAAATCCAGCAAGAATCTGACCTTCGATGAAATTCAGCGATAACCTAACCCTAATCCAGCAAGAAGCTAACCTTAAATGAAATTCAGCGATAACCTAACCCTAATACAACAATTCCAGCAATAGGGTTTTGAAGGAAACCCCAACGTACACATACGTGCTCCTAATCTATGCACTCACCTGTAACTAGCAGAGGGATGATTGGTTCTCAACCTCAACTTTTATTTCCTTTTCTTCTTCTTCTTCTTCTTTTTCTCAACTAGAGTGCTGGAAATGGAATGTTTGAAAGAGGTTTTTCCTATTTATGGACTTAAAAAGGGTCTTAAATTGGCTTTTGTTTAATAAGGAGGGTTATGGGATGTTTTGTATTGATTTTAAGAAATTTAAACTTATGGTAGCAATAAACAAAAGGTTATTTAAGTGATTTGAACTAACGTATTCCAAGGATTTGAAAACATCAAGGTTATTTGAGTATATTTTCTCAAAATATATATATGCATCTCTATGCATAACTTACAATCCGGGTGTCCTATTGACATGCCATTTTCGCCAGTAACTCCGTAACTTGACTACGACCACAACGGTTCCGACCTAACAGATTTGAAAACTCGATGATGGCGGAGCCCCACCTAAAATAAAGACATAATGGTCATTTCTCAGATTGTTTAATTTTAAGTCCGCATCTTAACATTCGGACATCGGGTTGAAATACGGCTTGCGGCTTGATAACAGAACAACATTATGATCAAGTCAAAACAGTCTTGAAGCCAATGGACCTATAGTATACGGCTATTCAGTGTACAAACCAGATTTCGGGATCACGGGTCTTACAAAAACAGTGTATAGCCATTGATAAATAGCAAAATACAAGTGTGGTCCACTTGGTCAGTGGATGGGGCTGATTTTTGCATGAAGTGTTCCTCATGGTTGGGCCAATCTATTGAATGGGTTGGACGTCCCATGCACTTAGCAAGTTAGAAGTTATCAGCTGGGTGGACCACGATTGTATGTGTGTGTGTGTGTATATATATATATATATATATATATAAATGGTATATATATATATATATATAATATATATATATATATATATGGGTGCCCTATATATATATTATATATATATATATTATATATATATATATATATATATATATGGGGGAAATGGTACTATGTCGGACATCCACACCATGCATTTGGTGGGTGCCCTCTAGGTTATGGGATATTCCAAAAATCAGCCGTATCTGGAATTCAAGTGGGCCATGCCATCTGAAACCATGTGAAATTGTGCCTAAAACATCTAAAACCACTTGGTGGGGCGTACCTAAGTTTTTGATACGGCTGAAACCTAGTGTGACCCCTCATCCAAGTTTTTCTGCTGAGTAGAATTAATATTTCCAACTGTAGCCCTCTCGAAGTTTCTGATAAAGGAATGATCTGCTGTATAATAAGCTATTAATATGATACAGATTAAAGCTGCAGTTGCAGCAGTCCAGAACATTCGTGGTTTGCCACTAGCAGAAAATCATCAGAAACCAGGGGCCTTTCTGGATTTACTTGATTGGCTGCGCTATTGGTTTGGATTTCAGGTAATGTATTACACATCATCCCCCTTTTTTCTTTTTTCTTTTTCGCATTCCATATTGTGGATCATATTCTTATGCTAGCAACATCACTAGTCACTGGTTACAGTTACACAGAGAAATGATTTGTGCAATACCTCATATTCTTTCTGCGCTTTTCCTAAATTTGTAAGATGGACTGACATTACATATCTATCTGTCTATCCTTGCAGGAAGGAAACGTTGTCAATCAGAGGGAGCATCTGATTTTGTTGCTTGCTAACATACATGTTAGGCAGATTCCCAAGCCAGCATCGATGTCAAAGGTTTTTCTTACTATTATTTGTTTAACTCGCAGGCTTACATTTCTGCATTCTTGAATCATAATATTCTTTATGCTATACCAGTTAGATGAAAGAGCTGTGGATGAGCTGATGAAAAAGGTGTTTAAAAATTACAAGCACTGGTGCAAATTTTTAGGGAGGAAAAACAACCTCTGGTATGATGTTAATTATCCTGTTTGCTCATTATTTTGTTTGGTATGCTATGATTTTGGTGAATCTCCTTTTCATGTCAGTCATTCATCACATGCTTTTTTAGAAAGAGCTTTTTCTTGTTAATTTTTTCTTAGTTCTTGGTCTTTTGTTGCTTCTGTTATTGTTGTCTGCAGGCTACCATCTGTGAAGCAGGAAGTACAGCAATATAAAATTTTATATATAGGCCTTTATCTTTTGATATGGGGGGAGGCTTCAAACTTGAGGCTCATGCCTGAGTGTCTTTGTTACATTTTTCATCATGTAAGCTGCAATCCTCAACTTGTTGTTCATTCATGATACTTCTATGATTCTGAACGTCTAATACAGTGATGTTGTCTTCTGGCATATTCTGATTTAGACGTACTACAAATAATGTTGATAATGAGACTTACACCCATCTTGGATAGCATGTGAATATGCTTTGGATCTTATAATGATCTGTTAGGAAAGATAAGCTACTTAGCCTTAAGAGGCTTTTGCTTCTTGGGGGTGGGGGGGTGGGTTAGCTACTTAACCTCTTGCAATCTTATTTCCGAAGCTTTATGGTTGTGTTGAAAAGTTAATGGAGATTCCTAATTATTGTTTCATCCCATGCTAAGGGAAGGATGTTAAGAGTTTGAATTGTAGTCCAGATGGTTCATTTGCTTCTCCATCCTTCTTTCAAGATCGAAGTATCTAACCAAAAAAGGTGTCTCCCATCCTTGTCTTGTGTAGAGAATGTTAGTACCTCCAAGAATGGAAGCTTTCATGTGATGGCACTGGAGACAAACTTATTACTCTTGATCAACTCAAGAATTAGGAATATGGTCTCCCTAACATTTGCTTTATGTGCAAAAAGGAGTAAACAGTCCGTCCCCTCTTCACTCATTGTAGCACAGCGCAGAATGTTTGGACATATTTCATCAACCTTATCAAAGATTTCTTGGGTCTTCCATGAGTCTCAGCAATGTTGTGCAGTTGGGGAGGTGTGCTCTCATTGACTTTATGTGGGGAGGAAGGAAGGAAAGAAACAAGAGAATGCTTTCAATGGTATAACAGCCCTGTTATCCAAACTGGTAGAAACATTGCCTCATCAAATGGGCTCTCTTGTGTCCCAAATTTTGGGGGATTTCCTCCTTGGATCTTCTTTACGATTTTTGTTAGTGGCTAACAGGGAAGCCAATTCATACCCCACTATGCCATGGTGGAAATGCCTGCCTAAATACTGGCGGAAGCAAAATTTTGACAGATTCTCCCTTGGTAATCCTAGATCAAGTGGTATTGGTGGTTTGTTGAGAATGCAAAAAAAGATATCCTCTTTTCCTTCTCTGGTCCCACTGGTGAAGAAGTGTGACTAGACCGGAGGCTTTAGCTCTTCGTGAAGGTTGCATATCTTTGTCAACCACTTTGCCGCTCCACTATTAGTGGAAGGGAATGTGATTACATGTGCTTCTAATGTCCACTTTAAACCTTTGAATCTTTCTTCATCTCCAACGAAATTCATCACTTTGCCTTTGGTTAAACATTCGTTTGCCCATGTTGGGCGAGAGATGAATCACTTGGCTGATATATAGGCAAAGAATGGTGTCTCTAGATCTTCTCTTTGTATAGGGAGTTCATTTCCACCCCCTAATGTAGTTTCTCAAAGCTTTTGAAGAGAATCTTGCTAATTCACAAAAGGAAAAAGAAAAAGAAAAAGCAGCTTCATTTTAGTTTTGGTGCAAATGAACTAGATTATTATACTGTCCTCCACGCTTCTGACCCATCTTCTGTTAATCTTGGAATTTGGAGATCTTTTCTATATTGCTTCAACCAAAGGTGGGTTTAAATAACCACTCTACAAGACTTATACAAGGAAGCTTATTTAGAGCTTATCTATATATAGTATATTACAACTAATGATATCCCAGATATACAATATTCTCACACCCCCCCTTAAACTGATGTGGGATAATGAACCAACATCAGTTTGCCACGAAGAAACTTGTAACGGGATGAGGTCATAGTTTTGGTAAATAAATCAGCAAGTTGTAGTTCGGATGTCACATGAAGAAGAGAAATGATTCCAGCTGTGTATTTTTTTCTCACAAAGTGGGAGTCTACTTCAATGTGTTTAGTGCACTCGTGAAATGCTGGATTGGAAGTCAACTGAATAGCACTGAGGTTGTCAGTATATAATGGAGTCAGCAAAGACGAATGAAACCCAAGATCTGTCAACAATCCCTGGAACCAAGTTATTTCACTACATGCCTCTACTATTGCATGGTATTCGACTTCTGTGCTGGATCTAGATACCGTGGTTTGCTTCTTACACTTCCAGCTAACCAATGATTGTTCCAAGAAAACACAATAGCCAGTGGTGGACCGTCGTGAAATGGGACAACTTGCCTAGTCTACATCAGAGTAAGTAGATAATTGTAGATTATGCAATAAAGGAAAGAGAAGCTCCTAATTGAGGGTACCTCGAAGGTATCATATAATGCGATGAACTGCCGTCATATGCAATATGCAAGGTGCCTTGACAAACTGGCTAACAACATGAACTGCATATGGGATATCAGGACGAGACATAGTGAGATAGACTAATCTCTCCACCTGCTGCCTATAGAATGTAACATCGGAGAGAGGGTCTCCATCATCTTTCCCATCTTGACATTTAATTCCAGAGGAGTCTCATGGGTCTTGTAATCTGTAAGGTTTGCTAGCTTGATTAAATCACAGGTATACTTCCGTTGACTCATGAGATAACCTTGAGTATATTACAACTAATGATATCCCATATATACAATATTCTCACATCTTCCTCAGATAAAATATATCTACGACTGTACATTCAGTGAGACACTGTCCAACAATATACTCCACCCTATGCTGACAGTTTGGTGTGCTGACTATAGGTTCACATTTTAAGTTCAAAATGGATCTTAAGCTGACAGTTTGGTTGATGCCATTATAGCCTATCGAGACAATAGTTGCCAACAGGGTTGGCCAGCTTAAGGGACTTTGAACTCTAATTTATCTTATTTACTCCAGAAACAAGTAATGATTGTTATGCTGCATTTTAACTTCTGGTTAAACTAATCCAGAGAAATAGATCCATGTTAATAGTAACCTTATACTTTCAGTGTTTTCTTCCATTGTACTTCAACAAGTCCAAACCAGAGCTCGTCGATTGTTAGAATGAATGTATGGGGCCAATATGGAACTAACCTCTTTTAAATCCAATGCCGTTTTCACTTTGACATGGTATGTTGATATTGTTGGATATGGGCCTGTGGGGCCCACTTCTGGGCAACTACTAGTGGGTGGGTCCCACACAACTTTCCCTCCTTTTATCCTTTCCGATTTCTCTCTGTAATTTAAAGTTGAATTTCAAACTTTGAGGTTTAAATTCAACTTCAAACTTGAGATTGAGATAAGGTGAGATTGGATGAGACCGGATTACTTCTAGCATCATTCGAACTCCTCGACCCTTCCCTTTAAATAGGGATGGGATAGCATATGGACACCTCTAAAATCGCCAGATTTGGGTCTCGACCATCCTAACACCGTCGAATCTAGTCCAGACCCTCCACAGTTACTGGAAGTCGTCAAATTTGAGTATGGGCCACCCCAAGGCTGCCGAAATCCAACCCAGATTCCTACTCAATTGCTGAAAGTCGCCGGATTTGAGTTTGGGCCTCCCCAAAGCTACTGTAATCACAAATGCACCCCTCCATAGTTACTGGAAGTTGCTGAATACGAGTTTGGGCCACCCCAAAGTTGCTGGAACATCATAATTGGAAGAAATCTTAAAGTTGAAGAAGTGGAAGACTGAAAAAAGTTAACGGAGATTCCTAATTATCATTTCACCCCATGCTAAGTGAAGGATGTTAAGAGTTTGAAGTGTAGTCTAGATAGTTCATTAGCTTCTACATCCTTCTTTCAAGATCTAACCAAAGAAGGCGGCTCCCATCCTTGTCTTGTGTGGAGAACATTAGTACCTCTAAGATTGGAAGCTTTCATGTGATGGCAGTGGAGACAAACTTATTACTCTTGATCACCTCGAGAATCAGGAATATGGTCTTCCTAGCATTTACTCTTGATCTCCTCCTCTCACGTTTAGGGTTGTAAATGGGTCAACGGTCCTGATGGGGTACCCAGACCCAACTTGACCTACTGGTTTGTTAAATGGCACAGGTTTGGGTCTAAGAATAGACCCAGTTGTTAAACGGGTTTGGATTTGGTTTCCTTTAAATGGGTGGGTCTGGTCTGTGTTGTAAGGGACCCATCCAGAACCGTACTTGTCCAAACCCGGTTTTAAACTTGGTAAAAATGCTTGCATACCTTGACAAGCAACATGGGAAAATGATAAATCCACCCCATATCCGGCTGACAATATGGGGCACCACAGAATTCAAATCGACGTGCTGGAGATGGTGGGAATAGTGAATTAGGATGTATGCGGATTGCATGTGAAAGGCTTTTGCAGGAAGTTCCTACACTGGGATGCTAAGTGGGGCCCACTATGATATTTGTGAGAAATCCGCTCCGTCTGTCCATTTTGCCACATGAAGGAGAGTTCATGGAGACTATGCACCATGGCCAAAATGGAGCGACTGACCAAATAAAGATACTCATCTCTATTTTTCTGATCTTTACCTGCGCCATTATTTGCATTTTTGTTATTATGAGAAGTTGCTAAATTTTATTTTTATTATTAGTTGGCATTTTTATTATTAATTGACACTGATTAATTTTGATATAAAATCAAGGTGACCCAGACCCGTTAAACCTGACCAACTCCTTTAGACCCATTTATTAGTGGGTCTAGTTTAGGGTATGGATATCCCTTAACCAAACCCGTTAGACCCGACCCATTTATAAATGGGTCTGGTTGGATCTCCCTTTACTAGACCCATAGCCATTTGTAAATGGTTTTGATGGGGTTGACTTAAACCCGACCCAGACCCGACCATTTAGTAAAAGGGTGTGGGTCTAAAATTTGGACCCAAACCCATTTAGTAAATGGGTGGGTCTGGTTTTGGCTAAACCCGTCCCAAACCCGATGATTTACAGCCCTACTCACACACTCTCTCTCTCTCTCTCTCTCTCTCTCTCTCTCTCTCTCTTGTTCTTCTTCCATTATGATTTACATGGTATCAGAGACTTTCTGATCCAAATACTTTCTCCAATTTTTCCTTTTTCTTTTCTTTCACTTTCTTATTTCTGATTTTGAAGCTCCATCGTCCAACCCCTATTCTCTTTGTAAGATGGTAAATGAGAGAAGTTTTTCCATCACCATCCTATATAAATGAGTCTGGAATGAAACACTAAATTCTCCTCAAGTGCTTCCTCCATCGATGTTCCCTCTAGAAGTGGCATCCCCTTCATCTCAAGGCAGTAGATCTCACTAGAGGATCGTTTGCAAACCCTTGTAGCTTTGGAATCAAGTTCCGACAAGATTTTCAACACCGGATCTAGGTCTAACCCCCTTCAACATCGCTGGATTTTTTTTTTTTCTGGCATTGTGATAGCATTCAGATACCTCCATAGTCACTAGATTTGGGTTTAGACTACCCCAAGACCATTGAACCCAGTCCAAATCTCTCCACAGTTGTCGGATTTGAGTATGAGACATCCCAATTCTGCTAGAATCCAGCCTAGACGCATACACAATTGTTGAAAATTGCCAGATTCGAGTTTGGGCCACCCCAAAGCTGGTAAAATCACATCCAGATCCCTCCACAATCGTCGAAAGTTGCCAGATATGAGTCTGGGCCACCCCAAAGTTGCTGGAATGTTGTTTGGACCCTGTTTTCTTCATCGGACCACCAAGATCTGACTTTCAAACCATTGATAGGCCTCGGAAAATCGGTTTAATTCTATCATTTTAAAAAAAATAAATTATTTTATGTATTATCGTCCCTAGAATTTTTATTTAAATGGGAGAATAAACACACTCAGATTCCGTTTGGACAAATGGACAACCCCAGTGGGATGAAGGGGTTCTAGAGTTCTTTCATGAAGATTTTATCATGGAATGTTCGAGGTCTAGGCTGCCCTCACAAGCGGTCCCAGGTGAAAGATATTTGCCACTGTTCAAAATCTTCTTTGATTGTCTTACAAGAAATTAAGCTTTCCTCAGTGGACAGTGGTATTGTCAATTCCCTTTGGAGGAAGAAAGGTAAGTCCTAGCTTGCCCTCGATTTTGTTGGATTGGCTGGCAGTGTTCTCATTCTCTGGGATTCTTTCTATTCGCTTTCTAGAAGAAAGTTGGTCGGGCACCTACGCTTTAAATAGTCTTTCGGGAGAGCTCTATGGGCTTCCATTGGATCTTTTCTGAAGTTTATGGCCCGACCAACCCTTCCTCCAGACCTTCTTTATGGAACGAGCTATCGCTGGTCTATGACATGTGGAACCTCCCTTAGTGTGTGGGAGGGGACTTTAATGTGGTTTGTTTTTCTTTAGAAAAATCTTCTGAGGGTAGGATTTCTGCCTCATTAAGGGGGTTCTCGGATTGAGTTAATAATCATGGTCTAGTGGATCTGCCAATCGGTAAGATCAACTACACTTGGTCTGATGACAGATTTGCCCCCACCATGTCTCTTATGGACTAATTCCTTTTATCTCATGACCGGATCCTTTGTTTTCGATTGGCGTGCCAAAGTGGTCTTCCCAAACCAATTTCTAATCACTGTCCTATTCTTCTTGAGACGGATGAGATCAACTAGGGGCCTAAAACTTTCAGATTTTAGCTCGCTTGGATGGCAGTTAAAGTTTTTTCGGATCTGATCTTTAATTGGTGGAAGTCCTCTGTCGAAGGTCAGCCAGGCTATAAGCTTTTAAAAAAGTGTCAAATGTTGAAAGTTAAGCTCAAAGATTGGCACCAGGAGATTTTCCTCCACAGTGAAGCTTAGGCTTCCTCCATTCTTCAGTATCAAAGAGGAGTTAGGTCTCCTATTGGAAGATGAGATAGCTGAGAGAGAAAAACTTTCTGATGATTACTGTGCGAGACTTAAAGAGGAGGAAATTAAATGGGGGCAAAGGTCTCGTGCATTCTGGTTGAAAGAGGGGGACTGTAATACCAAAATTTTCCACATGTTGGCCTCTGCTAGGGTGAGGGTGAATACCATTGCCTCCCTTAATATTAATGGCTTTGATGTTTTGGATAAAAGGACTATCACTAATCATATTGTTGATTTCTTCTCCAATCTTTTGTCCTCGGATGGTGTCTCTTGCCCTCGACTTGATTATCTCCTATTTAGGTCCATTTCGATGAAGATGCTTCTAATCTTGAGAAACTTGTGGATGTAGAGGAGATCAAGGAAGCTGTTTGGGACCTAAGTAGGGATAAAGCCCTAGGTTTGGATGGTTTTCTCATAGTTTTTTTTCCAGATCTTTTGGGAACTGATTAAAGTGGATTTGTGCAGCTTCATAGAAGATTTCTTCCTCCACAATCGCCTTCATAGCCTTAATCCCTAAGATCGAAGGGGCTATACATACTAAGAGCTTCCGTCCAATCGGTCTTTTGGGAAGCCCCTACAAGATCCTGGCTAAGATTTTTGGCTCAAAGGTTAAGACAAGTAATACCTAAGGTTGTTTCTCCATTTCAATTTTCTTTTGTCAAACGTAGAAAAATTCTTGATTCAGTTTTGATTGCTAATGAGTGTCTGGATTCCGTTGCTAGATCTGATAAGGAAGGTATTCTATGTAAGCTTGAACTTGAAAAGGCTTACGATCATGTCGATTGGGATTTTTTGGATTATCTCTTGAATCATGTGGGATTCAGTATTTGGTGGAGAGCTTGGGTCAAATATTGCTTAACTTAAGCTAAATTCTCTGTTTTAATTAATGGCTCTCCCTTTCGTTATTTCAGGGCTTCTCGGGGTGTTCGGCAGGGAGATCCTCTCTCTCATTTTCTCTTTCTGCTGGCCATTGAGGTCCTCAGTGGCATGTTGTCTAGGGGCAGGATTTAGGTTTGTTTAAAGGATTCTCTATGGGGAATTTGTCCTCTCCGATTTGCCATCTGCAATTTGTAGATGACACCCTTCTCTTTTGCGAGGCAAAGGAAAGTATGGTTACCTTTCTTTGTATGACTATGTATTGGTTCGAGGTAGTCTCTGGATTGAAGGTGAATTTGGATAAGAGTTAAATTATAGGTATCAATTTATACCCCGAGGTAACTTTTTCTTTGGCTTCCTCCTTTGGGTGCAAGGTAGGTTCCCTTCCAATGCTTTACCTGGGTCTCCCTTTGTGTATAGGAAAGCCCCCTCTTTATACGTGGGACATCATTATTAAAAGGATGGATTTATATTATCCTTTCGAAAAGTTAATTTACTATTGATGTAGGACTGATGCATGAACCAACTATCATGTAAGATCAAGTAGCAAAATTAATATAATTAACAAAAAAACATAAACCTTGCCATAATCATCACAGATACTATGAAAATCAAAAGAACATCATGCATAATCCTAGCCTAAGTTACCAACATCGTCATACAATATCATTAAATAAAAGGAAACTAGGATCTAATAGATGTAGGGACATCCAATTAACATAGGGTATAGTCTATCTCAAAGTAGAAGACCTAATACAACCTAGGGATTAAAGGGTTTATAAGTTAGAAAGTGTGAATTAGGGTTTTGGATAGAAGGGGTGTAAGGATTTTGGGTGGATTGAAGAATGCGAAAAGTTAGGGTTTGGGTAATTTGGGAAAGTAGGAAAGTTAGGGATTTTAGATTTAGGGTTGAGGTTTTGGGAATGGAAGAAAGGGGTTTTGATACAAGGATGATGGAAAACTAAAAGGGGCAAGGTGTGGTCGTTTGGCCAACTCGAAGGATTCACACGTGTGACCATACGGTCATACATGTGGCGTTGGAAGGATGGATTTATATCGGTTATTGTTTGGATGGTATATAGATAAGGGAAAGATGGGTTTATGAGAAGATGATACTTAGGATGGAAGAGTTGAAGAACTTGAAGAAAATACCTTGATGAATGGAAGAGAGATTGATGCAGGACAATTACCCACTTGCTCTAAAAGCTCGAACCATTAGAGCATGACGAATTAATCCCTTTATCTCATAGCCTAGGCCTCACATCTCATGGGTTAGGACCTCGGCCGAACCCCCCTCGTGGGCCCCAAATCACATGGGTTCCGCCTCACACGAGCCACCAGCCTCACAGGGGCCACCCACCCTGAGTGTGCCCCTGTATCCCACAGGTAACCCCACTCGAGTCCGGTGTGAAAATGCCCCAGCATTAATCACTCCCGGTGAGGAGTCTCGATGTAACGCCCCGACTTTTCAGGACCCGAGTGCACGACCCGTTTCCCAAAAACCCGAGTTGTTAACCTTAAAGGATGGTCAAATTTGATATGTAATATTTTTTTTTTCTTTTATCAGAGTAAGCAGATAGCGTAGTGTGGACAAATCAACATAAAGGAAAATTTCATTATCATTCAAATATACAAGAAGCTGCCCATAATGACTTATACAAACCAATGTCTCTGAAATTAACAAGTACAAGATTTACAAGAATTTAATACATGAAGAATAGCAGAACCATATAAATATAAGCCGCAAGGCCATGCCTCCTCCAGAAAATACAACCATGCATCCCTCATGCGATCGTACCACGCTCCTCATCAAGTTTGAACATGCATATCACTAAAGCCACCATTTACCTGGTGCGGTTGTATATTTGATGGATGAGTGGCCAACTCAGTGTGAATTCCCCTCAAGATTACACACCGTCACATTAGGTAAGCATAGTTATAAAATAAAGCATACAAAACAGTACATGATGCAGATCTTATTATGTGCATGGATGCATGAATGCACATCGGCCTGGGGATGCACATCCAGCCGGACTTGGGCTCGTCGCCCATGCAAATCACGACCTGGGAAAATCATCCAGTCGGACAGGGGTCGATAGTCGGTGGTCTGGGAGCTAGCGAAACGATACCCCGAAGATCCTAAGGGCACGTGCTACAGCATCCAGATTAGCCACCTGTCATCGCCAACATGCTATGGATGCATGATTAGCCAAACCGTTATTAGTCCAATTACAATCAGCCTATTTAGGTAAGCTCAAGGTCACTATCGGGGAGCTCGAGCCCGGTCAGAGGCCTCGATGACAATCGGCATAGTGTCCCATACCACCATCCCGACTCATGAGACTACCACCTTAGGATGTTTAATGGAAACCTGTCGACTAGTGGCCAATCATATTACAATATATGGGACTTACCATCACATGGTTGTACAGTATAAAACATCGAATTCATGTACGAAAAATATCAAATAAATCCACGTAGGGCGAGTATCAAAATATGCCACACAGGGCGAATATCAAAACCATATGATAAGGACCATCCTTAAAACCATTGGACACAACAACCCTGGATGGTAGGCCCACATCAATGATCCGTCTAGACCACCACTCAGTAACCACCAAGTCGAAAGTCCATTGCGATCACAACTAGTCAAGTTACATCCTAAGTATGGGTGTACATTCATATGTGGGAATTTCCCACTAATGCACCAGTTTAAGTTCCATAAGCAATCCACAAGCATGAACAATTATACAGGATAATCATAAAGTATGTAAGACAACAATTTAATTTTCATCAGCTAACACATGTGATTATAAAGGGAGGTATCAATTAAGAATTTAAATAAAAACTATAACTTAAGCTAATGAGAAGATGGAAAGCTCAAGGGGAAGAATCATCACCTTATACTTGGAACCGCCTACTAGTATCGCAAAGTGCTTGCGCCTTTAGAATTGAATCCTAACAAAATTCATGAACTTGTACCATTAGATTAAAGTTCTACATACCACCTAGGGTTTAAGATCATCGCTTAGGGTCATCTTTTAGGATTTTAATGTGGAATTAGGGTTTTATCTTAAGGTCTAGCCTCGTACTTGGATTTTAGGATTTTATTCTAGAGTTTAGTTCTAGGCTAGATAATTAGGATTTCAATGTAGAGTTTACGGTTTCATTTTAGGGTTTAATTATAGGTTTAGATTCTATGTTTGATTATGGAATTTGAATTCTATCTTGTGTGGTCATTGACAATATTATTAGAGGGAATAATGAATGAATAAAAATAATCAAATAAATTAGTTATTAGTTTTTAAGAATATTAACGATAGCTACTATCATACTAGAATTACCCAACGATAACCCACGATGAATATTAATGCTAATAGTTCCAAGGCAATTATTAATATTAATAATATCACTAATATTAGCTAGCGTAATACTAACAATCATTTAAATGTGAATAAATAGTATGCCCTAATGTTAATATTTTAAGAACGGCGAAATGAAATGCTAATATCTTAATAATGACAACTTCCATATGTATTAGCCAATGTCGGTATAGATAATTTATTAATGGTAATATATTTCAAGTGATGGGTGTCATACTAATATCATTTAATAGTAGTTTTTAATATTAACGTAGAGGATGTGGTGATGGCTATTCATGATCAACAACTATCATAACGCTGTTTAGGAGTGACAAATGAAGCACTTAAATTTAACCATTGTAACTAACATTAGTATATGTAGTTTATTAATGATGAATCATGTTTGGTATTAACAAATCTAATGATGATTGTGATGATACATTATAATAAAAAAAAATCTTTATATGGAAGGGAAATGTGGCTCACCTAGGTCGAGTCGAGTTGACTCACCAACCCAAAAAACCCAACTCTCCTTTACTTTCTCTTCCTCTCCTTCTCTCTTTCTTTCTCGCTGAATATCCACCATACTATGGACCTGCCCAAATACTCGATCGATGGGTCCCAAATGAGTCGACTCAAGAAGGACTCTAGACACCACTTCCACTCTCCTTCTTTCTTCCTTTCTTTTCTTCCCTTCCCCCTTTTTTTTTCCTCCCGCTGGAACTCCAAAGAAACCCCAGCACGAACCGGATCCGAGCCAACTCGGCTCAAGAATGGAACACAATATCTCCCTCTCACTTTCTCTTTCCCGTTTCTTCTTTCTCCTTTCTTTCATTCTCATTTAGAGAGGTCCAAGAAGACTGGACTCGACCCGACTATGACCCATGGGCTGGCCGACCCAACCCAAATCCGAACTCTCGGGTCGGCGTGGTGCGGTACCCAGCAGTGCGGTGCAACAGCCACCTCCTCCCCGTTCCCTCCTTCTTTCTTTTCTTTTTGTTCTCTCTTCCTTCTTCGTTTCTCTCTCCTTTCTTCTTAGAGATGTCCCACAGGGCCTGGAAGAGGCTGAAAAAGAGCCAGGGCCGCCAGTGCTTGATGGTTTCTGGTGGAGAAGAGGACACCATTAATGGCGATTCTCTCCCGTCGTTTCTTCCTTCATTCCGCGAGCATGGGGTAGTTCCTAGGGGTACACTAGAGCTCTGGAGAGTGGACGGAATGGAGCTCGAACGTCATTTGGTTGGTGGGTTCGAATGGAGAAGAAAATGGTGGATTTTCGAGTTGAGAGCAAGGGAGTGGGGAGAGACCCGTTGCTACTCCCATATGTGGACTTAAATCGAGCCCAACCCCTTCAGTGGCCGTCGGATGAGACCGGAAGGCCGGGATTGAATCCCGCTATCCGGTTTTCTCAAAACCGTTGGCGGAAGGAGGTTTTGGGCGTCGGTTTCCCAAGGAACCCTAACACGTGAGCCGAAATGGATGGCAAGGATTTTCTCTCGGAACTGGCCGAGATGAGAGGAGGAACCCTCACGCGGATCGCCTCAGGGCAAAGAACGGGAACGCTTTCCTTATTTGGAAACGTGGTTTTGTAAGTCCTGTTTGGGTCGAAGATGGTGCGCATGTACATGTGCTCAAATACGAGGAAAGGGGTAGGTTTAGGTTGGGCCTATGCTCCGAATCAGATGGTCGGTTTGGATTGTCAAGATGGGTCCTGCTGGTGGGCCACCATCGATGCAAACGGACAACGTCCATTCGTTTGAAAAGGGCAGGGAGCGGGAAGCAAGGAAGAAAATTCCTTTTTTTGGAAATTTTTGGTCAAGCACGCCTGACCGGGTATTTTACCAAGTTCAAGCAAGCAGCCTAGTGCACACGCATGGTGCACTCACGGGGTCGGTGGTGGGGTCCACGGTGAGGTTTGTAGGAAAACCACACCGTCCATTCTTCTAGGGAGTTCCAACAAAGGGTCTTGAACGTTGGTCAGCTGATCTAAGGTATAGGTGGGGCCCACGACTTGTTTGGTAGACCTAAGGGTTGTTTCTCATCAACCTAGTGGTCGGATGATGCCTAGGTTGGACTTTAACGGCTAAAAGACCCTAATGGCCCATTTGTAATGCTTTTGCCATATATTACTAATCGATACTATTATTAATATAATTTTTTTATTATTTTTGTATATTACTTATAATTATAATATTTAAAATGTCATACATATAAATAAATAAAATTTTAATATTAACATACCACTAATTACATGCTGTTGTTCACACATTTATTCACATACATAATTCATAATACATAGTATCATATTTAATTAAAATTATATTAGTATTCGATAATATTTCTAAATAATATACAATTCCATCTAATTATCTACTGACTTTTGTATACATACGTATATAAAAACAATATTATATGCTACATTATTATTCAGAATTTGATTTCATGTTCAGAAATTATTTTTCATTATAATTATTTAATATAATATTATTTTCATAACGTCTTATATACATTAAATACGCATGCATCATTTTAGTATGAAATTTTATGTCTTTACAAAGTATATTCATTTCCTAGTGTATATATCTAGGTTGCATTATTTATATATTTTTATATTAAATTAATCTACATGGTAGCACCCGAGTACTGAAAGTACGGGGTGTTACACTCGAACACGAGACCTCCCGCTTTGGTACCAATTTGATGCGGGATAATTTACCATGCTCTATCAGTTCGAGCTTTTAGAGCAAGTGATTAATTGTCCTGCATCAAAGATGATGTGGGGATGGATGGAGACCTCGCACATCCATTGATGAAGAACCTCATACCAATCTCCCTTCTAAATCACATGAAAGTTTCTTCAAATCTCATGAAGATGAAAGAGAAGAAAAGGAGCAAAGATTTTTATTTTTTTTTTCCACAAAAATCAATGAGGGAGAGAGTCACATGCCCACCCTCTTTTATAACTTCAAGAAATTTTCAAAATTACAACAACCACCTTGTTTATGTGAATTTTAATGAAAATACTCATAGTCTAAATAAAATCAACTTAAAACACTCATAATGGTGCCCAAACATAACATAAGCAAATCTAAGTCTGATAAGCCAATAAAGTGTAGGAAAGACTAGTGTGGACAATCCGCGATCAATTACCCTATCATGTGATCCAACGGCCCGATCGTCACGTCCCTCCAATCCAACCATCTAGATCACTCCATAAAGCAGCCCATATGCATATTCTCAGTGTGGGGTCTTGCAGATACTCACATATGCACATGGGGTCTTCAGCACGATCACGGGTACTCGCCTAGCCATGAAGAAATTGGGGCGGCCCGCCTTCTCCTCTGATACGTACGCAAAGGCGTACGTGACGTGATGTCCTCATCAACTATTCCTGGGAGGGAGGGATCAATCTTATCAAATCATTTCTCTCGAATCTCTCAATCTATTTTTTTCCTTCTTCCAGTGCCCAACATCAATTTTGAGGAAAATAGAAAAATTGCGTAGAGACTTTTTGTGGCAAGGAGGGTCAATTTCCAGAAAGTTTCTGCTTTTAAACTGAAAAGAAGTCTGCTCCCCCTTGAATGAAGGTGGGGCAAGTATTAAAGACTTATAGCTTATTAACAAAGCTCTCCTTGCCAAATGGGTTTGGAGATTTGGGCGAGAGGAAAATAGTCCGTGGCATCAAGTAATTTCGTCTAAATATGGTCTTTACCCCAAGGTTGGTGGACCAAATCTTCCTCCTTGTATAGATCTTCTTTCTTGTGGAAAGGAATTGCTAAGGTGGCCCCACTAGTATATGATAGTATCTACTTCTCCTTGGGGAATGCCTTTAGATTGCGTTTCTGGTAGGACTTGTGGTGTGGTCCACCAACCCTTGCGACTTCTTTCCCCTCCCTTTTTGCTATCTCTAGTAACTCGAACATTATTGTTGTTGACTCATTCCTTCTGGATAGAGAGGGAGGTATCCGGGTCCTCTCCTTGCGCAAAAATTTGACCGATGCTGAAATTTCTGATTTATCTCAACTTCTATTTCGAGTGCAGAGTTGTAGGCCAAATCCAAACTCTGGGGATTTTATGACTTGACCTTTGGTGCAGTCGGGTCTCTTTTGAGTCAGATCTATGTACAAGAAGCTGGCAAATCCTCATCCTTCGGTGTTTCCTTCTCTTACAAGTCTAGTCTAGCATTACTGAGCCCTCCCAAAGGTTGTGGCTTTCGGGTGGCTTTTGGGTAGAAATCGGATTTTAATAGTTGATAACTTGAAAATAGGGTTGTTGCTGCCGAGCATTTGCCTTTTCTGCTTCAAGGCTGAAGAGACAATGAATCATCTCTTCATTCATTGTTCCTATACTATGGATATTTGGTGGAGCATCCTGAGAATGGCAGGGTTATCTTGGGCCATGCCGAGAGATATTGCTGATCTTTTCTGCCTTTGGCACAATGATCACGGTGGAGCTCTAGGGAGAAGCAAATGGAGGATAATTTTTCTAGCTGCCTTTTTGGGCCATATGGGTGGAGAGGAACAATCGATGTTTCAGAAATCAATCTTCTTTAGCCTCGGGGGTGCTATCCAAAGTCCTCTCTTTATTCAAGGATTGGGCCCCTTAGTTGGGGTTAGGTTTGGTTTTGTGGTCCTTTCCACACGGTTGTTTTTTAGGGTGATGGGCTTTTCTTTTTCTCCCAGTCGTGAGGCTGCTGTTGTATTTTATTTCCGTCCTGTCTAGTTTTTTTGCTTTTCTTGTTTTTTGTGTTTGTGGCTTTAGTGCTTGTAATTCTTTTCTTTTCTAATAAATTTCCCATCTTTCAAAAAAAAAAAAAAAAAAAAAAAAAAAAAAACAAAACTAGGTGACACAAATTATTTAGTGTGGTCCTATGGAACTCGGGTGTATATTGGAGCACGAAAAAGATTGGGATACATTACAGGAACAAAGAAATAGCCCAAACATGAGGATCCTACTTATGACTAATGGGAAAGCGAAACTAGCTTGTGATGTATTGGTTGCTAGATTCCATGCAACCCAATATTCATTGCGGTCTCTATCTCTTGAATATTACAAAGGATGTATGTGATAAAGTAGCCAGAATGTACTCTCCCTAGGAAGACTGAGCCCAACTTTATCAACTCCATACAGGGATTAACAATCTTGAACAGGGTGATGGAACCATAGAAGAGTATTTTGCTAAAAAAAGGGTAGAATTACATAACTGTCAAACAACTATTTTTTAAATGAAAGATATGAAAAGTCAAATAAGACAACTCAAAATCTTTTAATTTTTCGCTGGCCTTCATTCGGACTTCAAACTTCGATGTATACAGATCCTTGGGAGAGAATCTCTTCCTACCCTAGAATCTATATATAATTACATACGCACAGAGTCTAGACGATGGAATGTCTATCAAGCTATCCTTCTAGAACAATCAACCTTGAATACAGACTCTAAAAGTGCAAAAGGTTAAGGAATTGGAAGAGTAAACATTGACACAGATAAGCCCAGATGCACACACTGTGGAAAAAATACGACATCTAAAAGAATATTGTTGGGTTCTTCATCCTAATTTTCGACCAAAGGATGTTAGAACAAAGTTTTCTGCTAATATGAGCATTATTGAAGAGTCTTTTCCCAAAGGACAAAACCATATTGACTAAGACTACAGGACATAACCATCAGTGAACTATAACAAGTGGTAGCTCTTCAAGCCTCCATTGCAACTTTTAACTGGATAGGGAAATCATATACTTCTGCAACTTCGAATCACATCTTTCAGACTTCTTGGATCATTGATTTGGGGGCATCTGAACACATCATGGGTGCAGCCGTTGGATATTTTTCCTACTTTCCTATTTCCGGTAATATTAGATTGGCTGATGGTTCCCTCTCTAAAGCTCTGGAAATGGAATTTTTCGTCTTTCAGATTTCATATCTGTCCTCTGGAATCCATGTACCCTCATTTCCATGTAATCTTCTTTTTCTTAACTCCCTAACCAAACAACTGAATCACTATGTCATTTTTTATCCTCAAATTTATATTAGGTAATATTTAGAATTATGCAGAAAGTAAAATTCCATGAAAGGTAGCCTGATTAACGAATTAACTATTAGTCTATTCAACCCTTTTGTATTTCTAAACACTCTTCTTGTTGTAGATGGCATATGAATTATTTGGCTTGTTGTCTGGTGCTGTTAGCCTGGTTACTGGGGAAAAAGTCTTACCAGAGTATGGAGGAGGATCTGAGTCTTTCCTTTACTATGTAGTTACCCCAATATACGATGTTGTAAAGAAGGTATTCTTTGAGTTTCTAGTTCATCTGATTTCTGAAAAAAATTCTATTGAGTTTCTAATTTTCTCCTCAAACTCTAAAGGAAGCCGAGAGAAACAGAAGTGGGACTGCTGAGCATTCTAAATGGAGAAACTATGATGACCTCAATGAGTTTTTCTGGTCAGAATCATCTTTTCTGTGGTTTCTCTTTCTGTATTTTAACACTATAACAAAATTGCGATGCATCTTCCTTTGTCATACGCAATGAATTGGAGATAATAAATGTTCTCTTGACATTTGCAGGTCTCCTGATTGTTTCCAGCTAGGTTGGCCCATGCGCCTTGAGCATGACTTTTTTGTCACATCTGAATGCAAAGATGACCATACTGCCAATGCTAAGGTGTTTACAAAGATGTTGTTCTTTGTGTTTTCTTTCCTTATTTTTTATTTTTATTATTATTATTTGTGTGTGTTTGCATGTCCGTGTGTGCAAATGAATGTAAAAGGACTAGTCTCTTAATGTTCCTTTTGATTTGGTCTTTTCAAATGAGGCGCATTTATCTTGGTCTTGGTTAAGCAGAACCATGAAAAACTTGAAGATATTAAATACTGTTCATTTTTTGTGTGTATAATATTGGGTCTCGCCATTGCAATTCAGTAAAATAAAAAACAAAAACCAAAAACTTAGATCTTCTGACAATGATATAACTGAAAGGTGGCATTGTATCTGTACTCTTGTCAGTTAAAACTTTTCCATGTTAGGCGAACCTATCAAGTCATTTGTAACATCGTGCAAGTCATGCTATGAAAGGCATGTTGTCACATCATCTGCGGTTCTCTGTTTTTTTCTTGTTCAATAAAGTTCAGTTATTCATCCTAAAGATTTTTATTTTCTATTTTTAAAAAGAGGAAGAAGAAGAAGAAAGCCATTTTTCAAATCAGTAGTTCAGAGAGGAAATTAAGTTGCATTCATTATTTGTAAGAACACACAGAGAAACACAACATCTGGCTGTTGGGTAAAACATTAGGGCTTGGATCTAGGTCTCTAGAATGCTTTTATTAACGCTTATCTATAGACTAATAGCATATGATTACGAAATTTAGAAAATGGTTGAATGAGGATGCAGCTTTGGTAGGAATAGTTATAAATGCAACGCTTTAGTAAATTTGATGTCTAAGAGAGTCTGTTCTATTTCATTATCTTAGATCTAGCATTCAAAAGGATGGAGAGGTTGAGCAGGATGGCTTCAATAGAATTATGGCTGGGTTCCAATTAAAAAAAAAAAAAAAAAATAGAAATCACTGATGCGTGGATGATGCCTTTGAAGTGGTGCTGCATGCTGATGAGGCCTAAAGAAAAATTATACAAGTGACCAGCTACATCAGGCAGCGTGTTGGGCAATTAGAGGCAACATGAGCAGAGGGTGCAACATGTGCATCCTGTTTTTTCCCTTGTATTATTATTCTAAAGTCTCATATACTTCTCTTGTTATATTGATCTCCAGGATACCGAAGATGAAGATCGTGGGAGAAAATGGTTAGGGAAGACAAATTTTGAAGAGATTCGCTCATTTTGGCACCGTTTTAGAAGCTTTGATAGGATGTGGGTGGGCAGCCAGGTAGGGGTGGGTGTGTGTGTGTGTGTGTGTGTTTGTGTTTGTGTTTGTGTTTGCATCTTGCTTTGTCCCTTGTATTATTATTCTGAAGTCTCATATACTTGTCTTGTTATATTGATCTCCAGGATACTAAAGATGAAGATCGTGAGAGAAAATGGTTAGGGAAGACAAATTTTGTAGAGATTCGTTCATTTTGGCACCTTTTTAGAAGCTTTGATAGGATGTGGACATTTTTTATACTAGCTCTTCAGGTATAATGAAAGTTAAATGAAAAAGATGATAATCGTTTATCTAATACTAGTCTTTTTGGCTTACTCGTTTTCTTTCGTAAATTATTAGGTGCTGATAATAATGGCTTGGCATGGTTTGGGATCACTGTTTCAATTTGTTGATGCAACAGTATTTGAAGATATTATGAGCATCTTCATAACTTCTGCAATTCTTAGGCTCATACAAGGTATTATGGTTTTGTTTTTTTGGTAGGAATTTATTCTTCTCAGAGGCTATGAGTTTTTCATTTGTGATCATGATGATTAGGAGAATAGGCTGGATTTTATTTTAATTTTTTAATATTATTATTATTATTTGCAATATTCTCATTTGTGCCATGTTTTATTTTTTTATTATTTAATATCAATTACACTTTGAAGTTTGGAAATACAACTTACCCTTTAAACCACCAATCTGTATTGTGTATTGGTTGATTCTGTGTGTGTGTGTGGTGTGTGTGTTGGGGGGGGGGGGGGGCGGTTTGGCTGTGAAACTCAAGGTTGGTGGGTAGGTGCACATCATTACAATTGGGTTTAGTTATAACCGCACCATTGCCTGCTGTTTTATGTTGATTGTCTCTCCATAAGAGGCCCTCATATCTTGGGGGGTTCTCATATTGGATTCCACCATGGAGTGTTGGAAAGCTAGAGGATGATGGGAAGTTGGGTGCACGTTGTTGTTGTTAGAGTAGGGTAGTTATTCTAACCCTATCCTTGCTTGCCGTTTTACATTGGTTGTCTCTCCATAAGAGGCCCACATATCTCTACCCTTTGCATACCTATTTGGAGAAACTAAAGAGGAAATGAGAGGGATTGGATCCAAAAGGTTTAAAGTATCGTGACTATTGTCCAAAACCTATATGTATGGGTATCATCTGGAAACAAAACAGCTTTATGGGCCCAAAGAGGCTGATACAACATAGTATCAGTGGAGAATGTGATGTAGGACACATGCTTTAATGCTAACATGTAACGTGGAGATTATGAAAGAGTCCATAAAGTAATTTAATTAACAAAAGATGCTAACCTACCAAGTAATTAAGAGTAAATAATAGGAAATAAAATCTGATTTAACCTAAATCACATGCCCGCATGCTAAGAAATCATATAAATCAATTAAAACTGGGACCGATGGAAGGATAGAACTTCCAATTTATTATAGGCACATTCCACACTCAAGGGACAAATTTGTAGGTTTTTTGATTAGGGTTAGGAAGGGGAAAATCTGAAATATGGAGAATTAGGGTTCATGGGAATTGAGGATTTTGGAATTAGGGTTTTTAGAAATTGGAGAAAATAGAAAATTGAATATATAGGGTTTAGAAGGTTGTAATGGAAGGGAAAAGAGGAAGACAAGAAAAGAAGAGAATACCTTTCGAAGAGGAGAAAGAGAAAGGATGTACCTTGGAATCCACCACTAAACAAGCTTCTACTCTTCCACAATTTAATTGGAAGGGAGGTTTTTATTTATTTATTTATTTATTTATTTTTATAAGGAGGAAAATTCCATCACACAAGAAAGCTCCTCTCTTCTTTTTTTTCTTCCTTTTCTTCTCAATAACACTACTAGGGTTGGAACCCCACCCCCTTTGTGCTTTTATAATTAAAAATTTGGAATTAAATCCAGCATAATTACAACTATGCCACTCACTTAAGTGAAGTGGCCCATTATCTAAAATAAGAAAACTAAAACATATATTATCAATCTCAACCATCAAACAACTTCTAAAAATAATTTAAAAAAAAAAACATAAAGAAAGCAAGATCAGAGTCCAAGGGGCTTAGATCTAAAAAATCTGGTAGCTTGATGGCCTGATCAACAAAATTGATCGACAAAATCCAACGATCGGATTGACACGAAATAAAAATCATATGACTAAAATAATTTCCTAAGCAGCTCACATGCATCTTCCCAAGGTGAGGTCTTCCTGATGCACGTCCAATGCATGTGGAGTCTTCAAAATGGCCCGGCGGGCCTCATCTGGAACTCGTCACCCATCCACAAAGAAAGTTGCGCTGATGTGAGTGGTCGTCTCTGTCTCTGGTACATCCGACTAGGTCCTCTGATATCCCCATCAGAATGATACCGTACTTGATACACCCAATTTAAAACCTTAATTGGATCTATTCAGTGACACTTCGATCTTGAAGACCTACTTGGTAAAAGCTCACATGCACATAATGCAAATAATTCCTAAAAAAAAGGTTTTGCGAAAACCTTAATTTATTTTTGTTGATAAAATAAAATAAAATAAAATCCAAAGGGTCATGACTTAAACTCCCCTAGATGTTCATCCAAGGATCTGTGTGGGATCTCTTTCAAGCCTAGATTAGAAGTGTCAGGGAATTAATTATCTTTTTTCTTCTTTTTATTTTTTTATTATTGTAGTGACATGATCTCTTCATTTTTCTAATGTCTCGTCTTTGCACCCTTCCACCCTTCCAGTTGCAACTGGAAGAATTTCTGGGTTTTCAAATGCCTATTGATATCCATCACTCCAACTCTAATGTCCATTTTTATCCACCTCCTGCATTTTCTGTTATCCATTAGAGTACTAAAGCTATTTCCTTTAATATTTCTTTGTTGAGTGCATTGCTTCTTTTTACTTTTCATATGATCATATGATAGTCTTCCTTTTTTAGTAGACTTTCATATGATTCTTTTGTCTTTCAATAACAATATCAAGATGGTTCAAGTGATTTATATTAATGTTCACACCTGCAGTAATCTTCGACATTATTTTCACATGGAAAGCAAGGCACTCTATGCACTTCTCCCAAATCCTTAGATACATTATGAAGCTTGTCACTGCCGCAACATGGACCATCATCCTTCCAATCTATTATGTGGATTCTAGAGGAAACTCTTCTTGCTCTACCAAACGGTTTAGGAGTGGAGTTGGAGAATGGTGCTTCTCATCATATATGGCTATAGTTGCAATATACTTGTTGTCGAATGCTGTCGGGATGGTATTATTTTTTATCCCTGCAATTAGCAGCCATATTGAAACCTCAAATTGGCGGATTTGCTCAATTTTGTCTTGGTGGGCACAGGTAAGCTTCCTACAGATTGTCTTTGCTAAGCTCTTTGTTGGTTTTAGTCCCCAAGCCCTAAGATATTCATGCATTTGTATTGTGGGACTGGCCAGCTTTATGTTAAACAAAATGTTACCAAAAAGAAAAAAGAAGAAGGGGGAATAAAAGAAAGAAAGAAATGATCACTGGTAGTTGTTGCTTGTTACAAAATAATTTCTCTTCCAGTTGTCATAGAATTAAGCCATGCATATTTAAACTTCATATCATTCACCTTTTGACTACTTGTGAAAATATGGATCTCAAAGGATTATGAATTGGGTAATGAGTAATAATTGTGCAATGGATGTGAAGACCATCTTCTTCTCTAACAGCAGTTTGACAGTCTATAGGAAGTTCTGTACACAAGTGGCCAAATGCGTATGGAACTGATTTTTGGGTCCCATGCCTAAGTTTTGTTGTGGCATCTAATGGTTGGAGTGGATTTCATATAATCATCATGGTGGGCCCTATAAAAATCAAGTGTGGACATCTCTCTACCAACTATTTCCTTTGGTGTGGCCCACCTAGATCACAAGTTAGCCTGATTTTTTTTTGCCCTAGACCTAATGTGGGATTACACATATAATGTTCCAAGTGGATCTCATGTACATATCTAGCTGGGCCCCATAAAAAATCGAGGGTCCATAAGTTTTTTTTTTTTTTTTTTTTAATATATTAGCTAAAATAATGGATTCCCACCCTTCATTTTTTTTTGGGGCCCACTGTGACGTCGTTTACGAAATCTAATTTGATCATTAGATGTGTAATCTCACTTTAGGCCTAGGGCAAAAATTTTTTTTTTTTTAAATAATTAGGCTGACCTGTGATTCAGATGGCCCACACTAAAGGAAACAGTTGGTCAAGAGACGTCCACCCTTGATTTTTAGTGTCCACTGAGTTGATTATGTAAAATCCACTCCAACCATTAGATGCCACAACAAAATTTAGATATGGGGCCCAAAGTTCAGGCCCATCTATGATTCACATGAGCCACACCAAGGGAAATAGTTTGGAGGGTGAGCATTACCTGTACATTATTTCCAATTGTCTGGTCCACCTAAATCACAGATGGGGCTGATTTTTGGGCCTTGAGTCTAACATGGGGTGATGCACCTAGTGGACAAGTTGGATTTCACATAAACATCATGGTGTGCAAAATTCAGAGAATTGGTGGCAATTGGTATTGGCTGTCATTTGGTTTTAAATCAATGTAGGAGATGGTACTATTTTGAAGCATCAAATCTTTCTTTTTTTTTCCCATCCGCCTTTTGTAACTTAGGGGAGCTATATGGTCTATAACCATCATTTTCTCACTGAATTTGTATATATAAGATGGTTCATAGTAGTTGGTTTTCCTATTGCACTATTATAATGGAGGTATTTTGGGTCATTAATTGCAAGTTACAATTAGTATATGTCTATTGCATATGCATTCTAAGTTGGATATTGAGTAGATAGTCTGCTTTATCATGCATCAATCCTCTGCTGGCAGATCACCTGCTGTCTTCCCGTCAAATGATTGTTGTGTTACATCCTGTTTAATATGCTCGTTATATGATGTGTTCATCTATTTCTCATTTGAGAGTATGGGATTTCCTTCAGTTTCCAAGGCATCTGATTCTAAATGTAGTGTATCTCCTCATAAGTGGGTTATTTCCTCATGCAGCCACGACAATATGTTGGACGGGGAATGCAAGAACGACAGGTCTCCGTTTTGAAGTAATTCCTTTATTCATGAGTTTGAGTGTATGTTTGAGTTGTTTCTATACCCAATCATGATGTGTATGTTTGTCATACTTTCAGGTATACATTTTTCTGGGGACTATTACTGTTCAGCAAATTTTCATTCAGCTACCATTTTCAGGTAATTGTATTTTTCTTTCTGCGAGAAACACATGATGTACTAAATTATTTGTTACAACAGATCCGTGTAAGTTTGGACTTACATGTAACTGCTTCTATAGGGATACTTTAGACAACCCACTCTTTTGTTGTTTCATGAGTCTGTTACTACTCATATTTGTAGTGCTTACTTTCTGCAAGTAAACATATTGATTATTTGCACTTCTTAAAACATGCAGCTAAAACCGCTTGTGGAGCCAACAAAGCAGATAATGAGAATTGGTGTAAGCAAGTATGAGTGGCATGAGCTTTTCCCAAAAGGTGATATTTATATTTGGAACCTAAAGTTAAATAATTGAATCTAGATTGATCAATTTGGGTACAGTTTACATCTAAATTATTTTGCTTCAGTGAAAAGCAATGCTGGGGCTATTGTGGCTGTCTGGGCTCCTATCATAATTGTGAGTAACGAATATTTACCGATTCAAAAGCCATTTCTTCTTAACATGCTATATTTATGGTTTTCTTCCTGATCATTATTATTATTATTATTATTATTATTATTATTATCCACAGATTTCATTTTTGGTTATAGTTTTCTTGTGCCTAATGCAGGTATATTTTATGGACACACAAATTTGGTATTCTGTTTTCTGTACTTTCTTTGGGGGAGTCTATGGCATGTTTCATCATCTTGGTGAGGTAATCTCTTATCCATTGATGCCAATAAAAAAAATCTATTATCTATTGATGGGATTAAGAGTCATTATCCGTAATTTCTTTACTCAGTTCACATCTGGTTTTACAAGTACTAACTTTTCAGTTTATATTTAGATTCATACAATGGGAATGCTGAGAAGTAGATTCCAGTCGCTACCCTCTGCTTTCAGTGTTCGCCTCATTCCACCCTCATCAAGAACAGAACACAAGACAAATGTCAGTAGCTTCCTCCAGAAAAAAATTCGGAAGGTATTCACCTTTCTTTTTTCTTCTTGATATCTGAAGCTGTTCTTGTTGTGTTAACAATCCATGATCCTCTTGCTTGCATTTCAATGACTTTTAAGCTTGTACCCTTAAGGTAACGGAAATTGGGAAAAACAGTGCTGCAAAATTTGCTCAAGTATGGAACCAAATTATCAGTAGTTTCCGTTCGGAAGACTTGATAAGCAACAGGTATATTTTAATTAATTTTTTTTTTCTGCAAATATCTACTAAGATCGCCTGTTTAGCTGCTAAGACCAACAAAACTGTTTCCTTTTTTACAGAGAGATGGATTTGCTGACTATACCTTTGTCATCAGAGTTAAGTTCTGGCTCAATCCGATGGCCTGTTTTCCTTCTAGCTACCAAGGTGGTTCTTTCCATTCTTTAAGATCTTTGCAACCATGTCTTTCAAACAATTTCAGTCTCTAAGTATTTCTTCCATTTTGCCAGCTTTCAACAGCTTTGGACATGGCTAGAGATTTTGTTGGAAAGGACGAGCATCTTTACAGAAAAATAAAGAAAGATGACTACATGTACGATGCTGTAGTGGAGTGCTACGAGTCATTGAAGAACATCCTTGATTTCCTTGTCGTGGGCGAACTTGAGAAAAGGTAAAGAATATCATATTTAGTCAATTTCTATGCTGTCCAAAAACTATGTGTTTTGTATTATTTTTTTTGCTCAATCTCTTATTTAGAGCAGTTATAAATTTCATTGTATTTGTTTCTCTGTTCTATCGTGAGTTTTGTTCTTTTCAGGATTATGGCTGATATAATTTATGCGGTCGAAGAAAGTATGAATAGATCCAGCCTTCTTGTGGACTTCAAGATGAGTGAACTACCAGTTCTTTGTGAAAACTGTATTGAGCTGGTTAAACTTTTGGTAATTAACTTTCTATTTCTCTTCAGATTTTAGCTCATAAGATTATGTTTCTTTGCTGTAAGTGTCAGTAACCTTGCCAATGTTGTATGAAATGTGCTCTTCAAGTTTGAGAATAAAGAAGCCCATAAAGATAAAGTAGTGAGATTACTCCAAGATGTCTTTGAGGTTGTGACCAAAGATATGATGATAAATGGATCCAGGTTTGCTACTCTCAAACTCTAATGATCTTTTTTTATAGGACTTACAGACGTAGCTTCTCAAATGCCATATTCAACTGCTTACAGAATTTTGAATTTGATTTCTTGCTCCCATCCCCTGGAGGGGGATGCTGCTATTTCACTCGGAAAGCATGACCCAAAGCACCCTGACTCTTGTGTCCCAAAGCATGAGCCAGAGCTGTTTGCATCAAGCGATGGCATCTGTTTCCCACTGCCAAATACTGACCAATTAAAGCAACAGGTATGGATCTGATTCTGGACATTTCTTAATCCACACACACATGCACACATAAGGCCAACTGGTATTAACTTTCTTATGGCAGATGAAGCGTTTGCTTTTGTTGCTTAGCACCAAAGAAACAGCCATGGATATCCCCGTGAATTTAGAAGCTCGTCGGCGTATTTCATTCTTTGCAACTTCTCTGCTAATGGATATGCCTGCTGCACCTAAAGTTCGCAATATGCTGTCATTCAGGTTAGCATGGCTGAGTTTTTGTCCTTTTTTCCCATCAATTATGACTATAATTTACTTTTCCAATTGGTCAAAGTGTGCCTTTTAAACTTACAACACAGGACTTTCTAGACAACTACCATAGCCAACCAATGAAAGAACTAACAAAATAAGGTCAGTGATTCTCACCAAGAAAAAGATTAGAGCTCAAAGATGTTGAAGTGAGGAGTAACTAATGAAGAAACATATTTGTTCACCTTCCCAAAGTCTTTCCACCACTCATTCACTTAAATTGAAGATATATCATGGAGGATTTAGTCCGTCCTTTTAATTCATGTAACAATCATCACATTAGTTACCACTGTTGATCTCTCGGGATTAACTGTACTTACTATTGGAGAACAACGAGTTCTTGATAAACGGAGTAACGAATTAATGGTGTCCTTGTATTGCACACAGCTTGGAATCATGCTAGGCACTGAGGTACAAGTTTTTGAATAATATCTTGGTTTATTTGTTTGTATACTTTTTTACTGTTTCAATGCTTATTAAAAGTTTAAAACCGATGAGCTTGATCCTAACTTGGACCGCATCTAGCCTCTCCACCAAATGGGCATGTAAGAAATTTTCATGCAATAAAGGAAATAGTGCAATTGAAGTTAATGAAGTACTAATCTATGAAAATCATTAGAATTGGATATAAATATTTGGTCGAAAGTTCTAGAAATTGCCCAAACTTATAATCATATATGAAGAAAATTTATGGGCAATTTTGGAGTGAAAAATTAAAAGTCAATCATTTTTATTTTAGCCAAGGGTGACATTATGTTGTGAGTTTGTTGCACCTAATGGAATGTTAGTAGCACTTCTGCACTATACTGGCATGCATGCATATCAATCCAAATTGTCTGAATTGTCTCCCAATTGTGGAAGCTCTGTAGCTTAAACATCAGTGATCAAACAGTGTCAATCTGATGCAGGATGTGTGATCTAACTATTTGGATGCAAGAGATTATTAACAAATTAATCAGAATTAATCAAATATGATAACATGCTATCTTACCATGATTAAAAGAGTACCTAAGAGGCAATAAATTTTAGATTTATGTTAAATTCACAATCCCATACAAGCAATGTGTGGGATGAACCTCTGCTCTGCCCCCAGCTGCCTCTGTTTCAGTATCTCCAGCAGCCGGGCCTGCTTTGCTCAATCTCTGGATTGCTGCAGGAAGGTGCTGGTCTCCCCTGCACATTTCTTCCTTGCTGCTGCTTCTCTGATCGTCGCTCCTCTGGGATGCTTGTCCCCGCGCTGTTTTTGTTTTCTTCTTGTCGCCTGCTGTACATCTCTGTTTTAGGAGTTTGGCTTATGATAGGTAAGGCCCAGATCCTTTTTGTTGGGGCCCACCCAAATGGCTGTACATCCCCTGTTTCTCTTAATATACTTCTGGTGGCATGGTACCACCTTAAAAAAATAAATAAATAAATAAATCCCATACAAGCATGAATCATGTAAGCATGAAAACCTAAGGCCCAATGAAAGATTGGAACTCTCGCATTAACATAGGCATGGTTCTATTCAATGGGCAGATTTGGTGCAATTCTATGGTTAGGAAATTTGGAGATTTGGGAATTAGGGCTAGGGAGAAATAGTGTTTGTGAAGAAATATGGTTTTAAAAGTTAGGGTATTGGGTTAGGATTTTAGGCTTAGGGCTAGGGATCTTAAAGGGAAAAGGAGCAATGATTAAGAGGGAAAGAGAGAGAGGGAGGGCTCGCTGTATGCAGGGCCTTACGGTCACCCATACAGACGTATGGTCTAGGGGTTTGGTCCGTATGATCATACAGTTTGAATGGGCTAGGTTTAGGTGGTTTTGAATGTGATGGGGATGGGTTTTGGTTGAGAACAAAAGGAAAAGGAAGAGGTAGAGAGGAATAAAGAGAGATTGAGAGAGATGGAGAAGGAGAAAGTAGAAGAAAATACCTCGATTGTAGATAATGAGAGAGAAGAATAAGGTAATAGGCTTCACACCCTTTGATTCACACCAAAATAACCTCTTTTCACAAGAGATTTTCACTTCACAAAGAGAGGATGCTTTTTCTAAGTAAAAGAGAGTTTTTCATTCCAAAATCTAAGGGCTAGGGCAAGACGCCCATCTCCCCTCCTCCATTCTCCCCCCCCCCCCCCCCCCCCAATAGTCTTAGTAATGCATTTTTACAATAGTGCCCCTCAAATAAAAATATCTCATGTCCTATGATGCCATAAAACATAAATTTGCTAATTCTAAGCTATGAATAATCAATAAAAATATAAAATATGCTAATCCGAACACTCATGATCAAAGTGATCAAGGATCGCAATGATTCAACTGTCCAATCGAAGGATCCACATGATCCAATGGTCCAATCGTCATGTCCTCGCGATCCAACGGTCAAGACTCCTCAACTAAGCAGTTCACATGCATATTCCTAGTGTAGGGTTTTCAAAGATGCACGATCATGCATGTGGGGTCTTCAAGTTCTCAGTACGGCCCACCCGAGCCCATGAACAAGCCATCGAGCCAAGGTGAAGGCTGGGGCGATCTCCTCCTCCTCTGGTACACTCTAAATGGTTGGATGTCCTCATCACAATGATCTAATTTTACTTGTTGAATTCATAGTGTTGGCAGTTGTCACTTTAATTGTTAGTTTCATGCTTACCAATCATTGTGTATCTTCCGATCTCAGTAACTTTTGAGTTATGCTCCATAATTGTGGATCCCACTATCTGGAAAAAGATGGATTGACATTTACATATGCTAGATGTATATGTTGCTACTTCTCCCTTATGTCAAACTCACACTGTATCTTGCTAACATCAAGGAATTTATACTAAATCTATTTATTATACGTAAATTCATTGTAAAGATCTATGAATACTAATGAAATAAGTTCCGCCTAGCGAGCTTGTCAGGCATTGCATGCTTGGGATTTATATTATTTGCAGATATATTTGCAGATAATGTGCAATAATTAGGCTCAAGTGCAATGTTAAGAACGAGTGTGCTAGCATGCGAGTGGTATTTGGTAAGCATGTATCAAAAGTCAAGGGTTCCCTGCTATTCCTTGGCTAATTACAATTCACTTTTGATATGATGGTGATGCTTAGTGTTTCCCCTTGCAACTACCTCTCCATGCCCTAATTTGCTTGTTCAGCCTTTAGGCGTGCATATAATAGTTTGAGGGTCAATAATTGGTAGGAGCATGGTGGCATGTGAGTGGGGTCAATTTGATCATTTGCCATTGCTCGTTCTAAGAGCCTAGGTAAATGAGGATGGTTAATGTCTTCTAGGCAACCTATATTTAAACCTTTGCCAATCTACCATTTAAAAGCCCAAACCCAAAGTGTTGGGAGAAAGGCTAAGATCATGGTTCTAAAAATGGTGGCGTTTCGGCTGATATAGTTGTATCGAAACTGTATTGGCTAGTACTGCCTTGCAACAGTGCGGCGGAACAGCCCACCTTAAAAGAAATGCCTTGTATCAGTCCATATCCAATGGGTATGAGTTATATTGGGTCCAATACGTCTAGGCATATCAGCAATGGGCCAATACACCTATAAGAGCTTGGTTTTTAACCAATTTTCACCTTTTCTTCAGACCATATCGGGATCTTAGAAATGGATTTTTGACCATATAGTATTGCCTACTTGGTTGTAAGTAGTAATGACTCTCTTACTATGGTCTATACTCTATACATTTTACTTTATAGTCTATGCTGTCTATGGTTTATCCATGGATTATGAAGATGATTGTTCATATACCATATAACATATTTGTTATACCACAAAAGACTACATTGTGGAAACTATATTGTGAATCTTTCATTGAGAATGATAGGAATATAGAAAAGGAGGAAAATCTGTAGAGATTTGTAGGAGATCTTAACAAATATACATTAATCCATCCATCTAGCTATATATGGTATTCACAATTGTACATGTATAGTTTTACATACAGATCCTACACTATAATATCCCTCCTCAAACTCAATGTAGTTGAAAGAACAATTTGAGTTTGAAAGGAATAGAGAACTCTTATTTAAAAAAGAAAAAAGGAGAAAAGAAAAAAAATTAAATGATGATGTGGCAACTAAATTGGAGTAGCGACGAACGAGGTATTCAATAACGGTAACGGTGGTCGTAACAGCTAGACTTATGGCTGTTATGATACGTGCTAATGACCCTCAAATAGTTGAAATCTTTTTTAAAGGAAAAAATGTATTGATGCATTATAGGCGGGCCTTAGATAAACCCTTTACATGCCTTTTTTTTCACATCAGGTGTTGCAGCCCCGAATTTCATAATGGGAATAATCATTACCGTTTTGAATACCTTGGTGACAAGTAGCATGAGGCAAATAGACGACTTCTGATAACTTCTGGGATGTTAACCATTTGTGCTCCCAACGACTATTGAATAATCTGGTGGCATTTCCAGCGTCTAAGATTTCAACCGTTCCTCTTATGATGGATACGGATTTCTAGTGGTTGGGATTTGGACCATTGCTCTTTTGGTGGCATTAGAATTTTTCCAGTAGCAAACTAGGAATCACAACAGTTCTAATAAAAAATGCAATGGAGAACAGGGTTGGTCATCAATTTGGCATAATAGCATATTCAATTAGAAAAGGATAAAGTAGCAGAGGACAAGTGGGCCATCGATTGAACAAGGGTATTGATGAGAATTTGCGTTTAGAGCTGAACGAGCAGTAGAGGCAACCCCAATTTGTATGGGTGCAAGAGGAGAAAATGTGTGCACTCTGATGGAGCACCAAAGTGTGCACGTATTTAGCACCAAAATGAAAGGAGGCATCAGAGAAAATGTGTGCACCCATGGAGCGTCAAACGTTGAGGAGAGTACACTTAACTCGTTGCCATCAATATGCACCAAAGAGAGAACGGTTTAGAGGTAACACGGCGCTTCTTCTTTCCCAAATACAAAGGTTTTTGCCGGCGGCTGGCAGTAGCTGGCGACAGTGATGGGCAATTGGTGAGAAGTGATTTGGTAGTGTTGGAGGATTGCTAGATCCAATGGATTTCGGGTTCAGAGTTCGGATTCCTAATGGGGGTAGAGATGTGTTTAAGATCTTTTTGAAGATGAATTTGATGCGAATGGTGATGCCAGTTACTAATTCGTAGCAATATGCAACAAATTGGTTACAGAATGGTGGGGTGATAACATCTGGTTCCAATGGTGAGTTTGGCAATGAAGATGGCTGGATTTCATGATGGAAGTGGATGTAGACAGTGCTGCGCAAGCATATCTGGATGTGGCTTTGTAGATCATGGAAGATGGGTCTAAACGACAACAATGGAGGATTGCAACAAAGACAGAATGAACAATAGTGGTGGTTGCAGTGATGATGACGATGGAAATACATGTGGTTGCAGAATGGGCTTTCAGATATAGGAGTTGTTGGAGAAGCAGGCGATGGTTGTCGAAGGAAGGTCTGGTGTGATTGATAAAAATGGGTCAAGGACGTTAAAAGCGGGTTGTGGTTAGGGAGTGAAAGATGGCAAAAGAATGCGCGAGATCGGAGAGTGATGACAATGCTAGAGATCCTGATATGAGAATGGTGATGGAGAATAAGGTCTATCAAAACATATTTGTTGATGCAGAGGGCTATTCCGAAAAGGTGTTATAATGGCGGATGGAAAATAACAGATTTGGATTCAATTGGCATTGTTTGTGTAGTGGCGGATCACTAATGGTTGGATGCAGGCATAACTGGAAACGGGGTAGTAGAGTTTGGGCTTGATGGGCGACTGCTGTTGAGATGAAGGTTAGGAGGTCGGGTAGATAACAATGCAAAAGTTGATCAATAGAGAATGCCTGTTTCGGAGATGAGAAAGATGGATGGTGGTGGTAGAACAGACGCAAGAGATTATAACTATAGCTTTGATATCGTGTTATTCCACAAGAGACCACATTCTGCAAACTATAGTGTATATTTCATTAAGAATCACAAGAATATATAGAAGAGGAGAGACACATGAAGTGTTCTATAGGATATCTTAATAGATACACATGAATCAATCCATATAGCTATCATAGTATGTACACATGTACATACGTTTCCTATACTCTAACAATATCAACGTTTGAAGTATCGGTATCACTACAAGTTTTGTTGGCCAAGGATATGGAAACAATATCAATATCATTGATAATATTGTCGATAACCAGAAATGCAAGGAAACATGGGGAAAACGGTGGAATGTTTTAGTGAAACTTCAAGAGATGCTAAAATACACATATTTGCATATTTAGGAATTAATTGATTGCAAAAAAGATGCGTACATAATAAGTTTCTCTTTAAAGGAGGTCTAAAAGCATGTAACATTGACTCAAGGAAACATTAGAGGAACATGGGGAAAATGGTGGAATTTTTCAATGATACTCAAGGATATGCTAGAATACGCATTTTTGCATATTTAAGAATCAAATAATAGTGAAAGACGTATATTTGCATATTTATGAATCAATTAATAAGTTTCCCTTTAATGGGGCCTAAAAGCATGTATCATTGACTCAGGGAAACATTGGAGAAACATGGGGAAAATGGTAGATCCATCCATCCAACTATCCATCCATGAATGCATATACATACATACAAACGCACATGCATGATCCATCCATGCATGCGGACACAATGCACAAACACACATCCATCCATCCATCTATCCAACCAACCATCCATCCATCCATCCATGCATACATCCATCCATACATACATATACACACATACAAATATGCATTTCATCATACAACCATGCGCCCATAAAAAAAGTTGCAATGACTTTTTTATTAATAAATAGATTTTTGGCGATATCAATACATTGGCGATATTATCAAAATATTTCCGATACACTGGCTATACAAGTGACACCTAGAATATAGTCGAAAGTGGTGATATTGATACATTGGCAATACAAGTGACACCTGGAATTTATATAGTCAAAATATTGGCAATATCGATACATCGGCGATACTTTGATATATAGTCAAAATATTGGTGATATCCATTTATTCTGTTTCATTTAAGTTTCTGCTTGTTTACTTCATTTAGTATAGCAACATTATCCAAACAACACTATATTACACTTCACATCTTCAATTTTATTAGGCATTGTTTGGATTTGGAATTATGCACGAACGCAGAATGATCATGCATCCACTGCTTTGAATGAGAATTGGTGATAATGGGTCTGACCTGTTATTATGGCATTCTGATTTTTTTTTTGGGAATACTTTGGCCAGAAGCATTTAGCACAATTCTGTCATCTACATCCACTCTGCAAAATACAACTGGATCTGGCCCTATTCTAGAACATTCTTATTTTGTGATCTGTCCAAACAGGCCCCTCAATTTGTAATCCAATCTTTTCACTTCCTTGAGTAGTTGAGCTTACAACATTCGGAAGCTTGTATATTCAAGTTATATCTTCATGTTCCATATAAGTTGTAGCAAAGAGATACTACTAGTGATCATTGGTCTTTTCTGGTCTGACTCTTTTTTAATGTTTTTTTGTTTTTAGTGTCTTGACTCCCTACTACATGGAAGAAGTTAACTTTTCAAAGGACGAACTTCATTCGAGTCAAGATTGGGTCCCCATTATCTTTTATATGCAAACAATATATCCAGGTTACTGAGTTAAAAGGAATTCTTTTTGCAGATTGTTTAGATGATGTCTTTCCATACCGTTATGCTTCAGATGAGATTAACTTCTGACATGTCCCTTTTACTTCTTTAGATGAGTGGAAAAACTTCTTGGAGCGAATGGGATGTGACAGTTGGAATGAACACAATGTTGAAGAGCTTCGAAATTGGGCTTCTTTTCGTGGACAAACACTAAGCCGTACAGGTTGAAAAAAAGAAAGGAGTTATTGTTATATGATTCTATGCTTTTACTAAAGGTAATTTAATTCTATTTTTTGTGACTACCAGTTAGAGGAATGATGTACTATCGGAAGGCATTAAAACTGCAAGCCTTTCTAGACATGGCCGAAGATGAAGGTGAGTTGGTGGCTTGAAGCATATCAATATGGAGCAAGTTCTCATAAACTTTTCCACATATAATGTCATCTTTTTAATTTAGCTATTTGCATTGCAATCAAGGACCATTGCAAAGAGGATTTTGCTAAGAAGAATGTGACCTGCTTGAGATCAAGCAATTTTTTCTCAGAAATAGAACCACCTCACTTGAAACATTTTTAATTATCCTGTGACCCTTGTCCAAGCAGATATTCTTGAAAGCTACAAGGGTATCGAAGGGGAGCATGACAGGAAAAATAGCCAGCTGTCATTGTCAGCACAACAAGATGCACTAGCAGATTTGAAGTTCACATATGTCATCTCTTGTCAAATGCTTGGAGCACAAAAAGCTTCTGGAGATTCACGTGCCAAGGATATTTTGGAGTTGATGATAAAGTAACCTTCTATCAAATTAGTTTCACTATTCATTTCTATGCAACTGCTCTGTATAGCATTTCTTTACTCTAAGATATTACTGGAAGGTATCCTTCCCTACGCGTTGCTTACATTGAGGAGAAAGAAGAGCTAGGTGGAGATACGAAGGCTAAGAAGGTTTATTCTTCTATACTGATTAAAGCAATGAATAAATTGGAGCAGGTAATGCTTGTTCAATCAAATATGAAGATATGAAAGCAAATTTTTTTTTTTTTTTAAATCACACTATATAATATGATGATGCTTAATGCCATGTAGATTGATTCAGGATCTGCTTGCATATTTCTTTTACAGCCGGCTCTGTCAAATCCAAATAAATAAATCTCATGAACCAGAATTTAGGAGAAAGATTCCACATGTAACTAAAACCCAAGATTGCCAGAACCTGTCTTGAGCATGTAAAGAATGGACGGATAATGAAATGAACCAATGGGTTCTTTTTACATAATCTATGTAATCATTGTCTTTGTCATCATCAGCATAGCATTGTCTAGCTATTTCTGATTGTTTAGGGTTCTATTGTACATATATAGTTCTATTGTTTAAATGCATTGTCTAAGAAGTTGAATGTATATGAGACAACACAAAGCTTATTGTTTTTCATTTCATAATCGTTTTACTTCTAGTGAATTGTATTTCTGAGCGATTGAAAATAAACATGCCAAACAAGCTTAACAAGAAATGGTAAATTCTAACACCCACCCCCCAAGCTCTGATTGGAGAGGGTGAAGGGATTCAAAACTTGTAGATTTCCACAAAGGGTGTCTTTGTGTGTATAGCTGTGATGAATAAATCACCAAACAGCTCATTGGCTTTACGGTGTAAATAAGAATATAGTTGGAGTCACACAAAAATAAAGTGGTTGTCATGTAGAATATGTTTCTTACATTCTTGAAGCACTATTGGAATCTTAATGACACAGGGACTGGAAAGAATGCAAATATTGAGGTTGGATAGAAGGGAGGAATTTGTTTTGTGATTATTGTTGACGAAAAATATATATAATAGAAGATGTCCGATGCATGATAAAACAAACATTTCATTTCTAGAAGTCTATGCCTATACCTTCTTTCCTTGAGATTGTAATTACTGCATACTTAATTCCAAATTTGATGCTTATACTCGATGCCTGAGCAGTTTATAAGGTGATAGAATCCATTGGACTGATTCTGTTTAAGCCTTGGGCTGGATTACTAAAGCAATGCAATCTATCTGTAGGGAACCTTTCAGAACATTTTTTTGCTTATAAAAGATAAGCTTATAAACTTATACTGTTCAGCCCTATGATATTTTACCCTATGAGTTGCTTATCATTCTCCTTTTACATGCAATTTATAATGGGGCCCAAAATTCACACTGATCAGATTATTCTACAGATAGACAACCTGTCCAAAACTGAAGAGAAAAATCAGATGGTTCTGATCATCCAATCAGTGCCATTTTTAATTTATGCTCCATCCAAGATGGGGATGGCAATTTAGACAGTGTAGAATCTGGATTGACAAGCATGTATGCCACATGAATGGCAGATGAGCTGCCACTGTTTGGTAAATCTCATTCTATATGACAAAATTCATGCATCATGTGGAAGTATGAAACCAATTCTTTGTGATGAATTTGAATTTCGTGCAGACCCCAAATAGCTGGGATAAGCTATATGATGATGATGAAGAATTTGAATTTTGGGTATGCCTGCATATGAGGTATATCTCATCACCTGTCTAGTCCCACCAATATTCTGGAAGCAAAGCCTGATAACCAAAAGTTCTATAATTTTCACACATGGTGATGCTCTTGAAACAATTGACGGTCTCTATGTTTCAGCCTTGGGCAAGATTATTAAATCCACACAACACTATGGGATCTTTCAGAACCATTTACCAAAAAGATTTGAGCCATGGACAGGATTATAAATCCACAAAACTCTACAGGATCTTTTAAACCATTTTTCCTAGATAAAAATGAATCTAATGAATAATGTCATTCTTGATTGTGGAAGTCAGTAGCGATGTTGAGGCATAAGTTTATGGAGAATGTGGGCTTTTCTTTGGGAGATGGGAAGGGCATTTGCTTTTAGGAGGATGTCTGGTTTTGTGAAAAGGCATTGAAAGAAGTTTTTCCAAGATTAGTGAATATATCTACGGAGGCAAATATATCAGTGGCACGTTGTTTCTCTTTCTTAGGGAAAGAAGTGATATGGGCTCCTCCATGTCACAAGAATTTGTCGGATGAAGAGACAAGATCTGTTCGGGCTTTTGGAGCTACTTCGCACTGTGAAACTATTGATCAAAGTCGGGAATGAGATGGTGTGGACCAAAGGAAAAACTTGGCATTTCACAATAAAGTCATGGTATAGAGCTATAAGTGGGTCTTCAGATGGGGGTGATCCTAGGCCTATAGGTTTGGTATGGCGGTACGGTGCCCTTCCTAAGGTGGCAGCGTTTGGATGGCCTGTGGGAAGGAATAGGTGCTCATGGTCCTTACTCATGCCTTAGTGGTAGACTCACAAGAGTTTCAACACGAGGTCATGGGTTCAAGTACCCATTGTGGTGAAAACCCACTATGGAGTGAGTGCGTGGGTGTGTGTTAAATAAATAATAATAATAATAATAAAAGGTGCTCACGGCCAACAATCTACACAAGAGAGGAATGGTGCTTCTAAATGTGCGTGTAATGTGCTTACGTAGCGAGGAGTCGTCTTTTTACCCGTTGCCCATTTGCAAAAGGAATTTAGGATAATTTTTTGAATTTATTCGGGGTGTCATGGGTTATGCTGAGTTCAATGGAGAGTTTTTTGCTAGCATGGCGTGGAGATGGTGAGGTAAAGTTGACAAGGCAATTTGAAGAATGGCAATGTTGGCCAGTCTATGGTTTATATGGGAGGAAATGAATAGTTGTTGCTTGAGGAATAGGTGTGTGAGGATTTCGAAGGTGTTCAAGAGGGCAAAATTAAATGCAACGGAATGGGCTATAGCGTTAGATGTATTAGGCGAAAGGTTTTTGTTTTCTGTTTCATGGTCTGAGTTGTAATTCTTTAGGCTTTGGCCTCTTCTTAATAAAATTATTGTCTTTCAGATAAAATAAAATAAAATAAGAGTTTGAACCCCTATTTTACCGTACTGAAGGGTGCCATACTAATCCCGCCTTAAAAAATCTGAATGCCCATATCATCTAAGCAACTTAATACTTCGATTCATACTTTTGTGAAAATGTGATGGGTTGATGTGTTGAATTCGAATTCCCACTACATGCTTATTATCTATTATCTGTCAACCTGTATAGGAGATATATCGTGTCAAGCTACCTGGTCCACCATTTATTGGAGAAGGAAAGCCTGAGAACCAGAATCATGCTATTATTTTCACCCGTGGTGATGCCCTCCAAACGATAGATATGAATCAAGTATGTTCCGCATCCAGTTCTTAAAATGTCAATCACTTCCCATGTCTTCTATTTACGCATACTGGTTGCTGCAGGATAACTATATGGAAGAAGCCTTCAAAATGAGGAACGTGCTGCAAGAATTTCTTAGGCATCAAGCAGAACGTCCCCCAACCATAATTGGTCTTAGAGAACACATATTCACTGGAAGGTTAGATTATTTAGGCCGAGAGCTACCCTATGGCTCATACACCTACACACAAAAAGAAGTAGATGAATAGAAGGAGAGGATAATCATTTTCAGTGAATTGTTTTTACATGTCATCATCTTACAAATTGGACTCTTACATTATATTTTTTGTAATTGCAGTGTTTCTTCTCTGGCTGGGTTCATGTCTTACCAAGAGACTAGTTTTGTTACCATCGGACAAAGGCTTCTAGCAGATCCTCTCAGGCAAGCACTCTTTTCTTCTCTTGGGGAGAGCTAAAATCTTAATCTTGATTAATAATATTGCAGATACAAAATCAACATGAATTATCATATGATTGAATACCTTTCCTGTTCCTTGTTCATTATTATCACTTTAAAAAAAAAAAAAAAAACTCCATACCCTTATTCTTGTCTCGTATAATGTACTCCTTTTTCTTTCAAATTTTTTTCTTTCTCATGCCATTTCCTTCTGTCCAGGGTGCGATTTCACTATGGTCATCCAGATTTATTTGACAGGGTATTTCACTTAACGAGAGGTGGCATAAGCAAAGCATCAAAAACTATTAACTTGAGCGAGGATGTATTTGCTGGTAAAAATGATCAGTCTCAGTTTCCAGTCTGTAATTATATGCTCTTAATGGATATTCTTGTGATGTCATTTCATTTTGTGTAGGATTTAATTCCACGTTGCGACGAGGATACATAACTTACCGTGAGTACATGCAAGTTGGAAAAGGTCGAGATGTAGGTCTAAACCAGGTCACAAAGTTCGAGGCAAAAGTAGCCAATGGGAACAGTGAACAAACTCTAAGCCGTGATATATACCGCCTTGGACGCCGTTTTGACTTTTTACGGATGCTATCCTGTTACTTCACAACTGTTGGATTTTACTTCAATACTCTGGTATATATTTCACTCTTGCAGAACTCCCAGAAAATATTTAGAATAATTGTCTTTACAAATGGAAAACATGCCATGAGAGGATTCCGAACATGTATTGAGAAGATCACTCTCAACTTCTCTATTTCATGCAAAACCTATTCATACCCGTTCTTTTCTCGTACTGCTCATTTAAGTTGTTCTTAGGAGACATGGAACCTAGCAATTTGCAAGTCTCAAAATTTCTTTGAGAAACTAAGAGATCTCCAAATTATCTCAAAACATTTTCTTTTTAGATCTTCTCTCTTTTAAGCACTGTTTGGATATACTGCCAAATTGTGGTTGGAGGGAATTTTGAGCCAACAAGGTTGGCTTGGCATTTAGAGAGGTATGGAAAATGGAACCCATGCTCCGTGAGCTTCTATTTTCCTGCTTCTTCCACCCTGAGTCATGTTTGAGATATGTATGGTAACCTCCCTAAAACTTCTCACTTACAAGTTGAAGCTATCTTATTGTGTTGGCCTTGGGAACCACGAACTTTCAAAAATATCCGTTTGTTTTGCCAGTAATTAGTGATCCCTTGTTCCCTTTTGGTATTGATGCATGTGTTGGATCTCTTCACCAATCTTGTTTCTTTTGCCAAAACATTGCAGATATCCGTGCTTGGAGTTTACATTTTCCTGTATGGGCAACTATATCTGATTCTTAGTGGACTGGAAAAAGCACTCCTTACTGAGGCTAGAATGCAGGACATAAAATCCTTGGAAACAGTACTTGCATCGCAATCATTTATCCAGCTCGGACTTCTAACAGGCTTACCGATGCTGATGGAGATTGGACTTGAGAAAGGTTTCCGTACAGCCTTGAGTGATTTTATCCTCATGCAAATGCAGCTAGCTGCAGTTTTCTTCACTTTCTCCCTTGGAACAAAATGCCACTATTATGGTCGAACGATCCTTCATGGGGGTGCCAAGTACAGACCTACCGGGCGCAAATTTGTGGTGTTCCACGCAAGCTTCACCGAGAACTACCGATTATATTCACGTAGCCACTTCGTGAAAGGATTTGAATTGATGCTCCTCCTAATCATCTACAATTCATTCCGCCAATCTCACCAGAACAGCATGAATAATGTATTGGCTGCATATTCCATCTGGTTCATGGTGGGAACCTGGCTGTTTGCACCATTTCTGTTCAATCCTTCTGGTTTTGAGTGGCAGAAGGTTGTGGAGGACTGGAAGGACTGGAATAAGTGGATAAAGAATCAGGGCGGTATAGGAGTACAACAAAACAAAAGCTGGGAGTCCTGGTGGAATGAAGAGCAGACCCATCTCAAGCATTCAGGGCTAGGGGCTAGGATTGTTGAAATACTTCTCTCTATTCGGTTCTTTATTTACCAGTACGGACTAGTTTATCACCTCGACATATCTCAAGAGAATAAAAATTTTCTGGTTTATGTGCTGTCCTGGGTCGTCATCGGTACCATCTTCTTAATTGTCAAGGTAAATAGTAGTGCCTGCTCCTATTATGGAGGATGATTTTGATCATGTAGATAATTTACCTGCATGCTTAACTAGCCAATTACACACATACACCTTCATGCCTAACTAGCAATTACACACACGTGCGCACAAACATACTTACCTGCATGCTTAATCAGCTAATTACACACACCTGCATGCTTTACTAGCCATTACACATGCACATTTTTTATCATGTAGATAACTAACATGCTTTACTAGCTATTACACACTTGCATGCTTGACTAGCCATTACACATGCACACACACGCACACCCACACCCACACCCACGCGCCTTCATGCTTAACTTGCTAGTTACACATACACACACCTGCGCTTTGCTGCATGCTTAACTAGCTAATTACACACACATACATATGCCCGGCATGCTTTACTTGCTATTATGCGCGCACACACAAGGCTGGTTCCTCTATGAGTCCTTGCACACATATGAGGGAGTTCCTCTACACGTCCTTGTAGTACGCGCACATACACAATGAGGCTGATTCCTCTGCAAGTCCTCATACACCCTCACGCACATGAGGCTGGTTTCTCTACGAGTCCTCATAGAATAAGCTTGTCTACAAGAGTCGCGCATTGGGCTTACCATCTGCATGTATGGCATCCAACATGTTTAGAAGGGTCGACCCACTGTGAAAGATGCCCAAAAAGTCAGGCCAATCCGACCATCATGTGGGTCCTGTAATGTGTAGGTTGGATGGAATATACGACACGGTGGGCACCACACAGGTATAAGCAGGTGAATAGGTGAATAACTTTTACACACAAGTGAATCACTTGTAGAATAAGCTTATTCTACTATATTGTGCATGTAATATTGATGGGCAGCTGAGTGTAGTTGACGGAATCAGTGCATGATATTTGATTGACTGTTGCCTGAATCATGAGAAGTTCAGTTGATCCAGCCAAATTATATTGTAGAAAGAGGAATTCTACTATGATTCACACACTTCGTGGAGTTCCATGAAGTGAGCACAAAACCTCTGCTGTACATCTGGAACTAGTAACCTGTGATCGGGAGTGCTGATTTTGTGTTCCGTTATGAGATGGAACATAGCACAGAAGGTAAGGAATTGGCCTGTGGAAGCCAGCTGATCGTTGGAACGCAAATTGGACAGTTAACTTGAAAGATGAACAAAACTTCTTTATTAGGCTGAAGCCCCAAAAAATAAATAAGTTAACTTGAAAGATGAACAAAACTTCTTTATTAGGCTGAAGCCCAAAAAAATAAATAAAATAAAAACAGATTAGCAACATAGGAGCAAAGGCTGGAAACTAAAATACAACACTCAGCCACCCCAAGTCTGGAAATATACCCCAGCCCTAACAGCAATCAAGGAGCCCAATCTCTGAATAAAAGGAGGACCCAATTAAACACCCCAGCAGAAGAAAGTCTTTTGTTCCCCCAAATAGCCCAAAGAACAGCTAAAAGAGCACCACCATTTCTTTCTTCCTAGACTTCCCCGGTCACCAGCATGCCAAGAATAAAAAAGGCCAATGATGTTAGGAGGCATGACCCACAAAACTTCAGCAAGGCCAAGGACACCTGACCATACATCTGAGGAGGAGCAGTGGAGAAATAAGTGTTCGATCAACTCTTCTTCTTGAAGGCATAACAGGAAAACATTTGGTAGGATCACAACCCTTTTGCGAAGGTTATCAACCGTTAACACTTGACTCCTCCCAACCAGCCAAACAAAAGCCATGACCATAGGACCAGACGGATCCCCAAGCACTGTCTCCAAGTCAACGAGGCATCCTCTCCAGGAGAAAGAGTGACATCCTGCAATCGAAACAGAAGACTGGCTTAAGCTTAAAACTTAGCATCCCAAAGGTTCCTCCTAAATTGAGGGAGCCAGATCCCATCCTCACCACTGCCCGAGTAGGAAGCCATGGAAATATTCACATCGGGACATAGGAAGGCCAGATCCAGGAAGGCGGATCTGAGGGAACAGTCCCCAGAAGTCCCTATTCAAGGGACCAAACTTGTAACAATTCTGTGGTCAGGGTTGCCCTGTTACCAAACTAATCATCCTTCAGCCAGTCCACGAGGTGGTCCAGTAGATCGATGGTCCTCATCACCATGAACATTTGCCACGTGGATGGTAGGGGTGGCACTTCATAGAACATACACAAAGCATGCATCACAGTGGCATTTCTCTTGTAGGGATCATCCAATTGCTTAAGACTACTCATTTAACAACAGCAGTACTCTCAATTTAGTCAATAATGCAACTTCCATGTGTGGCACAGGTATTGGATGAGGGGCGGGAGCGGCTCAGTACACGTTTTCATCTTCTGTTCAGGATTTTCAAAGCAGTCCTTTTCTTAGGCGTGTTATCTATCATAATTACTCTGTTTGTTATCTGTAAATTATCTATGATCGACTTGTTCGTATGTTCTCTTGCATTTCTTCCCACAGGATGGGGTTTATTGTCGGTAAGTTCTGATAGAAGAGGATAAGAAAATTTCCGAACTACAAAGCACACTTTGTACTGACTACTATCTTTTTTCTTCTCCTTCTTCTCCCTTTTTTGTTCTTTTTCCTTTTCAGATTGCACAAGCTGTGAGGCCCCAGATTGAGAAGCTTGGGTTGTGGGACTCTGTTCAGGTCCTTTCTCAAGCTTATGACTATGGAATGGGTCTTTTGCTTTTTGCACCATTGGCTGCTTTGTCATGGCTCCCTGTCATATCAGACTTCCAAACCCGCTTTCTTTTCAATCCAGCATTTAACCGGCACCTGCAAATTGAAACGATTCTTCCTGGAAAACATAAGCAAATGTGATTCTATCTGCAGAAGTGGCAAATGTCTGTACATATATACATTAATTATAATCTAGATCATTAATTGGAATGAGCATGCCTTGCATGTAAATATAGATATTATTTGTGTAGTCTCCAGACTGCAACATGAGCATTTTAGCTTTGATTTTGACTCTTATCCAACCCAGATAGCATTCAAGATGTGAGTTCCTTAATTGGAAAATAAGAACAAAGAATTATCTTCTTCTTTTTTTTCTGCAACGACTTGTAACGTGTTTATTTCCATTGCTTTTCTGAAGGAAAATGATCTCTTCTTTGAAGCTACTGTTTGAACTTTGCTATGGTGAACCTTATGACCTTCCAATCAAGAGCAGGTGGTGACAGGAAGTGGCCCCCTTGCTTTAAAGCCATTTAAGGTGGTGGGATCGAGTGGGGTTCGCCTCCCATCACCATCTTTTATTAAAGATCAGATGGTCGTATTTCTCATTATCCAATTTTCAGTACTAGTGTCCAACAAGGATCATATCCCTTTTCCAAATTGTAGTTAAAACACACAAATACAAATAGCAGAATTAGAAAAACAGCAGAACAACTTTTGAAATAATTATAAGAGGTTTGCTAGCAGGGTTTTGATAGAATGTGTGGCCCGCATTACAGCTACAATGTAGGGGCCTCATTCCACCATTAAGTGGCAGGTATGTCAGAGATCCAGACCGTTCATCAGGTAGTGTGTGTTGTGTACTGCCCCTGGACAAGAAAATAACATGGGTGTATGGTTAGGAAGATCACAGTTGTATAAGAAAACTGAGCAGTTACATTAACAAGTTCAACGCTCCAAATTCGATGTACATGTGTGGCTCACTTGATGAGTTTACTATTTGGTTCTTGGCCTACTCATGGGCCACATAGCCAGCTCGTAAAGAGATTAATGCTTGCTATTTTTAGCAGTGTAAACGGCTCCGTCTTCTCATCCATTGGGTCCCACCATACATAGAACATGGCCCAAACATTAGACCATTTGGATGATCCTAGGCGCTTGATTTGAGGGGGAAAGAACTACCACCGCTCAATTTTGGTCTTCTTCCTTTCATGGCCATAGCCATATGTTGTAGAATAGCCAACCAGTCTGGATCTTGTTCATTTCTGTTATGTGTTGGGTCTGGATCTTGGAATATCTACCGTCATAAGCATTCCTTTGAGGTCCAAATGGTAGTCTCAACACCTTCTTTCTTTTTTTTTTAGTGGGGCCCATTTTCTGTGATCAAAGCCATTGATATTATGGGCTCCAATGCGTAAGGTCCAGGCACCAAAAATCTTCCACGTGGAAAAATCCTGAACCTTTCGAGAGGTCGCCAACAAAGAAACCCTTCAGAAATAAAAGAGCTTGTTTCCCATTGTTGCCACTCAAGATCTCAGCATGGTCGCCCACTGAGGCTCACATGCTGAGATGGACCAATGATCGGAACCGTCCATATTCTGGACTCCATGCTTTAAAGACAACAATAAGAAACTTACAATGAGCAGATGATTTTCACAATTGCCATCTCCAGATGAATTTAGAGCATTAAAAAGAAAATTTTCAATGGCTCACGTTCACCTCCAAAAATCAAAGGTCAGGATCGCAACTAAAGCATGACTATAAGATAATAGTTTTTATTTATGGCAGCACCGAGAATATGAACAGTTACGACCACTGGAACTTGTTAGTATGTGGGCCTACTGAAACAAAACTTCTTGGGGATCACAAAAGTTTTGGATCAAGCTGATATTTGTATTTTCCTTTCATCCTATGTGACCTTATCAACAGGTTGGATGGAAAATAAACATTACAGTGGGCCCTAGGAAGGTTTCAACGGTGGTAGTCATTGTCCCATTGTTTCCTGAGGTGTGGTTCACTGGAGTTTCGGATCTACTTCATTTTTGAGTTCATGCCTTAAAATGAGCTGGAAAAATGGATGGACCGCGTGGATATAAAATACATATGTTAGGGTACACACTATTTGAATTTGTATGTTTTTTAGCATTTTGTGTTTATTTTTTTATAAGGTGGTACACATGATGGTTGGATCAGTCTAAATTATAGAGCAACCCATTGTGTCACAAACATCATACCAACCCAACCACCGATGGAGCCACCACTTGAATTTGTATTTTTAAGAGTTTTACCTTTTTTCTAAGGTGTGCTCACGTGATGGCTGGAACGGTCTAAATTATGGAGTATACCACTATGCCACAGACATCATGCCAATCCAACCACCAGGTGGGGCCCACCACCTGAATTTGTTTTCGGCATTTTATGTTGTTTTCTACAGTGTGGCCCACATGATTGGATCCATCTAAATTCTGGAGTGTCCCATTTTTACAGCAACTGGATCCGTTTTGGATGAATTGGATGTCATGCAAACACCATAGTGGGTCCCACATCAACTAGAGACCATGGGGATCATTTGCACACACAAGTATAGAGGTGTATTTTAGCGTGAAGTGAGAGCATAGCGATGAATCTCGTTCTCGGCAATTTCCCAGAAGATTTTCAGATATTGGCTCTTTCTCGGGATATTATTCTAAATATGGCTGAAAATAAAAATAAAAGTATTTAATATAAATTCACAAATAATTTCAAAATTTTAAATATATAGTATGAAAAATAATATCTTAACTTCTGAATAATTTATACATTAAATCACAATAATTGCCCGATGCAATTGTTAGCACTCGATTTGTTTTTTTGTCACGCGTGGTGTATGGGCGTGCTACAATCAATATAGCGGCTCGATTCAAACCAATTAACTTTGACCCTAAGTATCAAAATAAGCATATACATTCAATATAAACATATATTATTAGAATTTAAGAAGATTAGTTGTCTACTTAGTTACTTGTAGAATTTTATAATGATTGGAAGATGATTAAGAGTGGAGTTCTTCTTCTAAAAGTGAGTTACGCCTTATCTTTTACGAAGAATAACTTTTAGTATATTAGTCCAATCAAACAAAAGAAAAAACTCACAATCGATCACTATAAGTGATTGCAAGAATGCATTTTTTGAAAGAATTGATTAATATTAGATAAGGATCAAATCCAATGTATGAGCGCAGACTTGAATTACAACAAAAAACTATCACTAAGAATTATTACTATTGAATTATCGAGATTAATTGAGATAAAAGATAATTTTATTTTAATTTAATTATGTGTTGTTATTGATTGTTTCTACTAATCCCCTATTATTTGTAGATATATGTTGTAGCTCTTTTTCAGGCATTTCTCTTCTTCATTACATAAGGTTATAATAAGGGAGGAATCGTCATGTCAGCCTTCCATATCTTCTCTTCCTTTCTCGATACATGTCCTGTTCTTATTGTGAAATCGACGACTTTTTGCTTCAGAGCTTATCAGCCGCATCTTGCCTCAGGGCCGTTTCCTAGCGCTGACCGCAGTTACGAGCTTCTTGGCCGCGTTTCCCTTTTCAACCGCTTGGCTGCATCTTGCCTTTCAGCTGCTCGACTGCTTCTCTTGCATCCCTCCACAATCGGCTTCTGGATGTTTCGGTCGTAATCCAAGCCTCTGTATTCAGCTGAAAACACAGCGCATGCTATATCCATCCTTCAATGACACGTTTCGTTTCTGGTTATCTTTTCCACTAACAGTTAGAAATAGGGTACACAGCCATCACAAACGTTTAAAAACTTTCCGAATTTCAAAATATGAGATACAATAGATCAATTTTCCGTGAAATATCGAGACATTTTCTGCGATATTTGTCCCAAGAAAGCGAGCCCGTGCTTTTGATTCATGGACGGTCCACTAATGAATATTGATTTTTTGTCCATCCGATCAATGCCCTGTAAAAGGAAAGGTACTCAATCATTCATAGAAAAAAGAATTTGATAATTGATCTGAACCACCCATTCTTCATGGTCCACCAAAGACAACCTACACCTCTAAAGAATCGCTTTGATCAAATGATCGTAACCATCCAAACAGTATACATTCCGGATCATCCATTGAATGAAACCTTTTTCATAATGGTGCATTAAAAACGGGACGGACCAAATAGATGGTCCAGATCAATGTCTGGAGTGTCCATGAATCTAAAAGCACTTTGGTGCCCCATAGAACTTAAGTACACCTCGGTGTACAGGAACATTCCTCTTACTTTTCAATCACATATGAGATTGTGCCCCTCCCATTATTGTGGGTGGGAATCTAAACCTGCATTCCAAAATGGATATTTGAAAATTCCCATTTTGAAATGCTTTCAAGATTCCCGTCAACCATCTTTTCTCGGTGGGAAATATTATGTGGTCTCTCCGTACTCTCAGGGCGCCTTAATGTCAAAGAAAATGGTATGCACGCATTTTCAGTTTGTGCGTATGACTGCCATAGTTTCAGGCACGTGATGGCCCATGCACCAGAAATACCTCAAATTACGACACCCGGTCTCATTGGCTTTTCTGGTTGAGAGTGGACCGTCTCTGTATTTTCTTAACCGTTTATTTACCGGCCACCAACAAACTATCAGGATTTTTCTATCTCAGAGATTTTTTATAGGGTGGGCCACAACGATGGTACAGATCATATCAATGGTTTGGATTTGTGCAAGATGTTTTAATGCTCACGTTACAAAGCATTAGGAATTTAGGATGATCAGCATTCAATGGAGAATGAATAAAACAATATTACATATTAGTAGGCAGTATCCGCGGGAGGGGAATCCTTTCCAACAAAGCATAAAACATCCAGGCTCTGTGGGGCCGGCCATGTTTCGTGTGTAAAATCCATTCCGTCCATCAGGTTCTATCCTCCATCGGATTGGCGGGTGACTCCTCCTAGCCAGGTAAATGGTGAAAAAGCTGTGGGTCCACCATGATGTATGTGTTTTATCCACACCATCCATCCATTTTGTCAGTTCATTTTAGGCCGTAGTCCAAAAGTAAAGCAGGTCCAAGGCTCAAGTAAACTTCACCTTTGGAATCAGTGGGGATTGAGTATCTACCGAAGAAAACTTCTCAAGAGCTACGGAAGTTTCGAGAAGTTTTAGTTCTAAGGTGATATTTGTATTTTGGGTTCGTGAAAACTGAATATATTTGGAGAATTGCTGCCTTATCTTAAACACAGGTATAGGCGTGTATTTATAGAGATGTAAAATATATTCTGTTACAACTGAATCATGAAAGATAGAAGCGAATACATTTGAATTTAAACATTTGAATTGAAACCGATATCATATCAAAACAAACATATCAAGAATCCTGGGAAATATTTGAATTGGTCTTCATGTGTGTTTTATCTACATTGTCTTTACAATTTGCCATATCATTTTAATGTACAAGCCTAAAAATGAGGTAGATTTAAGGCTGAGTGGACCACACTACATGGAGCAGCGCAATGATACTAACAACACCATTGAAATCTTCTTAAGACCCACCATGATGGTACTTAATTGCCTTCCAAATTTTTCATGAGGTCACGTAGACCTGGATTAAGGGAAAACACAAATATCAACTTGATTCAAACCTTCTGTTTGCTTCCAAATGTTTTCAATGGTAGGTATTTAATCCCTATTGTGTGGTCCACTTGAGCCTTGGAATTGACTCTTTTTTAACTTGTAACTAAAATGATAGGGCAAAATCGATGGAAAGTGTGGATAAAACCTATACATCACAATGGTCCATTCTTAGTTAAAGACTTGCATGGTTGGTATTCAATCCACGTTCCTAGAACTTAGTGCAATAAATAATCCTGATCCACAACCCAGGTTGGCCACATCACAAGTAACAATTAGAATGGATACCAACCATAGGTCTTTTTGTAGGCTAACATGGCATGTATCTTTCATCAAACCCTGTTAATCTAGTCCAACCCTCCCTGATGAAGTGCATATACAAAAACCATGCCCATCCAGAACTCAGGTGGGTTGCACCCATTGTACCCACTGTACCCACTGGTAAGGTTGTATATCGAGTTGAGGTGAGTCAAGGTGGACCAAGCTTAGCTTGACTTATCTATGCTCTCATGGAGCTCAGGTTCACGCTCGATCTTACTATCGAAGCTTGACTTAGCTTGTCCGTGCTCTCCTTGAGCTCAATCTCACCCTCGAACTCCTAACCTGTGATCCAACCCAACCACCAAACCTTTCAATTTACAAATCATAAATTCAAAATCCCAAATCTTAATTTTGAGATTTGAATTTTTTCTATTTTTAAACAATTACATAAATAAATTAATTAAAATCAAATATTAGATTTAGAGGTACCTCGCTGTTAAGAAAGAGAGAGGGAGGGGGGGGGAAGAGCTCAGGCGGACACGGTGAGTCAGGTTTGTAAAAGAAAATGTAAAGAAATGGATGAATATGGTAGAGCCTATATATATATATATATATATATATATATATATATATATATATATATATATATATATATATATATATATATATATATATATATTCGAGCCGATCCAAGCTCGAGCTAACTAAAGTTTGGAATCAAGCTCTGAACCGAGTCAAGCTATACACCATTCAACCGTCCATTTTCAAACAAGCTACGAACCTTGGCTCACCTTGAGTCATTGTTCAAGTCGAGTCAAACCGAGATAAATAGAGCTAAGCTGAGCGAGCTTTTCGAGATAGCTTGGCTCATGTACAACTCTACCCATTGGTATGGCGTGTCACACATACTTAAGACTGATATCCTTTGTATGTACAGTACGAATAAGGCTTCTCACCAGTGGACGGAGTGGATTTGTATATAATCCATGGTAGGCCACACGCTGCATAAAACAGTTGTTGTAGCCTACTCCGGTCTGCATCAGTGATGGCCAAGGGAGAAAGGTTTCAAGATGATATAAGATGGTGGGACCCACCATAACAATTTCAATTGCTTATGGTGTACTCAAGGCCTAAGTTGGATAACGGCTCAAAACATTGAGAAAAGTAGTTTAGAATTTCATAAACCTTTTTAAGACCATATTGGGGTACCACTTAAAAAATTAGCTCCCCTCATATTTTAATATTTAACCATATATTAGACATCATTCTTCATATGAAAATGGTTTTTCACTCCCAGTAAAATAATAATCTTTAATATATAATTAGAATTAACTAACATGAGATGGAACTAATCTTAAGTGGCACCTAAACAGGTACAATTGATTTTGCACAAGACCGCACGGCCAATCCACAGAAATACATGTAAAAAATATGGTAATCTTGAAACGCCTCGCCTGATGATTTGCCGATCGAAACACCACTGCAATCGAAGAAGCTCTGCCGTTGGTACTAGTATGTGGATGGACTGCGAGGTCTTGAGCAAAATCAAGTCGGTGCAAGAGAAATGTGCGGAGTGGAAATGGGAATGCATCTCTATTAAAAAGTGGTTATTTAGAAAATAAATAAATTGATTTGTTTGAGGTGAAAAGCGTTGAAATGTAGCCCATTAATGTGGGTTGGCATGAACAATAAGAACAGTGGGTGTGCTCGGGAAGTGTTGCCTGTACGAGGCCTACCAATCATGATTTGGTGGTACACCCAAACGCTCCTGATATAATAACTGCATTTTAAGGGTGCATTCGGTTGCACCAAGTATCATGATGGTTTATGATGGTTGGTGATTGGTTAGTCCAAGTTAGTGCAAAACATGATATTTCATGCAAAACAGCCACAAAGCGAAAGAATTCTGGGGAGAGAGATGGGGAAGCTGACCACTGACCTCCGTCGTATGTTGACGTCACCAAGTTCTGTGGCCCACCTTGATGTCTTTATTATATTCACACTGTCCATCTATTTTTCAAGATCATTTTACATCACGAGCCCAAAAATCAGACATCCAAATCTAAAGTGGACCACACCATAGAAAGCGGTGGGGAAAATAATTCCCACCATTGAAACCTTACTGGGGCCCACCATGATGTTTGTATGTCATCCCACCTGTTCACGAGGTCACGCGGAACTAGCAGATTAAGGAAATAATAATAATAATAAATAACAAATCCCCGCTACTTTCTCTAGTGTACGGTCGACTTGAGAATTGGACCTGCCTCATTTTTTTGACCTACGTCCTAAAATAATCTGGTGTGAATATAACACATACATCTTGGTGAGGCCCACAAAAGTTGGTGACGTCAACACACCAATGGAGGCCGGTGGTGTGTGACACACCACGCAATCCGCTTCCGAGAGGGAGGATTCATGGTATCTGGTGCAACCAAAAACGCCCCAAGTATAGAATGAGAGAGAGAGAGAGAGAGAGAGAGAGAGAGAGAGAGAGAGTTGGTGAAATCTGGTGCAACAAAAAACGGCCCAAGTGATAGAATTCGAAGGAGGGAGAGAGAGGGGGTTCGTGAAATCCGGTGCAACTAAAAACGGCCCAAGTGATAGAATTCGAAGTAGAGAGAGAGAGAGAGAGAGAGAGAGAGAGAGAGCGCATGGGTTCATGAAATCTGGTGCAACCAAAAACGACCCCAGTGATAGAATTCGAAGGAGAGAGAGATGCCTAGTCTGTTGAATTTTGAGGATACCAGGTGCGTACTCATATATGTAGAGAGAGAGAGAGAGATATTTTAACATATATCACCTCCCCCAGGCAAACATAGTTATTTAAGCGTGTGGGACGTTTAGCGAGAAAGCGGATTGTGTGCGACCCGGGATCCAGACATGTGGGTATGTCCCTCAAAGTGGAGCCAACCTCAAGGTATATTTTGTATATCCACGTCGTCCATCCGTTTTTTCAGATCATTTTAGAGCGTTTCGCTAAAAATGAAGGATATAAACATCTAAGGTAGACCACACCACAGGAAACAATGGTGATGGAACTACCACCATTAAAATTTTCCTAGGGTCCACCGTAATGTTTATTTTCCACACACCCTTCTGATAAGGTCACAAAGACCTGGATGATGGGAAACATAAATATCGTCTTGATCCAAAACTTTTGTGGTCCCGAAAAGGTTTTTAATGATGGGAATTTAATCCCTAATCTGTGGTCCACATGAGATTTGTTCTATTTAATTTTTTGTAAAATTACCTAAAATGAGCTGAAAAAACTGATGGACGGCATGGATATACAAAAAATACTTCGAAGTGGGCCTCAGTTAGGGCCGGACTCACCTGGCTGTATCCGGGGTCGAACCTAAATCCAAGTCCGTTTTCCAATGCACGGGAATAGAGAGAGATGCCGGCATATGTCGTATGCATCTGTTTCCTTGGTTATTGATACCTGCGTTTTCTCGCTTTGATGAGGATTTATGTGACATTGAAGAGACGGTAAGGAAAGATTTTCGATACCTACATTTACTCATTTTGACGGGTTTTTTATGCCTACATTTTCTCATGAAATCCACTAGGGGTTGTCATTCCACCATTGGCCCCACATGTGAAGAGCCCTAACACGTGTAGATCCAGGCTGACTGTGCACTCACGTCAGAATCTCTAGCCATGGATCACGCTGCAAACATGCTCTCGACCAAAATCGATGTTAGGCTAAACTTGTATAAGAGAAATCGGCAATTATTAAAAATCCAACGGTCCAAATTCAACCTAGAGTTGTGGCTAAATTGATGAGTGTACAACCATCAAAATTTTGTACCCAACGTCTACACAGATGTCCTGCTAAAGCCTTTTGCAGGAAGTTCCTGCACTGGGATGCCAGGTGGGCCTATCATGATATTTCTGAAAAAATCCACCCTGTTCATCTATTTTTCCAGATCATTTTAAGGACATGAAACTAAAAATCAGGTGGATCCAAAACTCAAAGTGACCATATGAGAAAGAAAACCGGAGAAAGAGTTTCCTACCGTTGAAACCTTCGTGAGCTGATGTTTATGGAAACGGATTGGCTACTCCCCCTGACACCAGCCCCGGAGCTGGTGGTCGGTGCTCTGTGGGCCCCACCATGATGTATGTGTTTCATCCATTCCGTTCATCCATTTTTAAATATCATTTTATGTTTTTATCCAAAAAAATGGGAGGGATATAGATCTCAAGTGTATCACACCATAGGAAAAAAATAGTGATTGGATATCAATCATTTAAATCCTCCTAAGGCCCGATGTACTGTTTATTTGACATCCAATCCGTTGATTAGGTCATAAAAATCCAGATGAAGGGATAAAACAAAGATCAACTTGATCAAATACTTTTATGGCCCCCAAAAAGTTTTTAACGGTCTAAGCTCATTAAACACTGTTTCCTGTAATGTGGTCCAAGAATATACCTCATTTTTTTGTATTATCATAAATTAATCTACAAAAGTAGATGGACCATACATCATGGTGGGCCCACAGAGCACCGACCACCAGCTTGGTGTCATGTTTTCCGATGTTTATATATCATCCAAAAGGTTTATAGGAATGGAGTGGAAAATTTTTTTTAAAAGAAACACTCATCATGATACGAAACTTTTGTGGGCATACGAATGTTTAAATGATGGTCATTGACTGATTCTTCACTGTTTTCTCTCGTGCGGCGGACTTAAGTCCAGGTCATATGAACTAAAATAACCTGGCAAAACGGATGGACAGGATGGATTTTTACGAAACATCATGGAAGGGCCCCACCTAGGCAGGTACTTCTTCCTGCCAAAGGCTTTGGCAGGAAATCCGCGTCCGTATGCTAAGAGAGGGATGGTCTGAAACGTAGCACACCCATTCACATGAATGGCCCTCATTGAATGAGGACCCAACTAGAGAGAAGCCACGCCCATAATGGGTTTTGATAGCCTAAAGGATGCCACTTACCACACGTACGTGCATATTAGATGATGATACGAGCCGTTCATGTTCTGGATTATTCAATTTAGAATTCAAAGGTTAAAAAAATAGCTGTGCAAGGTAGTAATGAATGAGAACATGAATGGTTCATAAGATTAAAAGGACGCAAGATATGGTAAGGTAGCACTGTTTCTCTATTAAAAGAGCCATGTTTGGGTAACTTGGGCTGCGTATGGACCTGAGTCACTTTCCTATACCAAGAGCCATATGGGTGTAACCTTCTTGGGATTTACTTAATTCATCAGGTAAGCTGCCTTATTTTTAGCATTGAACCCAAAAATAATGATAGGCCAAAACTCATTTAAGCCATACCACAAGTTAGGATAAAATGCCAACCTTGGTTTGATTAATAATCAAATTCGAAAACATTATTTAGGTTTGGCTTGTTTAATAATCTAACAAACTCAAACAAATTTTTAAATAACCAAACTCAAGCATTCACGAATAATTTAGTTGGCTCCTATTTATGACCCTACATATCTGGTGGCAGGCTCTATAAAGCCCAGTGGGATATATGCATTTTATCAACGCTGTACACCTGTTTTGCTAGCTCATTTTAGATATGAACTTAAAAATGTAACAGATGTATCGCTCCAGTAGACCACACCATAGGAAACAACAATCATCCAACGTCGCTATTAAAAACCTCCAAGACAATGAGAATTCTGGTTGGAATTGGTTTTATGTTTTCCCTCCATCCATGTGTGTGTGTGTGTGTGTGTGTGTGTGTGTGACCTCATGAATAGGTTAGATGATAAATAAATATCATGGTGGGCCTTAAGAAGGTTTTAAGGCTAGGTGTCATTGTCCCTGCTCTTTCCTATGATATGGTCCACTTAACCTTTGGATTTGCTTCTTTTTCTAGCTCGTGCCCTAAAATGAGCGGGCAAAACGAATGGATGGGTTGGATATAAAACAAATTCATTGTAGTGGAGTGGATTGAGACAGGTCAGGGTTACAAGAGTTCAATCATGCCATGACAGTAGGCCCCATATTGATGTATATGTTCTATATCCATGTGATCCATTCATTTTTCTAGCTAAATTTAGTTTATCAGCCAAAATGAAGCAAATCCAAATCTCAAGAAGCCTACATGGGAAACAAATTTGATTGACCATTAAAAACTTCTTTTGTGTTGGATCAAGCTAATATTTGTATTTTCCCTTCATTAAGGTCAGTGTGACCTTATCAATGGGTTAGATGTCAAATAAACATTATTGTAGGTTTTAGGAAGTTTTTAATAGTGGATCTTTCAATAACTACCATTTCATATGGTGTGGTCCACTTAAGATTTAGATTTGTTTTATTTTTTAGCCCACATCCAAAAATGAGCTAGCAAAACAGATCAATGACATAGATATATAATACATACATCAAGGTGGGCCCAAGGTCATGGCCATGAACCAATTTAAGGTTACCCTGACCTGGCCAAATCTACCTCCCATAATAGTAGCGCCCAAGAAGTTTTAATGGTGGTTGTTTACTCACCCCTACTTCCTATGGTGTAGTTCACCGGAGCTATGAATTTGTTTTATTTTATGCACATGTACTATGTTGAAATGAGTCTCATGAATACAACATATACATCACAATAGGCCCCATGGATCCTGCAACTAAGGATGTCCTTGGTGGCAGGGTCACCTAGCAATTGGTTGGACTCCGATTAAGTAGTGACACTACCACCTTCCACCCATGGGGTGGTCAGTGCCGGAGATGTTCCACCGTAATGTATGTGTTTTACTCATTTTGTCCATCTATTTTGCAAGCTCATATTAGGGTATGAGCTAAAATTTGAAGGCACCACCCAAAAATGAGGTAGATCCAAATCTTAGGTCAACCACGTGATAGGAAACAATGGTAACTGGACTCTCATCATTAAAAACTTCCTAGTGCCTATTGTAATGATTTTTTACCATCTAACCTATTGATTAGGTTACACTGCCTTGGGTGAAATAACCTCTAGAAATTTTTAATAGTGGCCATTATTGTTTCCTATGATGTGGTCCAGCTGAGATTTGGATCTGTCTCATTTTTTGGGCTCATGCCTAATGTGAACTCCCAAATTGGACGAACATGGTGGATAAAAAGCAAAAATCAATGTGGGCCAGATAACTTTTCTATCACCTACTATTCCGGAGGGGGCAGTGGTGGTGCTGCTGCCTAGTCACGGTCCGCCGGACGCGGTTTGGCTAGTGACGGTGCAAGTAACCACTTGCTACTACTCAGTGCTATGAAGGCTGCTATGATGTATGTGTTTTATCCATACTGTTAATTCATTTTTTTCAGATCCTTTTAGGGCTGGATCTAAAAAATGAGGGGATCTAAATTTCATGTGAACCGCACCACAGGAAACAATGGCCATTGAACGCTCACCATTAAACACCTGCAAGGGCTTGGTTTAATGTTTATTTGACATCCAATCTGTTGTTTAGGTCATATATACGTGAATGACGAAAAAAAAAAAAAAACAAACAAACAAATAAACATTCAACTTGATCCAATACTTTCGTGGACCCAAGAATTTTTTAACGGTGGATGTTGAATCAATATTGTTTTTCTTGCGATGTGGTCCACTTGGGATTTTTATCTCCTAATTTTTGTGCTTATATGATAAAATCATCTGAAAAAAATGGATGGAAGGCGTGGATGAAATGCATACATCATGGTGGGGTCTACAGAGCACTGACTTGTGTCCACTGGCTACCGGCAGCGTAGCCAGCCAATCCGCGTCCGACAAACAGCAGGCAGTCGATTAGGTGCGGCCCCCTATCACCCAAGACGGTGCGGCCCTTACCATGGGGCCCAGTTTGATGTATGATCCACTCCGTACATACGTTTGTTTCAAATCATTTGAGTGCATGATCCAAGAAACAAAGAAGATTCAAATCTTAGGTGGACCATCTTTTAGGAAACAGTAGTAATTGAACGCTCTACCATTAAAAACTTCCCAAGTTCAACCATAAGGTTTCTGCCATGTTTATTTTCCATCCAACCCATTGTTAAGGTCACATAAACAAGGATAAAGAGATACAACAAACATCAGCTTGATCCAAAACTTTTGTAGCCCATTAATGATCAATCACCACCGTTTCCAGTGGTCCGATCCACCTGAGAATTGGTTCTACTTCATTTTTGGGATCATGCCCTAAAATGATATGAAAAAACGGATTGACAGAGTGGATATAGAATAAATAAATCAAGGTGGGCCCCACGCTAAGGGCCGAACCGTCATGGTTTAGGCCGGGGCCACACATAATCCGCTCCCTGCTTTTTTTGTCATGTCTTGGTAGATTATGCAAGGCTCTCTCTCTCTATCAGATTGCTTTATGTCATGTCTTCGTCCATAATACAAGTGCTCTATGACAGGCAGGTACATTATTGCAAGAAATGATGTATTAGCCTTTCATGTATCTCACCTGTCATGTTTCACCTCATATGGCAACCCCATGTGTATCTTACCGTTTATTGAAAATGTGATAGATGACCCACTTAATTATTCGCATCCCGTTTGGTTGAAACCATGCCAAAATCTTTCTTGATGTGAGATCCAAATTTCATCTAACTGTTGAGGAGTTATCTGATGTTCGGACATACTGTCATGGTCCGTACTCATGCACTCATACGATTTTACACTTGGTACACACGACATTCCAACTGATTCGTCCAGCTCATGTAACCTGCAGTACTCAAATACATTGAATCATGTGAATCTCTGATTGATTGTTTTTTTTAAAAATAAATAAATAAATTCAAGCATGTACTATTTTTCATTTCAACCATTCTTTAGATGTCCAATAATCGGTTGGTTAGAAAATTATTATTATTATTATTATTATTATTATTGTTATTATTATTATTATTATTATTATTATTAATTTTTAATGACCATCATGATTAAGGTGACAGTCATATATGTTTTTGTCTGAACATGATTTTTACCACACTGAAGAGATTTTATACAAGTGGAGGAATTTCGGATAATTCCAGCATGCAAACTTGCAAATAAGTGAAACTTTTGTAAAGTAAAACAAATCAGACATAGATACAGCCAAGAAGAAAGTATACTATGCTGGTGCACACATCTGCATATTCATGCATACATCATTTGTATGTATGTCATACCCGAATCTAATGGTGAAAAAAATATGTCTAATATTTTAATTTGATGCACACGTGCATTAATTTTTGAAATTTAATAAATATAGTTGATTGATTTTGATTCATTAAAAGGGAGGTTTTCTCAAATTCCAATGAAAGCATGCCAAATTACTAAGGGCCCGTTTGGCCGGGTGGATTGGAAGGGAGTGAATGGTATTAGGGTGGATGGTGTGGATTTCTAGGTAATGATGGTGTTGTAAGCGGATTGTCTTGGGATCCATGGGATTGCTATATCCCTGGATTGATACATCCAATCCGTTTGGCACGCCTGGCCAATCCGGAGATTAAAGTTTGATCCCTTCCAATCCCACGAACCAAACACGTCTCGGAGCTAATTTCAACGATTAGTATGGATTGATGGGATTTAAAGGTAATGATGGTGTTGTCGTGGATTGTCTAAAGATCCATCGGTTTGGATCGATCACCTACACTCTTGTTTGCACGCCGCCATTCCTGGATTTACCATCCAATCCCTTCCACTACCATCTAATCCCTTCGAATCCAACCGGCCAAACGGGCCCTAAGTGGTCATTTGGCGCCATGAATTTGGGTGGATTTGAGGAGGTTTTAAATCCCCTAGTTGCTTGGTAGCATAAAGTAATTGAGGGTTTCAAATCCTCTCAAAGAGGGAGGGTTTGAAATCACCGCAAGAGCATGGATTACACCTAAAATCATTGCAATAGTTGCACGTGTAATATGTGTGTCACCATATTATTATTCTATTGGGCACATGGCCCACAAATGATATCCAAAAATAATTAGATTAGCAATGGCATCACCATTAATTACTTTAATATGATGATCAGTACCGTCCAAACATTGTCCATGTAAATCAACGGTTAAAATTGTTGATTAGTTACTTGGACATGATCTTGTGCTTGTGGCCCATCTGAGACTTGGAATTTCATCATTTTCAAGTAAAGTATATATTTTAATGGGCTTATTACAACCATTATGTCAAACACTACATATATCACTAATTAGAGCTATTAAAGTTAATTTAATAATTAAATTCAAACTCCCGTAAATATACTATGCATAGCTACTTTTGGATTAAAGTTGATTCACGATCCAAGGTGTTAAACACAATAGGAGGATTTCAAATCCAAGGGGTTCCAAATCCATACTCCCAAACAGGCCCTAAAGATTACACTTGATCACGTTGAGTCATTGGCAAATCACTCATAGTTGAGGTAGTAGGATTTTGAGCTTGTTTATGACTAAATTGGCTCTACTTAATGAGGTATTTGTATAGGGACATTTGATTCACAAAGATCTCATTATCTAATTAGGATTTTTATTTTTATTTATTTATTATTGATGTAGGACGAGGCATAGATATATTCTTAGCATGGCTAGACAAAAAGAAGGTCAAATGGAAGTAGAAATGGTTCGTCATATTCAAGTAGGGTGCGACGTAATTGGCCCCAACCATATAATGAGCCATCAAGGATCAACTAACCTACAAAGTGGGTTGCGTCTATCTATTTTGTAAGAAAACACACTTCTAGTTCAAAAATGAAAATTTAAAATTTTTTACTAATTTTAGTAATTCATATTTTTGTCTTATTTATTTATTTTTAGACTTTTAAGATTTCTTTCTTTTTTAGAAATTATTAGTAATCATGTCAGAACTCTTTCGGAAAGATTTATCTAGACCTTTTTTTTTTTTTTTTTTTTGGCAAATTAAGCTTTAGATGAGTTTTACTATTTTGGGTCATTCTACTAAAGATACAATTTTATTATTTTTGATAATTAGGTATTATAAAAATTTTCTTTATTAATAATGTAATTGAAAAATTATCGACATTATAATTTTTTCAATAAAATATTTGAGTTTTATCTTTTATTATTTTTATGGATTCAAAAAATTACCTTGTGAATTTAAGGTCTTTACTACTTGAGGAGGATGACGATCTTCTTCATTGTTATTTCATGTTCTTCATCATGGCAATTATTATTTTGCATAGAGAGTTATTGGATATAGAAATAACCATATATTTAAAGCTCTATCAAATATTAAAGAAAAGTAAATTTTTATATTTCCAATGGCAATTAAACCCTCTTGAGACAAGATAACCAATCTAAGGTGAGATCGCAGGGATGATTAGGATCATGACTAAAGTGACCTTTAAAATAAAAAAGAAAAGTGAGAGAGAGAGAGAGAGAGGAATGGGCAATCAAAAATAAGACCCACGTGATGGAGCGTTGAAACAGTGATACCATTCTTTGTACTTAAGAAACTATATATGAATTGTCCATTCCCCGCGTCACTAATTGCATGGGTGTGATCAATTAATCAAACTAATTTGTTTGAGATGGATTGGTGATCAAAGGTAGGGTTCACATTATGGATGGACTAGATCTATGATCAGACTGTTTTGTGTCATCGATTAATATGGACTGTCTATTTCACCAAGCAATGATTAGATTATCAGAATTGACTTGATCATGTACCAGTATCTGGCATAAACCCAACCTATCATAATAGTACAATAAGTCAGACACCCAGGTATCCATAGCTCAAGTGGCAGATTGATTGACAGATACCTCGTTTCAACAGTGAGGTCTTGGCATCGATTCCCTAGTGGGGGTGGCTAACAGTGACGTGTTATCTGACAGTGGGTGTACTAACAAGCTAACACACAAAAAAAAATAAAAAATACAATAGTCAGGTCAGTCTTTGAAAAATCCTGGCTTCGGATCCTGTTTGTGTGGACACGTTAAATGCTGGAAGCGAGTTGGATGGTCAGAATTGACTTGATCATGTCCATTTGTACGGTTATTGGGATGTATGGGAATTGGCTATTAATATGGGTGCACATGGAACTGGTAGAACTGACCAAACCGCACTGTTTGGTTCGGTTTTGAAGTGCACCGGATCTGGTTTTGAAAATTAAAGAATCGATTAGTTTAGTTCAATTTTCAGTTTGGGGTTATGTATAATTGAATTGAACTGAACCGTAAAACAAAACTATGGAACCGAACTTGGAACCGAACCTAGAAACCAGACCATCCTAAGCAATAAATATTAAAAATAATAATAATAATATTATTATTATTATTAATCTCTTGATTCTCTTTGTGCCGCCCCTACTGCCCCCATTCCATTCTCATCTCTCTCTCAAGACACCCACTAGTCGCCCACCGCCCAACGCTCCACCTCACCTAGCCGGCATCCACACACACACACACACACACACACACACACACACACTCTCTCTCTCTCTCTCTCTCTCTCTCTCTCTCTCTCTCTCTCTCTCTCTCTCTCTCTCTCTCCCCCGAGTCGTTGGTTCTCTCTTTGGATAATAAAAGGCCCAAAACCATAGAACCGATCTAGAACCGAAGCAATTTTTACGTACAGTGTGGTTCCAGTTCAGTTCTAGGGTGCAAACGGTCCAGTTCCGGTTCCAATTTTCCTAGAACTGTTAGGAACGGTTCAATTCTAGTTTCACCCCATAACTAGACCGAACCAATGCATGTGCACCCCTAAAGAATAATTATTATAGACAATAGTACTATTACAACTAAGTGGACCAGACCTGGACCCAGCTCTAAATAGACCCGATTTTAATCGGGTCCAAGTCAATGGACTCGACCTAAATCCAGCTAGACCTAACATTTACCTGTCCAAGTCAATGTACTTAACCTAATACCAGCTACATTTGACTTTGAGACCCGAACCCAACCTGCTTTCCTAACGAGTCTTAGAACAGGACAGTCGGGTCCATTGGGTCCGAATAGACAGCCCTGGGAAAGACTGGAGACTCAGAAATGCAAAAGCACATGCACCTAGGTGGCCCACAGCATTATCTGAGAGATCCAAGCCTTCCATTGAGTAGGACCAGCATAGGCATGTGATGTAGAGCAGGTCGCGGACAGTTTCATGGCCAAGATGGATCAGAAAAGGCCCGGTCGGCGACAGAAGTGATTCAGACCATCGGACCTTAAATCGGGCGTATCTCAAAATTCGGAATGAGTTACTTGACATAAAATATATGATTTTGGGGTAGAACGAGCTACTTTAGCCAACCAATCCTGCTATGCCGGGTTACGACGCCCGGAATTGCGAAAAACCCCTGGATCGACAATCGTTTCCCTGTTTTAATTTCGTTTTTACTATAAATAGTAAGTTTTAGTTTGATTATAACTCTTCATCCGTCGGGCTTTAGGAGTTACGCCTAACGTGAAAAGAGCTTAGAATAATTAGGAGAACAGTTTGGTGAAGCCAAATAGGACACTATTTTTGGCCGAAAACCTTACGCACTAGTAGCCATCACGACCGTTTATAAATAATAAGTTTACTATTTATAGTAAGTCGCGATTTCTAGGAGTTTTAGTTGTAGTTTGATTCTGATTGCTTTCCCATTGATTGGTACACCTATTTAAAGGGTTATGAACTCATTTTTATTCATTCATTAATCAATTTTGAATTTATTAGAATTATTTATATTTTATGCTTTCTTTCCTCGTGGATTCGAGAAGTCTCTGTGAGGAGTCCAGAGAAGTTCTGTGGATTCGGAATACTTATCCTCTTGAGGAAGACGGTGCTCGACCTCACGTCCTCTCCTGCGTCAGTATGCCGTGTCCAAATTTGGTTAGTCCACCCTTAGGAGCGCCACATATCCATGTTAAATATAGAATCATGGATCGATGTTCTTTTTTTCTAACCATTATATTTTCTCATCAACGTGTGGCCACTGATGAGTCAAATTAGCAAGATTTTCGAGGTCAGTGCTACTTCAAAGTGGGCCAATTGAATGGCCTAGATGTCCCAAACGTATGTTACGATCGAAAAAAAAAAAAAAAAAAACAAAACAAAACTAAGCTACCTCATCACAAAGAGAAAAACTTCGAAATCTCTGGCACGATATGATGGATGATGGCATACACTTTGGAATTACTTAGAAATTGCATAGGTGAAATTAGGGTTGTACACGAATCGGGCTAGCCTGGTTAACTCGCTCGACTCAGCCCGAAAAGGCTCGACTTGGCCCGACCCGGATCTGAGTTCGGTCCGGGACGGGCCATTTTCTTCAGCTCGAAACTGAGTTCGGTCGACCGAATTCGAATAGGTCCCAGTTCGGCTTGACTCGGTTCGAAACTTGACTCGACTTGGTCCGATTCAACCGTTTATATATATATATATATATATATATATATATATATATATATATATATATATATATATATATATATATAAATCTTTATCTAACTATTTGAGATAGAGAAGTAAGAACACCACCCGACCCATGAACTTGCTGTAAAGTCCAAAACTGGCTTGAACTCGCCCGATTGCTGATCGGGCCGAGTTTGGGCTGGACATGTTAGCCTGGTGACCAGGCCAGGCCGGGTTTGGGCTAGTTTGGCTGGTGACTAGGCCGGGCCGGGTTGAGCACAGTTTGACTCGGTTTGACCCGATGTACACCCCTATGTGAAATACAAGTAATTCAAATTAAACGGTCCAAGTCATGGGTACTTCAATGCATCGTGAACCAAAAGTCACGCTCATTCGATTATTTGATTTGGGGACGTATATCACATGATTAAAAATTAAAAATATCTAACGTCTTATTTCAACAAATAAGTATCGCCCGAATGTATTCTTCACGCACTCTCACTTCGGGATCGTGACTTAGATGCATCCGCAATTTAGTCGGCTTAACTTGAGCTAATGTAAATTACGTGTACAATTTCTAAATACCTGCGTATCAAGCATCATACAATGTCGGAGATATATATATATATATATATATATATATATATATATATATATATATATATATATATATATATATATATATATATATATATATGAAGTAAGTGTCTTCTTAAAACGTCATTTCTAGCGGGGAAGCGGATTGCTGCCCGTGACCCTGGGCACAGAGATATTCCCATGACCGGGGCTGTGTGGGACCCAAAGATATGTCCTTGACAAATCCTCTCCGTCCATCTGTTTTACAAGACCATAACAGGACAGGATTACAAAAATCAGGCGGATACAAAACTCATGTGAACCATAACGCACGAAACAGTGGGAATTGAACGCCTGGGATACCGAAGTTTTGCATCAGGATGATATTTGTGCATAAAGTTTACCTGAGTGATAATATTCATATGAACGGTTTGGATTGCATATAACATCAAGGTCAGCTCTACGAAGGTTTCAATCTTCGACATTTCCGTTCCCACTGTTTCGTTGGTGTGGCCCATCTAAGTTTTGGGTCTACCGTCTACCTGTTTTGTAGACTCCTTCCCTAGTGTGGTCTTTCAAAACATATGGACAGAGTGGATTTGTCACGTACATATCCGTGGATTCCACACATTCCGGGTTGGATGAAAGTATCACACAAATATCTGCTTCATCCAATACTTATGTGGCCCCCGAGTAGTTATAAATGTCGGTCACCAGGACGCGGATTTCCTTCACAAGGATGCTGGGTGGGGCCACCACCATGTTTGTAGGAAATATACTCAGTTCATTTTGCCAACTCATTTTAAGAAAAGCGACAAAAAATGAGGTGGGTCCAAGACTAAAGTGCGCCACACGGGAGGAAATAGTGGGGATTCAGTGAAAACCGTTGAAACATTCTTATGGCCATGAAAGCTTTGTGTTTTTTTTTTTTTTAGGCTAAATTTTTGTATTTTCACTTCATCCCTGTGGTAATGACCTTATAAACCGTTTGGATGGCATATAGAAATCAAGGTGGAGCCCAGGAAGGTTTTAATGGTAGGTATTTCTTTTCCCAATTTTCCCTCTCGTGTGGCCTACTTTAGTTTTGGATTCACCTCATTTTTGGTCACTTGTCCTAAAATGAACTTACCAAACGGATGAACAGAATATATTTCCCATAAATATGGTGGTGGGCCCCACCCAGCATCCCGGCGCAGGAACTTCCCGCGAAAGGCTTTCGCAGGAAATCCGCGTCCCAGTCAGTCCCTGACGTGGATTTCATGCGAAAGATAGGTGGGCTAACTGTGATGTTTGTCAGAAATCCTACCTGACCAGCCATTTTTTAGTTTATTTTAAGACATGATATGAAAAATGAACCGTTTCTAAAGCTCAAGTGGCCGAAATCTTGATAATTAAATGTCCACAGTTGAAATATTCGTGGGCCACAGAAGTTTTGAATAATGCTAGTCTTTGTGGTTTAGTTCATCCCAGTAGAAATGAAGTTATTAACGGAATGGATGGCATGTAAACATCACTGTTGAACCCAGGTACGTTTCAACGGTAGGAATTTTCCTAACCAAATTTTCCTTTAGCAAGGCCCACTTGAGATATAGATACGGTTCAATTTCGGCATCATGTCCTCAAATGAACTCACAAAACTAATGGAAGGGGAGGATTTCTCACAAACATCACAGTGGGCCCCATCTGAGTTCCCAGCGCAGGAACTTCCTGCGAAAGGCTTTTGCAGGGAATCCGCGTCCGTCACCAGGCCTATGGTGGGAAACGGATTGGCTACTCCCCGTGCCACCGGCCAATGGCTGGTGGTCGGTGAAATGTGGGCCCACCATGATGTATGTGTTTCATCCATGCCGTCCATCTATTGTTCTAGATCATTTTATGGTATGAGACAAAAAATGAGTTATATCACAATCTTAAGTGGACCACATTATACAAAATAGTTTTGAATGAACGTTGACCATTAAAAACTTTTTGGGGGACATAAAAGTTTTGAATCAAGCTTACCTTTGTTTTTTCCCTTCATCTGGGTCCGTATTACCTAATGACCTGATCAACAGATTGGATTTCAAATAATAGGTACAGTGGGCCTCAGGAGGATTTTAATGGTGCAGGTCCACTTGGGATTTATATCTATCTAATTTTTGGGATCATGACCTAACCTAAAATGATCTTTAAAAATGGATGAACCGAATGGATGAAACACATACATCATGGTAGCGCCTATAGAGCACCGACCACTAGCCGGCTGGTGGCGGGGGGAGTAGCCAATCCATTCCCCCTATGGTGTGGTCCGTCTAATCCTAGGATCTGCTTCATTTTTTAATCAATCCCTAAATGGGCTGTCAAAACGTATGAATGGCGTGGATTTAAGGAACATACATCTCACTGGGACCCACAATCAGATATCGACCCACGTCGGGGAATGGGATCCATCGACGCCGCGCCCGCTGAACCCCTTCGATCAAAAACCTCACCAAAACCCTTCAATCCCCACCCTTCATCTCTTCTTCCTGGAATCTCCCCCTTTTCACAAGAAAAACCATCACCTTCTTCATTCTCCGGCGCGCATGTTAGCTAGACTTCCCTCCCTGGCAACCGCAGGTGTGCACGTTAATCTCCTCACCTCTACTCCCTTTCATCTTCCCCCTCAGCAATTTAATTTGTCGTATTCTTTCATTTCCGTTTCTCCTCTTTAAGGATTCCTCTAGGATGAACTCTCTGCTTCGAAGAAGAACCCCAAATCCCTTCCTTTAATCGATACCTTCAGATACAAGTCTCACTCAAACATGCTCCAATCTCCCATCCCATCACCTCCTCCCAAAACCCACAAATTTCAGACATTAAGGGCCTGTTTGGATACTGTAAGTTCTTTTAAGTTATAAGTGACTTACCATATACAGGTGAAAGTTAATTACAGGTAATCTGTTTGGATGTAAGTTGTAAGTCACTTACAGGTAAGTTAATTTTTCTGTTTGGATCGCCTGTAAGTTACTTACAAGTAGAAAGCTGTATATTCACATTGAACGGAGCTTAGATTGAGAAATCATTCTAAAATGTTATAATCATATAAAAAAAATATAAGATCAAATATGCTATTTTGTTAAGCCTAGTAAGATAAATGTTTGAGATAATTATTCAGCTAAACCAATCATCAAGTGGGCTATAAAAGTAAGCTTACGAATTCAAAATATCTATATAATATGAAGTAATAAATCAATTTAAGCATTAAGAATAAACTTCAAAATATTAATAGAAAATTTAATAATTAAATAAAAATTACATTTAAAAACAATATGGCAAATAAACATCAAGTGGCCCCTGGGAGGTTTCAACGGTGGGGGTTATTGTCACCACTGCATCCTGTGGTGTGGTCCACTCGAGCCTTCAATATATGTTATTTTAAGGTATGTACCCTAAAAGGATCTTTCAAAATGGATGGACGGCTTGGATAAAAGACATATATCACGGTGGGCCCCACAGATCCCCTGACACTACTATCCTTCTCTAGCTAGGTCGAGGTGGCCGTAGTACCCAATCCGCGCCCCTCAGGTTCTCTTAACATTTCAGTTATTTCCCCGACGCCACCATCTTCTCCGGCCAAAAGTCGGACGGCACTCGAAATCAGGTCAGCTCTCTCTCTCTCTCTCTCTCTCTCTCTCTCTCTCTCTCTCTCTGTCTCTCGCTCTCATAGTCGCTCCTTCTGTATGGCTCTTCCCCTGCAACGGCTGCTGCCTCTCTCTTTCTCACGCTCGCTCGCTCTGTATCTCCCTAACTGCCGCTCCATGGCTATAATGGTGGTTGGTGGGTTGGTGCGTTTCTCCCTCTTCCCCTCTTTTTAAAAATATGACCGTTGAGCCTGTAAGCGACTTACAGGGAAGTGACTTCCCACCCCCCTCGCCCTGCAGTTTTTTGGTAGATTTGCCTGTAAGTGACTTACAGGTTGTAAGTTACTTACAGGCGATTTTTCTCCCCCAAACACCACCTGTAAGTGACTTCCCACTTACCCAACTTACAGGCATCCAAACAGGCCCTAAACTCATTGTAACAGTCATAAGGTCAGCCATTGCCATTACCTAATACCTTGCTTATTAATCTAATAACTTAGACACAGGACAATTGTAAATCCTTCCTCACCATTCACATCTAATGTTGCATTCAACTCAGCTATGATTGGTGAAAGGTTAGGCTGACTATTATAGAATATTAGTATGCACTTTTATGTAGATATTGCCAATAGCAATCACATTGCATATATCATAGATAACCTGGAATTTATAACTGTAAAACTGTTTGCCATAGGCATGCGTTTGGATGCACCAGGAAACAAACCAAATTGTAATCTTCTGACCATTTGGTACTTGGGCTTAGATGGGATTAGGTGGGATGGAATTGCATTTGGTCTCATGCAAATTCCATCTGGCATTTGGGGAGGACAGGAAGGGTTGGGATTAAGTGAAATGGAGTTGCAGTTGGTCCCATGTGGGATTTCTGTGGAATTTGAAATCCACTACACTTGTGGGCCCCACATTGATGCATGTGTTTTATCTGTGCTGTCCATCCATATACGCCCTTTACACATGACATTCTGTTTATGTATGTGTACAAGTGACTGACATCCATTGTGTATTTGGTTCGTTGATTACAATTCCATGGTTCACCAAATGGGGTTTTGGTTAATCCAGTGTTTTTCCCATAGCAAGAATTTTATCCCAAACATGGGGATTGGATGGTCAAAATACCATGGTATTTCCAGACATGCAATTGTTGTGCAATAATGGTGTTAATCCCATCTAATACAATTCCTTACGATTTAATCCCACGGACCAAACAGGCCCCTAAAGTTTTTGTCCCTCATCAGAAATGATGTTTTCTGGTATTTTTATTGAGGAAGTTGCTGTCTATTTGCATTTATATTCCTTTCAAGTCCAACTTGAAAGCTACAAAGTAATAAATTGGAGCCTAATTCGTCAATATGACTATTAAGCGAATCAAAAACAATTTGGTGAATCCATTATGTGGAACTATTGCAATTCAAATCAAAAGTCCATTGAAACATAGCCTAGATATCAATACATAGATTGACGCATCTTCTGACATGATGAGTTTGTATTAAAATTGAGTCTAGATTGGGCCTTGTCTGGGACCCAATTCTGGTCATCACCTTTCTGAGTCAAACCCAGTAAGTGAGACCTGAATTTACCTTGTTTTCAAACTGTGCTAAAACCAAATAAAGAAGCTGATGCAGGACAATTAACCAGTTGCTCTAAAAGTTCGAACTGTTAGAGTATGGCGAATTAATCCCCTTATCTCATAGTCCAAGCCTCACATCTCATGGGTTAAGATCTCGATCGAACCCCCCTTGTGGGCCCCAAATCACATGAGCCGCCCACCCCGAGTGTGTCCCCGCATCCCACGAGCTACACCACTCGAGTCCAGTGTGAAATGTGCATTAATTACTCTCGGTGAGGAGTCTCGAACACGAGACCTCCCCCGTGGGCCCCAAATCACATGGGTCACCCACCCTGAGTGTGTCCCTGCATCCCACGGGCTACCCCACTCAAGCCCGGTGTGAAAATGCCCCTGCATTAGAAGCTTTGTTGATTGAAAGTGTTTCTTATGATGCAGGAAATGATAGCACATCTGGTTGTTTCAAGAAAGAAGGAGATTTGCTGGAAAATGTTGCATTTGGCAAGGGTTGATTTAGTCACCATGAAATGCTTAAGATCCATGGTTACTTCACCTTCTTCCATTTCTTCTAAAATTGGTTATCCATTGGAAGACGACATTGGTCAATTGCGCAGATTAGACCACAAGGACTGGTTGGCACCAAATGAAGTTTTAAAAATCTTCAAAACTTTGAAGGACCCTGAATTGATTATCAGTGTCTTCAAAAAGGTCTCTGACCGCAAGGACTATAAGCCCAACGAGGCTCTTTATAGCTTAATGATTGAGAAGCTTGCTCGCGCACGGAACATCGATGCTATTGAAAAAATCTTAGGGAGGATAAAAAACGAAAACTGCAGGATTTCTGAGGAGTTCTTCTATAGATTGATCAAACTTTATGGCAACGTTGCAAGCAATCACGTACAAGCGATTAAGACACTCTTCAGAATGCCAGATTTCCATTGTTGGCCGACAATCAAGACATTCAACTTCATACTCAATATGCTTGTCAACGCTAAACAGTTTGATGTCATCCATGAGGTATATTTGAGGGCTCCTCGTTTGGGCATTACTGTCGATGCCTGTTGTTTTAACATTCTCATCAAAGGTTTATGCCAATGTGACAAGTTGGATGCTGCGTTTACATTACTCTCTGAATTTCCGAAACAGGGTTGCAAGCCGAACACAAAGACATATTCGACTCTGATGCATTCTCTCTGTAAACATGACAGAGTGAGTGAAGCGTTCGAGCTTCTGGAGAGAATGGAGAGAAAAGGTTGCCATCCCGATACTATAACATTCAATATTCTGATTTCGGGGCTTTGTAAACAAGGGAAAGTAGCTGAGGGGTTGGAACTTCTGCATAAAATGAAGCTAAAGGGTTGCAAACCGAATTCAGGATCTTATCAAGCGCTTCTGTATGGTTTACTTAGTTCTGGGGATTTTGTCAAGGCTAAGCATTTCGTCAGTCAGATGCTTTCAGAGGGTATTTTCCCAAGCTTCTTGTCCTACAAATTGCTAATTGATGGTCTTTGTAATCAGAACTTATTGAACGATGTAGATTTTGTTTTGAAGCAAATGGTACACCAAGGATTTATCCCTCGGATGGGAACCTGGAAGAAGATTCTTGAAAGTATGGTTTTGAGAAAGGATTGTTATAGTTATCTTGCAGACGATAATAACTTAATGCAGTCTGTGAATTAGATATGCATGCGTACTAGGCTGCTAACCATTCACAGGGTTTGGTTCCTAGCATATGATCACCATTACATGGTTTAGCAGAGTTTTGAATTCCGTTTTTGGTTGGTATTTTGTTTGTCATCAGTGGGTTTCTTTTATCCTACCGGAATGGAATGTTTCAGCATTTCAGCTTTGAACCATTATTTATAAATTTTTTTTAAAAAGTGCTCCGTTTCTAAAAGACGTGCGGAAATTTAAAATAAAAATTAAGGGCCTGTTTGGGGTGCTACTTAAAAATGAATTCATCTCATTTTTGTTCATTGTAATCATGCATTAGGGTGTGTTTTGGTTGCACCAAATATCATGAACTTTCGGTATAACCAAACGTACCCATAGAGATATTATTTCTTCTTGCTAAGGATTGAACATAAGCCTGATAAACAACAATCATGATCTTGAATACAAAATTATGATTAACTAAAATGAGATGAACTCATTTTTAACCATCATCCAAACAGACCCCTAAGAGAATATGATGGTCTTTCTTTCGGAAATGGGAGCACACATGTTCGTAATTATCCTATTCTATTTGTTTTTTCTTTTTTACTTTTAAAGAAAAAGAAAAACTTCAGAATGCCCCTAAGCTGATTGAGCAATGCCATCCGGAATGGCAGACAATGAGGACCTGTTTGGTTCACAAGTTGCTTAAGACAAGTTACTTATGCCACAGGTAACTTATCTTAGTTTCTACTTATTAAGAAGATAAGTATGTTTGGTAAACAATCTACTTATCAGCTTCTCCTCTCTTTCGTCTCTCCTATGCCTCTCTTCAGCAACTTATGAAAAGTAGAAAAGCTTAAAAAATTAACTGAAGTGATTAAGTACTTTTAAGTACAAAAGTTGCTTATAACTAATCATAAACCAAGAAATAAGTTACTTATCTACTGCTGTAAGTAGAAAAAGTAACTTGGTGGTATCCAAACGGCGGGCCCTAAAATATGAAAAAGAGAAGTTGTGCCAGTAACAATGTCCTAAATGGATTGAAATGGTTCTAAAGTCTTAAACGTACTGGAAAGGGGACCATACATTCCAGTACGTGTAACTGTAGCACTTGCTGTACCAGTAGTATGAAGCATTTCAACCATTTGGCCGAATGGAATGAAAATGATAGCTATGCTTTATCATTCCCATTCACACTCGGCCTAGTTGTTGTGATTTGCCAGTTCTCTTGGCGTTTTTTAATAAAAGCATGGCCAGTTCTCTCTCTCAATCGAATTTTAATGCCATGCATAATGAACAGATAACAGCTTCAGGTGATTATCTGGCAGTGTCAGCCATGATGGAGGTGCTGTATGGACCTACTTTTCTGCCAGAAATGAAGCTGAAGCTTATATATAAAGGGTATTCTGTATACTTGGAAAGCTTTGTATTTTTATCTGCTCTCTCTCTTCCGGGAGATGCGATGGAAAGATCTGTTTAGCTGAAAATCTGCATGCTATTGCCTGACTGTGACAAAGCTGGTTATGGTACTAAAGTGTATACTGCAGCAAATAGTTACTTGCTAGGAGTAAGAAGAACCCTCTCCGAAAACCATTTTACTGGCCTGTGGAAGGAGGTAATTGATCTGAGAAGGGATTATAAGGAGATCATTGCTGATGGAAGACCAAGGAGGCTGATCTTCCTGAGAAGCCTGTCTTGATGGAGGAAATCAAGGCTGTGGTGATGGATATTGGGAGGGATAAAGCTCCAAGGCCAAACAGGCCCTTGGCCTTCTTCCAGATTTTTTTAGAAGATGATCAAGTTGGATCTGTTGGGTTTTTAGTTGAGGATTATTTATTTATTTATTTATTTATTTTGTGTCTCCAGCTGCATTCCATCTGAGATGGGCTGCTCTTTGTTAGCCCTTATCCTGAAGCTTGAAGGTGTGGAATGTCTGAAGTCTCCAGCTTATCAGCCTTATTCATAGTCCTCGTAAAATTGTTGTTAAAATTATTTTTGAAATTCTGAGTTAAAGGCTGAGGGCTATTCTTCCTAAAGTTATATCTCCTTTTCAGAGTGCCTTCATCTCTGGTAGACAGATTCTTGCCACTGCACTCATTGCTCTTCTTTGACTCGTGTCATAAGGCTACTAGGGAGGGAGTTATTTGTAAACTGGATCTTGGAAAAGCCTATGATCATGTCATTTGATCCTTCCTTGATAACATGCTTAGGCGGCTTTGATTTGGGGCCAAATGGAGACTATAGATCCAGGTTTGTGTTTCGTTTGCTAGATTCTTTGTTCTCAGTAATAGTTCTCCATTTGGCTTCTTTCAAGGGTCAGGGGATCTTTGTCAAGGAGATCCTCTCTCACCTTTTCTTTTCGTGGTGGTCTCTGAAGCCTTAAGCAGAATGTTGTCTAAAGGTCAATCTGTTGGCCTCGAAATTGTTGATGATACCCTTTTCTTCTGCCTGAGGAAAATTATTAGATGTTTGGAAATGGTTTCGGGACTTAAGAGTTAATCTGTCTAAAAGTGAGATCTTTGGAATCCTTTTGCCTAAGGAGGTCTCTAGGTTGGCTAGCATTTTTTGTTGTCAGACTGACTCCCTTCCGTCGTCCTATTTGGGCCTTCCTCTTTGAATTGGTAAGCATGCGATTGTCTATGGGTATTGAGCGAAGGAAGAGGAAGTTGTCGCCATGGAAAAGTAAACTTCCATCTCTTGGGGTTAGAAATACCTTAATCAAGGTTCCTCTCAAATCTCCCTCTTTGTTTATGTCGCTATTTCGATACCCTCAATCTGTTCTTAAGAGAATAGACAAGCTTGGAAAGGATTTCCTTTGGCAAGGTGGTGCACCTAAAGATAAATTTCATTTGCCAAATTGGAGGTAAGTGTGCCATCCTTTCGATGAGGGATGTTTTTAATTTTTCTTTGCTGTGCAAGTGGGTTTGATGTTTTGGGGTGGAGGATACCAGTCTGTGGAGGACCATCATAGCTGGCAAATATTGTTCCTCCATGGACTGATGGACTAAGGATTCTTCCCTCTATCGTGCTTCCTTTCTCTTGAAATCTGTTGCTCAAATCACTGGCAAAGTTATGGCTGGTTTGAGTTTTTCTGTTGAGGATGGACTAGAGTCAGATTTTGCGAAGATGATTGGTGCGGGAAGGCCTTGCTCCGTGTGCCTTTCCCTCGTTTGGCTAGCCTCTATCCTGTAGCTGATATTTTTGTCACCAACTGCTTCTTGGGCTTGGATGCTGGGGGTGTTTGGGTCTTTTCATGTTGTCGGAGCAGCAAATCAGGAATTTTCACCACGTGATTGTTCTTCTTTTTATTGTCCAGGTTTGAGTTCGATGGCTGCAACTATTTTAATGGTCCTGTTTGGCCCTATGGAGCCCTCCTAAAGCCATTGCTTTTGTGTGGGCAGAAATAGGATGCTTATGATCAACAACCTTCACAAACAAACTATGGTTTTTCTGATTGCTTGTCTCGTTTGCCTTAAATATGTGGAGTTGGTGTACCATTTATTCATTCATTGCTCCTTCCCTAGAGTGGTCTGGTTTGGTATCCTACAGTCAGCCAATGTCTCCTGAGTTATTCTAAGTTCATTTGAGTGCCTATTCCGGTCTTGGCATGTCTGTGGAGGTGGTGGTTTGGGCTCATCCAGATGGAGGGTTGCCCTTTTGGCTGTGATCTGGTCTATCTAGGGTAAAAGAAATAACCATTGTTTCCACAACAAAAGCAATTCCACTGATGGGGTTCTTAATTGGGCTGTTTTGTTTACAAGGGATTGGATACCCTAAGGGTTTTTAAAAATAAAAAAAAAAATTTGAGGGGGGGTTGGTTTGGGCACCCTTTTGGCTGGCTTTGTATATATTTTTTTTCTTTCTTTCTTTCTTTCCCTTTCTTTGGCCTTTGGCTTTTAATAATATGCATCGTTTTTAGAAAAAAAACAAAAAAAAAAAAAACAGAAGGGCTAAAATGACCGAAACTACCTCCAATATTATGAACCAAATTTTAATGACAGTTCTTTCAACTGTCTGTGACCAGCAGAGTGGGTGGATCAATTGAGAAAGATGGTGACATATTGGACTGCCTTTTTAGCATACCCGTTCAGCTTTAAAGATTCCAATGAAGTGGACGTACAAGCACCATCCCCATTCTCACCATTTTCATGTGATCCTATTTTAACAGAAGAAGATTCTTCTGATGTTATCAGATAGGATTGTGGTGTTAGAAGTTTTTTCTTGTAGTTTAGTTGATTTCTGATGTGATACTTTGTTGTTAAGCAGTTTGACCTTCTAAGTACAGATTCCTCATGGTTATCTTCCTAGTTAGTTATTCCTGAGTCTCTCTTGCAGAAACAGAGGGACTTGGTCGAACATTTTCTTCAGCATTGGGAGATGCATTACAACTGTTTGTGGGAGTAGTATCTATTAGGATTCCTTCAGTTCTTGGGGAAGGTTCCTTTGATGATAATGGAGATTCCTTTTCATGTTAATCATCTCCTTGAGTAGTTTCTTCCTTGATTGCGGGCAATGAAGAAGCTCCCCTGTGTCTGTTCAAGTGCATCTTGTTTAGGGTATGCTTTATGCTGCCAGCCCGCTTTAGAATTCTCTTTCCCCTGCTGCTCATGTGGGCTTTGCCTGGTTTAACTGCCTCATTCTCACAGATAGGGCTCTCCTCTGGTATTTGATCTCTAACAGCTCCACAATTGTCATCATCCAATACAAATTTGACAACTGTTGCCTTTTTGCCAATTGCTTGGATGTTGATACGTGGTGTTGGAATAGCCTCTTCCATGTTGTTGGGATTCTGATTTCTTGGACTTCTTTGAAATATTGAACTGATCTTCTGCAGACTTTGTCGGATTGTCCCAGGGGAACGTAATCCATTTCCCTCTAGATTTTCATCATTGCTGCTATCATTGTAGCAGGATTTAGTTGCTATTGATCCAGGGCCATCCTTGGAAGCATTTTCCTCTCTACAGATTTGGATTTTAGGACACCTGCATTCCCTTTTTCTGGTCTCCCAAGTTTGGGAAACATCGGTTCCTGGGGTGTAGACCCAAATGCTATTCTTTTGTTGCCCACTAATGTTGATGGGTTCAAATTCATCTGCCATTTTTGGCGCCTGTTCAAAAGCTACACTTCCATTGCTGTCCTGATGAGCAGCTTCACTTGCCATTGACTCTGTATTTTCTTTCTTGTTTGATATTTCTTTGTCACTGAGATGCTCTCTCTCCTGTTTCAATTCTGTTCAAGTTCAGGTTAAATGCTAACAGTATTTTATAAGTTAAAGTAATAAAATAGATGCACCTCTCCGTGATCAAGTACAGTAACTGCTAGATGCAGCCTTCCCATTTTAATGTTTCTCAGAGGCAGCCACTTGTCGTGCCTCTGCCCACCCCTAAGATTGTTGATGTTTACAGAACAATCTCTGCAAAATATAAGTAATTTCATTCAGTTAATTGGATGCTCAGAACATGCACCTGCACAAGTATGGGTAGCAAAGATGCAAGGAAGAAAAAAAGACTGCAGTGTAAATAGTAAACTTAAAAGCAAAACCCAAGAAACTGAAGCCTAATGCCTCAAATTAATGTTAAAAACATTTTGAGTGAAAACACTGGACTCTAGATCTTAAACTTATCAAAAAGAAGATCACGAATCAAACTCTTACACAGATGCCAAATCTAAGAGGGAGGGGGTGATGCATGATAATTAACCACTTGCTCTAAAAGCTCGAACTGGTAGAGAGTGGCGAATCAATCCCTTTTATCTCATAGCCCAGGCCCCTCATCGCATGGGTTAGGATCTTGGCCGAACCCTCTTGTGGGCCCCACTTCACATGGGTTCTGCTTCACACAAGCCACCCGCCCCAAGTGTGTCCCCACCATCCTATAGGCTACACCACTTGAGCCCAATGTGAAAATGCTCCTGCATTAATCATCCCCGGTGAGGAGTCTCGAACACGAGACCTCTCGTTCAGATACCACTTTGATGCAAGACAAATAACCACTTGTTCTAAAAGCTCAAACCGGTACAGAGTGGTGAATCAATTCCTTTATCTCATAGCCCAGGCCCCACATCGCATGGGTTAGGACCTCAGCTGAACCCCCTTGTGGGCCCTACTTCATATGGGTTCCACTTCACACGAGCCACCCACCCCGAGTGTATCCCCGCATCCCACACACTACCCCACTCGAGCCTTGTGTGACAATGCCCCTGCATTAGGGGGTCACGAGACTAGTGATTACAATTCTGTCATTCTCTTCCTAGTTCCTAGAGATCCTAGTTTATAGGGTTTTCGCTTGTGTTTTTCTTGTTATTCATGGGATCTTTGATCCCCCTTTTTATAAAGCTCTTAACCCGTGTTTATAACCTCCAGGTATCGATCCCCATTGAGAAATGGCCCTTTTGAATTTGGTGACCGAAATCTGTTTTAATATTAGATATTATTAAAGTATATTTTGAAATTGCAGGAAGAAACTAATCAAGGTGCTAATCATGGGGATGCCAAGGATGATTCCACCATGATTAACCTTTGGCTATTGAGGCACCATGACATCCATTTCCAACAGTAGGAACTCTATCATATGCTGGCATTTTTTTTGGATTGGCTTATGGGCTGCATTGTATTTTACTAATATTTATGTTTTCATAGGAATACTATGAAGTTTCTACCATAAGCTGTCCAGAAAGAACCAAGTATAGATTGATAAAATCTGTGTTAGGCGCAGACCCCATAAAATCATCAATAAAGTGGTCTCGATCAAGAACTCGAAGAAGTAGCAGATTTGGCGACTCCCATGTACATATTGGGACTTTGAATTCCTCAAGCCATTTGGGTGCCAGCGTTTTCCTTTGAGTCTTTGTCCGAAACCTGTGACGACCAATTTGACCTTTCACATATGGATCAGCCAATCCTGCAAGATGGGTCTATTAAGATAAGATTCTCCCAGAAATAGAATGAAAGATTTGGTTAATGTGTGGTCCAGTGTGGAACAAACCATTTAAGTCAGATGGTTTCATGTCCGCTGCTTCAATAATTTCCACTTTGGCATAAGCAATGGGATCTTTCTCATCAATGGAGAACCAACTTCCTGAAAATTTCATCCACCATAAAATTCATAAATTATCAGAATTCTCAGTTACTAATAGAAAGAGAGAGAAAAAAAAAAAAAAAAAAAAAAAACTGCTACATTACATGGCGCACACACTTGGAAAAGACTCAAGATTCAGCAAAAATTCTTACAGGAAAAATCACACAATATTCCTCTCATTAACTGCAAATGGCAAACTCTTTCGATTGTGATGACATCACAGGCATTTAGAATTGCAGCTTTGTCTCTGAATTTTGGATTCGTGCAGCATTTCACCTTTGAAGAAAATCCATGTTCGATGTTTATGGCAATGCCAATAATTTGTTTGTTGTCACACTCAGGTTGCATGGCAGAGAAACAGCTTATGCATCTATCTTATTTTTGGGAGATAGTTGGGGACTGTTGGTGGGTACAGCTACCAAAAGTATCTTCTTGAGAGTTCCCAAGTCCATGAGCTTATGCTTATTGTCATGCTTTAAAGCATCCACTGTGGTATGTACTAGCTTAGGGTGCGTTTGGTTGCACCAAATATCGGGAAATTTCATGATATTTTGATCCAAATTAGACTGGTTTATCATGAATTATCATTATATTTGATATGACCAAACACACCCTCGAAGATAGAAGATTAATGTTCATAAGTTCATTGCCTTACCAAGGTGCTTTGCATTGATGTCTGATGACCTGTTTGGATTGCCATAAGGTGCCGATAAGAAAGCACTCGAATTCTGATGAAAGAACAACTTAATACTATATGGAGTTCCTCAGTCACAAACTAGCATATCTCATCATCCATGGAGGGAAATGAATGATAGGACCTCGGAGCTGCACAGACTGGCCGACAGTACGAAATATGCAGCAATTTGAATTCGTGATGACTAGAGTTACTGAGATGGATATGCTTTTACTCTATAACAACAATCTATGGATGGCAAGTAGAAGGGAATTTATAACCTGATATAGAAGATTATTCTTCATAGTTTACCTGTTGGGGACGAATTAAATTTCTCCACATCGACAACCAGCATATTAGGCTGCAAGGGAGTGCTTTTATTAGGAATTGGCTGCCAAGAATTACTGAAATCTTAATTGTGAGAGTTTTGTCATCAGGATTCCAGCTTCCACATCATCATTGCTGAACTGAACAACCCAACATGTTTTTCACAAGTAGATAAATCCTTAGCTTTTACATGGAATAGTGTTCTTTACCATATGCACAAGTCAACATGACAATGCATATTGAAGAGTATCACAGGGTTAGACCCTCAACTAGTGTGTAGTTTGCAGAGATGCAGAAGATAGTACATGCCAGTTCCCTGGTTTGGTGGTCTAGACAGTTGATCTGATGGGTCACATTTTGGAGGGTGGAATCCCAAATAACCTCCCAGATTGGAAGGCTCTAACCCTGATCAAGGCAATGGTATCCATATTAAATGGAAAATAGACCAATTTTGAATGATTAGATCTTCTCGGCAGGGAAATTTCTGGGGCAACCCCATCCATGGTGGGGCCCATCAGATACAGTCTTGATCATCCAAAACTAAGCCTGCATGCATTAAATCATATAATCCTTGTGTACTATAACGGGTATCTGTTCTGAGAGTTTCAAGGTGTATATCACAAACTTAACAAATAGAGGACCAACAACCATAATAGCAAAGCAAACCTCAACCAGTGTCTGTTCAAATGCAACACCAAGAATCTTATCCTGCCAAAACAATGGCAAAGAAGCATTGGGAAAAGGGTTGTCTACCTTTAAAAAATAAACAAGATGCATCCTCATTTTCGTATGGAACTCTAACATAAGCTTACCAGCCATCCTGCAATCCCTGGAAGTTCTGCAACATCAAGTCCATAGTTGATTATAGGTTTCACTGTCATCTGAAAGTAAGGTGCCTCAACAAAGCAAACACGCAGCCGCCCAAGGAAAGGCCACTGTCGAAGAAACTTCACACCCACCAAGACCTACACACAGACAGGAGCTTGTGCACAACAAATCGCAAAGAAAAAAAAAAAAACAGATAGAACTCAATTGCTGTCACATATTCGATCACATGTAAACTTGGGTATTTTCGAATCTGTAGGGGCTGGTTTGGGTTGATGTGTAAAACTACTGTATCATAATACAACTAAACTGTGGACCCATAATTTTGGACATTTCTATTTGAATTATGTGTATGCAATTTCTAAGTAATTCCAAAGATGACATTCATACGTCTCAGTAATTCCAAAGATGCAATTTCTAAGTAATTCCAAAGATGTCCATAATTTTGGACAGTTCAACTTCCTTTTTTAGATGTAATTATAAAGATGACATTCATACATCTCATGATACTTTGTACCATTTCAAGAAATCCATCTTTGCATGCCTCCATTTCAAATTCTGGTATGGTTAAATGGAGGTGAAAAGCTGGACCTTATAACTGATTACTTCAACAGTAGAGCTTTCATAATCTCTTTACCTTTCCTTCGATGTGCATGCCTGTTATGTGCAGCTTTGCCCACATGCCAAATCCTATTCTTTTCTGGAGTTGCACCGAAAGTATCATGCTCATATCATCTGCAGAAAGAAAATTCATTCCCAACTCCAGAACCTATACATTAAGTAAAATCATCAATCATAGCCACCTTAAGAGTGTAAATAATAACAAAAGCTACATGCAAAAGAACTGTTAAAGGAACACAAGGTATACCAAGTGGTCGTCATTGGCTAATTGATGGAGAACCCTTATTCCAGTAATCACAGGAGGATTCCTTCCCAAGTAGAGGTGCTGCACAACTGCTTTCTGCTGTGCATATTGAAAAAGGTTGGTAACTTAGATATTTACACAATTTGAAGATACTTTACCTAATCAGTAATGAAGTTTAAAGGAATCTCTTAACGAAGCTTCATGGAAATATGAGAAAACCGAATGCATCTACCGATAAGATGGAAATTTTGTGGGAAATTTATGTTAAGTGGATGAGAAATGCACAAGAATTTTTATTCTTATATACAATGTGAAGAACTACAAAGCGAAGTTTGAATACTTGAAAAACTTGACTTGATCAGATTTCATGAAGTTTTGGGGGGAAAATCAATGTGATTACAACTCGTAAACAAGATTCAGTTGACTCAGTCGAGCCGCCTCAACAAAATTTGTAAAAAACTAGAAATAAAATCTAATAACTCGACAGACTATTATATATTGTAAATATTACCCCAAGTTTGGATTTATTTATTTTTTTCCTTTCTTTCTTTGAAAGATCCCATGTTTCGAAACATGTATTTCAAGGGGAAAGAAAAGAAAAGGTAATTATTTAAGCAATTATTATTTTCATGAGCAATATAGAAACATGGAATCCATTGTTAAGGTCCTGTTTGGATGACAAGTGGAAATTCATATTGTGAGACAACAGTCACCTCTAGTTTCTTATGCCAAAGAATCCAAACTATGTAAAAATGCAATGATTGCTTTATGGAATGCTCCCTTTTATTTGCTATGAAATATCTCAAACTGTCACACCAATGGAAAATCTTTTCCATCTCCATTGATTTCTATGGAATTGGAGATATCCAAACATGCTGTCAAATTAAAGATTACCAAATCTTGGTGTTCAAGGCTAGAAAAAACTTTACCGAGCTAGTCGACTCGACTCGACAGACTTTCAAGTGGAATAGAATTTTTGAGTGTTAGAATTATGATACAAACTGCTAGATGTCAATTTCAAACAGCCTACATCACGACAACATGAAGTGACAATATGAAAAGTAGATCTAGAGATGCTTATTAAAGCATATCTGCATTCAAGATAATGGAGTCTTCTAAAATAAACACTTAAGATGCAAAAACATTCGTGCATTGATTAAACATATTTGTCTTAGGGATGTAATCTGGGCTTAAATACATTACTGCAGAAAGAAAGAGTAGAGCCATACAGCAGTCCATGGTTTAAACTTATCCAGGAACCAAGGTATGATGGGCAGTAGAATTTTCTGTGAAGCAATCTGTTCCATGCAAATAGGCCAAACCTTCTCAGCTGCATGATTCAACCACTGTACTGTTTCTGAATCTGAAAGAACCTGAAAGGAATAACAGTCAGCCAAATTCAACATTTTCTAAATGTCTTTATCTATCAGAAATCTATCAAAGTTCCTCTATCATCTTCTGTCTCAAGAATATATAAAAATATTAACCCATTAATTCACTCTATGGTGAGAAAACCCTATAGAAAACAAAACACCACAATCGTGCTAGTCAATTTGACAATTACCCTTTTTTGGTTTGCTTGTGTTCTTTTGTTAAATTGTATTCTTCTCCATAATTTCAGTGTGCAACGCTCATTAACCTTCAGAAAGAGAAACAGAAGCTCAGATTCACAAAGAGATTATTTGCATGACCAAGAAAATGATCTACATCAACTTGATGAATTACATCAGATAATCTGAATAGAAACAGAGAATTTTCAATTGAAGATGCTGAGATGAATCCATGGGAAATGACACAGTTACATTGAAACCAGTGTTTTAAATAGCATGTAGCGTATAGCATAGCGTTTGGCCCTCTATAGCATGTAACGTAAGCTACACAATCCTTAATATTTTTAATTAAAATAATAGAAAATATAATAAAATTTACAAAATGTATAATTTTTATGAGTTCTTGACTACAAATCTGGATCATCAACCACTTGTTTCCATGCTAAATCCCTATCTCTCTTTGCCTTTAGACATCTCTAAGTATGACTTCTTTTTTATTTATTGAAACATCACAAATTCATGATATAGACCATAATTTGGATGGTCCGGATTGATCTAAGTGCTCTATCTATGATATGGACTACAATTTGGATGGTCCGGATTAGTTTAATGTAATGCCATGTGTCAGAGGTATAAGTCATCACCATTTTAAAATAGGTGTTTAACTAACATAGAAAAAACACTTGAAAAAAATGAGATTCCAGGTAAATTACACTATCTACGCTACATACCCTATAGCTTATGCTACCAAGGAATTACGCTACGTAGCATTTTCGCTATGCTACGCTACTACAGAAAACACTGATTGAAACAGGGAAAAGGACTACAATGATATAAAAATCAAATTAAATACTTGCGGCTTTAGAGGCCGATGCATGTAAGCCATAAATTTCCTTGAGCAATCTCATGATTCTCATATATATATATATATATATATATATATATATATATATATATATATATATATATATATATAAAGGAAAAAACCCAACAATGTGGAGCATGATCCAATACCATAACCAACACCTAACTCAGTTATGTGCACAATCATCTCATAATTTTGTATAAATTCTCCAAAACCCATCTTCTGGTAAATGAGTTAGAATCTCTTTTCAGATGCATCTACAAATGCAGTTAGCTCTACTATTTAAAATAGCTTGATATGTGCACTTTCTTTTGAGAAACAAGACTTGACAGAGTATCTTGTCCAAGGATAAACAAGGAAAAAGGTTGACTGATAGTTAAATTCCCTGTAACAAAAGAAAATCGAAATACAGAATCCAAGTTCTCCAATTAAACTAACCTTAGTATTAGCAAATTGGTCGATCTTTGTGGACACTTAAATCTAGTTTGCCTAACCAGAAAATATTTATTCACATGCAGATAATCACTGGAAATCATTGTTCTCCTATCAACTACAAAACGCCAAAGATCGACACATTAATTGGTCGTCTTCAACAAACATTTTATCCACCACCCTGTACACGAAATCATCACTATATGATACTCTATCCAAGATTTGCTGTTTTTTTTTTAACTCAAAAATACTACGGGTATAGCACACCTTTTGGTAATCTAATCCATTCGTCAGATGGGCCCAATTAGATGATCCTAACAATCTAATCAGTGGTTTGGGAATAAAAAAGTACTACAATTGATCTGCATTCAACAATAAATTTACCCAACGATCAGTATCATCCCATTTGGCAGATATCAGCATATCTCCTGTACACGATTCGCCCCATCATATGAACAGTTTGGATCATTGTAGTAAGTCTTACATAAACAATTCGATGGGCCAAGTGAACCACTCAACCAAAGATTCAACAATTCAGTGACATCACTTATAACTATCATGCGATCAAGACATTAATACTCTATTAGATGAGCATATCTGGCACTAAAATTGTTAAGGAAGAAGATTAAAATAATTTCATGTCATTAATATTTCTACTGAATCACACTCACATACAAAGATCTTGTAATTCCACTGTTCCGATATTCCACTTCTCGAAAGCAAGAAAAGGAAAAAAGAAATCATGATAGAAAAATCAATCCCATAGCAGAAAATAGTTTCATACCTCGTAGAGATAGACAAAAGATGCAAGGTAAAGAACAGGGTGGCTGCAACTGAAAGAAGACAAGAACCAGAGTAGAACAAACACAATGACAATGTGATGCATGATCGAAACCTCCATTACATCCATCACTCCGACTACTGGAATTCAAAATTCTACATATGACTAGTTTAAGAAATATCCCGAGAATCGTTCTTCCATCTATACCAAACTAGAAGAAGTACGCTGTAATCTGTGAATACTCATAATTCAGATATGGATTTTCTGAGATATGGATTTCCATGAATATTTTCTAGGAAAACTATTTCTCAATTGCATCTGGATTCCAAATGGTCTTGAATTTCATCCTCAGATGCAAAAACCATGGCCGGTTTCCAGATGTGAAAGCGTTTAGAGGGCTTTTGAGTTTCTAGATCTAAAAGAAAAAACCGCTCTTTAATATTAAAATATTAATGAAGATCAGAGGGTCAGTAATGAATAATTAATTGAACTTTCAGAGATTAATTGAAAAGAAAAGAAGATGAAGAAAACAGGAATGCGAAGGAGAAAGAGGATCGATTGCGGATGGACAGTTATTAACGGTTTTTGCGTGGAGAGGGAGAGTGTCTCGTGAGCCGATTCGGTGAGAGAGCGGATTAGGTGCTGGCCTGACCACGGGGCCCACCTTAATCTATGTGTAGTATATCCACGCCTTCCATCTTTCTTGCCAGGTCATGTTAGGGCAAGAGCCCAAAAATGAAATAGATAAAAATCTCAGGCGAACCCCAGTATAGGAAGGAGTGGTGATTGAACGCTCATCATTAAAAACTGACTTCCTAGGGCCCACCGTAATTTTCATTTTCAATCCAACTTGTTGATAAGTCACACCTATCAGGATGAATGGAAAAAATAAATATCATCTTGATCCAAAACATTTGTGGCCTACAAGAGGTTTTTAATGGTCAATCATCCCTATTTCCTGTAGTGTGGTCCACCTGAAATTTATATCTACTTCATTTTTTTTCCTGTCATCTAAAATAATCTGAAAAATATGGATGGATGGTATGGATATACTATACATACATCAACGTGGGCCCCAACACCAGGGCGGCGCCGTGATGGGTGACGCGGACCGCACCTAATCCTCTCCCACTCGGTGAGGACCTTGCCGGCCAGACTGGCGCGGATTGGGTACTGCCCCCACCAGAGTAGCTCACTAGAGACGGACGGCCCGGTCAGGAGCTCTTTGGAGCCATCGTGTTGTATATAACATTCCGTTCATCTATCTTGACAGATCATTTTACGTGCTGAGCCTAAAAAAGAGGCAGATGAAGGCTCAAGTGGACCACACCAAAGGGAGCGGTGGAGACTGAACTTCTACCGTTGAAAACTTCTTAGGACCCACCGTGATGTTTATTTGCCATCCAAGACCTAGATGTAGGGTAAACGTGAATATCAGCTTGATCCAATACTTCTGTGGCCCACAAGAAGTTTTCAACGTAGGCTTACAATCCTCTATGCTTCTTGTGGTGTAGTCCACTTGAGCCTTGGATCTACCTCCTTCTGGATCATGCCCGAAAATGATCTGGACGGACGGTGTGGATAAAACATATACATTACAGTCGGCCTCACAGAGCCCCTGACAGGACGGTTTGTTTATATCCAGGTCCTGGTGGGGCAGTACCCGCCCGGCCACAATTTGGGAGTGACCCCTTCGGTGGCCATGTTGGTACAAAATGATGTATGTGTTTTATCCAAGCTGTTCATCCATTTTTTCATCTCATTTTAGGGCATGAGCCCAAAAATAAAGTAGATCCAAATCTTAGGTGAACAACACCATAGAAAACAGTAGTATTTAATAGCCATCATTAAAACTTTTTGTGGGCCATGGAAGTTTTGGGTTAAGCTGAATCTTATATATTCACTTCATCCAGGTCGTTGTGACCTAATCAACAGGTTGGATGGTGTAGACACAGCGCCTGAATCCAGGACCCTATTCTTAACCTACTAGCTGATTTATTGATAAAACCGCTCCCCAAACTTAATCCTGCCATCTAACCCTCGGGCAAATTTAAGACTAAAACCTCTGATTATACCTGAACTTGACGGTCGGACCGAGCCAGAAATCACTAACCCCTCTGGTTATAAAATAGGACCCCCAAGTTTGTTACCCTTGGAATCCACTAGTCTACCATAACGCTGGAACTGCACTTATCAATTTAGGTACCATTGAAAATCCTTCAAACAAAATTGCTTAGGTAGTATTATAGGAAATAATGGTGATTCAACACTCATCATTAAAAGCTTTCTATGACCTGCCTTAATATTTATTTGTCATCCAACCCATTGATAATGTCACAAAGACCTTCACGAGGAAAAACACAAATATCATCTTAATCCAAAACTTTTGTGGCCTACAAAAAGTTGTTAATGATTAGAGTTGTACACGAGCAGAGTTAGCTCCGTAGCTCGCTCGACTCGACTCGACTCGAAAAAGCTCGACTTGACTCGGATCAAAGCTGAGTTCGAACCGAGTCCAACTGTTTTTTGGAGCTCAAAACTAGTTCGAGCCAAGCTCGAGCTTGCCCAGCTCGAACTCGGCTCGACTCGGTGTAGGGTGTATATATATATATATATATATATATATATATATATATATATATATATATATATATATATATATATATATATATATACACTGTTGCATGCTCCCTCAGCACCTTTGCACACGTGCCATAAAACCGTGTCTAATCTGAATCTGGATTTCCCATGTGATGCGGAATCCCATGAAATCCTATTTGACAAATTTTCACCCCGATCTAAAATTCTAGTGGGCCATATCAAAGAGAAATGCAAATCAAAGGAGGAAAATTCTGTTTTTGCTTTTTCAAAATGATGCACATCAAAGTTTTAAATCAAAGTAAAACTTGGGCCCGAGGGGTTTCACGAGACCTTCTGAGGAAAAACACAAATATCTCTACATGAAACGAAAAAGTAGCATTAATTTAGATTTTGGATCCACATCACGTATGATGGGTTCTCAAAAAAGTTCGTACGTAGTACGTACGAACTGGTTCGCAGGTGAGCGTTTCCTTATATATACCCTGAAAAAGAAAACCCTACTTTACCCCCTTCAAAAAAAACCCTACCTGCGCGCACCTAACCCTCCGCACGCCAAACTAAGCTTCGTAGGTCATCTATATTACGCCCACATTAGGTTGTTGTTCTTGAGTTGTACTGCCCCTGTTTGATTTGTATCATATTTTGTTTCTGATGGGGAGATATCTCTTGTTTGCATCTTTAACCATTTTGAGGTGATGTTGTGTTGTTATGTGAGTTGCGTAATCACCGAATCAATTTCATATAAATTTCTTTTCTTGTGGCAGGATTGGAATTGCTAGGTACAACTAGATATTGCCAGGTAAACACAGCCAGAAGAGGGATCCAGACGCTACCATGTTTGACAGGCAAGGCTAATGGAATCACAGAGGACCACAAGACTTGATCTGATGATTCAAAACCATTGGATGTTTTTAATTCAATCGAATCAAATGGTAAGGATGGTTCTGTTGAGTACTCAGCCATGTCCAACTTGACAGCATCCAAGCGGCATGATCTAGCCATGGTCTTCTCTTGCAAGGTCTTCGAAACGAGATCTGTGAAGATGGTCTATCATGGATCATATGAGAAGGGAGTGGTGGTGATTCGTTGCGGTGGGTGTAACAATCTATTTGAACTTGAAACTTGGCTCGAAAACTCGAACTTGAAGCAGGATTGAAGACTCGAATAGAGTTAGGCATTTTATATTCGATCCGGTTAGATCTAGGCATTGGACCGAGTCGGATCGGATTCGGTCCAACTCGACCAGATTTGAAATTTGCAGGGTGTGACCCGAACTTGATCAGAACCGGTACCGGATCCGGGTCATCGGACTCGAATAGATCCGAACTTTGCTGACTTAGATCCGATCCGCGTCTGATCCGGTTAGGAAACCCGAGTCGGATCGGATTGGGAAAGGTTCGGATCCTTCATTTTTTCAACGGATGATAGGGAAAAATTGATAGACGGTGTGGATGAACCAAAAAATTCAAAACGCCCCCACACAAGCTCCTCCAACTTTCTTAAGAAGCTCTACTTAAAAGCTTACTGAAGAACCTTCACGTGACCACGTCTCATAGCTTCCTTTAGAAGCTTCAAGTTAAAGTACTATACTATCATTCAGGTGTACTAATAAGCTAACAAAAGAAAAATAAAAATAAAAATATACCTGACACCAGCTATGAGAAGTGGCTCTAGGTACGCATGGTGACGCTCCTCGAGCTCCGAGTTGTACGAACGGAACGGGTGGGCCGCAGATTATGCTTCTGAAGTGGTGTCACCAAGTTCTGTGGGCCCACTATGATGTATGTGTTTTATCTACACTGTCCATCCATTTTGAGATATTATTTTAGAATATGAACCATAGAATGAAGGAGATAAAAATTTGAAGCGGACCCCACCACAAAAAATAGTGGGGAGAGTGATTCCCACCGTTGAAACTATCCTACGGCCCACCATAATGTTTATTTGAAATCCAACCTGTTCAAAAGTTAAAAAGGACATGAAAGAAGGGAAAACACAAATATCAGTCTAATCTAACACTCTCGTGGCTTTTAGAAGGTTTTAACGGTGAGCGCCATTGCCCCCACTGTTTTCTCTGCTGGGGTCCACTGGAGCTTTGGATTTAACTCATTCTTTGGATCTTGCCCTAAAATGATCTCTCCAAGTGGATGGACGGCGTGGATACAAAACATACATCATGGTGGGGCCATGTACCTTTGATCTCATTTTAGCCGTTCGTACAACTCGGAGCTCAAGGCGCGTACGCCACTCGTCTTCGCACGACACGTACAGCTGTACAGCTGGCGTGAGGGACGCGGATTAGCTATTGACAGGTTGGAAGCAGTTTCGTACTGAGTAACCTCTGTGGGGTCCACCATTATTTCTATATTTCATCCACTCCGTTCATCCATATTAACAGATAATTTTAGGACTTGAACCCAAAACGGAAGCATATAAAAATCTCAAGTGGACCACACCACAGGAAACAGTGTTATTGAACTTCTACCATTGAAAATTTCTTGGAGGCCACAGAAGTTTTGGATCAAGCTGATGTTTGTGGTTCTCTTTATCCATGTTTTTGTAATCTTACCAACGTGTTGGATGACAAATAAACATTACTGTGGGCCTTTGGAAGGTTTCAATGGTGGAAATCATTATTCCACACTGTTTCTTGTGGTATGGTCGTCCTGAGCTTTGGATTTACTTCAAATTTGGGATCAACCCTTAAAATTAGCAGGAAAAATTGATGGACGGTGTGGATAAACCACATACATTCACAGTGGGCCCAACTGAGTTTACTCAGTACGATAAAAGCGTCCTCAGTACGCAATCCGATTTCTGATAATCACGTCTTAAGTCCAGCGGGTTGGTCCGTAAGTGCATAACTTTCAACCTTTCATGCTTGTACAAAATCCAAACCATCCAGTAGGTTGGCATCGATATGATGATCAACTTATAAGTAAATATTCCATATCGAATCATCAGGTGGACCACATTTACATTTTTCTATTTATCAATGGCTACACATTGTTCTCATGTGTGGCCCACCTGAGGAGCAGATAGGGTTGATTTCTGCACCATATGAACCCCATGATAGTTCTAACTTCCAACCTAGTAGATCTGATTATTTGACTTAGGTTAGGGTTTGGAATCGTTCAGTTAAGGACTTAGGGAAAAGAAATTAAAAATAAATAAATAAATAAATAAATACCTGCCTTCTTCGAACAAGGGACGGAAACATACCTGCCTTCTTCGAATCAAGGACGGCCGTCGTTGCTGGGGTTAGAAGAAAAGAGGATCGAGGGACGGCCGGACTTGTTGCTCTCGGGTTAGAAGAAGAGATCGGCATGTTCTGAGAGAAAGAGGGTAAAAATTCGTTCGATGGGTAGGGTAAGAAAGAAAGAGCGGTAGAAGTATCAGGGTAAAAAACTTAAAACTTATATATATCGGAAGTACCCGTTCCAGATCAGGCATGATCGGTTCGAGTCGGATCCATTCGGTTCGGGTTTCGGGTCGAGTCAGTTCGGATGGACCACGATCCGGCATCGATCCGAAAGACGATCGGATCTAATTGATCTTACCCTATCCTCACCGATCCAGGTCATCAGTTCGGTTCTGATCGGGTCGGATCCACCGGATCGGGTCAAGAATGCCCACCTCTAGATCCGGTGGATCCGACCCGATTAGACCCGATCCAACCTGATTTGAACAGAACCGATGGTCTGGATCGATCAGGATCGGGTAGCCCCATCCAGATCCGAAACATTTTTGAGTTGGGTACGGATAGCACCCGTTCTGAACCGACCCGATCCGTAATCCGATCCGATTCGGACCGATCTGATCCGGACCGTATTTATTAAGTTATATATATATATATATATATATATATATATATTTACTTTTTAAGTTTTACCAGACCCCTTTTTTTACCCTACCCTAATTGCACTCGAAGAACGCTCGCCGCCTACCCACACCTGTAGATCTCGAACCCTCCTTTGCAACCTATTTTTTACCCTACCCGCACCTGAAGAATGTTCGTCGCACTGGATCCGGAATCCCCGAATCTTCCCGATCCCAATCTCCACCGGCCGAGGTAAATCTCTCTCTCTCTCTCTCTCTCTCTCTCTCTCTCTCTGTATCTCTCTTTCTCCCTCTCTGTCTCTCTCTGCAACTCTTTCTCCTCTCTAATCGGGCGCGGATTAGCTACTGACAAGTTAGTAGCCAGAGTCGCCACTAAAGTGACGTCACTAAGTTTCGTGGGCCCCACCATGATGTATGTTTTGTATCCACGCCATCCATCCATTTGGAGAGATCATTTTAGGACAAGATCCAAAGAATGAGTTAAATCCAAAGCTCCAGTGGACCTCAGCAGAGAAAATAGTGAGGCAGTGACACCCACCATTAAAAACTTCTAAAAGCCACAAGAGTTTTAGATCAACCTGATATTTGTGTTTTCCCTTCTTTCATGTCCTTTTTAACTTTTGAACAAGTTGGATTTCAAATAAACATTATGGTGGGCCGTAGGATAGTTTCAACGTTGGGAATCACTCTCCCCATTATTTTCTGTGGTGGGGTCCACTACAAATTTTTATCTGCTTCATTCTTTGGTTCATATTCTAAAACGATATCTCAAAATGGATGGACGGTATGGATACAACACATACATCATAGTTGGGCCCACAAAACTAGGTGACGTCACTTCAGTAGCTTAATCAGCGGCCCACCCGTTCTTACAACTTGGAGCTCGAGGAGCGTTAGTGCTCGTCTTCGCATGACATGTACTTAGAGCTGCTATAGCCGGTGTCAGCTATTATTTTCATAGAGAAATGTTGCAGTGCTCTCGTGTATATAAGATATCATGCTCCTAGTTGCATATGGACACTTAGACAGTCCAATCCGTTAATCTAGACTGTTCATTAGGTGTGATGCTAATTTCAATGGCTCTCATGCAAATATCATGCCAGTATAACAAGTTCTATTATTTCAATCAATGGCCTTTTAAATGAACGGTCAAGACTAACTTCACAAAAATAGGTCTAATAGAAAATATAATCCGTCTTTTCGTTAGGACTATCATGGATTGCTTATGATTCTAAAGAATCACTATGTTTATGGAATCCTAACCAATGATGATTGGATCATATGATTAGTTCCATTTTTACATGATAGCCCTTGAATTGTGTCCTGGACTTAATGGACAGTTTAGATTAATCGATTAGACGGTCCAAGTAAACTGATACAAACAAGAGCACCATAAGTTAACAGTGCACTCGAAAGCACCGGAACATCTCTTCTTTAAAAATAATTTCATTTTTGCCTCAGCTACCAGGCTACTTTACGTTTGTTTTCTCCTCTTTTGTTAGCTTGTTAGTACACCCTCTCCCTAGCATTGTACTTGAAGCTTCTTTAGGAAGCAATAAGCTGGTGTGAGCTTGTGTGGGGCCTGTCTTGAATTTTTTGGTTTATCCACACCGTCCATCAGTTTTTCCATATCAATTTAGAGATTGATATTAAATTTTAAGTATATTCAATAATCAAGTACATCGCACCATAGGAAACAATGAGAATAATGATTCTCATACCGTTGAAAAAATGAATGCTCCCAACTTTGCCCTATCCGATCCGACTCGGGTTTCTTGACCAAGTCAGATTCGGATCGGTTCTAAGTCAGCAAAGTTCGGATCTGTTCGAGTCCGATGGCCCGGATTCGACACCGGATCTGATCAAGTTCGGATCACACTGCAAATTTCGAACCAAGTCGAGTTGGACCGAATCCGATCCAACTCGGTTCGATGCCCAGCTCTAGACTCAAACTCGAAATCAACTCGAAAACTCGGCTCAAACTCGGCGGAGCCAAGCACGAGCTACTATTCCGAGTTCGAAGGCTGAGCCGAGCCAAGCACGTGCTAGTACTCGAGCGGTCCAAGTTGAGTACGAGCTAGGCTAAGCTCAACTCATGTACACCTCTATTAATGATGAATCACCATTATTTCCTGTAATGTGGTCCACCTGAGAGTTGGACCTGGATCTGCTTTATTTTTGAGCCTATGCTCTAGTGAATTGAAAGACAAGAGCACATACATTAAGATCGGCCGGAATCGGCGAGGATGAGGGTGGAAGCAGATTGCGTGGCGTGCCACACACCGCTAACCTCAGTGGCGTGTTGACAACTTCTAGGCCTCAATACATCGTATGTGTTACATCCAAATTGTTAGGGCTGTAAATGGGTCAGCGGACCCGATGGGGTACCCGGACCCGACCCATTAAGACCCGACCCAAACCCGACCCGTTTGCTAAATGATGTACGGATGCCATTGTCCAAGGATAGACCCATTTGTCAAACGGGTGCAGGTCCGAGTTCCTTTCATTTAGACCCGACCTCTCCCGACCCGAACCCCAATTAGTAAATGGGCGGGTCTAGTCTACCTACATGAGACCATCGCCCCAGACCGGACCCGCCTGGACCCATATCCTTCCCACTTTCTTATATATTCTCTTAAGGTCATGGCGTTCCCACTTCCCCGTAATGTATATTAAGCAACTAATGACGTTCTCACTTCAAAATAAAATACAAACTAGTTTGAAAATAAGATACACCTCCTTGATTTTTTATCTGGCCCACCATGTTGTTTATTTGAGATCCATTCCAGCCAATAGATGTATAATCATTAGTTAATATGGAAAAGTCTTTCCTAAATCTCTATTAACTAGGTTGTATGTCATGTGTAAAATTTATAGATTTGAAGGAGTTGCATGTAGTAGAAGTGGATGACGATTATAATAAGTTAGAGGATTGGTCTAGAATTGAATCCTAAGGTATATCTTGTTTAATTTCTCAAATTTTTAATTTTGTTTCTATAACTTTAATATTTACAAACATTCCATTTGAATGATATTTAAAATAATTTCAGGTTTTTAGAAAAAGTTTATTTATTTAAGGCTAAAAATAGAACTACACTTCTCGTGCATCAACAACCTGTTGGACCCGTTGGACCCGTTTTTAAACGGGTTTGGTTCAGGGTCTGGATCTCCCTTAACCAAACCCGTTAGACCCGACCCATTTATAAATGGGTCTGGGTGGATCTCCCTCTACCAGACCCGAACCCATTTATAAATGGGTCTAATGGGTTGACTCGGACCCGACCGGACCCGCCCATTTAGTAAAAGTGCAGGTCTAAACTTTGGACCCAGACTAGTTTAGTAAATGGGTCGGGTAATGCCCACCTCTTAAACCCGCCATATCATTCAATGGAATAGTGAGTGAGTCATTCTGACAAAAATGTCCTACAAATTGTCCTGGCGTGTTGACAAGCTCCGTATTCCCCAATATAATATGTCTTATATTCAAATTCTGCCGTCATTTAGTCAATTAGAGAGATTGTTTAATTGCCCAAATAAGAAAGATACAAAGCTTAAGTGAAATACACTACAAAAAGTGATGGTACAATGATTTCCACCGTCGAAATCTTTCGAGGGCCCACCATGTTTATTTGCCATCCAACCTGTTCATAAGGTCAGACAGACCTGGACGAAGGGAAAACACAAATATCAACTTAATCCAAAAGCTCTCCGACCCCCAAAAAATTTCCAATGGTAGACATTCAATCCCCACTGCGCTTTCTATGGTGTAGTCCTCTTGAGCTTTGGATTTGTCTCATTTTTTACCTGAAGCCGAAAAATGATCTCATCAAATGGATGGACGGTTTAGATATAACACTTACATTGTGGTGGGCCCACAGAACTTGGTGACATCAACACACTACTAAGGTCGGTGGCCTCCACACCACTTATGTGGGGCCACCATGATGCATGTTATATCCAAACCGTCCATCCATTTTGCTTTATCATTTTAGAGCTTGAGCTAAAAAGCTAGATAAATCTAAACCTCAAAGACAATACCACATAAAGTTTGGGATTGACTGCCTATGTTTGAAAACTTCTTGGGCCTACAAAAGTTTTAGATCAATCCTGATATTTGTGTTTTCCCTTCATCCAGGTATGTCTGACCCTATGAACAGGTTGGAAGGTTATAAACATTATAGTGTACTGTAAAAAGGTTTCAATAGTGGGCGCCATTATCTTATGCTTTTTGTGGTGCGGTTTACTTGAGCTTTGGATCCGTCTTATTTTTAGGTTTATGCCCTAAAATAATCTCACAAAATGGATAGACAGTTTGGATATAACACACATCATAGAGGCCCATAATTTTGTTTCGTCAACACCATAATACACATTAGTGATTTACGTGTTTTGTCCACACCGTTCATTTTGTCAGCATTTTAGGGCATGAGCTTAAACATGAGGAAGATATAAATCTAAAGTAGACAACTAGTGATTAAATGCATACCGTGGAAAACTTTTTGAAAGCTACAAGAGTTTTGGATCAAGCTGATTTTGTGTTTTCACTCCATCCAAGTTTGAATGACCTAATTAATCAACAAATTGGATGGCAAATAAATATTACAGTGGGTCCTAGGAAGTTGTTAATGGTGGGCATTCAATCACCATTATTTACTGTGGTGTGGTCTCTGTGAGATTTGGATCTAGTTCATTTTTGTGCCAATATCTTAAAATGAGGTGGAGAAACGGATGAATGGAGTGGATATATAACACATGCATCAACATTAGCCCTACTATACTACATTAAAGTACCGGGTGTTTGGACACAACATAACTTGGGGACTTTTTGGTCAGGTATCTTAAAAACATGTCCTGTTTACCACAATAACCTACCTTATCATCAGATGGACTATGAGAGGGGGTTTGTATGGTAAGTTACTTAAATAAGCTACTTATGCTTTAAGTAGTTTATTTGATTTCTACTAATAAAAATGATTGAGTAACTTTAAATATATAAAAAAAAAATTACTTAATTATAATTAACTGTAAACCAAACTTGCTTATTTTTAAATAATTACTTAGTGCTGTAAGTAGAAAAAGTAACTTATTTGAAATGTTTATTTTTTTATGCATGTGAGACGTACGTGATCAATGAATGGAGGATCATTCACCTTTGGAAATAGGAAGTTGGGAATTTAATCAACTGTCGGGCCGGGTAGGATGGTATGGGCTTCAAGAGCTTGAGGCTGCTGTTATAGACCCATGCGGGCCGGTCCAGACAAGCCCATTTGAGTTTCCTTTGGTTTTTATTTGTACTTGGTACGCATATGCATGAATGTACACAAACTACATGAACCCAGACGCTACATAATTATCGTACATGTAACTCAATCTCAGCCGTCCAAATCTGGGCCTCCACTGTAGATGGGGCATGGCTCCCAAACTAGATTCATTGGACCATTTCAAGAGTCATACACGTACCGTCGGGCCCACCATTAAGTGGCTTAACCTTTGAATTGAGGCACATGCATGACACATGGACACGTGTTAATGTTCCGTGCAGTGGACCGTATGTCATACTCTGCCACATGAGATTCTTCTATATGTAATGATTCTCAACTACCTGATTGATCACCTACAAAACCTACGATAAAAGGAATAGTCCAAAAAATATGATAGCTAGGAACTGTGAAACTCATGTGAGTTGAGTTGCGCTTTCTCGAGTTTTGATTGAGTCGTACGTGACCAGATCAAGTTTTCTCCAATTCTTGATCAATTCTCGTCTGGTTGAGTTCACTCAGGAGAATCAAGTCAAGAACCTGTAAGACTTTTATCTGGTGGGCTGTATATGATTATTGGTTTAGATTTGACCGTTGTATTATTTAGATTGAGTGATTCAGTGAGCCTTAATACAGTTGTGATCATTGCAAATGGGTTTGGTGTGAGATGCATCAACTGCAGTCCCTATACATGATTATTAAGTCGGATATGAAAACATACCGTGTAAAGACCTTAGAGGAGAGAAATGTGATGGGTAAGCTTCTCTAACTCTCTTTTCTATAAATAGATGTCTCGATCCCCTCACTAATATAAGAAAGAAAACCATAGTCACGTTTAAATGTTCATTATCATGATTGGGAATGTCTTTCCAATCAGGTATGTCTTAAAATTATTGTGTTGAATATTCATTATTAATACATAAATGATCCGTAAATTCTGCAATATAAATCTAACAAACCCACTCTACAATTGATGGGCCATGATCCAAAATCTACATCAATTGGACAATCCCAACCTTGGATTGGTCCATTGAAAGAACTTCAGTTGACTTTTGATAACAGGTTCGGATCTTGAGTTTGCCATGTGTACTAGAAATCAAATCAATGGGTAAATTAATGAAAAGAAGATGGCAAACACCATAATCCAGCTCATTATCCTCATCATTACTCTTATTACCTACCTCCAAGTAATCATTAACTAAAAGCTGAGATGTCCCACGTAAGAGCTTGAAAACAAAATTAAAATATTACACAAAATACTAATGGACCATCCAACCGTTGCTGGTGTGGCCCTTCTCCATCTTAGAGAGCACATCGGCTGCTGAGTCGCCTTCTCTAGACATGATGGGCTTCCCACGTTTCCATCTGACCCACAAGATTACCTTACAATTTTCAGCCATATGAAACATCTTAATGGAATTTCTATTCCAGCCTGGATGAGAGTTTGGGCCCAACTTCAATAATGATTCTTTTAAAGAAGGTCCATCAGCCCTCTTGATGACTAATTCCAATTATATATTAGAAAATGAAAGAAGGATTAATTAAGAGGAAATGGTCGAGTAGTGCCATCAACGTTAAGTTATTTACTTACTGTGCTGCATCTTTTTTAACTCCACATGACTCAAGCTTAGGCAGGAATGCAGGGAGTGGGTTAGGCCAGTTCAAGTGATCTCAAGCACTAACCATTTATTTAACAGGCCAAGAATTCTAGCCTAAACATGATTCATGATCCATCACTTTGTGGTATGACTCAACTCACTTAAAATTCACTAGTCTGAACACCAGACCAATCCACTCGTCAGGTGGTATATGTAGTGTCGGATCATCGGTGGTTCGTTGATTTTTATGGTCCACGTGCTACCAACCGGATTTTCACTTTTGACCATCTTCATGATGACATCAATCGAGCAACCCTTGCTGGATCAAGCTTCTATGTTCAATCAATCAATCATGCTCAAAAGTGTCCAGCGAGCAAACTAGAAAAATCGAGGAATTTCAATCAATGACCCTCGTTTCAGCATAGATTAAAGGCACCCAATTTCAATAATTTCCATCATAAATTTAATCCTCATGCCTCACTGCTATAAGCTTCATCAACCATCTCTAATCATCTCCATCATAGTATCAACATCGTCATCACTTCTCATGCATACTCTATTTTCATCAAACCTTTTCGTCAATCGCATGCTCAAAAGTGTCCAGCGAAAGCAAACTATAAAATCGAAATTTCTTTCATGTACAAGAACCTTTCAATAATTTCATATTCGTTAGATTCATGCTAGTATAGATCTTTTCAGGAGTGACACTATATTCCTCAATCACCTGTTGGATAAAATGATGACGAACATCAATATATTTAGTGCGAGAATGATATACCAAATTCTTTGCCAAATTGATAGAACTTTCATTGTCACATTTAACTGACACGACATTCTGGTCAAGCTTAAATTCATTTATCATTCATCTCAACCAAATACATTCTTTGAATGTCTCTGTCACTGTCATATACTTAACTTTGGTTATGGAAAGAGCAAGCACAAACTGAAGCTTTGACATCCAACTGATCACTCCACCCACTAGCACAAACGAGTACTCAGAAGTTGACCATCTATTATCTATATTTCCTGCATAATCCGAATCCATATAATCTACAAAATTTTCCTCTGATTTTTCTAATGCCAAGACGTAGTCTGCTGTACATTATATATATTGTAGTTATTCCACTCCCTCACAACACTACTTACATGCGAAATATCCAATCTCGTAAAGACCATGGCATACATCAAACTGCCAACAACACTCGAGTATGGCACACAAAACATAAGCTGTTTTTCTTCATTTATAGTGGAACATTGCTATGAAGAAAGCCAAAAGTAAGTAGCATGACATGTGCGAACCGGTTTAGCCTTGTCTTTCTCAAACTTGACTAATGTGTTCTCAATGTATTCTGCCCGAGACAACTATAACTCACTCCTCTCTTTATCATTGCATATATCAATGCCAAGAATCATCTTTGCAACCCTTAGATATTTCATCTCGAATCTTTTTAATAATTGAGTCTTCAATATATTGATCTTACACATGTTATGGCTAACAATAAGTATGTCATCAACATATAATACCAAGACAATGAATTCTCTATTACTTAGTGCCTTGAAGGAGACATAATGATCATTTTCACTTCTAGTTGCTTCATGTAGATCTGCTCTTCTAATTCTCCATATAAAAATGCAGTTTTCACATACATTTGTTCCAGTTCCATATTATTGAGCAACCAACGGCAACACAAATTTAATGTATATTCGCTTGACCATAGGTGCGAAAATTTAGTTGAACTCAACACTCTCCTTTTGTACATAACCCTTCGCTACCAGTCTAGTCTTGTATCGATAATATTTCTTTATATAAATTAACTTACATCTAATTGCTTTTCATCCAATGAGAAGCTCCACAAGTTCTCACGTTTCATTTTTTTACAAAGAATCCATCTCGTCTTGCATTTCCGTTATCAACTTCTCAACATTTGTATCTTCCAATGCTTCTTGGAAGGAAGACGGATCCTCCCATCCGTAATGAGAGCAAATGCAATATTCGAGTCATTTCTGTATCTAGCCGGTAATCTGCGATCTCTTAATGAATTTTTCCTCATGGGTGGCTTCACCGCATACTCTTATACATCTTCCTGTGGCTTGGCTTATATTTGTGTCTCACCTTTTTTTATTTCAATGTCAATTGTCGCTGACTTTCTTGTTTCTTTGTGTTCATCCTTACGGAAAAATAAATCATCATCAAATTTGACATTACGACTCATCATGATATTTCGTGTAACCTGGTCATACAACTTATATCACTTCACACCATCATACCCCACGAAATGTATACTTTTTTGTCCTTGGTCTAGCTTATTTCTCTTAACAGATGGTACATTAGTAAGCATCACGACCAAATACCTACTGCCCAGAGTAGTTTACATCATGAATACTCTACATTTTTTCTAAAATTTTACAATTTATGGTCGTAGATGGGGACTGCTTCACTAAATAATAAGACATATTGACGGCCTCAATCCATAGCTCCTTGCCCAATGCGAAATTGCTCAACATACTTCAGGTTTTCTCCAAGAGAGTCTGATTCATTCGCCATGCCACACAATTCTTGTCTTGTATATGCCTTCTTATATTGTAACTTACCATCCTCTCATCTTTGCAAAACTAATTGAATTTCTTATAAGTAAATTCTTCACCATTGTTTGTCCATTTTCAGCATGACTATTTTTTACTATCGTCTTCCACATCTTAAAGGTGGCGTAAATATCATATTTATTTTTCAAAAAATAAACCAACACACTTCTAAAGAAATCGTCAATGAATATGGCAAAGAATGACGATCCTCTCCCAGAAATCGTGGGTGATGGCCCCCATACATCAGAGTGCACATAATCAAGAACACATTTATTTACATATTTTTTAAACTTAAAATATAACTATGATTGTCTACCATATATGCAATGATCACATATATTAAAATCAAATAACAATCAAAAAGTACTTTTATACCGTACTCGCTCATGTAGCTTAGGCGTGGATGCCATAAGCATGTCAATGTTAACTTTGCCATAAATATTATAGCTCTACCCATTTTGTTGTTCCCAATCAACTTGTAAAAGTTACCACTTCGTTGTACTTTCATAATAATGAGTACCCCCTTTGAAACTTTTAGGAGGCAATCAAACCCGGTGAACTTGCACCCAAGTGTCTCGAAAGCTCACAAAGATATCAAATTCTTCCTTAGATTAGGAATGTATCACACATCCATCAGGAGACACTCCATCCCATTAAGCATCTTAATGCACACTGATCTAATACCAACTACCTTACAGGCAATCTCATTGCCCATAAACACTTGGCCACCGTTGTACTTGTTGTAATTGGTGAACCAACTTTGATAAGATGTCATATGGTATGAAGCCCCTGAATCTAAAATCCACTCATTGCTGAGATACCTGAATTTTAATGTAGTCAATATGTCACAACCACTGGCCTCCTCACTGGATTTTATTATGTTGGCCTCCCTCGGTGAATTCTCTAATTTATCTCCCTTTTATGCTTTAGGATTTCGACAATTCTTTTTCATATATCCCAACTTTCCATAATTTTATCATTTCCATCTTCCTTTTGCCCTTCGACTTGAACCTAAATCATGAATTTTCCTTCTCCCGCACTCATAGGCTTTTCCCCAGCAACCAACGCACTCATAGAGAAACTCCACTACTGTCCTTTTTTCTCAACTACTTCGAATGAAAGGCTGATATAAATGTTTTGACGCCAATGGTCTCCTACTATGGCATATAATGTCTACGAGACTTTTCGTATGACTCTAAAAGAGAATTCAACAGGATTAGGGCTTGGTTTTCTTTATCGATCTTTACCTCCACACTTATTAACTTGTAAAGTAATTGATTGAACGTGTTAATGTGTTCATTAAGATTCGACCCTTCCGTCATCTTCAAATTATAGACTTCTTTCTTCAAATACAAACGATTACTTAGAGATTTCGTCATGTACAAACTTTTTTAATTTTGTCCAAAGCCCCACAGTGGTCTTCTGATCAAGAATATTATAAAAGACTTCATCTACCAAACATAATTAAATCGAGTTAATCACTCTCTGATCACGTTCTTCCTACTTTTATCATTCATAGCCGCGAGACGCTTTGCTATACCAAGGAGTGCTCGCTGCAATCCTTGTTGAACTAAAATGCCTCTCATTTTCAACTTCTATGGTTTAAAATTATTTTTTTCTGATGAAATTTTGTCTCATACTTCACATTCGATCCATTTATCATCATATTTCAAATTCAAACTCAAATCCTAACGTATATCTCTAATATCACTTGTTGGGAGTTGCAAATGCAAACCCCAAATTCGAATCACACGATGAAAGATAAATGTAAACAAAGCAACGCAGAGAACACATGATTTTACATGAAAAAATCCTCCCAGTAAAAAACCACAACACAAGGCAACGAACAATCCACTACGAAAACGAAAGTACTAGAGATTATATAAACTTATAGATGCGAAAAACCTAGAAATAATTTTGTTATCCTTGTTCTTCCCTAATCCCGTATTATACCCATATATATAGTGTCACACCTGGAATAAGGAACAAATCGTGCAATTACGCAAAACCGCTTACGCCGTTAATCTAAGCTTCGATCGATCGAGCAACCCTCAATCGATCGAGCCTCCATGTTCGATCAATTGAACCTGTCGAAAGTGCCTAGTGAGCAAACTAGAAATATTGGGGAATTTCAATCAATCAAACAGGGTAGTCGATCGATCGATGACCCTTGTTTCAACATATATTAAAGGCACCCAATTTCAACAAAATGAGCCTTGTATTGAGAAGGGTTATGAAGAATCCATTTAAAACATGGGATTTGTTGTAAGAGGCTTTTCAAATCCATTTGAAATTCGAAACATATCAATCCATTCTGCCCATGCACTATGCGGATCCAATGGATGAGTACGTTCATGTCAGTAAGTTTTGTGGGTCCCACCATGATGTATGTGGACTATATCAAGACCATCTATCCATTTTTCAATATCATTCTAGGGCATGGGCCCAAAAATCAGGCAGATCGAAGCTCAAGTGGACCACACCACAAAGAGCAATGGGGTTTGAACTTATACCATTCTTGGGGGCCATTGAAGTTTTGGATCAAGTTGATATTTGTGTTTTCCCCTTCATTCAAGTCTATGTGATCTTATGAACAGGTTAGATGGGAAATAAACATCACGATGGGCCCTGTGAAGGTTTCAATGGTCGACGTCATAGTCTCTACTGCTTTCTGGTGTGGTCCACGTAAGCTCTGGATCTTCCTCATTTTTGGGCCCATGCCATAAAATGATCATGCAAAACGGATGGACAATGTGCATATAACACATACATCATGGTGGGGTCCACCTAACTAGTCGAAGTCAACACACTAGAAAAGTCGGTGTTGTGTGATATTTCTAAATAGTGTATCAAATGGATGGTGGGTTTTTGTTGATTCCGTGGTTCAATCCAAACGTGATTTTAAATAAACCCTATGATTTTCCTTTTCAATATTTACATTCCAAACATGGCATACAATATCCACTACACCATAAGATTTGTAGACAAACTCTAATACCACATAATCATTGAAAAAAAACCAATTCCATCCCACTTAATTCCATGCACCAAACAGGCCCTTTGTATATGTCCAAGGGATTTTGACCGAAATAGCCTTGTGGTAATGCCAAACGCCCCAAAACTTGGGACTTTAAAAAAAAATCAGCAATAGCCCCTAACAACTTTTTCAAATTTTTGGGGACGAAATTTCCCCTAATACCTTTTGGGTTGAGCCTAGCGGATAATAGCGGGAGGGATTTGGATGAGGAAAACACTATGAGGCCCACTATGGTGTTGGTAAGAAATCTACACCGTTCACATGTTTTGTCAAATCATTTTATGACATGAGCCCAAAAATAAGGTAGATCCCAAGCTCAAGTGGGCCACACAATAGAAATCAGTGGAGATTGTATGCCCATAGTTGAAACAATCATGGGGTTGTAGAAGCTTTGGATCAAGCTAATATTTTTATTGTTTCAATTTATCCCCCGTGGTAAAGACCTTATGAGCATTTGGGGATGAACGATTTGGATTGCATATAAATATTGTAGTGGAGCCTAGAAATGTTTGAATGGTAGGAAACCCCTTTCCACTATTTTTCAGTTGCGTGGCCCACTTGAGTTTCAAATCTGTCTAATTTTTTGTCTCATGTCTTAACATGATCTTGCAAAATGGATGGATGGAGTGGATTTCCCATAAACATCACGGTGGGCCCAACATAGCTTCTGGGGATAGGAATTTCCTATAAAAGGCTTTTACTCGAAATCTGTGTCAATGTGATGGGATGTGGCGCGGGTAGCAACCAAGCTAGAGATGGATGGTCCTGTGGGGCCCACTGTGATGTATGTATTTTATCCACACCGTCCATCCATTTTGAACATTTTAGGGCATGAGCCCAAAAATGAGGTATAAAAAAGGTTCAAGGAGACTAAACCCCAGAAAGTAGCAAGATTGAAAACCTACCATTGAAAATTTCTTGGGGGCCATAGAATTTTTAGATGTAACTCATTCTTGGGCCCATGACTAGGGGTGGGCAAAATAGATCCGATCCGGTGGATCCGACATGATCAGACCCAATCCGACCCGATTAGACTCGAACCGACGGTCTGGATCGTGTTAGGTAATTCAGATCCGAACGAATTTCAGATCAAATTTGGATCTTGGTGGATCCGGACCGACGACCCGACCCGATCCGAAATCGGGTATTATATAAAGGTATTTTCGTTTTTACCCTAACATAAAAACACCCTGCCCGATCGCTATCTCTCTCTCTCTCTCTCTCTCTCTCTCTCTCTCTCAACGCTCCAAGCCTCCAACCCTCACCCAAATCGCTATCTCTTTGTCTCGCTCTTCTCAACGCTTCAAGCCTCCAACCCTCACCCAAACCCTCACCGCCTTCTCTCTCTCTCTCTCTCTCTCTCTCTCTCTCTCTCTTCGTTAAAGCTCCAAGCCTCCAACCCCGCCTCCTATCCGATGCGTGCATTCTACAAAAAATTGAAGAAAGGTGACCCCGCAATAAATAAATTCGTCAAAGCTCTCTCGGCCCACCATGATGTATTTTTAAATCCACGCCGTTTCAAAGCTCGCACGCACCATCGAGCATCGGTATCTCTCTCCCATTCTCTCTCTATCTCTCATTCTCTCAAGTGCGAAAATGGAGAGTTAGAGCTTCCAATTTTGGGAGTATTAGGGCCACATTTAGGGTTTTTATGGTTATGGAATCCATCATTCAATAGTGATTTTAGGGTTTTGAGATAGAAATTGGAGCTTTCTTTAGAGTTTTAGAGCCACAGCTAGGGTTTTTAGATAGGTCACGATGTTTGGGGCGTTTGGCCTGCATTTAGACTTTCTTGTCTTCTTTTCTACTATTACTTCTTCTTCTTCTCTCATGTGATTTTAGGGTTTTGAGATAGGATTTTAGTTAGACTCAAATCGGATCGATACACATCTAGGATTTGTTCCTGAGTCGGTGTGGTACTCGGTCTGGCATCACGGATCTAATGAGTTCGGGTCAGGTTATCGAGATTTCGGATCTGGTCGAGTTGGACCCAATCCAATCCGACTCGGTTTGATGCCCACCTCTACCTATGACGTTAAATTAAATTCTGAATAATGGACGGAATGTACTCGACACATACCACGGTGAGCCCCCCAACCCTTAACACATGACAACCATGTCCCACACTCTTAACACATAACAACCTCGACTCTTAACAAATGATATATATTCATTGTCTTCCAAAACAATACATTATAAAATCCAATTATAAAATTCGAATTCTATATCCTTCATCGTCTTCCACATGATAACCACAATCTTCCATCACCACCCTTAACACATGACAACCTCGACTCTTAACAAATGATATATATTTATTGTCTTCCAAGGCAATAGATTATAAAATCCAATTATAAAATTTAAATTATATTTTCTATATTGTCTTTCACAGTACAACCACAACCTTCCATCACCACCTCAAATTCCTTTTGACAATCATTTTTCTATACAACAACAACCATCGTTGTCATCGCTATCTACCCACAACGAAAAATAGTTTTTGTCTCCAAGAAAATACTATTCTACAAAAAAAAAATTTAATAATAATAAATAAACTAAAATAAAATAAAAAATAAAAAAATCTTTCACCTATTAGCAGCTTCCATCTTTAAGAAATTTGGTCATTGGAGCAAGAACAATACTCATTTTTTGGGATATAGAAGTTGGTGGTGCCCATACGAGAAGTTAACTATAGTGACTGTATGCCGGAAAATGTAGTTAAAGAAGGCGGTGCTGAGTCCTCGTCGGACATGCTTGAAAATGAAAAAAGAATAGTCTAAGAAAAATGACAAAGGAAAAGAAGGTTCATGCATGCACTAGGCTTAAGCAAGGGAAATTTTATTCCAATTTTTTAAAAAAGAGTGTCAGACGGCCAGCTAGAACATTTTTTAAAGGTCACGATGTTTGGGGCGTTTGGCTATACTGCGAGACTACTTTGGTCAAAGTCCCTTTAGTAAATCAGAATTCTTTAGGAATTTTCGGAAAATCCAATGGAAAGTGGGGTCCACCATTTCGATGGTGGAACGAACGAGACGCCAGAAGATAACGTGTTCCCTCGCCAGATGCCAAGAGTAGGCACAGTCGCGAGTGGGAGAGTGCTTGGGTGACTCAGCAATCCACGTCGTAAAAGCTACATCCTCGTTTTGGCCTCCGTTACGTTGCAAAATGGCATTTCTGTAAGACAGCAGCGGTGGTAGTTTACCACCGTTTTAGAACCTGATGCCTAGCCGTCTTTCTTGCATGCTGCATACACCGTCCAATTTGTGGGCTCATTCATGGCTCATCGTGGATGGTAGATCCTAACATTTCCAATTGGCTTCTATTGAATGAATAATTAAAAAGATGATGACTGGATCGCATTCAACAAAACTGTCATTTGATTGGTGTGATTTTGGGTCATACTCGTTCATTGTCGGATGAGAGGCTTGGACCGTCTGGATTTTGGCACAACTTTTTAAAATGGTGGTGAACGACTAGGTATGACATCCAAGGCTATCTGATCAATGGGTTGAGTTCCAGCTGGGCAAAGAGCGAATGTGATCCGTGCTATGCCAAGTTCGATTTGGTTCGATCTCACACGATGGACGGTCCACATCCAAGGTCTCTTATGATGAACGACCTATATCTAAACTAGCTCAAAATGATGATAATCCACATGAAAGGTGTGCCACACATGGTGGTTTGTCCATTAAAAATGGGCCCTACATGATGAGCAACCCACGTTGAAGGTGGGCCTACAAGATAGACATGTCTAATGTGAACTCTATGTGATGGGTAGTGGACATTGAAGCGCCTCACATAAAGGAGTGAGCTTATACGATGAATGACCTATATTAATATGGGCCCTACATAATGGACAATTCATGTCAAAGTTCAATGGTCCACATCCAAAATGGGTCTCGCATAATAGATGTGCTACTTTGAAGATTTTGGTTCATGCGATGGACGATCCACATCAAAGGTGAGCTCCATATGATAGATGATCCACATCCGATGTGTCACATAATGGGTAGCCTACATGTCTTAAAACATGAAGATTGTAATGGTCCATTATTTTGCCATTTGGGGCATGGTCCACCGATAGTAAGATCCACCCAAACAATGGTATGCATTGCTTTCATGATAGTGTCATTGTAATATTTAAAATGACATTAATTATCTTTAGAAAAAGCTCTTACTTAAACCTTTTACTAAGCATGCTTATTTATTTAAAAAAAATTAAAAGGATTTTTTGGTTTTGAATTAAATGAATTTATTTGAAACAAAAACTAGATAAAAAAGAACTTATTAGAGTAACTCTTATTAGTTTAAGTTTAAGGTAGAAATGACAAACGAGTCATAAGCAGCGCAAGTTAGAAAAAGTGGCACATGCAACAAATGTAAAGAGAAAAATGGGGTGAAATTTTTAAAAGGAAGAGAAAAACTAAAAAGGAAAGAATGGGCAAAAACCAAGTTGCACGTTTACTTGGATAAAATAGTTATTTTTTATTTTTAAAATCTTATTTAGGGGCATTTCAAATGTAAATTACTTGTGCAGCAAGTAACCTATCTTGGTTTCTACTGGTTAAGCTTAAATAATTGAGTAACTTTAAATTAAAAAAGCTGTTTATAATTGATCTTAAACTAAACTTATCTTGAATAAGCTACTTTTCTACTGATGTAAGTAGAAAAAGTAATTTATTTGATACTATCCAAATGAGCTCTTAATATCTCATAAAATTTCAAATTTCACTATCATAAAACCAATTAAATGGCAGAAATGTTGATTTGGTCTTTGCGTTGTATACAGGAGAGATGTAATAGGCAATGTTACTATTAAAATTAACTAGACACAACTAAGACTTAGCTTGACCTGACTGGAACCGATTTTAACCAGGTCCTAGTTGATGGCCCTTACAAAAACCCACCTAGACCCGAATTTTGAAGTGTCAAAGAAGGCTAGACCCGAACCAAACTCGATTCCTTAACGGGTACAAGAGATTGTATACATTCCTTTAAAATCGGGTCGGGTTCCTTGGATACTAAACGGTCCAAGAACTATTGACAGCCATACAAATTACATAGCTTTGGCATCCAAACGAACTCAAGGGTATTTCAGTCATTCTACATTCGCAGTGTGACGAACACTAGGCAACTGACGGGGGAGGAAAAGCTAGAACTCGCTTATGTTAGCAAAGCAGCAACTGCAATGGCGATGATCTTCATGTAACCAAACCGTCGATTCCCTCATAAGAAAACCAATCCCACAAAACAAAAAATAAAAATAAAAATCAAGACCCTATAAATACTTCTTCGTTCCACCATTCAAAAAGCAGATGCTCCGTTTCCATCCCCTCCGTTCCCCTTCGCCGCCCTCCATGTTTTTCTTCCGCTCCAACTCCTATGCAAAAACCCTAGATTTTCCCTCTCTCTCCTTCTACAAAACGAGGTTTCGATCGGAAATGGGAGCTTACAGCACGATTTCCAACTCGTCGAAGCTTCTCTTCCGTCAGCTCTTCGAGAAGGAATCTTCGACTTACACGTACTTGCTTGCGGATCTCGGTCACCCCGAGAAGCCAGCTGTGGTGAGGGCTCTGTCCTTGAATTCTAGAGTTTGGATCTTTCGGTGTGTCTTTTGTTTATTCTTGTGGTGTTTCCTTTGCAGAATTGTTCCATTTCATAGTCTATTCATGTTGTTAGATGATATCTCAATACCTCACTATCTTGGAATGTTCATGTTTTAAAGCCTCGCAAGGGACTAGAAATGATGAAATTTTGAACAATATAGAAATGCCAAAAAAGCCTTCTAAGAAAGTGGTGAGGCTAAATGTAAGGCTTATGATAATCTTCACAGTAGATTGGGGACAAGAGAAGGTGAGAAAGGTGTCTTAAAACGTGCAAAAATGAGAGAGAGGAAGGATAGGGATCTAGATCATGTTAGATGCATTAAGAGGGTACTAGTGAGATCAATGAAAGGTGGAGACCCTATTTTCAGAACCTGTTAAATGACCACTCTGAGAGCATAATAAGGATAGAAGGAAGCATAAACTCAAACGACGTTGGATACCATAGATACTTTTGTAGGATATTTGAAGTGAAAGAAGTTTTGAGAACAATGAAAACAAGAAAGGCCCTTGGACCAAGTGGTATACCAATAGATGTTTGGAAGTGTATGAGAGATACTTGGTTATTTTGGTTGACAAAGTTTCAACAAGATTGTAAGATCGAAGAAAATGCCAAACAAATAAAGAAAAAGTATTGTGGTACTGATTTATAAGAACAAAGGAGACATACGGAGCTGTACTAAACATTGTGGGCTTAAACTTATGAGCCATAATATGAAACATTGGAAAAGAGTGATTGAGCAAAGGCTAAGCTATGAGAAGAGTGTATCAGAAAATCAGTTTGGTTTCATGCATGGGAGGTCTACCACTTAAAGCTATTTTCCTACTTAGACAATTGATAGAGAAATATAGGGTGAGGAGGAAGGATCTCCGCTGTTGGCTTATAGAAAGCATATGATTTGATAGGGTCCTTAGAGAGTTAATTTGGTGAGTGTTGGAAAAGAAAGGAGTCTCGAGAGCAGGTTGTGCTGTAATGCTAATGTTGGCAACCGTTAGGGGTGTACACGAACCGAGCTAGCTCGGTTAGCTCGCTCGACTCGACTAAAAAAAGCTCGATTCGACTCGGTTCGAAGCTGAGTTCGAGCTGAGTTGAGCTGATTTTTTGAGCTCAAAAATGAGTTTGAGCTGGCCCCAGCTTGACTCGACTCAAATCGAACCCTGCTCGTATTGAACTCAAATCGAACCAGTTTGGTGACTCCGTTACTTTGATATTGATGTCGCTCACCAAGTGTTTGATGAAATGACTCAACGAAGTGTGGCTGGTGGCAAGGAAGGCATGTATATGAAACAAATACCCTTTTTTTCTTGATTTTTATGTTGCTTAAAAGGTGTTTGATAAAATACCTGTAAAACCATTGACACTGTTTTACATACAGCAAGATTTTGAAGGTGCAGTTCAGGTGTTTATGAAAATGTTGCACAGATGAACTCGGCTCGATCTCGGCTCGAACTCGGGCCCGAGCTGCTGACCGAACTGAGCCGAGCTGGCTAGTCAAGCTCAAGGACTGAGCCGAGTCGAGTTCGAGCTGAGGTCAGCTAGTGGCCGAGCTGAGTCAAGTTGAGGCCAGCTTGACTTGGTTTGACTTGATGTACACCCGTAGCAACCGTTACGTGATGGTAATGATGACAGCTGTTGTGTAATAGTAACGATGGCAACTGTTACAAGTTACGTAAAGGCCGTTATGGGAAAAATGACCAATTCCCTTTTTGCCAATCGCATGGGGTCTTCCATCCATTGCCGATAGGACAATCACAACAAAAAATAAAATAGAAAGGATTACAAAAGATGAGAAAAAATATTTCTAGCTCCATACATTAGTCCTAACAAGACAGGTTGCGATGATAAAAGATAGGAATTATGGAAACATATTTTGTAGATATCAAAAAGAAGAATTGCCCGATTAATATGTAACTGGCACTGTTTTATGAAATCTATCATTGAAAGAATATGCATTGATATCTTTCTATGTACCATGGATATTCCTAGGATTGATGCTCAACTTTTCCTTGAATTAAAGAGAAACGATAAAGGCATTTATATTTTGTCTGCTGAGGTGATAGAAAGGAGAAGGGATTGTTTTAATTTTGACAACAAGTTTCGGTACATGATAATCGAGAAGACCCGGGGAGGTTGCTTGATGAGTTGCACATATGAGTCATGGTATCCACCATCCGGGAGTTTTCTAGACTACAAGGATTTTTTAAGGAGGGAATGATATTCTACATATCAACTCATGCATATGCTTGAGTTGGGTTACTGGCATAATCTATTTAGGGAAAGTAGCCTTATTGGAAAGTGTGGTTTGAGTTGAGTTGGTGGTGAGGTTTGGTTAGAGTTAGCATGGTTTTCTTATAAATTGTTGATGCCTTTTGACTTATGGTTGCATGAAATTTATCTGGGGTTTTGGAGGTTGATCCCCTAGGAGAGATCACACAAACAGTATGGTCAGGTTCATATCATCCAGTTTTTGGTGAGATATTATGTGTTGTTTCAAATTTTGTCAGTTTTGTGGACTTATTTAGTCATTACAAGAAGCTTGATAATTTGATTTTTTTAGTTCGTTAAATCATTCAATCAGTGGATGGCTTATGAAGAAGTATGCATTTAGTTTCAGATTTTGGTGTGTTATTTGCTTGTTTCAAAATTCTGTTGAAATTTCTTAATGTTCATCTATGAAGAATATTTATAGATTTGTCTTGCATGCATTTTTAGTTATAGTGTGGCCAATTTTAAAGGTTTTACTTGGGAAGAAATATGTGCTTCATTTTGGTTAATCATTGATTCTTTGATTTGGAATGGCTGAACAGTATTTGCATAGATAAGGCTTAGATGCGGGTGATTGATTCTTTGATTTCTTTGCTTTATGGTTCTTCCCCTTTTTTAGTTGATTTGTGATGGAAAATGGACATAGTAATCCATCTTCTATGCTACATCTAAAGGGTTGAGGTTTTTTCAGTAATCCATCTTCTTTTTCAAATAGAACCTTCTATGCAATGTGTAGAGGTTGCGTTTTTTCAGTCATCCTTTTTCAATTTGAAATTGTATCTGTTCCATCTATAGAATGATATGAGACATTCCAAGTTGGCTTCAGATAGTAAACCTAGTTATTTGTCTATCCTACACTTCCACACAAGGTGTTCCATAATGGTAGCAGTGGCCGTAATGGCTACCGGCATTACTTTACTATACAGGCCATAGCAGCCTCAGTAATGGCCATTATGGGTTTTTTTTTTTTTTCAAAAAAATAAAACTGTTTTGGGACAATTATCAGGCCGTTATGAGTCCTTTTTTTTTTTTTTTTTGGTAACGGCTGTTATGGCCGTTCAGCCCCATAACTCGTAACGGCTATGACCATTACTGTTACATAACCGTCATTACAACCATTATGTAACTGTTTTGGCATACCATGCTTCCACAATACACACTGCCCCTCTTGTTGATATACCAATGTCCCCCAAGCTGTAAGTAATAGATTGGAGAGATTGCAAAGGGATTTTCTTTGGCAAGACTATGATGACATGTGGAAATACGATCTTATGGAGTGGAAAGAGGTGTACAAACCTCATGATGAGTGGGTGGGATGTGGGGCTGGTGAGGGATAAAAATGCTCAAGATCATGAATCTATAGCATTGTTTGGGCTTGTAGCAAAGTATGGGATCAAGGCTGTGGAGAGGTGTTATGACCGCGGAATCATCCTTCTTCAAGGCATTAGATTTGACGTGGGTGAGGAGCAGCTTGTTCACTTCTGGGAAAACTGGAGTGGTAATGAAACTGCTTACCTTGGATTTGCTTCACTTTACAGATTGTCGACTACTCGCCAGGCAAGAGTGGTGGACTTCTATGGTAGATCTGGAAGTTGAATAGGTTTGATCCATCCCCCTTAGAAGAAATCTCATAGACAAAGAAATGACCGATCTGATTAGTCTTCTATGGCAGCTTGAAATCTCTGAGATGGATCAAAATAGATGTGATAATAGAGGATGTAATGTGAACATATGCTGCATGTGCTTAGGCCTGGATGGTTTGGTCATGATGATTTTTACCATTATCTTGCTCTTTGGTGATGCTAGAGTCCATGTTATCCCTTCTATGTGCATGGAAAGGGATACTGAGACAAAATTAGAAAATTATGGAATCTGTCCTTGCTAGCTATCTTTTAGTCCCTTTGGAAAGAAAGACTTAATAATTTTTTTCTCTAATTGCTCAGAAGCAGTGGCGGATTAGATTTCTTGTTGATTTTTGGGCTGGGTCTATCAAGGAATTTGTGGGACATTCTAATGTAGAAAAATCAAGTTTATAGGTAGTCTATGTAAGCACCCAGGCTTGTTTATATTGAATGTTGGGCTTGTTGTTGAATCAAATCCATCTTACTGATCGAGGTAGGGAGAGTGGGAAGGAGGTCCTAGAAGCAACTTCAGTCCTCAACCACTATCCTAGAAGCAACTTCAGCCCACAACCACTAGCTAGAAGTGAACTTTCCTACTCAGACAACTCCTTTTTCCTGTTGTCTTTCATTTGGTACTTGCTAGTTTTTACAACTGCATCTAGATCTTTCTTCATGACTTCCATTTGTATGTTACTGCAATTTATCATGTTTCAATCTTTTTATTTGTAATATATACTCACATTTTCCTAATCTTACTCTCTTTTTTTAAACAATAATGGAGTACAACTGCATCTAGATCTTTCTTCATGACTTCCATTTGTATGTTACTGCAACTTATCATGTTTCAATCTTTTTATTTGTAATATATACTCACATTTGCCTAATCTTAATCTTAAAAACATAATAAAAATAAAAATAATAAATTCTGGAGTGCATGTCAACTAATTCTTTGTACAGATGGTTGACCCAGTAGACAAGACAGTGGATCGAGACCTATCTCTTATTAAAGATCTGGGATTGAAGCTCATTTACGCTATAAATACTCATGTCCATGCTGACCATGTCACAGGAACTGGCCTGATAAAGGTTAGTGACTTTCTCTGTTGTTTTTGCAATTGTTATCTTCTTTTTATTCTGTAAGGGTTAGATAATGATGATAATGTGTAACACCCCGAACTTTTCAATACTCGAGTATTGAAAGTTCTCGAGTGTTACCATGAAATCTAACTTAATAAGTATATGTGTACGATGCCAATCTAACTATCCTAACCCTACATTTATTCTCTAACACGAATGTGACCGTTAAGAATGATCTTCATCCATAAATCAAGTTATCCGACCGTTGATCATGTGGTTTGATATATGTACCTTCCTTCGACTAAATCAGTAAATAACTCTTCATCCATAATGATTTAGATGTAAGTCCTTTTGTAAGAATTGTTTATAAAGGTACATTCAACCATGTAGAACCATTAGATTTCACAAAACTTTTAGATCAGCAATAATTACGAAAATGCCATTAGCCTAGACCTCTGAATTCTAGATCACGTGGTTCCCATGATCCGTTTCATGTGAAATTTTACACCAGGCCTAATTATCATAAATTAACTGTACACATCAAATTTCAACCCTTAGATCACAGTAAATTAGCTACTTGACCTCTACATCCTTCCGTACACTTATCGAATCAAGATTCTGATCCATTCATCTTGTTCATCACCTATGAATATGCTCAACTCACCATCAGAACCACGATTTGAGAAACTTACACATGTGAACAAGACACTCTAATCTGACGATACACATGCTTTACCCCTAATCACTCCAGAAACCCACGTTATGTCCATTTGTTTACTAAACTGACCATACATTCACCTACATACATGGCCAGAGTTCTAACCATCAAGTTCCCTTATTTTTAGCAAGTCATCTGACCATCCGTCATATTTGGATTCACCAAACGGGCCACGCGAACATCACGGTAAACCGATCATCATGAAGATCTTGGGGTTTAGGTCCAAACTGCCCGGTAACTTGTCAAACAGAGGTGTACAAATATTATTTTGGATTACGAAGTGTGTTAACCACTAAAGGAGCATCTTGGTCATCCTTGATAGATCAGGGCCCAAATTTAAACAGTGGAGAGGGTGTGTAAAATAATGATCACCCATTAAATTTCATCCTGTTTGGACGGTGAAGTTGTGAGCTACAGACGACGAAAGTCCAGACAAAGGAGAAGGGTAAGATTGTAAATATAAACTCGCAATGTATATACACAGCTGGTGATTTCACGTAGGTTTTTACGCGCAAGGAAACTCACATGTCTTTGCAACGTGTGGTCCACCTAAACCTCCGAACAACTTCAAAATTGGACTCGTGCGTCAACATGACCCGACCCAACTAATGAACGAAATGGACTTTCACAATAGCATCGGGGTGGGACCCACCTGATTTTACTACCAACTATGTCTCTTCCGACTAACGTACGGAACCAAAACAGGAGGAAACACGTCTCTTTGAGACAACGTGCAGAGGTTTTACGTTAAACCTCCTCTCCCACGTCCCTACAACTTGTGGGCCACCTAAACCTCGAATCCATCCCATATTCTAGCCCCCGGCCTAACATGATCCAGCCAAACCAATGATCGGAGTGGATCTCGTGAAGGACATCACTAGTGAACCCCACCTAAACCAGCTAACAATCGACGTCAACACTTTCCCGTTGTTACAGCGACGAAACCGGACGGAAGAATGGGTTTCACTCCACCCTCCTACTCCATGTGTGGGCCACCTGATCAATGAATCCACTACAAACTTGAGCCCATGCCCTAAATTGACGAGATAAAACTGATGGCCGGGTTGGATCACACCACAAAAACTGAACCAGCGGGCCCCATCCATCCTCAAGACGAGCGGAGTCAGACATTGTTACAGCGTCTGAAAGAAACTCGGTAACTTTCCCTGTCCAGGAAATCTGGCCACGTCAGATCCACAAGATCTAGACCGTCCATACCAAAGAGAAGGGGATTTCGATCCCACCCTAGCTGACAAAAAGAAGGAGAATTCAGTCTCCGTTGGTTTTCTTGCACTAAACATATGTTTGGGAGTCGCGTACGTAGGAACTGCATAATTCACGAAGCCAAACAGCGTGAGCAAAACATGAGTTTAGGGGCCAGAGACCATCGGACACCAAATCAAGGCCGTTCAAGAAGATCCATTCAGGTAGAAAGGATCCGAAGAAGAATCAGGGGCCACCACGTTGTCCTGATTCGTGTTAAGCAGAAATAGGGTTGCATAAGGAAACCGGCACCGTTTCCCTTGCTTACACACCCAGGTCTGCGTAAGGGTTTCGCAGGAAGGATCCAAAAGTTCTTACATCTATAAAAAGGGACCTCTTTCGTCCGACTTGTGAGAGAAAAGAAAGAGAAGAGAAATGTGAGAGAGAAAGAAGGAACAATGGACAACCTTCTTGGCAGGTGTCTCAGTGTCGAGATTTCGGTTAGCGTGACGGTGACCTCCAAAACCGATCACGGATCTGGGCGTAACGGCGATACGGGGCGTAACGGCCCGTAACGGTCAGCAAAAAAAATTTTTTTGCCAAAAATATGAAAAAATATGGATTAAATCCTAATATTCTAAGCATTCCAAATATGCATTCATTTATAAATTGGAACATGGTTATGGTGGTGTAACGGTCCACTCTTTGGTGAGAAGTTGTATCGGATTGTCTGATGAATTTATGAACCGAGATAACCTAAATTTGACTACAAAATTCATATTTTTAATTTTCTATCATCTACTATCAATGATAGATATATTAGAATGAATGTAATATGAAAATATCTTACATTAGGTGTTTAATTATTTTTGAGGAATTTCTAACATACCTGTGGTCCTGTGCGTGATGATTCCCGTCTATAACCTGTCATCCTCAAGTCAAGAATATTAAAATAAATAAATTAGTAGTGTTCGATATACTCCCCAACTTGATTAAGGATTACTTGATTGGTTGTCGGGAGTTATTTTAAATACAAGTTCGACAGATTGTCAAGTGTGTGCATGACGCATGGCTTCTTGCAATATCTTACTTGTGGTATGTCTGCTACAAATACTTACCTAGTTACCTTAATACAAATATATACTCACAATCACAAGTCACCACCAAAATGAAAATCTGCTTTTTGTGGTTGCTCACCTCTCACATCATCGTCATCGTCACCATCAGTTGAGGTCATCAATAGGTGTAGGTCTTTGCATATCCATAATATCCAATTAGGCTGTAAGAAATACTTAGATCAACGAAACCAGAAGATGACTGATCCTGACTAGCAATGTTGTCAAATCGCATATGCGATCCGTCTGATTGCATATCGCTAGCACGCATATGCGATCGCCTGTCGCATATCTTGGTCGCATTTTTATTTATTTTTTTTTTTTTGCACTTTTTCAAAAAAATTCAGAAAAATCAGAAAAAATTCGAAAAAAATCAGAAAAATCATAATAAATTAATTATTATACATGAAATGCATTTATTTAATTTAAGTAAAAAAGAAAAAATAAAACCAACCAATTACATTCATATGAAGTTATGACTTATGAGTTATGACTTATGAGTTATGAACAATGATAATTTGATAAATTTACAAATTATAATATAGTTAACTTGATAACTTCTTAAATCTTAACAAATAACAATTAAACATTTTACATTTAAATTTAACTAACATTTTGTTGATAACTTGATATCAAGTTATCAAGTATCAAGTATCAATATCAAGTATCAACAATCAACAACATCAACATCAAGTCATCAACAGTTCAACACTTAGACTTATGAGTTATGACTTATGAGACAAGCATTAAACAAAATTAAGAAGTTATGTATGTATTTAATTATTTTTTATTTTATTTATCTAATCAATAATCATTATTCATTAATCATATACATTGATCTATCATCCATTGTGGCACATCATCACCAGGTCTGCCACCACCACCACCATCATCATCATCAGTCGAGTCATCTCCTTCTTCCACATACACTTCTTCTTCTTCCGTTTCTTCATCATCTGTACGTACTAATACTTCATCAACATCCAATGGTGGATGATCTTCTTCAGCTTGATCATCATTATCACCTTCTCCTTCTTCAATCTCCTCAATCTCATCAACGGGTTGACGGCTACTACTCGCCCCCCGGCTCCCCCCCGTCCTTCGCCTTCGAGTGGTACTACTACTACCTTCACCAGGCATCGATCCATATGCGGCATCTTCACTTCTTGTGCCCATGTCGTCCTCTCCAGCAAATACCGGGTCCTCCGTCTCTACGAGCCACTCGTTATCTGCATCCAACTCATCTAAGCAGATAAAAGAAGCCGGGCTTTTCTTTCCTACTTTGGAATCATTCTTACAATTTTTTATTGTATTGAACGAAAACCAAGTCGTTGAGCTTTTTTGTACTCAAGGCGATTCCTTTTCTTGGTATGAATCAGAAGAAAGAAAACGCATTTGGCATTAGCTATTTAGGTAATGAATTTAGCTTACAAAAAAAACAATTAGTAAACAGTAAACACTAAACAGTCTAAAGACTCTAAACTTACCGCCTCGAACGTGCTCCAATTACGCTCGCAACCACTGGCAGAACACGTGAGTCCAAGAATCTTCATAGCCAGCTTCTTTAGAGCTGGATCCTTCTGTTCGGGTCCACTCCATAAAAACCCACTCAAAATACCGAGAAAACAGTTTAAGTATAGGTTAGACTAGTTTTAGTCTCTTAGAGACACAGTTGACATAACCACATACACTAACATTCATTCATATAGTACTTACTGGGTAATTTCATTGTCCGATGTCTTATTACGATATCCCTTCACTTTTTGTGTAGAAGTCCAGCAAACTTGAGATCTTGTCCTGTTCTCCTCTATCTGGAATCATTCTTTCCAAGACATCAATAAATCCAACCATATGCCTGATTAGTGCTTACTGTGATCACCAGCGAATAAACAGTGAGTTAAGGATGTAAGCAAATAGAATACAATGGGGATGACATTTGTCCCCCATCTTCTATCTATAATTTCTAAAATTGGCACCGTAATCACGGTCTCTATAGTTAAAATGGTCCATGATCTTATTTTTCGCTCTCCATCGCATCATATATGTAGCCCATTGCGGGTTTCTCATCCCCGTCCACCAATCGCAACACAGTGACTAAGGGCTCGGATGATTTTAATGCCTTTACCACTGAGTCCAAAAACTTTGAGAAAGAATTGTTTGTTGAACCCGTTTCCCATCGGCCTTCCTTGACCAAGAGCCCACTTGTAAAATCGGCCGACACTACAAAGCTTCTAAGTTCGATTTCTTTGCATGTAGCCTTTGTAGTGTTAAAAAGGTCAGAGCGAATGGCTTCGGTGATCACTGGACGTAGTAAGTTACCCCAATGTGTTTTCTCATTCGACCGAGAAGAAGAGCATGTTTGTACATAAAAACCGTGATTCTTCTAGCCTTTCTGCAATCACATTTAGAAATAATCTACCTATATCTTCTAACATGAGATCAATACAATGGGCCGCACAAGGGTCCAAAATAAACGTCGCCTCTTCTCCATAAGAAGACGACCGGCCATTACATACGAGGCTCGCGTTATCTATAATTACTTGTATAACGTAGTCCTCACTTATTTCTTCAACTACACTATCTAGTAAGTTAAACAAATATTCTCCTGTGTGTGAATGACCCGACGCATCCACTGACTTCAAGAACATCGTCCCAGCTGGACAATTTACCAAGAAGTTAATGAGAGATCGACCGGATCTATCGGTCCATCCATCGGCCATTAGTGTACAACCATATATTTTCCATGATTCCCTATATTCATGAAGGATTGTGTATATTCAACTTCAGTTCTAAGGCATGTCTCCCTCATTTCATGATATGAAGGAGGTTTAAGCCCAGGTCCAAATTGACCTATAGCCTCAATCATTACTTTGAAGCTTTTCGATTTAACGGCGTTGAAAGCAACGCCGGTTTGGTAAAACCACTTAGCAATATATTGAATTGTGGTTTTCCTATCTTTTTGTTTATACCCTATTCTCTAAAGTTGTTTGAGCTTGGCCCTTTCCCTCTACCCCTTTGGTCGACCACATCCTCGGGGTGTGGTCTACACCATCTATCCAAGGGTCCATGCCCTCGGGCTCTTTTCGATGGTTGTACTTGTGGTCTAGACCGGCTGTCGAAGAAGGGGTGGGACTAGCTTTGAGCTTCATCGACATCTACTATATTTATATCTTCATATGCATCTTGTTCCATATATTCCTCTTGACGTAGGGCACTATCGTATTTCTTTCTTGATTGTTTGTCCATATACTCCATGATCTCCTTCGGATTTACGAGTAATCTTGTCACATGCTTTTGCATTTGACCCGGTAAATGTGCAAGGTGTTGCTTGTGCCTTGCAATGCCACCGAACTCACAAATCCACATAAATCACATACTATGTGAGTCTTTTCGGTAGCACTACGGTAGTGCCCATACTTCCAACCCGGGTCATTCGACTTGGGCCTCAAAGAGGAAGATTGGGAAGAAGACATTATGAATTTATGATGGTGGTGGATGGTGGTGTGTGTATTATATTAGCACTAAAAAGTAACTAGCTAGTAGCTAGCTATTAAGTATTAACTAGAAACTATAAAGTAAACTACAAAAAAAGAAAACTAGAACTTGGAGTTGGGAGTTGGGAGTTGGGAACTTGGGACTTAGGGTTAGGGCCTTAGGAGAGAGAGAGAGAGAGAGAGAGAGAGAGAGAGAGAGAGTTACACACACTTACACTTACACAGTTACACTTACACTTACACACACACACACACACTTACACTTGTAGAAACTAGAAAGGAGAAGGAGAGAGAGAGAGAGAGAGAGAGAGAGAGAGAGAGAGAGAGAGAGAGTTACACTTACACACACACACTTACACACTTACACTTGTAGAAACTAGAAAGGGAGAAGAAGAGGAGAGAGAGAGAGAGAGAGAGAGAGAGAGAGAGAGAGAGAGAGAGTTACACCTTAGACCTTACACTTGAAGAAAGGGAGAAGAAGAGGGAGAGAGAGGGAGAGAGTTTGAGTTACACACTTACACTTGAAGAAAGGGAGAAGAAGAGAGTTGTTTACACACTTACTTACACTTGTAGAAAGAGAAGGAGAGAGAGAGAGACTGAGAGAGAGAGAGAGAGAGAGAGAGAGAGAGAGATTTACACAAATAAAATTAAAATAACAACTTTCAACTTCCAAAATTCCAAATTCTTGTCTAAGTTGTCTACTTGTCTTCTCTTGAATCTCTTCACCTTTGCCTCTTCACTTGAGTATTGTATTTGTTCTTGATTCTTGAATTTTTGTTGTGACTTGTGAGTTGTGACTTGTCTTGTACTTGTAAGTTGTAACTTACTAACTTGTAACTTCAAACTTCGAAGTTCAAAGTCAAACTTTTAAGTTGCTATTTGCTAACAACTAACAAAGTAAAATGAATCAATTAACATTTAACAAACAAAATAATTTTAAAAAAAAATGATAGAAAGAAATCAAAGAAGTTGTTACTTGTTAGAAACTTAGAAATTACTAATTCGAATTAGAATTTAGAAACTTAGAAATTAGAATAGAAGTAAGAAGTTAGAAGTTAGAACTTAGAAGAAGTGAAGAACTTGTGGAATGTGGATGGAGATTGGAGACTAGAGTGAGGAGTCTCTTGATTCTTGTCTTGAATCTTGAATCCTTGATTCTTGAACAGTTGAACAATGAATATGGATTGGTGGATTCTTTCTTGATTCTTGATTCTTGTAAGTTGTAAGTTGTAACCCTTCCTTGATTCTTGAATGTTGATTGTTGAAAGAAAAGAAAAGAAATATGGAAACTTGGAAATGGAATTGGATGGAGATGAGTGGATGTATGTAACTTGTAAGTTGTAAGACTCTTAGAAATTAGAATGTATGTAAGATTATAAGAATAAGAGATAGAGAATAGAGAGAGGAATGCTTAGAATGCATTTTTATAGAGAAAAAATCCAGATTTTAAAAAAAAAAAAAAAAAAAAAACGATTCAAAAAAGGTCGATTGATTCGGTAGATTGTGAATATGCGATCGCATATGCAATATGCGATCGCATACATCGCATATGCGATCGCATATGCCATCGCATATGGAATATGCGATCGCATATGTGCAGGGTCGCATATGCCACTGCCGCATATGCGATCCTTGCACATATATGTGCATATGCGATCGCATATTCGCATATGCGATCGCACATGACAACAATGCTGACTAGGCAACGACTCTGACCCCGAGTAAGGATATCCACCAGTGCCCGTTGAATAGCCATACTGGTGCCCATACTCAGGCTGTTGAGAATCTTGAGATTGAGAGTGCGTCTGTGCGATGAGTAACTTGGATTTGGATCTGGATATCTATAATCATATGAATATTGATCGGAGGGCTACTCCAACATGAATGTGATGGAACATGCTCAAGATAACCATCATAATCATAATCCAATTGACCATAAGAATATCCATCATAATAACCAAGACCATGAGCCTTCTTGCGATGTTCCGACCTCTCGGACCCGTGGTGCACCACTAGATGTACCCTCATCCTACCATTTGTCATCGTGACTCGGTACACTCGTAAGTCCGACCTCGTGTACCACGTCGTCGATGTTCATCGCCATCGCGATCCGTAGGCACTAGATAGGGGGTAAGCAACACCGTATGCCGGCACCGTAAGGGGGTCGTCATCATCCGACACGCTGATCACGCTACCACCGCTCGTACTCTTTTGTTGATCTTGAGCCGTATCCGTCACGTGGCATAAACGCCGCCCCTCTTCTCGGGTCCAACACATCTACACGATTCTCTTGTTGCGCGTATTTACGGGTCATCAATTTCCAATTCTTCACTATCCTCTTCAATTTGCTTTTCCTTATTTCCAACCAAGGTAGAAGGGGTCATCCTCATCATAAATATTGTCCAAGTTTATTGAATGAGTCTCCGTCATCTAAGAATTTAATGCTCTATGATGTCGTCGCATTCTTAGTTTTATATTGTAGTGCATGAAGACAAGTCTATCTAATGTTCTACAAATCTATTCTTATTCTTTGAATGAATGAGCGCAAAACAACTCCAATTCCTTTCGCAAGCTAGAGGAAGATGTTGTTTGGCTCAAAACTTTTCTTCGCAATTTTTCGAGAGCCTTCGTACTCTCTCCGAAATTAATCCCATTCATTCGGTAGGTTATGAACCTGACATCAGCATGTCATCGTTGCAAGAACATCTCCAAAGCTACCAAGGCGATTTCCAAATGTATCTAATTCATTCAACGCCTTTATTTGTAAATTTAAGTCAGCTCTAATCTCTTTATCACATTTTTAGCCCGACACGAACTTCATCATCCTCAACAAATGATTGGGCATATCTATACCTAGGATTTAGGTAAGAACTCACGTATGAAGATCGTGATGAAGTTGTTTTGTCCATCTCCCTGTCGATCATCTTCCAATAGGTCTCCCAAACTTCTCTAATCACGTTGAATTGCAAGCTTTGCCTTATCCATGGCATCATATAGGAAGCCCATGGTAGGTGCTTCATCGGTTTCAACAAGACGAGTACCCTCATTAGTGGCTCCATCACCTTTAGAATCGCTTTAACCTTCTTCCAATATTTGTTGTCCCGTATGGTATTCACAACGTCGACGGCAGTTCGATGTCTTCTTCCCATGTTTTGTGTTGAGCCATTCTCGGAAGCAAACATCTCACTCAACTCTCCCCTATCTTTGGAATAAACTCTCTAATGCTTTATAAAGTTTGTTGCGAATCTAGTCGCAGCCTCAACAACTCTCGTCCTTTCGTGAACTTTCTCATTATCACACTACTTGATTATGGTTGTAAATAAACGCGTCGTCACTTCCTTTGCCCTTTTTCGACCATTTCCTTAACATTCTTCTTCTTCCCAATATCTTCCAATATAAGATCGATACAATGGGTAGCACATGGTGACCAAAAAAGATGTTTTCTCTCATCCATCAACATATGTCCCGTGAAGCTTATATGATGCTTCATTATCTCACACCTGCACTACATTCTCCTCTCCAATCTCATCCACAACTTTATCCATTAGACCCATAATATATTCAATCTTTTGTTGCTTTTCCGAGGCATCAATTGATTTGTGGTATATAGTTCCTAAGTGGCGATTACACCATGAAGTTATCATGCTGCGTCTGGTTGGGCCAGTCCAACCATCACACATGATCGTGCATCCTCTGGCTTGCCATACAAGTTCAAAGGTAGCCGCGTATGCTTTCACATCCACATACTCTGCATCTGTCCATTTTCCCCTAATCTCCTTAGCCGTGGGAGCTTTTATTCCTTCACCTGCTTCTGCTGCTGCATCAATTACCACCTGCCAATATGGAGAATTGGCCGCGTTAGGAGGTATGTTGGCATGTATAAATAACTTTGCTGCTGCTCTACCTAATTTCTCAATGGAAGTTCTACTCCACATTTGTTTTATTTTTTTGCTTTAGTTGATTCTTTCTAAATAGGATTGGATCAATAGAGGGTCTCCTAGGCTCATTTACTTCTTCATCCAAACGTATAGGGCATCACGTGAAAATGTCATCGTCGGCTCCCAAACATACGTCGTAACCCACCAAACCTACCCCCCACCTCGGTCCCCACTCTGCGACGATTGCACTTCCAACATTGCACTCCCTCGTCCCACTCCTGGTCCCCACTCCCACTCGCCCCACGTATCACGCCGACCCATGCGTGCCAAACATGCGGGCGACGTTCTTCCTCTTCACGAGCTGACGCACGCTCTCTCTCTAGCTATAGTTAATTCCCGATCTCGAATCTTCGTCGAATCAATAATATCTTCATCACGAACGCCCATATATTCGAGACCAAACACTTCCTGTCGTATTTTGCGCATCCAAATATCATCTTTCTTCTTTTGTATGCAAGAACGTTTACCCTTCGACTCATCCAAACTAGCTTGCATTAAAAGCATTATCTCTTTCGGTGACTCGACACACGGCGCAACTTGCAGCCCTTTCGATGTCTAAATGTTGTTTGAGACGAGTAATTCCACCAAATCACTAGTCTATCACAATACTTGCACTTCATTTGATGCCTAGTACCACCAACCTCTCACAATGTTGCCATCCAATATCTTCACTTACTTGTTGTTGGCCAGACCCAGACATTTCTTTAGGTTTAGGATATGAGTATAAGTGTATGACCTATGTTAATAAAGATAATTTTATGTTCTAACTAAACCCTAAGAAGCTCCAAAACCTGTTCAATATAAGCAAATAAAAATATAAAGTCACTAATTTGAAAATACAAAAAAAAAATTTATAAAATGACACCACAAATCTGTAAAATGCACATTAACATGTTTTACACTTCTACTATGATTAACACATCATATGACATGATTAAAACAGCAAAAACAACCATTAAAAATTGATCTTTCGAATTTTCAAAAAAAGGGTCAAAATAAATGCGTAAATAAAAAAATAATATAAAAAATATATAAAATGGCACCCCAAATCTGTAAAATGCACATTAACATGTTCTACTATGATTAACACATCATATGACATGATTAAAACAGCAAAACAACCCTTAAAAATTGATTTTTTGAATTTAAAAAAAAATGGTCAAAATTCATGCGTAAATAGAAAAAAAATATAAAAAAATATAAAATGGCACTCCAAATCTGTAAAATGCACATTAATATGTTCTACTATGATTAACACATCATATGACATGATTAAAACAGCAAAACAACCCTTAAAAATTGATTTTTCAAATTTTAAAAAAAATGGTCAAAATTCATGCGTAAATAGAAAAAAAATATAAAAAAATATAAAATGGCACCCCAATTCTGTAAAATGCACATTAACATGTTCTACTATGATTAACACATCATATGGCATGATTAAAATAGCAAAACAACCCTTAAAAATTGATTTTTCGAATTTAAAAAAAAAATGTCAAAATTCATGCGTAAATAGAAAAAAAATATAAAAAAATATAAAATGGCACTCCAAATCTGTAAAATGTACATTAACATATTCTACTATGATTAACACATCATATGGCATCATTAAAACAGCAAAAGAATCATTAAAAAATGATTTTTCGAATTTTCAAAAAAACGGCCAAAATTCATGCGTAAATAGAAAAAAATATAAAAAAAATATAAAATGGCACTCCAAATCTGTAAAATGTACATTAACATGTTCTACTATGATTAACACATCATATGGCATCATTAAAACAGCAAAAGAATCATTAAAAAATGATTTTTCGAATTTTCAAAAAAACGGCCAAAATAAATGCGTAAATAGAAAAAAATATAAAATGGCACCCCAAATCTGTAAAATGCACATTAATATGTTCTACTATGATTAACACATCATATGACATGTTAAAACAGCAAAACAACCCTTAAAAATTGATTTTTGGAATTAAAAAAAAAAGGGTCAAAATTCATGCGTAAATAGAAAAAAAAATATAAAAAAATATTAAATGACACCCCAAATCTGTAAAATGCACATTATCATGTTCTACTATGATTAACACATCATATGGCATGATTAAAACAGTAAAACATATTTAAAAAAATAAATACCTATTTTTGATAATTTCTGAAAATGGCCCACCGAGCTTTGATTCAACCAAATCCGTGATATAACGTGTTTTTGTCCCAAATAACCACCTAAGGTTGGTCGAAATTACTATTGGAAGGTATGAAAAACAGTTTGGAAGCAAGAATTTTGAAAAAAAACAGCAAAAAAGTCATTAAAAAGACAAAAAAATATAGCCGTTATCGGACCGTTATTACCGACGTTATGGCCGTTACTGACCGATCGGGCTGATACGGGCGTCAGGGCCGTATCGGCCGACACTGAGTGCAAAAAGCGTAACGGCCGATACGACCAGATCGCGTATCGACCATTACCGTTCAGTTTCGCATGCATCGGCCGATACACGCCGATACGTGAATCGATAACGACACCTTCTTGGACATGGCAATAAGGAAGAAAGAAGAAAAAGAAAGAGAAAGAGAGAAAAGAAAGGAAAGGGAAGAAAAAGAAAGGAAGAAAGAAAAAGAAAGAAAGGAAAGAAGAAGAAAGAGAAAGGAAAGGAAATAAAGAAAGGACGAGAGAGAGAGAGATAGAGAGATTATGTGCTAAGTCGACTCGCCGAGTCCCGGACTAAGTCTGGGCCAGATTTGAGTCGAGCTTAAGTGAGGGTTTTATCCTTTAAGCTTACACTAATTTAAGTTGTTATATTTATCATGCCTTTTACATGCATTCCTGTTATTTCATATGCCCTTTTGCATGCCTCCATGTTATTTTGACTTTTACATGCCTTCATATTACTCTGAATCTTCCCTGCAATTATATGTTTTACCATCAACTATCCGCCTTTGATATTACAATATAATGTTACTTACAAAGTAATCTTTCTGAATTTATGTGGGCCCATGGATACAAGCATTGCCCTTGCCTTACCAAATTTATTGAGTTGGCCCTGCCACACTCCTTATTAAAGAATCGGCCGTGCCGCTCTTCTATTTATGCAGTTGGCCATTGTCACTCTCCCTATTAAAGAATCGGCCGTTGCCGCTCTTCTATTTGTTATGTTGGTCATTACCACAGTTTGAGTTGACCATTATCACTCTTCTCTATGTTGTCCTTGTGCTATCTATTTTCAAAAGGCTTGAGCATATGTCTTGATATTCCAGAACCTCCATAGTTCAGAATGCATTCTCTGTAAGTGCAAGTACTATGTTGGGAATCCTTTTTCTAGCGATTGAATAAACATCGTGGACATAATGCGTTTTTGGTAGCGGCCCCTGGGCAACATGTAATTCCATGTTTCATGGGTAGTGGTGCACAAATCAATGTGTGTAAATTAGAAATGCAGTGTCACATCACTTCCGGGATTAGATGTCGCAAATAGTCGCTCCATAAACAAATCGTATCACATAAATCATCCAGTCATGTGTTATGTTTGTCTTGGGGTAAGCGCATAAATACATGTTAAACGTAGGACATGCCAGCAAATCTCCGTAGTATGGGATGCGGGGCGAGTTGGATAACTCTAATCATATTCCACATTGTGGCGATCGCTAAGTGTGATAAACCGCATATACTTTGCTAGGCATGCATCTCATGTAGACTGCTTGTACATTGATACCTCTTGTAGTTGTGAAGTACAGGACGTATCAGAACCTTTACATTACTTATATGAATCTCTTGAATTATTGCTAATCTTAAAGGATAACCATCACTATGAGTAGGGCATTGACCCTCTCCCAATTGTACAGATGATGCAGGTGATGTACAGATTGAAGACTTAGAGGACCATATCCCTATAGAAGACTGTACCGAAAGAATACAAAGATAGTTTATTTATTTAGTTTTATACTTACGTTGTGAACTCGATAAATGTAATGAGCTCCCATTGACAGGGCATTTGATTATTCTTTTTACTCTGATGAAATATAATCAATGTAGTTGATCTTATTCTTGTGAATGTTACCTTCATGAATGTATCTGGATGTGATCTAAACGAAAAAAAACACGGTGCGATTTTCAAAAGCATCCAATTTATACATCATTAACATCTGGTTTTCTCGGGCACGAGTATAAACTCTGGCTGAGAAAATTCGGGATGTTACATAATGATCTCTCTCTCTTTTCTTTTCTTTTTTTCTTTTTTCTTTTTTCTTCTTTGAAGGGCTATTTGCAATTATTATTTAAAAAAAAAGTCACTCTCAAAATATCTTTAGCGTTGCATATTGCTTAACAAATGCTAAAGAATATGTGTGCGAAGAAAGCTTGTTGCATTTTATGTTTTGTACTTCAGTCAATATCTATTTTTGGTATGGTATATCTCTATTTTCTTGTACCAATTGGAGCTACTTCTTGCAGGGTAGGTTGCCATGTGTGAAATCCATCATTTCTAAAGCAAGCACTTCAAAAGCAGATCTTTTGGTTGAAGCGGGTGATAACATATATTTTGGTAATCTTTTTCTGGAGGTAGGGATGTGGATTGATTAATTAGTTGTGTGTTTTTATGTCATAAGCTGAATGAACCGAATCCGAAAGTTGCCATTTTGTTCTCATTTTGAGGTCTTTGTTTTCCATGTAAACAGTTTGGAGAGTCATGAGCTCTAGTGTAGTGTACTCTTCATGAAAACAAAGCGAATAACATTCCCAATATGTTTTCTGTAATTAGTATTCTTGGTAGTAATTGCACTTTTAGATAAAATGTTAAGACTCAGCTAATGGTATTGTTTTGATGTACTCAGCTTTCTTTGGTTCCTTCTTCTTCTTCTTTTTTTTGTTTTTTATTTTATTTTATTTTTTAAATTTTTTTTTTGTTCAATAGGTTATAATACGTTGAATGGAGATAATCCTGTAATCTGTAAACTAATCACTAGTTTTTACCACTCATGTTGAATCAGAAATCTGAGAGAAAGTAAACAAATTTGACTAAAAGAATGTGGTTGTAACCTGAAGTTATATCAGGGGAGTTGTAATGAAACAATGCTGTTTAATGAGAGATTTGGTTAGTTGTGGATAAAAATGACGTAATAGCTACCAGAGGTTTGAGTGTGTATAGGTATCAGTATGCAGCCGTGGAAAGAGTTCTTTTTGTCCACAAGAGACGTAATTTCATGCACATTACTCATGGAAATCATAACATACAAGCAACATAACAATTGTACATGTATGATTTACTTATATTGCCTTGGACATTCTCACTTTCTTATTATCTTGAACAAAAATACTCAAATAATTAAACCACATCAATATCTGTATCTAATACATAGATTGAAAATAGGAACTACATTTGCAACTACTCCAGTTAGTAACAGCCCTGTAGAAATGTCTTTCTTCCGTTGGTAATCACTGAAATCTGAAATTGTTTTTGCAACTACTCCTGTTAGTAACAGTCCCATAGAAATGTCTCTTCTTCTATTTGTAACAGATTATATAGATTTCTTATTTATGAATTAACTCCAAGCCAAATGCACAATACAGGGGTAAAAAAAATCTTCTGGCAATCTCTTTAGAAGGCTGAGGTCCCATTTTGGAAGCCCTTTCATGCCTTGAAGCAAAGATTTTTACCAAAACAGCTATCTAGTTCTAGTTAGCGTGCCAAGCTTTTGCACAAAACTGAGTTCTCTTTCTAGTTGTTTACATACCTAGTATTCACTTTGTGCAAAGCTCGCGCACTCAACTCCATGCTAAGTAACACAAAACTGTATGAAGAATATACATTAACAATGGTGGGAGGTGCATAGTCTGCTATATTTTAGCATTAGTGATGTATATGAAGTATTGCATTCTTTTCAGGTTCGTGCCACTCCTGGTCATACATTGGGTTGTGTCAGCTATGTGACAGGAGATGGACCTGATCAACCTCACCCAAGGATGGCTTTTACAGGAGATGCATTATTGATACGTGGATGTGGCAGGACAGACTTTCAGGTATATATGTGCTAACCATGAAATGCAAATCTGCTTCTTCTAAGGAATAAGTCGTGCACACGTAGCTTGTATAATTAACATATTTTGTTGATTGAGAAACCCATGACGGGGCAGCTTAAGATGAACACTTAAGTAACGAACAAGCAGGTCTACAATAGACCATTACATCCATCTAGGATTCAGCGACTACAAGAATCTTGTTAGCTTCGTATGTTGATGCAGTTGCAGGAGTAGTGATGATGACTGTTTAATTTCAGTCTAGAATGTGTTTCTTTGTGAAAATATTAATTGAAGAATGATTTGGTAAAACTGAAGTATAATATAGGAATCAAATTTGTAGATCCAACAAAAGAAATACAGTCGGGGAATATATGCGGCGGACATCCTGGCCAAGACCTGGTTGTGGTGGAACAGAACCACATGATTTTCTTCTGAAATTATGATTTATAAGAATGTCTTTGTTGATGTCATAATGTGCTGGGGACTAGCATGAACTCTTATAAGTTGTCATGTGTTGAAGACTAGCATGAATTCACGAAGTTTCACTATTATATACTCCCAACATGGCATATGCTACCAGCATTGTGAGGCAGCATCCAATCACGAAGGAATGCACACCCTATGCTGGATATATTTACTCATACTGGAAATATGCATTTCTCGCTCCAACACTGCAGAAAAAGATTATTGCATGTTGGTTTATCAAATGCTAATTGGAGATCCACTACTGGTGCTGTATGTTATGGGAGACAATGTCTATAATGAGGAATGATAGAGCCACTATTATTCTGATAAACCCTGATCTAGAATTAAAGGCTGAAGCTAAAAATAGAGCAGTGGGATTCTGCTGCATTTGAGTTGATTTGCTTAAAGATCCACTATTGGAAAAGACTCGGACTAAAATCTTATGATTTTTGTCATCCATGGAGATGGTCTATGGGAAACAGAAGTTTCCTTATGAGTGGCTTCCTGGGCAGATGAAGCATGTTAGGTAGGTTGTGTCACCTAGTGAGAGACAAGGTGATGGTAAGAGCATTACAGTTTTCCATTTGCTCCTATGGTATCAACCGGAAGATGCATTCACTGGAGCTACAGAAGAAAAGTAATGTTTCAATCATTATTTTATAAGCTGAAAGTGACTGGCCCACCGGAATGGTTGTACATCCCCTGCTTCTTTCAATAAAATTTTCCTTTTGAAAAAAAAAAAGAAGCTGAAAGTGACTGGGATGCCTTGTGCAGCCCAAGAGGGTGTATTAATGGTTATGTAGTTACTCTTATCTTGTTTGTATTTATGTTGGTATTGGTGTAGGGGAGTCCATTTCCTCTAGGGTTATTTATTTTATTGATCATTATATTTATGTAAAAGGATATATTGGTCATTCTAGATTGCATACTTCAGTCAATGGTTCACAGTGGAAAACCATGTGATCTTCTTTCATTTGGGAGGTAACGAAGACTTGAGAGTTTGAGATACATCACTTGCTTACATTTTGAATTGATTTCTTTCACGTGCAGGGAGGAAGTTCACATCAGCTTTACAAATCAGTGCATTCACAGGCAAGAGCGTGAAATGCAAAAGGGCATTTTCCTTTTCTGCAGAAAGCCCATTTTTCACGTATCCTTGTAGCGTATTAACGTTCACTTCTTTTTATCCCATGCATTCAGATATTCACATTGCCAAAGGATACATTGGTGTATCCTGCTCATGACTACAAAGGCTTCACTGTAAGAAACATTTAACACCTCTTGCACCTCAAATGTATTTATTAGCTTCTTAAACCCTTACACCACCCTTTGGATGTGTTTCAGGTTAGCACAGTGGGTGAGGAGATGCTCTACAATCCTCGTCTGACAAAGGATGAGGCATGTATCTGAACACGTATTGATGTTTCTCACATAAATTTAACTTCTCTAGGAAACTTTGCACTTATATTATTAAATGCAATGAACATTTCATTTTTATAGAAATAAGACACATACCATGGAAATTGGAGATGGCCCTGGAAAGGAGGGGAACATTCATTAGGGTGCATAGAGCTTTGAAGGAGGATGAGGGGAAGAGCTAAAGGACTTGGATCAAGCTGATGAGAAGAGATATGAAGGTTTATTCACCTACCAAGGATAAGGCCTTAATGATTGGCACAACAAGATCCATAAAGCCAACCCCAAGAACTAGGATGGGGATGCAACAGTTACTTTAGTCACTCAGATATGCGGGACTTTTAAATATGCAAATTTTCTACAAGCTTTGCAAAACAAAGAGGGAAAAAAAAAAAAAAAAACTGGAGATGCTTGCAACCAATGTTTTAAATATCGTTATCGCGTTATGTATCGCACCCTTGGGATACAGATACATATCGGTTATCACCTGGGATATATCGGTTGTATCATGTAATTTATCATTGTTGTTGGGAAACATGGGAACATTGGGAAATTGGTCAAATTTTTCATGGAAACTTCAAGGATTGTTGAAAAAGACATCAACACACTTAGAAATCAAGACATTAAGAAAAAGTGCACATAATAGGGGTTTCCTTTGTATGGGATCCTAATACATGCATTGTCCAACCGAACTGATGCAGGTGTATTTAAAGACTATTCATATAATTTATAAACGTAAGAAGACATGTATAGAAACACAAACAGTACATTCAAAAGCAAAAGAAGAATAACTAGATCAGGTTACATACATGTTTGATTTTGTGTTTGGATACAAAGATTTTGCAACTGATTTGCGAGAAATTGAGAAATTTCAATTTTTCCCAATTTTCCGCAACTTTCCCCATCTCCCCTAAATCTCGAAATCAAAGCTCCAAATCCATGTTTTTTCATTGAAAATATGAAAAATAATAAATTTGTAACCATTTGACACTGATTTAACGTGATTTATAGCAAAAAAATGGATCGAAAATAAAAAATGCTCACCGATTTGAATATGTGGGATATATCAGCACTATCTATGCATTTCATATCGCACAAGTGGGATACAAGATATATCGTGGGATATATCAGCCGATATCTTCGATATTTAAAACACTGCCTGCAACTAGTACCTCTCCTTTTAAAAGTGAATAATGTCTGTGCCTGTCTTATGGTGAAAATACCTTCTTCTTTTTTAACCAAAGAAATTTCTCGAAGATAGTCTCAGTTTCCCAGAAGCAATGAACAGTCTTGAAGCAGCAAATATGTCCCGTAGGGCTGTCAATTGGTTGGCTGCCCCAAAGGCCTGGTGGACTTGGCCTGACATGAGCAGCTAGGTGTCATAGCCCAGATGTTCACAAGAGGCTAAATCAGGGTTTTTGATAGCCGTTGTACATTTGAGGTTATGTACATATTGTGTAGAGAATTCCAGAGTAGGTTAGCATTATGTAGAGAATTCTAGAGAATGGTAGAAGCGTGTATTATATAGATCTCTGGAATGTTTTAGAGTTCTCTAGTGAGTTTTTGTAGAAGAGAATTGTGTAGAACAGTTTAGGAGATTACTAAAGTATCATGGCTATTGGATGATTACCACATGATTTTATACTAGCCATTCATGTAAAGTAAGCTAGAAGCTTATTGTGCTTATACAAGGGGGAGGGCACCTCTTAAAGTTGCAAGCTCTCGAGTTCTGGTGGAATACAAGGCTTCTTCCTTCAACTCCTTACGTGCTCTCTCTGCTTCTCAAGTTAGCCTAGCTAACACTTGGATGATCAACCGACTCCTTCACAAATGGGTTGTGACTCAAGCGTCAAAGTCCACACTTGGGGAAGCACTCAGGGCATGACATATTAATGCTCATCAGGCCTGTTAGGCACAGGCCCCTTGTCTAAATATGGGGCTGACAAGATGGTGGGCCACAATTGCGCTTCACAATTGATAACCTTTCTATTGACGCCCAGCTGAAGCCTGAGTCAGGCCTAACCCCGGCATGCAATCCTGGGATTTGGAGCCAAGCAGCCCATGACAGCCATGATATGTCATGCCCTGGACGGGCCTAGCTATCAGCAACCCCAATACCTCAGTGCCATTTTCTTCAAGCTACTGTAATATAGGTTTGGTTGACTTTCTTTTCTTTTCAGGAAAGTTTGTGATATTTACCATGTATGGGCAACTGTATGTAGAAATCATGGCAAATAATCTTTTTATGATAAGTGGGTACCATATCAAATGCAGCAAGTTGGAACAAATTCTATCCATCGAAGTGCAGTTTCAACTTTCACTTTTACCCTGTCAATTTTTTATTTTATTTTTCCCTTTTATTTACCCAATATATACATGTGTATATCAGAATGGAGTTCTAATGCCCATCTCGGTATTCTTTTCACAGGAAACATTCAAGACAATCATGGAAAGTGAGTATACTGCTGTATTGCGAATGTGATATTATTAAATCTGGTTATTGTTACTACGAATTTCATCTTTTGCATGTATATAACAGCCACTAACTTGTTCATGTAAGATGCCTTGTCTTACAGATTTGAATTTACCATATCCGAAGATGATGGATGCAGCAGTGCCAGCAAATATGGTCTGTGGGTTGCAAGATGCAGCTGGAAAGGTTAAGGAACCTCTATCCAGTAGCCTCTAGCTGGTCAAGCCCTTCAAATTGTGATATATCAAACAAGCAAGGCAGGGGTTAGGTACATGTATATTGTTAGATGCCTTCTGTGTGAATTAAAGGAATTGGCTGTTACTAGAACTGGAAGCCCATGTCTGAAAATCTTCATTTGGCATCCCAGAATAATTCTGAGCATGATAATGAAACCACCCCATTGCTCTTTCACAATCAGACCTGCTTTCCATTTTTTTTTTTTTTTAATGGTTGTGCTGTGTTGACTAACTAATGATTGGTTCAGTGTTCTTTGCAAGAACAATGAAAACAAAGCTTGTTGGTGTTAAAGTAGACGATGGTCAGGGTGCACTGTAAAAGGATCATCAGCATCTGCTGTAATTAAGCTGAATTTACCTGAATCCCTTCCACTTGGAGTTTTTATCTTGTGTACTCGGATGGCAGAATCAAATTTCAGAATTGATTTTAATCACTAACAAGTTTTGAAGATTTGAAAACCCTGGGACTCAACTCGCTCGAACTGAAATAACAACTCAATTTTCCCTCTTTTTAAGTGCACTCGACTGAGTGCACTTTGCAGGTGTACTTGCCGCCCGTTGGAAATGGAGGCACACGTGCAAGATACGACCTGTTCCTCAGGTGATCCCTGCCGTGTAGATGCCATGCATGTCTAAAAAATCAGGCTGTCATGATCATTGGTTGGGCCACCTGTTCGCAGAACAAATGAATAAGAAAAACCGATCATATTTCAAATTCTATCTACATGTGGCCCACATTGGCCTCTTTTGGCGTCTAAATACTAGGGATTGCCTGATTAGTCATTCCAAGGTTCTACACATGTTTTCCGCATGTTACCCAAGATTGTAGTTACATGATTTTGTATTTAATAATTAAAATATTAATATCTAGGGTGGTAATACACATTTAAAATAATCATGTTCATGTAACACACACACACACACACACACACAAATAAACTGCCTATGCTAGTCTGATTGGGGACTTTTGCTTTGCATGCTCCTCAGTTTAAATTTCAGATATTGGAGGGGAAAAAGAAAGACTGAGCGAGTAACTCAGCTTGAGTCACCACGAGTTTTTGAAGTTGAGCAAGTTAGCAATCCGACCAGACGAGTCTCTTGCTGACCATGAGTTTTCTGGTGATTCGGGTTCGATTTCTGGTTGACTCTCGAGTTTTTTTGAGCCATGAGCAGTGACCGATTGATGAAAGGAGCCCAGATTTGCATGACCGAATAGCAGGCTGAGATCTGAGATAATCATGGGAATGGATTTAACTTTGTTCATTGTTGCCCACCCAAGTAGTGAAAGGGACTGATTTTTTAGGCAGAACATTTTAGCATTGTTTTCAACCAGATGGAAAGCTCAGAATCTTGCACGTGTTCCATATTGGCACGCATGCTCGTGTGTGGATGTGTGGGACCGGACATGTGTGGGCTCAGCCAGCCTCTCGTTCAAAAGAAGTCTAAGATGTAGGTGGGGTGCTGGCGTTTGGATTAGAACCTACGTTTTCCAAAACGTCGCAATCAATGGAACTAAAATAACACTATTTAAGAGTCAGACTGATATATGCATCAACATGGCTGTGGTCTTTTTTTCCTTTTTTTTTTTTTGTTTCTTTAATACATGGCTAACGGAATCTCCCCTTTCTGGCTAGTATAGTGATATACAATGATCATACCAAGAGTTTGGCTATCATTTTATATAAGTGGGGCCCATGGTTTAATCATCCAAATTGTTGATATCATGGGCCCCAAGTGGATGGCCAGTATACTGGAAGTCCCACAGATCGGAAGATCCTAGCCATTGTATTTAAGCCCTCTTTTTTGGTGGAATGCATACAATTTCTGTACCTTGTTTCTCTAACCATCTATTTTTATTTTTTATTTTTTTAACAAACGATTAACAGGTTAGGATTTTCCCATTCAGAACGAGATTAATCATGTCAACCGTGGGGATCAGTGGACCACTGATCTCTCACTCTAAGGCAAGAACATTTTATAATATGCTTGAGACGTATTGAATGGGCAAAAGATCACTTCTCTGACCTTTTTTTTTTTCCTTCAAGTTACTTGACCCAAATGATTTCTAAATAATGCGAATTCCAGTTCTTTGGTTGGAAATCAAAGTCCAAGCTGTCTTTATCACAAGTTGTGATCATCGCACTATCTGGCCCACAATACGGGCGGCTGATGCACTGAAGGATGGATTGCAGGATTTTAGGTATACATCAATTCAATTTGTTGTATTGAAATTTGCACTAGTCTATGTAAATCATGCTTCATTTGCCAAACATATATGTTTAGTTTAACTAACTCCACCTACCCCAAAACAAAGATAATCTGATCTGCGTTGGCTTGCCGTGTGATACTAGTTTCATCGCCTTCTTCGTGAATGCCCAGTCAGAAATATCAAGCAGACAAAATGACCATTGAAAGAAATGTTAGAATCTGATGCTTGAATTCGGGCACCGACCATGAGGACCTAATGGGCCAGCCCAGTCCCTACATACCCCAATCTGGTTTAACTTTACTTCCCATAATCCCCTGAACTGAAAAAGGCTAGTCAGTACACATCCATATCTGAGCATACATATACTACCTAGATAACTGTCTGTTATTACTGGTCTCACATCATAACCATACATTCGATCCAATGGCCCGAACATGGTAAAATATGAACATGGTTAGCCATTAATCTTATCAGATAAACATGTAATTAAGTAAATATTAACATGATTATGACCGTCTGTTCTTATGTTTGAACTTAAAAATGATTAGAGTGAAAAATGACTAATTTCAGCAATAGATTTAGTTCTTAACAAGTCTTTATTGACTTGAATGGAAGGATGGTATGAAAATTAACAGAAGCATTGAAGAGTCTGTAATCTAAAAGAAAGAAATGGATAACGAAAATCGCATTTCACATCATTCATTCCCAATCAAAAACTGAACTTGATTTCATCATTTATGTGTAAGAAAGTCCAATTCTCCATTTACAGTAACTCAAAAGAAAGAAAGAAAGAAAATCACACCAAACTCAGAAGAAGAAAAAATAATTGTATTTGTATCAAATTTCAATCTGTTCTATCTCTCCTTAGAGAGGAAATGAACTGAACAAAAAACTCAAAACTCGACAAAAAAAAAAAAATTAAAAAACTAAAACCAGCATTTTTACAATCTTCCCCCACTATACCAAAATCTACCCTAAAATCCAACACAGATTGCCATGTCATGACCTGAAAGTGGAGCCCACTTCAGTTTCCATGATCCGGTCGGTCCCACGTGGCATCCACATTGTCATCCTACAGGCAGGGCGATCATCGCTATACATCAGCACACTTCATGGGTGCAAAACCCAGTCTGGATTTCTTTGTATCATACAAGATGTGGAAATTCTGCTGCTGGTAGTTGCCCAGTATTGAAAGAGATGATCGAGGTGTCCCCAAGATAGCCAGACAGACAATCTCCTCCGGATCCAACCATAAGAAGTAATTCTTCGGTGGGAAATTCCACACTGCCCCATCTGCAAACAGGATTGCGAATTCCGGCAGCTTGTCTTCGTTGACACCTGATACATTGTAACATGGATCCAACACAGGAAAATCATTCACAATCGTATAGTTTTTCATTTTCTTCATAAACGCTTCCTTGATTATCTTGTAAGCTGGGTCTGCAAAATAGCTGAGTGTGGTACCAGAATCAATGATAGTCCCTCCGGCTCCCTCCGCCGACAGCTGCCACGTCTCGGCCGGAATATCCAGCATCTCACCATCAACCATAATCCCTTTGATCTGAATGTAGTAGAATGTGTCGACCGGGTTCTGTTTTCCTGCCACGAAGGAGGTGAAATTCAAATTGGGGTTAGCCATTAGGCTCTGATCCTCACCGAAGATCAGCTTACTGCTGACGTTGAATTCGCTGTTCCGGTCCACCAGGCAGTAGGAGAATGTATGCCCATACAGCGATTGGAGCTGAGAGGAGAAGGAGAGCGGGCCGCGCCCGAGCCCCAGTAGGCCAGCTGCGCCATGGAAGAGGCCCCGATTCCAATGCCCGCATCCGAACATGACATTCTCGACCCGCTGGAACTCGGGCTGCCCAGTCGGCGACGTGAGGTTGACCGTGAAGGTCTCGAGAGCGAAATCGCCGGTTGTGTTGGACCGATCGCCATACCAGTAGAAGTACGGGCATGTCTGGTTCTCTGATTTGCACGGCTGCGGTGGGTCCGGCGACGAAACCAGCTCGCAGCGGGGATCACGGCAGCCGACATTGCGATAGGACGAAGAGTCCTGAGGGTTGTAAGGCGGGCCGTTCTGCTCGAAGCAATCATGGCAGGGGAGGCATTGAATCCAATTGAGATCGCTGCCGGTGTCGAGTATCAGAGAGAAATGCTTGGGCGGCGTCCCCACAAAAACATCCATGAAATACTCGCCGGACCCGAGGCTGACGCCGGATTCCAGCGTCGCCATCAATTGGCTGGAGGGGCCGGCTACCTTTTCTGCGGCTTTGTTCGGTAATAGTTTTGAGGCCGTCGATGCAAGCCTCGGCTCTGTTATCCGCGACACTGTGTTTTGATTCTTCTTCTCTGTAATCCTTCGATGGAGCGTTTGAATTCTGGTCAGGTCTCTGTGGGCCGACACCATCAGCGATTCTTTCTTGTCATTTTTGGATTCGGGATTCTCTGACCTGTGCTTCAGGTGAAGTTTCAACGCCGGTTTAGATGGTAGCCCGATCATATCTTCTTCTTGCTTGTCATCATCTCTCTGTTTTTTCGCTTCCGGCAATTCTAGCTTCCGAGTCGCCGTCGTTCCGACGCGACAGCCGGTGTCTATTGAAGAAGAAGCGACTGAATTGAAGCTTGGGTGTTGGGGGAGTTCGATTCCATGAAGGAGAGATTCACGGGATCCTGCCGCGCTTTTGTTATAAATCGCGGCGGTGCTGAAACCGCAGAAAACGAATAGAAGAACGATCGTCTTCAAGAAAACCAAAATCTTCGAGAAAACCATTATCTCTTCTTCTTCTTCTTCTTCTTGCTTCGATCCTCTGCTCTCAGAGCTTGTTAGATACAAACTTCAAAACGCAAAAATGACAGCCAAAAATCAGTACCAAGCCATCTATTTTCGTTTCCAGACCTTAATCTAACCAGCTTCAAAAAACCCAGAAACGGAATACTGAAATAGAGCAAAGATCGATAGTCAGGCGACAGTCAGGACATAGAAAAGAAGGAAAAATCTATGTTTTCAGGACTCAGTCCAAACAACTCCAAAACCCAAAAACAGAAAACTGAGAAAACAATCAGAAAGATGTTGAATTGGAGAAGGAGAATAGTATATATCTCAGTTTTCAGAGAAGGAGAGTAGTATATATCTCAGTTTTCAGAGAAGGAGAAAGGAAGGTTACAGAGTAGAAAAGAGAACAAAAGTCTATTTTATTATTTCTTCCTCTGAACTCGTAGAATGGATTTAAAGAAATATATAGTTTTTACAATCGCTATTTGGAAACGCGTTTTGAAATAAAAATGAAAGAGAGAAAAGTAGGAGAAATGGGGAGAGTTTGTGGGTGGCGTTTACCTGGTCACGTTAGGACACTTCCTTTTTCTTTCCTGTAGAAACCGCGATCTGTCGATCGTTTTTATCCTGACCTTCTCTCTCCTTTGAATTTTGAAATTCACTGTCTTCTGTGGCCGTTGAATCCAAGGAATGCAGTGAAAAAGAAATTTTAATATATATATATATATATATATATATATATATATATATATATATATATATAGAAATTTTAATATATATATATATATAAGATTGCAAATTGCTCCAGTGTTAGTTTTGCACCGTATAAAAAATGGCAGTGGCCAAATGATTTCACTACGAAGATAATACTAACCAAATTGTATATTGATGGCCATTAATTGGATGAACAGGATTGCATTATCAGCGAGGTGTTAGATGTTTGCTCTATCTCTGAATAGCTGTGTATCAGTGCCAAATGTAGTAGGATGAATCACCGCCATTTAAAAATGATGCATGACTAACACATAAGTCTTAAACCATTTTACAGAATGCAGGCGCCTACTACGTAAAGAGGAACGCCGACCGTAAGAAAATGGAGCGCGGGGGACCCACAGAGGTGGGTAGATCCCTGATTGTGGGACCCACCTTGATGTATTTTTATTAAATCCAATACGTCTATAGGTTTTGATAGATCATTTTAGAGTATTATCCCAAATATGAAACATATAAAAATCTTAAATGGACCACAGCACAGGAAACAGTGGTGATTGAATACTCACCATTAAAAAAATCTTGAGGGTTACTGGAATGTTTATTTTCCATCTAACCTGTTGATAAGGTCACAAAGATCTGAATGAAGGTACCACACAAATATCAGCTCGATCAGGCCCCCAAGAAGTTTATTCAGTCACCACTATTTCCCGTGGTGTGGTCCACTTGAGATTTGGATCTGTTTCATTTTTTGGGTGATGCCATAAAATGATCAGTCAAAATGGATGGACAGCAGGGATGTAGGGCATATACGTTATAGTGGGCCACACAGTCAGGTATCCATCCACATTGGTGTATCCGGCGATTCACCGAAGCCGCGTCCAAGAAAATGTAAAATCAGGATTAGGTGGATTGAGTTTTATCTGGTGAGAGTTATTTGATACTCCGGTAATGGTTGATACGCAGTCATTCCTAAATTATACATGTAGCATAGTTCAACTGAATTTAAACTGTTCAAATTGTAAGAAGAACTCTAGATATGTTATCAGAACAAAATCGGATTGGTTGGACAATCTTAGCCTCTGATTTGTTAGTGGACGCTTGTTTGTTGGGTTCTGACGGTTGAACATTTTTCATATCAACCGTCCAAGAAGCGTCCACCGACTATCTACATAATCAAATTAGTGTAAGCTTTGGTTATGATCGATCTAAAGTGCGCTCATCATTTGGATAATTTAACTTTAGTTAGTTGTATACCACTCCTGTGTGTCAACCATCATGTTACGCCAGAGTATTAAAAAAAAAAATCTATTAAGAGGAGTTTAATTTGACTTTGGATTGGTAAGAAAGTAGACGGGTGGTTAGAAAGGTCCCGCGTTTGCGAATTACTTTTAATACTCTGGAAGAGTATGATGGTCCATACACATGCACAGTTCATACAGAAACTGCACAGTGCACACGTGGAATGTATACTGCGTGTACCAGTATAAACGGAGCATGACCCAAAACATACAAATTAACGTATTTATGAACTGAATTGGATCGTTGGTAGACATCCATTTGACGACTGAAACAGAAAATATCAGCGGTCCAAAATCGATGAACGGTCAAACAAACGTGCTGGTTGATTATTATGGATCTATCCCTAATCTCAGAGTAGTTCCCATGATGTGAACGGCTTGTTTGAGTTACACTTATCACACGTGTACAATTTCTGCATGCGTTCCTATCAACAGTATCAAGTAACTCTCTTTTTTTTTTTAATAGTAGTCTGCTATTTCCTCTGCCGTTTCGATTCATGTGGGCCCCGCACCTCATCCACCTTGGAGGTCTTAAATGAATGCATTGAATGCGAACGAGGCTGGAAAAACAAATGGTGGTCAAACACTGATTGGTTGGCATACCACGGAGAAAACTAGGGTTAGGATAAGACCGATGCGAGAGGATTTCTCCATTTGCAAGTGCCATATTCAAGCATCCACGCATGCAAAATTGAATTATAATTATAAGATCTAGACCGTTCATGAAGTGATACGTATGGTGTATATACGCAATCCTGAAATTTAGACTGTTCAGTATTTGATACGGGACACGCTTTTACTAATAATCGAACGGTTGAAAAATGGATGTGTAATTTTCCATGTTTGATTTACATTTGTGAGACCAGAATTTTGGGCTGGTAAGTATTCATCATGGGCCCATCTGATAAATAGCCTCGATTTCTCACTCGTGTCCCACTTTGGGATGTTTATGGAGGTTGTTTGGGGTTTGAACATGGGCGCTTGAAAGTAGGTTTCTCAAGACGTTAACCTGACCACGAGAAAGGATGATATACGAAGGTTGTCCGTGAACTTCCAAATACAGTCCCGTATTTCCCATCAATCTCCCACTTTTACAGGTCATCCCAGCCGTGAAAAGGATGGCCCACATCGAGGAGATCAACTGGGGAGAAATTAAGGCCGGTCTTCCTTCGGGAGTGCACCACCGTAGAAATCATTAAGCAGAAGATGGTCTGAATCAGCGTACATGCATGGCCCATTGAATGAGTGGATTTCCCTGATTTTCAACGAAGCTGATCCTTATGGTGGGGCCCATCTATGACATGACTCGGATTTCGTGTACCAGCAACATTGGTGGGAAAAACGGGGGTACATGTGAAAGTTCATTTCTTATAAATGACCGGTCTTTTCCTTTTAAAAGCTCTACTATGATGGAAACCGCTTTCGACACTACGTATGGCACATGTACATCATCATTAGACTTATTGTTTCGTGGCCATCATGTGGATGGGCCAAGCCCATAAATCAAGGAGAGTAAAATATTACAGTCGTCCAATCAGTTTCTTTCAATGGGCAGTTAATATAGCTGAGTAAGAAAATAGTAGTCGCAGTCAACGTTCAATGGGCAAAACTCACAATGATCAGACGGTTAGGTTCCTCTCTAATCAACGGCAAACAATGTCTATGGCGCATTACTTGATCGCACCAGATCAACGGTCCACACTACCGTACCCGATGGTGGGGACTACATTTTAAGTGTCCAACAATGTTCCTTTCTTCAAGTGTATGCACGCCTGAATGAATTCAGCTCCAAAAATGTCTATGTTTTCAATTCTATAAATAATATATATAAAAAAAAAAAAACAAGTTTGCTAATAATAATTATAATAAAAGCTTTGTTAATTCCACGCTCGTATAGAAACGGTACACATCCGCATATGCTTTATCCATGTAGTTCATATATTTTTTAAGATTATTTCAAAACAGGAGAAGAAAAAAAAAAAAAAAAAAGGGCAGATTCAAAACTAAGTATAGCCGGTAAAAGAAATACCATTGGATCTTTACTCTTGCTCCGGTGGTAGGCTCTGAGGAGTTTCAACACCCGGTCAGGGGTTCTTGTATCCGTAGGTGGTGAAACTCCAATATGGCGTGAGCGTGTGGGGGTGTATGTGTGCGTGTGTGAAAAGAAAAAAATTTTGGTCAAGCTGATATTTATGTTGTCCTTTTATTTAAGTCTACGCGAACTTCCGAACATGTTATAACAAATAAATATCATGATGTACCCCGAAAAGGTTTCAATCGTGGCTTTCTTTTATCACCGCTTCTTCCTATGGTGTGGCCCACTTGAGCCTTCGATCTACCTTTTGGTAGGGCTTTTAAGTTAAAATACTCTGCAAAAATGGATGGACAGCGTAAGTACATCATGGAGGGCCCCACATCTCACACGTGTGCGCCTCTCTTTGGATATATACGGAAATCAGCCGTAGCATTTTGTATGACCGTAAGCGTCACCTGGAAAAATAATAATGATGACAGAATATTAAAAAGACAAATGTTCACATTCATGAATCACAAACTTTCCATTCATTGAGTCACGTGTATCAGAAATCTGAACCGTTGAAAAGGTAGGCCCCACCAGGAATATCACTGGACTCTAAAATTAGACTAATTCATTAATTAGGTAGTCCGCACCATTTTAAATAGTGGATGGCTAATGGATGTAAGAACATCCAATGTATTAACCCAGTGTACAAGCGTGGGTCGTCTCTTTTCTCACCCAATGATCTTCAAGGTGGGGTCTATCTTTTCATCGGCTCAGATGTTCTGTTCACGTGATATATTGGTTTCAATCACGCAATGAACGGTAACCATGTCTACCATTTAGCTGGGTATAAACATTCCTTATAAATAAATAGTAATAATATAAAAATCTTCTTGACTCAGTCCAAGTAATCGGTTACAGTCGTTCCTAATTACTCAATGTCTTATCTTCTAATCACATTTGTACCTACGGTTCTAACCTAAAATAAATAAATTTTCATGTCACGTTCCAAAAATATGGACTGTCAAAATCGGTGGGCCATCTTCGATGAGCGACAGCTCAAAGTTGCATCATTTGAAAGTTCAAAGCTATTCAATTTCGGCTCCTGTTCTTGAATAGTCATAAATGGTCCAGGAAAAAGGTCGACTGATCGAAAGGTCACGATCGATGGATTGCATCTTATAAATAAATGTTAGCCATCCATGAAGAGGCACACCGACTCCTGTGAGTTGTGAGTCATACAAGTGCGCGAGAAAAACGTTATTACTCTGGCGGAGTGAGAATATCCATACGCTTGCAGACTGCCGAGACTGTACAAGTAGCATATAGATGCTCCAATCCAAACCGTCGAAATGGTTTTCCCACTTTTAATGGTCTATATATAAAAAAACATATTGGTAAGATGATCCTAAGATGCTATTGATGGGTGAAATCTCAACTGTTTCTCATTTCACCCATTCATTTGAAGTGTATGAATCAGCTGATTCGGATCATCAATGCAGTGTAGTTATTTCGGTCATACGTATTCGTAGTGTGGCCCACAATTTGAACTGTTTGGATTGAGTTTCATGCATGCTGTGTATAACAGTGACTATATGCATCTGTACCGATTGTATATGTGCGTGTATCAATAACCTTTCATTAAAAGGTAAGAAATTGAGGCCTGGGCTGGCAAGTAGCAACATGGGGAGCGGATTAGGTGCGGCCCCTGCCTCACTCAAGACGATGCAGCCCTTACAGTGGAGCCCACCTTGATGTATGTATTGTATATCCACGCCGTCCATCCCTTTTTTCAGATCATTTTAGTGTAGAAGGACAAAAATGGAGCAGATATAAATCTGAGGTGGACCATACAATAAGACACAGTGGTGTTTGAACACTCCACCATTAAAAATTTACTAGGACCCACCGTAATTTTTACGTAATGTTTATTTTCCATACAGCCTGTTGATTCTCAACGAAGAAAAAAAAAAAAAAACAAATATCAGCTTTATCCAAAACTTTTGTAGCTCATAAGAAGGTTTTAATGGTCAATCACCACTATTTCCTACAGTAGGTGTATCTGAGATTCGGATCTGCTTCATTTTTGGGATCATGCCCTAAACTGATCTGAAAAAAAACAGATGGACGGCGTGGATATATCATAAATACATCAAGGTGGGCCCCACAGTAAGGGTCACACCGTCTTGGGTAAGTCTCGGGCCGCACCTAATCTGCTCCCGGCAACGCGTTACTGTTAGCCGGGTCATTGTCAGCTCGAGCCATGCTCTTATAACGGGCCTAACCAATCTAACAATTGGACCTTCGTTTACTGCTCAAGCCCACTGATTAATAACCAATGGGCTTGATTTTTGGCCTAAGACGGATCTCAGTGGAAGCTTTTGTGGACGGGCCCACCCAATGGACGGCGGGGATTGCGGTCCACTCACCTGACCCAAAAATGCTACAATTCCTAGCAATTTCCATATAAAGAATAGTTTGGCGCGTGTTGGAAGCTTTTACCGAGTTTGCGTAAACAACAAGCCTCTCTTGTGTCAATGTTCAAAGTTCTACATCTTCGACCGTTGATTTCACCGTGTCTGCCATTAACTCTCGAAGTTCCATCCATGCATATCCCGTTCAAACATGATATCTGCTCCAAATCCCATGCACTAATGAAATGAACCTTTCTAACTTTTTACTTTTCGGAATTATACCATCCTCTACCCCAGGACATGCATCATGTACTTTGGTTTTCAGTTTATATAAGTGGGGGCCGTGTTTGAGTGATATGGACCGTTGATCTGCTACGAACAACCGTGAATGTACCATCCCCAAAAAAGTGTCATCAATCGGGGCATCCTTATCTTTCAATAAATAGGCCGAGTGTAGACGGTTAGTCAGAGAAATGCATAAAAAAGTCCACATTTCCAGGTGGTTTTTGGGGCATGGTCCACTGCGGCGAGTTGCTAACTTGCTAGTAGGGGTGTACACAAACCGGGCTAGCCTGGTTAGCTCGCTCAACCCGGCCCGAAAAAGCCTGACTCGGCCCGACCTGGAACTGAGTTCGGGTCAGGACGGGCCAATTTTCTAGGCCCAAAAGTGAGTTCAGGCCGAGTTCGGATACCTCCCAGTTCGGCTCGACTCGGTCCGAAATCCGACTCGCACCGGCCCGGCCCGACTCGTGTATAACTGTATTTAATTTGTATAAAATATTTTATTTTATGCTTTGTCAAATGTATGTAAATATATGTAAATGTCCTGACTAGTTAAATTTTTTGTGGAGTCTAAAGTTCAACTATCTAAACCGTTGATCAAAGGCCTTATAATGGGATGCGGATTACCTATCAAAGTCATTCCCATAAACTTGCTGTAAGGTTTGAAACTGACCCGAATCGGGTTCGGCGCTCGAACTCGAATGTTGAATCGTCGAACTCGGGCCCGTTCGGGCTAAGATGTTGGCTCGGTGACTAGGCCCGGTCGAGTTCGGGCCTTGTGTGGCTGTTGAACGGGCCTGGATGGGCTGAGGCCAGTTCGACTCGGCCCGACCCGTGTACACCCCTACTTGCTAGTTAGGAATTGTCAGTATCATTGTAATGTGGGACCCACTTCTACAAAAACCTGAGCCGTGCATGTCCTCGGGTCGTGGGTCATACATTCCACCCCCTCGTCCGCTCTCAGGACAGACATTTCCACCCCCTAAAATTGAATATTTGAGCATCACAAGTTTAGAAATAACAGTAATAACCAAACTACTCTTGCAGTGTGTATGGAACTATTAATTTTAGGGGTGGAAATTTTCCCTTTCCCATTTTTTTTTTTTGGACCTTTTTCTCCATGGTCTGGACTCCAGTAGTATAGCACCACTTAAAAAATGGGTCTCCTCCTCAACCGTCTACATGGCGTAGCTTTACATCCATCCAGACCGTCCCTCTGAATCAATAATGGATGACGCATACCCCCACAATTACCCATTAAATTTGGACCCCTCATTATTTTTATTTTGACCATTCACTTGATAAGCATCAATTTCACGGTTAGGATTTCTTGATTAGTGCAATTTTAGAGATATGGAACATCCATAACGTGACCCACAACTTGGATGGTCCGGATAGCTGCACGTGAGTGCCAAATGCAAGGAAGATTAGTCACCACCACATAAAAAATGGTGAACCATCATACGAGTCTAACTGTTGATTCCTGTTGGCGTTGCATCGAAACAGTAAATTTCATTGCAATCGAAAAGATGTAGAGAAATTATAGAATACAAGGGGTTGTACCTTTGTAACAAAGCAAACATACCAAAAACAACGAATTTAAAATTGATAGATGAGTCAAGATGAGTGGAAGAAAGAGAAGGGAATTGGGTATTGTGTATGAATGGGAATGTAATTTAAGGCCATACATTCCACCTTGGAAGGGAGATTGTCTCCCATGTGATGTTTGAATCATTCAAAGGTCTTGCCACATACTGATTATGTGTGGTTTCTCATGGGACGACCGCCCCCCACCTTTTCATGCACACGCTCCTTTTTATCTACTTTGGGCTGTAGAGTAATAGTTTTTGGTGGACGCCGATAGCCTATGCCAGAAGATCATGTAGTCGGAAGCTGTGTGGGGTCCACATAGATTCCCGTCATAAATCCACTCTGTCCATCAGTTTTTCAAGATAACGATAGGATAGAAATAAAAATATCAGCAGATCCAACACTCATGTGGGCCACACCACACGAAAGTGGGGATTGAACGCCCACAATTGGAAACTTTGTGGGGACCATAAAAGTTTGGTATCAGGATGATATTTGTGCCTACCTTTTTTCTGAGTGGTAGTCACACTATGAATGGTATGATTCAAACCAGTTAAATTATTTTTCATATTTACCAATTTAGTGATAGTTAAAATTTCCTGAATGATCAAGTAGTAGAATCTGGCCTCTTCAAATCAACCACATAAGAGTTTAGATCTTCATCAGTTATCCACAATCATAAAATATAGATGATTTTCTCAGTTGAAAACATTACATTAATATGTACTTTGATTCTATTGATTATTTATTTCGTATTGTTAATTTTAAGCTATTTAATATTGGTTTTATGTGATGTAGAATGCATTTATTTAATTTTTGAAATGTAAAATAAATTTATTTGATTATTGTTAACTATCTTTAAATGTATTTAAATGATGATTGTTCTGTCTTGAAAGTATCATCATGTTATTTTCTTACGGTTGCTTTGTCCGAAGTTATTTTCAAAAAGGATGTTAATTTTGTGCCGCATTTTAAAATTTAGCAATTATAAACATTTGATGTAATGACCTGAATAAAATTAACCAATCCATGCATGCATGCACGTACCAAACCAAACCACACACAAACAATACAGCCTTCACTTGTCCCACACATGTGACACACATGCGAAAAAGAGAATAAATAAATGAATATAAATACAAGTAAAAAAGAAAAAGAAAAAAAAATGTGTGTTAGAAGAAACATAGGAGGTCCAGCAACCCACGTTGTTTTAATTACTTTTTTAAACGTAAATAATATTAGAATTCCATACACTTCACCAATTTGGACCATTCAAATCTCATTATACTCACCTTTATCAACTAGCTAACGTATCCTTATATCAATTTAAAACATTCAAAGAGATCAATCTCTGACCTACTTCCCAATAGATGGTCTAACCGATCAAAACCATCCAGTGGCTAACCGTATCGTCTGAACTATTGAATCGATATCTGTCACGTGGAGTGCCCATCTAGAAATTTAAACCATTCAACATACATCTAATGAATTGTATTCTAATTACAGATTTTGCTTATGTACACATTATTTTAGCTAGAAATAAAGGTATTAGCACGAGAATTAATGTCACGCCCTAAAATTCGGGTACCTAAATAGGGTGTCCAGGACCCAAATTCCAGACCCGTGACCTATAAAAAAAATATAAAGTATGACAATTACATATGCATTTCATTTTCTCCCACCATAGTTCACAATTTTAAAATCCAAATACATAACTAATTACATAATCTGTTACTACATCAATGCATAATTATTTAACTTAACTTGAAATAAGAAAATCAAGCCAAACATTACTACATTCAGAGTTTTAAAATAAAATAAAATAAAATTGATCCTATGTAAAATGACATGTCACGTGCATCCAACCACATTCAATGCTCTACTACTAATAGTAGTACCTTGCATCTTCAAAATATTCATAACCTGAAACGGTTAAAATATAATGAGTTGACAACTCAATAGTATCACATCAATCTCGAGTTGAAAGCCTCACAAATATTACTAAATTTAACCTCGACATATTAATCAAAATAAGGCCAACATTTGATGTATAATCATAATTAATAATTTGACATTCATGAATATGAAATGAATAAATTTTTTAACATAGCTTTTCTAAAAATACTAAGATTTGGAGTGGGCAAAACACTCATATGTGCTGATCCTTTTAGGAGATGACCCACGACAGAGCACTGGTGTTGATCCTTTCAGGGTATGACCTCGGTAGATCACCGATATAACCTTTTAAGGACAAAAACTCAGGGCAGTGCACCCGTGTGCACTGATCCTTTTAGGGAATCACACAGAGCAGAGCACTCGTGCCGATCCTTTTGGGAATGACCCTAGGCAGAGCACCCGTGTTGTACTGATCATTTCGGGAAAGACTCTGAACAGAGCACCCGTAAGAATCATTGCATAAAAAAATAGTTTACATAAAATGCATATAACTTACAAGAAAATATGACAGATATAGTGTCTATATTCACATAATAAATATTCATTATCATCACTAGTTAATATTAAATAGAAAAAAAAATAATATTTGCATTAGTTCAGTCAAATAAAGAATATCTCAATATCTAGATCATATAATGCAATTACTTATGAATTTTTTAATAGAGAATGATTACCTACTTGTTGTGATGATAAAACACTCTGATATAAATATGAATTTTCGTAGGATTATTATCTGGATAACAAGTCCGCAATAAATCTGATTCGATGTAACGATCACGAACGAAATTAAATTTGTATGCTAGAATTGGTTCAATGAGATAAGATTTACCTATAGTTCCAATACAATTTTCACAATTAGGGTTTTTATCTGTACAACAACTTTTGAAAATAAATTAATAATTACAAGCTGATTAACTCAGTGAGTTGGCTTATATTTCAATTATATATTAATTTCAGATTAATTATCTCGGAAACAACTTACTTGTTATAGGATGTAAATGTACATACTAAGACCCTGAAAATTAATGGTCAAATCAATTTTTAATAAGCCTCATGGAAGGATTTACTTACCGTAATGCTAGTTTACATATATCAGACGGTGGTGGCATAGATGAAGAAGACGATCATGTCAGAATATGGATTGATGCATTTCGCAACATTGACAGCTATGAATGGTTCTTACAGGCCGTATAAAGCTTGTAAGCTCCACAGATTGAAGCTTTAAATTGATTTTGTTGGTTGATTCTGAAGTTGAAAGGTGCAGATACGTAAGAGAATCTCCACGATCGTAAGAGATGAGATTTGAATATGAAGCAGTCTGAGAGAGGAAGGAACGTGAGAGCATGACTTCGTGCACAAAGTAGATTTCTGCTTTCGATTGTTGTAATCGTGAGGAGTGGGTAATGAGGTAGGGTCCACTATAATGGCTGAGAGAAATCAGACCATTAATCAGCTTCCATAGATTCTACTGCTAAAAAGATTTAGTTAAAATCAAGCTTCAAGGTGAGCCACGTAAAATATTTTTAAGAGAAAGATTTCAAGGGCTAAGGTTAATCGAGATTCCGGGTTCATTGGACGGTTTAGATTGAGGAGTGGGTCCCACCATGATGATAGCATGCATGGTAGATGGGTTCACATCTGCAACTGTACCGCGGAGAAGTGGGAAAGAGAGAGAGTTGTGAAGGAGAATTCGTTTCATGGGGTGACGTGCATCAGCACGTCACTTTGTGATTTGATTTTTTTTTAAGAGAATGGGCCCCACAAGAATCACGTGATAAATCCCCATCGTTCATTAGTTTTGTCAATCAGAGTTACAACATATGCCCAAACATGATGGCCATCCATAACTCATGTGGGCCACACCATAGGCAACAATGGAACCCACAGTTATATTTAAAAAAAAAAAAAAAAAAACGGAGTATTACACTTAACATGAGAGGTGTTTATATAAATTGGAACTTTTTAGTATTAACATTACACGTAGTATTGAAATTAGTATTTAAGCTAGGAGTTTTAAATTTGATTATTTTTTCTCTCTCTTCATGCACGAAACACTATTAAATTTAGCGTTTAAAAACAAAACACATTTGTAATTATGACTCAAATTTTGCTTCACATATATGAAGCATGTGCATGAACAATTATTGCATTAGTCATATAAATAGGGGTTTAGACATAAGCTTACGACATGAAGTGGGAGCATATGTCCAATAGAGTTTGAGTGTGGGCCCTTCCTTAATATCAGGTGCATAGGTGTGAGTAAGTGAAGACTCGATTTTAGCTATTGTGAACATTGAATGTATATGTCGGGTTTGTACTGCATAAGGTTTGATCCAACACTTCAAATCAAATAAGTGATACACCTTGATGCATAGCTCATGTGGTATACTATTAAAAGATACCTCGTTTCAACATTGAGGTCTTGGTATCAATTCCCTGGTGAGGGTGGCTAACAGTGATGTGTGAAGTGATGTGTAAACTGACGGTGGGGTGTACTAACAAACTAATAAGAAAAAAAAAAAAAAAACAAACCAAATAAGTGATCTTAACTTAAAGTTTAAAATTTTCAGCTATTATTATGTCATCTTATTCTAAAAATTAATAATATTAATATTGCTTAAATTAGTTATTAATGTGATTGATTTTTTTATTTAATTATTTAGCTTAATTGTCGAAATTTTGAAATATAACTTGAATACACTTATTTACTAGTATTACATTATCACTTTCCTTTTTTCTTTTTTTATTCTGATCAATTAACCTAACATTGATCATAGCATCTCCGCAGGATGACTTCGGATGTAGTTTTTCTACAAGTTAGTTATATCTTCAAAAAAAAAAATCAAAATCCTATAAAATAGAGTCGGTATATTGTGCCGTTGAAAAATAATACTCAACTCATTCCTTTTTTGTGACCATGGTCCTAATTTAAATTTTCTAACCGTACATTAAGTATAGAAGACACTTGAGTTGGAGAATCTTGCAAATTCATAACTCCCTAGTAATTCAATAGTTTCTAAAGGTCGAGCATAAATTCTAAATTTTATTGGACCAAAGTGACTCTAAATGGTATGCATTATTATATCTGAGTTAATATGCATAGTGCGAAACAAATACATTTTTTAAAACCAATGAAACAAGGACACGGCTTACACGCTACCTCTCCCATTGATAAAGAAAATCAGTCAGCCATGGAACACGATTTTAGAGTTTTTTTTTTGTCATAATTTTACACGGTGTGTCTCACCTTAGTTTTAATGTTTAGAATCCAAGGAGAACCCAAGGAGCTGTACTTGATGGACGGAGGGGATGTTATGATAACATCACGGTGGCCACACACGTAGTTCTAGAATAAAGCTTACCCTCGCCGAGAAACCGACACCGACCGAAAAAATGCACCCCAATCCAAATTAGAGGAAATCGTGTAGTTGGATGGAATGTAGAAAGTCAATGGTTGAGGCCACAAAAAAATTAAAAAATTAAAAAAATTAAAAAAATTAAAAAATCCATTCGAGATTACAATCATCAAATCAATATGATTTTCGGTCCGCGTCCCAGATAAAGTGGTCCTACTGTTTGAACGGTGTTGTAGCGAGGGAGATGGGTGCCCAGAGAGTGGGGGCCGTGTGAATTTGAATGGACGGTCACACTTCGCCAGACTTCCAATTAACTCCTTTCCGTTCATAGAATTGCACATGTTGACTTCTACAACCACGTGTTCGTGGACCAGATATTTTGAGCTGCAACACGTCGAAACGTCCCCATGTTATGAGATGGATCGAGAAAACTTTGATACTCTGGCAGGGTGCGACGGATGATAGACAGACGCTTCAAAGTTACTTAGGAATTCCATGTGTGGCATACAAGTGAATTAAATTAAATAGTCCAAATTATGGATCCCAGTTTTAGATGTATTAATATAGGATTGTTGGATATTTATTGGACGGTTAAAAATTAAAAATCATTGGTGGACATTTATTGGATGGTTAAAAATTAAAAATCAATAGTCTTATTCCGACAAACAGATGCCCATGAATCAGCGGTTATGATCATCTGACCAATCTGTTTTTGGTCCTGTGAATTATCGACAAGGGATTCCACAGTTTAATCGGTTGTACAATTTATGAGTGCCTGCGTATCAAGCATCGAACTCTTGCCAGAGTATCGAATAACTAGTATATACTTTTTTTTATTGCATGCAACGTAATGAGTGTTTGGGTTTGACACTCCTTTTTTCCGGTCTCTATCGCAAGGGTCTATTGTGCATCCAAACACGCCAACCTTGGCCTCAAAATGTCAATGAAATGGGGTTCGCTTTCATAAGGAAAGGAGGAAAGTCCATGTATACGGCCATGCCTTCCACGGCAGATTGTGCGCTGATGGCTCTCATCCGTCCATTTATGGTTGGGGAGAATCTCTGCAGGTTCAAAATTGGTGGGGGAGAACCCACTTTCAATGTGTATGGAGGTTTTTGCCCACCATTGACGGACGGATTTCCCCATATCTCATCGAGATCAGATTGTGACGAATTGAGATCTACACCATTGCGTGTCCGACGCAAGAGCACTTCTTTTTTATTTCTATCCTCCCCAATCTCCGCTTCCGAGCGCTGTGAACAGGCGGGGCCTGGGGTTGGTCTTGGCCCGGATTTTGAACTGTTTCTGGACGGGCCTTCGGGCCGTCTTACTCAAATTTTGAATTTACAGGCCCGAGCCCGGCCTGTTTACCCCCTTATGTCGGTATTGGTGCGCTGATTAGGTTAGGCAGGGTAACTGCTCCGTGAGTGAGGTGCTGACCATGGGGCCCACCTAGATATATGTATTGTATATCCACGCCGTCCATCCGTTTTCCAGTTCAATTTGTTGTACTTTTCTAAAAAATGAGGCAGATCCAAATGTCATCTGTACCACGCTACAGGAAAACAGTGATGATTGAACTCCTACCATTAAAAACTTTCCATGGCCCACCATAATTTTTATTTGAAATCCAATCTGTTGTTAACGTCACAAAGACGTGGATGAGAGAAAATAGAAGTGGAAGCTTGATCCAAAACTTTTCCGACCCCATGAAATTTTTAATGGTAAAAATTCAATCCGTACCGTGTGCTCTATCCGAGATTTGGATCTACCTCAAATTATTTTTTTTTACCATAAAATAAAATGAGATAGAAAAATGGATGGACGGCATGGATATACAACACATACATCTAAGCGGGCCCCACAGTGAGTGCCTCACCCATTAGGAAAGATTAGAGGTGTACTACACGCGCACACACCACACACTCACGCACACACTAAGCTGTTACTCCTGCGGCTGCCTCACATAATCCGCGCTCGCTGCAGGCACTAGTTACAGGTGTTGTGCATGAATATGTGTGTCAGCAAAATGGTGGTGACTTCAACCTTATACATGGCAAAGTCGTAGAACGATCCAGACCGACCAAATTTCTAACCCAATTGTAGATGGAGCACATAGGCCCAAAACACTGAAGTTATATAAATGAGTTAAATTTGGATGAATCACTATCCATTTGATGGCTACCCAATGGATGGTTACGATTTCTCGATTCTTTTCGTTATTGAATGTCCACCATTGAAAATTTCTTGGGAGCCGTATAAGTTTTGGATCAAGCTTATATTTTTATTTCTTGGGAGCCGTATAAGTTTTGTGTGATCTTATTAGAAGGTTGGATGGAAAATAAACATCATTCATCTGGTGGGACATAGTACTAGAAATCGGTGGACGGGTTGGATGTCGGAGCAAGGGTTTCCCGAATAGCAACGTGGGGAAATCTTTTTTCTTTATTTCCAACTTTGCTGCGAGTCTGAGACCCCGGATCCAGCGATGTGGGTTTGATTTATGTGGTATGGTCCACTTGAGCTTTGGATAAGCTTCGATTTTGGGATCAACTCCTAAAATGAGCTGAAAAAATGGATGGATGGTGTGGATAAACCACATACATTCAAGCTTATATTTGTCTTTTCCCTTCATACAGGTTTGCCTGACCTTTTCAACAGGTTAGATGGAAAATAAACATTAGGGTGTACCCCAAAAAGTCTTTAACAATGAGATTTCAATGACCACTGATGAGAGTGGATCATACTGAAAATAACTCAGTATGCAATCTGATTTCGCATTCCATAACCTTAGGGCGTGTTTGGATTTGTGTATAGTAATGTATAGGGAAGTAAAACTGTCCCATCAAGTAAATTGTGGCACTATAGCACCATGGGGTCTGCATTTTGAAAAACTGTCACATCGTTTGAGTTAGATGTGAAATGTATACGTAAACAATTGGATTTGAAAAATCAATGTTTGGAAAAAGAGTCATCCTCGTGCTGCGCGCACTATGGAGTATTGATGTAACATACACCCGCTTGCAATGTAGGAAATGGATTGGATACATACTAAGTAACTCCAATTCGCCCACCATCTTAGTAATGTATAGGGAAGTAAAACTGGTCAAGTAAATTGTGGCACTATAGCGCCATGGGGTCTGCATTTTGAGGCCCCACCATGCTCTATGCATTTCATCCATTTTTTAAGATCATGTTATGGCTTGATCCGAAAACTGAGAGGAATATAAATCTCAAACTGACCACAACAATCGAGAACAATAGAGATTGGATAACCATCATTAAAATCCTCCTAAGGCCCGCTATACTATTTATTCGACATCCAATCTGGTCATTACGTCATACAGTCCCGGATTTTGAAAAAAAAAAAAAAAATCTAATCTTGATCCAAAACTTTTATGGCCCTCAAAATGTTTTTAATGGTCGACCCTCATTCAACACTGTTTCATGTAATGTAGACCACTTGATAGTTGGATATACCTCATTTTTCGAATCATACAAGAAAATGATCTCTAAATTTATATGGATGGCATGGATGAAACACATACATCATGGTGGGGCCCACATAGCACCGACCACTAGCCATTGGCTGGTGTCAGGGGGAGTAGCCAATCCGTTTCCGTTCAAGGGCACTTATTGAAGGACATCCGGGTCAAGATGCACTAATTCCCGTCCACACTATGTGGGCCCCACCATGGTGCTCTAACTAGATCCATGTCGTACAACGATTTCTATCTCTACTCAATTAGTACGATCAAACGTATATCCAAACCACCTTATTGACCACATTACAAGAAGTGTGGTAGATCGAGAGTCCACCAGAGACTTATATCCCCCACAATCTCGGTATCCAGTTTATAACTGTGATGTTTATATGGATGAATGGAATGGATGCCATACATACGTCATGGTGGGGCCCACAAGGCATGGAGGCATATAAAACTTCCGCACAAATTCGCATTTTGGTTATCATCGGAATCTACAATTTCTATAAAAGATACATAATTGTAGACACTGAAAATCGGCGCCTACGCTGATGAATGTTTTTGGGGTGGGATTAGGTTGATTTGTTATTGTTGGAGTCGCCACTAGCCGAAAAATCTTCAAATCCTGCAGTCGGCTAGAACCACGGAACACGTTAAGGTTGGAGAAATCCGAAGACTCTCCCTCCTTAAATTGACTCTTGGTCTGTGATCAGAGATTCCAGGTAAGGGACCTCGGTTACAAAGAGGGAAGGTGTTAGGCACCCTCTCTACCCCGTACAAACGTACGGTCTCAACTTAGTGTAGTAAAATAATCTCAAGGGATGATGGATGCTGTGGTCATAATAGGACTAGTCACACGTGGATTTCTAATGTGAAAAAATCTGAAATTTCGGCAGACCATAGAGCATACGTTCAGCAATGTGTCTAGAAGGCGGATGTGATGTTTACTAGAAATTTCTGATGTGATAGGATCCAGTGTACGGCAAGTCACAGAGCATACATTCACTAGAGATCTAGAGAAGCAGGGAGGTTGAGAGGAGAATGGATGTAATGATGAATGCATGTAAGGTGAATGGGTCTTTGGCTTGATCTTAAGTGGGTTAAAACATAAACTGGACCATGACCAATTTGGGTTAGGCTTATGGGTCAGAAAGGTTGAGTTGAGGGCTAGGGGATGGCTGGAAAAATTTGAACTTTGAAGGGCTTGGGAGCTCCTTCCCTTTCCCTCACTCTCTTCCTTACTCACTCTCTTTCTCTCCCACTCTCTTTCTCTCTCACTCCTTCTCTTGGTTGTTGGGTGTCTTGAAATGAGAAGAGGAGATTGCTATTTATAGCCTTCTCTAATAGTTGAATGGTAAATAGTGGGTTTAAGAGGGTTAAAAGCTGACGTGGCAAGTGGTGGTTAGTGGAGAAGAGAGAGATGTCACATGACATTCTCTCATTGGCTTATGGGGCTGGTAAATTGGTAAATAGTGAAGGTATGGGGGGGTAATTTTAAAGGAAAGTTGACTTTTGGACGCTTGGACGGCTGTTCACACACGGGCCGCGAGCAACGACAACCGAAGTACCGCAGGCGGCAGTCAGATTGCCACCCGCAGCAGTCAGACTGCCGCCTGGGCCTAATTCGGGCCGGGCTCGCGCGTGCGGGTTTCATGTGGTGCTCTGATTCGTCCGGTGGTCTCCGTTTTGGATATCTGGGATTCAAAGTGGTGGATTTATGTATGGATAGAGGGTTCTGGCTAGGGTATAGGTGAGGCTGTATGTATATTGAACGGCTTGTATCACGATTTCGAGTTGTGACTGGGGACTTTTGGGTTAGGGTTTAGTTTAGGCTGGGATTAGGGTTTGGTCCAAGGTATGATCATGGTTCGTGGATAGTCTTAGCCTCATCGAGATACTAGCCTAGGTGGGGTGTCTACAATAATATTATTGGCAGTAACAGACAATAATACAAGAGCTGAAATATTTCAAATAAAATTATGCATCTTAAAAATACAAATCCATTTAAATTAATATAAGTACGTTGTTTTGGAAATAACTACAAAGGAGTGCCACATAACGCAGCACTTACAGGTTATGATATGATAGAAGAAACAATCCTGACAACTATTACATATATCAGCCACACCCCAATCATAACCTTGAAAATAGCATTCATCATTCCAGAAGAATAATGTTCTTCTCTCTCATTCATGTATGATTCGCACATGAGGTGAGTGCCAACAAGATCCTCTTGCACTTGACGCCTCATAGCATGAGGAGGAGAAGCAACAGGTTGAATTCTTCTGGAGGGACTCATAAATCTGGCTAACAGCCTACATACAACAACACAATTAAAAATTGAGTACGAATGTGACTATAACTGGGTTATAAATAGCAGCAAATCCAAAAGAGTTGAGGATTTCACGTGACTAGAATTACATAGCCAAAACTAGTAACCTGATAATTCTGTCAAGCTGTCGCAGCCTCATCGTATGTCTTATACGGTTTGTGCCTGCATCCGCTGTAGTATTCCACCTATGCTCGTGCATCCTCCCACCTGTAATATAAGCCGGAATTTCGGCCCACAAAGACCACGTAATATTTTCCCATAAGTTCCTGAAAAATTTTCCAAAAAAATTTTCCAACGATAAGTCTTCATTAATAACAAGTGAACGACTGCTCAATAGCATTCCAATCAGATAAACTATTAGCATATGTTATAGTTTACAAAGTACTGATTATTCAGAAAAGATAACTGCAAATTCTTTCATCCGCATTCATTCACAAGTATTACCTGATCAATATGTTTTATTCACCGTTTAAGTGACATTCAATTCCAAGGAATCATGTAATCTTATATATCCCTGCAATAACATGAAATATACATATCCTCTTTATTGATTTAAGGGTGACACTGCATCAATGATCAAGTGTTGATTTCTAGGTTAAACTAACAAAACAGATACTGAAAATGTATGAAATCAAGTGATGACATTTTACATAGATCAGGTATCAAAATAGAGAATAAACATATAACATCATAGAATATATTGTAATAAGTCAAACATGTCAACATAATTCGTCCAAAAATCTACAACAATCGAACATATGAGAGAGTATCGGTCGACTGTTTGTGCGTTCAGAGTCAGATAATCAGTTGTACCTGTACTGAAGCATTTCAGTTTCATATTACCTACAGATCAGAGATAACCCGCATACTAATTATCAAATAGTAATTACAGTGTCAACGTTAGTAGAGCATTATCCAAAATATCCCTTAAGTAGGATATTAGGTATTCATCTAGTACCATAACATCCATCCCTCCAAAATTACCATCCAAAAAACCACCTGTTTAATTTACAAAAACCAAAGAAAAAAAAGATATTTTATAAGTTCCAGTGCAGCCAAGTCAGAAACATTTCAAACAACGGCATTGCAGTCCAGGAGCTTCTGTACCCACTCCTTCCTCTTTTCATTTCCCATCTTCAAGAAAAAACCGGCACTAACAATATCATCCCGCAGCAGACGTGCAGCCCGGACCTGGTCCTTATGGCTAAGTCCATCCACTTTTTCTAAAATACCCAACAATTTTTATAGTCGGGTCATGGTTTTTCCTTATGTCATTGTAATTATTAAGGATCTCACAACCTCTGCCATTTCACCCATCTTATCTCCAATATGGTCACTTGGCTTACCCTTTTATTGTCCGGTCATGCCACTAGCATTGCTATTACTGTTTCTAGACTCTCTAGAGGTGTTCGTAGTGCCTGTATGAACCCTCTTTGGCTGTTTCTGTGAACCATCATTGAAACAATAGGCTGAACCACTGCCGTTATCATCATCGTCATCTGAAGAAAGACGTATTGTTTCATTGCCATTATTTTCAGACTCATTATCTGAATCAACTTCATCTCTATTGCGACGCCGTCAGGAAAGGGATGAAGAGTATGCAGTACTTGCATATGATTCATGGGCACAATCATTACCAAACATAAATGTCAGGTCATTATACCTATCAATATGTTTTCCTCATATACGTTCCGCATAGGGATGAGACTGCAAACACGACTAGTAAGTTAGACTAGCAGCAAATATATAATCAGATATATATGCCGAGCTGAAAAAAATTTAGATCAACAAATTTTTTTAAATCAGATTTGCATTGCCGTAAATGTCAGTAAGTTCAAACAATTTTTGAAATTAAATGTGCATAGTCTAAACTAATCACCAGCAACATCTATATTCTCCATATAGATATGCATACATGATACAGACAGTAGTTTAAACCCTTTAAAATCAGAGAAAGATGGTTTATAAAATCAATAACAACCACCATTTTATCCTCTCTTATATTCATAGCTGAACAAATCAGCAGAAACAACCATAACCGTTAAAAATCAGATTTCATAAAATTAATAAATTTCTGTCTGTAGTAGATTAAATCAGTAGATTCAATCACATTCAACTCAGATATGCATATCTGATAATCATAGACCAAAACTCTATTTCATGTATTTTGAAATTATCAGCACGTAGGATCATTTTCATGGCTATCAGATGCATAGTTGAAATAAAGCGATGCATTAAGAATGTTTACAAACATGTATTCAAATTTTACATATATCAGCAGTATCTTCTAATTTTTTTCATCAGACTTTAATAGACTAGATAATCAACAATAACTACAATAGAGAATAACACTTACCGCAATATAAGCCTCCCATACATCATTAGTAGTGACAACCATATTCAAATCGGCATTCCAGCGAAAACTACTAGCATTCAACATATCATTTACAGCCCAATAGAATTTTTTCAGAGTACGGAGATGGCTAGATATATGTTTGTTCTCTAGTTCGACTCTACATCTATCAATGATTTCAGTTATTTTTGCCTTATAAGCTTCAGACTTGAATCTGACGTCGCTTTTCCGACCAAGATTTACCTACTCCACCAGTGCATCGACCAATGCATTGTTTATAGCATCAGTCCACTGTATGCGAACAGATTTCATCGATTTTGTGCTGTCGGCGACACGGATGATGGTGCTGTTTGTAATGTTGTCGAGCTTTTTATAGTCGGTGTTCCAAATATTTTGGTGGGTGATGACAGGGCCTTGTTGAGGGAGCATTTACATTTGGAAGGAGAAGCAGTCACCTTGTTGTCTCGAGCTACCTTGCTGGAACTCCGTAGGAAGTTCATATTACCTAAGCATTAGTAACAATCAATGAAAAGTAGTTTGAGATGAACCAGGGTTAGATAAAAATGAAGATGGATGAGGCATATCGATAAGATTAAACAGTACGACCTGATTAGACATAAAATATTAATTGTTAAGTTTCATGATATCCATGCAAAGGAAAAAAGAAAAAAGAAAAAAAAAAGATGATCCAAACATCCCAATAGCACAACAAAACATTGTTGTTTAAAATTATGTTGTTACACAAACAGCTTCATACATCAAATAAAAAAAGGAGAATTTAATGTCGCTGCCGGGTATGTGCAAGACTGTCATTCCATATCTTCTTCGCAATATCATCCTTCTTTTCACTCACTCCTCTCTCGCGCGGTCTGTCAAACAAGACAAATCGCGATCTTCATCAGCATTATTGACGTTAATGGGCGATGGCAATATCTCCTCACAACTGTCTCCACTATCCTCAACTGCTTTATTGAAAGCATCTTCACCAGAAGCGCGGATGAAGTTATGTACAATACAGTAAGCTATAACAATTTTTACTTGTGTTATAAACTTAAACTGTGGCACTATCCACAGTATCGGGAATCGATCCTTTAATAGACCAAAACATCGTTCTAACATTTCGTAACTGGGCATGACGATAATTGAACAGTTCTTTCTTATTTGCAGACTTTCTTCCTGTACGAAATTCATTCAAATGATATCGAACACCTTAATAAGGTGCCATAAATCCAGGAGAGTGGGCATATCCCGCATCCACAACATAATATTTTCCTACACAAAACAATATATGAAAATTAAGTATGTGAACAATCGCACGCTACATACGTACATGAATCAACAACAGTCATTCATTACCATGAGGTACTAAGAAACAATCAGAGCGACGAGTTAATGCATTTTGTAATACATAAGCATCAGAGGCAGAATCATCCCAACCCACTAGCACATATACAAATTTAATATCGAACGTACAGGCTGCCATTATGTTCCGGGACAGAAAATCTTTTTGATTTCAAAAGGTTGCACTTGCATCTTTCGGTAAATAGGTAGGAATGTAGGTGTCATTGAGAGCCCCAATGCAATCATACAAGCAACATTCATATTACATTTTAGGTTCTTATTATGCAAACATAAAAGTAATTGTATCATAATTACAACATTATGAGATTATAATACCTGAAAGTAGGGGCTCCACATTGGATTATTGGATATCTCTTTTGGGTATGTAAACCCAGGAACTTGACATATTCCGGATAAAGACCTATTACAACATCAAGAACTCTATTGAAGTGTCAACTAACAGTTTCTTCATATCGTAAAAACCGATGACCAATGACACGGTTTTACACATTGTGACCAATAATATAAAGGAACATGATGACCTGTTCCTCTAAACTACATCTTTTTGTATCACTCAGCAAATTCTTATCTTTTAACAAAAAACATAACTCAAAAAACTTATCACGACTCATTCTTAGCTGTGCAAGACAATCAACATCGCTCTTCCTTATAATTTCATTAGCAAATCTATTTCTAATTACATGACAATCTCGAGGCAACGACTTCATAAAGTAGCGGCGATAATAATCAACAGCTCTCATAACACATGCAAAGGCTACAATTGCAGTTAGAGCAGCTGCAATTTCATTTTCATTCTAGTCACTATTGGATGAATCCTCGCGGCTAAAGTCACGACTACGAGTCCCCATGATAGTAATGGGGAACTAACCTATTATTTTTTTTCAAGTTACTTTGCATTTACAGATGCAAATATCATCAAAATCCCAAATGTACAACCACATTAGGAATGCAGGGTTTTTTTTTTTTTCTTAACACACTACATCGATTTTGAACATTATTGTGAATAGATCGTATATCTATTTTCATCTATAACATGAAAACCATTTCCATATCAAACATAACACAAGATACAGACGAGAGTAGTAATAAATATAATTTACAGACAGTTATGAAGCAACCAACAAAAATGTCATCTAATACAATCAAGGTCTATCATATTAGTAATAACAACCACAACAATTAGGATAGGCTGACCAGTAAAACATGCACATGTAAACAGTTATATAATGTAAGATACTGATTACTCTGAGGATCAACACCTATTCGAGACTCTACTGCACAAGAGGGATGCAAAAAGACCTCATAAATCTACAAATATTCGTAAAACATGGCATGTATGAAGATAATTCATAGTTAACAACATATGAGTCTGACTATATATGATCAGATTTTAATCTGGCCACAAACAGAGAAATATTCATAAAACTGAAATACTATTAGTGCACAGACTGATTTCATCAGACGTATATATGGAAGATTTCAAATGAGAAGAAGCAAGTTCGATACAGTATAAGACATTGTAACACAGACTTGCAGTGTTTACCTGGCCTAATAAACAAGAGCCGGACACAAGGCAAAAGGTAACCATTTAAGAATCAATTGTAAGAAGATGGAAGACAACATAATGTTATATAGAGTTTCCAGAAATGGTTATGACGAGCAGTGTAGATTAGCACGCCTAATCTCTTTGATATGCATAGGTCATGTCGCATGTGGCAGTATAGTGAATCCCTCTCTCCGGATACTCTGTAGATACGCAGTACATCCGGAAGATTCAGATGCCAGAGAAATCTTGTTTTAGATATCTTGTACCAGCTTGCCATCGTCGTATTCAGAGATTTGGAAATGTGGTGGGTACTCCACATCCAGGGCGTGTGGGGAGTATTCCGAGAGATAAAGAAATACAATCCCGGGATAACATCCATGTCGTCCAAATGTGAATAGTGACAGCCTTCTTCGAGCAAGAAGGTTGTATAATAGACCTTCTGTAAAGCATCAGCAAGGCTTACGCTGTAATCGCCAAATAACTTACACGATGAGGACAAATGAAGGGAAGCTTCAGGGATCTTTGACAGAAGCGTGTTTAAATCAGCGACGACACCCGATCTTGGAGGTCCGTAGATAGGAGTACCTCACCAGGATCTCCCACATCCGATCGTAAGAGAAGCAGGTGAAAACCCCGCTGTAGAGAAGAGGGAGTAGAGCGTTCAAATGGTCCGCCGAATCACACTTTTGATGAAAGATTATTATTTAAAAAAAAATTTCTCTGTGATGGTGGTGCAGTGCAATGAAAGCATTGCACTGCCGCCTGCAATATACATGAAAATCGAGCGGCGTGGATTTTGAAAATCGGTTCGGCAACGTACTCGGCCCGCCAGCGTACCACGTGTCGACGTTTGGTTAGAGCTGCTGCATCATGTGAAATATATTATAATATACAATGTTGTACAACATGGACCCGCCATCCAAACACGCTTATGGCATCCGAATCCTCTGCTTGCCATAAGTAGAGGTGTACACGAACCAAGCTAGCTCGGTTAGCTCGCTCGACTCAACTCGAAAAAGCTCCATTCAACTCGGTTAGAAGTTGAGTTCCAGTCGAGTCGAGCTGATTTTTTTAGCTCAAAAATGAGTTCGAGCCGAGTTCGAATTGGCCCCAGCTCGACTCGACTCGGATCAAACCCAACTCGAATTGAACTCGGATCGAACCAGTTCAGTAACTCCATTACTTTGACATTGATATTGCTCGCCAAGTGTTTGATGAAATGCTTCAAGGAAGTGTGGCTGGTGGTAAGGAAGGTATGTATATGAAACCAACACCCTTTTTTTTCTTGATTTTTATGTTGCTTAAAAGGTGTTTGATAAAATACCTGTAAAACCATTGTTGCTGTCTCAAATACAATGAAATTTTAAAGGTGCAATCAGTCTAAGTGTTTATGAAAATGCTACAACGACAAACTCGGCTCAATCTTGGCTCGAACTCAGAATTGGCCTCAGTTGCTGACTGAACCGAGCCGAGTTGGCCAATCAGACTCAACGTACACCCCTGGCCATAAGTAGGAGAGTCTTGTTTTCCTCAATTGTGATTGGGCTGCATTAAACATAGTGTCAAGTAATGTGGTTCAATTAGATTGCAACAAACATGATTATGCCGCTGCTTGTTAGTACACCCATTGTCAGTTCACACTTCACTGTTAGCCACCCCCACTAGGGATTCGAGACCAAGACTTCAGTGTTGAAACGAGGTATCTTTCACTGGTCCATCACCTGAGCTATGGATCAGGGTGTGACTAAACCTCATGTTGGAGAGCGTGGATTTCCTACAAAAGCTTTTTACGGAAATTTTCTACGCTTGGATGCTACTTAGGTCACAGCGTGATATTTTTTAAAAATCTTTTGAGAGCTCATTTTATCGTATGCTTATAAAGACATGGGGGTGAATCCAGGACCAAAACTCTAGCGGGCTACACCAGTATGAAACATTTTTTCAGATTCTCCGGGATTTCCTCTCGTCCGGCCCATTTGAGTTTTAGATCCACCTCATTTACGGTAGCATGTTCTAAAATGAGCTCACAAAAATAGATGGCGGTGTGGATTTCACACGAGTATCACGGACGGTGGACCCCACCTTGCATGCAACGCGGGAACTTCCGGCCAAAGGCTTTAGGAGGAAATCCGCGTCCCCACGAGATACAGGCCAATCGTTAGGTGGGGCCAACAGCTAACATCATGGCTCATTAAATATTTGGGCCACTCTTGCATTAGGAAACTAGATGGTCCTTACTCTTGCCCGGGTCGTAGACTCCTCACCGGTCAAGGGTTCAAGTACCTGAAATTCCACCAGCGTGAGTGTGTGGGGTGTGTGTGCGTGTGTTAATAAATAAATAAATAAATAACCTAGATCGTCAGAAAGAAAATAACCAACAGCCAGTGCTTAATCTACACTTGTGGCCCGCCTGAGTGGTGGACCAGCCTGGAATTTAGCACAGAGCATACTGACGTGGAAGTCCATCTAATACACGGCTTCGATATGTTACACGTGTACCACGTGGCATGCTTTTCACAACTCACCTCTTTCAATCTTTAGTCAGCCCAAATCTCTTCAGTTAAGAAGTCACGTCGGTGCAAATGCATACGGTCTGACCAAACCCCTTCAATTAATGAGATTGCATTTTTTTTTGTCATAGACCAATCACATTACAGTCTGGTCGGGTCTAAGTCGGTTCAAGTTAAAATCAGCCAAGCCATGGGTTGGGTCAAGCTACTTACACAGAATCCCTTCGGACTATTTTTTATTTTTTTTCAACACACGCGCACACACCACCACACACTCACGCCTTAGTGGGATTTCACCACCTACGGGTTCTCAAACCCTTGACCAGGTGTTGAAACTCCTACGAGTCTACCACTAGAGCAAGAGCAAGGACCCACTTACACAAAATCCCTATTTTAACTACTTTCTTGGGTCTAAGTCGTGTCCAAACTTACGTTAGATCCATTTTGAAATGACCCCGGTTGGACCCATTTAACATTTGGGCCTGTTGGGTTGGTTGGTTAGATCCATTTTCGAATAACCCGGGTTTGACCCATTTAAAATTCGGGCCAGTTGGGTCGGGTCAATTTTGAAGAGCCCCCTGCCTGACCAATGTAGTAAATGGGTCAAGCTTTTGGACCAATACCTATTTAATTTTGGGTCAGGTCCAATGGCCCATGATGGATAGGTCATGAGATAAAATAATACAAAAGTGGAAGATCTTAACCATGCAATCCTTCTCCTTCTTTCCATTAAACGTTGATTGTTCTTCTTCTTTTCTCAACGGCCTACATTGGGGCCGCATAAAATCAACGGTCTGGATCAGAGCACCAATAGGCCCAGTTGATTACATTCAGCACACTTTCATATTCTTTATTAGTCCAGACTCGAGTTGGACCAACATCTCTTTAGTATTTATTTATGTAGTTGAAAACGTGTTTCATCTGCACCGTAGCTTAAGCTGTGAGATGGATGGCTTCAAGACCTTGACCATTGACGCAGAGGAATCATATTCTCCTCGATTCAAGGATATGCGCAAGTATCCGTTTGTGTAAGTGTGGCCCACTGGTTCGGTGACGGGTCCGTTGATCCCCACCGTGGATGGGTCACACTCTCAAAATCTCGCAGATTGGAAGATCCTAGCCTCTCATCTTGGGCCCTTAGATGAATGTGTTGCCTGTTCTTGAACATCCATTTATCAGACACCAATTGAAGGGTTAGATTTATCACATCGAGATATTTTCAGGGACGATGGCATGGTCCACCATCGAGATAGTTTCCTGTGTCGAGGACCATATAATGCCACGTAGATAGAGGACGCATATGATCGAAATATACACAGTTGATTATTAGTCGGCTGGGACCCACCGTAGACGGATCAGGCCCGAATGTCCCTTTGATAAGACATTCTTGACTTTTTGAAATAGACTACTGGTAAAATAAAATAAATACAATGGGACCTACATTCAACTGAAAAAATGGAGCTTTATGGTTGTAGAAGTCAACTAATACAAACGCCACCGCGTATGACAGCTTTATAGACAGGTGAGAAATCCAAGCCATCCACAAGGTGGACCTCACTGTGAAGATGTTGCTGACCTAAGATAAAGGTCGTTCATTCAGTAGAAATAAGTTGATGGGTTAAAAACTTCTGCTGGTTTTCAAAACCGTACAATTCTTCAGATAACTGTGGCCCACCTGACTAGAGGACCAACCTGATTTTTGAATAGGGAATCTAGATGGGGGTACCATTCTGATGGATGGCTTGGATATTGCACCTGTCCCACACGCTTGCACAAGTGGTTCCGTGTGCATTAGTTGACTTATATACGCGTGTGTGGGCTTAGCAAAGCTCAAAAATGATCGAAGATCAGGGGCTTGGATACTCTGGGGATCTTTTTACATGGTCGATCGACAGATGTGACCGCAGAACCAGCGATGACCGTCGGGCCTACCTCGATATATGCAATGTATATCCACGCCGTGCATCTGTTTTGCCAGCTTATTTTAGAGGGTGGTCCTGAAAATAAATAAGATGTAAATTTCAGATGGACCGTACCACAGGAAACAGTGTTCGTTGAACGCAGACCATTAAAAACTTCCTAGGATCCACCGTAATGGTTTTTGGACCATCCAACCGATTGATAAGGTAATACAGACCTGGATGAGAGGATAAAACAAACATCAGCTTGATCCAAAACTTTTGTGGCCCATAAATGATTTTTAATGGCTAATGACTAACGTTTCCTACCGTGGGGTCCATCTCAAATTTGTATCAGCTTCATTTTTGGAACCGTGCCCTAAAATAACCTGAGAAAACAGATGGACCGAGTGGGCCTTACGGTCATGGTCGCACCCATATCTTTGGCTCTGGGTCGAAGACCAAGTCGCACCATGTTGGATTGGAAGAGGATTGCCTGTAACCCACGCACAGAAATATTCTTATGCCCGAGGCTGCGTGGGGCCAAGGAGATGTCCGTAACAATTCCACGCTGCCCATCTGTTTTAAAAGACAAATATAGTAAAGGACATTAAAATGTCGGGCAAATCCAAAACTCATGGGGCCATACCACACGAAACAGTAGTTTTGTTTGAACAGCTTGAATGGCATATACATATCATGGTGAGTGTTGTTGCAGTTTTCTGGCAGATCCTCTCTGGCTAACCCGTTCAAAGCTGCATGAAAAATAACAAAAGACAAAGGAGACCATGGTTTATGTGGGGGACCCTCTAATGCTTAAGTCAGTACTTTAAGCCTTTAGTAGTATAGGATCTCTCTTAAAAAAGAGTCACTGGTCGAATATTAGGATATAGATGTGCGTCCCTTACATTGGTTGAATACCTCTATTTATAGGAGAGGGAAGATGTATGTAGTAGGAAGTCTTCCCTGATATGCCGGAGACAAATCCTTTATAGAAATCCGTTTAGGATTCCTATCGGATCCCAAAGTTTTCGAGATCCGATTTGATGTTTTTGAGAATCGATTTGATCCTCCTAAGATCTTCTAACCGTTTGAGGGATCTTCTGATTATCGGTTCGAGAATAGGTCGTGAGATCATCCCAACCTATAATCGAGCCCTAGTCAGGCTATGATCTAGCTCTAGTCGAGTTTCAACCGGACTATGTCCAACATATAATTGACTTATAGCTGACCTATAACCGATCTATGGATGACCTATAGCTGAGTTGTGGCCGACTATAAGTTAGGTCGGCAATTGATCATTTGAGTAGACTTACAGTTACCTCATCTTTGAGTATCCTTACAATTGTATCATTCCTCTGGGAAGCCGGTCTATTTTTAAACGTAGATGTCCCCTAGGGCTCAGGTGTTGAAGGGCTGATGCTGTTTAGTAGAGTTGGTTCATTCCATAAGTCGACCTATCCAACTTAACTATTTTTTCGCCCAACAGTCAGCTCTTGAAAGGTTTCAATGGTGGACATTTCTGTTTCCACTATTTCGTTGGTGTGGCCCACGTGAGTTTTGGATCTGCCTGATTTTCATAACACTGTCATGTTTGTATTAGCCCCCACAGTCCTGGGCATAGGTATATCTCTTCAAAGGGAGTCACAGGCAATCCACTCCGTATGGATTACTGAGCACTGAGCCATGGCTCCCACATGTGCAACCTGAAACTCGAATATGCTGTGCATATCGGCGGATCGAGGAAGTTTCTTTTGCAAAACTGACGAGTCAAATTCGGCATTCGACGTTTGACTTTTTACTTTTCGCGAACGGTTTCGAGAACGTTGACTGCTAAATTCTTAAGCAGACACTTTTGCTTTCATACATTGCTGTACACGTGGCTGGACTTTTGGATGATCGACCGTTCATCTGATGTTTGTCCTTATAGATTGCCAAACATCCAAAAAATACAATCATTGGATGGACGTGGATTAGGTGGTGCTCACCAGCTTCAGCAGTGGTGTCGTGACATGGCCAGATTTTATTAGTGGCTGTAGGCCGCCAGAGATGGGCCCAGGCCTTTTGTAAAGTTTTTTCTCCAGGTACAATGTCGGCCCATCTTTGACTATGCGGTTTGGCTAGTGGCCCAACACCAGTGGGCTAGCCGTTCTTAGGGCCTGTTTGGACAGTCAAGAGGGATGGAATTAGGTGGGCTTAGGAGGGTTATCCTACGCCATCCCATCCCGTTTGCTGTTTGGGATGGCAGGGATGTTTTTCATCCAAAGCTCCCTCGTAAACGCCGTCCGGATCCTGCAAATCCCGGGATGCATGTTTTCATCGCTATGTGAGGCCCACCGAGATATCAATGAGATATCCACTCCGTCCATCATTTTGACTAGCATAACATTTAGCCATAAACCTATTTTGAGTCAGATATCCATCAGTGAGTGGGGCACACCACGAGAAGCAGTGGATATGCAAACCCATCCGTTAGTGACAGTCCAAACACTATGCGGTTGTATGTGTTTTATCCATGCCATCCATCCACTTTGAAAGCTCAAAAAATGAGATAGATGCAAATTTCACGTGTATCACACGATACAAAATAGTCAGAGATGAACTTCCACCGTTATAAAATTCTTAGGGCCCACCATAATGCTTATTTTCCATCTAACTTAATGATAAGGTCACATGTACCTAGATACAGTGAAAATAGAAATACCAGCTTGATTCAAAGCTTCTGGGGCCAAAAAGCTTTTAATGGTCAGTATTCAATACTCAGTTTCTTGCCGTGTTGTCCACTTAAGAATTGAATGGGTCTTTCTTATTATTATCTTATGGCCTGACAAATGAGTTTACAAGATAAATGGAGGGAGAGGATAAAACACATACATCATAGTGAGAACTTTGACACCAGCTAGCTGGCGTGTTGGGGTCACTAGCCAAACTGGGTCTTTCTTTGACAGCGTTCAGCCCATCAGATGGGACACGGTTTGGCTAGTGAAGCTGCCACTAGCCTGGCTAGTGGTCGGTCTTATGTGGGCCCCATCATGATGTACGTGTTTTATCCACACTGTCTATCCATTTTTACACATCATTATAACACTTTATGGCATAAATGAGGTAGATCAAAATCTCAGGTGGGCAACATTGAGGGACAACAATAGTGATTGATTGTCTGCCATTAAAACCCCCATGGGTCTACTGTAATGTTTATTTGACATCCAACCTGGAGATTAGGTCATACAGACCTTGATGAAGGCGAAAAAACAAATATCAGCTTGATCTAAAATTTTTGTAGGCCCAAGAAGATTTTAATGTTGAGTGTTCAATCAACCCTGTGTTGGCCCACTTGAGATCTTGATCTACATTAGGATTGAGTTCATACCATAAAATTATCTTGAGAAATGGATGGACAACATGGATGAGACACATACATAATGTTGGAGCCCAAATAGCACCGACCACTAGCACTTGGCTTGTGGCAGGGTGCATAGCGGATCGGTTTCCCATCAGATGTTGAAGTAGATTGGCTGGTGTACCACGCACCACCGACTTCGCTAGTCTGTTAACATCTGTGGGTCCCATCGTGAGATATGAGTTATATCCCAGCTGTTCTTCCGCTTAGCAAGTTGGTGTAAAGTAGGGCTGAAAGTCGGACAGTTTGGGTTGGGTTGGGTTGGGTTAGTACTCAACCCTAGCCCAACCCAAGGTTCTTGTACCTCAACCCTAACCCAACCCAACCTAAGCTTGGGTTGGGAATTCTCAACCCAAGCGGGTTCAGCCTGGTTGGTCGTGTGGATGCATGCTAATATTTTAATGATTGCATTTGTTTACTATATTTCAATACATATTTTATATTTATATCTATGATTTTATTAATTATATATATAGCTCTAAAAATACAAGCTACCAACTACTCAACACAATCTATTTGAGAGGGAAATTGAACATATCTTGTTAGCTTGAGTCATTTAAAATGATGTGGACCAATGAGACCTGACAACACCAGAATTTCTTATGTGTTCAATACATATGATCCACAATCTATTATAATTTATAAGTAACTTATATATCGATCAGGTTCGGGTTGGGTCGGGCAACCCAAGACCTCAACCTGAGCCCGACCCAAGTTTTATCGGGTTGGTGTTTGTATAGCCCAAGCCCGAGATCAGACTCGATACATCCTGCCCAACCCCAACCCAATGTCAGGTCGGTCACAGGTCAGTTGGGTTCAACTCGCCCAACTTTCAGCCCGAGTGTATGTTGGGATGCCTTGCATAAACCTTAGGATCTAGCCTCCCGAAACAAACCAGAATTATGGATAATAAAGCAATGAAATAAATCAAAGCATCAATCACACACCACACAAGAGATTTTTACGTGGAAAACCCTCAAAGAGGTAAAAACCACGGGACCTCGTCCAGATCAACAATCCACTATGAAGTAGAACATTTACAACCTTCTTCACTCACGCAGAGTGGATGAAACAATAAGAGAAATAGAGAAAACGAAGAGATCTAACCGATTATGAGAGACATAGAAGCGGCCGAGATATAAATTGCAAAGTAGAAAAACCTCCTCGAGCGAACCTCCCTTCTATAAGCTTCCTCTCTCTTTTCTCCCTCTCTCTCACCTTTGATAGCCCTCTTGTATTTTTAGCTCATCAACACAATATCCATATTTTTGTGATACCTAAAAAACCCTAGGGACCCCTTTTATAGTTTTAGAAACTCCTTTCTGCATCCTAGTTGCGAAAGGACTTGCAAATGCATCCTAGTCGCGCGAAAGGACTTGCGAGCATTCCTTCATCCTAGTGGTTCCCTTCGTTGCTACGAAAAAAAGAACTTTACTTTGCATCCTTTGAGTTTTCGACTCGAACCTTCGACCAATCGAACGGGCTCTCGAAAAAAAAATGGGTCAAAAAAACCCATCAAATCTCCCCCTTTTTGACCCAGGAGGGATCCACCTTTTTCAAGCCAACCAGGTTTCTACAAACCTCAAATTTGCCCTTGAGCAAAGCCTTGGTCATCATGTCGATCCATTATCGTCCGTGTGGACTTTCTCAAGTCAGTAACACCTTTTGTTCCAAAGTATCCTCGATCCAAAGGATACCGAATCTCTATGTGCTTCGACTTGGAATTCTTGCTCTCAAGTGTATAACACTCGACTATCGCAATAGACCACGTGCTCCTCCTTTAGGCTAAGTTCCCGTAGGAACCTTTTCATCCAAAGCATCTCTTTACATGCTTCGTGATCGCAATGTACTCGGCCTCGTAGTTGACAATGCTACGACCTTCTCAGTAACTTGCTCGCTAAGAAACCGCTCCTCCCCGCAAATGTGAACATGAACCCCGATGTAGACTTCCCAGAGTCTATGTCACCTGCCATATCTCGCATCTGTGTAGCCCTCTAACACAGGTTTACTGTCACCATAGCATAGCTCAACCTGGATGAGCCTCTTAGATACCGCAGTATCTATTTCACCGCTGCCTCAATGTTCTTTGCCAGGATTGGAAAGGTACCGGCTGACAACACCAACCGCATATGCTATGTCTGGGCGTGTACACACCATAGCATACATCAAACTTCCTACAGCACGCGTAGGGTATTTTCTGCATCTCTTCCACCTCTGCCTTCGTCTTGGGACACTGCTTGTCGCTCAATCTGAAGTGACCATCTAGTGGAGTACTGACCGGCTTCGCTGCATTCATATTGAACCGCTCTAGGACTTTCTCAATATACCGCTCTTGTGACAGCCAAAGCTTCTGTTGCTTTACATCACGGGTTATCTCCATTCCTAGGATCTGTCTAGCCGGGCCCAAGTCTTTCATCGCAAAAGACTTGCCCAACTCCTGTTTCAGCCTGTCAATCTTCTTGATGTCTTTTCCCATGATGAGCATGTCATCAACGTATAATAGCAGAACTAAGAAATCACCATCTGAGAACTTGCGCGTGAACACACAGTGGTCCGACTCCGTTCTGTCATACCCATGTTTCAACATAAACGAGTCGAACTTCTTGTACCATTGCCGTGGAGCTTGTTTCAGCCCATACAAGCTCTTCCTCAGCCTACACACCATATGTTCCTTGCCCTTGACTTCGAACCCTCTGGTTGGTGCATGTAGATCTCTTCTTCCAGTCACCATGGAGAAAGGCGCTTTAACATCTAACCGCTCTATCTCCCGGATCCATGCTAGCCGCCAACCCAAGCAACACCCGTATGGATGTCATCTTCACCACTGGTGAGAATATCTCCTCGAAGTCTATCCACCTTTCTCTCGACCAAACCCTTTCACCACAAGTCCGGCCTTAAACCTCGTCTCCGTGAATTCTTCTCTTCTCAATCTTATTTCTCGAACACCCACTTGTTGCTCGAGCTTTCTTGCCCTTAGGCGCTTTCACCATATCATAGGTGTGGTTCTTATGCAAGGATTCCATCTCTCTTGCATAGCTTTCAACCACTCCTCCTTATGCTCGTCGGCTAGGGCCTCGAATAATCTTCGGCTCTCCCCATCGGTTAACATAATGTACTCATGCGGTGAGTACCACTTGACTACCGTGTCGTCCCTAGATGACCTCCTCACCCGTGGCTCAACAGGTGGATCAAGTGGGGCCGCTCCCCCGGTCCATCTTCTCGAAGGAACTCCCTCGTCTCTGCACCTTCTTTGTACTCCCCGTCATCGGGCACCACGGGAGGAGTAATCGGATCCATGTCCTCTAGCTCACCTGAACTAGGCTGGTTCTTCTCTGGCTTACCAATGTCTTCGATACACTGATCTTCAAAGAAAACCACATCTCTGCTCCTGACGAGCTTCTTATCGGTCGGATCCCATAACCTGTAACCGATTTTTTCATCACCGTACCCTAAGAACACACATTGCCTGATCTTCATATCGAGCTTGGACCTCTCGTCCTTTGGTACGTGAACGGATGCCCTGCATCCAAACACCCTGAGATGACCGTACGATGGATCCCGTCCAGTCCACACCTTCTCAGGTACTTCTCCATTCAACGGGGCTGATGGAGACCTGTTTATCAAATACACCGCCGTGCGCATTGCTTCTCCCCAGAACGTCTTGGGCAACTTCGCATGGGATAACATGCATCTGATTCTCTCAACAATGGTGCGATTCATTCGCTCGCCACACCATTATCTTTGGGGTCTTGGGAACCGTCTGTTCATGCCGTATACCCAGGACTTGCAGTACTCATGAAAGTCGCTAATGTATTCACCACCATTGTCAGTGCGGATGCACTTCAATGATCTACCTGTCTCTCTCTCGACCATAGCATGAAACAATTTAAACACACAAAAGACCTCGTCCTTGGATTTCAAAGCATAAACCCAAACCCTCCTAGATGCATCATCTATAAAAGTGACAAAATACAATGCCCCACCCAAGGTTTTTGTCCTCATAGGACCACAAACATCGAATAAACAAAATCTAATGCATGCACTTTATTAACATGAGAAGCGCTTTTAATAAATGAAACTCTATCTTTGTTTCCCGATAAACAATCAAGACAGTTTTGAGAGGCATACTGTCACGTCTGGAATGAGCTGCTTCCTCATTAGTAGTGAAGCTCTTTTTCACTCATGTGGCTTAGACGCCTGTGCCACATGTCAATAACTGAATCTTCCGCTGCGTTCAACCCACCCTTGCACATACTGACACTTGCCTTGTAAAGGGTGCAACACTTCTTTCCTCTAGCCACGATCAATGAACCCTTGATGAGCTTCCATCGCCCATCAGCAAACCGGCTTTCATAGCCATCATCATCCAACCTTCCGTCGACATCAAGTTGAGGCGAAGGTCTGGGATATGCCTCACATCCCTAGAACCAATGTGCAGGCCCACATCGGTTTCACACAAATATCACCAACTCCCACGATCTTTGATACGCCAGAATTTCCCATCTTCACAGTCCCATAGTCACCTGACTTGTAGCTTGTGAAGGAGTCCCTGTGTGGAGTCGCATGAAAAGAAGCTCCCGAGTCTATCACCCAGTCGGTGCCCTGACTCGTAGCTGTGAGACATACATCGTGATCTGTAGAAAGAATAACTACCATGTCGCCATCTGAAGTGACCGCAGTGGAATCTGATTCATCTTTCTTCCCTTTTCCTTTCTTGTCGTTTTTCTTACCACGACATTCATGCTTGCAGTGGCCCTTCTTGCCACAATTCCAGCATTCAACCTCTTTTCTGTTACTCGACTTGCCTCTTGATTTATCTCGGGCCTTTCCGCCCTTCCCCGTTCTTTCCTCTCCCCGTTCTGTGTCACAAGAGCCTCTTCTTGAGTAGACCCTTGAGACTTCCTCCTTGTCTCCTCATTGAAGAGACAACTGGTTACACTGTTCCATGGATATCTTTCCGTCTGCGCGGAGTTACTTAGAGACACCACCAATGTCTCCCAACTATCAGGCAATGAACTAAGCAATAGTAAAGCCTCGCAATTCATCATCCAGACCATCTTCATAGAGGTGAGTTGGTTCACTATATTACCGACCTCATTCATATGCTCGGCCACAGAACCACCATCCTTGAACTTGAGATTTACAAGTCGCCTTATCAGAAATATCTTATTACCGGCTGTCTTCCTCTCATACAGCCCTTGTAATTTTAACGATAGGCTTTCAGCTGAGGTTTCCGTAGACACATGGTGGAACATAGAATCATCCAACCATTGTCTAATAAACCCCACCGCCTTTCGGTCCATCTTCTTCCAATCATCATCGGTCATATCCTTGGATTTTTCGATATGCACGAGATTGGAGAATATAGGTCCTTGCAATAAAGCAAGTCCTCCATCTTAGCCTTCCATATGGTCCAGTTAGAACCATTGAGGCTGATCATCCTTGAGCCACCTTCCATAATTCAAAACCGATCCTACCCGTTCAATGAACTTAGCTCTGATACCACTTTGTTGGGATGCCTTGCACAAACCTTAGGATCTAGCCTCCCGAAACAAACCAGAATTATGGATAATAAAGCAATGAAATAAATCAAAGCATCGATCACACACCACACAAGAGAATTTTACGTGGAAAACCCTCAAAGAGGTAAAAACCACGGGACCTCGTCCAGATCGACAATCCACTATGAAGTAGAACGTTTACAACCTTCTTCACTCACGCAGAGTGGATGAACAATAAGAGAAATAGAGAAAACGAAGAGATCTAACCGATTATGAGAACATAGAAGCGCCTGAGATATAAATTGCAAAGTAGAAAAACCTCCTCGAGCGAACCTCCCTTCTATAAGCTTCCTCTCTTTTTTCTCCCTCTCTCTCACCTTTGATAGCCCTCTTGTATTTTTCTCATCAACACAATATCCATAGAAAAATCCTAGGGACCCTTTTTATAGTTTTAGGAAACTCTTCTATTAGTTGCGAAAGGATTGCGCATCTAGTTGCGAAAGGACTTGCGCTCCTAGTTATAGTTGCGAAACTTTTTCCTAGTTGCGAAAGGACAACGGGTCAAAAAAAAAAAAAAAAAAACCCATCAGGGTGGATACATGCTAATATTTTAATGATTGCGTTAGTTTACCATATTTCAATACATATTTTATTTTTATATCTATGATTTTATTAATTATATATGTAGCTCTAAAAAAACAAGCTACAATATAAGACAACTACTCATTTAAAAGCCATATTGTATAGCACACAATCTATTTGAGAGAGAAATTGAACATATCTTTTAGCTTGAGTCATTTAAAATGATGTGGACCAATGAGACCCGACAACACCAGAATTTCTTATGTCTTCAACACATATGATCCACACTCTATTATAATTTATAAGTAACTTATATATCGATCAGGTTCGGGTTGGGTCAGGCAACCCAAGACCTCAACCGGAGCCCAACTCAAGTTTTATCGAGTTGGTGTTTGTATAGCCCAAGCCCGAGATCAGACTCGATACATCCTGCCCAACCCCAACCCAATGTCAGGTCGGTCACAGGTCGGTTGGGTTCAATCCGCCCAACTTTCAGCCCTAGCGTAAAGCTTGAGCTGAAAAATAAGACAGATCCAAAGATCAAGTGACCACGTACTAAAAAATAGTGAGAGAATGAACATTTACCAATATTGAAATTCTTTTTGGGTCTTTGAAACAATATGATATTTGTTTTTTCTTTTCATCTAGGCCGTTGTGACTTTATGAATAGATTAGATGGAAAGTAAATGTTACAGCGGGTCTATAAATGTTTTGATAGTGAGAATTATCATCCCCACTACTATTTGTGTTGTCCACTTGACACTTGAATATGACTCATTTCTAGACCAAGATCTAAAATTTTCTCACTAATCGAATGAACCATGTGGATATAATAAATACATCATAATTAGTACAACTTGGGGGCCAAGGAGTGTCAGCGTTCGTCTTCCCACAACACTTATCATACCAGTTAAGCTGGTTGTGTGTGGTACACCAGCCAATCTGCTTCCCCTAAGATAAGCACGGGTTATAAGTAGATTGGCTAGTGTACCACAAAGCACAGATAGGCCTGGTGTGGATAAGTGTTGTGTAAAGTCGAGCACCTCAAGCTAAGGTTATACCAATGGTTCAAAGAAGATCAAAGTTACATTGGTCTTATGATGATGTATTTATTATATTTATATTATTCATCCATTTGAAGAGATCATAATTTTTAGACTATTAGACTAAAAATGAATTATCTTTAAAGCTTAAGTAGACTGCACCAAAAAATAATGGTGGGATAATGATTGTCATCGTCAAAATATTTATAGGCCATCATCATGTTTATTTTTTATACAATCCATTATAATGTCACACAGACCTTGATGAAAAGGAAAAAACAAATATGATATTGATCCAAAACTTTTGTGACCCCATAGGACTTCAATGGGAGACGTTCAATCCTCCACAGCTTGCTGCATTGTGGTCCATTTGATCTTTGGATATGTCTTATTTTTAAGGCTCAAGCCTTATGACTAGCTCGCCAAATGGAAGGATGGTGTGAATATAACACATCACGACCCACCCACGGAATCTGATGACGTCAACACATCAACCAAGTCGGTGGTGTGTGGTAAGCCAGCCAATACGCACTCGGCCTATTTCTTACAGCGTACTCCTCACGTTACACACCATTGCTGAGAACGGTGACGGCATCTCCGCGTCCTCGTTGCATGATCTTAAAAACTCTTTGATTCAATGACCCTTTTATTCAATGCCGTTTTTCTCGTTGAATGTGGTTCGTTGACAAATTCAATGGATTTTACAGTTGGAGGCATCCATCCTCGGGACACCAAGTGTACGTTGCAGATTGAAGAGTGCCATAATTTGGACGGATTGAGATGGGCTTACCGGGTGTCTATGTCCACAAACGCTGGGCCATGCATGCCGTGGAGATCGGCTGAGGCCGTTATTTGTGGTTTTGGTAGTGTTGAAGGACCCTCGGGCGATCATGAATGCGTGTGTTGATCATAGGTTAAATGGTCTTGATTATAGAAGCGTGGGTTCCACTTTTTATAATTAAAAACCCAAGTTTAAGGGGTAAGATCCCCCTCAACACTCAACTAGGCGTGGCTATAGTCCTGGCTACCCGATCGTGTCTAGGGCCAGGGCTTGGATCCGTAAACTTGGGCTTTTGAGCTCGATTAGGGATCTGGACAAGGCCTATCTGGGCCTGCTATAGCCCGGCCCATTACAAACTAACTTGCTAGATGATCTAAACCGTTGATATGATGGCCCACCTTAGCCAGTGCAACAAATGGGCCCAAAATCAAAACCGCAGGTCCAACTGTTTCATAAGCCGTAGCAAAATATACAAATGTACTTCTTTTTGTACTAGGGCATCTACAGGGTGTGGCCTAGCTGATGGACAGCTTGTACGTAGATCCCGCCTTACGCACGTGTGGGATCATCCACGTGCGGGAAAGGAATATATATATATATATATATATATATATATATATATATATATATATATATATAATTGCAATAGCCTGGCCTAAAACCCTGATAGTCCACTTGTCAAATGGGTCACACGTGTAAGTTGGATGGGAACTATTGGCCAGCTTTTCCTTAACCATCCGTTTCTTCGTACCCAGTTGAGCCACCCGCCAAGCATATGCCTCTGATTTTCGAGTCAGGGGACATACACGATGTGGCCCACCAGATGGACGGCTTCGATCAACTTTGGCATAGGTGCATATGGGCTGGGACCTACACTTCCATATGCTTTTGCGAAATTCATTGTTGCACCTGTGATCTATCACGACCGACCAATTTGATAGGCTACATAAACGTGGGGCAATGCTGAAACTCGAGCTACGTGGGGCCTTGGCGATGTATGTGTACCATCCACCCCAGTATTTTATCAGGATTATTTTCAGGATAGATGGTGAAGATGAGTAGTTGCACCTGATGGGCGGTTTGGATTCCACGTAAACATCAAGGGTGGGCCCTCACAAAGTTCATACATGGGAACATATATGAGCATCACCCAGATACCTACACCTTTTTTATTTTATTTTTAAAGAGAACGTTTGCTCTAAAGATCCTCCCACCGTCTAAAAATAGGCGATGGATGGATGATGAATTACAGGGTCCTGATCATGGTTGCAATTGCGTTGGGCTGGCTGAGCCCAGTCACGAGACCGCGACTCAGCGTGACCAGGTGGAGTTCGGGCTGAGTTAGATGCCTGTTGGTGGGCTCCGGCTGAGCTTTTATACCCAATAATTAGATGGATGGGCCTGGGTTGAGTGTCCCTTCTGGACCGATTGGTCAGCCAGGCCTGACTCATCAACACTTCAGGCTGAATTCGGGCACCCTGGTCCAAGCTGGCCCACCATATAGTGAGCCTGACGAGTCTGATGAGAACTAGTCAGGTTGGTGATGGGCCGGGCTAACCAAGTTCAAGATTTTGGATACGGCCAGCCCAACAGGCCCGATCCGACCAGTTCAGAATCCGGGCCAGAACTAACGCGAGCTCACCGGCCCGTTGACAACCGTTAAAAATCACCATGGATGCTGGAAATGAAAACCGTCGGATTAGTGGCCCACCACCAATCAATCCACGAATGGAGTTAAGGCAAGCGGCCAATAACAAAACTCCTTTATACTCTCTGCACACGTGCCAACCTGGCAAGTGTGCGGAACATCGGGAGCTTTACGTGAATGGTTCATATCAAGAAAATAACCAGCAAAAATCAGGCTGGTCTACTCGTCATGTGGGCCACCACCATAAACGGGAACCAACGGTGTCCTATCTGATGACTGGACGGACTATATTTTAGCATATCATCATCTTAAGAGTGGGACTCACCTTATGAACTGCTCGTAAACTTGCCAGGCTAGCATGTGAGTTGCATTTGGAGAGGATGATCGTTGGCTTAGAACTCAATTAATGGTGGGCTATCAATGACCACTGTTTCCTGCGTTGTGGTCCACTTGAGATTTACATCTGGTGGCAAAACCAATGGACGGCATGGATATACAACACATACATCAAGGTGGGTCCCACGGTAACGGAAACACCCACTATGGTGTTACCTTAGTAACACCTGATCAGATTTCCTCCAAAGCCTTTCGCATGAAGTTCCTATGCAAGGATGCTGGGTGGGGCACCGCCATGTTTGTGGGGGCATCCATTCCGTTCATCCATTTTTTGAGATCATTTTAAGATATTAAACATAAAATGAGGTAGATACAAAAATCAAGTGGGCCACACGAGAGCAAACAGTGGGGATTCAGTGAGAGCCGTTGAAATATTCTTGTCACCATAAAAGGTTTGTATTGCCAGTGATAATGAACTTATAAACGGTTTGAATGGCATATAAACATCAAGGTGGAGTATATGAAGGTTTCAACAGTAATTTTGGTCGAATGTCCTAAAATGATATCTTAAAACTGATGAACAATGTAGAATTCCAACAAACATGGTGGTGGGCCCCACCCAGCATCCTTTGGCATGAAATCTGCGCTCTGATCCGCTCCCGTGTTAAAGCCTTTAGCATGAATTTCCTGCGTTTTAAACCTAGGTAAGGCCAGTGAGTAGGTTGGATGGCAAATAAACACTACGGTGGGCCCCAAAAAAGTTTCAATGGTGGGAATCATTATCACCGATACTTCCTGTGGTGTGGTCCACTTGAGCCTTGGATCCGCCTCATTTTTGGTATTATAACCTAAAATGATACGAAAAAATGGATGGACGGTGTGGATAAGACCCATACATCACGGTGGACACTCAAAGCTCCTTCCCGTTCCCAGCTGGAGACGGGCGGGGGTAGGACGCTATCCGCGTCTGTCCCCTACTTGCAAAGGAAACTAGAAAGCCCGCGCGAAACGCCCATCCGGATTTGAGCCAAAGGCCTTCTCAAATCAACTCCTGCATTCTCACCATCGCTCTTTCTACGTCTATTGCAGCTAGGGTTTCCGTCTGAGGTGCGTTTGGGTGACCCTTTTCATTTATATTTCAATAAGCGGAAATTGCGATATGCTCACAGGTCTTTTTTGCCCGAATAATACAGAAAAATTCCAGTCTCTCTCTCTATATGTGAAAAGATTACGTGTATTGTCGGGAGGGTTTTTCCTTCTCCTCCTAGTTTCCCATTCAAGATCGAAATTTAATCTGTGTTTGGATGCACAAGTGAATTGAATTGTAAACATTTTGTTTAGTTACGATTGACAGTAATTTTGTGGGAGATGTTGAAACAAGGCATGAGTTGCAAAATTATCTTGGACTGTCGTAAATCTGATAAGGAGTTCTTTGGGATTCCAAAGAATTCCTTCCCAGCTCATAAGGACTAGGTGGAGGGAGATTTTCCATTGCCTTATTGGTGCAATCTCTCCTATAGAAGTTGGAGGCCCCTGTTTTAGGATGGATAAAATCAAACTTGGATAAAAGTCTATCTGGGAATCCTGAATAGGATTTGGGAGGATTGTGGAATGTGCTAGATGGAAATCGGCCCCTTAGACCGATACTTTTTCCCATAATTGTTTTGGGATTGTCACTAGCACATTAAGACATAAATAACAAGATTTCGGGCATCATTCTGCCAAATTGGTTGGGGGTGTGATTAGAAAAAAAAAAAAAACATTATTTTACTTTAATATACTCACAAGCTCTCTAATCTCTGTCAGTCGGCAATTCCCAGCCTCACTGCATGCTCGTCCCGCATGTTACAGATAGCAAAGGCATGCTCATCCCACGCGTCACAGATCGCAAAGCTGTGAATTTTCAAGGACTTCCTGTTGGAGTTCTCTGGTCCACTGGGACATTGCAATTCTAATGTTGCTAAAGCTGTGCAGTGCTTCTTCAAGGGGCTAGAATTGCTTGTAAATTCCATCTTTGGTCTCTTATGACTGAAGGTGATTCGGCCAACGTAATTAAGTGGGCCAAGTTGGGTTGTTACGAGGCGGATAGATCCATGAAAGAGGGGTCTCTAGATTCAGTAATATGATTCCTATTTTGGGTATTCCAAATGTGTAGTGGGTTTGTGTTTTATGGTAGTCTGGGAGGTTGGTTTTTGTTCGTTGTTTTAGTGAATGTGTTGCCTTTTGCCTGGTGGCCATTTTAGTCATCGTGTTTTGCTTGTAGTTCGATTCATCAATTATGGCATGTGACACCCGGCAATGTTGGAATGCGGGTTGAGGTTTCTTTCGAATTTCAGGACTAATCCCTTCATTTACTAACCTCTCAAGTCTATCCTCGTTGGGATGACCAAGATGAAGATACCAAAGGTAGAGAGATTTACTGTCTTTCCTTGTTCTCTTCATACATCAAATAATCAAGGCACACTGAGTTGCAGGTTGAGTGGAGATAAATGGGTGGAAGGAGATAAGATACAACCAATCCATGAGCACTTCTTTCCACGGTGGATCTGGACTGATGATTCAAATGTGATATTATAACCCTTGCCAAGAAAGTTTAGACGCAGAGATGGGATTTCTCTTTATCACAGGAATGTAAAGACGGTCATGCAGGATTTTCAACCAGTAATCACTGCTCATAGTCCAAAGCTACCGGACTAGATGGATTCCAACTGAACTTCAACTTCTCTTCTACATTTTCTCTCTTTATTGACATTGAGTTTATCACTCCCCAGAACAGGCTGATACACATTAACTGGAGCCCTAGCCCCGATTGACTGTTGATGCCCAACACCTACAATCAGCCTCTATGCACATGTCTTTCTTGTAGCTAGTTTTTGCCTTTGCATTGACTTTAAAAGGTTTCTTGCCCTGTTGATGACATTAGAGCAGGATGCTTTGTTTGACTTGTGATCGGGCCGACCAAGGTGCCACACTCATAGAAGAACTTGGTCCACATTTATACCTGTTGCTAACTCCTAAAAGGTTGAGATGGTCAAACCAGCCAGCCTATAGGCTCGTCCTTGGACATATTATGTTGTCTTAGTTGTGTTGGGATTTTGCTCTAGAAAACCTATGTTACATTTCCTTTTAGACAATTTAAATGCATGATCCATTCATTCATTCATTGGCCTAATTAATATGCATGCAACATGTTTATTCATATGGGTTTAAGAGAGATTCCTCTGGTTGTCCTTGGGCACCTGAGATTGGACATAATGGCAGTTAACCAAGGGAGAGTTACGGTCCATGGATCTTGGAACCCGCAAAGTTCTAGGACAAACTTATCGTATTCTATAGATGGTCATCTTGTGTGTGGGGACGGACTTGGAAGTAATGCTTTAATTTCATTGACTCTGGAAGTACGTTCTAAGGTGAGGTTCAAGAACCTGAAATCCAAATGATCACATTAGAATAGTCTCCTTCAACTATAAGAGGGTGATGGAAATGATTCCAAAAATCCAAATACCAATCTTGAAAGCTCTCAAGTCCCAACTCTACTTTGTTAGAATCTACAATACCTATCTGGTCTCAGAAGACCAATTTTAATCTCCCCTTAGTTTTTTGTTAGGATTTAACCCCAGATCTTATAGGTTTCCCAGAACTCCCACTAGTGTTAAGCTTTACCACTCAACCATAGTGACAAATCTCATTCTCAGCAATTTCTCATCCTGGAAATTTATCAGGAGATTTTCAAATTTTGATGTTTTTCTCAAGATATTATTGGGAAAATATCATTGAAAATAAAATATTTTAAAATATATTATAAATTAATAAATAATTTTAAATTTTAAATAATATATTTACATAACCAATTTTAAGTTGTTTACTATTTTCCACATAATATCGCAATAAAAAATGTGATATTTTAAACTAAGTCGATAAAAAACGTGATATTTTAAACTATGTCGATATTTTGAAAAATATCGCAATTATATTGTTTAGTGTTTTTTCTTTCTTTCTTTCTTTCTTTCTTTCTTTTTTTTGGTGTGTGTGTGTGTGTGGCAATATCATTGTGAGATTTTCAAAAACTCAGTGATATTTGTCACACTGCACTCAAATGGAGGATGAACCCATGGGGCTTTTTTGCTTGAAACATTATTCCCCTCCCCTAACACCAAGGCCGGATTTCTATCACCTGCACTAAAATGTACTATATGTTGTTTACGTGTTTTTTTTTTTTTTTTTTTTAATGTTCTGTGTCTATTGATTTTATTTAGACACTATTTCCCCTTTAAAGTATAAGGTTGAAGTTCTGTCTATTGTTTAGGGATAGAGCCTTCTGAGTTAACTTATCAATTATTCTTAATTTTCTTGTGTAGGATTTTCACACAGTACTACAGTAGGCATGGACGGAGACCTACCTAATATAAAAAGGTGGGTGGTCTTTTACCCCATTTATATCAATTCAAAGAAGACATTAGCTGAGGGGCGCCGGATTAGTGCAATCAAAGCATGTGAAAGTCCAACTTGTCTGGAGATTGGTGATTGCTGCAAGAATCTTAAGCTTCCATTCGCAGTTGAGGTCCGTTGTCTTTCAAACTTCATTTTTTGTTTAAGATTTCAGTTCAATAGTTTAAAAGAAGGGGAGAGACACTTTTGTCTTTCAGTTTATTTATATAGACAACAGTTCTTACTTTTGCCTGCTATCTCTGGTTGTTTATTTACTAGTGCATGCATATTTTGATTTTTGTTTCTTCTTTTTTTTTTAGAATTTTTTATTTGCATCAGTATTCTCATTGCATGCTTTTATGTTTCGATATTCTTTCTTTAGTAAGATGAATTGCAATTGGAATTAGCTAATAGCTATGCAGCCCATGTTCATGTTTGATCATTGCAGGTTGACAAGGCATATCCGCGAGACTTCATGCAAAGAGGAAGAGTGAGGGTATTGCTTAAAAATATAGATGGAAGATTTTATAATCCGGAAATTACTTCACGTAAGGATTGTACTTATGGATTTTTGTCCTTATTTTGAAGTATTTTTAAAAATTCTTAATTTAGAAAGGTTTTTTTTTTTTTTTTTTCCTGAACTAATTCTGAACTGACATAAATTATAATGTTTTTCTATGGAATTGCCGGAAAAATAACTCACACCGCAGGGATTTTTGTTGCCTAAATACCTAAAGTGCCCTGCTAGTCATCTTGTTGTATGAGAAATTTTGTTGTGGCTGGGCTGAGTTTGCGAGTGTTGTGCCATGTGTATTAGTATGTGCACCATGTGTGTGCTCGCGTGCACGCTCTATGAAGCAATAACTGTGCGTTGGTCTTCCTCTGTCCTTTTTCTTCCCTTATAATAGTACCAAGGGCCTAAAAGTCGATTCTTAAAAAGAAAAGGCAAAAAAAAAAAAAGTCAACATCCCTATTCAACAGTACTTACGTTTCAATATCCAAATCAGATATATCTTGAATCTTAATTGTTGCTATCTTCTAAAAAATGTTGATATAGTTTAAAGAAAGATCTCTAATCCAATACATTGTCAAAAATAAAGTAGCAGGATTAAAAAATAGCACAAAATTAAGAGGAGAGAGCGCTTTAATACAAGTCAGAGAGAACTATGCATGTGGAAGCATGTGCAGGGGGGTTAGCAAACTCTATAATTGCGATCATTATGTTTGCAATTTATATTTATTAATAGCACTAAAGCGTCAGAGAGAACTATGCATGTGGAAGCATGTGCAGGGGGGTTAGCAAACTCTATAATTGCGATCATTATGTTTGCAATTTATATTTATTAATAGCACTAAAGCATGCACATAGAAATATGCTTTATCCAGTTAATTCTGTTATCTGCATTTAATGTTTATGATTCTTCTTAATCAATGGAAAACCATGAAATGATGGGTTCCAGTTTCAAGTGCCTGCTTTTTAGATGAAGCCAACAAAAAGATGTATATGCTTGGGTGACATGATTCAGCAGCATGTTTGTCATGTGACTTGCTATTTTTATTCCAGGGAAACAATTGATGCTCAAGGTTGCAGAGTTAGTCCCTGCACATCATGGAAGGACTATGAAACAGCAGCCTTCAGTGACTCACACTGCAGGAACTTCGAAGCCTTCAGTGACTCACAATGCAGGAACTTCAAAGCCTTCAGTGACTCATACCGCAGGAACTTCAAAGCCTTCAGGGACTCGTACTGCAGGAACTTCGAAATCAGGAAAGGGCGGAAGAAGGAAGAAATGATAAGTTGGTTTCCTAAATGATCTAGAAGGACTTCGTCTCATTCTTTTGCATTGAAACATGCTTTGAATTCTCAATAAAAGCAAGCACTTTGTTCATGTTCTCTCTTTTGGAATGTTGTTGTTTCTTGGAACAGCTGAGTCTGTTGGGTCGGGATCCCGCAAAATTAGGAATAAGCCACTAATCCAGATTTTTGCAGGTGCCACGACCCTCCACATCAGATTTGTCATGCTTGCGCAGTGCTTGGCTTAATTGCAAGTATGGAAGTTTTAGAAAAACTAATCACACCTCAACTGCAATTAAGTAGAAAAGACTGCTAAGCACGGCAGATCTGAGGGTGTGGCTCACCAAAATCAGGATTAGGCTTAATCCCAATTTTGCAGGTAAATAGATTGATTTGAGTGGGAAAATGTGAATCCAATGGCTACCGTATGGTGGCCCCAGGCAAATGCAAATCTGGGCTAGTCCAAAGCTTGCATGGGAACCCCCTCTTGAGTTTGTGAATTTTAAAAGGCTCAATTTGTTTAGGCAACTGGGTCAGGTGATTCGATGGTTTGAGCCTACTGCTGCTGATGCCACTTGGGCCAGACTGTCATACATGTGGCATTGGTGCGCTGATTGCTACCCTGCAACCAGTAGGGCTCAATCAGTTCTGTGCAAATGGGCAGTTTAATTAAGAGGCATTTCTTTTTACAATTACATGCCTCTACTGAACAACAAGGTCTTCCAAGCAGTGTGACTGTGGCTACCCCTTTATCATGGGCATGCTAAGTGGACGGGGGCACATATTTGGTGGGCCTTCAAAATGAACAGCCCTTATCCTGCACAGATTGATTTGTGCCAGTGAGTAGTATTGCCAGTGGGGACATCCCATCCAACTTGCAGCTTTGTTTTTATTTATAACATTCTAGGCTCACTTAACGAGCCTTGCAGTGTCTTCTGCTACAATAATGCAGCAGGTTATGGAGAGAGAAAAGAAAAGAAAAGGCTCACACATTGCCCAACAGTCACGGCCAGGCCTTGGCCTGGATTTTGAACTGTTCAGGTCAGGCCTGTCAAGCTGTCCTTATTTTTAAAAAAATAAAAAAAAATCATTGTGCTTGGTCTGGGCCTCACCCTTGGATGGCGGATGCGAGGGGGATAAATTGGTAAATTTTTTTGGAGGTTATCTCAGGTTTGCGCTTTTGTGAGCCAGAAATAGTAGCTACAGATAGAGGGACTTGTTGGACTACCATAACAATCATCTAACACAGAACTGTTTTTTTCTTAGCATAGTTCCAAAACCTTCACTCAACTTGACTCGGTACTTGTCAATTAAATTATCATCATCATCATCTATTTGGGTACCCTATTTAATTATTTAAAAATAAGTTAAAGATAGTAGGCCCACCTTTTTAGCAGCAAACAGTGTCAACTCCATTGACAGCGATTCTGTGCTTTTCCCACTACTAGCTTGAAATCTCATCATGTCCAATTCACTTGGCCTGAGTTTTAGAGCTTTGCCTGTCAAAGAAGTTGGAAGCGCTTGGTGCAGCACACAAAAGCTTTTCAAAGGGGTTTAGATTCTATATTTTCCAGATACGCTTGCAATAGATTACAATGTCCAACATCTGTCCATCAGCTAAACAGACACTGATATGCAAATTACTGTGGCTTAAATCATTAATATTTCACATTGCTGGGATTTTACAATGATTCAACTCATGCCCAATCCATCATTTTCTCTTCCTTGATTTGCTCTCTCTTTTTAAATTTTCTTTTCAGTTTGAAGAAAATGGAATGGAAAAGGATGCACCTTATTAGATATTCCTCACTTCATAAAACTCAAAGGTCTTGGCTAATACAGATTACAAATGATAGACTGACACTGTTATTAACCATTGAAAAACATGCAACAGGAGAAGATACGTCAGCAGCTGATATAGCACGTAACAGTAAACCACTAACATAATCAAAATGCAAGTGCAAATCTTCAGCTTTGATATGCTGAGTTCTCAAATTTCCCATCCCACCTGTAAAACCAACATGGGAGAAAATTAACCGAAGAATCAAATACAATGTGAACTTGGGTATGGAAATGGAAGCACTTTTAGATAGACTGACCGGCATGCTTCTCCCCCAGCCGGAATCTGGAGTTCCAGTTCCTCCTTGAATGGTTGGAAAACCACATCTATTTTCTCACTGCTCAATTTCTCAAGTGCTGGTGGGTCCCACTGTTATCACATCTCACAAGCGTAAAAGAAGGTAAGAGTGTGAAGGAGATGGAGAAAAGATGGGAGGAGTAAGATAAAGCGTGTACCTTTGGAGATTGGTCTTTATCAATAGTAAGAGCCCGAATTCCCTTTTCAAGATGAGTTCAACAAGAAATGTCACTAGGATCAGAAACTGATGCAAGTTTTCCAAACAAATATAAGGGCAGTATTACTGGTTATTACCTCATAGACATCACCAGATATCACCGATCTCAGTATGTTCATCGTAAGTCTGAATTCCTTCTTCAGGCATTCGGGCAGAGTTTGTATCCGTCCTTCACGAATCTGAAGAGAATAAATACTCACACAGGTAGCGATACTAAAAAAGCTGCAATTTAGCATTAGCAACTGATAGATTGTATGGAGAAAAAGTAGCTACCGATCTTAGTGTTATCTTCAGTCCAGTGGGTGATGATCTTTTCAAGCCCTTGAGCACGGCAGTTATCCATCCATTGCCTTCCTTGCTTGCCTCAGCTTCCTGAACAACAGATCCATTTTGATTCATAAGGACCATGCTAGTCCCTCAGTCACTTATACCCTAAACCCTAATTCTATCCAGTAGCTTACTTATCTTCTATGCACGGAAGATCCAACCCGACCATATATGATTTTTTCACAATAACATATTAGGCAACAAAAATTAGGCAGGAATTTTGCTACACCCACATTTGGTCATCCACTTGTACCTGTGGAGATCTAAAGCCACACATCAGGTGGGCACATCATGCAGATAACCCAGACCAAAAACAAGCCTGGTCAACTTATCAAGTGGGTCACAGGTGTACAATGGAGATGGAACATTGGCATTTTTCAAAACCATCCATTGTTCTCTTACATGCACGACCCACTTGACAAGTTGACCAGCCTTGTTTTTGGGCCCATTCATCTACAGCAGGGCCCCCCATAAGCATGGATGGGATGTCTGCCACACAGTGTGTGTGCATGAAGGTGCATATGGAGAGAGACATGTCCGCTTGCAAAGCTCGAAGATGAGGTTCCAGGTGCAAATTACAATGCACAGCTGCTCAGTGTAAAGGTAGATGGTAGGGTGCCTCTTTAGGCAATTCGAGAGGCCCACTTGGCATTTGAAGCTGCATTTTTCCCTTTTAAAAAAAAAAATAATAATAATAATAAATAACATTTCCCCGAACTACTTGATATGAATAATAATGCCACAGAAGAAATAGTCTCAAAACAGTCAATCCCACAAAGTCTATGACTTTTGATGATATATACTTTCATCGAAAAACAGAAGACAGCTGTAAGAGAACAATGCAGAGGAAATCCGCATGTGTTAAGAATCATTTTTTCTGCATAATGAATGGATCACAAAATCGAGTTCAGAATAATAAACTCACGAAGGATTCTATAATCTCTTCCACTGATTCCTTGTCAAAGCACTGGTTGATTGTTGATTGCCTGCAAGAAAATGAATGCATGCTTAATTCTAATTAGCTCCAATAACATCCATGTTCTTCCTAAATCTTTCATTGAGGATTAGCTTTCTCGTATCCATTACTTGTTCAAAATACTATCTTCATCAGGTTGAACATCCACGGAGAATTCCTCAATGACCAATTTGACTGCATGCTCATCCCCAGAGTTTAAGCTTATTAAACGCTTCTCGAGCTCAGCCAATTTCTGCAATGCCCAAAAATTGTCACAACATGCACCATAAACACGTCTTGAACCAAAAAGTATAATATAATCAGCTATTGTTATCAAATCCTTGGAGAAAACACTAAAAAAACTGGTACATCTACAATTTATATTGATTCATGTGATTTTCTTGGCAATTGTTAAGTATCAGTATTTGGCATGGACTGCAACAGTAGTTTGATGTTTATGGGGGGCTAAAAGAAGCACATGAGAATTGCATTTGGAAAAGATTAGGACCACGAAAATTCCACTATAACTGAAATAAAGTAGGAAATGAATGAATTCTGTGGCAAATCACAAGAAGGTAAAACTTATAACTGATATGTGTGCATTTTAAGGCATGTATAAATTTTATTTGGTGTATGAATAAACAAACAAAGAGAAATGCTTTGGTGTTTGCATGAGATATTGAAGGGGTGATTGACAGCATGTGCCAACATAGAACACATGCGCTCATAAGGTGGGCCACACATGTATTAGAGAAATGGATTGTTTTTTTTGTTTTTTTTTTTAAATGACAATCAACATTTAGTATGCAGGCCTTCCGTTTTCCCATCTAATTTAAGGTGTTGATCCCTTCCCTTTAAATTTTAAGGGCCCAAAAAAGTACAAGTGAGGCCCACCTGATGAGTAAATTTTGGCTCATGCCATATTTTTCAAATGTCCCGGGTGTTAATACATCTTGGTGGGACCCACCTAACAGTTGGTCACGTGACATTGGGGTCTTACGCAGGTGCTATCTTGGCACCGACACCAACCTTCAATCTCTCGGTGCTGAATTTCTTTAGCATCCTCCATTCATGTAGATGCATTTTAAAGATCATTTTATGGTTCTGAAAAACAGACTTGATATAAATCTCGGAAGCATACCACAGACGGGAAAAAATGGATTGCAAGATCCATCATTTAAATCCTCCTCCCATTGCCTTGCACCATTTGACATCAAATCCCTGATTAGGTCATAAAGACCCAATGAAGGGAAAAAGCAAATATCAACAAGATCCAATACTTTTATGGACCCCAAACAGCTTTAATGGTCAACATTCATTCCATATCAAGTTACTTAATGTGGCCCAGAATATTTGAATATATCTAATTTTTTTTACATAATACCATAAATGATATACAAAAATAATGGACGGCTTGATTGTTGTAGTTAGTCATGTGGGCCCACTGTAGCATGAGAAAAACATCTCCTTTTTGGAGTAGCCAATCCGTTTTTTTTTCAATCTATGAAAATCATATGCTTCTGGTTGAGAAACTTGACCCCATGTCATTGGTTACATCACAACAGACCATCCCATTGATCATTTTATTTCACTCTGTGAACTACCTAAATGGGCCATCCAGGAAATAGTGAGAGAATGTACCGTTGAAACCTTTTAAGCAATCAGTGTTTGTCATCCAATCCAATTTATTCTTGCTTCAGTGGGTCTTTAACCCAATCAACATATTGGATGTCCAATAAACCAAAAGAAAATCTTAGGAGGATTTTAATGGTGGATATCAATCATATAAAATGTGCATCCATAGATTATCCCTAAATTTTTGACATCCATATCCGATTAGAAAATGGATTGAATAATGGATCATACATTATGTTGGGGCAAGCATTTGAACTTTCACGAATATTAACCCGATTCAAAACTTTTATGGCCCCAAAATATTTCGGATATATATATATATATTTGAGGAGATCCTGTCAGGGATACTTTGTTCTACAGTCTCAAAAAATGGATGGACGGAGTGGATTTTAATGGAGCAGTCAGTGATGCACCTCCACCCATGACAAGTCCATGAACAAGCGCTACCTGCCAACATATCAACAGCTGGGGCCCATTGATGTATATTTTCTACACCGGCCCATCCCTTTGGCTAGATCATTTTACGTAAGACAAACAATGTCATTCAAATTTTCACAAATAGTAAACAGTGAGAGAGGATGCCCAGGTTTCCAATGGTCCCTGTGATGTTTATCCTCCAACTGTGTATAATTAAGATAACATAAAAAAGGGAAAAAATACATTCTATACACAACTTTTGAGACAGAAATCATCTGCCAAACTATTTTCTTTGGTGGGGTCCATTTTTAATCGAAATTCTTTTTCTCATGCAAAAATATCTTCAATGGATGGACCTGTGGATACAACACATCATACACCTTCAGAACTTGATATGTCATTCATGTCTCCATAATCATCAAAATCAAATTTTAGTGTTGATATTCTCTGCTTTTCAATAACTTGATCTAAATGATATATTTAAATTCAACATCCAATTTAAATATAGTTTCCCTCACCTGACCTCCCATCATAGAACATCTTTAGATCCCATTAAACATCGTATAGCTTAGGACCCCCACCAGCAGAGAAACTTATTATGTATATTTTTTTGAGAAATAATAAGCAAAAGGGGAACAAAGTTTCATTAAAAAACTTCAAAACAATTTTCTTGTTTCCCAAAAAATCAAGAACTATGCATACAAAAATAGGAGGATATCCTGTTTCACTAGCCTTGATTATCACAAGCTCATCATCATCCTTCTCCCATTTTTCAAGGAATTCAGCTAGCAAAATAACCTGCAATGAACCGGATCACTCCATAATCACAAGAAGGTAAAACTTTATAGGCTCCTGCAATCAATTTTATTTGGTGTATGAATAAACAAACAATTGAATGCTTTATGTTTGCATGAGATATACCACTTTGATTGAAATGACATTCAATTAGAACACATGCGTTTAAGGTGATCAACATGTATTAGAGAAATGGATTGTTTTTTCTTTTTTTTTTTTAAATGACAATCAACATTTAGTATGCAAGGACACTTGTCCCGCAGACATTTTCAATCCAATAAATATAAGTACCTATGAGTAATTAGCTTGATTTTTGTCCCGGGGCATGTTAATGGTGGGACCCACCTAACAGTTGGCCTAGATCTCTTACGCAGGTGCTATCTTGGCACGCGAAACGCCTCTTCAATCTCTCACACGAATTTCTTTAGCATCCTCCACATGTAGATGCATCTTAAGAATTCATGGTTCTGAAAAACAGACTTGACATGAAAAGGGAAGCATACCTCAGACGGGACAAAATGGGTTGCAAGACCGGCCGCAATCATTTCCTTCCCATTCAGCCTTGCACCAGTTAAGGCCAAGTACTCCCCTATGGAATTATCCAAGAAAGTTCTCAAACTCTATACAAGCCTATAAAAGATACACAATAACATAATTTTGGCTTGATTGTTGTAGTTAGTTGTGGGTACTGTAGCATGAGAAAAACATCTCTCTTTTTTCCCTTTTTTTTTTTTCAATGTATGAAAATCATATGCTTCTGGTTGAGAGGCTTGACCCCATGTCATTGTTACATCACAACAGACTACCCATTCATGCCATTTCACTCTGTGCTTACCTAAATGTCCAGGAAGGTGTGAGAGAATGTATGAAAAGCTGCAATCAGTGTGAAATCCAATACTTGCTTCAGGAACAGCAAAAACCTAAACCAAAGAAAATCTTGAGAATATATCACCTATAAAATGTGCATCCATAGATTTAAATATGACATCCATAGGATTAGATCTCCATTGGAATAATTTCTCATACCCTAGTTCAAGCATTTGAACTTTCAAGTAGAAGCGAAAACTAGGAAAAAGGGATATATATATATATATATATATATATATATATATATAGGAGATGTCAGGGATACTCACAGTCTTCTCGGTGACGGCCGAGAATTTTAATGGAGCAGTCAGTGATGCACCTCCACCCATGACAAGTCCATGAACAAGCGCTACCTGCCAACATATCAACAGCTGATTAGTATATTTTCTGCCATAGACGTAAAAACACAATGTCATTCATTTTCACAAATAGTAGCCCTTGATTTAAGGATAGGTTTCAAAATGGTACCTGTGTTTTCCTATATGTGTGAATGTGATAACATAGCCAATACATTCTATACACAACTTCGAGATAGGAATCATCTGCCAAAAGGTACCCATTTTTAAGAAATCTTTAAACATGCAACAATCAGCAATGGGATTGACCTAGTGAATCTACACCCAGATAGCATTCGGATAATCATCAAAACACTTGAGTGTTGATACGAGCTAAATGATCTAAATGATAAAATTCAACTTCTGTAGAATCGTTTCCCTCTACCTGACCTCCCATCATAGAACATCTTTAGATCCCCACCAGCAGAGAAAGCACGTCCAGCTCCCTAGGGGAAATAATAAGCAAAATGAACAAAGTAATTAAGGAAACTGAAACAATTTATTTCCCAAAAAATCAAGAACCACCCAAAAAAAGGAGGAAGTTTCACTAGCCTTGATTATCACAAGCTCCGCATCATCATCCTTCTCCCATTTTTCAAGGAATTCAGCTAGCAAAACAACCTGCAATGAACCGGATCACTCCAGAATCACTTCATAGGCTCCTGAATCAATTCTAATGTTGCAGAAAATACAATTGAATTTTATGTGAACATACCACTTTGGATGAAATGACATTCAATTGGCGAGGCTGGTTTAAGGTGATCAACCTTACATGGTTTACTTCTTCTGCCAAAACAACCTAAGACAAGGACACAATCCCAGAGACATTTAGCGATCCAAGAACTATATACCTAATCATTCTCATAGCCTTGTCCCATCTGTTTGGGGCCATCAGACATCTATCAACTCTATCTACTCAGGGAGGGATAAGGTCCACCAAAGAAGATGAATATTTCATCCTCCTAAGTTTATTTCCATGTGCCACATGTATGAGATGATCTGAATGTCTCTTTCATCAATAGGGTCCATAAAAGTATCAAAGAACAGAAAACATAGAGATCAGACAATCCTAACTGTGTAATGGTGGAAATAAAAAATAAAAATAAAAAATCATTAACTGGATTTAGTGATTTTTTGCACCAAATTTTAAATGGTTAGGATTGATTGTCCAATAACTTTGATTTTTTGTCTATAACATGTTCATGGTTGTCCCTGGTGAATGAAAGAGCTAAGTTTCACCATACACATATGCCACGTGTCGAAGATAGAGAGTGAGCAAATTTTTTGTCCAATTAGGTGGACTGGATCTCCTTCCATCAACTAAACATAGAAATTACAGGAATCAATTAAAAGATCCTTTATCATAAAATTCAGGCTATTTCACTCCTCCTTGGGCCAGGGTGCAAAACAAATGAATGGCTAGAAAATTTCAACATCCCTTTTGTTTTCTACAATGTGGCCCAGAAGATAGAATGGGCAGGAAGAGAACATCTGGAATTTTATTTTATTTTTATTTTTATTTTTATTTTAATTTTTTTTTTAAAGTACCTCTTCTGGATTTACGGGTTCTTGTGCCATTTAAATACACTTTAGCTTGTAGGAAAGACAAACCTGCAAAATCCAAAAACCATTAGAGACATAGGAGTAGGAAAAACCAATAACAAAAACCGCCAAACGGTAAATCAAAATGCAGATCCAAAGTCAATATGGAATTTCTCAAGTACCCAAAAAAAAAAAAAACCAATTCGAATTTCAAAGTACAGAGTGCCCAAGAACCCCCTCCCCCACCAAATAAAAAATTGCAACCACCCAAAAAAAAAAAAAAAAAGATGAATGAATTTAAGCTCAAGAGGAAGAAGACCCAACAAAAGAAACTGCAAAAAAAAAAAGGGGGGGGGGGGAACTAAAATGGGAAATTAAGGTGAGTAAGAATAAATGAGAAGTGGATCCATGCAAGAAATGAAAGAGATGAGAAGCAGACGAAAACTCACCACAGCAGTGAAGGGCTTTTGTGTAGAGATTGAAATCAGTAGAGGAAATGAACTTTGGTTGGTAGAACAAAAGGGGTGGGTCTATATATCAACCGAAGAAAGAAGGTAGTTGGTGAGGTGCCTGCCTTTCTTCACGGAATGCTCACATCCTTCGAACTGTGGTTGGTTACAATTCTCGGGAGCTGTGTCGAGCCCACCGAAATGTTTGAGTCCCATCTACCCGTCTATTATATGTGCCTTGAAATGTTTTTTCTACATGCCAAAATCCAGATTGATTTACAACTCAGATGGGCCCATCGAAACGAACCATGAGAGACATTAGAGAGAAACTCCTACCGTAGAAAGTTCCAGAAGGAATTTGGAGTTCATCGTGTTTTGTATTCGTCATCCAAACCATTCATCCGGTGAGCCTTACCAGGATGAAGGGACTCACCAAAAATCAACTATTTAAATTTCTAGGTAGGTCAAAACAAGTGAATATATAAATTTTAGAAAAGCTTGTACGTTTCTCCCTCTGATGTTTCACACCTTTTTTAATAAAAATAAAAAAATAAAAATAAATCATACCTCTTTTTTTTTTAATGTTTCACACCTAAGTTTACAATAGTAATGATTCTTTGGATGTACCGTAAAAATGATAATCCTCACCAGATTAACGGTTTGGATATTAAATTTATATCACTGTATTTTCCCCATCGTAAGTTGTTGGGACACATGTCATTATTCCTCACCGTAAACAAAAGTGAAGTTATTGAGTCTTTATGTGCGCACGTTTTCGGAAGCGGATTGCTTACTGAGTCACCACACCAAGCGTACTTAGTAAATTATGTGGGGCCCACCATGATTTATTTATTTTATCCACGCCGTTCATCCGTTTTATCAGATCATTTTAGGTAATGAGACCGAAATTGAAGCATATGAAAATCTCGAGTGGACCACCTCACAAAAAAAAAGTGTGAATTGAACACCTACCATTGAAAACTCCCTTGAGACCACGGAAGTTTTTTATCAAGCTGATATTTGTGTTTTCCCCATTATCTATGTTTGTGTGACGTTATGACCGGGTTAGATGACAAATATATATCAATGGAGGCCCTAGGAAAGTTTCAAGGAGGACATCATTATTCTCACTGTTTCTTTTGGTGTGGTGCACTTAAGCTTTGAATATACTTGAACCTATATCTAGTGACCTAAAACGATCTGAAAAAACGGATGGACGGCGTGGATAAGATACATACATATATGGTGGGTCCCACAGAAACTGAGGACGCGTAAGAGTTCTGAGTTAGTCATTAAGCAATCCACCTCCCACGTTTTCAACGACTCGGGTCTCGCCAAACCTTTCCTGGTGGGAGCGGATTGGGTGTTACCATGGGCCCAACTTGATGATGTACTGTATATCCACGCCGTCCATCCATTTTTTGCAGCCCATGTTAAGATTGGACCCAAAAATTAAGCAAATCCAAATCTCAGATGGACCACACCACAGGAAACAGGGGTAATTGAAAGACCAACCATTAAAAACTTCCCACGGTCCACCGTAATGTTTCGGTAATTCTTTTTTGACAACGTCAACAAGACCCTGGTGAAGCGAAAAATACAATTTGAACTTTTTATCCAGTGGACCACGTTTTAAACAAGATCATAACCTAAAAATCAGTGGTTTGATATCCTAGCCGCTGGATCTGTTTAAGTTCACCGTGGAATGTGGACGACTGCTCCTCCTCCTAAAATTCTTTTAGCCGTCCATTTTCTGGTCACTAATTCACCAACTAAAATGGGGTTTCCTTCATCTACCTAACCAGCATTACTTTCTTTTCAAGGGGTTTGGTGTAATACGTGTCTTCGAAATGTCCTCCAGCTTCCAGCCACAGGTCCTATCTTTGACTTTCAGAAGTGCTCACCTTCTCGCCCCATCTACCGCGGCACGTGTTGATCTAGACCGTTCATCCAGATTCTACTACAGTGCATCATCAATATGGGAATGGTCCCACTAATCCGGCATCGCCATCGCTCATGCGACGGTAAGATCGAAACTGATTTCGTGGGCACTTATTTCTAAGACTCTATACAGATCAGGGGATCTCCGATGAGTGAAATGTTCTTACATGGAAGATCTTGGAGATTTACATATGCATTATGAAACCTTTGTCATTTCAGAAAAAAAAAATCAGTTTCCTTTCAGCGTTTTCCCGCCTGGTGATCGTCTGCCACACGTGTTACGCAGGGAGTAAAACACCCCAGCTGTGTGGGATCTACCATGCTGTATATGTAAAATCCACTCCAATCATCAGGTGAAAAACATTATTTCTATGGTACTTGTAGAAGATAAACTCTATTAAGAACTCATATGGGCCACACCAATAGGAACAATGAGAAATGGCTCCTACTGTGTGGCCCATTTTGATTTTTGTATCTTCTGTTCATCCTGGTGAGTTACAGCTGATTAATGGGTTTGATGAAAGATATAAACCATGGTGGACCCACATGCAAACCTATGGTTAGCATCCCATCCCCATTGTTCCCTACGGTGTGGCCCATCTGAATTGTGGATCTGGCTAATTTTTCAACTAGAGGCCCAATATCGAGAGAAAAACCTAATAGACGGAGCGGATTTACATATACGACATGGTGGATCCCACAGACTCTGGCCAAACTCGACTGGGCGTTAAGGGGCTAATCATCACGGGCAGGGCTGAGGCTATTTTTCGGCCTGTCACGGTCCTATACCGGGCTGGGGCCTAGCTTTTAGTTTGTTGGCAGGTGTTGGACAGACCTCGGCCCGGACCTTTGACAGCCCTACATGCATGACATCTTGGTTTGAAGTAAGCCTGGCGATGGACCAGTCCTGGGCCTAGTTTGAAGAATAGGCAATGGATCTGGTTTCAAGTCACAAGTCACGGAGTTTCGTCGGGCTCGGATCCTATCCCATTCAGTAAATGGGTTGGGTTTGGACTGACCCAGACACGAACGTGAATATTTGGCAACCCTTTTTTGGGGAACCAGATTCGGTGAGACCAGGGAAACACCAAGTTCGGTGAGGATTGGTCCAGGCCACGTGTGACGTCAGTTGTGTTGGTGAGTCTCGAACTCAGCAGTAAGGTCCTGATGTTGTGAGGTTTGATTGGTCCAGCTGTATAATGCGGGGTGACTAGTGCTCGACACTTTCAAACATACTTCACATGACCATCTCTAACAGCATTGCGTGGCCCAGGCCCAATATATAGGTTTATTGAACCAGATTGGGTGAGGCTGGGGACTTACCAAGCTCAATGAAAGCTCAATGATGCGGTGAGATTTAATTGAGCTGCATGTCGCTGTCATAGGTGGGGTGAGGCAAAGCATGTTTGAAAGTAGTTCAGTTGCTCAACCAACATTGTTGGACCAATTAAATCTCGCCAAGCCAGTACCTCACCAATCAAATCCCCTCCCGCCGAGTGAGGGCGTCACGGTGTTTCCCCAGGCCCACCAAATCCGGTTCTCAGGTTTACTGCCTTTGGTACCCCTGCAGAATTTGATTTCATATGACTAATAAGTTATACATACGGCCATATAACACAAAGCAGACCGTCCAAATTGTGGGACCTAAAGTGGAAGTCGATCATAATCCAAAAATGAGATCAATTGGATGGTCTTAACTTCTGATCAATGGATATTTGTTTGTGCAATTCAGTCTGTTGAATGTCTTTTATGTTGACCATCAATTAGATGTCCAAGAATCTGTCAGTTGAGACGTTTCTCAAGTACTCCACACACAAATCAAAGCAAAGAGAAAAAATGGAACCATCTTAAGCTAATACAGATAAACTGATCGACATTAAACTATATAGACATTCTTTTCTAGATATAATGTTTTGCAATATGTTACATATACATTGGGTGAGAGAATACAAGATAAAGTTTCATACAAGAAAATATAGATATAAAATACACATGGCACGGTTGGAAAAGTGGAGAGGAAGGAAAAACAGAGAAAGAAACATACAAGAAAACATATACACAAATACCCAAGAGTTTCAGGGACGACTTCCAAGCAAAATATGAAAACCACCTCCGGCCATTTTGAATTAAGTAACCTGGCTATTTTCTGGACTTCGAAGAGTGCATGTGCACTTCATAAATCCTCGGTACTCCACAACCTGCTTCCACCAGTCACCAGGTATGAGTCCCCTTGGTCACCCCAAGAATAATAGCAATTGCAGCAAGAACGGCCTGTGCATGAAAAATCACAGAATTATTCTCGATTGGAAAGCCCGGAGGCAGAGAACATAAAGATCCTCTTTTTTCTACTTCTAAGTAATGAGAAACAGGAGAAGCAATCTCATTCAATCTATTAAAGAACCATAAACGAAATGGATGGAAGACAAATATTCAGAAACCAACGGAAACTATTCGAACAAACTAACAACATACTGAGGAACTGAAAGACATTATTCAATACAAAAAGATTAATTCTCACAGACTACATTAGGCACAGATATCAGGAGAATCACTCGAAGTCATAACCACCGATGGAGGATCTATAACGATTCAAGCCATAACCAATGATGGAGGTGAGTCATGGGCCCATCTTAATGTATATAGAAAATGCAAGGATTGAGTGCATTGGAGCAATTGAATAACAGAGGGTGGGATAGAGCTAACAACTGAGACATAGCTCACCTCCTGCCCACATAATGCAAATGTTCCAGTCTCTCTTGAAGCATGACAACCAGTACAAAAGCTTCATGGCTTACAAACCCTATATAGAATGATGAATAAGCTTCAAAACATGGCTCAGATTTTCATGGGATGAACATTCCTTTAGACCCTCGATTGAAGCAAACAGCAATATATCAACTCATGATACAGAGAACTGATCAAATCGGGGGTGGAGCCACTTTAGTTCATGATGACAACCAAGCCCCCAACTTTTGAGGGATCACTTTCTTCTTTTTCTTCTTTTTGAGTTACAACATCAGGAGCCAAAACGACACCAGGAGTAACCTCTTTAATGAACACGGTAACTTGAAGTTGAAAACAAGAGACTACACAAAGAAAGACCGTGCAGATCTTTTGGCAAGTACATAGAATATTAGAACAGGAATATATACTTACAGCAATTGTGCATGCAGCATACCCTGGTTTCTCTCTGTAATCCACTCGGCTACATAGGAAAATGAAAGCCCCAGCGTACCATGGTACAGCAGCAAGAAAGAAACCAATGATGAACCTTAAAAACAAATATATCATCAGCCATTCACCATCATTGGGGAAAAAAAAAAGATGGAAGAAATAACTCAACTGCGGAAATATAAAAGGAAAGAAACAGAAACAAGATGGAACAAAAAAGCCAAAAGCATTAAATGTACCTGATTTTGAAAACATCATTTCGAAATCATTTACATTTCAGATTTGTGTTATCAAGAATTCTTGCATTTACTGATTTTGGCCAAAATCCTGAACAAGACCATGAGAAAATTCAAAAGGATTTTTTTTTTTCCTCTAATCATCCATGGGGGAAAATCCCATAGTAAAAATCCTAAAAAGTAAACGCAGTAAACAAATAAGTGCAAAACTCAAAATAATGTTTTTTTTTTTATCAGTAGTAAAACTCAATTCCACGTGGCTCACAAACTTAAGCAGCAAGTTCAAATGGCAATTTATGAGCGAAAAAACGTCAGAACAGATAATAAACTAAGAGAACTTACAGAAACCAGCCGAGACCAATACCACAGCAGGGAAGGCGGGCTTCTCTTACGGGTCTTCCTTCAACAACTGCAGCATAACATTGAATACCATCAGAACATAAAATGGGAAATTGTATGGAAAACATTAATCTAAATATTATAACCCTTTTTACGTAAATATCATCATAGTACCAAATTTCAACAACTTGATTTTATTTTTTTTAAAGGTTGCATTCTTAATATATATTACTGATATCTAATTCCCAGTACATTCTACTTTCATAAAATATCTCTCAACACCGAATTAACCAAAAATTCAAATATATCTCTCAACCAATACTGAAGGAGAAAATGGAGACAAGAAAAAAAGGATCATAGTTCAATCGTTTTTCTTACTAATTAAAGAGGGGTCACTAGCAAGCATTTTGCGTAAATGAGTGAGCAGCGAGGGAGAAAAAATACTCTTCCGGAGGCACACAACAATTGAACCTAAAACCATCTTCTTACTAAATCCAATGTGATCAAAGGTTTTTGTATGCAATACTTTGTCATGTAACCACAAGGGACTTGCAAGAAAAGAAAAAATTTGTTAGTGTTGGAAATCGACCCGATGAGGGATGAGAGGAGCTGATTGACTAAAATACCCAGATGATGATCGAATTTTTGTAATCTTTTATGAGGATGATAAATTGAGACAAATGTCAATGTCCATTATCACTGATCCGCAAGGCCCTTTCTTTCTTTATCCTTTCTTTTCCCTTTTTCCCTCCCTCCCCCCACCTATGCAAGGCCCTTTCTTTCTTTTTCCCTTTTCCCCTCCTTTTCCTTCCCTCCCTCCCTCCCTCCCTCCCCCAACCCATGCAAAACCTTCTTCTTTTCCTTTTTTTTTTCTCTTCTCCCTCCCTCAAGAGATCAGGGGCCATCAACCTCCCTCAGTTAAACAAAGTATATGACTGAGGAAGGAGACCCAAGGTCACCCCGACAAATTACACCACTCGACCCCAATATCACCAGCAGACGTTCCCACAAATGCCAGGTACAGCGCTGCCCAATCGATCACCAATCCTTTGACTTTCTCAATCAGCGAATTTTCGAGAGTCCTTGAAAATTTTGTTATTCCTCTCTTTCCACACTTCCCCTGAAAATGGACTATAGCTCCATTGCATAATTCTCCTTCAATTTAACCATTCTGGGCCCAACAAATTCCAAATTCCAGAAAGACTTCCATAAAGCATTCGCAACCAGACAGTGAAGGAGGAGGTGGTTACAGGACTCTTTATTCAATTCACACATGGCACACCAATTGGGGAGTCCTATCCCATGGCCTTGCAGCTTATCAACAGCTTATCAACTGTGACGATTTTCTGATTTATTGCAAACCGCATGAAAGCTGACACTTTAGGAGGGGTGGGAAACTTCCAAAGAGGGGCAGCGATCTGCGACTTGGCTTCATTCAGCGAAAGTACTTAGCTGTGAATCTTCCAGAGGGGTCTTCTTTCCACAATCTTTTGTCCTCCTCCAAAAGAGAAAGGCGAACTCCTAAAAGACTGAGGAGAGACTGAAATCCCTCCAATTCCTCTTCCTTTTAAGGTTTCTTCTAAGCACAATATCCAAGTCAGCCTCTCTCCAGTGTAATCCATGCAGTCCTTCACTGAGATATGCCTTTCCATAAGGAATCTATATAGCCTAGGAAACCTGATGGCAAGATGGCCTTTTTCAAGCCATTCATCTTCACAAAAAATAATGGATTCTCCATTATTGACTAAGAAACTAGATTGCTTCGAAGAATTAACCCCATGTTGAGACCCGAGAATGCTTCAAAGCTTCTAAGAATGAAGCAAATGTTGTCAGTTTCTTGCAATGATGCTTTGCAGAATACCATTATATCAACAACAAATTGGAGATGCAATATCAACAGACTTCCTGCCCAAATGCCTTCAATCAGCCAATTTGTCTCCCCTTTCACAAATAGACTATTGAGGCCTTCCACTACCAGAAGGAATAGGAAGGGGGGTAGGGGATTCCTCGTCTTAATTCCCTCGAGATCCGAAAGAATCCACATGGCATTCCATTAACAAGGAGGGAGAAGTGAGCTGTGGACAAGCATTCCATGATCAATTTTTCCATTTAATTTAAAAAAAAAAAAAAAAAACCCCCCACTCTGTTCGTCATGTAGCTTAGCAAGCCTCAGTTGACTCTATCATATACCTTTCCACAACCACTTTGCAAACAACACCAGTAACTTTGGAGATCTTCCTTGAATCAATACATTAATTAGGGATTAGGATACCAGCTAGGATTTCCCGGTCCACGATGAAGGCTTCCTGAAAAGGTGAAATGAGGTAGTGAACAACCTTTTTCAACCAGTTTGCAAGAGCTTAGGAAACGATTTTGTAGATGCTCCCAAGAATATTGATCGGTCGGAAATCTTGCAATTCCACAGCTCCTTGCTTTTTCAATATCAGGCAGAACAGAGTTGGATTCAGGCTTTTGTTGAGTCTGCCCCTCTCATGGAATTATTCCATGACCTCCATGACATCTAGTTGACAAACTCCCTGCAGGCTTGAAAGAACCTGATCGTAAGCCCATCTGCCCCCAGCACTTTATCACTATTCATGTCCAAAATCACCACTCTAATTTCCTCCATGGTAAAGGGCATTCTAAGCTGGTAGCTTCCTCCTCCAAGATACTGTAGAACTGAACACCATTCAGTCTAGGTCTGTGGTATAGAGTTCCTTGCAGAACTCCACGATCAAATTCTGGATCTCTTCCTTCTTTACGATCAATTTTCCATCCACCATTAGATTACTGATTAAGTTCCTTCTTCTCCTAGCATTTGCTATGCATTGAAGAAAGCTGTATTATGATCTCCCTTTAGCCACAACACTCTAGACCATTGCCTCCAAGCCATCTCTTGTGGGATGAGGAATTTCCATTCCCTTAGCACCACCCTTTCAACCTTCTCTCTGGCATTTAGACTTTCCTGCAGCTTCGAGATTATCCAGCTCTTCAGTGCACCAGAGAATAAACTCCGATTTGGCTGCTTCAATGAATTTCAGCTCCTTGCCTCCTCGGTGCATGTTTTAAGTTTAGATTCAATACCGTGCAGCTTTTTACAGTCTGCAACCCACCCAAGCCACCATTCCTCCACCATATTGATCAACCCGGGCAACCGAAGCCACCTGTTTCGAACTTAGATGACCTCGCCGCAATAAGAAACGATATCCAGCAATACTGGTTGCAGTCCAAGATTGGCCTGGAAAGGATGTTCTTAATAGAATTTAGGAAGACATTCTCCCAGTTCATTTCAACCAAGAAACAATCCAGCCCGCACATCACTGGATGATCTTGGTGATTGGACCGGGTGAAAGGTCCCCCCTCAAAAGGAATATCCACTCTGCTTGACATTGGCTCATTTTCAAATGACCTTAGTCATGAGAAGTTTGGCTCGCCTCGAGTCACCATTCAAGCCGAGTCAAACCGAGCTAGATCAAGCCAAGCCGAGCGAGCTTTTCGAGCTAGCTCGGCTCGTGTACAGGATATATCCTCCAACCTCTCGGTCCGATCTTCCCTATACATTGCCTCCCTATGTCCCGAACTCTGACATTGGTTGTGCTTGATCATCTAGAGGAAAGCCATCTCTCCCATCTTCAGTTGTCTTTACCAAACTCTGACCTAGATCAGGAATTTCTAGCCTTTCTTTTTATCCACTTTTGGCAGCACGTCTCTGATATTGTGCTGTGAATAAAAGCAAGTTATCAAACTTGTTGTTATTTTCTCTTCACAAATTGCTGAATTCTGGCCTACATTTCCCAATTTGTAAAATGTTTCAGTAGCCTTCTTTTATCTATAAATTACCATAAACCACCCTCAGTTTCTGAATTGGCCAAACTGACCCTCTTCTCCCTCTACCCTAAAGGAGTCCTACTAATGCAACTAGAATCAAACAACAGAAACAAAATGGGAAATCATGAAGCTAAGCACCAGAAAGTAGAAACAAACAATCAACAGACAATGTGGAAAATCCATATGCAAGAAGAAACTTGAAGAATCAAAAGAGATTGCGAGCACACTGCGCAACAGCCCTCTCCAACTCTAACAACTCAGTAAATGACTATTAACGCCGTCCACAATGCACACTAGGACCGCTGATCTTCCGTTGGATCAATCAAAACCCTCTAAGCAGTTCAAATCTTCAATCCAGATGGTTGGATGGACAATATCCTTGATCACAACCCTCGAAAGGGCGCAATCTTTGATCGGCCGCCCGGATCACCTAATCCAGGACGTTTCCGTCAATTTGCAAAAAAAAAAAATAATAATAATAATGCAGTGCATCAATTATCGATTTTAGTCCATAACATGGAGAGAGAGTTCTTCACTGATTTATACTTTTCAGAAGTATAAATCCATCAGCTTTCTGGAGTCAAGACTAGAAAATCAAGCATAAGAAAGAACAAAAATCTAGGGTTTTTGTTCAGCTACATGAAAGAAGAGCAAAATTAGGGTTTGGGAGAGAGATAGAGAGAGAGAGAGAGAGAGAGAGAGAGACCTGGAACAGCTTGATAGCCATGGGAATGGTGATAGTAAGGAGGACCAGGAGCGACAGCTCCGGGCGGAGGAATCGGCTGAGGGAATCCGATCGCGGGCTGAGGGTAGGACGGAACGCCTTGAAACGTTCCGTAGTGGTGCTGGTGCTGAGGATCAGTGTCGATTCCTCGGCTCTTTCCTTCTCCTTCTTCGCTCATCTTCTGAGATCGATGGACTGATCCTTCTGCCCTTCCTTTCTAGAGAAAGCCAACGCAAGCAGGAGAGGAGACCCTGTCTCTTCTTCCACGATGGGGTTCGCTCTGCGTCTGTCGCGTGTCAGGATCCAGCGTGTGTCACCACCCACTGGGGCCACATGCCGACTATTCCGATTACTAGAACCGTCCGTTTATAGATATACTACTGTAGTACGCTATTTCCCCTAATCCCACCTCAATGACGACGTTAATAGTTGATTTTTTTCAAGCCGAATATGAGCCGTTGTAAATTCTCTTTCCATTGTTCTAGACTAATTCACAGATTGTGTGGTAATGTTTTTTAGCGTAGCCAACATCGCTTGGAGTCAAGAGATGGACGATTCTGATCATTATAATACAGGTCATGTGAGCCCCACTTGTGGGGCCACATGCCGGAACAGGCAAACGAATTCGTCTCAAGATACGGTGTAGTAGTAAGAGCCTGAACAAGAAAGAGCCATTTCGGACTCCGCAGACTTAGGGGTGCGTTTGGCGCATGGGTTTAATGGGGATTAGGTGGGAGCGGGTCTTAAAGATCCCATGGATCATTGCAATGTCACCGTTGGGACTCACATTAGGCATGGTCTGTGAAGCCCTTTCTTGGTATCTATGCTGAGCTGAGCAACAACGGGCAAGGTTTGTGAAGCCTTTTCTTGGAATCTGCGCCTGAGCAAGGGATTTTTGCAGCTCAGCTTTGGATTTCTTGTGCTTAGTGGTTGGTGCTGTGTGGGGGCCCACGATAATGTATGTGTTTTATCCATGCCGTCCATCCCTTTTGAAATATAATTTTAGGGCTTGAACACAAAATTGAAGTAGATATAAATCTGAGGTGGACCACACCATGAGAAAACAGGAGTTATTGAATTACACTGTTAAAATCTCCTAGGGCCAATTGTAATGGTTATTTGACATGTAACCCGTTGATTAGGTCATAAAGACTTGGATGAAGGCTAGAAATAGTTATCAGCTTGATCCAAAACTTGTGTGGCTCCCAAAAAGTTTTTAATGGTGGGCGTTCAATCAACACCATGCAGTCCACTTGAGATTTGTATCAAACTCATTTTTGGGCTCATACCATAAAATGATATGGAAGAATGGGTGGACAGTATGGATGAAACACATACATCATGGTGGGTTCCACAGAGCACTGACCGATAGTGGCAAGGTGAGTAGCCAATCCGTTTCCATTCCAGACATCTTCTCTTCCAAACACGAAGTGGGATGGCCTCAAAGCCATGGATTACAGGACAATCCTTGACATAATGTAATTATTATGTTTTGTTAACCCCATCCCACTTAAACCCATTTAATCCCATGCTCCAAACACCCCTTAAGGGTGTACATGGAGTCGAACCGAGTCAAGCTGGCCTCAACTCGACTCGGCTCGGCCACTAAGGTTTTTGTCCTCATAGGACCACAAACTCGAATTCGATCCTTTATTAACATGAGCTTGATTGGTTGGCTTTCCCGATAAACTCGGACGGTCAGAGGCTCCAGCCAATTTGAGCCGAGTTTACCTATACAACATTTTCACAAATATATGGACTGCGCCTTCCAAATTTCACCGTATGTAAACAACAACGGTTTTACAGGTATTTTATCAAACACCTTCTAAGCAACATAAAAATCAAGAAAAAAAAAAGGGTATTTGTTTCATATACATACCTTCCTTGCCACCAGCCACACATCGTGAGTCATTTCATCAAACACTTGGTGAGCAAATCAATATCAAAGTAACCGAGTCACCGAACTGGTTTGATCCGAGTTCGATTCAAGTTGGGTTCGATCCGAATCAAGTCAAGCTGGGGCCAGCTTGAACTCATTTTCGAGCTCAAAAAATTAGCTCGAACTCGGCTTCAAACCAAGTCGAATCGAGCTTTTTCGAGTCGAATCGAGCGAGCTAACCAAGCTAGCTCGGTTCGTGTACACCCATATTCTGTGAGTAACTCACTACACTTAGCGTACTAAGTAAATTTTGTGAGGTCCACCTTAATTTATTTATTTTATCCACTCCATCCATCCATTTTCCCAGATAATTTTAGCTCTTGAGCCCAAAAATGAATCATATAAAATGTTCAATTGGACCACACCACAGGAAACAATTGATTTGATCTTCTACTGTTAAAAATTTCTTCGGTGCGTTCACCGTTCATCCATGTCTTAAGGTTGGATGATAAATAAACATCACTGTGGGGCCTAGCAAGGTTTCAACGATGGAAATCATTATATCCACTGTTTCCTGTGGTATGATCCACTTGATCTTTGGATATGCTTCAATTTTGGGATCAACCCCTTAAATTAGATGAAAAAATGGATGGACGGAGTGGATGGAACATGTACAGTCAACGTGGGCCCAACTACGTTTACTCACTACAATAAGAGCATACTGAGTAACTCAGTATGCAATCCGATTTGTAGTACACAAGGCATGGTTACGTATCAATCGGGTCCGCTGTATGTTTATCTCAGGATTTTTGCATCCATGGGAAGCCTTTAACGATTTGATTGTTGGCCGTCAATAAGAAGGTAGAAAATGGAAGTAGTTAACAGTGGTAAATTGAAGAAAAGCGATTGATAAAATCTCCAAAACAAGCATGATTTTTTGGAAGCATTAGCCATCCGTTCGAGTGCCATTAGACGGATGGGCCATATTCATAAGTCATGGCGCAAGTTCACGATGGAGATGATTCCAGGATATTGGCTCTTCTCTAACATATCTCTCAGGAGGGCCTATGTCCTTTTAGGAATTTTTACTGTAATAGTTTCAGAACAATATAAGGATAACATGATGAATTTCTCATGGGATTATATTATTCTAGTACCAAGATGATATTTTGCACTTTCTCAAATCAAACTGCCCCTTTGCCCACATAGTCGCCCGTAAGGCCATTATTGCAAATGTCTTTTTTAGAAAAGGAGACTATGAGTTCCATAAAATCACAAGTAAGCTTATTATTTGGGAGATTTGATTCGTTTATTTACTTCATATCCTTAGACACTGGAGTCATTAATCACATCTTCATTCGAGGGCTCCATAGCATCCAATAAAGACAATGGTGTTCTTTTTCTTACAGCTATTTTTCTCTACTGTGATTCATCCTTGATATCTTCTTTTCCGAATCTTGGAGTCATACCCTAAAATTATTTCACTAAGCTAATGGTCATAATGGATTTCAATGAAGATGCACGGTGTGGCCCCACAATATCATTCCTTAAGCATATATATATAGGGAGACCCACATTCTAACCCATTTTCAGGTTTTTGGATTTCTTAGGGAGAGGGGACCATCGCCACCACCGATTTGAAAAAGAGGGGGGAACACCACCATTAATCGGAGGAATCGGCTGAGGGAATCCGATCGCGGGCTGAGGGGTAGGACGGAACGCCTTGAAACGTTCCGTAGGGCACCTGGTGCTGAGGAACCACTCGACAATTATCTCCTTCTTCGACATGTTTACGGTGATAGTACTTTCATTCAGACGACATTCTGGCGACATTTTGAGGTGATAGTACCTTTAATCCGACAACAATCTTCGTATCAACCATCAATTTCAAGTTTTCCTTCAAGAGAGTGCGACTAGCATGATGGGTAAAGGTAAGAGTACATAGTGTGATTTTTTAAAAACATTTGCTAGTGTGGATCACACGTGGGCATTCTGGATCCCTCGACTAGTGCCTAGGCACTGTAAATCCCACCTGACCCATTATGGATACCACGTGGTGACTAAGGATTCCACTCGGGCACCCTTTTGTAGATGTTGAATTAATGAATGTGCACGTAGATGTGTTTGTGGATTGTAAATGTTGAATTGTATGAATGCAAGTAAGAGTGTGGTTGGTGGATGTGAATTTTAAATTAAACAAATTAAAATGTGGAAGTGCATGTGGATGCGGATGTGAATGTGAATGTTGAGCTATAAGAATGAAAATGTGAAAGTGGGCACCCTTTTGTAGATGTTGAATTAATGAATGTGCAAGTAGATGTGTTTGTGGATTGCAAATGTTGAATTGTATGAATGCAAGTAAGAGTGTGGTTGGTGGATGTGAATTTTAAATTAAACGAATTAAAATGTGGAAGTGCATGTGGATGCGGATGTGAATGTGAATGTTGAGCTATAAGAATGAAAATGTGAAAGTGGACGTGATATTTAAAGTAGAGGTGGATTTGTATGAATGTGTATGTAGAAGTGCATTGGTTGTGAATATTTAATTGTATAATATAAAACTGTGAAAGTGAATATGAATGTGGAGTTGTATGAATTAAAATGTGGAAACGGAAGTAGAAGTGGAGTGAATTTGTATAAATGTGGATGTGGATTGTGTGGTGTAAAAAATGTGGAAGTGTACACACACACACACACACACACACACATACACACACACACACACACTTGGAAGTAAATATCAATATTGTTTTCTATAGTGTTTATATGGATGTAGTTGTCAATGTTGAATTGTATGAATGTACATGTAAAAGTGCATATGAATGTGGTCGTGAATTATAAATTATATGGATCCCTTGAGCAGTGTAGATCTCACCTGGGGGTAGATCCCCTCTAAGCATTGTGGATCATGACACACTACTCAGGGGATCCATACAATTCAAACTCATATCCATATCCATATCCACGTCCATATTCACTTCTTTATCCACATCTACACTGTGGGGTGGACCCCCCCTAAGCATTGTGCCTCTCACCTGGTGGGGTGGATCTCCCCTGAGCACTATGGCTCTCACCTGAGGTGCAATCTAGACTGCTCAAGGGGGATCCACCCTATTAGGTGAGAGCCACAATGCCCCCCTTCTAACCCACTGTACACCCACATTCACATATTCATTCATTCGTATTTAACATTCACATCCACTTTATACATTCCATATTTTCATACTTATTCATCGTTTAATTAACTATATTACTTTATTGTTAATCTGTATGAAGAAATCCACATGTTCAGGTAAACACTATCTTTCAACTGCCTTCAACAACATATAAAGACTAAAAAACAAATAGGTACACCTCATTATAAAGTCTAATATGGTTAAATTTGTGATAGAAGGAGATGGTGTTGAAGTTATCGTAAGAGGACCAGGTGACCCATTGTCAAGGATGAGAAAGCGACTCATATATATATATATATATATATATATATATATATATATATATATATATATATATATATATATATATATATATATAGGAAAAATATCAATATGTTTTCGAGCGTAATGGATGCGGTCAATGTCCATGTAGGTACATGTAAAAGTGGGCCCCACCGTGATTCCTTTAAGATCCATACCGTCCCTTGACCGATGTACCGCTCCAAGTGGGACCCCCCTCATGGCATTGGAAATCGACACACTACTCGGGGAACTCATGGGCCATACTCATATCCAAATCATAAGTATACACTTCTTTATCCAAAACATGTAAAATCACTTGGTGGGGCCCACCATTGTGCCTCTCACTGGTGGGAGATGTGGATACCACATCCGAGGTGCAAAATTGTTCTAAAATTACATCCAAGTGGGACACATATGATGGATGGTGTTGATCATCAAAAAATGTCTCAAATTCATTCGGCCACAAGTGGTTTTGAATGTTTGAATTATGCATCGCCCCTTCCACTAACTATATTACTTGGTGTGGCCCAAAAATCTCACATGGACGTGATTTTCAACCGTATGGGCTCATCCAAATGGTGCATCATTATAAAGTCTAGGATAGATGTTCAGAAGGACATTGCTTGAAGTAATGGAAGAGGACCGCTTTACGCATCGTCGCATAGTACCTTTATATATATATATATATATATATATATATATATATATATATATATATATATATATAACACCCACGAAAGCCGAGGACAGAAAGATTATATTTAAAAAGAGAGTATAAGAATTTTAGTTTTTTTTTTTCTAAAAAATATGTAATTAAATTTAAATGTCATTCAGGCAGCTATTTCTTTGTATCCGTGTTGTGAATTTTATTGTAGTTGATATTGATTGTGAATTAATGTATTTATCGCTTTCAATAAATTTTTCTTGTGAAATTTGAATTGAATAGAAGTGAATGGAGAATTAAATGGATGTGGAAGTGGATGTGGATTATAGTTATGAATTTTGAATTGAATTGATGAGGACGTGGAAGTGATTATAGGTTATGAATATTGAATGGTATGAATGAAGAATTAAATGGACGTGAATGTTGATGTATATTATGACTATAAAATTTGAATCAAATAGATGAGAATGTGGACATGGAAGTGATAATGGGCTATGAATGTTGAACTGTATGAATGAAGAATTGAATAGATGTGAATTATGCCCATGAATTTTGAATAAAATGGATAAGGATGTGGACGCGAAAGTGGTTATGAGTTGTGAATGTTGAATTGTATGAATAAAAATTTAGAAGTGGATATGAATGTTTAATTGTATGAATAAAAATGTGGGAATGAATGTGCAACTGGGGGAGCTTAGATCCTCCAAGGCACCGTGGATTGCACCTGTGGATTTGGACCCCCGGGCACTATGGATCGCATGGGGGGAGACTCTGTCACGCCCCAAACTCAGAAACCGGACCCAGAAAATTCTCAATCGCCCAATCCGGTGTGACAGCCTTCATAGTACCCTATTCTCGGCTCTCAGTGCCCATACGCCAGATTTCGATCCTAGGATCTTACAAGGAAGATTTTCTAACGTACATTTATCTCGTAAGAAGCATAACCACAAGTATACCCAAATCACAAGAACAACATCATCATCACATATCCACTAATATAAACATTCGATTACAATGCCGAAAGGGAAAATACATACATATAATAAAAACTCCACAAAAGCTCGGCCGCATGCTCCTGCTCCTGCTCAGCTACGACTGTATCTAAGCGTCACCTGCACGCATCTATCGTACATAAGCTTATGAAAGCTTAGAGAGTAGTGAAAGTGTGTGCTCAAGGTAAGTGTCAAGCACATAGATATTGGAGTAAGCAAAAATACTGTTAATCCCATAAGTCATACATTAAGATGGGTCCCACATAGGTGGGCCCTCAAATCACAAATCAAATGATAAAATCACCCATCGATTGTCTTCTTGGACTTCTTCTTCCACCAATGCGTCCTAGAGCTCCATGGAATGCACCTCAACGGTCGAGATAAAGCTTGGATGGTGGAGATGAAAGGTATGAAGGTGGGCCACACTAGCTTCCTTTCTCTCCTTGTAAGCCATGGACGGTTCTCCTTTGGGGTTACTTGGGAGAATGAGAGAGAGAGAGAGAGAGAGAGAGAGTGATGGGAGAAAAGTGATGGGAGAGAGGGATAGGGAGTGAGTGATGGGTGATGGGGAGAGTTGACTTTGGGGATAAGTAGTTGTACTTGAGGATGGGTGTGAGTGATGGGAGTGATGTGTACTTAATTGATGGGATTGATGGGATGTGTCATAGAGATTCCTTCGGTATTTGCAACGTGCGGCGTTTTCCTCGAACTGAACGTGGGCCCACATCTCTTAGCATGCGTATCGCCTCGGCGCATAACACGCGGCGTCAGAACGGCAGCGACGGCGCCGTCGTAAGGGTATAAATTTCGAGTCGAGTTGACTCTAACATACGGGACACGACTTAGATAACAAATCGTGGGTCGCCGAAATTTGATCAAGAGGACCGCGGAAGCCTATGGAATAGTACGGGCTAGGATACGGGTCTCACAACTCTCCGCTCTTAATAAAAATTTCGTCCTCGAAATTTACTATCACGCAGGACAAAGTAAGGAAAGAAGAAACATGGACTTATAATAAATTTATAAATAAATAGCACTCTCTAATCTGAACCTTGCGCTCTCAGGATACCTCATCAACGCTGTGATGACCCCACTAATTTTGGATCTCGAATCAGAAATGATCGAAGCTCGAATGTTAAGCAGCCTCGCAATCTCAATGGTAGGAAGCTATGTCAGAAAATCTCTAAGTTATTCAAACTCGAAGATCTAACCATTCTAAGTTCTCAACAATCATAGAGTGTAGGGTAGTTATAGGCAGATATGTGATGTTATCTTCAGGTATTCCCAAGTTATGCTCTGATACCAACTTCTGTCAGGCCCCAAACTGAGAAATCGGGCCCACAAAATTCTCGATCACCGAATCCGGTGCTGACAGCATCCGTAGTACCCCATTCTTGGCTCCCAGAGCCCATACGCCAGATTCCGATCCTGGGATCCTACAAGGAGGATTTTCCAACGTACATTTATCTCGTAAGAAGCATAACCACAAGTATACCCAAATCACAAGAACAACATCATCATCACATATCCACTAATATAAACATTCGAGTACAATGCCGAAAGGGAAAATACATGCATATAATAAAAACTCCACAAAAGCTCGGCCGCATGCTCTTGCTCCTGCTCAGCTATGACTGCGTTTAAGCATCACCTGCACGCATTTATTATGCATAAGCTTATAGAAAGCTTAGAAGGTGGTGAAAGTGTGTGCTCAAGGTAAGTGTCAAGCACATAGATACCGGTGTAAGTAAAAATACTGTTAATCCCATAAGTCATACATCAAGATGGGTCCCACATAGGTGGGCCCTCAAATCACAAATCAAATGATAAAATCACCCATTGACTGTCTTCTTGGACTTCTTCTTCCATCGATACGTCCTATAGCTCCATGGAATGCACTTCAACAGTTGAGATGAGGCTTGGATGGTGGAGATGGGAGGTATGAAGGTGGGCCACACTAGCTTCCTTTCTCTCCTTGGAAGTCATGGACGGTTCTCCTTTGGGGTTGCTTGGGAGAATGAGAGAGAGAGAGAGGTGATGAGAGAGAAGTGATGGGAGAGAAGGATGGGGAGTGAGTGATGGGTGATGGGGAGAGTTGACTTTGGGGATGGGTAGTTGTACTTGGGGATGAGCGTGAGTGATGGGAGTGATGTGTACTTGATTGATGGGATGTGTCGTAAAGATTCATTCGGTATTTACAACATGCGGCATTTTTCTCGAACTGAACGCCCACATTTCTTGGCCCAGGTATCGCCTCGGTGCTTAATACGCGGCTTCGGAATTGCGGTAACGGCGCGGTCGTAAGGGTACAAGTTTCGAGTCGAACCAACTCTAACATACGAGACACGACTTAGGATCGCGCGCAAACGCTGATAACAAATCGCGGATCGTCGAAATTCGATCGGGATGACCGCGGAAGCCTACGGAATAGTACGGGCTAAGATACGGGCCTCACAGACTTCATGGACACTATAGATCGCATCTAGGAGGATGGATCTCCCTAGGCATTGTGGATTGCACTTGAGACTCTCAGGTGTGATCTTAGTGGGTTTCCGTCGATTGAGCCAGACTGTGTGTCACACTTAGGACATGGATCCCGCCTGAGACACTTTCCATGAAAACAATTATAACTATCTCGTTATATGTCTGATTTGAATGATCTTATAGTTGTTAGAAAGATAAATTGATGAACTTTTAAATATAGTTTGAATAATTTCATTTAGATACCATTTAATTATCCAAAAGTGAGGCTAAAAGTTCATCACAACATAAATAACACCTAAAAAAGGCGAAGTGATTAAAAAAAATGGTCATAACTTTCTCATTAAAAGTTTGATTAAGGTAATCTTATACGCATTGGAAAGATAATTTAATGAACTTTGAAATATATTTGAAATCATCTCATTTGGATATAATTTGATAGCAAAAAAAATGGGCCTAAAATTCATGTTTTTATTTATTTAATTTAACATTCATATTTACATTTTCATTATTTAAATTCAACGTTCGCCTCTACCTCCATATACATATCTTCATTCATTCGATTCAACATTTACAATCGTATCCACTTCCACAATCATATTTTCATTCATTCAATTCAAACTCTACATCCATATATTCATTCATTCAATTCAAATTCAACATTCATATCTACACTTTTATTCATTCAATTCAATATGCACATCCACATTCATATTTTCATTCATTTAATTTCATATCCACACTCGCATTTACATTTCATTCACATTTATGTCCACATTCATTCACATTTATATCCACATCCACATTCGTATTCATTCAATTCAAAATTCACAACCACATCCACATTCATTCATAGAATTTCACATCCACATTCATCAATTCAAAATTCATAACCAAAACCTCAACCACATCCACATATAAATTCATTCAATTCATCGTTCACATATACATCCACATCCATTGGCATTATATTCAATAAGCATAAAAAAAATGATGAGTACGTTCATTTAATTTAATATCAATTATTTAAAAAATCACAACATTTATATATATATAAGTGGCCGCTTAAATGTCATTTACATTAAATTACATATCTCATAAAAATCAAGATCTATGAAGATACTCCAAGAGGATTTTGTGGTAATATAATTGGTGTTTATTGAGTAGTTTCACGTCATCCACAAAGCAAGAGACGCCAAGCGGAATATGGTCGAGTCGATAAGGAAGTCTAGAGCGGTTACTAGGACAATTGACAAGCTTAGAAGGAAGTCTTCAGAAGGATCCTTACTCTTGCTCGAGTGGTAGACTCTCGGGAGTTTCAACACCTGGTCAGGGGTTCGAGTATCCATAGGTGGTGAAATCCCACTACAGCGTAAGTGTGTGGGGGTGTGTGTGCGTGTGTTAAAAAAAAGTCTTCAGAAGGTCAATAGTGTTGAAATGATTACAGTAACCTTTAGAACTTGGTAAGTGTTCAAATAGTCAATTTAAGGTTATAAATAACAAGGAATTTAAAAGAAAATGTGTCCCATACCATCCAAATCAAATTAAATCTATCTTTTAATTACTTTATGCTTCTTAGTATTATCAATCATTTATATTCCTTAGGGCCTGTTTGGTTTTAAGAATTACATGTAAATGAATGTAAATAAGTCATAATTACTTTTACATCATGTTTTAAAAAGGGAGACATACCTCTCTTAAATGTGTATCGAAAATCCTGCATATGTGCATGAAATCGGATGGAAATGCATGGTGGTAAAATATGTGGATCCCACAATCATATATATGTCTAATCCATGCCATCCAATTGTTTTACCATCTCATTTTAGGGCATTGACAAAAAAACTGAGGCAGATTGTAAGCCTAATTGGACCACACCAGAGGAAGCAAGGGGATAATGACTTGAACCATTCAAAACCGAAACCTTCCTAGGGCCCATAGGGTTGTGGGGCTGTCATCCAACCTGTTCATAATGTCACATATACATGGATGAAGGATAAACATAAATATCAGCATCGTCTAAAATTTTCATGGCCCACGATAAGGTTTCAATGGCAACGTTCAATTCCTTTTGTTTCCTCTGTGTGGTTAACTTTAGCTTCACACTTCCTCACTCTTGGGGTCATACCATAAAATGAGCAAGTAAAATAGATGGACGGCATGAATTAGATATATACATATCAGTTGGCCCCACAATTTTTAATGCATTCATTGTAGCTTTTTTTTCCCGTAGTGGAGCTATACCTTCCAAACATGAATGACTGTCACTTCAAGGTAAAGTAGCTGACGGCAACTATCGCTATAAGGTAAAGCAACAGAAGGGAATTACCGATGTAAACATGAACGACTGTCACTTCAAGGTAAAGTAGCTGACGGCAACTGTCGCTACAAGGTAAAGCAGAAGAAGGGAATTACCGATGTAAATAATAAATGCTAATTTGCAGTCTATTTACATTGTAATCCAAAAACCAAACAGGCCCTTAGTGTAATTGGTAGCAATAATTAAGTAGTTGTCAACTTTAGTTATAATTCAGGTCTATGCTCATACGCTGGCTTAGTTTGAATATTAGGCAAGTTCTCTATTCAGAAATGTGCTTTACAATTGTTCTTTGCGATCGTTTGTAAGAATTTCCTTCTTCTTTTATCTATATTGAAAAAGTCATTTTATTTAGAAGGTAAAGGTCCAACCTATATTCAGAGGACATACCACACCCTCCAATAATCACCTGATCATCTTAAAATAATGTTTTATAAGTGGTTGAATAGGCGATCAATCTTATTTGACATCGGTCAAATACGGTCAATTCCAACGTATTTGCTTATCTCGGCACTTGGAGTCTTAGTTGTTCGGTTTGAATTGAGCTACACATTTAATTTAGGAATGCCCACACAAACTGGGTGAATGAATTTGAAATCGAGAGGCAATAATAACAAATGAAATATATAGGATGCTAAATATCTTCAATGATACTTGGAGTGTTTTTTATGAAATCGCAACTGATAGGATGATAAAACATGAAGCAATTGAGAGGTATTCAAAAGCAAACTAAGTAGTTAAGAGGCATTTGGGGGGCGCCTAAGAGGTGTCCAAAAGTAGACAAGCAACTAAGAAGCATAGGAAAACGAAATACAACAGAAGCACGGTCGAGTGTCCAGAAGTAGATTGCGGCCAAGAGGCCGAAGCACGGTCGAGTGTCCAGAAGTAGATTGCTGCCAAGAGGCCGAAGCACGGTCAGGCACCACCTATTGAACGTAGGTGGCCAAAATGGGAGGTCAGGAGTATTGTTCATGAAGAAGGAAGCTAAGGTATACATAGGGGACTACCCTTCCATGAGAATCCACCATATTATGGAAGACAAAACTAGGTAGGCCCTAAACCACCTTCAATGGTTGAATCTCGTTGTTTGAATCGTGATCAAATTATTTAAATGATCTAGGAAGTAGCACACCAAGTTCCCAGCTACATTATTACCTTGGTCAACCATAAGTCCTATTCCGAATGGATTGACCAACAGTCTCCATTATCATGACCGACTTTGCCATTTTTCGATCAGAATGGCAAAGATCGACAAAGGCGGCTGAACTTCCCATCTCTCGATTAAGATGACCAAGTTCGATCAAGATGATCGGATTTGTTGTTTATCGACTAAGAGGACAGAATTTGCCATTTTTTGACCAAGATGATCAAGTTTGACCAAGGTGGATGAATTTGTCGTTTCTTGACTAAGACAGCCGAGTTCAACCAAGATAACTGAATTTGCCGTTTTTCGATGGAGACTACCGAATTTGACCAAGATGGCCGAATTTGTCATTTTTAACCAAGATAATCAGATTCAAAGTTACTCGGTTTGGATTGAGCCGCTGTATCAATTATGGCACGCTCATGCAGTGAGAAACAAACTAAGCGACCAACAGAATCTTCTAAGTTCAAGCATCCCACATGTGCACGTATGACACTATTAATTTTTTAGTAAAAATGTAACATGTGTCGAATACACCACTAACTCTTCTAAGTCTCCTGCATGTGCCATAATTTATTCTTCTCGTGATCTATAATATTTCATGAAGGACAAAACAAATAGCTAGCAACAAGCCTAACAATGACCACAGACTGTTACTGGCGACACAACTTGCCCGAATCCAAATAAGCCCATGGGTTAAATAGAAATTACATTGATCATCAATGTAAACAAAAGTTATCAAAAGGTTGGAGTAATCTAATTTAAAATCTTTTACTATCCAACATAGAAAGTAATACCATCATATTAACTATTATGATTCTTACAAGAGGACCCTGGATTCAAATGCTAAAATTCAACACCTTGGACAACAGCATAAATATTAAGCCCAGCTCGCAACCATATGTAATACAAAATGCTAGGGATAATTTTACCCTACTAATTACTTTTCACCTTATTAAGGCGGTTTTAAGCCCAAGGTGAGTCTGACATGTGATCCATGACTCGGACAAGGTTGGGCCTATTCAGCCTGACTCAACTCACCATTGAACAAGTCGGTCCAAGTCATCTTTAACCACCACGACCCTTTTTTAGCTAGAAGGAGAAATTTTGATACTCTAGATTAGGAAGATACTCAGCAAATGGGCACTGTTGCACGGTCATGCACAACAGGCCTTTGGCCATCCATTCTTTCTCCTTCTCCGTATGAGAATATCTTGCAGAGGTATTCAGAAAGCTTTACTGGAGAGCTGTGATCTTGCATCTGTCTTATGGTATTTAGATGGATCTTAAAAACGAGTGTGTGTTAACTCGATGTTTTTTCAAACAGCTAATTGGTATTTATTTTTATTTTTATTTTTACACACGCACACACACCACCACACACTCACGCCATGGTGGGATTTCACCACCTATGGGTACTGGAACCCTCAACCAGGCGTTGAAACTCCTGAGAGTCTACCACTGGAGTAAGAGTAAGGACCCAGCTAATTGGTATTTAGTTATGGATAGTATGATGAAAAAACAGATATATAAAACCTAACATATATATTCTTATTAATCCGGGATCAGGGATGTTGAATAAACCTGAATTTTGAAGACCACCACATGTAATGCGGGTATTGCATCTTAGCCGGTTGATTTACCTAATATATTCCTTGTGGGGCGTATCAAAGTGTCTAGTATGAATCATCACACTCTGCTATAACTAAAACCACGCGCCTCTGTTTACTTTCGTTCATTGAAGAAAATTTAAGGGGTATTACCGTCTTTAACCAAAACCACATAGACATTTGGGAAGGAAAACGATTGCGTACGTTGCATAGTACCTACTACCTACCGTAGACACTTTTTCAAACGCGGGGAAACGACTTAACATAACATGAAATCCAACCGTCCATCAGCTGCATCACGCCATATTTAGCATTGATCCAAATAACTAGGCTAATTCAATACTCAGATGGGCCACTCCATTAAATTATACCTAAAAAATGTAAATCTACATAGCATGGCCCACCAGAGATTTGGAATACTAAGATTTTGGGTGACCTTTCAACCTGAAGAGTCAAATCAGATGAATGGATTGGATGGCATAAAAACACCACAGTAGGCCCTGAAAAAACTAATGGTGAAAATTCCATCTCAACCTTTTCCCAAGGTATGGCCTACTGTGTCTCAGATGGTCGTGATTTTTGGATCATAAGGTGAAAATGAGGCAAATAACCTGATGGACGGGGTGGATCTCATAAAAGAGAGATCCGCCCATGAGGCTCTCGATACGCGAGGTACGCATTTGGGAATTCCGGAGATTTATCGACATCAAAGTCATCAACAGTCAAGGCCTTGTCTACTCCGCACTGAGAGTGCAGAAACTGGAAGAACCATTCATGGCGTCCGAAGATCATGACCATCAACACACCCATCATCATCATCACCATACCCATGAGTATGTCAACTTCCTATCAACATTTACATTGGTGTTGCTATTGAATTTTCTTTTTATGATCTTTAAATTTTTTATTTTATGATTTATTTTTTATTTTATTATTTTTTTTTCCATTATTGGTAGGGAATCTCATGGGTCATCATCATGGGTGGGCGCTGATGGAAGGGTATACCATAGCCATGATGGTTTGGCTCCACACTCACATGAGCCCATATACTCCCCCGGGTATTTTAGCAGAAGGGCACCTCCTCTTTCTACCCGGGATTTCAAGGAAAGAGCTTTCACTGTTGGAATTGGTGGGCCCGTCGGAACCGGGTAATAACATCGTCGCAGATGACTTTTAGTTCGTGGATATTTGTCTTTTGATTCATGCAATAGACTATCTTTTGTCATGTCTTTTTTCAGTTTTTTCAATTCTTAGAATATTATTATTGTTATAAGATTCAGTGGTTTGATTTTTGATGAATGGTGAAGCTCTCCTTTTGAATGTGCACTTGGATTTTGATCGTGTGTACCATTTTTTAGTGTTCTTGTTATATTCGTTAGGGATCATTTGGGCGTTTTGGATTTTCCCAAAATGTGTTCCGCCATTTACGCGAGGGGCTGGAACTTGGGTTTGGGTTTCAATTGACCCAGCCCATGTTCGGGTTGGGTTTGATCAGGTTGTCAAGGTCATCGGTTTGGGTTCGGGTTGGAAATGCCAACCTGATTTGAATTGGGGTTGGGTTCAGATAGAGCATATTCGGGTAGGGTTTTGTTGGGTTGGGAATAATCACAGGTATTTAGGTTGGGTTGGGTCGAGCATAGAGGAATTCAGGTTGGGCACTTCGGGTTGGAATTTAGGTTTGGTCTGGTTGCGGGTTGGGTCCCCTTGTGGTCTGGTTGCACTTGGGTTGATGCTCAACCTGACCTAACCTGCCCGAGTTGCGGCCCTGGTTACGTGTGAAGTTTTCCTGGTGGCAATCTGGCGGTGGAGCTGTCCTCAATGGATTTGTTTTTTTTTTTTTTTTTTTTTTTTGGAAAATGTGACCTTCCTCAAACAGGTGGCCAAATAGATGTTTATTCATTTCACCATTGATATCTGATCCAATGGCATTTTGGATACATACAAACAGGTTCTTATAGTGTCTGATTCTTTTTGGCTTTTAGGTATTAGTAGTTATGATTTTGAATTTGCAGATGACACTTCCAATGTTTACACAGTTATGCTTTTGAACATGTGTGGAAACTAACAAGGTTCCAAATGTCGTGAATTTGCAGATGACACTTCCAATATATTGGGATAATTTTTAGGTGATAGTTTTATAATATCTTGATATTTATAAATATATTGTGATAATTTTATGTCAATGTATTGGAATGTATTAGCAATTGGAGTCTTTAGTTGCTTACTGATCTGGCAAAGCACTAGAGAGGGATAGATAGATTCACAACTGGAGCAGAAGTCCCTCTATTTGTGAGAACAGCATTTCCTATTGGTCTGTGATGTTGATACTTTCTCATACAAACTCAATACCGGATTGTATCATCAATGCATTCTTCCATAAATAAATTTTAATGAAATTCAGTGATACTAAGATTGGTAATATTGGTAATGTGCACAAGTTCACATGGGAATACTATAGATGCTCGCTTTGATCATGCCCTTCTATGCATTGTTGATGTTTTCACTGAGTTTATTGATGTCTACTTCATTCTTTCTCTTATTTGTGGGTACTTGCCCTTGCATTGCCATTCGAGGTTCAAAATGCTTCCGTTTGGTCTGCTAATTGGGGGAAATGCTAATGCTGCCTCTTTTCGGGATCCTGTTGTGGAAAATAATGCGAAGAGATTGGCTAAATGGAAGAAATTGTATCTCTCTTTGGTGGTAAGATTTGTCTTATTAAGGTCCCTCTCGAATCTTCCTGTTTACTCTCTCTCTCTCTCTCTCTCTCTCTCTCTCTCTCTCTCTCTCTTTAAGATACCAATAGCTATGGCTAATAGATTCAAAAAGATCCAGAGGGTCATTTCATCCTGTCAATTGGTAGAGGTGCAAAAATCAAGGAAGGGGGTCTTGGGATGGGAAGGATGATGCTCTCCTTGCCAAATGGTAGTGGAGGTTTTGAGATGAGCAGGATGCATTGTGGAGAGAGGTTATTTCTATGAAATATGGTGAATCGAGTGGAGGCATGTAGTTTCCTTATTGTCAAGGAATTATTGTGGAGTCTCAAGTTTTTTGAAGGATGTTAGTTAGATTGGTAGGAGATCCGATCACATAGTTAGGCGTATCCTGGAAAAAAGTGAGCATTTTGATTGATGAAGGATGTTGGTTCCTTGTTGTCAGTAGCTTTTGAATCAGATTCTGAAATGGTATTTAGATTGGGCTCTCTATCACATCGGATAAAGATTCAGAAATGGTGGATTGTTATGAAGTCTTGGGTGGATCAGTAGTTTGGAACATCTCCCTTCATAGAAATCTAAATGGTAGGAACCAAGAGACTTCGTGGTTCTCATGGGCGTACTTTATGACATCAGCATTGATGCCTCAAGTGGGGATGCTAACTATTGGAAGTGGATGGCCAGTGGTCAGTTCTTGTCAAAGTCTTTTCTCTCAAAGTTATGTGAATCTGACCTCTCTCCTACCCGTGTGCTAAAATATTTGGAGAGTCTCTATTCATCCCAGGATTCAAGTTTTTGTGTGAATCACCATTACCATAAAATCTTAACGACTGACAAGCTTAAAAGAGCATGGTGATGGCCAATATGTGTGCCATGTGTATGAGAGATGAGGAATCAGCGGATAATCTCTTTCTGCATTACCAAACTGCCAGAGCCGTTTGGGATAATTTCTTTGAGCTTTTCAGAGTCAGATGGGTGCTGGAGAGACCCCTTCCTGATGTCATTGTAGGCTGGACAACTGGTCCATTTTGGGAACAGGGTAGGCATATTTGCGACATGTCCCCGAATTCTATCTTTTGGATATCTGGGGGGAGAGGAGTGCAAAGATTTTCAAAGACAAATCTGCATCTTTGATTACCCTTATCTCTTCCATTGTCTCTTAGGTGATGAGGTGGCTCTAATGCTCCCTGGATTCTCAGAGGTCTCTTTTGGCTCCGTAAGAAGGGACTGGGAAGCAGTTGTTTGTGTAATCGGGGCTCCAATGGGAGCTTGGTGTCTTTTTTTGGATGCTTTTTGTCTTCCTGTTTTGTTGCTGTGGAGTGACGATAGGGTCAACTTCCATTGCTGTTTGCATTGCTTTTCTTTTTCTTTGCATTTCTTTTAATGATGTCACCATTTTTCTCAAGAAAACACATACACACACACACACACAAAAAAAAGGAAGAAAATTGAAAAAGAAAGATGCTTTTTGTACATATCTGTAATACACGTTTGTATCCTATTCACGGATGAAATTTCCACAATACATTCCCTATTCTTCAGATTTGATGCAATGCATTCTGATAATTAGGACCTTGTTGCCATTAAAGAGACCATACTAATATAGTGTTGATTCATATTGTTCAGGAAAACAGCTTTAATGTTGGCACTGTGCCAATCCTTGCGTGACAAGTACAGTCTCGCAGCGGTATGCACCATCATATGAACGCTTTATAAATGTATTACAGCCTTTGGCTTTTTTATGCCTTTCTTTCTCTGTAGCCTTTATTGTTCAAGATTCATGAGATATATCTATCTGCTACATTATACAGGTCAATTGATGCAAAAGTTCTTATCCACTTACCATAACTATATGGGTTTTGAATAGTCCTATTTCCTGATTTTATCTTTAATTCAGCCAAAGCATGCAGCACTGATATTTTGTTGGCGAATTTTAGTGTTAACTATGAATTGCTGCTAGTGTTCTTGAGAATTCATGGGTGTCAGAATTTGTATTAATGGGGGTTGTAGTTCCCTATGATGACAGGATGCATGATTACCAAATCATGATTTAGATAAGAATGCGACTTTCCCATTCCTATCTCCATCATATTTGTGTGGAAAAGCAGGAAAAATGTAGATCCGTTGATGAGGGCTGTATTTTTTATGCTGCCCCTACTACCAAGCTCACTAAACCACAGTTTACGAACCCAAAAAGTTGACTTGACTCTTTTCCAGATAGGTTGGTTCAACTGAATGACTTGACTGAGTCTGCACTTGACTCAACTCAGTATGCAAAAATTAAATAAACAACTTAAATAAAGAAGCTTTAAAAAAATTATAAGTAATTTAAATGCTGAGAAGTTAGAATAGATGAAGTTCATGGTGTGTTGGATGAGGTGTTTAGTTTTAGGTTGGAGGTCGTGGGTTCAACACTCATTAGCCTTTCTGTTTATCAATATAATTCTTGATTGGTTGTTTGCCTATATTTCATAAATTGAGTTAATTGGGTTAGAGTCTTCGTGAGTTTACAGAGTTAGTAAGTTGACATGGTGAGTCTTGTTGAAGCTTGACTTAGTCTTATGAGTGAGTTTCCCAGTGACTTGGCTCAAAATCTTGTCGCATCAAGTTGACTCACCCTAGTTTTGAGTTGAGTCCTGTGAGTTTTAGACAATGGATTATGCTCCCTTGAAAGCCTTGCCAACCATGGTTTGGTGGTGCATCCAAATGCTATCGAAATGAAATGGATGGATGGGTATAGGCCTAAATCGTTTTGGTCCTTCAAATGTGAAGAAGTCACTATTGAATGTGGCATGAATTTGTCACATGCCATTCTGATTTTCTTGGTTCTACAGTTGTTTCCATGTTATTAATTTACAAACATTCACTGATGCAGATGGAAGAATTAAAATAAAAAGAAAGAAAGTTCCAACTAGTTAATCTGTTTATAATACATGGATCTTTCGTGAAATTATAATAGCAGCGTGCACAAGTTTGAGGCAATTTACGAATGTAAGGGGGTAAAAAGGAATAACAGTTAGATACAAATACAAGGCTCAGTAGACAGTTCCTAGGAACAATCTGGCTATTGTGACTTCGGTATTAACAATTCTAGGTTTGGCACTATCTGGTCATCAAGATTAGGTAAAAGGGTATGTACCCAAAACACCTCAAATGAGTCATAACAATAGGATGTTACATCTTTTATGTGACATCTACTGTTTTCTATTATCTTTTCTTCAATGATATGATTACCGGAAATTCAACCTTGCTGCTTTGTCAACCATATAAACATTCATGCCTTTTAGCTGAATGGATATTTATTTACCATTTTACTTTTCTTTTTTTAAAATAAAAAAATGGCTCAGGTTACAAATGATATATTCACAAGAGAGGATGGAGAGTTCTTGGTGAAGCATGGAGCTTTGCCTGAAGAAAGGATTCGTGCCGTAGAAACAGGAGGCTGTCCACATGCTGCCATTCGTGAAGATATTAGTATTAATCTGGGTCCACTGGAGGAGCTATCCAACTTATACAAAGCAGATATACTTCTTTGTGAATCTGGAGGAGGTACTTGCTGCTTGTGTTACTTTCATATCTTTCACTTTGCATGATCTAGATGTTGGTAGGTTTGCATTTTCCTGGTTGTATAAGATTCAAATGCAAGAAAAGAAGAAGAAGATAGGTTAGGATTTATTTGGATGTTCAGTTAAGATGAATTGCAATAAAGAAGAAATGACCATTGTCAGGCTAGCCTCATTCCATTCATCATGGGGGACTGGCCCCAAAGTTAAGTATTATGATCATTTTAAGTCCAACTTGAAATTCGTAAAAATTGCAGATAAGGGTTTGTCATCATTATGATAAAAACTTTTGCACATCCACTTGTTTATTTCCTACTTATGGAATTGATTTTTCATAATTTAATTCAATTGAACATCAGATGCTTTCTTGCATTTATTTTTAAGGTCTTTACACATAGCACCTACCCTTTTGGTCCAAAGACAGATAACACCCTCCCTTGTGCATTTTCCCAAATAACACTCATTTTCCACATATGGTAAAAAACCACCCTGCCGTTAACTTTTTGGACTGAAAGACTAATAATGGTTACTGGTTAGTAAGCAAAATCCTTTTTAAAAAAGACCATATTACCCCTCTCCCAAATCCCAAAAACCCCCCAGCCTAACCCTAACCTTTCTTCGTTATTATAGGAAAATATTAGGAGGATGTTTTGTCTTTGTGCCAAAAGGGAGGGTGTTATTTGTCTTTGACCCAAAGGGGAGGGTGCTATATGTCAGAACCGCTTGATTTTTTAGGAGTTGAAGTCTGACAAAGTGGGGACAAACTTGTTTTCTTATTATTGTTTCTTAACAATTCTAGGTTTGGTATGGTCATCAAGATTAGGTAAAAGGGTACAATTAAAACCACTTGAGTCATAAAATAGCTCTTTTATGTGACATCTACTGTTTTCTAGTATCTTTTCTTCAATTATATGATTATCTCATAAATTCAACCCTTTGTCCCCACATCTTCATGGGTTTTAGCTGAATGGATATTTATCGGCAACCCCCTTCTTTTTTTAAAATAAAAAAATGGCCCCAAATCACATGGGCCACCCACATGGAGCTTTGCCTGAAGTGTGTCCCCTGTCCACATGCTGCCATTCGTGAAGATATTAGTATTATCCCACGAGCTCCCTCGAGGAGCTATCCAACTTGAAATGCGCATTACTCACCCCTTTGGTAGGAGTCTCGTGTTACATGAGACCTCCCTTTGCATGGGCCCCAAATCACATGGGCCACCACCTGGTTGTATAAGTGTGCAAGAAAAGAAGAAGAAACATAGGTTAGCGATTTATTTGAGCCAGTTAAGATGAAAATGCAATAAAGAAGAAATGACCATTGTCAGGCTAGCATTCCAATCAACCATGGGAGGAGTCTCGAAAACGAGACCACCCGCTCATTTTACCAATTTGATGTAGGACAATTAACCACTTTGTCATCATTAAAAAAACTTTTGCACATCCACTTGTTTATTTCCTACTATGGAATTGATTTTTCAAATTTTTCATCTCAACCCAGATGCCCCACATCTCATGGGTCTTGACACATAGCACCTCGGCCAAAGACAGAACCCCTCCCTTGTGCCCCAAATCACATGGGTAAAAAACCACCCACCCTTTTTTGGACTGAAAGACTAATAATGGTTACTGTCCCCGCATCCTTTTTACGAGACTACCCCTCTCCCGGTGTGAAATGCGCATTACTCACCCTTCGTTAATAGGAAAATCTTAGGACATGAGACCTCCCCCAATGGGCCCCAAATCACCATGGGTCACCCACCCAGTGTGCCCTTGATCCAGGACAAGCTGACAAAGTGAGCCCAAACTTGTTTTCTTAAATGCTAACTGCATTATGGTGCTTATTTCAGACCTTTGCAAATTCCCACTGTCTATAGATGTTTGATTAAACAAAAGAAAAGTGTTTTGAAGTGACAGTGCTTCTGGCCTTTAGAGAGATTCTTGGTCGATTAGTCAGTCTCAGATAACTTTTTGGACCCTCTTATACTCCGTAATTCGATTCCAAGCTAAAATGTATTTTGGTTCTATAAAGATTGCATTCTCTGTGATTCCTTTACTTGGTAGCTCTGAAAAGTAACAAATCAAGAAGACGGTAGTCCTTAGTGGTTCCCATACACAGCAGAAGACAATTGTCTGAAGAAGCTTAAATTTTCTTAAAACTGTCGGTTGCAGATAACTTAGCTGCTAACTTCAGCAGAGAGTTGGCAGACTATATTATCTACATTATTGATGTTTCTGGAGGCGATAAAATACCTCGAAAAGGTGGCCCCGGAATCACCCAAGCAGACCTATTGGTATGAGAAAATCTTCACCCTCCATATTATTTTGGTTTCTGATCTAGCGTGTCCATCTTCAATCCATCTTGCTAACTATCAAATATGTATGGAACCCACCTGTGATGCAACTGAGTTTTAAATTTGAACTCAGGTAATCAATAAGACTGACCTTGCACCAGCAGTTGGAGCTGACTTGGCAGTCATGGAGCGTGATGCACTTCGGATGCGGGATGGCGGACCATTTGTCTTTGCTCAGGTCCATCGAGTAGTTAACTATAGATTAATGGATATCATCACAAGAAACTTTCTTTTTCTGTATGAGGAAGACACTTCATTCATTGCTCTGTGGAAGATGGGTACATCCAATGCACTTCTGACCATGGAGAAAGTACTTGTCTTTGACATCACTTGCAAGGGATGGTCTTGGCTTTCAGTTGTTGAAAATCAGAGAAATGCCAGGGTGATTTACACATGGAGAGATTAAAGAGACTTCATATCCACAGCACAAATGAAAATGTAGAAGACACGAATGAGGTCCAGTCCATTCATGAGGTGGGGCCACCATGAATATGCACTGGTCAAAGGTCGGGCTGGTCCAATAATTAAGTGGGTCACACATGAATGGGAAAAATTGATGGTTAGAAAAGAAGAAGATGACCAATTGTCTATATTCAACGTGTGCATGTGGCCTAAATGATATTGGGCCCTTATTGTCTATTCACTCTAATGGCCATGACATATACACAGTGGCTCCAGCCTGATGGTGGTCCTCTAATCAGGCGGGTCAGACACATCGAGAAAAATTATATGGTTAGAAAGAAGATGCCAAAACATGTGCATGTAGCCTAAATGATAATCGGCTCCTCTTGTCTCTGGGCATGACATGTCATGGTGTCCTGACCTGATGAGTGGCCCGGATACCCACACACATGTTCTGCAAATCGCCTCTTCGGTCTGTCGTGAAAATTGCCTCATCATCACTCTTTTAAAGTTATGCTGGGACTTTTTGATTGGAGGTCCTCACTTGCAAGATAACCAGGCTTCTCAATGCTAGTTCCAGGTCTCTAGATTTCAGGTCAACTGTCAATGTTTGACACATCCTTTGTCTTTTGAGAAGCAAGCTGATTTCAATGACACGTTTGTCCATTTGAGAAAGATGGGTATTTTCCAAATGCTCTTCGCCACTAAAAAACTGCAAGCACATATCAAATGCCATACCGCCATGTTATGATGCTGGGATGGAGCCTAGGACTGTTTGGTATCATGGTTTGTGCTACCAAACAAAAGAACAATCGCCCCCATAAGAAAAGCACTGATGCATCGGTCTTCTTAACTTTAATTTTCTCCTACTGGTATTCAAATTTATGTGTGTTTTAGCTGTTGCGTGTTTGGCGTGAACTTTATGTGGATTGGCACCTACAGGTGAAGCACTGGATTGGCGTGGAGGATATTGTGAATCATATTCTACAAGCTTGGGAAGTAGCAACCGGGAAGAAGTGCCACTGATTTCACGGTTTGTTCGCAACTCATTTGTTCTCTTCACTCACTTCAGTACAAACATCTATCGTTTCAGCTGACAAGTTGCAGAGGAGACCTGGCTTCTCTGATTTCATGGACGGATTTTTTAATGTCTTAAATAATAAAGAAACACAATCAGGTCTCTTTTCTATGAGTTGATTATCTTTATTCTGTCTAAATACTAATTTGAATTATTTATTTAGGAAAAACACTATCCCCGACTCCCAATGGAAAAGCATTTTACTTGTGCTTGGAGACTAAACAGAGCTTTCCACCACTAATATTTGTTAGGACAAGTTGCTTCCACTCAAACCTAGTTTGGGAAAGAAATTACCCCCTTACCCATGTTCATGGGGTGGGCCCACTTAATAGGGACATTTCCATCTACAATCTAAACCATTGGCTATGTCCTTTGGACTTCGGCGAGTGTTTATCTCGTTGGGTATGTATTTGATATCAGGTGATATAAACCAGATCAGCCAGTCAATGATACAATGCTATGAACTTGTCCTATGCTGCTTATAGGATAAAGAGGAATAATCATATGTGGCTGGCATTGTTGCACACCACGGTTTTCCAATTCTGACAAGTGGGGCCCATGGTTTGGCAATCCAGATCATTTGCTGTTGTGTCCGACCACTGATGGAGATTGATCCAAGTATCTCCAGATTGGTGGATCCCAATACCAAAATTAGGACCTATTTTCAGTTGAATGTGGATCATTGCTGTTCTCTACTTAAAATTTTATCTACAGTTGATGAATGAAATGGTCAAGATTGTGTCCTATCAAGCAGCTTTCCGTGGTTCACATGTATACCAAATAAGTGAGTGGAAAGAAATTGACCAACGGTTCTCATTCAACAGGCAAGTGTTGCTCACCTGATGGCCTCAGTGCACCTGATGAATGGCCTAGATCTCACACAACATACATGGGAGCTTTAGCGATTGTATCTCTCTGATTTGTAACTAGCTTCTTTGCCGTGTAGTACTGCAGTGCGCAGAAATGTGCTTTGTTGATTTTCATCTACTATTCTCGAAAAAGCAGATGCCTTTTCTCCACTTCTTATAAAAGCATGTCAACCGTGCGCAGAAATGTGCTTTGTTGATTTTCATGTACTATTCTCAAAAAAGCAGATGCCTTATCTCCACGTCTTATAAAAGCATGTCAACCGTCCAAATCCTCGAACCATGAATCAACGCTTGGAAACTCCTCATGTCCGTGAATCATATGATATATTATGCTCATAAAAGCAAAATTTACCAGAGACCCCTACCTTTCTTTTTTTTCTTCGTTTTTAATGAGTGCGCTATGCGAGGATACATCCAAATGCAACCAATTTATAGAATATTTAGCCTCTTTTTTTAGTTGCATGCCGAACCGTTGGTTTATTTTTTTTTCCCGAACCATCCATTTGTTGGGCCACCTGTTGAAGGGTTAGGATTTTTCTGTTTGGGAGATTTTTGGTGCATGAGCCGTCCAAAGTGGTGCCCGTATATTAATGGTTTGGATAACTGAACCATATGCGCCACTTGTAAATTCTGAAAGCCCGAACGGCGACATTCCTCTCAGCATCTCTGCCATACTCTTCGCACATGCTTTATTCTGGTATTTCCTCTTGTGTAGATTACATAAAATGTATGAAACCAAAACTAATCGGAGCCGCTGATCAGTTAGGCCATACGATGAATGTGGCCCGTCCAAAAATAAGGCCAGATGGGACATTCGTAATAGCTGGATCTGAATTAAAAAGAGGGGCTAAGAGAAAAGAAAAAGAAAAAGCCGACCAATGGTCAGCAAATCATACATGTGTGCTGGTCCACACGTGCTGCGTAAATTGTAAGCTCTGTAACGCCAAAAGCCACTGACTGAATGAGATGCATCTGTGGATTGGAGAAATCTATTTTTGGGTGGACGTAGCAATAGCATTGACCATTTATTTATGAGAACTGATTATCAACAGGCACCTGTACCACAACTTCAGGTAATGTACCATCTTTCCCACCACATGCCGGGCCATCAGCACCATTAAAACGGTGCACCCATCATAGAGATCACCCTTCTGTAAAATCAAGCTGATACTATGTGGGCCACAGCTGTATGTTGAGTTAAGACTGTTGGTTGTTCATTTATTCCAAAGCTGTGGCCCACTTGATGAGTGGACTAACCTAAATTTTGTAAGAAGTGATTTTCATGGTTGGGCCTATCATTTTTTCATGGTACTGATGTCCCAGACAAGTGGATTTTCACGGTCTGGGCTACCATTTTTCATGGCGTTCAATGTGAACCGTTGAAAATATCGTTAACAATATTCTAGACTCACCTAATATGACGATATGATCAAATCATGTATTCGGCATGAGTTTCTCAGAGTGGTCCGTCTCATAGTCCAAAGAAGATGGAAACAGGTGGACGGCCTAGAAAGTTGCATCATAAGTTTTTCAGTCGAGCTTTTGCTTAATTAACTGATTGATATACCAACTTGATTCTTGGACTCTCTTGACGCAGGGATTGGATCTCATATCTCTGTGCCTGTACAGAAGCCGCCTTATGCATGCGTAGGGTCTTACGGAAAGAAGTGCACTGATCTTGGTCGAATAGGATTACAGGTCCAATGCTCAAGTAGATCTGGGTGCCTGTGGAATTCGCTGGTCACCGAATAACACCCTTTTCAGTGTCTCTTCTGCAGCCTTCGCTTTCCCACACCGCTTATAACCTTCTCCAAGTGCGTTGCACCTGCCATGCACCTACAAGGATATTCCGCATAGTTGGACAGGACATGCTTGGCTTTTCATTCTATACGAGTGGGCCCATGGTTCACTGATCCAAACCATTAGTACGAAAGAATCCCTGGGTGGATGGCTCAAGCACTTCCTTTGGATTGAAGATCTCACTGTATAATTTTTTGACCTTTTATTGATTGAATGTAACCGTTCCACCCACCTACCTATTGAAATACTATGGATCTTTACATCTAGATTTATTTTAAAATAGATAGACGACACAAATTAGGGGCCATAATATCAACGGTTTGGATCTGTGAACCATGGGCGCCGCCTTGCACGTACAAACCCAACTGGCTCCCATTTGTTATTCTCATGAAACTGACGTGTGTGGTACGCTGCTGGGGCGCGAGGTATACAGTACCTTTTTTTTGTCATTTTTGTGCAAAGCGAGTTCCACCGGTTCAATGATCCAAACCATTGATACGAAGGTCTCACCGTGGATAACTCATGCACCAAAGTTTATTGAGTTGGACGATCACAACTGTATTTTGGCCTCTTTTTTTTTTCTTTAATTGAAGATGAACGTTGTTCTAATTTCTATTTTAACCGTCTATTCCTTGTCCACTTATTGAATGAGGTAGGATTATTCCAATCCGGGAGAGTTATATGGTTCATGAGCTGTCCACAGTGGACTACTTAACATGGACGGTTTGGATAGCTGAATCGTGGCCCACCCCACTTGTGCAAATTAAAAATCGGAACTTTTGGTGTTACCGGGCTATTGTGGAGCCCACATGATGTGTGAATCAGATCCACGACTTCCTCGTGTTTATCGGCTCATATTCACCGTAGAACGCAAGAATCAAGCCTGTCCAAGACCGGAACCTAAAATAACTAAATTCACCTTGTGTGGTCCATTTGAGTTTTGGAATGGCCTGAATTTTGCTATAGTGGGTTTTGCATTGATTTATACAAGTGGGCCCGCAATAACTTTGGAAGGTTTTATTGGTTGGGATCTCCTCCCAACTGCTCCTTGTGGTGTGGCCCACCTTAGTTTACGATTGGGCTGATTTTTTAGTCCCTTGGCCTAACTGGAAGGGCGTACCTTATGGATAAGGTGGCTCTGATGCTCGGTACCAGCAGCCTTCGCCTTGTATCAGTGGATTCCAATTTTCAAATGCTACGTACGTGAATCCATCTCATTTAACACATGAACAGGTGGGATCTCAAATAAACATCACGGTGACCTTCGGAAGGTTTCAACGGTGGGCGTCACTCTCATCACTGTTTTCTGTGGTGGGGTCCACCCCAGCCTTGGATCTGCCTCGTTCTTTGGACCATGCTCTAAAATGATCTCTCCAAATGTATGGACGGTGTTGATACAACACATACATCATGGTGAGGCCCACAGAAGTTCGTGACGTCACTTCAGTAGCCAGTCTCGCTACTCAACCTGTCAGTATCCAATCCGCGTCCAGCGTCCTTGTGGTTGGGCCACCCACCAAAAGTCACTCTAATCGAATGATCGCAGCCATCAGATCCATTGCCGGAGCAAACAAAAGTAGAGAATGGTTCACCAATGATCAACAGTAGGTGGTTTTGCAGCCCACTGGTCAGACGGGTAGGATCTTCCTATCAGTGTGATTTTGGGACCATGGCCCATCCGCTTTGATGCCCATTGCATGGACCATCTGGACTACCATAATCCATAGCCAATGGCTTAGAACGGTCTAATTACCGTAATAAAATGGCTACTCGTGAGATTAGGATTTAACAGTACTCCAGATCCAGGTCGTCCATCATGTAGGCCAACCTTATATTTAAAAAAATGGACGGCAGAAATAGTTCCCCAACATTCCATATTTGTTGCACACACATGGCCCACGAGATAACCATAACTGACGTGGCCTACATGGTGGACGGCCTCGATCTGGCAGACTTGGAAGTTGGGTGTGATTGGCTGTAGCTGGGCTCGTTGGGCCAAATAAAAATCAAATAGAAATGATCATGGGCTGACCGTACTGCGCATTCTTTACCTCTAACGTATAAAACGTGTTTTACATCCTAGCTGTACGAAAGATTGATCGACGCAGATTATCTACTAACAGGTTGAGTAGCGAGACCCGCTACTGAAGTGACGTCTCCGATTTCTGTGAGCCCCACAGCGATGTATGTTTTGTATCCACACCGTCCATCCATTTGGAGAGATCCTTCTAGGGCATTACCCAAAGAATTAGGCAGATCGAAAGCTCGAGTGGACCTCACCACATAAAACAGTGGAGATTGAAAGCTTACCATTAAAAAATTCTAGGGGCAACAGAAGTTTTCGATGAAATTGATATTTCTGTTTTCCCTTCCTTCATGTACCTGTTAACTTATGAACAGGTTGGATCTCAAGTAAACATCGTGGTATACCTTAGGAAGGTTTCAACGGTAGGCGTCAGTTCTCTATAGTGGTATACCTTAGGAAGATTTCAACGGTGGGCGTTAGTTCTCTATAGTGGGATTCAATTGAACTTTTGATCTGCTTCATTCCATGGCTCGTGTCCTAAAATGATCTCAAATGAAAGTTCGGTGTGGGTACAAAACATAAAATGATCTCAAATGAAAGTTCGGTGTGGGTACAAAACATAAAATGATCTCAAATGAAAGTTCGGTGTGGGTACAAAACATACATTATGGTGGCCCACAAAACTTCGTGACGTCACTTCGGCAGCGAGTCTAGCTACTCAACCTGCAAGTAGCTTATCCGCGTCCAAAGACGACCTATCATAAAAATCGGACGCGGATTGCACCGACGCTGCCCGCAGTGACGTCACTACTTGACAGTGCTATGCGGGCCCGACGTACGTGTTTTATCGGCGCCGTTCATCCATTTTGGATTGTTAGCAGATGCAAATGTCAAGTGGACCACTTCGATTGAACGATCACCGTTACGGGCCTGTTTGGCCGGACTGATCCCACAGTATTAGGAGGGATGGGATCACGAAATCCCGGGATATGCATGACGAGCCAAACAGGCTCGGTGAACTTGTTCCGGGATATAAGCAATCCCATGTATCTTAAAACAATCCACTGATCATTACCTTAAAATTGATCCTATCCTTTGGTTGATGGATTGGAAAGTATAATTCCAGGATATGCCAGCCGTGCCAAACAGGCCCAGTGAACTTGTCCTAAAATATGAGTAATCCCATGGATCTTAAACCAATCCACTGACACCACCATCATTACCTTAAAATCCATCCCATCCCTCCTAATCCCATTTGATTCGCCCGACCAAACAGGCCCTAAAAACTTTATAAGGCCCACAGTAATACTCATTTGCCATCCAACCTATTGGTGTAGGGCCCACATTAATGATCATCTGCAATCCAGCCTGTTGGTAAAGTCACACGGACCTAAACGAATGGAAAACACGAATCCAAGAAGCTTTTAATGGTGGGTGTTAAATTACCACCATTTGCTGGTTCACTGAGATTTTGATATGCTACAGTTTTGAGCTCTGACATAAAATCAGCTGAAAATCTAGCCAATCCAACCATCATATGCGATCCGCAGTCCATCAAAATCTAGCCAATCCAACCATCACACGGGTCACATTATTAAAATCAATTGATGGGGAGAAAATGACCTGACATAGTGGTTTCGACTATCAGATGAATTGAAAAGCCGGATTTTCTCTACACTTGATCTCATGTAAATTGACCGTTTTATTAGAAGAAAAGAGAAAATGGCGGATTTTCACGGCGTGGATAAAACACATACCTCATCATATGCGATCCGCGGTCCATCAAAATCTAGCCAATCCAACCATCACACGGGTCACATTATTAAAATCAATTGATGGGGAGAAAATGACCTGACATAGTGGTTTCGCCTATCAGATGAATTGAAAAGCCGGATTTTCTCTACACTTGATCTCATGTAAATTGACCGTTTTATTAGAAGAAAAGAGAAAATGGCGGATTTTCAAGATGGGGGCAGACCTGTTCCATGGATGGGATGTGCTACTTATCTCATGTATTTGTGGGAAAGATAATGCAGTACGGTATACTTAGGTGAAATTGTAAATTGACCGTTTTTATTAGAAGAAAAGAGAAAATGGCGGTAATTATCTCAACTTCAAACGTACTCATTTCTATCTTGCGGAATGCCCTTGCAATTGGAAAAAATATCTTTATTGTCCAGTAAATAAACTCATAGGGTGATACACATTTTCTAGGGGTATTTTGGTCAAACTGAATCAATCGGTTTGTATTTCACCCGGTTCAACAGCCGGCCGTTAAGTAAAAGAGTAAATAAATAAACAAACGTATCCAAATATGACCGTTAGCGGTGCGGTGGTCGCTATTCAAAATCAGGCGTTTCCACCGACGCGACTTGCCTGTACACGGCTCTCCTGTAACTGAAAGCTCTGTGGGGGTCCATCATATATTTTTGTTATATCCAATCTGTCCATACGTTTCCTCAAATCATTTTAGGAAATGAGACTAAATATGAGAACATAAAACAGCTGAAGTGATCCACACCAATGAGAATTGAACATTCACCATTGAAACCTTAGTGGAGTCACAGAAGTACTGGATCAGGGTTATATTGGTATTTTTCATTCATCCATATGTGAATTACCTTATGAACGGGTTGGATGGAATCTAAACATCACGGTAAGCTCCAGGAAGGTTTCAACGGTGGGTATCTCCATCCCCAATGTTTTCTGTGCTACAGCCCACTTTAGCCTTAGATCTCTCTCATGATCCGAATAGGAGTCTAAAATAATCTGAAGAAACGGATGGACGGAGTTGATAAAAAAAAACATCATGCTTGTGGGCCCCACATAGCTTTGGGTTACAAGGGAGCTGTGTAATCCTAGGTTACAGACAAGTCGTCTCCCGTTTCCACTAACATCGAATCGAATCTGAAAAGTCCAGAAACTTTTCTCCGATTCCTCCTTCCCCACCACCAACCTCACGTCTTTTATCTTCCTGACCGTTGATCTCTCTCTACACCGACGCAAAATCTCTAGTAGGAAGAATTGAGGAGGAGCCATTTCATTTTATATTGCTGAGCGTTGATCTCTCTCTCTGCCTTCTTCTTATGCAAAATCTCTAATAATAAGAAGAATAGAGGAGGAAGAAGTAGTTCCATGGCAAAGCGCCCCGCCGGAGAGATAACTGAAGAGGGTCATCCTTACGATTTCCATGTCTCCGGTCCCCGCAATCTTTCGTCGCCGAATTGGAAAGACATAATCAGTTCTAGCTGGTAAGACCCATCTCGAAAGTTCTAAGTGCCCGAACGTGTTTGATTTTGAAATGAACTCTTATATGGGGTTTCTGACCCAAGTGAGATTCTATGGTTTGATTTCGAAATGAACTCTTATATGGGGTTTCTGACCCAAGTGAGATTCTGTGGTTCGATTTCGAAATGAACCCTTATATGGGGTTTTAGGATTTTGAGAGTTCTATGAAATAATGGCCTGAATGGAGTAGGATGCTGTATTCTGGTAATGAGAAAATAGGAATTATATAATCCTCGATACTGATGATACTATAGTGCATTCTTGCTCCTGACTTTCCACAACTGGGGGCCATTTTTCAGTGATCTAGACCATTGATCTGATACGACTAGCCATGAGTGGACCTTGCCCAGAAATTTCCCATATTTGAATATCCTAACCACCCAAGCATTGGCCATTCTCACTATTCAAAGAAAAAGGGGCCATTTTCCCATTGGGTTTTTTTTTAAAATAAAATAAAATAAAATTTTCTCATTAGTTAATTTGCAGCCACTGAAGAGAGGTTAGAATTGCCCAATTTGACATTTTTTAGGGCATATTCCAATGACTGTTTGGCCATCAGATCAACAGCTTGGATTTCCAAAGCATCAGTCCAGGTTGTATGAATTAGTGCCCAAGTATATAGTCTAGATGATGGTCATATAACTTCTTATGAGAATGACAGATAACATAAATCTGAGTGGTCTGTGGACGGTCCAAATTTCACTTATATTATTGTTTTGGTTTACAGGAAGGACGGCAACTACAAAAGAACAGTAATGGCATGCTTCATACAGGCAGTATACTTGCTTGAACTTGATAGGCAAGAGAAGAAAACGGAAGAAAATGGTCTAGCTCCGAAATGGTGGAAGCCCTTCAAGTACAAGTTGGCCCAGACGTTAGTGGATGAAAGAGATGGCTCCATATTTGGAGCGATTATAGAATGGGATCGATCTGCAGCACTGTCTGACTTCATAGTGATGAGACCGAGCGGTGCTCCACGGGCTGTTCTAGCACTTAGGGGAACATTACTTAAGAGCCCAACAATTAGGAGGGATTTGGAAGACGATCTTCGATTTTTGGCATGGGAAAGCTTGAAGGGGTCTGTTAGATTCAATGTAGCTTTGGAAGCTCTAAAATCAGTTGTTGATAGATATGGGAGCTCCAACGTATGTATTTCGGGCCATTCATTAGGAGCTGGCTTTGCGCTCCAAGTGGGTAAGGTATTGGCCAAACAAGGGGTGTTTGTCGAGTCTCATCTATTCAACCCACCTTCTGTTTCACTAGCTATGAGTTTTAGAAACATTGGAGAGAAAGCTGGATTTGTTTGGAAGAGAATCAAAACAATGTTTCCCTCATACAGTGAGGCTCAATCCAATTGTGCAGAAGAGAAGACTGCAGGGGAAGACAAGGTTTGTGCAGAAATTAAGAAGTGGGTTCCACATCTATATGTTAATAACAGCGACTACATCTGTTGTTACTACACGGATCCAGCTGGAACCGCTGAGAGCCATGTCAGCACCGGCGACACTGTTGAAATGCCAAAGATGGAAATTCCGGGACACATGTCAGCAAAGCTGTTTGTGATGTCCAAGGGCCCAAAGAAGTTTCTTGAGGCTCATGGGTTGCAGCAGTGGTGGTCTGATGACCTGGAACTCCAACTAGCTATCAATAACAGCAAACTCATCAATCGGCAACTAAAATCTTTATATACCCTCCCTCTGCAACCTCAAGGAAAGCCAAATTAAGAAAAAATTTCAATTATCATTTTCTGTTTGCTGTGTTGCTTACTCTTCTTGAGTGTAATTTTTAATCCCATCAACTGTACTTATGATTGGGAAGCGAGTTCTGTGTTATAAGAGTGGGTGTTTATTCATCAAAAAGAGAAAAAAAAAAACTCAAATAGGCTCTTCTTGAGTTATTGTTAGAGAAGAGAGTTCATGTTTATTAATAAAAATCTCAAATACCCTTGAATTTTTCTGGTGGCGACTGATAAGTTCGTGCATTTTCCTGTGTGGTATTCTCAAAACTGGCAGTTTTAGATTCTTGTTCTCTCTTCTTAGTCATTTTTGCGATTTCCAGTGTGGTATTATGAAAACTAGCAGTTTTACATCTGGTGCACTCTTCTAAAGCATAATTTAAGAATCTTTATGGGTCTTTCTTTCCTGTCTATCTAATGCTAGCAGAAAGATGACCCTTTTTTTGGGAGGATTTCTCATTATTTTTAGCTCATTGGAAACCGACTGTGTGATTGAGTGTTTTGCAGCATGTGTATGGGATCTAACAAAGCTCTTGTAGAACCATTCATATGGTATAGGATATATTTCTAGTAGGAATCCATATAGCCAGTGAGAAAGTTGTTGTGAGAATGCATGAATGGGATGTCTAACCAGTATGGGCTATGGGAAATATATCTAGTGGCCATACCGAGCTTGCCCAAGAATGCATGGGCTATGGGTTATGGGACAATTTCCAGTAGGAATACATGCTAGTGAAAAGAAGTCCTACCAAGCTTGCCCAAGGATGTAAACACAGTGGAGTTGGCTTCCACAGGCATACTGAGTAATACCGTTGGTTTTGAATATTGATTTTCAGGTACTGAATATCAATTTGCATATTTTGCAGAGTTCAAGAGAGCGCTCAATTGTCATTTGAAAGTCTTTTTTTTTTTTAGACAATAGATTGGCAATCAGGTCCTCTCTTATGCATTTGAATAAATTGTTTTGTATTTTGTATTTTTTATTTTGGCCAAGATCATAAACACAGAAGTTTGCCATAATACCAATAGCACTGTAGGTTTGAATACCAATTTGCCTACTTTGCAATGTGCACGAAGGGCTCAATTGCCATCTGAATCTCTTGTTCTTTTTTTATCCCACCCTTTAGACAATAGATTGAAATGGCAATTGGGTCCTCTTTTACGTGTTTGAATCTCTTCTTCTCCTGTTTGTTTTCCCCAGTCCGAGCATGGAAGTTGTAGGTTTTCATGGTGCATGATTCAGATTGGGATTGAGCATTTAAGAGTCTTGCTCGTATGATTGATTGGTTAAACAAAGAATGCTGTTTCTCACACAACCAAGCACTGCAAGGTACCTCATTAGATATCCATACTCAACAGCACTGCAAATTATCTCAATGGAAAATCTGTAGTGCCAAATTAGCTAATATTGAATGTCTACCTCTTTTAAAAGCACCAGCAACATAAGCACGTTTAGTCCAGTAAACATGGTGATGAAAATCATTCAAATGGTGACCCTTGGATGAAAGGTTCTTGATTCTAACCATTGAGTTTGAGTCTCGGTAAATGTGTACCACTAGTTGTAACGGGCTTGGATCATCTGGGTTGGATATTAGAGCATGGCCCATTGCATGATGGGGCATATCAGATCTCACTTGTATAGTTTACTACTGAAAGGTTAGTGCACGAAAAATGCTGTTTCTCTCTACTGAGCATTGGGTGACTGGTCCAACAATCTGTCCTGTGGAACGGCTAGGTCAGGGTTGTGGTTGGGCCTAATCTTGCTTGTCGCAAAAGAAGGAACCCCTCTGAATTCAACATTGAAACAGATCAAGATTTTAGTTGAGGTCTCATGGCTGGTGTTTTACATTACGTTTGGACGGACAAAAACTAATTCATGGATATATGACTTGGGAGACTTTAAGGAAATGGAAAATCATGGATTTTTCCTTCCGTTGTTTGTTTTAGATTCCAGTTTTAAATCAATTTTGATGGCATCTGAAATCAAATTAAAACAACTACACGGCTGACTCTCACCAGCGTTCAGGGATTGATGCGGTGGGGCATCTGTCCGAGAGAGAGAGAGAGAGAGAGAGAGAGAGAGAGAGAGAGAGAGACTCTGATGGGAACTTCCATCTGGTAGGCCATCTCTTTAAGGAAGAAGAAGAAGAAGGTAAAAAAAAAAAAACCCAACTCTGCCGAGGACCTTTGATCTGGTGTGCTCTCTCTCCAAAAAAGACAGAAAACCACGACAACGGACTCCGCCGTGAACCTTTGATCTGGTGGGCCATCTCTGAAGAAGAAGAAGATAAAAAGAAAAAACCGACTCTGCTGGGGATCGAACCCAGAATCTCTGGTTCCGTAGACCAGCGCCTTATCCATTGGGCCACAGAGTCTTTATTGACATGTAACTTAATCTTTTATTAACTCATTATAAATTAATTTGTATCGGCTACATAATCGAGTCCGCTGGTCTTTTCTTCTTAACTCTCCCTTTTCTCGTATGAGTGTGACCTACTTCATGGGCCGTGCACGTTCAAGGTAGGAGCCACCTCATGATTGGCTCAAGATTTCGGACACGTGTGGTTCTTCTCCAGTTTCGGTTTCTCAAGGGCCACTTTCAAATCTCAACCGCTTCCCAAGGAACTCGGCTACTCCCGTTTTGCCAACATCGCACTCACCAGTCAGGTTGGTCCACTCCTGAGATGGACCACGGACGGTACAAAAGAAAAGGCGGCCAAAGAATAAACCACGGTTCATGTTCAATATACACGTGGCCCACCAAATGGTGGTCCATGAATTTTTGTTGCGTGGGCCATCATATCAACATTTGGAATCATTGAACCATGAGGCCTACTCGTACAAACTAAAGGACTCGGTTGGGACTGGAAAATCTGTGGACCCACTATGATGTATGTGTTTTATCTACGCTGTCCATGCATTTTGCCAGCTCATCTTAGGACATGCGCCCAAAAATGAGGCAGATCCAAAGCTCAAGTGAACCCCAACAGAGGAAACAGTGGGGCTTGCTTTGGATGACCCAAAGTTTAAAAAAAAAAAGAAAAAAAGAAAAAGAAAAAAGACGACATCACACAATTCTAGCTGTTTTTGTTTTTTCGTGTCATTGAGGTGGACCTATATAAAATAAAGGACTGGCAGAGGGTCCACATTTAGAAGGGGGAATCTGTTGATCAGATGGCTGGTTTTACCCTTAATCTGGGTGAGTTTTGAACCATATCCATAGGTCATCCATGGAAGGGCCAAACAATTGAATACTCCAATTCATCTAATGCTACAGCCAGTTGTACAAAAATCATTAGTTGTTCGTCTGGCAATGGTGTGCATAGCTCGCTCATCTTCATGTTATTGACAGCCCACAACCTCATATTAATTCTGTTTGCAGCTGTCTCAGCAGGAGAGAGCTGGCAGATTCTTCTTCACCCTACAAGCTCTCCTTTAAATACCTTCAGAACCCTTTTCTCTCTACAACTCCAGAAACCTCTTTTTATTACATTGTTTTCTTATCTCAGAAAAATCATTTTCTCAATTCAGTAGCCTAGTGAGAAATAGAGAATCGCAGATTGGCTATGGCTTTTGCTATCTATAGCATGGTTCTGCTGGGTTTTGCAGCTTTTGGAGCTTTGGCTGCGGGGGAAGATGTCGGCGAGATTGCCCCGTCACCAACAATGGAAAATGGTACAGTCGCTTTGGGTGCACCCACAATCGCTGCAGCCGTGGTTTCTTTGATTGCATGGTTCTTTTGAGATGGATCTTGTGTACTAGTGGTTTTCATTTTTCTTATTCATGGAGTTGATGGGAGCTCACACATTCTTTTGTAAATTGGATTGGCTTTTTTGGCTTTTACTGATGGTACATCTGGAGTTGTAGAGCTTGAGATTTATAGTTTCAAAAGGATGATTTGATTATCAAAGTGATGAATATATACATTTGTTTCTCGAAATTGATGCAAAAAAAAAAAAAGGTTTGATCAACGGTACTGTTTGGGTCCATGCCTCAGAGGCAAACAGTTCATTCCAACATTGAGGTCTCTGGTTCAAGCCTGTGGTTGCCTATCGTAAAAGGGGGGGAAAAAAAAAAAACAATAAGGTCCCATCACCTGCGACTAGAAACTCATACAAGTCGACTCAACGAGATTTCAAGCTGAGCCACTGCAAAACTCGCTGCTAAGGGCGACTCAATTCCAACTCAACAAGACTCATCTAGTCCACCGGCAAACTCAGTCAGGGACTTGGACTGAGTCTTTTACATGGTCAAGGTGTCCATTAGTAAAAGTTAGGGTGCTTCGAAACTCCCACCTCTAGTGGGGAGAGTAATGCCTTCAACTAGGACACTACACGCTTCAAGCTGTTTGTTAGACATTTTATATTATTTACATTAAGATTAAATATTTTAAATGTTACCCCAAACATTTTCCAATTATCTAACTTAAATATTAAATCATCAAGTCAAGCTGAGCTTACAGGCTTTTGAACTATGCTTGACAGTAATGTAATTCCAATTCCAAGCCCACCCCTAATATTAATATTGAAGGTGACACCAATTTGATCATTTTCAGTTCAGACATTAATCACAATTCAATCAGATACAATGGAGAAACAAACCCTAATATTTAATGAATTTCAGTTTATTTTCTCCTTTGCTGTTCTCATATTTAAGGAATTCAGGTTTATTTTTTGTCCTTCTAATGGGGTAGGAAAAGAAAATAAAGAAAGAATTTTTTTTTTTTTTTGAAAAGTCACTGAATATATTAATAGAAAAAGGAAAAACATAAGATTGGAGGCTGCACCGCCGAGGGAGCAACGCAACCAACTACACACCTAAGAAAATCAAATTACATCCCTTTAATTTATTGACATTAACTGCCCATTCAACCACTAACATCCTAGATCTAGAAGCTACAAAATCCGCCGTGTTGGAGGTCCCATTGAAGCATCTACCATTTCTTTCTTCCCACACTGCCCACCAAATGGCAAGAAGCGCCATTCTCCATAATTTTGTCCTCCTCTTCCCAAAAGAAATGTCATGCCACGCCTTTAGGAGGTTTCCTGTTGAATTGGGAATGGACCAGGCCATATGAAAACAAGATAATCTATCTGACCAAATACGAGAAATGAAGGGACGTGGATGAATAAGTGATCTACTGATTCCTCGTTTGACATACAACACAAGCATACATTAGTGATAATCATCCCTCTTCTTCTCAGATTGTCTACCATGAGGACTCTTCTCTTACCCACCAACCAACCGAACCCCACAATCTTTGGAGGGGCTTGGTACTTCCAAACCTTATTAGTGAAGACCTCTTCCCCCTTTTCTGTTTCAATGTCCAAACACCTGTAGAAAGATTTAACCGAAAAAACCTTTAATTTATGGTAGTTCCACACTAACTTATCTGCAACTTCCAGATTAATCTTGACATCTTGGATACGATTCAGCAGGGCCACATATTCTCCAACCTCGTGATCGAGGAGATTTCTTCTACACTCCACATTCCACACCACCACACCCCCTAGCACTGTATAAGTACAATCTATTGTGATCTCCTCATTAGAAGCAATGCGGAACATTCGTGGGAAATCATCTTTCAAAGCTCCATCCCCCGCCCAAGTGTCAAACCAAAATCTAGTTCTATCACCTTTCCCTATTGTAAAACCAATCCCTTTAAGGACCTCCTTTTTCATGGATAGAATTATAATTGGATGTAGAAAAGAAAATCACTAGAAAGATGAAAGGGAAAAAAAAATAAAAAAAAATCAAATTGTCATATCACATACCACATTGGACTTTCTGCATGGTGAATGTTTATGTTCTCATATGTTTGACATGTTTGGGTTTTTCTTCTTTTCATGGGCAAAATAATGGAATTACACAACAATGAGGCCATGTATAATAGACAACCATTGGAAAGATGAAAGAAGAAGATCTGAAATCTCACCTTGCATGCCAGATTGGACCTTTTGAATCATGTTCAAATCTGTTCCTGCCTAATAGCACCAAATAGGTCCTCAAACGAACGTTTAGGAGCTTCCGTACGAGAAACTATCTCCACCACTTTGTAATGAGACTCCGGGTGCAGCAATGCCTCAACAGCAACTTCTGCAACCTGATCTCTTGATATAGAACCTTCATAAAGAGTATCCTGTAAAAGAAACCCCAAGAGACAGATCATAAATAAAACTAGCATTTTAGTATATTTTACCAAAGAAATGATCTTAGCATAGGTGTGCATATCAAACATAAACAGGTAGGAGCGAATGAGTGTTCTGTACCTCAGACTCCATGACTATATTTCCGCTAGGTGGGTCATTTCTTAGGCCCCCAGGCCTAACAATTGTGTAGTTTATACCAGATCTCCTGATATATTTCTCTGCCTGTAGCTTTGCTATCAATGTGAGCCCGAACACATTTAGAATGATGTAAGCTGGATTAAGGATTTGGCCCATTGCAGCTCCATTCACAAGAATTGAACTGATAAGAATGAACCTGTTCACCCCGATTTTTTGGCATGCATCCACGAGGTTCACTGTACCAAAATTATCAACCTGCAAAACATTCAATCTGTTAAATAGATAAACCAAGAAATTATTTATGAGAGATCAAGTTACATATTCTGGGATATAGTTACAACCCAATAACTGGAAGATTGAAAGACTATCTAGATTGTGGTTGTAAGGTATGACGCTGAATACCCATGCACTCTTGGTATGTGCACAACGATACTAAATGAAGAAAACCGTGTGTGCAGGGGGAGGATTAGTTTTCTATTATAAAAATATTTTTTTTTGAAGGGAGGAAGAGGATGCTCTGCATTGTGTATACATCCCTAGCATACCATCTAAGCTTACCAAGGTTCTCTAGGTTTGCTAAATTGAGCAAAGTGGTGTGTAAAACATACTATTGCTGGATGAATCCTAAACTTTTTACAAATGAGATTGACAGTTCTAGAATTTGAGATGCATTATAGCCAGATTATATGGCTGATATTAGTGCAAAGACAGAGCCTGCTTAGAACAAGGATGAATGAGAAGGGCTGTCTATGGACCGGTCCCAGGCCAAGCAAAATCAAAATTTTGAATAGGGCTGGCCCGACAGCCCCAGCCCAACCAGTTCGAAATCTGTGCCCAAGCCAACCCCAGATCCAGCCTATTGACACCCTAAACATACCCTTTAAGTGTTCCATCTATACAACAAGAATGAGAAAGAGTCAACACAGGTTATCTCTAGAGTTTCTTGCAACTTATTTGTTTGTGGGTTCAATAGTTTACAGTGATTACAGAGGCCTTTTGTCACTAAGATGTTTCCTTAATATAGAATAAGCAGTGCGCAAGTTTCTCTGCAAAATTCTAGTTATCAAGATTTTTCTCATTCTATGCTATGGTACATCAATATTATGCATGTCGAGATACCAGATTCCAATGCATGACTATAAGATGAGAAGAGAGAGCTATTTGTTATTTGTTTCCTCAACATTGTACACATATTTAAGAAAGAATAAATCACAATGCATTATTGCAGCTTCATGCATCTCTCCAAGTGGTTTTACTAATATGCTCACCAAGGCAATTTGCTTGCATTAACACCAATTCTAATAATCTCTGATATGGATTTTCATTTTCATCCCACTGCAGACAACAAATAACACTAGAAGGAAAAAAGCCACTAAGAGAAGTAGTGGGGTAGCATACACACAAACAGAAAAACTAAAATTTCCGCAGCTACTTCAATGAGGGTGTGACCGTACTTCAATGAGGGTGTGACCGCTTCAGAAGAACTCAAACATTTTTCTCTCTTCCTTTCCTTTACAAATGCCTAACGTTTTTATAAACTAATAACATATCTGCAACATACCTTGCCCAAAACGTCCCACCAACTACATTGTCATCTAAACAGGCAACATTCTCAGAAAGGGACCCTAGAAGTTGCATCTAACAAGGAGGTTTTGCGTTCAGCATGCTAGATCAAGAAGGGCCATATGTCACTGAATAACTCACACAAGGCAGGTGGTGCAGTGGATCCAGACTGCCCATCCAGTGGCTTGCCACAGATGAGCCTCAGTTGAAAACGAAACCAAACAGGCAGATCCTATCCAAATGGCGCAATGGCCTTCTGATCAAGGGTCAAGATGAAAATGGGGTTTGACAAGAGAAAATTATGGTTAGGATTATCAGTTCGGAGAAAAACAGAACAACATTGAACCAAGGGCTATCCACTCTATGGATGGATTAGATCCATCTACCTGCTTTGTATGTGTCATGTATTGTGAAGAACAGCCCTTCCTGACCTAGCGTGTGGGATATGGGTCAGCCGCGGGTCATAACAAATTGTGTTCCTAAACAAACAAACACAACTTCTACAAACTATTTCTAGATTAGAATATAGCAATTAACCTTCCATGGTGCAAACAAATCCCATGAATATCGAAAGCCTGTAGCGCATATGACAGCTTCAGCATCACCGATGGCTTCTGCTAACTTTGTTGAACCCTCTGTAACATCTGCCCTCACCTGAAAGTACAAACATGAAAAAAAATAATAAAAAAATGCAACCGACAGAAGAACATATTAGGAATACAAACTCAACCTTTTATTCTATGGCATCTCATGTTTATTATCTTGTGAGTTTAGTCCCACTTGGATAATTGTGGGAAAGTGAGGTGCAACTTCTATCTATATTAAGGGGCTCAAGTAGGGCTGCAACTTGGGTTCGGGTCAATCCAAACCCGATTGTCGGGTTGTGAAGGTCCTAAGGTTGGGTTCAGGTTGGAAAATGCCAACCTGATTTGACATCGGGTTGGGTTATGTCAGGTAGGAAATAATCACATGTATTTGGGTCGGGTTGGGATTGGTCGAATATAGAGGAATTCAGGTAGGGTTCAGGTTGGGCACCTCAGGATGGAACTCAGGTCAGGTTGTCGGTTGGGTCCTCTTGGGATTGGGTTAGGCCCGGGTTGACCCTCAACCTGACCCAACCCACCTGAGTTGCACCCCAAGGCTCAAGTAATCCCAGTCTACTGTAGAGAGTGTGTAATCAATGTATGTAACACCTTCTGCACCTGGGAGCTTTAGTCTGGTAAGAGTGCCCGGTCTTCCTTTTATGAAAACAGTTGGCTACCTTCTGCTAGGTGCCTATGGGGGTTACTTACACTAACACGGGAGAAACGACTTAATGTGCATGAAATCCACGCCGTCCATCACGTACACGACCCCTTTTAGGGCCTTGATCCCAAAAATAGGATGATTCAGTACTCAGGTGGGTCACCCAAAAAAATTTATGCCTAAAACCTCTAAATTCACATGCTGTGACCCACCTGAGTTTTAGAATACTTTGTTTTTGGGTTTTTTCATCCTGAAAAGGAAAATCAAATGAATGGGTTGGATGGCATACAAACACCAATGTGGGTCCTACACAAAACTGATGGTGGACATTCCATCCCAACTGTTTACTGTGGTGTGGCCCACCTGAGTTTAGGATGTTCAAGATTTTTGGGTTCAATTGTTAAAATGAAGCACCGTATGTGATGGACGGGGTGGATCTCATGAAAGTTTCACCCACGTGGCTCTTGGTCTAGAAAGTAACTCTGGTAGGTACCTAGAGCAAGTTACCCTAGCGAGGCTATTTCTTTTAATAAAAATTGCTCTTTAACTCTTTGTTTAGTTTGTTTTAACAACATATAAAATTAAGGGCCAGTGCTTTTTTTGCCTTTTTTACTTTCGCTTTTTCTCTTTGGTTGTCTCTTTTTTCTTAGCCTTGTGCCTGTTAATAAAGCTTATCCATCAAAGAAAAAAGGGCCCTGTTTGGATGTATAAATAGGAACATTTGTATATCATCATATTTTAAAAGGTTAAACATATAGCTTAGATAGCTTTAACACTGTACAATCGCCAGCATCTAAGACATTTGGGTTGTGTGGCAAATTTCATTTTAATATACGTGTGGACACATCCGGGCTGTTGTGTGTATGACATCCAACCCTCCAAGAGGTTTCCAACACCTTGGAAATCATTTTCAGAAAAAGTAAGGCTGGTCCATTCATCAGGCAGACCACATGTACTATCGAACACCATTGGCTTCCATTGTTCTCATACTGTGTGGCTTCCATTGTTCTCATACTGTGTGGCCGACATCATCATTATCATCGTGCCTTTCCCAATTAATTGGGGTCGGCTACATGAATCCTGTTCCGTCATTCGGCTCTATCAAACGCCAGACCTTCAGTTAGACCATAGGTCATCAAGTCTGATGATTGGATAAGCCAGAATTTTGTTCGAAGTCATCTTGAACATGGGTTTCACCTTTCAGAGGGCCCTGGCATCATACACATGCACTGCATCAGGCATCCATGCATGTATGACGCGAAATTCACTATCTAAGTGAGCCCATAACTTCAAGCCAAGTGATTTTTTGCCACCCAAACATCAATGCCATTGCAATTCATAACTAAATAACAAACGAAATTGCCTAATTCATTAAATTGGGCCTGATTCACGAAATGTACAAACAGCTTAAAAACCTCATAACACTAACAACATATGTAAAGATACTCACAATTTCTACATTCGAATCCTCTGGAAGACTATCTTTCGCCTTCTCCAAATTGACAACACCCGCCCTAACACCAAAACCCTTCAACAGCAGCTGCTCCACAATTTTTTTACCAGTTTTCCCAGTAGCGCCTGCAACGAATATTTTCTTCCTCCCAACTACCTTTATTTCTTCACTCTCTTCATCAATCCCCTCACTCATCTTCCAAGAAGAAGAAAAAAAAAAAAAAGGAAAGAAAGAAATTCAACGGAGCCAAACTACACTATACGAGCAAAATCACAAAAGAAAGAGGTTGAAAAGGAAAAGCAAGGTGTATATAGAAGAGATTTTCTCTCACCTTGGAAGCTGAGATGGAAGTATGGAATCTAGGGAGAAGAGTTGGAGAGAGGGATTTCAGAGCGTGGAATTGCGAGAGAGAGTATCTGAAGAAGGAAACCGCCATAGCATTTTCACTATTTCCATCTAAGGCGCTTATTGAGTGAGGGGTCGAGAAAGAGCGTCATTTGGTACACTGGCGGCGTATCATATCCGTGCGCATGCACACACCAACCGTACACGTGGAGTACGGGTGATTCAAATCAGAACCACCAGATTGTGGTGCGGTTTGTAGATAGGTCATAACCATAAAATCACATGGATTGAATGGACGGTTCTAACCTCTTATTGAATTTGGACGGTTGATCGGTTGTCATTTTAAACCGTCCATTTGATGTCCTCCAATCAACCAATTAGAACCCCGATTTGGACGGTTTAATTTGAGTTACATGGTAACTTAAGAGTAGATCGTCAAGCGCGGAACATAAAATAATCACACGTGTCAGCCAGTAATACGTGTAAAGGATTCGGTAGGTCAGGCAGGTTTTTATCAGTGCATGTGTCCTCTGTGAAAATCAAGTCTTAAAAATAGGCAGCTGGTCGTCATTTTTCTAACCGTCGATTGTTAAAACACGTGCGGTCCACCTGATAAATGGACTGATCGGATTGTTTGGGCAGCGTAGGGACCACTCGATAAACGTCCTAGATCGCGCACACATGTGCCACTGTCTCAACCCTGTATTTAGCTATCGCGGGTTTCAACATTGACGTCACAAGTGGTGCCTGTGGTGCAAAGGTATTTGTTTAAAAATAAAAATAAATAATAAATAAAACTCGTGACGCGCCGATTATCTACTTATCTCGACAGTATCGAGTTTTGTTACTGAAGTGACGTCACCAAGTTATGTGGGCCTACTATGATGTATGCGTTGTATCTGTGCTGTCCATTCATTTGGAGAGATCATTTTATGGCATGAGCAAAAGAATGAGCAAATCAAAAGCTAAGTAGACCCACCACAGAAAACAGTAGTGATTGAACACCTACCATTAAAAGCTTCTTTAAGCTGATATTTATTTTTTCTCATATTCCATGTCCGTGTTAACTTATAAGCAGGTTGAATCTCAAATAAACATCATGGTGGGCATTAGAAAAGTTTTGACAGTGGGCGTCACTGTCCCAATATTTCTGTGGTGGGTCCACTTGAACTTTGAATCTGCTCCGTTCTTTGGCTCATGCCCTAAAACGATATTTCCAAATGGACGGATAGCATGGATACAACTCATGCATAATGGTGGGGCTCACATAACATAGTGTTGATGTCACTTCAGTGGCGAGACTTGCTTGTGCTGGGGTCAGTAGCTAATCCTCATCCTGAATGGCACATTAGTTACTAGGGGTGTACACAAACTGAGCTAGCTCGTTTAGCTCGCTCAGCTCGACTCGAAAAAGCTCTTGATGGAATGTCATTCCATCTATATAGTGGGTCCTCTTCTCAAACAGCGACTCCGTCCCTCTCGAAGCTCCCTCGCAGGTACCATCTTCCAGCAAACATAATCTTCTTCCTCGCATTTACGCCCTAACCGAAGCATCTTCTTCCTCTTGACAGGTTTATTCTGCTGAACATTTCACCCACCGTGCTTCGTCGGGAACTCGGCCGGTCTCAAGACAGGGACGTCCGGAACGCGCCACCTCAGTCCCTTCCGCTCCACCACACACTCAGGTACGTTGTGTGAACGTATCACCTGCTGTCCGAGATTTATTTTTATGTTGATAGTGCTGGGATGGGTTCAGTATAAAGAGCATAGCTAATCGAGTATGTCGTCTTCCTCTTAACAGGTGTCGTTATTTGGTCGGCCAGCCTGTAAAACCAGGTGGGTGGTCGGATACATAACAACATTTCACCTGCTTTGCTTCGACAACCACTGTTGATTAGGTAGGTGGCCCTCTTCATCTCTCGATCGTGGTCTCTTCTAACCCTGTTTTTTTTTTTTTTTTTTTCCCATTTCACCAATCCGTTTTTGGATAAGTGATGGACGGTCGTTCATCACTATTGGGTATTTTCTTCATGCGGTGGCGATCAGTTGCAGAAGCTAACTCAGTACGCTTTTATCCTTAAACAGACCGTTGAAGGATAAGCTCCAATACCTCTGTGACCGTAAAAAGCAATTCAATGGTAGACGTTCAAATGCCCACTGGCTTTTGTACTGTGGTCCACCTTATCCCACTTTGTGTTATTAGTCATCCTCAAGCATTACGACCACCACTGCGAAATGGATGGACGGTTTGGATGTAACATATCCTTGATGATCAACCCGACTGGACTGGCTGACGTGAATACAGCAGGTGTACGTGTGGTACACCAACCATTCCGTTGTCGCACGTACCGCTTACCAGCCAGTGGGTCAGCGCCCAAAAACAAACGCGCGGCGTGCAGTGCTTGGGCATTTGCAATCCCGCCTGTAACTTCAAATGGGAGAAATTGTCGGGCGCGGATTAGATACTGACAAGGTCAGTAGCCAAATGGCTACTCAAGTGACGTCACCAAGCTTTGTGGACCCCGCCATGATGTGTGTGTTGTATCCATACCATCCAACCATTTGTAGAGATGGTTTTATAGCTCGACAAAAAGAATGAGATAAATCTAATGTTCAAGTGGACCCACCACAGAAAACTGTGGGATCAGTCACACCCACCATTGAAACATTTATAAGGTCCACCATGATGTATTTTTTAGATCCAACTTATTCATAAATTAACATAGAGATAAATAAAGTGAAAGCAAAAATATAAGCTTGATCGGAAACTTCTGTGGCCCCTAAGAAGTTTTGAACAGTGGTTGTCACTGTCTACACTGTTTTCTAAAGTGGGGTTCACCTCCAAATGGATGAACAGTATAGATACAACACAGGCATCATAGTGGGGTCCCCAGGTGATGTCACTTTAGTAGGGATTTGGATTCTGGTCTTGTCAGTATCTAACCTCAAATTCACATGATGCATGATTACATTACCAATGCATTTTCCTGAGCAAATAATAAATGCTCTCGATATAAGTGTAATCACGTGTGAAATGTAAAAACAAACAGGCCCTAAAATCAAGATGGTCAATGGTAAATGTAACATCAAGCTACTGGGACTGTCCACTCAGGTAAGTTTTACATACTCAGTCCATTGCACAGCTTTATTAAATGGACGGTCTAGATCTGCAATGACACAGGCCCTAGGGAACTTCATGCACAGAATCTCGTCTCACATGCAGCAATGCTGGACCATTTAACTGAGGAAGGAAATACATATGGATGCACATTGTGTTTCAGTTCGTAAAATGGGACCCCACGGATCAGTGATCCAGACCCTTGGCTATGGCGACCCGCCATGGATGCAGCATGCCACTGTCACTGAGTCATGGTCTCAAAAGCTGATTGGTTGGACAATCGAAACCTCGTATTCGTGGATACCTGTTTGTTGAAAGAGGACATTTTTCATTTTATCCGTCTAATAAATGTCCACCATACCTGACAGTTAAGCAAATATATAGGTGCAATTTTTGGTGCATGATTCATCTAAACTTAGGCCCATCGATTCACCAGTATAAAATTGGACGCGATTTTCAGGTGACCCACCTTCATGGAGCCCTGTAGATGGAAGTTACATGTGGGCCACTAAGATGTCTAGGATAAATCTACTCCATCTATTAATTTCTCCATATCATTTTAGGACATCATGTAAAAAACGAGACGGATTTAAAACTTAAGTGAGACACATGATGTGAAACAACAGGGATGTAAGCCTCATAGCTGAATCCTTCCTGAAATCCACTGTAATGTTTACAAATCGTTCATAAGGTGATTTCAATGGAAATGATTTGAAAATGCAAACTTCATTTTAATCTAAAAATTCTCTAGATCACTTTAGGACTTGATTGAAAAAATGAGACAAAAACTCCACTGTTGAAACCTTCGCAAGGACTACTGAGATGTTTACACTAGGGGTGTAAATCGAGTCGAACTGGCCTCAGCTCGGCTCAGCTTGGTCCTTAAGCTTGACTAGCCGGCTCGGCTCAGTTCGGCCAGCAAGGGCTAGTTCGAGTCAAGATCAAGCTGAGTTTGCCATTGCAGCATTTTCACAAACACCTAGACTGCACATTCAAAATCTTACTGTATTTGAGATAGCACTAATGGTTCCACATATATTTTATCAAACATCTTCTAAGCAACATAAAAATCAAGAAAAAAAGGGGTGTTGGTTTCGTATACATACCTTCCCTGCCACCAGCCATACTTATTTGAGTCATTTCATCAAACACTTGGTGAGCAACATCAATATCAACACCCATATCCATAGCTCAACTGGCAGACTGAGTAGAGATACCTCGTTTCAACACTTGAGGTCTTGGTATCGATCCCTAGTGGGGGTGGCTAACATCAATATCAAAGTAACCGAGTCACCGAACTAGTTCGATTCAAGTTAGGTTCGATCCAAGTTGAGTCGAGCTGAGGCCAACTCGAACTTGGCTTGAACTCATTTTCGAGCTCAAAAAATCAACTCGACTCGGCTCAAACTCAGCTTCAAACCAAGTCGAATCAAGCTTTTTCGAGTCGAGTCGAGCGAGCTAACTGAGCTAGCTCAGTTCATGTACACCTCTAGTTTACACACTGTCCAAATTGTTTTTAAAAAATGAAGTAAATTAAAAACTCAAATAAACCACACAACATGAAACAATGGGTATGGAAACTCACTATTAAAACTTTCTTGGGCCCACAATGATATTTATAGGCTATCCAAACTATTAATAAAGTTATTCCCATAGAGATGAACTGAAAACACAATATAACCCTAATGTATGACTTTACCATCCCACCAAGGTTTTAATGGTTGGTCTTCGATACTTACTGGTTTGTGTTAAATTCCCACTTGAGCAAGTGAAACTGATGGGCGAAGTAGATGTCTTGTAAGCATCATGGTGGGGCCCACATAGCTACGGAGTTGGGGGCAAAGGCCATTTTCTTCGTTTACATGGACTTGCATGCCACGCGTCATCTCTAAAATTTAATTTTTATTTTTTTAACACACGCACTCACACACCACACACACTCACCACAAGGCACTCCAACACTTGATGTGTGTTGAAACTCTTGTGAGTCTACCTTTAACGCCGTGAAAATTTCAAATTTAATAATAATAATAATAATATTTTTTTTTATCTTATCTTATATATATTTCAAATTTATCTTATCTTATCTTATATATAATATAAAATTTCAAATTTCAAAGGCACTATGCGCTTGAGCTAATGGGAGCATCCCATGAGGTCGAGCTATGTAGACCCCACCGTGATGCGTTTTGATCATCTACCCCATCAGTTAGATGCACCATTCCATCGTGGGCCTAGGTCTCAAAAACCAAGTCAATCCGTGACTTGTGTGGGCCACACCACATACAGAAGTGGAGAGGGGCTGTGCACCATTAAAACATTCATAATCATTTTTTGGGCCCATCGAGATGTGGTTTGCAAATCTAGCCCATCCATTATGTGTGTCCCACGCATGCAAATTTCAGGTGGGCCCCACCAAGTGCTTTTATATATTTTTGGCATGCCTTCACATGATTTTAGATGGTATGGCCCACCTGAGTTCCGTATACGGCTGATTTTTGGAATATCCCATAATTTAAAGGGGACCCATCAAATGCACGGTGTTGATGGTCGACACGCATCACGGTGGGGCCCACACAGCTCGACCTCATGGGACGTTATCGCGCGCGCGCGCGCGCACACACACACACACACACATATATATATATAGTAAAACATATTATATATGGAATTTTAAATTATTTGATCATTTAGAGTTTGACTACCTAGGATGTTAATCAAAGGTGGTCCCCGCCATGTAATAAAACTAGATGAATAACAATTAGAGCTAGGCAGGATCCAACTTGAACCGATGGATCCGACCCGAACTGAAGGCCAGGATCGGGTCAAATCAAGTGGGCCCACTCAGATCCGACTGTACAACGAGTCGAGTTCGGGTCAGTGGCCAATCCGGACCGATCTGATCCGGTCGGGTCCTATATAACCTACTTTAACTTAAAAAAATAAAAAAAAAACTTTTTTACTACCCTCTACCAGAACGAAAGCCCTAAGTCTTTAACCCGTCTTCTTTACCCGATCGAGCGGTGCCACACCCATCTCGATCTGGCCACCCAGCAGCCTGGTGACCCGTCTTCACCATTCATCCTCCTTCATTCATCAGGTAGGTTCCATTTTTTTTTTAAATGTATTTTCGAGCGATGGCCCGCTCTGGTTCGCTGGTGGACCACATTGGCTTGCTGGTGGTCTAACCATGGCTCGCTGTTGGTTCGGACCTGGCTTGCTGGTGGTTCAGCCCTGACTTGCTATTGGCTCGGCCCTAGGTCACTGTTGGTCCGACTCTGGCTTGTTGGTGGTCTGGACTTAGAAAAGTTACCCTCTTTTTTTTATATACAATTTTTTGATTTTTTTTTTTTTAATTTTCAAAAAAATAAAAAATAAAATAGAAGACTTGATTCGAACCATACCCAACTCGAGCAGACTCGGTTTCCTTGACTGAGTCAGACTCGGTTCGGGTCAGGCCAGCAGTGCATCAGATCGGATTGAGTCAGATGACCCGGACTCGGTCCCAGATCAAATTGAGTTCGAGTCAGTTCCTTGAAAATTTCGAACTGAGTCGAGTTGGACCCAATCCGGTCCGACTTGACTTGATGCTTACTTCTAATAACAATATTGTTGATATAATTGATAGGACTTTAGGATTCAAACCAACCTAATTACCTTGTGGATTCTACACTATCAGACTCATTTAAGTAAACCCAACATGTCTCATGATTCATTGTAATTAAAATAAATTATTTGTGATGGTTTGCTTGATTAATCTACTGATTTAAGTGTTTTGTTGCAATATTGTATGATGCAGTAAATTATATGCTAATCTGTGTCAAATTGCATGAAATTATAATTGTACATTGAATTTATTTATCAAGACAAGTATTTATGACAGTTATGAAAATGATATATTCATACATCATCCATCATTCGTTGCATTTACATAATACATGGTCGATCCTGAAAGTCCTTCCTGAAAGAAATGTCGATCTTGTTAAAGCGTTACTAAATGCGAGATATGCATAAGCCTACCGAAAGGTGGAAGCCTACCTAAGAGGTGGATGTAGGATGACAATTTCCAACCCAAGCAGATGGACGATCATCCCATTTGATGTATTCATACACCATTGCATCCATATCATTGTGCATATTATGTTTCTATTATGTTTTAATTTCAATAAGCATGAACCATGCTAGGTTTTCTCACTAAGCCTAACTAGCTTACATTTTTATTGATGAAAAAAATCGTACAGATGAGTAATTAATTGATGAGTTGACACATTGAATAAGAAGTTGTGGTTAAAATAGTGCACGACACACGTGATACGTAGTCGTACCTATCAGAAAAGGAACTGGCCGCATTTGGATCATTCATAATTATTTAATTAGAATTTTACTTGTTAGGATGATCTGATTAGTTGTATAATTTTAAGCATTTGATTGATTTTATTTAATTGAAATGTTTCATATCTATAGCAAGTATTTATTTGTAAGTTGTATTGACTTATGAATGATGTCTAATTTATGCTGATTGAATGTTTATGGACGTTGAAAATGAACAAATGTTGATGCTTAAATCATTTTGTGTGAATAATTGTGAATGGACCTAATTTGAATGTAAAAATGAATATTACTTTTGTCTATGAATAATCGTATAATAAAATGAAGCTAGTACACTTTGTGTAGTACGAGTTACGATTTGAAACTCATGTCTAATGGTGCACACTCTACACTCAACTTTTGGGGCATGTCACTACCACTGAGGCACTAGCAAGGGGATGCATATTAGCTAATGAACTCGACAATAGCGAGTCTCCCTATTAAACTGATGTCACTATGTTCCATGGGTCCAACAATGATGTATGTAGTGTATCCACACCATCCATCCATCCATTCATTTGGAGAGATCATTTTAGGACATGATCTAACTAACGAGGCAAATCCAATGCTCGAGTGTATCCCACCACAGAAAACAGTGGGGATTGAATGCCGACCATTAAAAACTTCTTTAAGCCACAAAAGTATTCGATCAAGATGATATTTGTGTTTTACCTTATTCCATGTATGCATTAACTTATAAACAGGTTTGATCTCAAATAAACATCATGGTGGGCCCCAGGAAAGTTTCAACGGGACATCACTGTCCCTACTGTTTTCTGTGTTGGGGTCCACTCTAGCTAATTCTTTGTCTCATGACTTAAAATGGTTTCTCCAAATGGATGGACGGTGCGGATACAACACATACATCACTGTGAGACTCACATAACATGATGACGTCACTTCAGTAGTAAGACTCGCTGCTGTTCGGTTCAGTAGATAATCCGCGTCCTTAGCAAGGACCCAAAATTTAATATCCAATTGCATGCGTTTCATCCATCACACTCCGCCAGAGTATTTGAAGTTTCAATATTTGTGAAGATCCTACTTTAACAGCTTCGGCTCTTCTCCAGTTGAATGTTCGTTGCCGCGTCTGTTCTTGACCGTCTATTTCCAGGCCGCATATTGGAAGGTCAAGACTAATCTGTTGATGCTGTTTTCGCGGGGCCAAAAACGTAATCAATGGTCCGGATTACTGAACGAAGGGCTCCTATTGGCACAGACTGAAAACCCGAGTACACCGTCCATATATATAGAATATCCTACTCCAGGTTGCAGGAAAGCAGAGCCGGAGAGAGACAGAGAAGAGAGTGTGAAAGATGAAGGGGAAGCAAAGCAGCGGTAATAAGAACAAACAGATAGCGAAGGTGCAGTCCAAGCCAAAGAAAAAAGCTGTAAAGAAGAAGATAGACGAACGCAACAAACCTAAGAAACCCCCAACCGCCTTCTTCTACTTCTTGTAAGTCTCCCCATTTCCATTCCTCAATTTCTACAAAAACCCATAAATTCCAAACAATCTTCCGCACCTGATATGACACAAATGTTCGGTGGGATTCTCGTTTTGGGTTTTCCGCCAAACGGGTCTCTTCTTTTGCAGATTGTAGTTTTGGGTATATTTCCCTCAGAGGATGTCTGAGTCTCTGCCGCTTTGAATTTTATTTTATTTTAAAAATATTTTTTCCTCATTTGGTAGAATCTTTGCCTTCTTTGTTTTCGAACGTCAGTTTGCTGAAGCCTAGGAATGGTGAATGAATTTGTGTAGAGAATACTGTAACTTGTAAGAAATTGATTGGAGTTCTTTATGGGTGTAGACTGGAATCCTCAACAGTGCTTGTTTTGCGCAGTGTCTACCATGCTGTGTATGTAAAATCCACTCCATCTATCAGGTTCTGTCCTTGATGTTAGGCCCTGAGGCAAAAAAAAAAAAAAAAAAAAACAGCTAGAACTACAGCTCAGATGGGCCACACCTTGTGGAAGAATGGGGTATGTTAGGTCCTAAGGCCAAAAAATAGCTAGACCCACTGCTCAGATGGGCCAAACCACGGAACAATGGCGAAGAAATACCAACCATAGGTTTGTGTGAGGGGCCACCATGGCATGCATCTTTCATCAAAACCGTTTGTCAGGTGTGACTCACCAGGATGAAGGGCATACAAAAATAGCCCAGTACAACACTCAAGCCAGGCCTGGTTTGGGGAGCAATTTGATGATGTTCACATTGGTGTGGCCCGTACGAGTTTTTAATTGGGCTTATCTTCTTTATGTATGGTCCAAAAATATTCATCACCTGATGAATGGAGTGGATTTTACATATACAACATGGTGGGTGCCGGAGAGCTTGGGTTAAAACAGGTGTTGTAAACGATTGCTGTCCTAGGCCAATGGCCTGGGTAGGTGTGTTTGCCATTTGGGCGATATTCAGGATATAAGCACTCTTGCAAGTGCTCATGCGACAATATTTACCAATTTTAAATCTTAAGTATTACGGAGTGTTCAAGATTTTGGAAAACTCAAACGAGTTACTTGACAACTCAAGTAAGTTGAGTGTTCAAGTTCTAAAACTTTGGGAAATAGTTATCAGGGTTTGGAGAAGAGCCTGCTGGTCATTGAAGGGGATGTTTGAGGGGACGTATGGATGCTAGAATGGAGGTTGGGATGCAGGAGAAGCTTCTAGTAGTATATGATGGCAGGGATAGAAGCTAGGGTGAGACAATATTTTCTGTGTGGGTTTTCCTTTTAGCTAGAGCTCTCTAGAGTTCAGGACCAAAATAAAAATAAAAATGTAACACATCTCGAGTAAGTGATTCTAGTGAATAATCTGGGAACAGGAGTTAGTCATTGAGGAAATCTCTATTATTCACTTTCGTGGTGCTTTGCTTACGGGTACTCAAGCCATGAGTGGTGTGGCCCTTGATAGAGTGGAATGGTGGAAAAGATTCATGTAATCGACTGGAAATAGTTAGGATAAGGCTCAGATGACGACGACGACGTTGATGATGATTATAAAGATATTATTTTCTCTCTTCTCGTAGAAAGGACTGCGCCAATGCTACCCCTTCTACTGTGTATTCTCCCACTTGGAGAGATGGTAAGACAGCCACATTCCAATTTGCAATTGAAGCATCTGCTCTACACCATATGCCTTCTTGATTGCAGTTTGGTCCCACCCAACGTGTTGAGTGGTTGCTGTTTAACATGTTTCTGAAAGCGATGAATATTCCATAAATATTGGCAAAAAATGTAGTTCATAACCGCGCAAGTGTAAAAGTAGCTTAATATGCAAATCCTTTTTTGGATAATTTATTGCCTTCTTTAACATAGTTTTCCTTTTCGTTGTTATTTTTATCGGTAACACAATCACAATCTTTTAACCTTTTCTTGGGTTGAAGTTGTTTCAGCTTCCTGTTTAAATTCCCACCGTACACTTTTTTGCCACTATGGTGCTGGTTACCATGGGAACTACCAGGGTGTTGGCTTTCTACCGAAATATGGTTTTGGGAAAGATCCCTATTATCTCCAGCATTGACCTTTTGATTTTCCTGAAAGGCGTGCCACTTGTTACAAAGAGACAATTGGTCCTCTCTTCCAACTTTACTTTTATGAAAGGGGCAAGCCATTAATGCCTGCACTTATATCTGGCCTTTTGAATTTTGGTCTTATCATCTCCCAGGCTTTAGAGCATAAGGAGTTTTAGTTACATCAAAACTAGATGATTCCATTAGGCACTGTATATTGCAGTTGTTAATACTGAGGACCGACGTGCTAAGGTTACAGAAAGATAGAAGTTGATACCACAAGCGGTTCTTTACTTAATTTGGTGGTTTCTTTTTAGGAACTATTGGGGTGAGCGGGTGATTACAGAATGATGGTGAAGAGTCAAGCAGTCAAATGTTTCTTTTTTGCTGATGCATTCATAATAAAAACCTATTGACATAGAAACAGACGTGTGTCGGATATGGGTGCAAGGATGCTGGAAAAAATGACTCAGATGTCTGCGCAGATATATAACAATATTAAAAATGTAGTACCACGTAAATTTCAATCCACATATGCAGAAGATATAGGAAAGTGTATCTACAAAACCTAAGCATACCCAGAACTATATAACAAGTATATAAGTACTGCTAAAATATGAAATGAAGAAGTTCAATTAAGGTTTTTCATAACAAAGGTGTTGATGCATGTCTGGCACGGTTGGAATGTCCTAGTTAGATAGATTAGATGCAACACACTTTGGATGCTGAATGTTATGCACCATAAGTTGTCTTTACCGTAGAAGCCAAATGGTTTGCTTGCTTGAAGTATTAAAATGTAGAACAGATGCTCTAAGCTAATACACCGGCCACTCTCCCCCTCTCTCCCTCCCTCCTTCCCTCCCTCCACTGCAGGATTTAGCTCTTCTGTAAACCTCACCTTTGGAGGAAACCCTCTTGTGATTTGTCATGGTCGCTCAAAAACAAGCTTTTATGATGATGGGATCCATGATCCATCACATCTTGGTCCTAAATGTTTTTCTTGGCCACAAAGTAGTCTTGAATTGGCATGCTTTCTTGTTTGAGTAATTTAAGTTCTTTTCTAGTTGAAAATTGTGAGCTTCATTGTTGTTGCATTGTTCCAATAATTCCCTTTCCTTTCCATGGAACAGTTTCTGAGATCCTCAGGACTGTTGGGTCAACTCAATCTACTATCGGTCTTAACCATTTCCTTTTCTTTCAGCCAAATCTTGATGTCGTTCATTATTTTTCTTGTTCTTCTTCTTTTTCCCCTTATGTTGAAGATTTTAATTGAAAGGAGAAAAATAGAGCACGAATTACATGAAATTGACATGATTCCGAGACAGCTCTCTAGAGAGAGTCTCCAAGTTAGCTTCCCTAAACTATGTGAAAAAATAACTTATAATGACAATAGCTTTTCTTTTTTGTTCCCATCCGCCAGGCTCTGCCAGTCTCTAAGGAGCGTCCTTGAAGCACTTGCCTCTCTAATAGCATTAGTAGAAACCTACACCAGGCACCAACAACACACCTGAATGGAAGATGGAAGCTCCTTACCACTTTGTGAAAGAGCACATACCTCCAAAGGTTTTAAAGTCTGGAACTCCAATCAGTCAGGAAAAAATGAAAACAACACACGCATACCTGTTCCATTCCAATAATGTCTCCCAGTCGAGGACTGCAGTTTTTAATTTATATTTATTATTAGTGGTGTTGTTGTTGTTCGGTCAGGTGGACTCCATTTTAATTACTGCTCTATGGTGCCTACTATGGTGAACACCTTTTTTGCTATTGACTAAATAATTATTTCTGTTTTCTTTCACATTTTCCTTTCGGACTGAAATATGTAACCGTAACTTATTATGGCGGTGTTGGGAAAGAAAGGAGTATCAAGAGGATATATTGACATGTTTAAGTTTATGTATGGGAGAGTAGTAACAAATGTGAGAAACACTAATTGTGTGATGAGTGAGTTTTCAGTTACTGCAGACTTACACCAACAGTTGGCATTGAGCCCATATCTTTTTGCATCGGTTGTGAACGACTTAACAAGGATCACAGGAAGAGGTCCTGTGGTGTATATTGTTTGCAGATGGCATATTTTTCTGATTGATGAGACAAGAGAGGGGGTAATGCAAAGCTAGAATTATGGAGGATGCTTTAGAATCTTATGTCCGACTAAACTAGAGTACATGGAATACAATTTTTGTAACAATAGGAGTGTAAGAAAGGAATGATTTAAAGTTTTTTCTTTTTCTTGAAGATTAATTAGTTAAGGTTGTTGACCAAGAAGTATCCCAAAACAACCATTTTCGGGATCTTGGCTTCATAATTTATGAGGGGAGCGAGAAGGATGTTGCTCATAGAATTAGAGCTTGGTGGATGAAGTGGAGATGTGGCTCTGAAGTTTCATTTGATCTTCTCATGCCAACGGAACTGGAGGGGAAAATTTATAGGATAGCTATAAGACCGGCCATCTTGTATTGGAAAGAATGTTGGGCAGGCAAGGAACAACACGTTCACAGGATGAGCGTAGCTGGAATGAAAATGTCGAGATGGATGAGTGGCAAGACAACAAAGAACAGAATTAGCAATGACGACATTGAAGGGAACTTAAGAGTAGCACAAGTAGGTAATAAGACGAGGGAAAGTAGACCTAGATGGTTGGCCATGTGCAATGGAGACCGAGAAGTGCACCGGTTAAAAGTTGCAAATTGGTTGAAGTTGAAGGCTCTAAAAGGGCAAGGGGAAAGTCCAAAAGGACGAGGGTGGAGTCGGTAAGAAAAAAAATTGATAACATATGGCTTTACTTAGGATATGGTTAGAGTGGAATGGCAGAACAGGATTCATATAGCTGACCCAATTAGTTGGGAAAAAGGCTTAGATGGTGCCATGATGGTGATGATGATGTGTTCGACAAGAGGTTGATGTACATTTCCCAACAGACGTATACTTGGGGAAAAAAAAACTCATTCATTCTTTCTTTCTTTCTTTCTTACTTTTCATTTCTTTTAAACTTGAACCCTTTGTTAGGGCATGTTGAACTGAAACTTTATTCTGATTTTGAAGGGAAGATTTCCGTAAGGTCTACCAAGAGGAGCACCCAGAAGTCAAATCAATGCGCAATGTATGCCTTGAGAACTTCCTTATTTGTTTATAAAACTTAAAGGCTATCTGGTTTGCTTTTCTTATTGATGAAGACTGTATTGGGTTTGCATTTCAGATCGGCAAGGCATGTGGAGAGAAGTGGAAAACAATGACTTTTGAGGTTTGTTAATTCATTGAAATTTCATATACGCCTGTTCATATATTGTCGTAGTTTTGCTTTGTCAGATATCTTTTTATTGGCGTCAGAATTGCTTGAGGGTTTTGTGAATCCGCCTCAGCTGGAAGGCGAAAGCTATGTTTCCTAAACTGACCTTCCAGTAGTGTTTATATATGAGATTTTAAATCTAATCAACACTATGTTGTAAGTAATAAGTTTTTTTTTTTTTTTTTCCCTGTTTTTCCCCCTTTCTTCCCCTTTTGGAAATCTCAATGATAATCTACCTGACCATAGTACCTTTAAAAAAAAAAAAAAAACTAGACCATAATGCAATGTTTATACAGGAACTATGTAATCCTGCATTTTACTCTGTGATTGGAGAGCATAATAGTTTCGGTTTTTTAGTTGTGCATAACTAACTGATAAAGAAAAAGGTATTCCCTTTGTTGAGGTAGAACAGATGTGAAGCTGATCAGTCTCTTTTTCTGGCTCATTTACCAGGAAAAGGTTCAGTATTATGATATAGCCACCGAAAAGCGAGCAGAGTTTGACAAGGCCATGACGGAATATATCAAGAGAAAGGTAACTCTTTTCAACTGTGTTCTGTTTTCTTTTGGCGTGTAAGCTTCGTTTCTTTTACACGACCTTCACTAAACCCACATGCACCTCTTTTCATGTCTACAACTGCCAAACTACTTATCAGGTGGGCTTCACTATATAGAGATGGCCTGGTTCAAAAACAAGGCTGGTCCCCTCATCTTTGGTCCAAGCATGTATTGTTATTTAAAACCATCTATCATTTTCTATGTGGGGCCCACCTAATAAGTTGACCGGCCGGGTCATCTAGAATCTGAGACCTACTTGAACTCAGCTTGGATGTCCAACATGTGCCAGGTTAGCATGTGTATGATGCAGGGGGCTGGGGTGAGTTACCATTCACATTGAATGCAGACTGTTGGCGTTTAAATTATCTATTGTTTTTGCTTGCCCTGCCTTTGACCGGTTGGGTTGTCTGGACGGTGGGTCCCTCTTAAAGCACCGCTTGTCTGGCATGCCGGGGGCTTGTGCTTGTATGAGCATTTCTGTTACTATATACCATAATGACCATCATCATCTTGGTTTTTACCTTTTGTTTTCCTTTTTTTTATTGACCTTTCGTAGGAAAGTGGAGAGGACGAGGAGTTGGAGGAATCTGACTACTATGAGTAATTGGAGTTGAAGGATGGTCCATTCAAAATGTAGATGTAGAATGTTGGAGGGAAGATGTAAAATAGCATTTGTAACTTTTTGTTCATTAATGTGAACTTGGTAGGTTTGTTTGTCTCAATTGAAGACCTTAAGCTACTCAAAAAGTATTTCGAATGTTACCATCAGTGTCTCTATTTAACATATTGCTTGAATTATCAATCCATTATTTGGTGCATTTCTCTTATAGTCATATAGGTGGAGAGTGAATCTGTGACCTCAACATTGCAAGCACATTCACCCTTACTGTCCACCACATGTCGGGATGGGTCTAAAAAAGAACAGGTGATCAAACCTACATAAAGAGAGCTGAATGCACTGCTACATGTGCTGTAAAAGGCTGGTTTAACCCATGCTGCTTCCACACCTGGACCTGGTTTGGACTGATTTCTAGGCTGGGCCTAGGCCTGATGTTACGACCAAATGAAGTGGTAGGTCTTAGTGAGCAGTTACAATATTTATTTTGCTGGGTTAAGCCCAAGCCAAGCTCAAGTTTGCAGTCATGGCCACCGCCTGGGCCTGAGCCTATTTTTAGCCTGAATAGAAATCCTAGGCTGGAGTCCTGCTCATTTACTGGTTCTGATTTGCAACTGACATATGATCCACTAATGGCATGGGCCAGGGTTGATAGATGGTCCAACTTCTGGCCGACACAGACATGCCCATTGCTAGTCTGTTGACTCATTTCACCGGTTCCACTTGAGGGCTAAGAAAGACTAACCCAAGAACCGATGTCTACTTCTTATCAGAGAGAAGGCTGTTGTCGTTATTGTTGGGCACTCAAAAGCTCAAACCTAATAGAGTGCCTCAGTACTAAATTAATACCAAACATTTTTTTTTTTTTTAAAAAAAATGTCCCTCTTATGTGATTCTTTAATGATCCAATGACCCTTATTAGGAACAGGACCATTTTAATACAGATCAATGGCTATTGTCTCTGATACTTCACTGATCCAGTGACCCTTGATTGGAATCAGGACTCTGTTTAAAGATCAATGGCTATCACATCTATCACATATTATTTAAACATGAAATGGTGTGGATAATTCAACCGGGAGGTGGGATTATATTCATATCAAATACACTCATTTGTATATTTCAATTCTCAAATGAATAAAATGATACTATGGGACAACAGCTCTCATTTCTTTGTTTGAACAACTGGCTGAAAGGCCCAAGGATTCAGCAATACTTTTGACCTCTGCAATCATTGCAATCACATCATTGAGTTTGCTCACTGCAGAACCAACACCCTGCAATGAAAAGGATATAATTGATTCAGACAGCAGCCTACGGAGAATGATATACTAAATGAACAAAAGATGGAGACAATAACCTAACTAGAACAATGAACTGTTGGTATCTGGGATGGGTCTTTGTAGTTCAGTTTCTTGCGCATTAGGAAACTTTGTTCAAGATTTTAGACACAATTTACACACCTACCCTTTTAATTTTTATTTATTATTATTTGATTTGTTGCATACGCCCCCCCTTTTTTTTTTGCTTTTGGTAGATTTTTACTATCATACAGATACAAGTCCCAGTAGCGTTGCACCCTAATCTAAAACTAGTGTTGCTTTCATTTTGAAGTCAAATAGAGAAACCTTCCAAATCATAATAACATGTATGATACGACTAAATATAATTCATTTAGAAATGCTTAATCAAATTTCTTATCAACATTCCCCTTCTTAAATAAGAACATTAAGCAGGCTATGAGACTGATTCTTTCATTAAACATGCAATGGTGAAGTTGTTAACAACCTGGTCTCAACAACTTGCAGCCATTTTACAACTGCTACCACCCAGTAGAATTAGATTGAACAGTTGATGAAAGTTTGTGGCCATATCTGTATTTGGATGCACCATTTCTCCTCTGAATAATTATTATTTTCCTTACCATGTTCTCTTTCCAAGTTCCTGCTTCGCTGTAAATTACCGCCTTTTTCAATATATTTTGCAATTTAAGGATCCGTTTCTATTGGGTCAATTATATGAGATGTTATCGCTAGGGTAAGACGGGATGATGGTCTTACAAGTAAGCTCCTTCTGCCCCCTTTTTATTCTTGTTGCGCATACTTTAAGGCCCTGTTTGGTTGCCACTTAGAAATGAGTTCGTTTCATTTTAGTTAACAGTAATCATGTGTTAGACATTTTGACAAGGATTCAGAATAATCTTGATAACCTATAATTTATGTAAACTATGATCTCTAATACATAAAAATTATTATTTTGATTCTCTAGTACATAATTACTGTTAACTAAAATGAGATGAAATCATTTTTAACTGGCAACAAAACAGGGCCTATGATTCGTTACTATGAGAAAATGTTTGTGACCATACAAATATAACAAACGCTAATCGATTGCTGACTTACTAAAGAAACACATTCAACATGACAAGGATATCAGGTTACGTACCACACCAGCTGCTCCTGCTGTCAAGGCCATTGGGGCAGTAACAGCGCTCAGTCCAGATGAACACATAACAGGAATCTTGACCGCCCGTGAAATAGAATAAGCAGCTGCAAGTGTTGGAGTTGCCTAGCATCACCAATGAAAATCAATTAAGATGTTTGCTTGGAAAGCCAAAAATGATCATCCTAGTTTCCTAGTAACCATGAAAGAAAAAAGCATCAATTTGGATGGAATATCTAATGCATTTTTATAAAATTCCGACACAACTAATATTTCAAAACAGAAAATTCCATTGCTTTGGAAGAAGCCTTCTACCTTCTCAATGAGGCCTAGAACACCTGGTTTTGAAGGATTAGAGCATTTTCCTCCTTCGGTTTGAATAATGTCAGCACCTTCTTGTTCCAGTAATTCTGCTAGCTTGATCTGTTAATTATCAGGCCAAAACTTTCAACCAAGGAGTGCATGAAGATGCACCCAGGTGGATCTATGCTATTTTTGAATTCATACTCTCAAGTAGGGATGCAATAACCTGATCAGGGAGGCTAAGTGTATGGGGCACGGTGACAGATAGTGTCACAGATGGAAGAATTCTCTTTGTTTCCTTTGTTAGCTTCAGAATCTGTAAAATCAATGGATGGTATAAGAAGGAGAACCGAAAAATTTCTGTATGCAGTGAAAACTGACATGAATAGGTGTATCTTCATGTCTTCATGTCTTTAGAAAAATGCTGACCAAGAAAAATGGAAGCCTGAGTTCGAGAGATGTGAGAAGTTCCATTTTCATTATTCATGTTACAATTGGTTTAAATTAACCCATTTTTGTTACTAGTTTAGTATCATCGATTTGTATTCCAGTACCTCGTCTGGAGAGAATAGCCGGCCCATCTCATAGAAAGAGTCATAATTTCCAATCTCGACCTGCATACATCATTAGCCTCATGAATATGCATGAAACATGTAAATATCATTAGCCCAAAATCAGTCCAACTGGTCTGAAAAATCCAAACTCGTGTTTGGTATCTGTGACTCACCCATGATTTGTTTTGTTCCTCCTTGATACCCATACTGACTTAACTCGATATCAGATGATATTTAGAACCATGCTGGTCATATTGTTTTCGTCTCAATTCCACTAGCATATGGTATGAATGCTATTGAGACGCTTCACATTCAAGTTTAGAAGCAGAATGAAACTATTTACTGTCTACAAGTACGTGATTCTAACCATGTGAGCGCCTGCTTCAACTGCATCAGGGAATGCTTCTGGATCCACGGAGGAAACACAAATCTGCAAAAAAAAAAAAAAAAAAAAAAAAAAAAAAAAAAGGGAAAGAAGAAAATAAAAGAAATGTCTCAATCTATTGCTAAGAATCAACATAACTACTAGCAAAAAATATATTGTTCAACATCAACAGAATGCAGGTTCAAACTTCAAACACAAATTCAGTACAACTACATTTCATACTAACAAAATTTGAAGAAACTGAAGTTGCAGAGGCTCTCCCTGAGATGATAATTAGCACATTGAAATGTTTGCAGTCGAACCCATTACCTTATATTAGTTAAAGTTTCACTGTTTAAATCGGATCTGGAGTGGTGTGCAGATCTTATGTGTGTATGTGTGCATGCACATGCGCGCATATGGGTTGTGGACATGTACAGGTGGATGTATGTGGGTAGGCACGCTGGCATGTATGGTTCTGAACGCAAACACATTGCTTACTATGAAATGTTATATCGTAGCTTAACTTCTTTGAAATTGCATTCATGTTCATGTGGTAATTAGTGAATACAGGTTTTCCAATACATTGATATGGATATCGATATATAGCTACTGCATATGCTGTTCATTTGTGTTTTTGTTCATATAAATTCGATCTATGAGATATTAGAAAACCACATATTGAATTTATTAACACCAACAAATGTTGTAGCAGTTCAGTTTCAAAGTGTAGAGAGATTACCGGAAGGGAAGTTATGCTGACGGCAAGCTTCACCAGCTCTGGGTCACAAGCTATGTCCACATGGGTTGCTCCCCCCTGTCATGACAAGGCCCTGTTAGTGATGGTTGTGTGTAGCAACAAGACATCATGGCTATGAGAACATCTAACCATAGAAATTTGAAAACCATGAAATTCAGCTAGAACAGCAAGAATAGCAGTAAGATGGCATACGAACCTTGTCTGCAGCTGTAATAACAAATGCTACATTGTCTCTATCAAAATTTTGCAGGCCTGAAATGATCTGTTAGTAAAAGTAGTAAATATGGGAGCTGAAGAATAAATACAACCAAAAAGGAAAAAAAAAAATCTTATGAATAATGGCTAAGATTTGTAGCAGATTGGAAGAAAAAGGAACCCGCAAAAAACAAAGTATGGGGCGAAGGAAAGGGCTTATTCTTTGCAGGTATTAACCACTGATTTTTATCAAACTTTTAGTGAACAAGCACCACAATAAGGTCACAGAGAGACAAATATAAATCTGTAGAACAGGAAGAATCAAATATGAAAATTTGTTTTTTTTTTTTTAATTTTCTTTTATTGATGGAAGGAAGAATCAATTATAATTTTTTTTCGTTTGTTCTTTTTTCAAGGTATGTTTGGATGCACCATTGACTTCAAGTTTAAAAAAGTGGAAATGGTGCTAGAATAGTTTCATCAGCATGTACTCTGGATGTCTTTTTGTGGTTGCACCAGAGATACTGGTATCAGTGGAGTGGAGCACTTTGTGGTTGCACCAGAGATACTGGTATCAGTGGATTGGAGCACCTATTAGCCAAAAAGGTTGTGAATTTAATTGAGGAAGTCAGGGTTCTCCCTAGTTCTTCCTTCTCCCAATTTCATTCACCAGGTTTGGGTACCTTTCCCATCCCCTACGCTTTATCGGAGAGCATGTGCTGTCAAACTGTGACTAGAGGATCTGCTCCTTTTAACTCAATCAACAGCCCTATCTTGTATCAAATGATTTTCCATGCTATACACGATGTTGAGACACACCAACCTCCTAGGATTAAAAATTGGTTGGACTAAAACAGTATACGTAGTGCAATTTTAGTAACAATAGGAGTGGAACGGGAACTTAATTAAGACTGTTGACCAAGAAGTTTTCCAAAATAATCACTTTCAATATCTTGGGTTGATAATTCATGAGAATGGAGAGATTGGATCTCCAATTGCAATTGCATCTCAAGTTGGACTTGAAAGAAAGGCATGACAACTTGAGCGTGGTGCTTCCTCCTTATGTACATTAGAGAAACGTCGTCTTAATCTGTTCGCAACAGGTCCTTGGGCTACCTGAAAAGTAGCCCGATGGAAATGGAATTCATTAGTAAGGGCCATTTTTCATGTTTGGGTGCTGGGAAACGGCTGGAAATAGATTCCTTCAGGAATTGGTTTCATGTAAAAAATCATTTTATGATTCATTCTCAAAAGCTGGCAATCAGATTCCTGTAGAAAATACAACTTTTCTAGAGGGTATTGACTCTCTCTCTTTCTGAATTCCTTAGAATGGAATAGATATAATCTCTTTCTCCTAGAATATGTTACCTGGAAACACCTTCTCTCCACTTTTTAAGACTCCAGGTAGCTGAATGATCTCTAATTCAATTCAATTAAGCAACCAAACGCAGACCAAGTGATATAAATTCAATAACGTCGTAGATAAGAATGGAAAACATGAGTGTGTAAGCAAATAGATAACAGAAGTAGAGATATATTTAAAAGAATCAAAGCTCCAAAGATTTGAAAAAAAAGAAAAAGACAAAAAAGAGAGATGAAGTAACTGGAATGATGGGGAGGGATATAATGGGAAGTGTGAATTATAACCTTGAGAGCGTTTCTTTCATGGAAGCTTTTGAGAACAGATTCTCTTGTAGAAGAAAGCAGTGCTCTTGTAGTGAAAGTAGCAGTACGCTTTTTGAGAGAGAAAGAGATGGTTGAAGGACAGAGAGGAAGGAGAGTGTTGTGGTGGCGTTGGATAAGGGAAGAGTGAAGGGAGGATGAAAGGGGTGCGCAGAGTGCACCATTCGCCATCTTGCTTTCTCTCTGACTCGCTTTGGTTGGAGGGAAGGGATGAGATAAGATGGCGGCTTAAATATTTGGTTTTGCGTTCCATGAAAGGGGATCTATCGGTCTATCTTCTGCAATAGTGCGTCTCACACCATGGAGATCCTGATCGTTCACCAGGTGGGCCCCATCTTGGATATATCATGGCTTCAAAATCGCTTCTGTCGAACAATAAGGTTGCGTTTTCTACCATTTCTTAAATGGTGTTGATTCATCTGCCATCCGCGTGACATAAGATGGATGGCGATCCAGGCTGTACAAATTGTGGATGGAGGATATGCTCAAGATCATGATGATCAGATGGTCCTACATTGTCCGTGTTAGCCATCTAAGTTCAACGGTCAATATGAGATTGTCCGAAAAGAATGATTTTTGGGTTATGCTCTTTGGGAGTAGTTGGGACCACTAAGATTCAGCCTATTTAAATTGCGTACATTTCCACATGTGTGGTGGATGCATCACCATCATTTTCATCGTAGTGGGACCCATGCATGGGACCCTTAAGTACCACCATGGATGGATCCAAACTGCTCACAAGTGTCTTTAAACCATTCATTATTTTTTAATGGTGGTAGCCCACTTGATGACTGGACCAGGGGAGTGGATTAGGTGTTACCCTTACCGTGGCGTCCACCTTGATGATGTGCACCATCCATCCGTTTTTGGAGCCCATTTTAGGATGTAGTCCCAAAAATTAAGCAAATCTAAATCTCAAGCGGACAACACCACGGGAAATGGTAGTGATTAGATGCCGGGAAAAAATAGCACCGTCAATGATTTTGTACTATGCTTTTTTCCTGCGGTTTGAAAAGTAATTCAATGAAGTAGATTTTTAAGGTATAAAAGTTGATTTTTTGATGAAAATATCTTTATTTGTTAGGATAAAGTAGCTAAAAAAGGTGAGAGTATTTTCGTTTTTATAAGTTCGGCCTACAAGAACACTAGTGTGGTTTGATAATTTAGGCTGTTTCGAGAGTATATCAGGTCTATACTAAAAAAATACCCTTAATTGCCCACTATTAAAAACTTCCCATGGCTCACCGTAAATAGATAGGTAATGTTTATTTGTCATCCAACCGGTTGATAAGTAAGATCAACCGACCTGTATGAAATGAAAATACAAGGATCAGCTTGATCCAAAACTACAAAAAGTTTTTAATGATCATTTACCAACTTTTCCAGTGGTGTGGTTCACCAGAGATTTGGATCTGCTTAAGTTTTGGAATAACCTCCAAAAATGAGCCGAAACCATGGATGAACGGTGTGGATATACAATATATTCATCAATGCGGGCCCCACATGGTAAGGGTAATACCGACTAAGGTACTACCCGGGTAAACACCTAATCCGCTCCCGGCCACCACACACAGGCCAGGCTGGGACGTTCATCATTGGCCAGGGTCCGGCTCAGCACCGACACCGGTCCTAGATTTCAAGTCGGACCGGGTTTAGAGGGTTGGGCCCCCGGCCCACTGCCAACGGTGGGTAATCGTTGGAACAGAACTTGGGGTGTTCTCGCGGGACACCATGTACATTCCAGTAGCGAGACATGCCCTAGAACGGATAACGTCCGTCCATCTATAAATAAAGGGGGAAAGAGCGTTAGGGTTTTCCATTGCCTTCGAGAGAACCGGGGTGCTAACAACTCTTCTATGCTGCTCGGTTCCGTTGCGGGCATACAGCAGCCTTAAAATCCCTTCGTTTCAGAAAGAGATTACGCATCTCTTGCAAGAAAGGGTTTTATACATCTCTCAAAAACTTGTATTTTTCTTATACCTATTTCATTTCCAGCTATGATTTTTCTTTTCGTTTCCTTTTTTTTTTTTCCCTTTGAAATGTGTTATTGGCCGATCCAAAGGGTCTTGCATGGAATATAGAAATAGTGTATGTGCAAGCACTCTATTTCACCCGGCCTATATCTGTGGCGGCAGCCTCAAGGTTTGGCATGCTCTTATCATGCCTTAATTCAGGGAGCTGCCTTAAATCTCATAAAGAAAATCTTTTATTTTATTTTATGTTTTTATTTGATGAGTTTTGGCAAAATGAAAAAAAAAGAAGAGAGGAAAGCTGTTATTTTGTTTGGTGAGGCCAAAATCATATTTTGGTATTTAAACTCTTTTAAAACTGACTCCGTGTTTTGTATTTGAAAATTGAATCTAGCTGGGAAAGTCTCTTCTATTCTAGGAGATTCAATAGGTTTTACTCAAAGAAGGTTACCTGAGGACACATGTATTGGACGGTTAAAAACGAAAAGAAGTGTATCAAAGTTCTATTTCAAGAAAAAGTGTCCACTAATCAAAGGTTAGGATTGTCTAACTAATTTGATTTTGGGACTGGCTCTTTTGCCAGGGGTTTCCACAATTTAGTCAGTTTAATTTAAGTTAGTGTCTGACTAGCAAGGGTTGTGAGATTGCCAGAGTATCAAATAACTCCCTTTTTTCGGAAAGAGAGGCCATTTAATGCATAACCATCGTTAAGCCAACCCACAGGACGAATTTCGTGTCTAATGGCCAAAATGTCTGCCTGTTGATTCAAATTGGACTTGGCAAGTTGGTTGAGAAGAGTCGCAGTGGACCGCATTTGCAAAAACTCCCCTATGTGTATTTTTGTCAAATGGGTCCTAAAGTATATGCTTTTTTCTATGGTTTATCCCATGGCTGGGGCTGGAAGCCATGGTTCTTTTTTTTTTTTTTTTTTGAATGTTTCTTTTAGAATTCTGGAGTTGGTGAAATCGAATGTGATTGGTTTTGTAGAAGAGTTCTTCAATAGTAGCCCTAGTCCTGAAGAAGAATGTGTAGACATAAGATCCATTAGCTTAGTGTCTCTTATAAAATCTTGGCGAAGATATTCGTTTTGAAGGTTTCATTGAGTTCTTGGTCGTAACATTTTCAAGGAACAGGGAGCCTTCATTTGAAGGGAAAACAAATTCTAAATAGTGCCTTGATTGCCAGCACTAGTGCATCGGTGCCTGGTAGAAGGAAGGAAAAAAAAAAGTATATTGAAAAGTCCTTGGACCACGTTGAATGTGGTTCTCTGTGGGCTATATGTTAATGTGGTCTTCTGTTGGCTATATGCTGATGTGGTTCTCGGTTTTGTGGGCTATATGTTGATACGGTTTGGGTTTTGGCCTGAGGTTGAGAACTGGATGCAAGTTTGCATAAGACAGTTGGATTTGTTATTGCCATTTCTGTTTGTGGTGGTAGTGGATGCCTTAAGTGCTGTTTGTTGTTGCCATTTCTATTTCTGGTGGTACTGGATGGATGTCTTGAGCAGAATGCTATCCAAGAGCTTAGAGGTGGGTCTTGTGAGCAGGTTTAAGGTTGATGAAGGGGAATATCAAAATTTTCACATCTCTACCTCATCGGCAATACTCTCTTGTTCTAAAATACTGAAGCTACTGAAGTAGAAAATTTAAGAAATGTTATTTGTTACTTTGAAGTAGAAATTTTAAGAATACATCAAAGACTGAAAATGCTACTTGTTGGTACCTCTTGGGAAGAGGCTACGGAGATTGCACCGGCATGGAGCATTCCTTCACCATACTCGGGCCTTACCCTTTTGTGGGATAAGGTCATTGAGAAAACAAAGAGGAAGTTATTTGCTTCAAAGGGGGTAGCACGGATTGTTTGCTAATACTATTGGTTTTTCAAATTGTTTGCTGATACTATTGTTTTTTCAAATTCTATTCCATATTTGGATTATAAGAAGGTCAAGGGTGGTCAACAATACATTGGATGTATAGTATAGTGGAACATTCTAGTGTAGGCGCACATCACCAATCTCACTCACGTCACTAGGTTCTGTGGGCCCCACCATGATGTATATGACACTCCACACCTTCCATCTGTTTTTCAAGATTATTTAAGGCATGGGTACAAAAACGAGGCAAATACAAAACTCAAGTGGACCACACCACAGAAGGAATTGGGGACAATACTGTTCATTGTTGAAGCCTTCTTAAGGCCCCATCATGATGTTTATTTGCTATTCAAACCCTTCATAAGGTCACACAGAAATGAATGAAGGGAAATCACAAATATCAGTTGGATCCAAATCTTCTATGGCCCTAAGAAATTTTCAATGGTAGGCGTTCAATCTCCTTTGCTTTCTGTGGTGTGGTCCGCTTGAGCTTTGGATCTGCCTCATTTTTGTGCACAAGCTCTAAAATGCTCTTGCAAAGTGGATGGACGGTGTTGATATAATGCATACATCATAGTAGGGCCCACAACTTGTTGGCAGAAAGAAAGATAATAGGGCTCACAACTTATTGGTAGAAAGAAAGATAATTCCTTGTTGCAGTTAATATTCTTCAGAATGTTGTGCAGTTGATGTATTGCTGACCACCCATGACCTTCTTATAATCCAAACATGGGATAAAATTTGAAAAACCAATGATATTAGCGGATAATAATGATTGCTTTTTTCAAACTTCATACCATCTAATACACTCTAATCCCTTGTGCCAAATAAGCCCTTAGACAAATGCAAAGGAGACTATTAATCTTCTTTTCCTTTGGTGCCGTTTTGCAAGTGATATGTGGGATCATATTTTGAGCTTGTTTCGTGCTCTCTGGGTAATGTTGGAGTCGATTGTTGGGGCTGTGACAGTGGGGTATACCTTGATGTATTTTTGGTATATCCACGTCGTCCATCAATTTTGCCAACTCATTTTAGAGCCTAATATACTTTTGTAGCATATAAGAAGTTTTATTGGTGGGAATTCAATCCCCGTTGTTTGTTGTGGTGTGGCCTATCTCTGAGATTTGGATTTGCTTCATTTTTGGGCCCAAGCTTTAAAATGAGCATCCAAAACTGATGGATGGTATGGACATGGAACTTGGCCTTTCTTATTTTATTTTTATAGCCATTGGTTTTTCAATTAAATGGGTTGTTTACAACCATAAGCAATTAACTATGGTCATCTAAATGGATGTTTGGAATTCTTGATTGGACATATTATTTCCATAAACAGTCTTTATTATACATTTTTTGGTAATTTTTTTTATTGACTCGATGATTTTTGTTCGGTGGTTCAGTAATTGGGGTTGAACTTGATGGAAAGGTTCGAATCAATTGATTGGATTTTTCATGTGTCCTTATGCAACCTTTTGTTTCTGAAGTAATTGATTTTGTCTCATTTTGCTTGACTTTTACATAGCCCAACCTGAGGGGTCAATAGTCTAGATAAGGGAGCTATGAATTCTAGTTGTAGCATCCGACTATGTAATCTAGCACTATTGTACAATGCTTCTTGTTTTGTGAGTTGTAAATAAGTTGTAGAGATCATTCACTTGCATTTTTTTTTTAAATATATATTTTTTTGCACGACTTAGCATTATCGGGATTTCTATATTGTAAGTATTTTGAATACGTGGGCCTATTTTTGTGACCCACTTGATAATTGGTTTAGCCTAATAATTGGATTAAACATTCATTTAAATGGGTTTAACAAAATTACATATTTGATGCCAAGATTTCTTCAACAAGATAATATATAAGTGCTTATATTTAAACACATTATAATTTATCAAATTTCGTAGTTCTGTTAGGATCACAAGTTCTACTGAAGATAAGTTATCAGCTCGATCAAGCGTTTGAAAAGAAGACTCAACATCTCGAGACAAGATCATTCATGGTTCAAAGTTCAGAATACTTGAGTCAACCTTCAGGTGATAAAAACTTTGATTGATCATAGGTTAGGTGTATTTTACACATGACTAACTATAATCATATTTTATGTTAAATACACTTAAGTTAGACTAGCCCGACATTTGGTTCGGCTAGCCTAACTGAGTTTAGCCAACCCTACAATATTCGTGCGAAAAGGCAGATTTGAAAAGATTTTTTTGCGGCCTGTTCGGCCAGCCCGACTTGAGGTTCAGCCAGTCGAACATGACCTTCGGCCAACCCAAAGTGGGTACAGTCAAGTTTCTTGCAACAACACATCTTCGGATTTTAGGCAAATTGGGCTAGCCGAACCTGATGTTCGACTAGTCGAACTTTGGTTTGGGCCAGCTAATTTTTTGAAAGATCTTATCCCGCGAAATTCGAATTCCATTGGAATGTAAATTTGGAATCCGGCTAGCCGAACCGACCCTCGAGCCAGCCGAACTTCCTGAATCCTTGGTTATAAATAGAGGCTCTTTCTTACTCTTAAAACATTGAAAATTGATAGATCTATTCGATGTTGTAAAGAGAGAAACTCCAAGCCTCCTTAAACTAATGCTGTAATTTTTATATTTGTTTTAGCTAATTCTATTCTTTCTCTTAAGTTAGTTTAAATTGTTTTAATAGAGTAATCCATACTCTACTCGAGAAATAGAGAATCAAATTTGTAGCATTAGGGCATCATTCATTTTATTGAAAATACATTAGATCTATTTATTTTTTTTTGGGTCGAACTCATACAAAGACTTCGTATATATCTAAAGAAGAAGATCGCTGCATTCAAGCTACAACTACAACTTCTACTTGTCAATTGAAGATAAGTACCGTCTCTATATTTATTTCAGTTTGAGTTTTTCTAAGATAGCCCGAAAATCTCAGCAGGTTTGTTTGTGGTGATCCCGTGAAAATCACAAAGTGAGTTTAATTGTGTTAGCTCGTGAAAATCGCAATAACTGTATCAGGTTATTAATGTGACCTTGAAGAACTTTGAAATAGTGAAAGCCAAAATTGCGAGTGTAGTAATTTTGGGAGTGAAGTAGGTTGCGTTTTGGCACCGAACCATTGTAATTCTTTTGTGTATTGTGCGATTGATTTTTATTATTTATGCATATCTTGTGCTTCATTTATTCTTGCAATAGTTTGATATTTTGATTTCAAAGACGTCGTGAAATAAAGTTGTCCTACCTAAATCTTTTAGGTGAAGATTATTCTACGAACTATTTGATATCAAGAATTCAATGCTTTATGCAATTGAGTTTATTTGATTTATTATTCCGCATTGAATCGAAATATTTGGCATAGTTCTATTCACCCCCCTCTAGGACATCTACAACTCGTCCTTTCATAATATTTTGGAATGATTTCGTACTTTAAGATTAGTTTAATGTGAATATGTAACTTGTTATTTGTAACTAACTTACAAGTTACCCAAACATACAAATTACTTTACTTTATTATTCCGCATTGAATTGAAATATTTGACATAGTTCTATTCACCCCCCTCTTGGACATCCATAACTCATCCTTTCATAATATTTTCAAACGATTTCGTACCTTAAGATTTGTTTAGTGTGAATATGTAACTTGTTATTTGTAACTAACTTACAAGTTACTCAAACACAAAAATTACTTTACTTTTAATTACTTATAGTTTATATCTAAACATGATAACCTTAAAGTGACTTTCACCTATAAGTCATATTTATGTTATTGTGTTTTATTGATATTATTGTAGAATTTTCAATTTTGAGAAGGATGTGACTTTACGAGTCCTCGCTCCCACATTTGTATAGATTATTTTGCAGAGTTTGTACATAAAGAACTAGTTGGGCAAGAATGAAGACTTTTTCTCTTGTTTCTTTAGAAATTAATTAAAATTTAATGTATTTTGTTACTATTTATTTTTAAATATCAATGTAATTACATATTCAAGGATTGATTCGTGGATGTTATTTAATGATAATTATTTTTACTCTTTTAATTACTTTGATTGCCTGGAAAATCATGAAAATACTATGAGTTGTGGTTCATATTTTGTTTAAAGTCAACTCGTGAGTCCGTGAATTTGAATTCGGGTCTAGCCAACTCGAATACTGAATTTCGAGACGTGACATAGTGGCCTCGAGAAGGGTTCAACGATGGGTGTGGGCCCATCAGAACCTTGGCTTGTGCCAAGTTTGGGATAGGTAGCGTAGTACCCAATCAGCGCGCGTTTCAAAGCTGTGCAGTTGAGTATACACTTGACTGGGCCCATCTTTGATAGCAGTCTATCCCTCAATCAAATTCCAACAAGTGGTGCTTGTACTAATGTCGGTACATGTAAAGGTGGCATTCCTGTGGGGGTGTTTGATGACCTTCGGTAGCAGTTATAGCTCGTGTGGAGTGCTTGAAGGTAGACTTGCGCATCCGATGCATGTGGGCCTGTTGAAGATGGTTGCTACAACTTGCTGTAGATGTGCTCACTTGCGTCATATATAGCACCTGCTTTGGATAAAGGTATTTTTACCCTTGCTTTTTTGCGGTGCTATTTGCACAAGGATAATGCCAGGTGAACAGATTTCATCGTATTAGGCACACCAACAAGCCATGCTTATATAGCATGCTTAACTAAGCAATGATCTCCCATACTCATCACACGAGCTGGTAGAGACAACCTTGGTTTCCTTGCCTTTAAAAATAATAATAACAATAATAAGATTTTGAGAAAGAGATGTGATCCCTCCTTTTTCATAACAAAGAACAGAATGAAAACATTAGGGCCCATGCATTTGGTAGGGTGGATTTGGAACCTTTTGGATTCGGAACCCCCTGGATTTGAAATCCTTTTATCGTGTTTGGCACCTGTATTGAGAATCAACTTTAATCCAAAAGCTATACATAGTATATTTACAGGGGTTTGAATTTAATTACTAAATCAACTTTAATATCTCTAATTAGTGAATGTATGTCATGTTTGACACAATGATTGTAATAAGTTCGCTGAAATATATACTTTGCCTGAAAATGATGAAATTCTAAGTCTCAGATGGGCTGCAAGCACAAAATCATGTTCATGTGAATAACTAACAATTTTCAACTGTTGATTTATACGGACAACGTTTGGACAACGTTGATCATTGTATTAAAGTAATTATAGTGATATAATTGATAATCTAATTATTTTGACATATCATTAGTGGGCCATGTGTCCTATAGATTAATAGTCTAGTGACACATATGTTACACAAGCAACTCTTGGAAAGATTTTAGCTGTAATCCAAGCTTTCCTGGTGGATTTCAAACCTCCAGTTTGAGGGGATTTGAAACCCTCCATTACATTATGGTGCCAAACAATAGAGGATTTGAAATCTCCTCAAATCCATGGTGCTAGACCACCCCTTAGCATTACCCGCTGGTACACTGGAGTGTGTGACTTCCACTAATGGATACCTATAATTTTTTTTAGTTGTAAATACATTACATTGAAAAGAGTTTTAGGTGTAATTGGCTTACATGTTTCATTTGACATTTTTAAATGTTAGTCTATTTATGGTAAGTATATTGTGTTTGGATAATGGTAAAGACAGCATGAAACACTGTAACCTGTTTGCATCCAAACGATGTGGAGGAGATCCACCCATTCATCATGTGTGTGACCCTCAATGCAAGAAGAGAAATACAGTTAGTAGATCATTATCTCAATCCAAACAAACAGAACAATGTCACAAAACCCATTTTCTTTAAGTCTCCCAAAAACCACAATGCAAGAAGAGAAATAGAGAGAGAGATATATATATTTCACTTGCCATTGATCCTCTCTATAACAGTAATAAGACCGTGATGTCCCATCTTTCCGTTCCCATTAGCCACCATTCCCACATACAATTGCTTGCACAAAGCAGCTCCAGGCAACACCGCCGATCCACCTTCTTCCTCACCATCCGCGCCAACCAATCCCATCCCCAAATCCTTCAACATATACTCTGCAAACCCACCTGGCCTAAAATCTCTCCCAATCATCCTCTCCCCAAACAACTCCATCGCCTTTGACCCTGCCGCCCCATCGCCCACCGCCTCCAGAAACCTCCTCAAATCGATCCCTGCGCGCTCTGCAAACACCAGCCCCTCACTCAAACCCAACAAATTCCCCCCCACTGTGATCTGGTTCGCAATCTTGCAGCTCTGCCCACACCCCGGCTCGCCTACATACGTCGCCTTCCCCATTCTCTCAAACAGCGGCGACAGCCATCCCACCACACCGCGATCCCCGCCTGCCAAGATCGCCAATTTCCCCTCCCTCGCTCCAATGTCCCCTCCCGAGACCGGCGCATCGACGGCCCAACATCCCTTATCGCGGGCCGCGGCAGCAATCTCACGAGCGAGCGCCGGGTGGCTGCTTGTGTGGTCAATGACGGCGCCGCCTTCGGAGAGGCCGGAGAGGATGCCGGCTTCGCCGAGATAGACGGAGCGAACGTCGGATGGGTGGCCCACCATGGTGAAGACGACGTCGCTCAATCGGGCGACTTCGGCAGGGGAGGCGGCGAGGTGGGCCCCATGGCTCTGCAATTGGGCGGCTTTGGAGGGGTTGCGAGCATAGACGGTGAGGATGTAGCCGGCAGCTTGGAGACGGGCGGCCATGGCCGAGCCCATGACGCCGATGCCGATCCAGCCCACTCGGGTCTGGCTCGGGTTGATGGGTTTTGGGTATGGAGTCTCCATCAAAACAGACTAGAAAGAAGAAAACAGATCTTGCTCTTATCATCTGACGGTATTTACAGTGGGTGTACTCGATGGGTATGAAACGAATGTCTTGAGGGTATATTAGTAATTAACTAATGAAACTAATGAAATGGTCATTTACGAAGTATAGGAGGGTATTTTAGTAATTAGACGCGACCACCAAAGCGGAGGAAAAAGATACAGAGACGGAGAACGACGACGATGGCTTCGATGATGGAGAGGATTCTGAAGATAATGTTGTCGAGGACGGACCGTTGAAATCTGAGGCGATTCCATCGCCAGGCAGAGCGGTTGAATCGCCACGGCCACCGCCATGCGTCCTTGCATTTCTTTTTAATCCACTTGCGTTTTCCCATTGGGAGATGGTTTTTCTCTATGGATGGTTTGGATGTTTGGAGACGGATGTATAAAAGGCGAGAGAAATCGCAGTTTTCGCTCACGCGGTTTTTCTGGTGTAAGAGTCGGGTCTGCCAGACTGGACCCGCTCCTGAGGAAAGTACGAGGATGTGAAGATGTATCTTGAAAAAAAAAAAAAAACTTAATCATTTGATATATAGTCTGGCATTGTCATTGATGTTCGACACGCTGAATCGCGTATTTCAAACTAGACCGTCCAGATGACTGAATCAACAGTAGATAGCACAAAATACCGTATCATCATACTGTTCGAACAACTGTAACGTTTGATTATTGGAGATTTATTTGTTGACTTTGACTGTTGAACATTTTCCAATTTGGCCGTCTATTAGATGTTCATCAATCGGCAGTTTAGTACACCATTCATGTGTAATTTTTTCACTCTCGAGCCATAGGTTTCACAATTCAGATAGTTTCATTTATTTATTTTTTAATACATGTATGAAATACGTGGGTAGTTTTATTCAATTCTATATATGCTATTTTTTTTTAAAAAAAATCTTAGGCGTGTACTTACGAAATGTTTCTCACTAATTTCATTAGGTTACTTATATCTTACTCATGTTACTTTAAGTGTACACTCACAGAATGATTCTTGTTATGGGAAAATAAAGTACGACCACCTTCAAGGATAGCTCGGCCTGACCACCTTCAAGGTCAGCTTGGCTCGACGAACGTTTGTCCTCGAACACTTCACCTAGGAAAACTGGCATGAAGCAGTTGTTCGCTCCCACGAACATAGCCCTCAGCAGGGTGTGGTCCCAAGTTCTTGTTTGCTCAGTCTCACCAGAAACTGGATGACCTAACAAGGCTAAGGGGCTATCGAGAATAGCTAGATCCAACAAGAGATCGGGTCCGAGCCATAGTTCGGACTGATTTAGTTGTGATTGGATCAGCTTGGGTCATCTTTGACCGAACAATAGAGCCTGACTATAATATGCTCGGTTCGAGTTTTCCTTGACCACTCGACAGAGCTCCGCTTGGATCATCTTCGGTCGACCAGGGGAGCTCGACTAGATTAGCTTGACGCAAGACCCCCTCCTAGTAATGCACGACGAAAGTAACCACCCGATGCACAATTCTAAGGTAACCAACAATATTCACCATTCGCGCACATCTTGCTTAATGGTTGATCATGCCTAAGATTACGGGCCACCCTATCCTATGGACACTATAAATAAAGGACCTACCTATATGAATAGGTACGCGAAATCTCTCACCCAAAACTCCTCTACACTATTAGACCCAGATTCCTGGCTCGACTTTGGCATCGGAGGGTCCTATGCTCTAGCCAGGGTCTCCATTGCCTTCTTCCCATTGTGCAAGTGCTCGGAAGGTCAGCAGCTCGGTGAGGGTGGACCAGATTTTTGCATCAGCAATCCTCACCACACGTTGTAGGACTATCTTACTTCCGGCCATCTTCAAACACCCCTTTGGATAACTTAGAACGAAAATATGATTATCATCATTTAAGCCCCATCCTAACTAAATGGGTTCTACCCTTCTACCACTCTATTGAGGGATGTAAGAATATATATATATATATATATATATATATATATATATATATATATATATATATATATATATATATATATATAGGGAAAAGGTACTATGCGCTCGAGCATAAAGCGGTCGTCCGTGCGGTCGAGCTGATGTGGACCCCACCATGATGCCGTTCGAAAATCTACCCCCTCAGTCAGGTGCACCATTCCAGATGGGGCCCACACGGCTGAAAATCAAATCAATCCGTGACTTTTGTGGGCCACACCACGTACAGAAGTTGAGAGGGGCCGTGCACCATTGAAACATTCAAAACCATTTGTGGAGACCTTTCAAGACGTTTTTTGATGATCAACATCGTCCATCATGTGTGTCCCCACTTGGATGTAATTTAGACCAAGTTTCAGGTGGTATCCACAACTCAGGTGGGGCCCACCAAGTGCTTTTACATGTTTTTGCATGTATACTTATGTTTTCCGATGGTATGGCCCATCTGAGTTACGTGGACGGCTGATTTTGGGCCGTGTGGGCCCACCCTAGGCTCGTGCATCTGGTGGACGGTGTGGATCTTCGAACGACATCACGGTGGGTTCCACACAGCTCGACGTCACGGACGACTACTTTACGCTCGAGCGCATAGTACCTTTTCCCATACACACACACACACACACACACACACACACACACACCACTTGACCGAGTCGGGCCGAGTCGGGCCAGGTCGAGTCGTGTTTCGGGCCGAGTCGAGCCAAACTGGGACATATCTGAACTCGGCCCAAACTCAGTTTCGGGCCGAAGAATATGGCCCATCCCGACCCGAACTTAGTTCCGGGTCGGCCGAGTCGAGCTTTTTTGGGCCGAGTCGAGCGAGTTAACCGGGCTAGCCCAATTTGTATACAGCCCTATTTTTGGGGGCAAGTCCATCCAGTGTGGGCCCATCAGACCAATAGTTTGGACCACTTAATTGCCACCCACTGGGTTGTGGATTAGGTGCGGCCGCAGTCTCACTCAACACTGTTTGGCCCTGACCAAGGGGCCCACCTTGATGTGTATGTAGTATATCCATGCTGTCCATCCGTTTTTCCTATCATTTTAGGGCATGAGACCAAAATTGAAGCAGATCCAAATCTCAGGTGGACCACATTATAGGAAACAGTGGTGATTGACCAATTTCTTATGGGCTACAAAATTTTTGGATGCTTATATTTGTTTTTCTCCCTTCATCCAGGTGTGTGTGACCTTATCAACAGGTTGGATGGCAAATAATTATTACAGGGCTTCGGAAGTTTTCAACGGTGGTTATTCAATCACCTGTTTTTTGTTGTGTGGTCCACTTGGGATTTGTATCTGCTTCATTTTTGGGCTCATACCCTAAGATAAGATGCAAAAACGGAAGAACCATATGGTTACACGACACATGCATCAAGGTGGGCCCTATAGTCAGGCCCGATGTGTCGGGCGAGCCCGGGGCGAAACTAATCCGCTCCCTTACCTACTCATACAATCTGACGATCTGATCATACAATGCATGGTCTTGGTTAGAGAGGGACCGGAATCCTCTGGAGCTGTTTTCCACTGTAAGTCAAACACCAGGTCTGTGGGGCCTACCATATTGTGTATGTAACATCCCCTCTTATCGATCGAGCCATCCTTTACTCTGGTCCATGGAGAAAAATATCGGTTAGATCCACAATTCAGGTGGGCCACACCACAGGGAACAATGCAGATGGGATGCTAACCATATGCTTGTGTGTGGGGATACCATGGTGTGTATTTTTCATCAAACCCATTACCCAGGTGTAACTCACCAGGATGAAGTGATGATACAAAGCTCAGGCGGGCCACACCATATGAACTTGAGGTTTTAGTAGCAATTTTATAATTTTCCTATTGGTTTGTCCCATCAAAGTTCTCTATTGGGCCAATCTTTTATATGTACGGTTAAAATAAGGTTTCTCACCTGATTGATGGAGTGGACAGACATATACAATATGGTGGGCGCCACAGTGCTTGACGTTTTTGCGTAAAACACCGTAGTTCTAAAACAACCATATTATGAAAGTCAAACAACTCTACCAACAACTCATACACGTCATTGAGGATGATTTATGTCAATTTTTATAATAATAGTCTTGAGTAGGTATTATTACTTCAATATTCTTATTAATTTAGTAATTAAATATCAAGTTTAAGTCTTCTTTGGGTCCAGCTCTATGGCTCAGTGCTAGATAATCTTTATTTCAACATTGAGATTATGGGATGGAGTGGCCATGTGTTGTGTGTTTGTGTTAAAAAAAAAAAAAAAAAAAACCAAGTTTTTATTTTTTTTGAACTATGTAAATTAGGTGTTGTCGACAATTCCGACTCTGGTGAGTTGGAAAATTTGGGCATTCTAAAGGTTCCATGAAGGGTATCCACAACTATGGAAAGTGCCCATAATTACATTTCATTACTTGTAAGGGTTTTTGGGTGTGCTATTGAAATGGAAAGTGCCCATAATCACATTTCATGACTGGTAAGGTGTGCTATTGAAATAAGTTGTGAAGTCAAAATGAAGTGGAAAATAACAAGGAATGTGATCTCCTCTCCAATCATTCCGATGCCCTTAGCTCCAAATTGGGATTACATTACCTTCAAGTTGTACTTCAAATTTAAGTTGGTGTTCAAGGAATGCCATGATAAGAAAATTATTTTCAAATCTAATTCTTTTATTCCATAGTTACTCAAAAATCATTTCGTTTTTTTATTTGTTGGAGATCGAAAATAGATATTGTTGATGCAAAAATTTGGATGTCCTCCTTAAACTACTGGATACCTGCAAGAGAAGACAGAGATGGAGACCCAGGCTATAAAAGAGGACCCTCTGATCTGATCCAAAGTTAGGCAGGCAAGTTAGATCTAGTAGAACGTATATGATTTTTAGGTGTGATTTGTATGTACCTTTCACCTTTGGAGATGTTTTTATTTATAGCTAATAGGTGTGGTGGCGTAGATGGCGTTCTCCCTACTTAGTAGGGGTGTATTGTAGAAGGAATTTTATCTCGAGCATGTTGGGATGATCTTCCGAGATCCTTGATGAAGATCTCGGAGAGATCTCTCTCATAAGCTCTGAGTGGTCGGGATTATGAGAAATATGTAGTAGGAGGTTGAGGTTGAGTATCCGATCTGACCTCCATAGTTATCTTGAAGAGTAATTTACCGACTTGAATTCTTTGATGGGCCATGATCAAGCTTTTTCCTTAATATTAGGTAGATTGCTGACCTGTCGACCTGTCCCCGAGCACTGGGATTGAGCTCCCTTTCCTTAGTAGAACATAAATGAAATCGGGGATGACCATCCTCTTCATCTTATCATACCGTGCAAGGACTTTCATAAGTCTTCCGAGTAGGGTATGCCCGGTCCTGTACGGGATCATACCTTGGAGACTTCTTCGGGAGATCCGAACATTAGCTCGGACATGGATGGGGCCATGGAAGAGCTTGGCGTCGTACAAGTACAATAGTATCACTTTTTGGTTATTAAGGAACTCCTTCGTCATGATGGGCGCTGGTTGACCATGCAACGTGCACAGTTGTCCGAGCTTATCTGGTACCTCGGACCAACTCATTTTTATCCATAACAGATGTTAGAATGAAAAAATTACTTGTTTATAGTATTGCTTTCGCCATCTATATGTTTTGTAGTATACTATAGGTTTTATGATCCAAGGGAACAATTTTCTTTAAAAGATTTTCAATTATTTATTTCAAAATTTGGATGTGGCTCAAACAGGTACCAATATGAGTAACAGAAACAATCATTACTTTGAAAAAGTGAGCCACTGGCTCAGGTGCAAGATCCAACCTGTGACTGCAATGATCCAATTTAAAGGGCGAAGCTTTATCAAATCAGCTATCTCCCCACAACTGAGGTAGCGCTTGTAGGGCTTTGAACCCAAAAACATTATCACAATAGAAGTAAACATGTTTAGGAAATATTATAAAATTTAATGATATTTGATGCAACCAAATGTAACTGTAGCTAACATGGCCAAGGATTGCAAATTAGTTTTGATCGTTAACTATTTTCATTTGAATATGGACCATTTCCTTATCATTTGTTTTGTGGATTTATTGTGATTTTATTGTCCTTCAAACATGAAGATTTTTCAGGTACCCATCATCAACTATCTCATGAAATCAACGTCTTTGATCATCAGACTTGAACCAGATAAAACAGTTGCAAAAAAAAAAAAAGAAAAAAAAAGAAAAAAAAAGAGTTTAAAAACTCAAAACTTGAACTTGAATCAATGTATAGGCGGCTTGAGTTTGATTCTTCTTGGCTCAATGTACTCAATACCTAACATGCTGAACTTCACATGAACATTAGCTGCATCTCGAAAGCTTTGAAGTAAAATGTGGTATGGCCATTCATTGATTTGGACGGTCCATTTATTCGTACCTTTGGAGCAAGCCATGATGCAAAAATTCATGCCGATGGGATGAGTCGAACCCCTTCGATGTGGGCCATATTTTACAACCATCCGTTTTTTATGAGCCATAGTTCATATGTTTTAGATCATCAAACCAAGGTACTTTTTTGGAATCATATGCAGTTGAATGGAGGACCTATTGAATAGGCTTAGGGGAATACGGTTGGGCTAGGGCCAAGCAAGGCTCGTCTTAGCCAGCCTACAGACATCCCTACTGATAAACGTTGTAATGGGCCTAACTTGGCCTTGAGAATAGGAAAGGCAAGCCATGTAAGGAGGTGAGTCTGTTTATTAGGTTGGCCTGAATTCAATTGAGACCAGAGAAATAGATATACATGGCTCAAGCCCAGAAGGTTGCCCATCGGGTAAAGAAGCACAAAAGGCCAGCCCCGTCCATTGCTGAAGGGCATATGTAAAAGGAGTCGTCGACACATTAATTATCCACACAAGCAGTGGGGTCCACTCATCCAAGATTGTCTCATTTTTAACTGGGTGGACCACCTAAACACTTGTGTAATATTAGCTGGGCCCCCGTCAACTTGGGTAGATGAAAGAGGCCGAAACACAGCGCACATGAATGCCTTACTGACCTCCCTCTGATGCAGATGGGTTCTCTCTTTCGCATTGTACAAATATTCAAAACTCATAAACTGTACACTTCTTTCTTTAGCTGAACAATGGAACTGCATACATAGGGACGTCAATGGCCCAGGTAGGTGGCTCACCCATCCTGGTGAGCCCGGCAGAGGTTTGGACTCTGCTTGGGACATTTAACTTGGTCTATGGGCTTGGCTTGGCTTTGACATGTATGCCCATGTCAGTTCAGGCCTGACTTGGGCTCGATTTATTTAGGGTCGACCTAGCCCAGCCTGACTTAATCCTACAAACATCCGTTCTTCAGTAGTTAGGCAACACATGCTTTTTGAATGTATTGTTCTCTTTTATTTCTTTGTGCATGTGTAGCCCACCTGATCAATGGATGCATCAAGAACATTGAACTTTGAAAATTGGGGTTTGATCAATTTTTACCATACCAGGTCCGGGCCAACCAATTTTTAGGCCATGTTGGGCTTGGTTGCGACCTTCTACTGCTGGACCTGAGAAGGCTTTGCCACCTCTGCACCCTTATTCACATAGAATAGGCCCATCAAAGCTTCAATAAATCCCTCAATGGGTACACCTAGTTGTATTGGTGGTGAATCCCGACCAGCTACTAGGTTCTGCTGTAGTGGCTCGTGTCACAGAAGCACACAGCTGAAGAATTATATAGGAAGGGCATGAAACAATGAGAAGAAGATCACTACTTCTTCAAGTAGGAAAAATCTTGAATCTATAAAGTAGTTCTTAAATCCAGAGCATAATAATAATAATAAAATTCTAAATTTATATTGAGGGATAATTTTAAGATTTTCTGAATTGATCCAGACAAATGTCACAAACCTTATGAGTGCATTTTTGGCATTATTACAAATAATTTCTCAAAAGATAAAAATCTTAAAATTTCACAAATAAGGAGTTAAGATGGAAACAAAATTTCAAAAAAAAGGAAAATCAATATTGAAATAAAAATTGATGGGTTGTGAGTTTTCTGATAATACTCGGATTAAAAGCTATGGTTGTTCAAACAACAATTTTTCGGCATCACGTAAATCTGATGGACTGCTTCTACTTCTGTTTGGACTTCTTTTGGTCCATCCATGATAAGAATGTATCTATAACATGCTCTACACCGTATATTCACCTTAAAACTACACATGTAATGACTACCACCCACAGGTGACTTCAAGCCGTCCAATCTTTTTCGATAACGGTGGTCCACTGTATAACCCTGGGCCCGGCCTATCACAACAACGAGCCAAGAAATGAAGCCATTATTTCCACCCCTCTATTTTGATAGATAGAGCCATTTTTGTACTTTTTAGAATAATTTATAATACATATCTGCAATACTGTATAACCAAAATGGAAAATAGTAGTATGTTGCTGATCATTATATGATCATAGACAATCCCAATTTTCTTTACAAATGATCAACACCTTTCAAAAGAAAATGACTGGAATGTTAGCCGTTGATCGTTGTATGATTTTAGCTTTTCATATATTGACTATGGTTGCTTTTAGCAACAGATACTTTCCATAGCCTATAATGGCCAGACTGGCCTTTTGAAAAGTACTGATCATCCACTCCATCCTACCACACGCGGAGTATGGATTCACTTTAGTAGTCCGCGGACTACTGGACGCCAGAAAACGAACTAGAGGTCATATTGGAGGGTGAGGATCTTCAATCAATGAAAATTTTCTACGTGGATCATATACTACCGTAACTTTCAGATCTGGATCATCACATGGTGGGACAGGAGTGTCTGATTGGGCTAGCCTTGTCCGTAAACATCGACTAACCATCTATATAGAGGAATTATAGGATTACGGATTATGACAAATGGGACACAAGGTACGTTAATCCGAACCATTGGTATGTTGTCTACCAGAGTGGATGGAGTATGCCTAAAAATTCTCATTGATAGGACAATCTTAGCCTTTTGATTTGTGTCCTGTAGATATAGGGTCAAGAGCAAAATACAGTTGGGAGATTTTTGGTCGTTGGGATGATCCGATCTGGGAGATTTTCTGGTAATTCTCCAACCACTGTAAAATCAACAGACCAATGTCCTCGATTACATTAATATGGGCCCCACTTTTTTCTGTATACGGATCGTTGATGCGGGTCACGTACCATGTAATTGACCCGACGTCGTTCTATTGCGGATCGGCCACCTAACCGATGGACCATCATTGGGGGCATGTTATTCACGGTTCAGATGTCCAACACACTCACCATGTTGGCACGTGTGCACGAGGTTCGGGGAGTGTGCGTGTGGGAATTGGCCAACCTCATGTTCATCCCAACAGTCCATTGGATTCATCTGAACTGTCCATTACGTCCGCTGCCATATAAAATTTACACTGCTCAATGGCCTAATCCATCATTGATTTGGCCTTATCTTTTATATCTATCCTTTTTCAAAGCAATGGATGGAATGGTTATGATTGTCTAAAAAAAGTGATCTTGAGAATCATAAGCAATCCGTTGTGGGGCCAAGAAATAGGTGGGTCAAATAGTTAATTAAATCTATTTTGTGTAAACCATGTAGACCATTAGAATTGGGCACGGACGGCTCAATCTGTCTAACTCGACTAGTCAAACTCTTTTTTATTCGACTCGACTTGAACTGAATGGGTGAGTCTGTCCAAACTGAGTAGACTTCGCTCAATCTAAACTCAAACTGAGTCGAGTTCGAATTACCTATTAACTCAACCTGAAACTCGATTCGATTAGACCTGATTCAATCCAAAATCTGACTTGGCTCGGATTTGGGTTTATATATATATATATATATATATATATATATATATATATATATATATATATATATATATATATATATTTCTATCATCTAAAACCTTACCCGCCGTACCCTACCTTGATCCGATACCGAAATCTCTCTTTCCCTTCCTCACCCTCCTCATATTCCAAGCCCAACCTCTCTCTCTTCCTCCCTCATCCTCCTCATATTTCAAGCCCAGCAACCACCCACCACCATCACCCTCCTCATCCTCCTCTCTCTCCTCTCCACTCTCTCAGTCTCTCCCTCTCTCCCTTATCTCTCAATCCATCTTAGTACCAACTCGATCCAACTTAGTACTTTTGATAGGATCAGACTCGGTTGGATTAGTCCAGGCCGGACTAGACTCGGATTGAGTCAGGCATGTTCGACTTGGTATCAAGTCGGATCAAGTTTAGGTTAGGCCTATTTCAAAACCGGATCGAGTTCAGTCAGACCTAACTAGTCTGACTCAAGTTAGGTCCAACTCGAGTATGATGCCGAGCTCTATAGACCATTCATATTAAAGGCTATTGATATACTGGTTACCATTCGTAGGATCAATGTGATGTTTGCATGGTAAAACATAAAATGTGCCTTGGAGCTTATTAAGGGTCTAGATCAATGGATTGTACTATCTAGGCGTCCGAATGCAATAAGGAGCATGAAAACATATAGTGCTCTTAGAGCACTGGAACATTTCTGACATAGAATTTAGGAAGGTAGAGTCATAGTCACATGAAATGATATCCGCTGGTTTTCACTGTTACATCGATGATAGTCCTTTTTTGCAGCCTTAGCTTTTCTCTTTTCGTAAGATTTGGTAGGCGGAGACTAAGATTGAGCCGGACCAGATGCCAGTGAATCTACGGCTGGAGATGAAGATGGAGTGATGAGATCAACCCAATGCAAATGTTCTTTTTTTCTTTTGGCCCCACAGCCCATTTGCAATTCAAAATCTTCTTAACTACGCCCACCTACAAAAAGGTGACAGTGACAGCCTCCCAATTCCAGCGCCAATTCATGGGAGCGATTTCCTCTCTCTCTAGAGGGATGGGTATCAGCCTGCACGTGGCACATATGTATGATGAGCCAGATCATCGATCTCATGAGGTCCTGGATTGATGCCCACACTAATTAAAAAAATCATTGATTGAATGATCCTAACTATTCAATCAGTGAATTTGGTCATTGAATGTCAACCGTTGCTAATTTTAGTCACACCAATTAAAAGGTCAGGATCATTGATTAGTTTGACTTTCATAATGCCATTCCGTGGTAGGATTTGTGATTGAATGGTATGGATATTGTACACATGCCTGGGGGTGTACACTTGGGGGTGTACACTGAGTGGAGCTGGCCTTAGCTTGACTCGACTCGGCCACTAGCTGACCCCAGCTCAAACTCGGCTCAGCTCGGTCCTTGAGCCCGACTGGCCAATTCAGCTCGGGCCAATTTGATTCGAGTTTGAGCTAAAATCGAGTTTATGCGGCATTCTCACAAACACATGCAGTGCACTTTCGATTTCTCATTGTATGTAAAACAACTGCAAGTATTTCATCAAACACCTTATATGCAACACCGAAATGAAGGAAAAATAGTATTTGTTTCATATACATACCTTCCTTGCCACTAGCTGGCACTTTGTTGAATCGTTTCATCAAACACTCCGTGAGCAACATCAATATCAAAGTAATTGAGTCACCGAACTAGTTCGATTCGAGTTCAATTCAAGTTGGGGTTTGATTTGAGTCGAGTCAAGCTCGGACAAGCTCAAACTTGGTTTGAAATTTTTTGGAGCTAAAAAAATCAGCTCAACTTGGCTTGAACTCAGCTTTGAACTGAGTCGAATCGAGCTTTTTCGAGTCAAGTCTAGTGAGCTAACCGAGCTAACTCAGTTCGTGTACACCCCAACACATGCCTCATGCATGGGAATGATATTAGATGGTAATATGTGTTGTTTGGATACTACCAAATAAGTTACTTTTTCTACCAACAACAGTAGATAAGTAACCTATTTTGGATAAGCAAGTTTGATATATAATTAGTTAAAAGTACTTAATGACGTTAATTAATTTTTTAAAGCTTTTCTACTTTTTATAAGTTTTGAAGAAAGCCATATGAGAGACAAAATAGAAGAGAATTTGTTAAGTAGCATGTTTACCAAACATACTTATCTTCTTAATAAGTAGAAACTAAGTTAAGTTACTTGTGACATAAGTAATTTATTTTAAGCAACTTACGATCCAAAAGAGTCCTAGTTGTCTTTAACAAATGATTATAGGAATGTTCTTTAGTCTAATGAAAAGCATCATGTGCACACATCAAAGATGAAGTTAATTTGTGATGAAAAGTAAAAATTCTTTTAGTTAAATCAAATTTTAGCCATTTTCAATGTAGTCCTACATCTATCATTAGCACATGATGCTTTTTCATTAGAACATATTAGGGGTTATAAAAATTCTATAAAATCTAACCCCCGTAACTACAATGCAACTAGCATAAACATATGGACTGTTCGTTGCACGGCAACTCGGCTCAAATTGAGATTGAATTGTTCTCTTTGTTGATCATTGAGCCGCCTATAATCATGCCACTCAAAGGCATAGATTTTCAACACATTATATGTTGATTATGATTGTTGACCCTAAAGGATCGTGATTTAGACGAAGGGTGAGCCGCCAATATTGTGCACCCCACGTGACGAGTCCACTAACTAAGACTCTAAACCCTATATAGTTTAAGAAGATAAATTTCTCCTAATTTTTAGTTATTTAGATCTGCTTCAAATCTCTGTTAATATTTTCATCACTAATCTTGCAGTCCAATTTTGAGGCATCAAATAATGTTTAATTTTTTTGAAATTAGTCCTAATATTTGAAAGTTTATTTATCTTTTTAATGAATTTCATATCATGTAATTCCAATACTATTTGGTTACAATCCATTTATCAAGGCATGCATCGTTATAACAAGATCAAGGAATGCTTTTGGCATTTTGATATTTTTAGCGAACTGAAGAGGGTTAGGATTAGAAATAAAGGTTGGATAGGATTCTACCGGGCTTCTTTTGCTTTCACAAAGTCATAAACATATGTAATTTCATTACTTTTTCAAATGGTTGAATTTAATTTTTAGATGAAATGTTGAATTCATCCTAAATTTCTACCAAGGGTGGGCCAGTGGCAGATTCTAATGCTTGATTATCTCCACATTGGTTCTAGTTGTTTCTTCCAATTCTACAGTCTTTTCCCACCAATCACTTTTACAAATGGGCTTGCAACGTTTAGTATCATAGAATGGTTATCCCGAGCATGGCCGATTGAAGTATTCTTTTCTATCCTTCTACATTTCTCCTTCCCATGAATACCAGCTCATCACTATCCAATCATCCATGCATCTACATGGCCCCATGAGCCTTAAGGCTATATTGAGGTACTAAAAATACATCATACATCGAGCAAGAAGACTGTAGGAAAGCTGAGACTTTGAAATGACACATCAAATGATACGAAGTTCTATTGCTTTACGACTAACCACAAATTTGAAAGTAGATCGACCTTTGGCAAAGATTAATTAAGACATGCATTGAGCTGATATTCGACGAAGCCAAACCATTGAGTATCAAGTTCTTGATAGAGATCTGATCTATAATGAAGAGCCTGATGAGTATGTCAAAAATTCATAAGCTTGACAAAGGCCTAACTCTTTATGAAGAACTAAGAAATTTTTGCACCAATCAATGAAAATGTTCACATGAACATGAACAATGATGTATCTGAATTTTTCATAAAGGATTATTCACTTTATTATGACTGAATTTGTGCTAGTATGTATTAGGAAGTGTGCCCAAGAAAATTCCGGCAATGATCTCGCCCACCTCTTGTGAGAGAAGTCCCAAGTCATGCAACAAAGTTTCAACACGAATGCAATTGTCCATTGGGAAGATTCATGTGGCATATATTTTGTTTTGAGCCTTCCTTGCAACAAAACTCGCAACTAGGGGATTTTGATGAACCCCACATTACGGTTAAATTGTTCTCTACCATTGATCATGGACAAGCATCTACTCGTGTGAAGAGTGGGTCACTATCGTGCGGCCTATGCAAAGTATCTAGTTGAGACTTCCAACAAACATTGTCTCTTAGGGCCCATTTGGATACCACCAAATAAATTACTTTTTCCACTTACCTTAGTAGATAAGTGACTTATTTCAGATAAGTAAGTTTGGTTTATGATCAGTTATACGTAGCTATTTTACTCAAAAGTACTTAATCACTTCTTTTTAAAAAATTACTTTTTATAAGTGTTGTTAATATACGTCTTAAATCTGCAAAGTTCGACTAGTCCAGGAAAAGTTCAACTTGAAGTCCAGTAAGGAATTCTTGGGTCTTCGACCAGTCGAAGGATAGCTTCGACTAGTCGAAGGTTACGCAAACTACGCGCGGACTGCGTAAATTTGAGGCAGTTTCCGGACTATTCCAAAATCGGTGCGTAAGTAGAGTTTTCTAGATTATAAATAGGAGTTCCTAGGGCTATTCTAAATTATTTCTAAGACATTCTAAATGTATTCCAAGGGTTTTTAGAGTTTGCAAAAGGTGTAGTAAGGGTGAGATTAGAGGTTGTTTGAATCGGGTAAGTTTTTTCTCTTTATAATTTATGCTTTCATAGTAGATTTTTGTCGCTTTGTGTTGTCGTTTTTTTCCGAAAGGATTTTCCACGTTAAACCTTTGTGTTCTCTTGTGTTTACTTGCTGCTCTTGGATTGCTATCCTAGATCCATAACTGTGTGATTCCGTAGACCAAATTCCAACAAGTGGTATCAGAGCTATCGTTGGGGCACATATCTGAATCTGCAGGATTAACATCAATGAGAAGCACTAGGTATGATATTGAGAAGTACTCAGGCAAAAATAATATTGAGTTATGGAAGATCAAGATTATCAGTTCCTTAACCAAGCAAGGTGAGGATGGTGCTCTTGAGCCGAAAAAGTCTACTATGATTAATGATGAATGGAATACATTTAATAAGAAGGCTTTATCCTCAATCCATTTATGTCTCACGGATGAAGTTCTTTATAATGTTTTGAGGGAGAAAACTGCAGCTAGTTTATGGGTGAAGTTAGAGGATATCTATGCGAAAAAATCTTCTGAAAATCGCCAACACTTGAAGCGACAGTGGTATAACTTCAAGATAGCAGAGGATGGAGATTTGGAGGCTCACATCAGTAACTTCAATAAATTAGTTTACAAATTACTAGATATGGAGGAAATAATCAAAGATGAAGAATAATTATGTATGTTGCTGAATTCTCTTTCGGCATCGTATGAGTCATTTAAGGACATAATGTGCACCATAAATAAAACCCTGAGTATTGACGCCATTATCTCAGCCCTTCAAAAGAAGGCCATGAGAAAGTTAAACGGCGACATGGGGACATCTTCCAATGCATTGATTATGAGAGACAGAAATTCTGAGCGAGGTATAAAATCTTTAAGACCTAGATCTAAATCCAAGGGCAAGGGCAAAGGAAAACTAAAGTGCCAGAACTGTAGGATGTCTGAACACATGAAGAAAGATTGTACCAATCCTAAAGCGAATAAAGAAAATTTAGCGGCTTCTTCCAAGGAGGCCAATGTTGTCACATTAATGAAGAGATAAGTGGTGGTGATGTATTGTCTGTGTCTATGATCAGACACTTGTACGACAATCATGGAGATGAGTGGATCCTCGACACATTGAGCGTCATATCACATGACTCCTCATCGGAGTTGGTTCGCCAATTATAGAGAATGCAACGGTGGACAGGTCTTTATGGGCAAGAACAATGCCCGTAATGTTGTGGCTATTGGTATGGTGAGCATCAAGATATTTGATGGGATGGAACATACTTTGACTGATGCATGTCAGGCACATTCCTGATATGAAGAAAAGTCTAATTTCTATCGGTGCACTCAAGACTATAAGGTGCAAGTTCACTGATATTGATGGTGTCCTTAAAGTTTCAAAAGAGACACTTATGGTTATGAGAGCACAAAGGCACGGAAACCTTTACAGGTTGATGAGAAGCACTTCAGAGAGTGGAGCAGCAGCAAATGTTGCAGATTACACGTCAGCACGTATGTGGCATGCCTGTTTGGGCCACATGAGCGAGCAAGGCATGAAGGTATTGTCTAACCGATGTTTAATTCCAGCTTTTAAGAATTCTGATTTACATATATGCGAGCATTATATATATGGTAAATAATTTAAATTGTCTTTTAAATTTAAAAAATATATATGCAAGGGAGTGCTTAATTATGTGCACTCTGACGTATGGGGGCCATCGTCAAAGATTTCCGTTGGAGGGCTGTCATGTTTTGTTTTATTCATTGACGACTACTCCAGGAAAGTTTGAGTTTACTTAATGAAACGTAAATCCAAAATTTTCACCATATTCAAACAATGAAAGACAATGGTGGAAAAACAGTCAGGGCGAAAAATAAAAGTTTTAAAGACTGACAATAATGGAGGATTTACTTCTACTGAATTTAATGAATATTGTAAAGATGAATGGATCATTAGGCGCAACACAGTGCGCCACATGCCCGAACAAAACGGTGTGGTCGAGCGAATGAATCAGACTCTCATGGATAGGGCTCGATGCATGTTAAGTAATACTGCGTTGGGAAAGGACTTATGAACTGAGGCCATTAACAAGGCTTGCTATTTGGTGAACCGGTCTACTTCAATGGTAATTGAATGTAAAATTTCAGAGGAAGTATGGAGTGGTCATAAGATCGACTACTCATATTTGCGCATATTTGGTTGTGAGGCTTACTCTCATGTACCATCAGTTGGGAGGGATAAGCTAGACTATAGATCCGAAAAGTATATTTTTGTTGGCTATGGTATTGGTATGAAAAGTTACAGATTATTCGACAAGGTCATATGCAAGGTCATCACTAGTCGTGATGTCAGATTTGATGAAAGCTTCCTATTCCGCAAGAATGATCAAGAGGAGCAAGAGAACTAGAAAGGTTGATTACAGACGTCTAGATGGATATAGATGATACTCAGGCAGATACAGATGTGCAGACAGAGGTACAAAATCAAGTGGATAAGTCACCTGTGAGAAGAAACCCACCGCGTAATCGCAGGTTACCGGCAAGATACAAGGATGTCCTCGTTACAGATGAGGGGGACCCGTTTGCTATTCAGGAGTCTCTCAGTGAGCCTAATGTAGAAAAGTGGAAGGCGGCTTGGATGATGAGATGGACTCGTTGCATAAAAATCACATATGAGAGCTGATGGAGCTTCCAGTGCAAGTGATTATTCAAAAGAAAACATGATAGATACAAAGCTAGATTGGTAGCAAAGGATTATGCTCAGAGAGAAGGAATAGACTTCACAAAGATATTTGTGTCGGTGGTTAAGCAGGTGTTTATCAGATTTGTGTTGACGCTGGTTGCCCAATACGATCTCGAGCTGGAACAAATGGATGTCAAGACTACATTCCTACACGGAGAGTTGGAAGATCAGATCTACATGAAACAACCAGAGGGTTACGAAATTAGAAGGGTAAGGAAAAAGGTTTACAAGTTAAAGAGGTCGTTGTATGAATTGAAACAGTCACATAGGTAGTGGTATAAAAAATTTAATTTTTTCATGGTGAGTCAGAAATTTACTCGGAGTGAATATGATCACTATGTCTATTACAAGACACTGAGTGATGACAAATTCATCATCCTAGTATTGTATGTTGATGATATGTCTGAAATTAACGTACTAAAGACTCAGTTATCAAGGACATTCGAGATAAAAGATCTATTGGCTGCAAAGAGGGTTCTCGGTATAGATATTCATAGAGACAGGAAGACGAGCAGACTTTGGTTATCATAGGAAGAATACCTTAAAAATGTATTAATCAAGTATGGGATGAACCAGGCAAAGCCGGTGAGCGTTCCCCATGTGGCTCACTTCAAGATTTCCTCAGAACAATGTCGTTAATCAAATGAGGAAAAACATGTTATGTCTCATGTACCTTATTCGAATGCGGTTGACAGTTTAATGTATGTCATGGTTTGTATAAGACCAGATAATTCACAGGCAGTCGGTGTTGTGAGCGAATACATGTCAAGCTCCGACAAGCAACATTGCAAAGCGATGAAATGGCTACTTCGATACATTCGAGGTATAAAAGACTACGTTTTAAATTTTAAGAAGATAGGGACAAAGTTGGTAGAGTATGTAGATTCAGACTACGTAGGAAGTGTGGATTTCAGGAAGTCTACTTCAAGATACTTGTTTATACTAATAAGTGGAGCAACTAGTTGGATGTCGAAGTTTCAGTCCGTGTTAGATCTTTGCACAACCGAAGCAGAATATATGGTAGTGACGAAAGCGTTTAAGGAAGATGTTTGGTTAAGAGGCATGATAAATCAGTTGGGACTTCAGTAGGAGGTCGTGCCGTTAATTGTGATATCAAAAGTGTTATCAATTTGGCTAAAAATTCTGTTTATTATTCACGTACTAAACACGTTGATTTCGTCACCACTTTATCCGACAAATGCTTAAGGAAAGAGGCGTAACACTGAAGAAAATTCACACCAGAGTGAATTTAGCGGATATGCTCTCCAAGGTCATTTTTACAGAGAAGTTCAAGTTTTGTGCAACTTTTCTAGGCTTGGTGATGGTGTAAAAGAAGGACGAAGTGTGTACGAGAAGCGTTGATTGAAGCTATGATGCGATGTAAAGATAAGAGAAGAGATCAAGAAGCTACGCGTTTGAAGATTGAAGATATGGTAGAGATTGTTGTTAACATATGTCTTAAATCTGTAAAGTTCGACTAGTCCAGGGAAAGTTCAACTCGAAGTCCAGTAAGAAATTCTCAGGTCTTTGACCAGTCGAAGGACAGGTTCAACCAGTCGAAGGTTACGCAGACTGGGTAAATTTGAGGCGGTTTCTGGACTATTCCAAAGTCGGTGCGTAAGTGGAGTTTCCTAAACTATAAATAGGAGTCTCTAGGGCTATTCTAAATTATTTCTAAGGCATTATAAAGGTATTTCAAAGGTTTCTAAAAGAGTTTTTAGAGTTTGCAAATGGTGTAGCAAGTGTTCGAATCAGGTAAGTCTTTTCTCTTTGTAATTTATGCTTTCATAGTGGATCTCTGTCGCTTTGTAGCATGGTTTTTTTTCCGAAAGGGTTTTCCATGTTAAACCTTTATGTTCTCTTGTGTTTGCTTGGTGCTCTTAGATTGCTATCCTAAATCCATATCTGTGTGATTCTGCAGACCAAATCCCAATAATAAATTGTTGAAGAGAGGCATCAAGAGAGACAAGAGAGGAGAAGCTGATAAGTATGTTATTTACCAAAGATACTTATCTTCTTAATAAGTAGAAACTAAGATAAGCTACTTATGGTATAAGTAGATTATCTTAAGCAACTTAAGATCCAAACAGCACCTTAAAGAGATTTTATTTGACTTTTTTAGTTATTTAGATAGAGTTAGAGTTTTGAGTAGTATTTTTATCGCTCAACTTCAGGTCATCAAATGATGTCAGAATAACTTGAAATTAGTCCCATTTAATATTGAGGTAGTTTTGCAATGAGCATGATATAATTCGAATACTATTTGAGTGATTTACGATCAGATTACCATAGGCATGTGTAGTTATGACAAGATTAAGATACACTTTTGTCATTTTAATGTTTTAGTGAATGGATGGTTAGAGTTAAAAATAACGAATTGTTAAAATTCTATTAGGGGTTTTTTGCTTTATGAAAAATATAATACACGTAATTGATTTTTTTACAATGTGTAGTTGATTGACGAATGGTTGAATTTTCTCTCTAAATTTTCAGCATAGTCGGTCCGCTTTGTTGAAGGTCTGCGCTTAATCATACGAGCCCCTCACAAATCTGTGCCAAACCGAATTTTCATCCATTTGTTGCTCAGCCCCTGATAGGATTCTGAGGCCTCTTTATCTCGACGTGGAGTTCTACTTTCACAATCTTTGCAGCCAACCATTTCGATAAACAAGCCAATATTATATTTCTTGTTATACCAAACAATTCTGAAATTTACCTTTGAAACGAGTACCATCTTCTAAGAGAAGCGGTTCTTGGGGACCATAACAATATGAGATGAATCCCACCAAGTGATTGATTCAGAGTAATGATTATAGCTTTCTACAAACAATTTTCGGTGCCTGTTTCTTAAGGCTTTGATCAGATGTTTAGGATCATTCCTCTCAGGGCCATATTTTGTGTGGTGGACCATAAAGATCTAGCCATATATATAAATATATGTACAAAGGAAAAATTATATATATATTATTAGGACATTCGTTATGGGTGACTATGTAATGTCCACATGATATCTCCTTTTCTTATTTTTATTTGGTTTGTAAGAGTAATTGATGTAGAATCTTACTGGGGCGTTGTTAGCAATCAAGCCATCTTGTTATTAATAGATTCATGGAAAATGATATGGTACATCGTGTTCTATTGTAATAAGGTAAGTCGCCAATCTTCCTCGGTAGAAGAGGAGCGGCCATCTGCTATTTTCTGTCATCTGAAGTGTGGGAAGAGGTGAAGAATGGGCCTTTCAGCTTTGAGTCCCTAATTTGTGTCTCCTTGGCTATTGGGGAACGGATTGGGTGCAGCCCTGGCCTCCCCGAAAATGGTGCATCCCTTGCTGTGGGGCTCACCTTTTTGGATTTATTCTATATCCATGCGAGGCATGAGCCCAAAAATGAGATAGATCCAAATCTCATGTGGACCATATCATTAGAAACAGCGGTATTTGACTACTAAAATTTTATTGCCGGCCATAAAAGTTTTGGATCAAGTTGATATTTGTTTTTTCCCTTCATCCGGGTTTTTATAACCTTATCAACAAGTTGGATATCAAATAAACATTAGGGTGAGCCCCTGGGAGTCTTTAATTGTGGGGTGTTTAATCACTACCGTTTCCCATCAATATAGTCCACTTGAGATTGGATCTGCTTCATTTTTTTACTCATGCCCTAAAACAGATTGATAACATGGATATAGAATAGATACATCAAGATGGCCCCACAATAAGGGCCTCACCATCTTGGGTGAGGCTGGGGCTCACCCAATCCGCTTCCTGGCTATCCTCAACTTCCCATGAGATAAGCTTCGTTACTTCCCAGTGGCTCAAGTTGATTGTGTTCATATTTGCTCGTCTGTGTTTATTTAAGGGTTCTCTGCTATTATCTTCTCGGAAGAGTTTCTTTCTTTTTTAATTAAGCTTGATCTTGTATATGCTTGGGTTGGATAAGTTCTGGCCCTCTAGCCAGTTGTAAATTTTAATATCATAAAAAAAAAAAAATTTTAAAAGAAGAAGAAGAAGAAGAAGAAGCCACCAATCACAACATGACATGTGATATCTTAAAAGCCTAAAAGGAAAAAAAAAAAAAAAAATGAGAAATTTGAATCTTACATGCCAAAAGTGCCCCTTACTGATGGGAGGCTTACCCTATTATAAAATACATGATGCTGTATTATATATATAATTTCCGTAGACCATCTGCTACAAAATCACCATAGTCTAAATGTCATGGCTTTCGAATAAGTTTGCGAATTCTACATACCCTGAAGGAGCCCTGCACATCCAAATGCAGGCACAAGTGCAAATATGGAAGGTATGATATGAGCTTTTCATCAGATGGGCCACGTTGTTTACATCTTCTGACTTGAAAATCAAACTTGCACACATCGGGTGAGTCTAATTACATTAACTGCGGCCCCAACCGAGGAGAGGAGCGATGTGGCCTGATTTTTATTGCAGAAGTTCTAACCATTATTTTGAACAAGATGGACAGCTCAGACCTGACACGAGTGTTCTGTTTTATCATTACTTGGGTCTGCATGTGGACAGGCAAAGCTACAAACGCGTGCTGAGTTTGCAACTCTCATGGTTTGAATATAATTTTAACGATACTAATCATTAGAAACCCACCAAACAAATCTAGTGTGAACTCACTTAAGAGGTGCGTATACTTTAATAGTTTGTACCAAAGACGTTTCACCTACTAAAGCTCTCAATGCATTGTAGAAGAAAGAAAAGAGGTATATGCTCAAATCCATTGGGAATGACAACTTTAAAATATTTGATGGATTCGTATGAGATATGCTCAAAGTACAGCCAGTTGTTTGCCCGACTCGCGTGTGTGAGACCCACCATGGTGTTTGTCATTCAACCTGTTTAGCAAGGTAGTCCTACTATGAGATATTCCAAAAATCAAATCGATTCAACTATTAGATGGGCCACACCCAATTGAACAATGAATAACCACCCAAAAACTTTAATATTCATGTGGGTCTCATCTAATGGTTGGGTCGACCTGATTTTTAAGGCATTCCATTTTCATTGGGAGTACCATAGTGGATGGGTGCAATGACATATCGACACAAGGACGGATCCCATGCACCAACAAGTTGGATGTACAATTAGTTGTGTGTGAACATTCTTCTCCTCTCTCACACATACAACTAGTTGGCATGTGGGGCCCACTATAATGTTTGTATAACCTATCACCCATCCAACAATCGTATCATGAAAATTGTATGCCTCAAAGATCAGGTCAATCCAACCATTAGATGCTCCCCACATGCATGCAGAGTTGTTGTTTTTTTTTTTTTCATGGTGTGCCTTCCTAGATAGTTGGATCCACCGGACTTTTGGGGTGTCCTGTTTAATGGTTGGACAACCTTGTTGGATGGGCGTCATACAAACACCATGATGGCCCTACAAGCAACTAGTTGCCATATATATACATGCGTTGAAATCGTATTGGACTGTTACTAAACTATTTCTTATCATATTTAAAGATATGCAATAGTGATGTACACGTCACATACTATAAAACTAATGATTCTTTAGACCAGGAATAGACTCAATGAAAGAAGGCATGAACATGGGCTGAGGTTGGCGTTGCAAGTTGTGACTGAGATCTCACTTAGTTAGGGTTAGGGTTAGGGTTAGAGACCTTTGGGTTTATCACATGAATTAGTAACAAGGGTCAAACAGCAGGTGTTTGGGTTTTGATTTTATTTCCTTCCCTTTTCTTTTGGTGGGGCATGTAGTTTTTGATTTAAAAGAAAGTAGACTTGCACGGTCTTTAGTTTCTTTTGGAGAGATCGCTTGCCAGTCCAGCCACAATATGCAACTTGATTCTTTAAAGGTGAAAATACACAGAATTTTTTTTCTTCTTCTAGAAAGTGGGCTGGACCAAGTCAAAGTCTCCCTCCCTCCCTCCCTCCCTCTCACACACACATTGAGAAATGCTACTGTACCAGAAACACTTGTATATCAAAACGATTGATTACGTGGGCTACCAAAATCAAGGTGATCGATTGGTTAATCATCTGAACAATTATCTGCAAATCAATGGCTGACAAAAATCTGAACAAAAATACTTCAAACTCAAAAAAAAAAAACTCATATTAAATCACTGCTACTTTCATCTCATGACCCATCCATATTGTAGCCCACCAGATCAGCAGTCCTGATCCCCATACACATTCACAACATGTACGAGTAACACGCATCCTGGAACTTCCACAACGAACCACTTATCACCACATTTTTTTTGCGATGGACATCAAACCACGCCCATTTGAAATCTGGGTCTCAACTGAACTTGACTTAGGTGAGCAGACTTGGGTATGCAGGCATGGGATTGGTCAACTTGTCCAATATAAAAACATTATATGATTCCATCAGCTTTTTGTCCACGAAATATTTCTTTTTAAAGTAGAAGAATTCTTAAACTATGAGTGGATTAGCTACAATTAGTTTAAAAGAACAGCTTAGATTTAATACATTGTTTTGGTGGTTAGTAGAAGTACAAACCGTTTTAGACCATGGTTCCTCTGACCAACTTAAATCCTTTCACATTAGAGGCTATGTATGGGTTTTTGTGTTTTATATGGGCAGGTGGATGCCCTAGAAGATGAAATTTATAAAGCTTTTACCATTCATTTGTGCCACGGCCCCCCCTCCTGACATAGGGCTGGATGTGATGAGCTCAAGAACTGTCTTCCTCGAAAATAAGTACTCGAAATCCATGAAGTTCTCTAGACTCCTTACAAAGATTCCTCGAATCCACAAGGAGAGATAGAAAATAAAAATAAATTGATTGATAATTAAAAAAAAAAAAAAGTTTACAATCCCTTAAATAGTGATAATCCCTATAGTGGTTTTCGGTTAAAAAATAATAACCTAACCACTTTGTTCTCCTAATTTTTGTAAGCACTTTTCATGTTGGACACAACTCCTAAAACTTAATGGATCAAAAGTTATAATCGAACTAAATGGATTTTCGATCGTTAATATGATGGAATCTCACAAATTTGGCATGGGCAACCCAATATAGTAGGGTTTTGTTGGCTAAAGTAGTTTCTCCTACCCAAAATCATATATGGTACATTGAATAACTCATTTTGATCTGCGAGATACGCTCGTTTTAAGGTTTTGGATCACTTCCGCCTTCGATCGGACCTTCTCTGGTTCATCTTGGCCTTGAAATTCCCCACAATCCACTCTACATCACGTTCTTACCTTTGTTCCTCAGTCTAGATATGGACACAAACACAAGAACAAACACACTTGGACAAGAAGATCAGATGAACGCACCATATCGGTGCATAGTGTCTTCAAGTTTATAATTTGTATAGGCGGGGCCCACGTTTAGTCATCGAAGCAGCTGATCTGATGGCCCCAATGTAGATGGGCCATCACTCAAAAATCAACCTGATTGGATAATCATAACCTTCTCATCTAAGCATAAATGTGGATGGTTATGGAAAAAAGTGCAACAATGGTCCAGATTCAACATATAAAAGGCCAAACACTCGGCTTAGGATTTTACAAGTCAGTTGAATTTTGGGTCCTGGTGTATCAAGGTTAAGGCCCACCATCAAATCAAGGGTCTGGATGATGAAAACCATGGGACCTACGTGTACAAACCATGGGTTGAGAATCATATCTCCTCACTATATCCGTGCTTGTTATATAGCTGCATGCAATTACAAATTTGTCGGCAAGCGAATCACACGCATTGGGAGGCTAATGGGGCTGCCGATATTCTGCCCAAATCTACGGCTAGTTCTTATAAAGATTTGTGGCACGTGCCACGCGAATGTATTGTAAATATTCCTTTTTCAGAACTCTTCAACCCACGTGTTTTCCCACGGATTGCGCAGTGACAGTACTGTCACAAGGGACCTCCGTGGTGACCGAAATCTGTGGGGCCCACCACGATGTAAAAAGTATTAACAGGTTGGATGGCCCTAGAAGGTTTTCAACGGTGGATCTCATTATATATCTGTGCTGTTTCCTGAGGTGGCATGGTCACCATGCAATCGACGTGGTATTTACCGGACTATGAGGCCCACCGTGATATATTTTCATTACATCCACGCCGTCCATCTGTTTCGACAGCTTATTTAGGGATCCAAAAGCTTTAATTCAGGAAAGTTTACAAAAAAATACTTACTTATTATGGAATTAACATTCCGGTGACTTTTTCGGTATTTTAAAAAGGCTTTCAATTAGCTACTACGTTAATTTAACTAATTATCATTAAGATCTCTCAGCGCTGTTTTAAGTATGTGGTGCCGAAAAAGGGAAAGGCAGCTCGGGTGGGCTCTATGGTGATGTTTATATATGTAAAATCCGCCCTAACCACTGGGTGCGTCACCCTATAAGAGTCCAGCTAAAAAAATTCAGCCCCGTCTATGTTTAGTTGCAACGCATTCAGCCCCATCTATGTTTAGGTGCAACGCTCATCCTCTAAATTGTTTCCCCTCGTATCGTTCATCTTAATTACAGGTGAGTTTGATTTTAATTTACATGTCTAAATTTTGGTATTATATATATATATATATATAAAATGTTTAGAATGAATTTCATATAATGATAAATAAAAGGTAGATGCTTTTTCTCAACTTTTCCTTTATTGCAGCCGACATGAATTAATTAAGCTTAATCTGATATCTTTTAGACTAACATGGAATTACACATTTAATGGTTAGAGTGAATAAAACCCTTAAAAGATCTAGGGTGAGAAACATAAAATGCATACTACCCACTCGTCGGACAAAAAAGTAATGATGCACCCAGATGATCAGTTCCAACTTGTTAAGCACATGTGAAATCTAGACTTTCAACAGGTTGGTGAAACTTGAGTATCTAGTGCAAAATTAGCGCTGCCGACTAATCAAGTGGAACACACTATATAAAACAATGACTGGCCATTGATTAATAGAAATCCAAGTGTGGTACACTCAATGGTTGTTGTTGCTGAATTTTTCAGCAGGTGTTCATGAGCGTGATGGGGCCACCTATTGGACGGGTTAGATGTGGTACATTCATGAGAATTTGGAAGTTATCAGTTGGTTGATTTCTAGCTTATACCTGGTGTACTTGAGAACTCTATATTTTTAAAATATATTCTGTAAATGTCTGTCTGCTTTTGGGAACAGGTTTGGAGTGGGATGCCGATGTTTTGATGGGACCCATTGTGATGTGTATGGGAGATCCACTCCCACATTTGATGTGTTATACTGTGTTATGAATGGAGCTAATAAATTAGGGTAACCTTTGATTCAAGTGGGCCACACCAAAAGAAACAATTGGAAGGAAGACATCCACCCTTGATTTTAATAAGGCCCACCTGAGATTTAGCTCTGCTGCATGTTTGGGCTCATGTCCTCAAATGATTTAGGAAAGCATTTGAACATGGGTATAAGACACATACATCACGATGGGCCCCACGGTAAAGGATCCACCAAAGCCGCGTTGGAAGACAAGGCTCTCTAATCATGATTAGTTGAATTAATCCGATGGTTTATTGAAAACCTTTTTGAAAAAAGGTACCCAAATATATTTTTATATTAAATAGTTAGTTTTTGTAAAATTCCTTTACATTATCAGAAAAAAAAAATAAAAAATCTACACACGTGCGTATTTGTCATATACACACGCACGAGGCTTCCGCCTGTGTGCAACGGACGCGGATTTCCTGCTAAAGCCTTTCGTGGGAAGTTCCTGCGCAAGGATGTTGGGTGGGGCCCACCACCATGTTTTTGGGAAATATATTCCGTTCATCCGTTTGGCTAGCTCATTTTAAGAAAATCGACCAAAAAGAGGTGGATCCAAAACTCAAGTAGGCCACACCAGAGGGAAAATTGGGGATAGAAATACCTACCATTGAAACCTTCCTGAGCCCCACCTTGATGTTTATATGCCATCCAAACCGTTTATAAGGTCATTAACACAGGGATGAAGTGAAAATACAAAAAATCTAGTCTGAAACAAAGCTTTTATGGTCATAAGAATGTTTCAACGGTTCTCACTGAATTCTTACTGTTTCCTCTCGCACTTGAGTCTTGGATCCATTTCATTTTTTGTTGCTTGTCCTAAAATTAGCTTGCAAAATGGATGAACGGAATATATTTCCCAAAAACATGATGGTGGGCCCCACTCAGCATTGATGTTTGTGAGAAATCAAAGCCGTCCATCCATTTTTCCATCCGTTTTTCAACCTCATTTTAAGACATTCTACCAAATGCCTACCGTTGAAACCTTCTTAGGCTCTACCTTGCTGTTTATATGCCATCTAAATCGTTTATAAGGTCATTTTCACTTAGATTAAGCGAAAAAACCAAAAAAATTATCTCCTCAAAAACTTTCATGGACATATAAATATTTCAACGGTGGTCACTAAATCCCCACTGTTTCCTCTCATGTGGCTCATTTGAGTTTTTGATCCTCCTCGATTTTGGTCCCATGTCATAAAATGAGCTTAAAAAACGGATAGATGGGTTAGATTTCACACAAACGACTAAGTAGGACTCAAACAGAATCTTGTCTTTCGCGGTAAATCCGCTATGAACGACCATACATGTTCACACATGTGTACACGTGTCTTTAATTTGAGCCATCCATATTTACTGACATCCGTCTATGTCGGTAAGATTCCTCCCACATGCATAGACCTAACAAGAAACCTGCCCCCATGAGTGATAGGACGAGCGGCAGGCCAATATACCAGACTTATGAGACAAGCACCCATCAGGGTCAACAATCTCATGCTTTCTCTTTCTTTAATCTCCTCCATCCAAAAGTCGTAGCACTTAAGCAACCGCCCACCTCAACAACACGAGATTCGATACCGTCATCCCTTCAAATCATATATTGGTTTTCATTTGCTGTCCTAGATCTCTTTTTTTCCTACTTTTTTCTATTTTAATCATGTTATCAAGAGAGATGCCAGTACGCTGCAATGCCTTTTAAGGCTGAGTTTATTCTACAAAACGTATTCTGTGGGGCCCACCATGATGTGTGCATGAAATCCAATCCATCAGTCATGTTGGGCCCTTCATTTTCTCATCTGAAGCTAAAAAATTAGGCCGATCTGAAATACAGGTGGGCCTATAAGATCACATGGTATAGCTCGCCTGAGTTCGTGACTGGCTTGATTTTTGTGATGACCGTTCTGCCTTGTGGGTCACATGGCTTGGGTGGATTATTTAAAAAATAAGGTGGGCCCCACATATCTGAAAGGTTTTAATAGGTGGTCGTCTCCATCCCAACTGAGCTACTTTTGTTTTAGTTGAGGCTGACTTTAGGACGCGGAGTGAACTTCAAGGCACACACCTTATTAGATGGATTAATTGGATGTGGTCGTTAATTACATCACTTTGGGCCCCACCTTGTAGAGTAAGCTTATTCTGCAGATGTTTTAGGTCTGATCTCTATCAAACATTTATTGGTTACAGGCATACATGTACCCTTTCTGATCCATGAAAAAAAAATCACACATTGTTGGGGATACCCTGAAAAAATCATACCGTTTGGATGATCTGATGATCCATCTATTATTTCATCCCTTATTTATTTATTTTTAAAAACATTATTATTATTATTATTATTTTTTTTATAGCTATCATGACTACTTTTCCAACCCATCTGGGTGATGGTTAGGATTAGTTGATAAAAATAATTCTTTAGAATCAGAAATGGTGATATGGTGGGCTCCAACGAATAGATAGCTCAACTTATTGATTAGCCCTTAGTCTGTATGAATGATCCTGACCGTCCATTTTAATAGCCTATTGATTAAACTGTTAAAATCATACAATGAGATCGAGTGATTTTTGCACCGTAGATCATGAAATCTGTGTTGGGCCTTATGGAAAGTTCAGATCCATCAACGGGATTGTTCAAGTGTCCAAATGCAACTCGGAGCACCAGTTATATATATAGTGCTATGAGGCAGTTTCTCTATTTATTTTAATAATGGAGTGCATTTTATTTAACATGTGTCAACATTCATAAGCTCATCTAGAGCTTTATGTGCCTTTTGGACCCTTTCCTAGCTTGGACATGCCACCCATGTTGTGTGGACATGGTTTTAAGTGGGAAAAAGGACCATATTATAAAATTCTAATCTATTCAAGATTGTATCACAAGGTTATGAATTTGGCCCTTGACCCGGTCATGGCCCGCATTCCCTCTCAAAATAGACTAGCATTATCTAAGATATTAAAATTGGGAATGATTACATGCGTTTTCACACATGGTGCCGCCCAGCCCATCCATCAGATGTCGCCCCCAAATGTTAGGACTAGATCCCAGAATCGTTCTCGATCTATGTCCCATGTGAGCTTTTGAAAGTGATGATTCTTGGGTTGTAGGTTGCCCATAAGGAGTTACACCAGATGTATGGTTTGGATTCTACATATACCGTAGACTCCATGTCGAGGGTCAAATATTACATATCAGACTCCAGCTATTGCCTGGATTTACGAACATGGTATTGTTTAACGGCCCGATTTAATTGTGTTTGTGATGCAGGGTGTATTTACAAACTTAGATTAAAATAGGACGCTAAAAGCATGGATTTATGATCAAAATTCACCAAGGCAATGGACGGGACCCCAGGGGACCAAGATCAATAGATTTACACGCCAGATATCCGAGAAAACTGAGAAACTGAAGCTCAAGTAGCCCAAAAATCAGCCAGAATGCAAGATCACAGGGTTCCCATCATTTTTTCGACTCAAAACTTCATACATAGCCTGACGACCATAAATTAACCGTACACGTCAAAATTCAGCCATCAGATCCCTTTGAAAGTGGCCCAACGGACAGATCAGCCTATAGATCTGTGAATTGGGGCCCACCTAATCTTTGGATATGCTTCAATTGTGGTCTTAACCCGTTAAATGGGATGATAAAATGAATGGTCAGAGCGAATTTCTCATATACATCAAGGTGGGACCCACCATACATGGTACGTGTGCACAGTATAAGTACACTGGACGAACACGACACCTAAATGATCAGTCAACAGAAGCTTTGACTGATCCTTTCTAAAAGGGATTTAATTTCCTGTTTTTCACCGTCTCTCCACGCCGACCGACCTCCCATCCACCATCCTTCATGTCTATAAAAAGGGAGAGAGAAAGAGAGATGGAATCATCCAGTGCTAGGACGTCAGTGAGAAGGGGAGAGTCTCGATTTTGTTTTATTTGTTTTATTATTTTTCTTTTATTATTTTTTTAGAGATATAGTCCAATCATGTTGGGCTAAACCTCTTAGCTAGGGCTAAGAGGTGAAGCTTGTGGCATGATAGGAATACTTCTACGGTTTTGATTCATGTTAGACTGAATTGATGTTGATTCTAGTTGATTATTAGGAATGCTTTCAGTTTTTAATGGTTTGTTGTGACTGAAATTACAATGGATCTGCGATAGCTTTGAGCATGTTCTTAGCATTATAAGGTTTATAAATTTGGGAACCCTGTTGTTCACCATCGTCTCCTAAGCATGGTTGGATGACGGAATCCTTCCTAACATTCATACATCTCTCAGATTGGCTGTGGATTGGTTTAATTCTATTGTTTATTTTGTCTCATGGGCATGGTTTAGTGATGGAATCCATTCTAATTTACATCCATCTTATCTCTTGAAAACTAGATCAAAAGAAGTTTAGAATTGATTTTCATGGTATATCTTCCAACTGGATGAAGATGAGACTCGAAGTCTAATTGAGTTCATGAATCAAGCGTAGATCTCCCTGATCTCTACAAGTTGATCTTTGGTACCCTAGTTCCCTACCTTTGAATTCTCTAAGTTTTAGATTACTATTTCACCATTATTTCCTCATATTCAGTTAATTTAGATTTCATCGTAGTCTAGTTTTAGTTCTCGTTATTTTTAGATTATGTACAGGTTTCAGTCCCTATGGATTTGACATCAGTCTTACTGAGTTTATTACTACATCACAACCATATACTTGGGGTGTGAACAAGTTTTTGGCGCCGTTGCCGGGGATTGACGGTTACGTATTTCTGAAATTAATTGGTTTTAGAATTAGTTTAAGGTTAGGATTTTTACTAACTCAAGTTTTAGGATTTTCGTTTTAATTGATTTTTAGAAACTAACTTACTTCCTGCTTTGTAGGATTTTGTTAGATCTTCTCAGTTGGTAACTTCGTCCTAATTTCTTTACTTCCTTTATTCTTTATATTAGATTTTATCCTCTAGAGACTAACTTCTTTTATTTTCTTCTGCAAGATCTTAACATAGGAACTTCTAATTTGATAACATCCTTCTAACTTCTCCCCTTACTTTCTGTACTGTTGTCGGAAATTTTCTTTTATTTTAGGTGAGAATTCTTCTTTTCTCTAGGATTAGATTCAGAGTTAATGTTTCACCATGTATATGTGTGAATGAGTGGGCATGTCAGTATGCTGAGATAGCTTATGGAAAACAGCCTATACCTCAAAGTATATGTATGAATGAGTGGGCATGTCAGTATGCTGAGATAGCTTATGGAAAACAGCCTATACCTCAAAGTTTTTCTGAAAATATCTTCGAGAACCAATCGGAATATGATACTCCACTGATTAAGAAGTCTTTCGGTGATTATCTGTGGAAGAATAATTGCGTTCCACGAGTTAAGAAAATAGTACATGATTATTGGAATGATGACGCGTATCAACTCCCGACCTATGACCCGTACGATTATGATCAGTGGAAACAAAAATATTTCAAAGTCGAGTCAGTAAAACATCATGGTAAAAACCCTCGTGGATAAGCCACTTTTGAATATCCACCAGAAACGATCTAAGAGGAGTCATCTCCAAGTTACACAGACTATGTTACTGGCATGAGGAAATTATTAGAAGCACTTGAATTATGCCTTGATAGGCTAATGAAGACTAATTCATCCCAACCGCAACCCGTTGATCCTGTTGATTATTCCTTTGGATTTCCTACTTATGATGAGATAATGGAGGCTAGTTCGTCTCAGCCACAACCCAATCTAGAAATACAATGCGAGGAAAGTGATCCTCACTCGCTTTTAAAAAACTCTGGAATTTGGAATGAAGAGTTGAATTACGTTAATGAACATGTGGTTCAATTTTCCGAAGAGTCAATCTCGATGACGGTCCAAAGGAATGGTCAAGAGACATGGGTATCTTTCAAATATAATGACGAGGATACACTAGATTTCAATGATGAGGAAGAAGTTGATTTATGCGAACCTCAACCCAATCTGGGAATAAAATGTGAGGAAAGCAATCCCATCCCAAGTGTGAACTGTACTGAACTAGAATATGATGAGTATTAGGATGACGATCATGAATTGCAGCCTCAGTTCACTTGGAATTAATATCAAGTTTGGTCCAGCTCAATGATCAAGAAGTATACGAAGTGAGCAGTTATAACGAGATGCTCCACTCATCTAACTTGTCAAATTTAAAAGTGGATGAGTTTCGTACAACCGACCCTTCTATCTCTTGTGAGACATGTTTGGATGATTCTCTTAAATGGTGTGATGATATGATTTAGGAGATGGACGAGTTGCTTGATACGACTCTGAATTTTGAAACCACCCAATTGAGGCCACCATCTAAACTGTTGAGTTTTGACGAATCAATGCCTCTTTAGAGTAGTATCAATGAACAGAGTTCGCACATCAATACTTTCTCTACTGACCCTCAATTTGTCTGCACAGGGCTGGAGCAAGAGAGCATACCTCTATCTACTTTTAAAGAAGATGGAATCCTTGGGCAGATCATCACACACTTCAATGTGAAAATAAGTCACTCTCAGCTGAATGTCCCAACTCTTTGGATGATTGCTTGGCACACTTTGTAGATTCAAAGGAACCTATGATAAAAGAAATAGTGGATGCCTTGCAAGACAACATCTCGGTAGTCATCATTGACCTAGAGAACCCTTATTCTGAAGCCTCTTCTTCCCCAGATCCTAAATGTCTACCATTAAAGGAGGAGGAGCTGACAATGGAATCGAAGTCTGGATCTTCAGAATATGTTGAGACTACACTTCTTGAGAAGTTTTCTGAACTTTATCTACTTGTAGTCTCTGATTCACCATGGGATACTAATGTTGAAACTTCTTCTGTCACAGGTGAATCGTATATACTCTAGATACCTCAAGCAATTCAACAGAAAATTTTTAAGTTTCTTTGAAAAGTCATGCTCCAGGGCATCCAAGCCTATTGCAAAAAGGGCTTTTGGATGATCCTGTTGAGGAACTTATTGAGAAACTTATTAAGATACTGGCCGGAAGAGGAACCTTGCGGCATGATTCAGTAGTTTTTTCCTGCTTTCATAGGACTAGGGTTTGCTTTATGCTGTTATAGGATAGACGATTTTATGCCATTAGGTTAGTTTGCTTCCCGCATTGTTTTATGATAGTTTACTTTCGTGTCTTCACTCTCATGCTGATCGGCTTTCATGCTGCGATCTCTTGGAAAGTCTCTCTCGATTCGTTATCAAGGTACTATCTTCCCATCACTTCTCTTTTACTTTCGATGTCCTATGTGCATTGCATGCTCATATCTTTTACATTAAGGACAATGTAGATTTTAGGTTGGGGTGGGAGATTAGGTTACCTAATCAGTGTTTTCTTGGTCTTAAGTAGAAATTTGTGAAAAATTTTTAATTTTTAATTTTTTTTTGGAATTTCTTGTGAATTTGAAGTGATTTTGAAGGATAATCGTGATTTTAGAATTACAAGATACGTGATGTCGGTAATTTTTTACTCTTAGATTCAGTTATCTGTTAGATTTTCATAGTTAAGTTTGAATTGTTAATCCATGATGATTAGAATTAAACATTGATTGAGTCATGATTTCACAGGACACATCTCACTTGCACATTAAGGTTTCAGTTTGATATTGAATTGTAACCTGGTGATCATTAAGCATGGAAGGAACCAACCTAGGGAATTTATCCATCATGTTCAATAAGAAGAATATAGAAAAAGAAAAAGAAGTTTTTGAAAAAAAAAAAGAAGAGAAAAAGAAAGAAAGAAAGAATTGAAAAAAAAAAAGAATACCCAGCTAAAAAACAGTTACCATCAGGAAAGGGTTGGGTGTACGATCTTCACCATAGGTTTGCTCCCTACAAGTGCAGATTCGATTCCCCTCCCCCTCGATGGAAAAATCAAAAGCTGGAAGAATGAAAGAAAAGAAGAACTGTAAGGCAAGTTCTAGTTTAGGTTTTGGTTGTCCTAAATGCTCTTTCGATCATCAATGTATCATGGAAATTGGCAATTGGATCTCTTAATGATGGTAAGCCGAGATTACACTATACACCCATGAAACTCAATGTTTAGAACTCCTCAAATGGATGGATTAATGCTTTTAATTGGACTATGAAGTTTAGCGCTGCTTGAGCCCAAGAGAAAATAATGCCCAACATTCATGAATCTTAGAATTCTAGGATCTAGATTGTTCCTCAAAAATCACTCGAGTTTATCGAAATTGACCTTTAATTCTCAATGTATTTTTCTCATACTTTGCTCGAGACTAGCAAAATGTTGGTTGGGGGTTGTGTTAAGGGTCAAATATTACATATCAGACCCCAGCTATTGCCTAGATTTATGAACATGGTATTGTTTAATGGCCCGATTTAATCATGTTTGTGATGCATGGTGTATTTACGAGCTTGGATTGAAATAGGACGCTAAAAGCATGAATTTATGCTCAGAATTCACCAAGGCAATGGACAGGACCCCAGGGGACCAAGATCAATGGATTTACACGCTAGAGATCCGAGAAAACTGAGAAATTGAAGCTCAAGTAGCCTAAAAATCAGCCAGAATGCAAGATCACAGGGTTCCCACCATCTGTTCAACTTGAAACTTCATAGATGGCTTGAGGACCATAAATTAACCGTACATATCAAAATTCAACCATCGGATCCCTGTGAAAGTGGCCCAACGGACAGATCAGCCCATAGATCTGTGAATTGGGGCCCACCTGGTCTCTGGATATGCATCAATTGTGGTCTCAACCTGTTAAATGGGATGATAAAATGAATGGTCAGAGGGGATTTCTCATATATATCAAGGCGGGACCCACCTTAATGGTACGTGTGCACAGTATAAGTGCACTGGATGAACACTGCACCTAAAGGATCGGTCAACAGAAGCTTTGACCGATCCTTTCTAAAAGGGATTTAAATACCTGTTTTTTACCACCTCTCCAAGCCGACTGACCTCCCATCCTCCGTCCTTCATGTCTATAAAAAGGGACAGAGATGGAATCATCCAGTGCAAGGACGTCAGTGAGAAAGGGAGAGTTTAGAGTTTGTTTTATTTGTTTTACTATTTTTCTTTTATTATTTTTTTTAGAGATATAGTCCAATTATGTTGGACTAAACCTCTTAGCTAGGGCTAAGAGGTGAAGCTTGTGGTGTGATGGGAATTCTTCTACTGTTTTGATTCATGTTAGACTGAATTGATGTTGATTCTAATTGATTATTAGGAATGCTTTCAGTTTTTAATGGTTTGTTGTGACTGAAATTATAGTGGATCTGCAATAGCTTTGAGCATGTTCTTAGCATTGTAGGGTTTATAAATTTGGGAACCCTGTTATTCACCATCGTCTCCTAGGCATGGTTGGATGATGGAATCCTTCCTAACATTCATACATCTCTCATATTGGCTATGAATTGGTTTAATTATGTTGTTTATTTTGTCTCATGGGCATGGTTTGGTGATGGAATCCATTCTAATTTACATCCGTTTTATCTCTTGAAAACTAGATCAAAAGAAGTTCAGAATTGATTTTCATGGTATATCTTCTAACTGGATGAAGATGGGACTCAAAGTCCAGTTGAGTTCATGAATCAAGTGTAGATCTCCCTTATCTCTACAGGTTGATCCTTGGCACCCTAGTTCCCTACCTTTGAATTCTCTAAGTTTTAGATTACTATTTCACCATTATTCCCTTATATTCAGTTAATTTAGATTTCATCTTAGTCTATTTCTAGTTCTCGTTATTTTAAGATTACGTATAGGTTTCAGTCCCTGTGGATTCGACCTCGGTCTTACCGAGTTTATTACTACATCACAACCCTATACTTGGGGTGTGAACACTCCAACATAGCCTTGAATACATATGATCTTCCCCATGGCGTCTGTAAATGTGCATGTCACTGAATTTGATTTCACCGCTATCAATATGTCCACATAAGTGAACGCAGACATTGAGTTATATCGTGACACATTTACAGGAGGAATCTTCGGGTCATGATGGATTAGGATGTGAATACTGTGTTAATGCACACACTCATCCAGTGCAAGTTCAATGATCTAGTCCATTGAAGTGTTAAGTCTTAATGCTGATGAAGGATGTCCCAAAATCTTCCACATTGGATGTTCCTAGCCACTGAGCGTTCGATATTTTTCACAAAACCGCTACAAAATTTTCCCGCTTAGGAAAGATATTCATCCCCATTATCGTCATTCCTCTTGAGAATCAATCAAAATAGGTTGTGTGCGATTTGTATAGATCTACATGGTGTATATTCGAAGATTTAAAGTGATGTACGAAGAAGATTTCTTGGTAATACAGCTGGAACGCATCAAACAGTGCTAAGTCATTGTTCAAGCGGCTGATGGAAAAACAATCGCGTAAAAGCGGTTACAGGACATATGACAGAAGAAGAAAAAGAGAAAGTCAAGTAGTGATGAACAGTTGTGGCAACCGTGAAAGCTAAGTAGTGGTGAACGGTTATGGCAACCGTCATAACATGTGAAGAATCTATATGGTCAGGGTATAGTTATAAATAGTAAAGAAAATTAGCACGAAGAATTTATCTCATACCAACCAAATCAAACCAAATATTGCCTTTCAATTATTAGTCAATTTATATTTTATAGTGTAATCCATTACTTTTCCTAGCAAGAAAATTACATTTCTTAATGTAATTTTTTTACTTTCAACCTACTGTTTATATTTAACAGTGTAATTTGAAGCGTTAACCAAGTAGTTGGCAATTTTAGCTATAATTTGAGTCAATGCTTGCATGCTGGATTCAGTTCTTTACTCGAAAATACGTTTTGCAGCTGCTCCTCGCGATCGACAGTAAGGATCCCTTTCTCATTTCATTTTATATGTATTGAAAAGTCCTTTTGTACGGAAGATAAATGTGCAACCCATCATTAGATGACGAACATCATCCTCTGAATATCACTTAATCTTGTTTACACATTAAGCTAGTGGCTAAATAGGTGACCAATCTCATTAGATCTTGGTCATACACTACGTGTTTACCTATCTTAGCACTGGGTATCATAGTTGTTCGGTTTGAATTGAGTCCAATTTCAATTCTGACACGCCCGCACACATATAGCCAAAAATAGAACCACGCAACAAAAGGAAAGTAAATACTGTTTCCCATTAAATTCAATTTCTATTGTTTGACAAGCCTTTTTGTATGAAAAATTATGGAAAATACCATTTTTCACTTTTCATCGTTTTTGAAAAATAAATAAATTTATATTCCTACATTTACTCCTTAAATTTGTTGGAAATATCATTAAACGTAAAAAATGCATTTTCTTAGTGGAAAGAAACTGGATTTCTTAATGGATAATCCCAAATGCACCACCATCCATGCTCAATTGCCTTGCTTGTGCCAATGTACCACCCACACATGCTACTATATGTAACACATATGCCACCATCCATCTTCTCATGTGTCCCACATGTGTGAAGGGCCCCATATATGCTAATGTGACACACCCACATGTGTCACCATCTATCTTCTTTTGCATCCCATATGTGCCAATGTACCACATGTGTCACCATTTATTTCTCATGTGTCTCACATATACTATTGTACCACATGTACCATCATTCATCTTATCTTCGATCTGCCCCACATGTGCAAAGTACCCCAGATGTATGTGCCACATGTGCCATTGTTCATCCTCAATCCTCCAAATATATCACATGTGCTAATGGTGCCAATGTACACAAGTGCCATCATTTAACTTCAGTGCCCACATGTCAAATGTGCCAGTATGTGTCTTGTGTTGCCATGGTATTGAAATTACGTTAGTTATCTAATACGATATTACGTTATGTAGAAGCTTATGGAGTTTAGAATTATAGCTAGGTCTTATAGGGGGTGAATAGGATTGCTTAAAATTTTTTACTTAATTAATTAATTTACCAATTAAAATAATAAGACACATTTCGACCAGTGTATGTGGCTCCCACTGAGACTTAATTGGTTTTCTATCGGCTAACCAATAACCTCGATCATTATCCTAAGACTTACATACACTCCCACTAGAGGCAGTGCTACACAAGGTAATGAGAGAGAGGTTGAATCTCCTACAACTATGGGATAGTTGGTTCCAGTTGGGGATTCACCTAGATTGGTATTTTAGAGGATAATAAATATTATGATTTACCTATGGAATTGATATCTACTCTATAGAGAATATAAGATATCATGTTCTTCTTCAAATGAAGCTTATGATGCTCTTCAAAGTGATGAATCATAAGGAGGAAGACATGGATCTCTTTGGGTAGTAGCATAGAAGTGTTAGGAAAGCTTGGAATGCATTAGGGCTTTTAAATCACCTAAAATAATTATTTTTGTAAACATTCGGTTGCTAGGTTTATAAAGAAAAGCTCCAATAGATCTCTAATATATAGTTAGTCCATCGATCGATCGATCGAACTAATTTGTGATTTACCAGTAAAGATCGCTGGACACTTTTAGTCATTTTCGATCAATTGAGTCCGATCAATGGACTGTCGATTCGATCAAGAATCGATTAACAGTTCACAGAAAGGTGTTGATTTGGGTTTCTGATTCACAATAGCTTTGCACATCTTTTAAGCCTATCTAAATATGTTCATTTAATGTTTAAGGCATGGGTGAGATGAATCAAATGTTTACCTATCGAATGAGATTTCTAGATGTAGATTGTTTTGGAACTTAAGTGGTTTAAAGCTAGGTTTACCAGGATACCTCATGTTTACCTGTTGTCTTCAGGCCTTGATGGTTCAAGCCTTTGAGCTGTCTTTGGTCTTTAATGTGTTCTAATAGAAGCTCAACCGATTCAAGACACCCTAGCTTACATTATTAATAAACTGAGGCACTAACAGGTATAACTTCAAGCACCTCACATGTACCACGCATGCCACAATTCAGCCTCAAGTGCCCGCATGTCATGTATACCACGTGTGTCACCATTCATCTCTAAGCATCTTACACGTGCTAATTTAGTATATGCTAGTGATTACCTAAATTAAATTCTTCGCAGTGTAGGTGCTCTCTAGTAAAGTATTTTCACTTGACAATATCATTTTCATCATTTGCGATAACTTATCGAAACTCTTGTGAAATTGATTACCATGATACTTTCTAGTTATAACGCTATGTTAGTTGGCAAAGGGCTTTACGTAAAAGTTTGAAATTGATTACTATGATACTTTCTTGCATGCTGCCAAACTCAATTTAATATTCGGCCTGATGTCAGTTGTTGCATAATGAAATAATTGATTACTATGATATTTGTTGATGATCTAGTGAGCCATCTGGTTTGAGTTTTGGCTTGAGCACCCATTTAGAGCCAATAACATGCATGTTAGGAGTGCGAGAAACAAGTTGTCAAGTTTGATTTTTATGAAGAGCCTCAAGTTCCTCATCCATTGCAGCCTTCCAGCCAAGGTGAGCTAAGGCAGATCGAATATTACGAGGTTCACAAGGGATATTTGCTGATGATGTGGAGGAAGTCAAGGCATATTTTGGATTGGGTTTAACAATTCCTCTATGTGAGCGAGTAACCATGGAATGTGAGATGGGTGCTTGTGCTTGTGGAGGATGAATTATTTCAACTTGGGGCTATGAGACTGTTTGAGAGGGCTCAGACTCTGGCTGTGAAAAATGTGTGGGTTGCTCATGCATCTCACATATACTATTGTACCACATGTACCATCGTTCATCTTATCTTGTGCCCCACATGTGCAAAGTGCCCCAGATGCATGTGCCACATGTGCCATTATTCATCTTCAATCCTCCAAATATGTCACATGTGCTAATGGTGCCAATGTACACAAGTGCCATCATTTAACTTCAGTGCCCACATGTCAAATGTGCCAGTATGTGTCTTGTGTTGCCATGGTATTGAAATTGCGTCAGTTATCTAATATGATATTACGTTATGTAGATGCTTATGGAGTTTAGAATTATGGCTAGGTCCTGTAGGGGGTGAATATTGTTGAGGGCCTTGCACAAAACCTTAGGATCTAGTCCTCCAGAACAAACTAGAATTATGGATAATAAAGCAAAGAAAATAATCAATGCATCAATCACACATCACACAAGAGATTTTTAGGTGGAAAACCCTCAAACAGGTAAAAACCACGGGACCTTGTCTAGATCAACAATCCACTATGAAGTAGAACGTTACAAACTTCTTCACTCACACAGGAGTGGATAAACAATGAGAGAAACAAAGAAAACGGAGAGATCTCACCGATTACGAGGACATAGAAGCATTGAGATATAGATTGCATAGTAGATGACCTCCACGAGCATAATCTCCCTTCTATAAGCTTCCTCTCTCTCTCTCTCTCTCTCTCTCTCTCTCTCTCTCACCTTTGATAGCCCTAAATCCTTTAGGGCCTGTTTGATTTTTGAGTGCAAGTGCAAATACCTGGTAAATGACTAATTATCACAGTTTCACCCGTTTGAAAATTTTCGGGAATTCTTGCCTTGGAAACCGGTTCAAAAGTGTTAGTTAAAATTTTTAAACCTCATGGTGATGTATATGACATATCTGTTCCGTCCATCCATTTTACCACAACCTTTTGAGATACAAGTCAAAAAATCACATAAATCCAATACTCAAGTGGCCCACACTAAAAGAAACAGTAGCCCTTAGTAGTTTTTAACGGTAAGTGTATGATTTACTTTTTTCTGTGGCGTAGTCCACTAGAGCTTTGGATATGCCTCATTTTTTGGCTCATGCCATAAATTCATCTGGCATAATGGACGAACGGTGTGGATAAGCGAATTATATCACAGTGGGACCCATAGATATTTTGCAATATTCTCAATTTTCGTGTTCAAAAAGTAGGTAGTCAAATCAAGTATGGGTGAAATGGGTAAATGCGCTGGGAAATAATTATTACACCATTTTGCTGGGTATTTCCCAATTTCCTCAAAATCAAATAAGCCCTTAGTAAATCCCTTGTAAAGCTTTAGGAAACCCTCTTGTCATCCCTAGAAATCCCTAGGAATTCCTATTTAAAGTTTTAAGAAACTCCTTTCAGCATCCCAGTTGCGAAAGGAGTTGCGACACAAAATCCAAGCAAAATTGCAAAACGAATTTGCGTCACCTCGACTGGTCGAATCGAGTCCTCGACCGGTCGAGAGCCACCTACGACTGGTCAAGCACCCTTGAGAAAAATGGTCCACAGTCGCTGAACTTTGAGTCATGCCACGACTCGACTCCTACGACTAGTCGAGACCAGCCTTCGACTAGTCGAGCAGGGCTCACGACCAGTCGACGACGAGTCAAAAAATCCATCAAATCTCTCCCGTTTTGACCCAGGAGAGATCCACCTTCTTCAAGCCAGCTAGGTTTCTACAAACCTCAAACCTATCCTTGAGCAAAGCTTTGGTCATCATGTCTGACCCATTATCGTCCGTGTAGACTTTCTCAAGCTGTAACACCTTCTGTTCCAAAGTATCCCTAATCCAGTGATACCGAATCTCTATGTGCTTTGACTTGGAATGCTGACTTGGATTCTTACTCAAGTGTATAGTACTCTGACTATCGTAATAGACCACATGTTCCTCCTGCTTCAGGCTAAGTTCCTGTAGGAACCTTTTCATCCAAAGCATCTCTTTACATGCCTCTGTGACTGCAATGTACTCGGTCTCTGTCGTCGACAATGCTACGACCTTCTGTAGCTTGCTCTGCCAGGAGACCGCTCCCCCTGCAAACGTGAACATAAACCTCGATGTAGACTTCCTTGAGTCTATGACACCTGCCATATCTGCATCTGTGTAGCCCTCTAACACAGGTTTTTCGTCACTATAGCATAGGCTCAACCTGGATGAGCCTCTTAGATACCACAGTATCCACTTAACCGCTGTCCAATATTCTTTGCTAGGATTGGCAAGATACCGGCTGACAACACCAACCGCATATGTTATGTCTGGGCGTGTACACACCATAGCATACATCAAACTTTTTACCGCTGATGCATAGGGTATCTTCTGCATATCTTCCACCTCTACCTTCGTCTTGGAAAACTGTCTGTCGCTCAATCTGAAGTGACCATCTAGTGGAGTATTAACTGCTTTGCTACATTCATATTGAACCGCTCTAGGACTTTCTCAATATATCGCTCTTGTGACAGGCGGAGCTTCCTGCTGCTTCTGCCACGGGTTATCTCCATTCCTAGGATTTATTTAGCCGGGCCTAAGTCTTTCATCGCAAAAGACTTGCCCAACTCCTATTTCAGCCTATCGATCTTCTTGATGTCTTTTCCCATGATGAGCATGTCATCAATATATAACAGCAGAACTAAGAAATCACCATCTAAGAACTTGTGCGTGAACACACAGTGGTCCGACTCCGTTCTATCATACCCATGTTTCAACATAAATGAGTCGAACTTCTTGTACCATTGTTGTGGAGCTTGTTTCAGCCCATACAAGCTTTTCCTCAGCCTACACACCAAATGCTCTTTGTCCTTGACTTCGAACCCCTCTGGTTGGTGCATGTAGATCTCTTCTTCCAGATCACCATAGAGAAAGACAGTTTTAACATCTAACTACTCTATCTCTAGATCCATGCTTGTCGCCAACCCAAGCAACACCCGTATGGATGTCATCTTCATCACTGGTGAGAATATCTCCTCAAAGTCTATGCCTTTCCTCTGACCAAACCCTTTCACTATAAGTCTGGCCTTGAACCTCGTCTATGAATTTTTCTGCTCAATCTTCTTTCTGAACACCCACTTGTTACTCAAAGCTTTCTTGCCCTTAGGTAATTTCACCATATCATAAGTGTGGTTCTTATGCAAGGATTACATCTCCTCTTGCATAACTTTCAACCACTTCTCCTTATGCTCGTCGGCTAGGGCCTCAGAATAATCTTCTGGCTCAGCCCCCATCAGTAAGCATAATGTACTCATGCGGTGAGTACCTTTTGGATGATTGTCTGTCCCTAGATGACCTCCTCACCTGTGGCTCAACAGGTAGATCAAGTGGGGGCTGCTTCCCTGGTCCATCTTCTGAAGGAACTCCCTCGTCCTCTGCACCATATTGTACTCCCCCGTCATCAGGCACCACGGGAGGAATAACAAGATCCATGTCCTCTAGCTCACCTGAACTAGGCTGGTTCTTCTCTGGCTTACCTGTGTCTTCTATACACTGATCTTCAAAGAAAACCACATCTCTACTCCTGACGAGCTTCTTCTCAGTCGGATCTCATAAGCTGTAACCGAACTTTTCATCACCGTACCCTAAGAACACACACTGCCTGATTTTCATATCGAGCTTGGACCTCTTGTCTTTGGTACGTGAACGGATGCCCTGCATCCAAACACCCTGAGATGACTGTATGATGAATCATGTTCAGTCCACACCTTCTCAGGTACTTCTCCATTCAACGGGGCTGATGGAGACTTGTTTATCAAATATACCGCCGTGTGCATTGCTTCTCCCCAGAACGTCTTGGGCAATTTCACATGGGATAAAATGCATCTGATTCTCTCTACAATGGTGCGATTCATTCGCTCAGCTACACCATTATGCTAGGGGTCTTGGGAACCGTCTGTTCATGCCGTATACCCAGGGACTTGCAGTATTCATGAAAGTCGTTAATGTATTCACCACCATTGTCGGTGCGAATGCACTTCAATGATTTACCTATCTCTCTCTCTCTCGACCATAGCATGAAATAATTTAAACACACCAAAGACCTCGTCCTTGGATTTCAAAGCATAAACCCAAACCCTCATAAATGCATCATCTATAAAAGTAACAAAATACAATACCCCACCCAAGGTTTTTATCCTAATAGGACCACAAACATCAGAATAAACCAAATCTAATGCATGCACTTTATTAACATGAGAAACAGTTCTAATAAATGAAACTTTATGCTGTTTTCCTAATAAACAATCAAGACAGGTTTTTAGAGGTGTACCTGTCACGTTTGGAAGGAGCCGATTCTTTACTAATACCTAAAGCCCTTTTTCACTCATGTGGCCTAGACGCCTGTGCCACATGTCAATAGCTGAATCTTCCGCTACGTTCAACCCACCCTTGCACATACTGACACTTGCCTTATAAAGGGTGCAACGCTTCTTTTTTCTGGCCACAATCACTGAACCCTTGATGAGCTTCCATTGCCCACTAGCAAACCGGCTTTCGTAGCCATCATCATCCAACCTTTCCGTCGATATCAAGTTGAGGCGAAGGTCTGGGATATGCCTCATATCCCTAAGAACCAATGTGCAGCCCACATCGGTCTTCACACAAATATCACTGACTCCCACGATTTTTGATACGCCAGAAATTTTCATCTTCACAGTCTCGTAGTCACCTGACTTGTAGCTTGTGAAGAAGTCTCTACGTGGAGTCGCATGAAAAGAAGCTCTCGAGTCTATCACTCAGTCGGTGTCTTGACTCGTAGCTGTGAGACATACATCATGATCTGTAGAAAGAATAACTACCACGTCGCTATCTGAAGCAACCGCAGTGGAATCTGATTCGTCTTCCTTCCCTTTTCCTTTCTTGTCATTTTTCTTACCACGACATTCATGCTTGTAGTGGTCTTTCTTGCCACAATTCCAGCAATCAACATCTTTTCTGTTACTCGACTTGCTTCTTGATTTATCTCGGGCTTTCTTGCCCTTCCTGTTCTTTCCTCTCCCTCGTTCCTATGTCACAAGAGCCTCTTACTGAGTAAACCCCTGAGACTTCCTGCTTGTTTCTTCATTGAAGAGACAGTTAGTTACCTATTCCATGGATATCTTTTTGCCTGGCTCAGAGTTACTTAGAGACACCACTAATGTCTCCCAACTGTCAGGCAATGAACTAAGCAAAAGTAAAGCCTGCAATTCATCATCTAGGGCCATCTTCATAGAGGTGAGTTGGTTTACTATATTGCTGACCTCATTCATGTGCTCGGCCATAGAACCACCATCCTTGAACTTGAGATTCACAAATCATCTTATCAGAAAAATCTTATTACCAGTTGTCTTCCTCTCATACAGCGCTTGTAATTTCAGCCATAGGCTAGCGACTGAGGTTTCTGTAAACACATGGTGGAACACTAAATCATCCAACCATTGTTTAATAAACCCCACCGCCTTTCGGTCCATCTTCTTCCGATCATCATCAGTTGTATCTTTGAATTTTGCTGATATGCCTAAAATTGGAGAATATAGGTCCTTGCAATAAAGCAAGTCCTCCATCTTAACCTTCCATATAGTCCAGTTAGAACCATTGAGGCTGATCATCCTTGATGAGCCACCTTCCATAATTCAAAACCGATCCTACCTGTTTAATGAACCTGGCTCTGATACCACTTTGTTGAGGGCTTTGCACAAAACCTTAGGATCTAGCCCTCTAGAACAAACTAGAATTATGGATAATAAAGCAAAGAAAATAATCAATGCATCAATCACACATCACATAAGAGATTTTTACGTGGAAAACCCTCAAACAGGTAAAAACCACGGGACCTCGTCCAGATCAACAATTCACTATGAAGTAGAACGTTACAAACTTCTTCACTCATGCAAAAGTAGATAAACAATAAGAGAAACAAAGAAAACGGAGAAATATCACCGATTACGAGGACATAGAAGCGCTGAGATATAGATTGTACAATAGATAACCTCCACGAGCATAATCTCCCTTTTATAAGCTTCTTCTCTCTCTCACCTTTGATAGCCCTAAATCCTTTAACAAATCCCTTGCAAAGCTTTAGAAAATCCTCTTATCATCCCTAGAAAGCCCTAGGAACTCCTATTTAAAGTTTTAAAAAACTCCTTTCCACATTCCAGTTGCGAAAGGACTTGCGATACGAAATCTGCGCAAAATCGCGGAACGAATTTGCATAACCTTGACTGGTCGAACTGAGTCCTCAACCAATCGAGAGCCACCTATGACCAGTTGAACACCTCCTTCGACTGGTTGAGCACCCCGGAGAAAAATGGTCCACAATCGCTGGACTTTGAGTCGTTCCACGACTCGACTCCTACGACTGGTCGAGACCAGCCTTCGACCGGTCGACGATGGGTCAAAAAACCCATCAAATAGGACCGCTTAATTTTTTTTTCTTAATTAATTAATTTACCAATTAAAATAATAAGATACATTTCAACCAGTGTCTGTGGCTCCCGTGGAGACTTAATTGGTTTTCTATCGGCTAACCAATAACCTTGATCATGATCCTAAGACTTACATACACTCCCACTAAAGGCAGTGCTACACAAGGACCCACACATTTACACTTGTGTCAGTGTCCTACGTATGCACCTATATCTATAGGGAGACAATCCTACAAAAGGACCCATATGAGTTTGGGTTACAAACTCTATACTCATTCATACACAAGAAAAGAGTATGTTGATGACTTTAAAATAATAACATGCTTGTTGGATTCAGACCCGTTGATGCGCCTTCTTGAAATATATTTTCTCTTCTTAAATCCGCTTCTCTCGTGCTCTCCTAATCTTTTTTACGAATGCTTCAACTCCTATGATTGGCTACCTTGTATATGATGTACTTATTGAAATGCTAAGGTAATGAGAGAGAGGTTGAATCTCCTACAATTATGGGATAGTTGGTTCCAATTGGGGATTCACCTAAATTAGTATTTTAAAGGATGATAAATATTATAATTTACCTATGGAATTAATATCTACTCTATAAAGAATATAAGATATCATGTTTTTCTTCAAATGAAGCTTAGGATGCTCTTCAGAGTGATGAATCATAAGGAGGAAGACATGGATCTCTTTGGGTAGTAGCCTAGAAGTGTTAGGAAAGCTTGGAATGCATTAGGGCTTTTAAATCACCTAAAATAATTATTTTTGTAAACATCTGGTTGCTAGATTTATAAAGAAAAGCTCCAATGGATCTCTAATAGTTAGTCCATTGATCGATCGATTGAACTAATTTGTGATTTACTAGTAAAGATTGTTGGACACTTTTACTCATTTTCGATCGATTGAGTCCGATCAATGGACTCTCGATTCGATCGAGAATCGATTAACAGTTCACAGAAAGGTGTTGATTTGGGTTTTTGATTCACAATAGCTTTACACATCTTTTAAGCCTATCTAAATATGTTCATTTAATGTTTAAGGCATGGGTGAGATGAATTAAATGTTTACTTATCGAATGAGATTTCTAGATGTAGGTTGTTTTGGAACTTAAGTGGTCTAAAGCTAGGTTTACCAAGATACCTCATGTTTACCTGTTGTCTTCAGGCCTTGATGATTCAAGCCTTTGAGCTATCTTCGGTCTTTAATGTCTTCCAATGGAAGCTCAACCGATTCAAGACACCCTAGCTTACATTATTAATAAACTGAGGTACGAACAAGTACAACTTCAAGCACCTCACATGTACCACGCATGCCATAATTCAGCCTCAAGTACCGCATGTCATGTATACCACATGTGTCACTGTTCATCTCTAAGCATCCTAAATGTGCTAATTTAGTATATGTCAGTGATTACCTAAAATTCTTCGCAGTGTAGGTGCTCTCTAGTAAAGTATTTTCACTTAACAATATCATTTTCGTCATTTGCGATAACTTATCGAAACTCTTGTAAAATTGATTACCATGATACTTTCTAGTTATAACGCTATGTTAGTTGGCAAAGGCTTTACATAAACATTTGAAATTGATTACTATGATACTTTCTTGCATGCTGCCAAATTCAATTTAATATTCAGCTTGATGTCAGTTGTTGCATAATGAAAGAATTGATTAGGGTCATGCTTCAGTGGTAGACTCACAAGAGTTTTAACACGATGTCATTGGTTCGAGTACCCATTGTGGTGAAAAACCACTGTGGTGTGAGTGCGTGAATATGTGTGGTGTCCGAGTGTGTAAAAAAATATAGAAAAAATAATTGATTAATCAAAAAGCCAGCAATCCTTCTCTTCATATTTGGAAAATGATGATCGAATGACTACAGATTGAGTCTGGATTGCACCTAATAAGCTAAAACTCTACAAGTCCTTGTAGAATGAATTACTTGAGTCTAGATTGCACCTAATAAGCTAAAACTCTACAGGTCCTTGTAGAATGAACTACTTATCCTGTGAGGGTTGCATGTGGGGCCTTCCGTGGTTTGCGTGTGGCATCCATCTTGTCTAGTCAGTGGAGGCGCCACCCAACTATGAAGCTTTGATATGCCAAAAATCGAGCCAATTCAACCATCAGGTAGGCGACCATGTGAATTTTGAGGTTTCAAGTAATTGTCCATTGTTTTCCATGGTGCGGGCCACCTAAATTTCCGATCATCCCATCATCACAGTAAGGGTCACTAAATGAGCAGATTGGATAGCACACATACAAGTAAATAAGCTACAACACTAGTAATAGAGCCAGATTGGTTTGAAAATGCCTTCCACCTAAATTTCTAATGGGCATTTTATATCAAGTCATTCCCAAAAAGGTTTTACAAAGTCCCCGAGTCTTATTAGACAACGTGCCCGAACATACCAGTGACCTGCTACTAAATATATAAAAAGGGAAATGCTAGAGTGATCTCAAAGCCCAGTAAATTACAGTGCTTCTGATTGCATCCATGGACCTAGACAGTTGAATCAATCAATCTGAACTGTCCATTAAGTCCATAACACATTTCATGGGCTGTGATGCAAAAATCTCACTGATGGGATAGTTACAATTGCCTTACAAGAGTGATTCTTTAGGATTATAAGCAATTGATGGTCCTAAGAAATATATGGACAGAATTGTTGATTTTTATTTTTATTTTTTATTTTTTAAAAAACACATTTTGTTGATTGGACCTATTTTTGGACAGATGATCTTGACCTTCAGTAGTAATTAAAGGCCATTAATCAAATGGTTAGAGTTTGTCTGATTGATGTGATGTTCACACCGCAGGACAAGAAATGTTAGTTGGACCTATTTAACAGTCCGGACCAGTAGATTTGACTAAGGACATGTAACATGGATTCCATGACAAACAATAAAAAAGGAAAAGTTGTTTTTTTCTTTTGATGTGACAATTTATGGTTAATAATAAAAAGGGTTAATAGCAAGCAATAGTTACACTTTTGTAACAGCAATGAATAAGAGACTTTCACTTACATTTTCTTTTTACACACCCACCCACACCACAAACACGCACACCCACACCACATGTGCACTTGATCTTTAAAATATATTTTTTCTACCCTTGAATATTGGAGTTGGTCCGAGGAGAAGGGAGGCTTAGTCAAGATAGAAGATTGTACCATAAAACAAGCAAGGAGGCCCATCTATTTTAAATTTATAATATGAGTTCTAACAATGCAATGGACCTGTTCTAAATTTATAACACGGATTCTAACAGTACTTGATCTGAATAAATCAATCTTTCCATCGGTCGTGAACTTTTTTTCAATGAAAAGTAGTGACGATATATCCAAGGAAATAAGCATGGCTCATTTTCACTTACCATCTAAATAAGAACTCTAAATTGGAATTCATAGCTCTCAGGGAAATCATCATGGGATTTTTATTTTTTTCTAGGACACTAAAACTTATGATCTTGTGAGAGCATGGAGCCTTCCTCTTTTATTAATATGATTATTGATTAGTACACTGACTACAAATGCTTCAAATTCAGAACTGATCACCTACAACCATTTGCAGGGTCTACAATTTTTCTTACAAGCATTTGGCCCGAAATGGAAATTCAAATGGCATTTAAAAAAAAAAGGTTGTGCTGTGCAATCGGTTACTGGTAATCAGCCCCTTTTTATATTATGTCTCGGAGTTTCCTTTCTGTCTAAAAAAATATAGGAAAAATATGTCAAAATGATGAAAGCCTGATGGCATGATTGAAAAATCTCATTACAATCTAGAACGATTATTTCAAATGAAGATATTCCATGCGCTCCTTTTTGGTTACTATGCATGTTTACATCCACCTGGTTGATAGGCAGACCCTTTTTCTTCTTATTTTTATAGTATTACGGTATAAAACTGTACCCTTCTATTACCAAAAGTAGAAATTAAGGGTGTACCTTTCAAAATGAGTGGGTGCAAAAATGCAAATCGGGTTCTGTTCTATTCTTGTCAGGAAAGGGTCAGAATCATCTGCAACAACTGTTTTCCGCGGCATGTATAACAGCCAAGCTCTTTAGGGCCCACCATGTTGTAAATGTGAAATCCAATCCGTCCATCAGGTTGTAACCCTCATTCTCATTGTTGATCAAAAATTTTCAGTGTAATAAAACACTGATATGGCACACGCCAATGGGAACAATGTAAGTTCGACCCAAAATCTTTAAGTTCATGCATTGTGGCCCGAGTGAGTTTTAGATCAGGATGATTTTTATAATTTCCCTCTATTCCTATGATTTACATATGATGAATAGGTTTGATGAACAATGAAAAACCAAGGTGGCCCCACATAGAAACCAAGATCTGCATCCCGTTCCCTCTGGTGTGACTCACCGGCATTGTGTGTGTGGCTGACGTTTGTTCCCAGGGCATAGCATGGAATACGAACACCGGATGGAGAGAGTGGATTTAATATACGCAACATGGTGGGCCTTAAAAGAACCTATTATTTTATATGTGGACACACTTCCGTGGTTTGTGTGGTGACCCAACACTACTCAGCACAATGGTAGGATTTGATTAGGTCAGGTAAACTTAACAGCGTCCAACAGTGTCCCTGCACTTCTAATCTAATAATGTGTGAGTTACTAAGCAATCTAATTCCTTCGCCAGTTAGGTGGATTGCATGCTTCCCCATCCCTATGTGGGCAGCAATTGCCTACTACATTGCTTCACTTTTGGACGGTGCTTTGTAGGCCCTACCATGATATATGTTGTTCATCCACTTTTCCTAATCATTTAATAGCATGAACTAAAAAATAAGACATACAAATCTCAAATAGACAATAAAGGGTGATTGAACACCCACCATTAAAAACTTAATAACACCCACTATAATGCTTATTTTCCATCCAATATATTAATTAGGCACAAAAACTTAGATAAAAGGAAACCACAAATATCATTTCATACAAAACTTATGTGGCTATCAAAAAGTTTTTAATGATAGGAATCCAATTGCCATTATTTTTCATGGTGTGATGCACATGACATTTGGATTTACTTTATATTTAGAATCAAGCCATAAAATGATATGAAAGGCAATATGGATGAAAAACACACGTATGCACACATACACACATATATAGCTCACGTAGCACCGTTTTTTAGGGCTGTACACAAGTCAAGCTAGCTCAAAAAGCTCGCTCGACTCGTCTCGAAACAGCTCAGATTGACTCGGCTTGAAAGGCCAACTCAAGACGAGTCAAGCTTGTTTACTAAAGCTCGAGTTGAATTCAAGCCGAGTTCAACCATGGTGTATTTAAACTCGACTCGAAGCTCGAGTAATATATTTTAATAATATATATTATATTAATATTATATATATATATATATATATATATATATATATATATATATATATATATATAAGTTTTAAAAAAGAATTTAAAACTTAAAAATTTTTACTTAAAAAATCTTACCCGACCATGCCGGTCCTCATTCCCTCTATTTCCTTCCCTTGCCCTACCAAGGTAAACTCGACTCGACTCGGCTCTAACCACTAGCTCGACTCGAATTCAACTCGAAAGCTTTAGTAAACAAGCCAAGCTTTAATGTTAAGCTCAGCTCAAACTCGAGTATTACATGGAGGAGTCAAGCCAAGCTTGGCCCACCTCGACCCGACTCGGCTTGATATACAGCCCAACCGTTTTTGCACCATGTACCTAAGTGGTTATCAAAATGCTGAAATTTGATTGGGTCAGGTGTAATTAAATAAAAATGGGCCACATGCTCCCATCACTACCGAGCTACGTGGTACTAGGGTCACCACACAGTCCACGTCGGCAAAAGAGGTGCAGATTTCCTGTACAAGTGAGGTGTTACCAGCACTTTACACGCCATCCCGACGTGTGGGACATCCAAGGGGGATAAGGCCGGCCCCACCGTGAAGATGATATGAAAATCCGGTCATTCCACTCATCAGTCGAGCAACACGTCCACACGATAAGTGCGGATCCATCGCAAATTTCTTTAAACCGACTATTATTTTTGGACAGATATGTCCCACTTGATAAGCAGGCTATTCTGATTTATTTATGTTCATCTTCCAGGTGATGGACACCTTACGCACCGCTCAGATGACTTTCCAAGGTGGCACGTACGGAGCATGTAAAGGTACGTGTGAAACCTTTCGTTTCATATTTCATTTTCTTTTGGTGGGATGCGTGTGCGAACGATGCTGTTAAGTATAGGTTGGCAAGCATTAAATCAGCGGAATTTCATTCTTACAAGAAACCTCGTATGCATCACATGTGAATGGAAAGCGCGTATAGGCGTTGGAGCCTTGCTCATCATATATAACACAAGCACGCGTGTAACTATAGAGTACGTGTGCGAAATCTGATCCTTTCATCAGGTGGGCCATGGTGTTAAAGTACCTTTCTTTGGGACAAAAGATGGAAGTAATGAGACTCAAAAGCTCAAACTCACATCTGTCCCCGGCCCATATTGACACGTGTTGTTGGTGTGGATGGGCCAGGCTCATGATATAAAATGATGTTTGCTAGGGGAACTCGCAAGAGGCTCTACGGATGGATTATCACTTGTTACTGACATCTCCATTCACACGTGGCCCACTTGTTTCTACGGATGGATTATCACTTGTTACTGACCTCTCCATTCACACGTGGCCCACTTGTAAAACAACCGAATACGTTGATCTGGTGAGTCATCATGGAAAGGTGGTCAAATAATAGAAAAAGCGCTTCAACATTTCTGGTCAGGTGGACAGCAAAAAGAATGAGCGGTCTAAATCAACGGATGATATTACACTGCCTGGATGTATAAGATGATCTAACAACCATGATAAGCAGATAAACAGCTGTGATTGCATTAGCGTGTGACATGAATATGGTAGAGATGGTGGGAAGAGGGCCACCATCTCCATCCAAAAAGATGTGAAGCTGATATCTCCAGCTCATCAGCAGACCGTCCAGCTGTCAGTCGATCCCTGGTCTCTCACGTGCCGAGGACCTATCCTCGCAACGGTCAAGTGCCGGTGCTACCCTTGAACACGTGTCGGCGAGATCACCCACAACAAGATCTTTTGAAACATTGACCACCATCCATCCACGTTACCGTCAGTAGCCGGTGGTCGTCGCTGACTCATCCCAAGCACCCTTTATAGAAGACTATTCAATGTAGAAAAGGAGAGCTTTTCCAAAAGTCCTCCATCTTCACCAACTTCCTCTATGAGCACAAAACCCACCCTCTCCTTCAACCTCTCTTCTGATTCTCTCCCACAACAGACCCATGTCTGATCATAGGAACCCTACCCAGCATAATTTCTATCATGATGATCAGACCGTTGGTTCGATAGGCTTCCCCTTCTCTAACCATCCATCCTTTGCTAACCAGGCACCGGGTGGCTCTGGGTCCCACCATGCAAATCTAGACTTACACGGGTTCGATCCATCATCACCTTACATGAGCTTCGCTGAGTATCTACATGGATCATCTGACTATGGAACACTCTCAAGAGTGTTCGACTTGTCGTGTTCGTCGTCTGAAGTATTCAATTCCGGCGACGGTAGGAGTGGAACGAATGAGTTAGGGGATTCTGTGGGCCATGTTGGTAATTCAGTGACGCCGAATTCTTCAGTTTCTTCATCGTCGACGGAGGCCGTGGCGGAAGAGGATTCAGGGAGGAGTAAGAAAGAGCAGCAGCCTAAAGGGTGTGAAAATGCGATGGAGAAACCTAAGAAAGTGTAGGTTTGGTTCTTCTTTAGTAGATTCTTGGTAGAATTCTATATGCTCTAAAGTTCCTTGTGAAACAAGGGTTCTATGCTCATTTTCTTTCCCTTCTTTATTCTAGAAAAAAAAGAAAGAAGAAGAATTGAATCTCTTTTGTTTTCTTTTGTCATGTCTTCTTCCAAAGTGAACTTTTGGCTTTTCAATCTCTAGCGAACTGCAAAAAATCTTCTATCTAGGCCTTTTCTTGACTTTTTTCTTTAATAACTTTCTCGAACCCTAATTAAAGAAGTATGCAAAATGTGAATTATCTAATTAGTTTTTCTCAAATCATCCGAATTGGGCGAGCTCTCTTGGTGTTAGAGAATGACAATTGTTTTGCTCAGTGCAATATCAGATTGTGGGTGACCAAAAACGCTTAAGATCCAACCATGATTTGTTTATTAGCATTGCACCCATTGAGGGAAATTTAGCATTTTTGCTGTTTCTTATTTTGTTCGATGTAGGTTTTGCTCATAATGAGTTTCTGTGGTTAAATAATCAAGGAATAAGCCAAGGAAGAAAGGAGAGAAGAAGCAAAGAGAGCCGCGTTTTGCCTTCATGACAAAGAGTGAGGTCGATCATCTGGAAGATGGATACCGATGGAGAAAATACGGCCAAAAGGCAGTCAAGAACAGCCCTTACCCAAGGTTTGTTTGTTGAATTTTCTCTGATTATTGCATTTTTAGAATATATAAAAAAATTATCGGCTATTTCACCATTCCATTCTTGTTAATGCTAAATAAGCCAATTTTTCATTAAAAAGAGATAATACAAGATCTTACAATCAAAAGATGATGACAAAATAGATGATAGAATCACTAAGCATCCAGAGAGTCTTATTTGTATCATACTCTTAACTATAATTACTACATCAGATAGTCTTATATCTTCGTTTCACCAATGCATGATCATCAGTTACATGTCTGTCCCATACATTGCGACATCTATCGCCACATGGGTCTTGGGTTCAATCACAACCTATTTCCAAGAAAAAAAGGAGTAGAAGATAATTGCACTTTGTAACCGAAATTTCTATTCATTTTAGAAACCTTATATCTATTCTTAAAATTTCATCACCAGAGAAGTGTAACTGAGTTTCCAATATCTCAGAAACATACGGTTTCTTGCACTAGGCATTTAAAATAAATAAAAAAAAACTTTTCTAAGAATGTCAACAAAGATCTATCAGCTGTGTAGAAAATTTGTGAGTAATAAACTATTATTGCCATTACAGAAGCTATTATCGGTGCACCACCCAGAAATGTTCGGTGAAGAAACGCGTAGAGAGATCGTTCCAAGATCCAGCAATTGTGATTACTACATACGAAGGCCAACACACCCACCAGAGCCCGGCGACGCTTCGAAGCAATGCTGCAGGAATGTTGGCACCATCTATGTTGGGTTCGATGACGGCCATGCCGAGTTTCCACCCAGACCTATTGACACAATTGCCTCAAACAAATGCTCAAGGTGATTCAAGCTCCATTTACATGCAAAACCTAACTCCTCTTCAGCGGCAACTTCCTGACTATGGCCTTTTGCAAGATGTTATCCCCTCATTCATCAGCAAACAGCCATGAAACCTCTCCTTTTCTCTCTTATATGAGAGACGTACGATAGAGAGACATTGAACAATAGATTCATGGCATACGTGCCAATATTGTACATGTGTGAGATCCGAGCCTTTCATCAGGTATGCCGACAATGAAATCAGTCTGGTCTACTCATCGTATGGGTGTTTAAGGTGACCAACAACCTATATTCAGTGCACAATATGACCTGACTGAGAAGCGAACGACCATGATTTTTGGGCAAGGGCAGACTCATGGTGAGCCCCACCTGATGAATGGCCTGGATTACACATGTAAATTAGCACGTGTGCTGTGAATTGACTCTTAGATCCGCCTATGTGTGAATCTCCTCTGCATTTCTGATCTCATATTGTACATGTATTTAATCCTACATACATGAACCGATACTAGAACCGTATAAGCATTAAATACATCTTTGTCTTTTTGTTCAAGTGAAAATATTCCAATTGCTCTTGAAAAACCCAAATCTGGGTGAAAAAGCCATTGGCAGGATTGCCATGGAAAGGGACGGCCATCTGTTAGAACAGACCCATATGGAAAGTGAGCATTTATGTTGCAGGAGATGGGCTGATGGAAGTGCAACGTACGCTATATATATGGCCTTTGCTAGAGGAATGCATGCTTTTGCTACAAGTGCATTCAATGCATAACTTGTTTGATGAAAAAGCGGTGGGGGTTGCAATATAAGGATGGGAGGTTTTCCAAGTTATCATGACTGGTTGGGCTCTGCTTTGGAAACCTAGAATTCATGAGGAGAAGCTGGGTGATTAATGGGGGTGGGTGTTTTGGGAGGAAGAAATAATGTGTGCTTGTGCAACTGTTGTATTGGACTCTCTCTCTCTCTCTCTCTCTCTCTCTCTCTCAAATCATCAGATAATGCAGGCATGCTTGCAATCATGCACTTGCATGCATTGTTAAAAGAGTCGACGAGACCTGAGTCTAGTCGGGGCTGAATTAGCCCAACGCACCCGAGTCGTTGTGATCAATGGTATCGACTATTCAGCCGGATCAGGTAATACCTAATCTGAGTCGACTGGGACGAGTCCGTCCGAGTCTTAAAACCATGCTTGCATGCACCATACGTGCAGACAAAGAAATCAAGTCTTTTGTATGCTGAGTTTGTTTTGACTTTGGTTCTACTCAGATTCCCAGCTAGTGTCGCCCATGGTCCGATGGTCGTAGCCATTCATGTTGTAGAATTCATGTTTCCAGCAACAATGGAGGAAACTTACGCTGAGCGGATGAGTCTGACCATGACTTTCTTTAGACGGACGTAGATCACTAAGAAGATTTTTTTTGTTTTTTTTGAAGTCTCACATACAGGGGTGCAACTTGTGCTAGTTGAGTGGGGTTGGGGTTTAACCCGACCTCAAAAAGACCCAACCTGCAACTTGATCCGATCCAAATTTCAACCTGAGATGCTCAACTCGAACCCAACCTGGAGTCCTGTTAAGAACCCACCCTCATCTCAGCCACAGCTACCTCCGGATGGTTTGTGTGTTTCCCCATTTCAAATTTAATAATAAATTCAAATTGTATTTTATAAAAAGGTTGTTATAATCTATATTCTATGTATAAGTACCAATAAATCCATGTGATTCAATTCATTCGATTCACTTCAAATATTACCTTCTCCTTGTGGTATCAGAGCCATGGAAGAAATTTTTTTCCTTTGTTTTTGGATAGTGACCGTCTTATCGTTTCATTTCCATGGTGGACGCATATAAACACAAACTATGCACTATCAGCCTTCAACTTCAACTTCCCCGATTGAATAGGCTTTTGTCGTTACCGATAGACTCGAATGCACAGGAAAATTCAGTGCCGTCGCCTCTCATCGGTCCACGTCATCGCTAATTACTCCAGCTAACAAACGCCGGATGTCCCTCCCAAATAGGACGTATGCTAAGCAACACGACTTTCAACGTGTATAACTTCTATTAGTTATAATAATTTTTATTTTAGATCCACTCCGTCCATCAATTTTTACAAATCATCCTAAAACACAAGCCTAAAAATGAATCACATCCAAAGCTCAAGTGTACCACACCAAAGAGAGCGGCAGGTATTGAATGACTACTGTTGAAAATGAAAACTCCGTGGGGTCTAATATGAGGTTTATTTGGCATCTAACCTCTTAATAAGGTGAAAACTGTCCTCTATAAGTTTTCAATAGTAGGCATCCGATTCCCAATGTTTATCTAGTGTGGCCCAATTGAGCACTGGATCTGACTCATTTTTGTCTCACTGCGAATAATATGAAAAAGATAGATGGAAGGCATATATATTTGTTAGCTTATTAGTACACCCACTGTGAATTGACCTAAGTGTTGAAATGAGGTAGATGCAAGGTGTATATCTGATACATATATCATGATGGGAATGTGCTGCACCACTGTAGGTGTTACACTGCCTCACCCAAGACGGCTACTGTGTAACCATATTTATGTGTATTCTGTTTCCACTCTATATGCGTTTTTCCATATCATTTTAGGGCAATATTCTGTTTTCACTTTGTATCCATTTTTTCATATCATTTTAGGGCAATATTGAAAAAAAGTAAGCAGATCCAATTATCAGGTAAACCATATCATAGGAAACGGTGGTAATTGAACATTATTAATGAGTCACAAAAGTTTTGGATGCAATTAATATTTGTTTTTTCCCTTCATCTATGCTTACGTGAACTTATTAATAGATTGGATGGCAGATAATAAAAGTAAGGTTTTTAATGGTAGGGTGTTCAATCACCATGGTTTCTGAAGCGTGGTTCACTTTATTTGTTCTTAATTTTTAGAACCATGCTTTTAAATGATCTAAAATAACGGATGGACAGAGTGGATGCAGAATATACACGTCAAGGTGGGCCCCACGGTAAGGGCTGCACCGTCCTAGTTGAGGCCGGATCTCATCTAATCCGCTCCCCACACCACACATCAGGCAACAGAATTTCTCGAGATATATGTTTACATGGCCCTAGAAGATGTATTGTTTTAGATCCATACCGTCCATCCAATTTTTCAGATCATTCTAGGGTACGAGTCCGAAAAAGAAATACAGATCCAAAGTTAAAGTAAACCACACCATTCAAGACAGTTGGAATCAATGCTACCGTTGAAAACTTCTTGGGGCCACCGAATGCTCGACCAAGCTGATATTTGTATTTTAACTTCATCAACATACTTGTAATCTTATGAACAGGTCTGATGTAAATTAATCCTCATCTTGGCCCTAAGAAAGTTTCAATGATAGTTTGTTTAATCCGTATAATCCACTTGAGCCTTAGAGGAAACTTTTTTTTAGCTCATGATCTAGAATTATCGAGAAAATTTGATGAATAGTATAGATCCAGCACAAAAGTCATGGAACTAGAAAAGTTCCACACATTAAAAGTCATATTGTGCAGCCGCAATCTATTTAGGAGAGAAAAATCCCGCGTATCTTATTAACTAGATTCTTAAGAAATGACGTGCAACAATGAGTGGTGAAGGCATTGGAATTTCCTGAGCCTTCAATAGAGATGATCCGCACTCACATGGGATTACCCCAAACAAGATCTATTACAACCCAAATCCAACCTGAATTAAAAACGGGTTGATGTTTTCTAACCCAAACCCAACGCAAGAACATAGACATCGTGACCCAAGCTTGTGGCACAAAAACCTGGTTTGGTCCGAACGCAAGTTGCAGCACACTCACATTCTACACACATGCTGTAATCCTGAATTAATCCCTATTATGAGAGAGTGGTGGTGGCTTAGGATCCAGCGCTGGTCACCACCCACTGGGCCTACATGCTGACTGATCTAATTGTCAGAATATGGAAGAAATTTACACCGGACGATGGTTGTGAATTATCAAGGATTGCTATTTTTTTATGAATTTAGAACAATCAAAAGATTTATTTATTTATTTATTTTTGAATGACTTGCATTCGCCTCTAAAGATCAATGGTTAGGATCCACTCTGAAGTTTGACTACGGGACTGTAACCAAAATACAGACGGTTCAAATCATCAGACCCCTCAGCATGTGGGCCCCAGTAAGCTGCCACACAGGCTGGAACCTGTGTCTCGACAGATGCGAAAGGAACGCGTTCCCTGAGAACTTTGGATTATTGGATTCCACGCTAATTGGCTACGTTATCACGTCTGCTTCGTTGGTGTTTGGCGTTTGAAATGGGATTGTCCGGAAGTAGATTCCTCAAAGGACAGTTTTGTAAGTATTCCTCCAGTGTCAATTTCAGGATGGGCCCACATGTTTACATGTCGGGTGATCCCGTCCGTCCGCATTCATTGGGATTGCGGGGATGGGTTATAGCCAGAACTTACACCGACTCAATGGTTTGACTAATATTATTAGTCGGTCCTTTCCCGTGGAACATGGAACCGTGACAACTGTTACTTACCGCTGCCGCGATTCAGATCCAGGCCGTGATAGCTGCTTCCCCACTGGGGCCCACTTTCTTAGTGGTCTGATGATCGGAGCCGTCCATGTTGTGGGCTCTACCTTAAAGAGGCCAACTTAAGGAACTTACGCAGAAGAAAAGACAATGAAAAGAAAAAGTTTCAGTGGCTCGCATTTCACACTAGAAACCAAAGGTTAGGATGGAAGCCCCAGTGGGGGGGCGATATGCAGGATGTGGCCCTCAGTGGGATGCGACAACTGATGGATCCTGAGTCGCAGATTCTTTTCAGCGGTTTGTTTGAATGCAAGAAATAGAAGCACAGGATCATTTCGGTCAGCGTGTTCCATTGTCTTTACTTCCTAGCAGATGGACGGTTGACCATTGCTGCATGCAGGGCCATCCTGCGATTGAGAATTAGTTGGGTCAAATGGCCTGCAAATCAAACTTAAAAGTCATCAGTAGGAGGTCCCACACGTACCACGGATGTGTACGGTTGGAAACATTCTCAAATCGTTCATTACTTCGTACATGTGTGCACGTCTGATGACTTGAGTGGCGCCATTTTCGGAGTCAGGTCATCTATAATCGGTGAGACCCACCTCGATGGACGCAGATTATCTGGTCAACAGGGATTTCCCGTTACCCTAATGGTTTGGCGTCCGAAGCTTTATTTTGTTTTTTTTTTTTAAGTGAGTGGTGACGTGGACCAATAACGATTAGGGTAACAGGAAATCCTGGTTGACCAGATGACATAAGATCCCGACTCAAAATGAAAATGGTACATGAATCAATTGGGTGGGGAAATTTCCACCGTTGAAACTTCCCTGGGTCTACAGTAATATTTATATGCCATTCATACCGTTTCCAAATAGAAAATATTAACTTGATTCAAAACTTTTGTGGCCCCGTGAATATTTTAATTGTGTACACTCAATCCTCATGTTTACTGCTCATTTGAATATTGGATCGTGCTCATTTTCTAAAATGATCTTATAAAACGAAGGTCGGATATACGGAGAGATTTCTTACTAACATCAAGGTGATCCCCTGGGTTTCCATCGGAGAAACTTCCTATATGAAAGACTTTCACGAGAAATCCCCGGCTTACATCAGTATGCTAACGCAATCCGCGTACCTGTTCGACACATCTCTTGACCCTTAAAAATGTGGTTGTGTAGCGATGAGTGGAGATGTGGACCTATCAAAATTCTATAATAAATCAATGAACCTAGCAAATTTCTAAAATAAATTAATGGACCTAGCAAATTTCTAAAATAATTCAATGAACGGACTCACGCGTTCCCATTGCTACACGTGACTCTGCCAACATTTCCAACCGCCCATTGTAATGTCCAGGATAGTATTCACACCAGAAGTCCGTTTATGATAAGCCCACGCTGAAAAATGGCCAGACGATCGTGACCATCGATATGGTGAGCCCTGTAATGGTTAGATGCTGCGAAAACATCACGTGAGACTATGAGTACAGCTCATCAGGATTGCCTCTTCATCTATCCATGATCGATAACAGCAAATGGATGGTCCACATCACCCGAACGCGCAGCCACACAACGATTCGATGGATATACAGTACGGAGAGGGTATACCTCCGGCTACCACTCCCGGGCTGATTTTAGTGCGGGCATGACTCACATGTGCCAATGGGCACGCGTGATAAATCGATACTGGATGAGAGAGGATTAAGTGTTACCCGAGTAACACGTTAGAGGGTGTTTCCCTGACCATGGGCCAGCATCGATGTATTCGTTGAATATCCAGACCGTTCATCCTTTTTTTTCCAGTTAATTTTAAGGCGCGGGCTTAAAAATAAAGCTGATCAAAAACTCAGGTGGACCACACTACAGAAAATAGTAGTGATTAAACGCCCACCATTAAAAACTTCCGAGGGGTCCACCTGTGTACTACTTACCAACCATTTGTAGCCACCAATGCAGGTGGTGGTCTAAAATTATAACAGGTTATCAGAAACCGTGCGTCCGTGCGCATCTTTTGAACTTGGACATCTCGAATTGGTTGGGAAACGGATTGTCTACTCCCTTCGGTGCTCTGTGGGTCCAACATGATGTATGTATTTCATCCATTCCGTTCATCCATTTTTAAAGATCATTTTAGTGATTGATCCTAAAAACGATAAGGATATAAATCTCATTTGGACCACAGCACAGGAAAACAATAGTGACTGGATATCCACCATTAAAAATAGATGGACGGCATGGATGAAACGCATACATCATAGTGGGGCCCACAGAGCACCGACCACCAGCCATTGGCTGGTGGCAGGGGAGTAGCCAATCCGTTTCAAATTGGTTCGCTCAGCAATGGATTCCCTCCCGTGAGTGTGTGGGGTGTGCGTGCGTGTGTAAAAAAAAAAAAAAAGTAACGGATTCCCTCCCTTGCGAAGCTTACAGCCACGGTGCGTCATGATCTCTTTGGAGAGAATCGTCACCTCTACATGCATGTATCTATTGACTGATAACTTCCTAATGTTTATTTGCCATTCAACCTGTTGGTCACACGGATGAATGACAGGAAAACACAAATATCAGCTTGATTCAAAACTTTTGTGACTCCATAAGTTTTTAACGGTAGGAATTCAATCCCTACTGTATAGTCCACCTGAGATTTAGATCTGCTTAATTTTAGAGCCCGTGTCCTAAAAAAATTAGCTGGACAAGTAAATGGACGGCGTGAATATACGACACATACATCAAGTCGGCCACATCTTCAGGGTGGTTGAAGGTATGACTAGGGAAGCGGGTTGCCTGTGCCTCCGGGTACAAATATTCCTGTGCGACTGTTGACGGACGCAGATTGCATGTGCATACTATAGAAGTAATTGAATGCACTGGCAAACTCTAAACATTCATGCACATGCATACTGCCACTATGCAGCCACATACATGCACCGGAATCCAAACCGTCCAAATCGGGGATAATATGTGGATGGAATCACATCCCGAATTAAGATTGATTGTATGGTCCTAATAATTTTATTGAAATGGGACCGTAGATTTTTCTTTTTTTAATTTAACAATGCACTTGGGTTATAATTTTTTACTATAGGTCCGACCTACCTTCCGCCCTTTTTTTTTATTCCACCAGAACAAAACTTATCTTACCAAACTAAACCTCTACCCGAACATACCAATAAAGACAAAAAGACTTGTACTTTTTCCAACTACTTTACTGTAAAAATCAGGGATATTTTCATCCAAAACTCCCTTTCCGTACCCTAAAATTCTACTTTGATAATAAAAGTTTTCAGCGGCCGAGAAAAAAAAAAAAAAAGGCATACAATGGACGAGCTTGCAATGCTAATTTTTTCGATTTCTATAGGTGAGAGCCATGTACTTGATGGGAGCAGATCAAGTATTACCCCGGTAACACATGTTAGCAGATGTTTCCTTGACCGAGGGGGCACATTGATGTATTTGTTTTACATCCACGTTGTCCATCAGTGTTTTTAGGTCATTTTAGGGCATGGTCCTACAAATGAAATAGTTCCAAATTTCAAATGGACCACATAGTAGGGATTGAATGTCCACCATTAAAAATTTCTTGGGTACCATAAAAGTTTTGGATAAAGCTAATGTTTGTGTTTTCCCTTCTTTCATATGTGTGACCTTATCAACATTACTGTGTGCCTTAGGAAGTTTTAAATGGTGGCTGCTCAATAATCATTATTTCCTTTGGTGTAGTCCACTAGAGATTTAGATCTGCATCATTTTTTGAACCGCGTCATAAATTGATCTGGAAAAATTGATGGATGGGTGGATATACAACTTGTATATACATAAGGGGGGCCACGGTTAGGGCAACACCTACCAGCTCTTATGGATTCGGGAACTGGGTATTGCTGTCTACTTTCATGCGTGAGTTGGAGAGTTGGCTTCGCGATAAGTACAAACATGGCACAGATCTGTGACATCTGGACCATTCATCACATATGGTCCACCATGAACATTCAATGGCCCAACTCAGGCTGGTCACTGATGAGATGGGCGGATTATGTATAATGGACATGAACCAATTGATGGTTTTCACGAACCACACAATTTCTTCATGCATGCTTAATTGATTAGTGAACTAGTTTTTAGGGCTACGGTTATAATCCGTAGCTATAGGTCTACAAAAATGTAAAATCACTTTGAAAAGCAAGGGTATTTTCGTCCTCAAATACTCTATCCGTACATGCAAGGTCTAAGTTAGGAAGGTAAGTTTTGGAATCACTATAAAAGATGCTGGATAAAGGATGGGGCCTATAGTGGTAATTTTCCTGTATGTTTTCCATGTGCCCGACCTGATGAATGACCCTGATCTTTCATCCGTGTACCACGTTGGAAGAGAGGATTTTGAATATATGAATTTGTTCACTGTACTATTTTTGGTAATTTTGATAATTTTGAATGACTAATCATTTAAGTGTAATCGAACGATAAATTCAATGTTTTCGCCACCCTCAAGATATGAAAGGCAATGGTGGATAAATAGACACAGTGAAAGTTGAAAATACTAAAGACCAATAACAATTAAAAATTCAATTTTAAGAAATTCAATCAATTTAATTTTAAAGTTAAGAGAATAGTGAAGCACGATACAATGAGGCATACACCAAACAAGAATAAGATGACAAAACATATGAACCAAACTCTCCTAAAGAGAGCAAAGAGTATGTCAAGTAGTGCTGCATTGGCAATAAACTATAGACTAATATTGCCGCCAATACAGCCAGAGTTGTACACAAATCGAGCTTAGCATAGCTTAGTTGGGCTCGGCTAGTAGCTAACCCTAGCTTGAACTTGGCTCGGCTTGGTACTCAAGCTTGACTGGCTAACTTGACTCAGTTCGGTCAGTAGCTCGAGCCAGAATAGCAAATTTTGATATGATTCAATAAGAAAATCAACTGTCGCATCCCTTGTTTCAGACATAAAGCGTCAGCGAGGAGGGATCCAAACAACATTATTTTCACCTCCAGATAAGCAATGACCCACAATCCCTTTACGGTCCTTCAATAACCTCACAATCTACGAGAAGCACACCTCCAAAGTTTCGTCTCCAACTCATAAATCTGTTCAAAGTTTTAGGGTTATCGGGCCATTGATGAAATGTAATTCGCTCATAAGACAACCTCGAACCACCTTAGATATATAGCTTAGGCACCCTACTATTTCTCTACCAACTCAACTAACAATACTGGGACTTTTGAAAAGCGAGTTTTAAAGTGTTACTCCACCCTCCAGTCCCAAAATCAAGATTATGACATCTGATTCATGGGATTCCTAATCTTGTCATGATACATAATGAGATACCTAATCTTGTCATGATACATGGGATCTATGATTTGGACCGTTTAAACTAATTAATTGCATAGCACCTAAGTACTTTCTGAGTAATTCCTAAATGCAGTGTATCATCCATAACTCTGATAGAAAATCATGGTACTCTCTTTTCAGTAGGGGTGGAAATGGCCCAGGCTAGGGCTGGGCCTAGACTGGCCCTAGTTCCCTAAGCCCCGGCCTTGGACCTACTATGGGGAAAGATCTAAATGATGAATGAGCACAGGCTTGTAATAGTTCACTCTAACAACTTTTCTAGGTATCCTCCTAACTGGGCCGGCCTATTAAGAAAAATATCCAAATGATGAATGGTCAAAAGCTTGTAATAGTTCATTCTAATGACTTTTTTAGGTATCCTACTGGTAGATGTCGCGTAGTTGAACGGTATAAATCACTGAGACATGACTGAAAACTAATAGTTTTTAAATTACACATGTACGTTGAATGTGAACATCTAATAAGTCACTTTAAACTGATCATTCATTTTATATAATGGTGTAGCTCACTAATTGATGGGACAGGTTCAATGGGCTGGCCTGGCTAATCTAGGCCATTTATCAGCCTAGATTGCCTAAACCCTAGCCCTACAAGGTCAGGTCGCTCAAATATTGTAGACCTATCAATACGCAACACTGTATCCACTAGGGCTAAAAGTTGGGCGGGTTCAACCCGACTAACCCGTGACCAACCCGACATTGGGTTGGGCTCGGGCAGGATATTTCGGGTCCGATCTTAAGCTTGGGCTATACAAACACCAACCCGATAAAACTTGGGTTGGGCTCGAGTTGAGGTCTTGGGTTGCCCGTCCCAACTCGAACCCGATCAATATATAAGTTACTTATAAATTATAATTGAGTGTGAATCATTTGTGCACACTATGATGTTCAGTCTTATTTGTCCACGTCATTTCCAAGGAATCAAGCTAACAAGATATATCATATTTCTCTCTCAAATAGACTTCATGCTATGCTATATGACTTTTAAAGGAGTAGTTGCCTTATATTTTAGCTTTTTTTTAAAAGAAAAAAATGAAGTTTTTTATAATGAATAATCACATATATAATTAATAAAATTATAGATACAAAAAATAAATTCTATATTGAAATATAATAAATTAATGTAATAACAAAAATATTAACACGTGTATACCCAACCAACCTGATCAACCCGATCGAGCCAACTTGGGTTGGGCTTGGGTTAAGAATTCCCAACCCGAGATTGCGTTGGGTTGGGTTAGGGTTGAGGTATAGGAACCTTGGGTTAGGTTAGGGTTGAGCACCAACCCGACCTAACCCGTCCGACTTTCAGCCCTAGTATCCACTGGGCCGGATTTCTTCAATGGTGTGGATTGGATACACATCTCTATTGATCATGATGCACCATCCAAATACTATGATTGAAAGGTATAGCTTGCTCAATGTTGATGTGGACGCAAGAAAAGGGTGAGATGAGAGCTATCTTAAGGTATCCCAAAGGCAGTAGGCGAACACGGAATATTGCCTAAAGCGAATAATAGTACATCATTCATATATTTTATCGTCAACACGTACATGTCAATCAAATAGAACCGTCCAAATTATGGGACCCAATTTAAATCGGTCACAAATTAAAAGTAGTCACTGAAGTGATGTCCTAACGTGATTGTAGGGTTGTGACCTATCTACTTTTAGTTCCCACGTACGATTTGGATTTTGGACAGTTTCAGTTACATGTATGCGTTGCACAGTTGGCATTGCATGCGTGTGAACCATCACACTGGCAGAGTGTTGAAATGACTCATTCTTTGCTTGAAGATGACAACTCAAGAAAGATATTTTGGCGTGCATGAGAAATGTTAACCGGCGTTTGTATGGTAAGTTATTTTACGAAAGCTACTTATGCCTGTATTTAACTTATCTTGGTTTCTACCTACTCATCATATAGGTAAACAACGTGCTTGTACTTATGAGCTAAAAATTAGGAAAGTATGTTTGATTTCCAACATCATATGAGTGCTTATTCCTTAAATATGTTCAGTCCACCCTTAATATCCACCATCTATCATGTGGGTGAAAGCTTTGATGTCCACTGTTTATTTTAACCTTGTCTTCAATGTGAACCATCCATCCTACGTACCATCAATATGGACCATCCACCTTTTGAGCTATTCATCTTGTGGGCCTACCTTTAATATGGACCATCCACCTTGTGAGCTATCCATCATGTGGGGCACACCATGGATGTGGGTCGTCCATCTTGAGAGCCCATGTTAACTCACATTTAATGTGATTCGTCCATCATGCAGGGCCCAACTTCAAAGGGGGTTTCCATCAATTTGGTTCGCTTTGGACATCGGTCATTCATCATTAAGGACCAACCTTCAATATCAATTCTCTTCATGTGGGGCCCACTTTGATATAGGTGATCTATCATGTGGGGGCCCACCACCAATGTTATTGTCCATCATTTGGGGCCACCTTTAATATTCACCACCCATCAAGTGGCGCCCACCTTTGATGTGGATCGTCCATCATGTGGGTCCACCTTAGATGCGGGTCCACCTTTGATGTGGACCATCCACTATGTGGAGCTCACCTTGATGTGGGTCATCCGTCATGTAGTGCCTACCATCAAAATAAATTATCTATCATGTGGGGTCCACCTTCAATGTCTACGGCATGTCATGTGGACCCCACCTTTGATGTGGATCATCCATCATGTGGGCCCCACTTTTGATATGGACCATCCATCATGTGGGGCCTGCTTTGGATGCAGGCATCACTATGGGCTAACCTTGATGTGGGTCCCATAATGTGCCCGGCCTTTGATGTGGATTGTCCATCATGTGGGCCCGTCTTTGACGTGGACAATCCATTGGGTGGGCCCCACTCCATCATGTGATGCTTCCTTTGATATATGAACCATCCGATATCACACGGGGAGAGAGAAGTAGAAATATCAAAAGTTGAAAAGCACGGATTAAAAACTTATGGAAAAAAGACTTTTACGATGGTGCTTCCCAAACTAACTCTTAAATTTATTTTTATTTTTTCAAAGTAACTAATGGACTTAATAAGTTAAAAAGTTACTTATTAGGTGGCATCCAAACAAGCCCAAAGTGATTGGTGGCACAAGTTGATGAGGCACCACAAGCATACGAGATGGATGGTTCGGATCATTGAACCGGGTCTCACATGGAATGGATGTGTTTTCCGACCCTAAACTTCCTCTTTGAGCCGCCCTCGTGGAATATCGTTTGCCCAGGAAATTCTGCATTTTTCCAGCTACAAACGGCAAGTGGAATGCTACTTGCATTCAATCGGGGCCATTCATCTTGTTTTACCAACACGCATCCTCTATCTTGCATTTAATTGTATGGAAGCAGGTGCGACCTAAATACCTGTGGGGGCCATTGTCATGTTTTCATGAAATCCACTCTGTTAATCATTCATAAGACTTGATCTTATCCCAAACTCAAGGAACAACGTGATTGGACGCACACCATTAAAATCTTCCAGGGACCCACTTAAGTATAAGCCTATATGTGGTTTTCTCCTCGTAGAAACATCATGGTTGGTCTCTTGATGTAAGACATAGAGTCAAGAAAAATCATATGACTGGTGAGGATCATAAAAAGGCCTGGTTTAAATATTCTATGTAAGGATGTAAGACGTAGAGTCAATAAAAATCACGTGAATGGTGAGGATCATAAAAAGGTCTGGTTAAAAGATTCGATACAAGGGTTTGATGTGCATTATAGCTTGGGGCATCTATAAATTTGTGATTAGTTATTTTGCATGTATAATATATTATAGATGAATCATAGACAAGCTCAATAGGTGCGGATTGCAGACTACCCCACTAGGACCTTACTAGAGACGTACAGTCCTGACTAGGGCTCTGTGAGGCCACATTGATGTAGTATTTTATCCGGACTATCTATCCATTTCCAAGGATCATTTTAGGTTATGAAGATTGAGGCTCAAGTGTACCACACTATAGGAAACAATGGAGATGAAATGCGCATGCAATTAAAAACCTCATGCTTGCAACAAATTTTTAAATCAAGTTGACATTAATGGTTTCCCCTCATCTAAGTCTTCCTTGCATTATTAATAAGTGGGATGGAAAATAAAATCACAGTGGGCCATAAGGTCTCAACGGTGGACATCAGTGTCACCATTTCTTTTGTAGTGTGGTCCACTCAAGACTTTATCTGCCTCCCTTTTGGGCTCATGCCCTGAAATCATCTTTCAAAATAGATGGACAATGTTGGATAAAATAAATACATCACAGTGGGTCCCACAGAGCTCCTATTCAGGCCATCTGTCTCTAGCTAAGATGGTGAGTGTAGCACGTTCAAAAATAGATTATTTTAGTGATTTGAATATTTAGCCAATTTAAAATTTTAGCAAGTCACCATTTGTATTATTGTTAGGTATTCTAAAGTTTGAAGAATTATAAAATAATTTAAAAGCTCTTATTTAATTCCTGGAAAGGAGTTTGAGTCAATATTGAAGACATTTATCAGTTTTAATAAGTTAACTATTTAAAGAAAGTATTATTTCAAAAAATGTATCAATTTAAGGCTTATGGCTTAAAAAGTCACTTGAAAAAAGCTTTGTTCACACGCTTTCTTCAGTTTTTTACACACACTCACGGCACAAGAGATGCTAGAACCCGTGACCTTGTGTTGAAACTCCTTAAAGCGCCCCCACCATTGAGGCACGGCAACAAGTGCCGAAAGAATGTTTTCTTCATTGTTATCAATAATACTTGTTGTCTTAGATTTTTTTTTTTTTTTTTAAAGCTTAAGTTCTTAGTGGATTCAAGGTTTATTAAAGAAGAATAAGATAGTGATCTCTTCCTCTCCTTTCCACAACACACCCATATGTCTTTTGGTATCTATGCCTATGTGGCCTATTCATGGGTTGTAAGATTTCAACAGCAGACATTCCTATTCCCACATCTGCCTATGGTGTGGCCCACTTGATTTTTGGATCAGCATGATTTTGGGGCTCACCTGGTGATGTACAGATTGGATGTCACATATGGTGAATTGCCTCAGCCAATTGCCTTGGCGTTACTCCCACATAAATGAAAAAAACAAAAAAAACAAAAAAAAAAAACAAAAACAAAAAAAAAAAATGTAACTTGCATGATGTAAAGCCCCCCACAATCCACATCTCTAATGCACTTCATTCATGCATGTAAATGGGCATGCGTACGTGCATGCACACTCTCCCATTCATTTATACATAAGAATACAGGGTTTGAAATGGTGCACGTGCCACACGCACTAGTTAAAGTGCCTTTTGGAAAAGGTCGTAAATGGCACCTTGTGCCCTATTCAAATGACATCCGCTTTGAATTGAAAATGCAATGCCATTGAGTACAATCCAGAAAATCCATTTGGGCCAATGCTCATTCCACTCAACCCAAATAAAGCATGATACCAAAAAGGCAAATGGTCCATCCCAGCCATTGATTCGTATTCCTTCTCATGAAGTTGGCCCCATTGTTTTTGCCTTTTCAAGTTTTAACCATTTTTTTCTTTGACTGGTTGAGTGTCCCACCAGTTTTGATCTTTCAAAGTCCAGCCCTTCTCTTTGAGTCGTTGTGACAAGCCAGCAACCACAGTAAAAGGGACAAGAATCGTCTACAGTACCATTGTACGTGGCACATAAAAATAAAAAATAAAAAATAAAGCCCTAGCTTTTTGAGGCCCACCATATCGCATATGTTAATCTACTCAATCCATAAGATGAGAACCCTTAATTGAACTGCAGATACAGAATAATGGCCCAATAGAAAACTCTTGTGGGCCACACTAATGGGAACAATGTAAAATTGTTCCTAAAACCTCAAATTTCATATGGTGTGACTTACCTAAGTTTGATTCGGGCTGAATTTTGCATCTTCACTTCATCATAAAGAGTTACATCTGATTAACGGGTCTGTTGAGGCGCAACATGGTGGCCCCCACACACAAATCAATGGTTGGCCTATCGACGCCAATGTTCCCTGTGATGTGGCCCACCTCAGTGGATCTGGGTTTTTTTCCCTCAGTGCCTAGATTTGAGGATATAGAACCTGATGGATAGAGTGGATGTCACATATACGATGTCATGAGCCACGCAAAGATTGAGTATTTTCCACACCAAATAAGTCAGGTGCTGCAGCCTGCAGAAGATTCCAGTCCCAGTCGAAATACATGGCATCGACACTAGCATCATCCAGCTTGGAACCACCACAGCAAGAACTCCTTGTAGGTGAATCTTATTACTTCCGAGTAGGCCCAACTTGCATTGATATGTTAGGATGATCCGATATCAAGTGTAGCCCACTTCCCATCATCTTGATCTCAAAATGTCAGGTCAGGATTAATGAGTAAAAGTTGCAGCTGAAATTTAATACTGACCGCTAATCTGAGGTAACTTTCTTCTTTTATCCAATCTTGAGACCGGCAATGAAAACACAAAATTCCATTAAGGGAGTCTATATGGGGTCCACTTCCCATCACGATCCGAGTTGCTGGCCGTACGAAAATTAGGGATCCTTCGATATCAATGCCAAGTCATCTGAAAGGCAATTGCCGGTAAAACAAATGTGCGGGTTGAGAATATGGAGCGACTGTTAGAGACATCAGCTGACATAAATGACATGGGTTAGCTATGTGTCATTTAGTTAGGTTAGCCTAACTAAAATGCACTTGAGAAGACTAATAATGGTTTTTCATAGTTATCTTCTCTTAAAAGTCATGGAAGAGGTATTCCTCCAAATCATTTTTAATTAAAAACGATTTTGACTTAGATGAAATTGGGTTGATTGGTTAGGATTTTACATCGATTAAGGCGCAAGCAAGATGATATAACGTTCAATGCATGTACAGCATTTGAATTGGGTTTTATTCAAATGAGGCAAACATACAACGGTACACATGGAGAAGGAATATGGTGGCAATATAAAATTTCATGTGTTAGGCGTGTTAGGCCTTGGCGTGAATTCTTTCTAATTCCGATCTCTTACAAGTCATTGGTTTGTTGCATGTTTGAACATTGACAAGACTTTTCTCTAACCCTAGCTTTGAGAGGCCCACCATGATGTCTATGATATATCCACTCCATCCATTTATTTTGCCAGATGAATTTTAGAACAGGCATGATAATATATATATATATATATATATATATATATATATATATATATATATATATATATATATATATATATATGTTGTGGGAAGATCCGAGTCTATCCGAGGTTTGAGGGGAAACGTTAAGCTAACTTGACTAAGTACATGAGCATCCAGGGCGACGACTGTCCGATCTGATATGATTGTCCTCGAAGGAGATGAGTGGTGAGTAATCATCACCGTTTCAGGGGCACGAAATGGGATGGTCTCTTCACTCCGATCGGATCTGTTGTGGGAAGATCCGAGTCCCTTGGTATTCCGAGGTCTGATGACATGTTGATCCAATCCGAATGATACATCCTCCGAGCTAACAGATCAGCTCGAATTACAAGACATTCCGAGAGCAGACGGTATCCAATGAAGATCTACTATTCTGTGCGGTACCTGCTTGAAAGTTCAAGCCGACTGCATATTCCTAGGCGGGCACTCCTCAGGCCAAATTTAGAAACTGCCATATGTGAACATAGTCGGTTACTTCGCTCGCAGATACGCACGATGCGAAGAATATGGAGCATGGATCCTTGGATCGCGCGCAGTTTCCCCATGATCCGAAAATCTCCCTGATAAGCAGATCATGCCGTGATTGACGGATCCAAATTATCCTATAGTCAGGCATAAATACATGAGGACCCCATCACTACAGAGACGTGATATCTTGCATTCTCCCTCCACCCTACAACTAAGACCTCGATTCTCTTGACCTGACTTAGGCATCGGAGGGTCCCCCGGGTTAGCCAGGGTCTCCTTTGTGCACCCTTTTTTGCAGGACCAGAGTCCGTTTGAGGAGCGTTGCCCGAAGTGGAGGGCGATTCAAATTTTTGCCTCAACAATATATATTAGGCAGATCCAGAAATCAAGTGGGCCAGGCCACGAGAAACAGTGGGAATGGAAACACCACAGTTGAAACCTTCCTAGGGCCCACTGTGACATTAATATACCATCCAAACCGTTCATAAGGTGACTCCTACCGAAATAAATGGGAGAATACAAATATCACCTTGATCTGGAACTTCCGCAGCCCCCATGAAGGTTTCAATGGTGTGGCCTACTTCAGTTCTGGATCTACCTTATTTTGGAGTTCCAGCCCTACCATGGGCCAGCAAAAACAATGGACAGAGTGGATAGAATACAGACATCACAGAGCTTAGGGTTACGGGGATTATGTAAAACGTAGGAGATAGTGAGTGCTAAGTACTCGGAGATAGTGAGTGCTAAGTACTCCCACACATGAGAAGATGGGTGGACTTCCCTGCACACACATACGGACGTGCTATGTGTGTGTATGATCCAGACTATTTATCATACAGCAAACTGAGAGCATGAAATGACCCAAGAATCATAGTCCAGGCATCCTTGAATGATAACAATGGAAAGTTAGATAAAATGATAAATGGTCCACATTCAATATACACTTGTAGCTTACTTGAAAGGTGCGCCAACTTGGGTTTTGGGCATGGACGTGCTCACAAATGTGCCATACGTGTGAGCCTCAAATTTGGATGCGGGTCACAATCGTGTGGGTGAAATAAAGGCTCTATTGTCATCTCATGCAAATACACTCTTTTTTTTCTCTCTCTCTTCACAAGCGAACTAGTGAAGTTGATTCGTATTCCTTCTCATGAAGTTGGCCTCATGAACTGGTCGTATGTAAGCTTGATTTAACCCGAACCGAATCCAAATTTAAGGGAGCGGATTAGGTGTGGCTCTTACCGTTGGTCCCACCATGATGTATATATTATATATTTGTGCTGTCCATTCATTTTTTTTTTCCTTATCATTTTAGGACATGAGCCTAAAAAAAGAAGCAGAACAAATTCTCAAAGTAGACCATATCATAGGAAAACAGTGGTGATTGACCATTAATGGGTTACGTAAGTTTTGGATCAAGCTGATATTCCTTTTATCCTTTCATCCAGGTTTATATGACCTTATAAACAGGTAGGATGGGCAATAAACATTATGTAAACCTCACAGTGGGCCCTAGGAAGGTTTTAATGGTAGAACATTCAATCACCACTGTTTCATATAGTATGGTCCACCTGAGAATTAGATCTCCTTCATTTTTGGGCTCATGCTCTAAAATGATCGATAAAGAAACACTGGATGGATGGTGTGGATATAGAATATATACATCAATGTGGACCCAATAGTAAAGGCCGCACCGTCTTGGGTGAGCCCGGTGTATGCGGCACCCAATCCGCTCCCAAATTTCAGGAAATCGGATTGCGTACTGAGTTACTCAGCACGCTCTTATCGTACTGAGTAAACTCAGTTGGGTCCACCTTGAATGTATGTGGTCTATCTACACCGTCCATCCATTTTTCTATCTAAATTAAGGGGCTGAACCCAAAATTAAAGTATATCCAAAGATCAAGGGGATCATACCACAGGAAATAGTGGGGATAATGATTTCCACCATTGAAACCTTTCCAGGCCCCACAGTGATGTTTATTTGTCATCCAACCTGTTCATAAGATCATACAATCATGGATGAAAGTAAAAACACAAATATAAGCTTGGTCCAAAACTGCCGTGGCCCCAAGAATTTTTCAACCGTAGACATTCAATTCAACTGTTTCTTATGGTGTGGTCCATTCGAACATTCTATATACTTCACTCTAAAATTATCTGGTAAAATTGATGGAAGGAGCAGATCAGATACATAAATCATGGTGGACCTCGCAAAGTTTACTCAGTACTCACTAAGCAATCCGCTTCCAAATTTGAGGTCAACAATGGGGCCGGGCTCGGGTCCATGGATTTAGATCCGATTAAGAATTGGCGAGTTCTTGTACCCAACTCGGCCACCCTGATATATGTTTTTTTATTAATATCTTTTTATTTATTTATAATTATTGTTTAAAAACTGAAAAATCCAAACCTCACTCTGAATTCTAATTCAATCTTAAAACTAAATCTAGCAAGACCCAACATGGATTTGGATCCAATATCTCGCATATGATAACATGTCCAAACACGAACCTGATTCTCTCAGTCCAGATATTGGTAACCCACGTACCATGAGCCAATCCGACTCGTTTATAGCTCTGACCACTCCTCTAGAAAGAAACTAAAAGAATTACTCTTCGAGGAGGGCATTAAAAAATTAACCAGAAAGGATGCGTTTGGTTGCACCAAACATCATGAAATATTATAAAATTGTGAACCAAATTAGTCTGATTAATCGGAGGAGCTTTGCTAAGCCCACACATATGTGGAAGTCAGTTAATGCTAATGCAAGCGGTACAACATGTGCCGGGACGGTTGACAAGTGAAATGTCCAAGCCATGCATCAGGTGGACCTCACCCTATAGATGTTACTACCGAAAAGAATAAAGGTGGTCCAGTCAGTAGGTGAGCCATCATAGTAGAAATAAGTCACTGGGTTAGAAAACTTTAGCTGGTCCAGCCAGTAGGTGAGCCGTCATTATAGAAATACGTCTGATGGGTTAGAAAATTTTGGCTGATTTTTTTCACAAACGGTACATTTGTTTAGTTAATTGTGGATCGTCAGTCTAGTGGACCAACCTTGTTAGGAGTGGGAATCCATATATAGTGGTACCCTTTTGATTGATGGGTTGGATATCAAACCTATCCACCATGCTAGATTATGTGGTGTCATGCCCATTGACCCACCCGTCAGAACGTCTGAGCTTACCAAAGCTCAATCATGAAATTTCATGATATTTGGCGCAATCAAATGCACACTAAAATAAAAACCAGAATCTTTACCATATAAACCACCAATAGTGTTGGACGTTTTTGCCCGTCATTAGTTTCTAATGGCCGAAAAGTTTGTGTATTTGCAGTTATATGAAAAGACATTTTAAATGAAATTATAGACATTTTGGGAATTTAAAAATGTGTGTGCTTAACCATGTGTGGTTGAGATTTCACCTGTGCAACATGTTCTCTAGGATCCATCATGTTGTGCATGTAAAACCACTCCTTCTATAAGGTGAATACCGCTATTTGAACCATACACACGTAACATTAGCCCGATAAAATATTCATATGAATTGCAACAGTTGGAACAATGACAAATTGCTTCCAAAACGGCTAAGTTCCCATGGCCTAGCTCATTTGAGTTTTTTAATAAGCCCACCTGTGTAACTTTCTTCATCCTAATGAGTTAGATCTGATTACTAGGTTTGATGAAAGATATGCCACGCGGTGGCCCACACGCAAACCTATGGATGGTATCTCATTCTTATTGTTCCATATGGTGTGGCCCCATTTGAGTATTGGATCTAACTTATTGTTTACCACAAGACTTGATATAGAGTATAAAATCTGATGAGCGGAGTGGATTTTATACCTAGAACATGGTGGGCCCACAGATTATGGTGTTTTGTGCAAATTTGGTCTCGTTTTTGGAGAGTAGCCTGGCCTGCTTTACAAAATAACATTTGTAAGAGACGCTATTGACATACCTCATGTTATGAAAGGAAACATTACGTATATTTGACACATATGGACTTGTCTCCATAATTAAAAGAGACCTCTACAATATTTAAAAGAAAAAGGAATTTACTATGAAATTTCTCTCTTGACCATGTGACATGAGCGATTTAAGTGGGCCCCACGGTTGAAGCAGAACACTATATACATGCGAATGGTTGATTTTGTGTCCTCAAAAGGCTGAAATGTTGGTTTCTTTGGTCCTATTTATGGATTGACTATACAAAATACATGCAGATTTCTCGAATCTCGATGAGAAACCTAATGTAGGTTTTTCACTGTAGATCACTAGTAGAAAAGGAAATTTTGTGGTGAGGATCAGAACATGATTGCTGCTAGGTCTCGACATCCTCAACCCAAGTCGCTTTGTTGCGTAGGCGCAGAAGATAGATCATGGTCCAGTTGCTGACCTTGTCAAGGATGGGTGCTTCTGAACTGGGAGTGGGCTGTGCTGTTGTTGAGCATTTCGAATTGCATGAACACGACTGATTTCATCTGTTTGATGCAATGTAGAGATCTTATAGTGCAAATCCCCTTAGAAGAGGGGTGGATTCAAAGCTTCGATTGAATTAGCTACACATAGAGCTTACAATTGCATTGGAACAACTGACATTACTACCAACGTGGCGCCCAATCAATTTCAGATGTTGAAGGCATTTTGCATTGGGGTAATGCCTCATGGTAAGAAAGCAAGGTTGATGTCTTGTCCATGACCGATTCCATAGCTTTGGTAAGCCAGAAAGGTTGATGTCTTGTTTTTTTACTAATCACAAAGCTTTTGCTAATATCAGGAGAGGGTAGAGTAGAATTGTTTTTCCAATCATTACAACTGATGAATTCTAGTTTTAGGAGGCAATTTGTTTAGCACATAGAAACTTTAGATTTATTAACCAATGGTGCATTAGGAAAAATTTTACTATAGATAAGACTAATCATTTTCATGCAATCTATTTTTTTTTTTTCAATCTAAATAATAATAATAAGGTCAAATCAAGAAAGAATATTTTTTATTCCAGTGACTTCTACCTATCCAAATATGCCCTAAATTGATAAGAGGAAGACTTGGGGATAATGATGACACCCTACATGTGACAACATTTCCAAGGGAAATCAGTTGTTCTGGTCATAGGCCACTGTGCAAAGTAAAATACTCCATCGAAGCGGTAGGAGGCACAAGAGCAAAGATAACACTCAGCTGGAAGTGAGAGGATGTGTCAGAAAAACATCTGGTTGGAGGAGCAGCTAGGCTGATGAGACATGTTTTGCTCCTGAAGCAATAGCATGGAGTGGCAAGGTATAAGTCTCATTCGGGAATTACTAGTGTCTACTAGCCTGATCAGGTAGCTTTGTTATGCCACAAGGACATTCATTGGGGCACCAAAATGATTGAAGAGGAGAAAGCAAAGGAAAACAACAAAGAAAGACAAGGGATAGGAGACGCTTTCACTCAGCTTGCAGGTTATTAGCAGCCGTCTCCTGAGGGAAATCATGCCGAAGAAGGTAAGGTTCAGCTCCTTGATGTCGGCTGTTCACCACTTGAGGCTTTAGCATGGTAAGGTTCAGCATGGTTGGGCTGTTCGCCAGCAGATCAAATTTCACCTGCAAATCCACACGAGCAGTGCTGGATGGAGTCATCCACTGAATCAGTTCTATGGTTGTTGCCTAAGTCTAGGGGCATACCTATGCTGTGGAGTTTGGACTCCCTAAATGTGGTACTAATCCCCTTGACCACTTATCTGCTACAACCACCCACAAGAACTAAACCAACATTCCTGCAGCAAAAGCAGGCATCATTGCACCTCATCAATAGTGCCTCACTGATCGCAACTCAAACACAGCCACCCACAAGAACTAAACGAACATTCCTGCAGCAAAAGTAGGCCTCATGCGTCTCAACAGCAATAATGCTTGCTACACTGTTTTTTTGTTGCCTGGTAACACCGTCAACTATTTTCTAAATTTCCAACTACAGGAGAAATAAAATGCTGAAGACAACGCTCTCACCAACAAACCCCCCACATGAAGGAATCATCTCCCATTCATGCATATTTAAGGGCCGGGGGTTAAGGTAATGATTCAAGCACACAAAAAGTCTCCGTTTGGGTCACACAACAATTACGATAGAGGCTTAAGATTCCAAAAGCTAGGAAGAATCGCACCTATTCAACCCAAATACCATTTAAAAAAAAAAAAAACGTATGTGCCTAGTGGTTCATCCAACAGTGAAGGATTTAACAGAATATCAAAAGATCACATACACCACACCCACCGACCATCCAGAAGAAAAGGTTCTGGTCAGAAAACCTTCAAAAAGGTCAAAACCCTACCCACCAGAATCCCTGGAGCAACTGCACCCACTACAAAAGCAAACACGTCGCACCCCATTTTCCACCTTCCCCATACAGCCATGCATACCCGGCGCATCCTCCCCTTTACAAAAGCATCCATGCTTTAAAAGCTACAGACAATGACAAAGGCTGATGGACCATGACACATATCACCGTCTTTAATAATAGTAGTGACTTAACAGCAATAACTTTAATTAATTTTATTCCGGACTGACTAATCCCCAGATGCCTCATTCAGTTCTTGAAATTCCCCATCCCAAGCTTCTTCACTTCTGTCTTCAGATGCTTCAGGTGCCTCACAGCTTCATCAATGAAAGATGCAGTATCCATCCGATCACCGCCAGGCACAATTCCCCTCAATGCCTTCAACATCTTCTTCATTTGATGTCGCTTCCTTTCACTGCTGCTGCTGCCGCAGTTGCTGTTGCGGCTACAAGAGAACGACTTCTGAATGGAAGCTGAACCTGAACTTGTCTTCTGGGATTTCAAACTGTCTGTCGAGCAGAAATCTGGGGAGCTGCTCCCATAGTTACCCATTGTTCGGCCGGTGCTGACTTCCTCGTCTTCATCTTCTTCATCTTCCAGGCTCAGCAATGCATCAATGTCCTTGGTGTCTTCTTTAAGAGAGGAGGAATCTTTATCAGTGTGTTTACTCCCAGGGTTCTCTGGGGCATAAGTTGATTGTATATCAAAGCCAGGATAACTGAACTTATTAGCCAGTGCAGGGTGAAACATGATCCGGCTCTTGTTATCAGTCTGGTCTAAAATGATGAAGTTCTTGGGGCACATCTCAGAGGCTTGGAGTTCTACCCCTTGAAACAGTCCTGCCTGCTTCGGGCCCACTAGACCCATATCTATTGCTGGTGGGACAGAAATGTTATAGGTACAGCCACCCACTCCATATGCAACAGGGGGTGCTGCCTTTCCAGTGTAAGCTTTCTGGTCACTATGCATAGGTCCTATCGAATGTGCAATGCTGTGTATCTATGGGAGAGATGATGGCACAGGGTAGGCACAGCTCAGCGATGATGGCACGGGGTAGGCACAGCTCTGGGTTTTCAATCATACGCCTTGACAATGTAAAGGCTTGAAATTCAAGGTATTGGGGCGATTAATCAGAGTTTATGCTAGGTATTAGAGATCCATCTGTCACAAATTCACAACCATCATATTTATTAAATTTCTTTTACTGCCTTGAGATGAATAAATGAAGGAAAAGGAAGGTCGATCTCTGGGTCTCTGATCTTCCGCTTAGATTTAAACTACGTAACAGGCTTAAGTAGCTGGCGGAAATACTCAGCCTGCCATAAAAAGGGGGGGAAAGGATCAATACTAATGCAGTCAAACAAATTCAAACTAGCAAGGCACAGTGGGAGATTTTGTGAAAGCACAGCAGAACAATGTGATGAAGCATAAACATTGCAAACAGACCCATGCAATCAGATACACCTCTAAATTCAGAATAACAATTACAGTCCCATGTGCAATATCACATTATTATTACCAAAACTATTTGTGTCTACTATATTTGCATTAAAGTCAATCATTTCTTCTTTTTTGCCTAGAGACAAAGGCAAGCTTTGGCCAGGGATACCATATTTCTCAATCCATAAACATCCCTGATGCATGTAGCTTACGCATTTGCACATGTTGATGCAGCTAATATGCCAGACATCCCCTGTTGTTGGTTATAATGTGTGAACATATTAATTGGACAAAGTGAAAGACCAGAATAAAAACAGTAGAAAATTGAGCTTTTTAACAATGTCTGTAAGCATTTAAACACTAAGGGGTCATTTGGTTGATGGTAAACAGTTGCAATCGACAGTAAATGGATGCACATGTGCAACGAGGGTTGTTTGGTTGATGGTAAACAGTGGTACTTGGAATCAATGTGCAATGGAATGCAGCAAAATCATGTGAATTGGAATCCTCTCAGAAGGATGAGAATCATATGCAAATGCCAGAGACAGTAGAATTTTCAAAGCGGGCCCACCTGAGGCTCAATTTTTTCTTATTTTTGGTCAAAGTATATATTTCAATGGTCTTATTACAATTACTACATCAAATGTCACAGATACTAATTTGGGGAATTGAAACTGATTTACTTAATGCATTCCAATTACGGGCATCCAAACACAAATTTTGGATTCCAGTGTATTCTAATTACAAGCATCCAAACACAACTAAAGATTCCAATTTGCATTGAGTCCATTCACCATGTCATTTGGATTCCAGTGTATTCCAATTACAAGCATCCAAAAGAGCCCTAACGGCAAACATAGGCAAATGCAGATTAGGATGTAGCCTGATCAAAAAAACACCACGTGTCCAACAGGTCTCACAAAGGAAGGGTGAAAGAAAGAAGAAGAGTTTATTGCATAAATGCCCACTGTGTCTTCGCAGTATGATTGTCATATACTATGACCTCCTTGCCACTACAGAAGTGAAAAGATCAATTATTACTTACCCTTTTTTTAAGATTAACTAGATTCATTAAAGCTAAAAATGGGAAGGGATTTCCCAATACAAGGAAAGGGACGCAAGGATCCAACCATCACAAGACCAAGCACCAAGGGATTAGATCCACCAATTGAGGGGGCAAACAATTTGATCGATTTTCAGTAATATTCATTCATTCCCCACATTTTATCTGAAAACAATTACTTCATTGTTTTCCCGGAATCTTTACTCTTGATTTGCTATGTCAAAAAGAGAGATGTGGATTTGATTCAGAGGACACTTGCATGTAACCAAGAATTTTACAAAATCAAATAAGCAAAAACAAAGTTGTCAACTTAATCAGGAAAACCACAACCAATACAGTACTAGATTACACGATCCTGCACAACAAACTTCAATAGTCCCACTGCCATGACACAGAACATACAGTTTCAAGAAATTTGACAGCATTGCAAAAAGCATCTAAACAAAATATAAAGCCTGCACAAAAGCCACAAAAGGAGAGAAAAATAATAATAATAATAAAGCCTGAAAGGAAATCTAAAACACAGAGAGCACAATTACCTGACAAACTTGCATCAATTGGTAGCACGCTATGATTCTAATGTTCATTGTAATTCTCCCAACCTCCTTCACTGTTCGGTATCTCTTCAGGTTAATCGCAATGTTCATCCTCACTGCCTCAAAACCAGAATAACATACAACAAAAAAGAAAACGCTCCTTTGATGATTCAAAGGTATTTCACCTGCATAAGCCGCCCCAAAAATCCAAACCATCTTCACTAGAAGGACAATAAAATCAAAATGGATTTGATACAGGAAACACGTTACTTAGTTGTAGTAGAATAGATCAACGATTCTACAAACATATTTCAATAAAAGACCAGATTGTATAAATGATTTTTAATAATAATAATAAATAAATAAAAAGTTTTGAACTTTGGTCTTACCGGAAAAGCTCGAATCTTACAGTATGACACGGAAGAACACCACCAAGCCAACACACTTCCTGCTGTAATTAACACAAGAAGACGGCCAAGGCATGCTGATAAACCCTTTTATTCAAAATCTGTATAAAAAACAGGCGAATCGCAGGTGTAAATATTTCTAAAAAAAATACGAACTGTTATATTATTTAAAAACAAAGGAAATATACACCAAATATCATCAAAATGAAGCTGGAAATATGCCAAACTCAGAGAAACCCTAAAAAGATTGGACCAACAAATCGGTGGCGATGCAGAAACGCTTTCAAATAAGAGAACCGTTTGCAAATACACCCAAAAAAAAAAATTGCAAAAGAAGAGCATAAATTACAGTCCAAATAGATAAAACCCTAAAACAGAAGCATGTAACAAACCCTAAAATTATCGAAATTTGTATTTATTTTTTTTAAAAGTGAAATTCGAATTGATTCTACAAGAAAATATCTCTAAATAAAGTATAAATCGAAGAAAAGTCCATGTTAAACCCTAAAATCAAAAGAAGTTCATACCAGACTGTCAACAACGAAGGAGAAAAGAAAAGAAGAAATCGGAAGAAAAATTAAAAATTAAACCCTAAAAAAGGAGAAATTCGTTAGGAGCTGCAAAAATACAAGCAAAAGATCCAAACCTAAGGTTTCTGAGAAGATCTCCGCACCGTGAATCCGAAAAAGAGCTCAGATCGGTTGAAAAACAGAGGGTTTTTGGAAATATTCGAAGGATTTTCAGCAGCTTCAGGAGACAGAGCAGAGAGAAAATGCAGAAGAAAGTCCCTTGAAGGAAAGAGAGCGTGAAGGAGAAGAAGTTGAAAAGCAAACCATTCGATTTAACTCGACAGTCGGGTTAGATTTTAACCGCGGTTACTTTCCAACCCCTCGTCTTGAGAAGGGCGCCTTTTCCACCGGCACTCAAGGGCGTCGAACGCGGAGGCGTTTCCAGCCGTTGGATTGGATTGCGAAAATGCTTTTCGCGTATCTGGGATACGGTGTCAGCCGTCGGATCGTGGGCGCGCGTGGTGTGAAGCAGGGCGGGCTGAAAAGAGATATACGGTAACACGTGTCTAGTTCTATCTCGTTGGAGTGGGTAGCTTCTGTCGGGAGATATCCCAAATGGATATTAAGCATGGTTTGCGATAATACATACGTGCGTATGGCTTTTGCCTCCGTAGAGACTACAGCCGTTGGATATGGAGTTATGTTGCAATGATCTGAACCATTTATATGATGGTCTCAACCGTGCATGATGATAAATATACTTACTCAGACATCAGAGGATGCAAATAATTGGCCAGTAAATAATGATTAAAGTAAACGGTCCTTATTCAAATGAAGGACTTGAATAACCAAAGCGTCCAAATATTCGATCTGAAACTTTTGGGTGTCCTCAATCCATGGTGGTTCCCTAGTATGAACCGTTTGGATCATTCCAACAAGGTCCCAGACCCAACAAATACAGTCCCGACTTAAAAACCGCAATACGCAGGTATGTATTCTAGCAGACCTGTAATAAGCACGAGAAATGATAACTGCACCAGGTCCGATGTGGGGCGCGTCTCACACGTGGCGAAGACTCAGACGTGTGTCAGAACGAATGGCTCGTAAGTCAATCATCACTGAACAGATTCCATGCATCTGAACTTTGATAGAGAAATTTGTGGGCCAAAATATCAGATGGAATGTGAGCCGTTGATCGGTTTGTGGGTGAAAACACTCGCTCTCAGCTCGCTCAGCTACAGATGTCGCGATGATAAGAAATGAAAAATTGGCTCGTTCGTTTCCACTCTTCACCTTTCCTCACGTGCTTATTTACCCACTTTTTTATTCACCCCCTTATCGTTACTGAGTTACTAGAGACTCAATTAGGGACACCGTAAATGTTTGTGATTTATCCACGCCGTCCATCCTTTTTTTGCAGTTCATTTAACGTGTTGAGCCCAAAATTTAATCATATCCAAAGCTCAAGTGGATCATCCCTTAGGAAACAGTGGGACTAATGATTTGAAACTTTTTTGGGCCTCACAGTGATGTTTATTTACTTGCCATCTAGCCTATTCATAAGATTGTATAGATATGGCTGAAAGGAAAATACAAATATAAGCTTGATCCAAAACTTCCCTGGCCCCAAAAATATTTCAGTGGGCGATGTCTAATATGCACGGTTTCATATGGTGTGGTCCATTTAAGCTTTGGATATACTTCATTTTTGCTCAATTACTAAAATTATAAAATTATATGGTAAAATAGATGGAGGAAATAAAATATATGAATCACGGTGAACCTCACAAAGTTTACTCAGTACGTTAATGTAATCCGCTTCCCTGCTTAATAGGGGTATACACGAACCGAGCTATCTCGGTTAGCTCGCTTAACTCGACTCAAAAAAACTTAATTCGACTCTGTTCGAAGCTGAGTTCGAGCCAATTTTTTGAGCTCGAAAATAAGTTCGAGCTAAGTTCGAGCAAGCCCTAACTCAAGTTGACTCGAAACGAACCAGTTCAATGACTGGGTTACTTTGCCATTGATGTTGCTCACCAACTGTTTGATAAAATGACTATATGAAATGTGGCTGGTGGCAAGGAAGGTTTGCTGATGGCAAGGAAGGTATGTACATGAAACTAATACCGTTTTTTTTCTCAAAATCGTCATTCATGCTTTATGGCTTAGTTAATGAATATCTGCCCCCGGCCATCTCCTGCTTACACAATCTCAGGCTTCTGAGAATACAATCGTGCAATCATATAGAATCTCTTCTTGCTTCCTTTCATGTCGATATTAGAGGAGCGTTTTCAACACATGACCAACCTTCGATTTCTCTGCCTCGATAAAATGAATATCAGATCACTGCTTTCCTCACTCTCCAAGCTGATCAAGCTCCAGCAACTCATGTTAATAAAGTGTGGCTCTTTGACGGAAATCCTAGATGAAAGCTTCGAGCGTATGCATTGGCTACGGGTTCTCAACTTGAGTAGTGATTCTAATTTGAAATCTGTACCATCCTCGCTCTCCAGGTTGATCAATCTTAGGCAGCTTGTACTCACAAACAATGGATTTAGAGAAACAATAGACACCAACCAAAAACTTACAAATTCACGGAGTGGCCCACCTGATGGCTAGACTATAGCCAGCCTAACTTTTTAGGTGTCCAACTTTCATAATGAGATTACCTTCTGACCTGGGGTAGCTCATGAACACATATAGTGGAACCACACTTGAATTTTACAAGGATTTCCATGAACCGGCCCACTTTTTGGTGTTACCGGGCTAACACCTTAGGATGTTTTGTATATGCATGTTGTCCATCTATTTTTTCAGCTCATTTTAAGATGTGATCCAAACACTAGGTAGATTAAAATTTCAAGTATATCATTCCACAGGAAATAGTGGTGATTGAATGACACCATTCAAAACTTTCAAGCAGATGATAGGTAATGTTGATTTGCCATCCTATTCCTTAGAAGGTCAACCAGACGTGGATGAAGGGAGAATACAAAAATCATCTTGATACAAAACTTGTCGCATACAAAAAGATTTTAAAGGCCATTCACCACTTTTTACAATGGTGTGGTAAACTAAGGATTTGGACCTCTTTAAGTTTTGGGATAACGTCTTAATATTAGCTGAAAAAAACAGATGAGCGGCTTGGATATATAATATATTCATCAAAGTAGACCTCACATGGAGAATAGATGACATGCAAAAACCTCATGAATTACATAGCATTGGCATACATCACAAGCAGATTCTTCAAATTATGAGTTCCTATTCAAAAATAGGTTGAATAAAAACGTACGAGCTGGAGCTGGGTGTTTATGAAATGGTTATAAGTTGTCTAATGATCTTATTTCAACAAACATGTATCTACGAATATAAGGTGAAGATGGTTCAAACCATATGACTTTTTGGTCACGTGTATTAATTGGCATTCAATTTGAAAGCTTAGTCAATATTTAATTTGAAAACTTAGTTGACATTTAATTCGAAAATTTAGTCCGTCTGATTTGATTTAGTGTATGCCATGCTCACAATTTCAATGTGGCTGTGTATCATGCATTATAGACAACGACAGTAACAAATAACTCCCTTATTGCTTTGGCTTAAGAATTGGATATGATAGATGAATTTCCTATGGATAGGCAATCAATCTACTAGGCCAGCCCATGAATTTTCAAGTTGGACACTTATTTGGGCAGACCTTTAAGGTCCATAGGACAGGTTTGGCCTTAGATATAAAAGTTCTTTTAAGTTGAGCTTGAGTTATTACTGATTCGATCACACCTGTGCACGTATAAAAATAATTTATAAGTAAATGTAATCCATATCTTCCACCCTTTCCACCAACTCTTATTTACTTCTCTATTTCAATGTATATATACTTTTTCCTCACACGTACGTTTTAAAGAGGCAGGGACATTGGTGCAATTCTTGGGCACCGTGGCTTTTCGCTCTCATATGAGGACTGGAGAAAACTCTCTTCTGATGACAAAGAGAAAATTTGGCAATTAATTTGGGTAACTTAATAAATAATTGAGTTGAAATTTAATGATAGTTCATTTTTATTCAAACAATAAAAAAAAAAAAAAAATATTTTATAAATGTTTTACAAGAGAAGTTTCAAATTGACCCTTGTTGATGCAGAAATATGGTTAGCCTTCCTGGACCTTCGTGTACCTGTACAAGGGACGAACAAATGAGAACCTAGCTAATACAGGGGACCCTCCAATGCCTAAGTCAGGTAGGAAATTTAGGTCTAGTCGAGTGAAGGATTTTAGGCTAGAGATTGTGCGTACATTTCACCAATATTGGAGGCCTCTCTATTTATAACTTATGAGAAGTGGTGGCATGAAATAGATCTTCCTTTTTGGTGGGCGGTACTGTAGGCAACATCGGATCTCGGATCAATAAGATGATACTTCGAGATCCCTGGCAAGGATCCCAGGATCCTGAGTATGTCAAAGATATCCTCTGATTGAGATCTTGGGAGAATACCTCGGACAGATCTCTCTTAGATGAGAGTAGAAAGTCAACCTAGATGATGCCGACTTAGGTGATGCCGACTTGGGTTGTGCCGACCTAAGCCATACTGACTTGGTGCCAACCTGGATTATGCAAGTGAACACATATGGACTCATCTAATGCAAGTGAACACAGGCTGGGTGGGTTGGTCAGAGGCATATAAATTGTCATTTGGGCTAGGCATGGGTAATGCTTTTAAATTTGATTATATTTTATTTACTTATTTATTTATTTTTATTTTGACATGGGCTAGGCTTGAACAGGCCTTAAAGGATATTGGATGTGGCTTGGACAACCTCAAGTTCAGCCTAGCCCTGCCCATTGAGAGTAGAGCTGGACATGAACCGAGATAGCTTAGTTAACTCGCTCGACTCAGCTCGGATGAAAGCAGGTTCGAGCCGAGTCAAGCCTCTTTTTTTTAGTTGGAAAATTTTTTGCACCAAACTCAAGTTGACCTCACCTCGACTCAGTTTAGTTTGGTTTGACTCAGCTCAACCTATATACATTTAAAATTAAATTTTATATACACACACATATATATATATAATCACCCTAAATCTCCTTTTCTAAATATCCTTTCACTTTTTTAGCCCTAGTGGTGATGGGGTTTTTTGCCCCGTGCTCGACCAGAGCCCCGCTCAATAGGGCTAGTACGACCCGTCCGTGGGAGTCGAGTCGTAGCTCGACTCAAAGTCCAAATGAGTTCGGACTATTTTTCTCCGGGTTCTCGACCGGTCAGTAGGTGACCGACCGGTCGTAGGTGGTCTACGACCGGTCGTAGGTGACCTACGACCGGAGGAAAGACCAAGACCTGAATTTCCCGGACTAGTCGTAGGTTACGCATGTTGTTCAATTTTGCGCGCTAAACCGATTTGAGTCCTTTCGCAGATGCGAAAGGAGTTTCCCAAAACTATAAAAGGGGTTGCTCAGGGTTTTTCTAGGTATCACAAAATAGCAAGAGGGTTTCCTAAAGCTTTGCAATTTGCTTTAGGGCTATCAAAGGTGAAGGGAGGTTCTGCTCGTGGAGGTTCTCTACTTTGCAATCTACATCTCGCCTATGTCCTCGTAATCGAGATCTCTCCGTTTTCTCTATTTCTCTTATTGTTTATCCACTCTGCGTGAGTGAAGAAGATTGTAACGTTCTACTTCATAGTGGATTGTTGATCTGGACGAGGTCCCGTGGTTTTACCTCTTTGAGGGTTTTCCATGTAAAAATCTCTTGTGTGGTGTGTGATTGATGCTTTGATTTATTTCATTGCTTTATCCATAATTCCGGTTTGTTTCGGAGGCTAGATCCTAAGGTTTGTGCAAGGCATCCCAACAAAGTGGTATCAAAGCCAAGTTCATTGAACTCGGTTTGAATTATGGAAGTGGCTCAAGGATGATCACCTCAATGGTTCTAACTGACCATATGGAAGGGTTAAGATGGAGGACTTGCTTTATTGCAAGGACCTATATTCTCCAATCTCAGGCATATCAGCAAAATCCAAGGATATGACTGATGATGATTGGAAGAAGATGGACCGAAAGGCGGTAAGATGATTGGAAGAAGATGGACCGAAAGGCGGTAGGGTTTATTAGACAATGGTTGGATGATTCTGTGTTCCACCATGTGTCTACTATCATTTAAGCTATGGCTAAAATTACAAGGGTCAGTATGAGAGGAAGACAAATTATAAGATATTTCGATAAGGCGACTTGTGAATCTCAAGTTCAAGGATAGTGGTTTTGTGGGAGCATATGAATGAGGTCAAATTCAGCAATATAGTGAACAACTCACCTCTATGAAGATGGTCTGGATGATGAATTCATTTTACTATTGCTTAGTTCATTTTTATTTAACTCCGCGACGGAAAGATATCCATGGAACAGTAACCAGTTGTCTTCAATGAGGAGACAAGGAGGAAGTCTCGCTACACAAAGAAGAGGCTCTTGTGACACAGAACGGGGAGAGGAAAGAACGGAAGGGCGGGAAGGCCCGAGATAAATCAAGAGGCAAGTCGAGTAACGAAAAGAGGTTGAATCTTTGGAATTGTGGCAAGAAGGGCCACTACAAGCATGAATGTCGTGGTAAGAAGAACGACAAGAAAAGGAAAAGGAAGGAAGATGAATCGATTCCACCGTTTGGTCGCTTCGATGGCGACATGGTAGTTATTCTTTCTACGGATCACGATGTATGTCTCACGGCTATGAGTCAAGGCACCGACCGGGTGATAGACTCGGGAGCTTCTTTTCATGCGACTCACACAGGACTCCTTCACAAGCTACAAGTCGGTGACTATGGGACCGTGAAGATGGGAAATTCTGCGTATCAAAGATCGTGGGAGTCGGTGATATTTGTGTGAAGACCGATGTGGGCCGCACATTGGTTCTCGGGATGTGAGGCATATCCCGCACCTTCGCCTCAACTTGATGTCGACGGAAGGCTCAAGCTCATCAAGGGTTCATGATCGTGGCTAGAGGAAAGAAGTGTTGCACCCTGCATGCAAGGCAAGTGTCGGTATGTGCAAGGGTGGATTGAACGCAATGAGAAGATTTTTATTGACATGTGGCACGAACTCAGGCCACATGAGTGAAAAAGGGCTTCGGCCTACTAAGCGAGGAAGCGACTCCTTCCAGACGTGACAGTATGCCTCTCAAAATCTGTTTTGATTGTTTATCAGGGAAACAGCATAGAGTTTCATTCATTAAAACTGCTTCTCATGTTAATAAAGTGCATGCATTAGATTTGGTTTATTCTGATGTTTGTGGTCCTATGAGGACAAAAACCTTGGGTGGGGCATTGTATTTTGTTACTTTTATAGATGATGCATCTAGGAGGGTTTGGGTTTATGCTTTGAAATCCAAGGACGAGGTCTTTGGTGTATTTAAATTGTTTCATGTTATGGTCGAGAGAGAGACAGGTAGACCATTGAAGTGCATCCGCACTGACAATGGTGGTGAATACATTGGCGACTTTCATGAGTACTGCTAAGTCCTGTGGTATACGGCATGAACAGACTTTCCCAAGACCCCCCAGCATAATGGTGTAGCTGAGCGAATGAATCGCACCATTGTTGAGAGAATCAGATGCATGTTATCCCATGCGAAGTTGCCCAAGACGTTCTGGGGAGAAGCAATGCGCACGGCGGTGTATTTGATAAACAGGTCTCCATCAGCCCCGTTGAATGGAGAAGTACCTGAGAAGGTGTGGACTGGACAGGATCCATCGTACAGTCATCTCAGAGTGTTTGGATGCAGGACATCCGTTCACGTACCAAAGGACAAGAGGTCCAAGCTCGATATGAAGATCAGGCAGTGTGTGTTCTTAGGGTACGGTGATGAAAAATTCGGTTACAGGTTATGGGATCCGACCGAGAAGAAGCTCGTCAGGGAGCGAGAGATGTGGTTTTCTTTGAAGATCAGTGTATCGAAGACATTGGTAAGCTAGAGAAGAACCACTAGTTCGTGAGCTAGAGGACATGGATCCGATTACTCCTCCCATGGTGCCCGATGACGGGGAGTACAAAGAAGGTGCAGAGGACGAGGGAGTTCCTTCGTAAGATGGACCGGGGAGCAACCCCACTTGATCCACCATTGAGCCACGGTGAGGAGGTAATCTAGGGACGATACCATCAAGAGGTACTCGCGGCATGAGTACATTATGCTAACCGATGATGGGGAGAGCCGAAGATTATTCTCGAGGCCCTAGCCGACGAGCATAAGGGGGGAGTGGTTGAAAGCTATGCAAGAGGAGATGGAATCCTTGCATAAGAACCACACCTATGATATGGTGAAACCGCCAAGGGCAAGAAAGCTCGAGCAACAAGTGGGTGTTCGAAAGAAGATTGAGTGTAAGAATTCACAGACGAGGTTCAAGGCCGACTTGTGGTGAAAGAGTTTGGTCAGAGAAAAGGCATAAACTTCGAGGAGATATTCTCACCAGTGGTGAAGATAACATCCATACGGGTGTTGCTTGGGTTGGCGGCTAGCATGGATCTGTAGAGATAGAGCAGTTAGATGTTAAACCGCCTTTCTCCATGGTGACTGGAAGAAGAGATCTACATGCACCAACCGTAGAGGGGTTCAAAGTCAAGGGCAAGGAACATATGGTGTGTAGGCTGAGGAAGAGCTTGTATGGCCTGAAACAAGCTCCACGGCAATGGTACAAGAAGTTCGACTCGTTTATGTTGAAACATGGGTATGACAGAATCGGACCTGACCACCGTGTGTCACGTGCAAGTTCTCGGATGGTGATTTCTTAGTTCTCTTATTATACGTTGATGACATGCTCATCATGGGAAAAGACATCAAGAAGATTGGGCCGAAACAGAGTTGGGCAAGTCTTTTGCGATGAAAGACTTGGGCCCTAAAGCAGATCCTAGAATGGAGATAACCCGTGATGATATGAGGAAACTTTTATCGAGAAAGTCCTAGAGCGGTTCAATATGAATGCAAATGGGCTTTGCTTAGTACTCCACTGGATGGTCACTTCAGATTGAGCGACAGGCAGTGTCCCAAGACGAAGGAAGAGGTGGAAGAGATACAGAAAATACCCTACGCGTCAGCAGTAGGAAGTTTGATGTATGCTATGGTGTGTACACGCCCAGACATAGCATATGCGGTTGGTGTAGTCAGCTGGTATCTTGCCAGTCCTAGCAAAGAACATTGGGCAGCGGTGAAATGGATACTACGGTATCTAAGAGGCTCATCCAGGTTGAGCCTATGCTATGGTGACGGTAAACCTGTGTTAGAGGGCTACACAGATGCGAGATATGGCGGTGACATAGACTAAGTCTACATCGGGGTTCATGTTCACGATTGCAGGGGGAGCGGTTTCTTGGCGATAGCATTGTCGACGGCAGAGGCCGAATACATTGCCACGAAGCATGTAAAGAGATGCTTTGATGAAGAGGTTCCTACAGGAACTTAGCCCGAAGCAGAGGAGCACGTGGTCTATCGATAGTCGAGTGCTATATACTTGAGCAAGAATCCAAGTCGGCATTCCAAGTCGAAGCACATAGAGATTTGGTATCACTTGGATCGTGGATACTTTGGAACTTGTTACACTTGAGAAAGTCCACACGGACGATAATGGGTCGACATGATGACCAAGGCTTTGCTCAAGGGCAAGTTTGAGGTTTGTAGAACTCGGCCGGCTTGAAGAAGGTGGATCCCTCCCGGGTCAAAAAGGGGAGATTTGATGGGGTTTTTGCCCCGTGCTCGACCTGGTCGAGGGCTAGTACGACCCGGTCGTGGGAGTCGAGTCGTAGCTCGACTCAAAGTCCAAATGAGTTCGGACTATTTTCTCCTGGGTTCTCGACCGGGCCGTAGGTGACCCACGACCGGTCGTAGGTGGTCTACTCCGGTCGTAGGTGAGCTACGACCAGTCGTAGGAGGCTAAGACCGAGTCTGGAATTTCCTTTACTGTGATTTGTTCCGCGATTTTGCGCGAAATCATGATTTGAGTCCTTTTGCAACTAGGATGCGGAAAGGAGTTTCCCAAAACTATAAAAGGGGTTGCCTCAGGGTTTTTCTAGGTATCACAAAATAGCAAGAGGGTTTCCTAAAGCTTTGCAAGGATTTCTAAAGGGTTTAGGGCTATCAAAGGTGAGAGAGAGGGAGAAAGAGAGAGGAAGCTTATGAAGGAGGTTCTGCTCGTGGAGGTTCTCTACTTTGCACCCACATCTCGCCGCTTCTATGTCCTCGTAATCGGTTAGATCTCTCCATTTTCTCTATTTCTCTTATTGTTTATCCACTCTGAAGATTGTAACGTTCTACTTCATAGTGGATTGTTGATCTGGACGAGGTCCCGTGGTTTTTACCTCTTTGAGGGTTTTCCACGTAAAAATCTCTTGTGTGGTGTGTGATTGATGCTTTGATTTATTTCATTGCTTTATCCATAATTCTGGTTTGTTTCGGGAGGCTAGATCCTAAGGTTTGTGCAAGGCATCCCAACAAGTGGAACCAACCAGCCATTCCTCCCTCTCAAATTCCCCTTCCTTCTTTTTTCCTCCATAGCCGATTCAACCGGCCCTCCCTCATTCTCAAATCCTCTTTTCCTTTTTTCACCCTAACGGAGCCTATCGACCCTCCCACCCTCAATCTAATCTCAATCTCTCTCTCTCTCTCTCTCTCTCTCTCTCTCTCTCTCTCCAATTGTCCTTCCTTGTTCGAGTAGTTGGCCATCCCTGTCCGACCGTCCATTTTGTCTGAGCACACGGTCGTCCCTGTCCAAGCACTCGATCCAACATTCAAACTTTCCTGTCTAGTCGTTTGTCCCTGTCTGAGCACTAGAACCGATAACTTTCTCTCTCTATTTGGGCACTCGAACTCAAACTTAGTTAAAAGCTCAAACTCTAACTTGGCTTGAACTTGGCTCAAGCTGGCGTAAGTTGTCAATCCAATCGAGCCATGACCAAACCAAACCAAACTTGAGTTGAGGTAGGCTGCTGGCCAAACCGAGCGGAACTATGCCATGCCCAACTCGGTCAGCTCGGTGTCTAGCTCTCATTGAGAGCCCCTTCTTACCAACAGGAAATATGACCTTTGCTAATGCAGGTGGATCCAATTCACGTGGATGAGATCCATACCGTCCATCAGGTGTGCCTATATTGGAGTGGATCCGAGAATTCACGCTAATTCCAAACATAGGTGGACCACACCATAGGAAACAATTGAGACATGGTGTCCCATCATTAAAATAATCCAAACTATGTGGGGTCCACTGTGGCGTATATATGCCATCAAATTTACTCATCTCATGCAAACCTCTAGGATGAAGGGACCCCAGACAATCAGACATTCCAAGACTCAAGTGGGCCACACCAAGCGATTCTAGAGGTTTTAGGCACGATTTTTGACACGGCCCATATGATGTAGTCTACTGGAAATGGATTGGCTACTCGCCCTGCCACCAGCCATTGGCTGGTGGTCGGTGCTCTGTGGGCCCACATGATGTATTTGTTCCATCCATGCCGTCCATCTATTTTTCTAGATCATTTTAGCGTACGACACCAAAAATGAGTTATATCCAAATCTCCACATTACAGGAAACAATGTTGAATGAACACCATTAAAAAAATTTTGGGGCCCATAAAAGTTCTGGATCAAGCTGATCTTTGTTTTTTACCCTTCATCTAGGTCTGTGTGACCTAATCAACAAATTGAATGTCAAAATAAACAGTACAGTGGGCCTTAGGAGGATTTTAATGGTGGATATCCAATCACTATTGTTTTCCTGTGGTGTGGTCCACCTGATATTTACATCCTTCTCATTTTTAGTCTCAGGCCCTAACATGATCTGTAAAAATGGATGAACGGCATAGATGAAACAGATACATCATGGTGAGGCCCACAGAGCACCGACCATCAGCCACCGGGCTAGTGGCTGGGGGAGTAGCCAATCCGTTTCCCAGCCTGCTTAAGTCTTGAATTGGACTTATTACGAAGGATCCAAGGCAAATTTGGCCCCACATTGTCGATGTGTGCACTTGCTCCACGTTTGAGCAGAATGCATTCCAGCCGTTCTTTATAGCTGTAGAAATCTAATCTACCCACCAAATGGGCCCTTGGCAAGGAATGCAAAATGCACCGTTGAGTATGCTTGATCCAAGCCATTCAACAACTGGCCCTGGAGGGCCGTTCTACCAAAATCACGTTGTTATGATCATATGGTGGGCCACATGCGTACTCAACGGTCCTAAGACAATCGCGTTGCACCATTCCTTTTTTTTTTTTCCAAAAATCAGGTAACGAGGGTAACGTACACGGTACTGCGATCCAAAACAGGGTGAAATGCACGGTACATGTGGAGCCCGCTTCAAAGAATAGCATGATATTGAAGTGGGACCCACTTTCCACCGGTGGACCAATGACCAAGAGGGATTTAATTCCCCATACGGATGATTCACACTGCATCTGCCCTCATATATATGCGTAGAGAAACCCAATGCAGGCTTTCACTATTTAAGAAGAGCATAGTCGTTTGAAGGAGAGTTCCCACAGTGATGGAAAGAAAACCCGACTGCCTTGGATTTCGTAAAGGACCAGAGACCTGGAGTGGGTCCCACCTCTTATGGCCGTGTGATCTTGAAGGAAGAATGATAAGATTCCGCTTGTATTTCACGCTCCCATGAAAACCTTCACCATGTCCCATGTGGTCTATTAGGAAGGTCCATCCATCACATTCCTTTGAGATAATCGTACGGTCACCGTTGAAACTTGCTACAGAGTACAGATTGAAGCTATCATCACGTGGTTTATAGTGATTACTTCTTCGGATCTAAAAAAAACAGGCCGTTTAACTCCTTCAGGTGATCACAATGTACAAAAACAACAAATACGTTGTGGCCCACCTGAGTAAAGTGCCCTATTTTTCATCTAGAATATCCAATTAGTGGGGACCATCCTCGTGGGAAGATTGGATTTATCACACGTGTGCCTACTCTACACGAATGCCGACTTGCAAAAACACTGTTTACTCTTAGGCCAAAAAGTTTGACTTATGGTCCAATCGTACCAACCAAATAATGCTCATTGCATCACAGTAACTCCCCACACAATCATAGCTATGCTGTTCCTCCATGTCACTGCATCAAACTCAGGCATACATGGATAAGATCGGAACGACTCATTCAGTAGGCCAGGATTAATGGGCCATACCCAAAAAAAATCAAAGCTTGTACCCTTTAAACGGTTGCACAAAGACGAATACAAAAAAGACAAAAATAAGCAACGGATCACATTCAGAGAGAAATTCTTCATTTATTACATGGTTAAGATAGTCTAATAAAGTCAAATCTTGGTTACTAACCAATCAACAGTAAGATCCATGTGATGAATGGTACACATTATCAATAAGCATATTCCATGTTTAAAGTACATGATAAAAGGGCATGAAAATTCAGTGTAGCAAAGATCATAAAGAATTAAAATGCACTCTATTATATAATTAAATAAAAAAACCTAATGACAAAGTCAATGACCGAATTAATCATGAATAACACGAGGGAAGTTGATAGGTATTATAGCCGTGACGACCAAAGTATCCACGCGTTAATCATAAAGCACCCAGTTTGACGAATATGGCCGAGATCTTGAAAATCTCACGATAGTATTGAAGAAAAAGAAAAACTAAATTATATTACTGAAATATTTTAAAATATCGGCAGATTTCAACAATGCTGTGTCTTTACTTTTTATTGCAATAGTATTGTGTTATTAAATTAAAAAATAGTAATAACTTTATTTAAAAATTTAAATTATTTATTAATTTATAGTAAATATACTTATTTTCGGTGAGATTTTTCCCAAAAAATTCGTGAGAAAATTCTCAAATATCGTGAGAAGTTTCTTGGCTAATAAACCATTGTGAATAATAATAATAGAGGAGGAATGTTGATAAGTTATGCCAGTGTGTCATGATGAAATGGGACGCGGATTACGTCCTATCCTACCCGTCCCCAACCATGAATGGGCAGTTCTGTGGGAGGGCTCGCTGTGATTTATATGTTTATCTACACAGTCCATGATCATTCTAAGGTATTTGAGGTAGATCCAACTTTCAAAGTGGACCACAAATGACTTACATTTAATGTTTTGTGCATTTAATATAGTCAAACTTATTATTTGGTGTGGCCCATTTGAGAATTAGATCTACCTCATTTTTTGTGTACAAACCTTAAAATGATACGAGAAAAGGGATGAACGACATAGATAAACAGATAAATCACAGTGGGGCCACCAACAGAACTGCCAGTTCGTGGCTAGAGACGAGTGGGGTTAGGACGCAATCCGTGTCCGTTGACATGATGTCCAAGCCGCTACAAATGTAGGCTGCACTTTTAAGATCAATGGGTACAAAAATCAGGTCATTCATTGCACCACACATGTACATCCATTGTATGCATTGTACGTTCATTTTTATTTACCTTGTGGTCCACCTGATGAATGGATGTGTCTGATTTTTGCACCCAATTGTCTTAAAGGCAGGGCATGCATTTTCATGATTTCACATTCCTGGTGAAGAAATATTCTCAATTTCTTGTTCTTTTGTTGTTTTGCATTGCCATTGTGAATGTTAAAAGCTGAATTAACAATTTGATTTAAGTATAAAATTAGATTGCTAACGACATATATATAATTTGCAAGGCGGGTTTTGTTACGGGGTTGTGCTTAGTTAAATCAAATTATCATCATTAAAGCCTTATCCTAATTAATTTATATCGACTCTAAGAATGTTGTTATATCATTCCACTCTGTCCTAGACTATATTTTTAATGATACAGAGTCATTGATTATCAAGTGTTTTCTTACTATCTACTCAAGTAGTTATAGTCCTTTAACTTTTATTGACTTACCTCTAACCGTTGTAGTTTTCGGGTCTCGATGTATGCAGGTTATTTTTCTCATCTTATTATATACTGCTGTTACTTTAACATCCTTTTAGATGCATTTATTTCTAATTATATCATTGTCTTGTTACTTATTCATTGATAATCTTCAATTTTATCATGCTCATCCAATGAATTCTTTGACTAATGAACATTTTGTTCTGTAAAGCAAGATTGGTCTTATAGTTATTTTATAAAATTTTATCTTCAATTTCATTAGTAATACGCCAGTTACGTAAAACTGTATATCACATATTTACTCCATTCACCCAGCTCTAATGTTATGAGCAACATACTTCTTAGTCTCTTCACTCTTTTGAAATGCAGCTCATACCATAAAAAATATTATATAACCACCCAAATTTCGTAACGTTCAAATTAAAAAAACATTATATACTCAGCAACATCCATAAACATTCAATTAGTATAAATTCACATATCAGTCAATATGACTTACGAATGAATACTTATTATAGACTTATGTTGAGGGTCAAATATTGCATATCAGACCCTAGTTACTGCTTGGATTTACGAACATAATACTGTTTAACGCCCGGTTTTAATTGTGTTTTGTTGCAGGATTCAATCAGGAGCGTTGACTAAAAACTGATAGTAAAAGCATGAATTTAGCACTCCCAAGTCACCAAAGCAAGGGACAGACCCCAGTGAACCAAGATCAATGCCCGAGATCCAAGAAAATCGAGAAACTAAAGCTCAAGCGGCCTGAAGGACGTCCAGAATGCAAGATCATAGGGTTCCCGCCATCCGATTGACACGAGACTTCATTCGTGGCCTGAACGCCCTATATCAACCGTACACGTCAAATTTCAACCGTCAGATCCCCCTGGAAGTGGCCCAACAGACAGATCAGCCCATAAAATCTGGATTCTGGGCCCGCCTGCTGTCTGGATATGCTTCATCTCTGATCTCAACGGGTCAAATGAGCTGACAATATGAATGGACGGAGCAGATTTCTCATATACATCAAAGCGGGACCCACAGTATATGGTGCATGTGCATAGTATGAGTGCACCGGATGAAGACTACACTTAAACGATCGGTCAACAGGAACAAAGACCGATCGTTTTCGAAAGGGATTTGATTCCCTGTTTTTCCGCCGCTGCGAACGCCGAAACAGAGTTTCGGACGAGATTCGGTGGGCCCACACCATGCTCTAAATGACTGATCCGAACCGTTCATCAGGACGAGGGAGAAAAACCAGTCGACTTCATGCTGAATTTTGGCGTCCATACACATGTACATGATCGCTACAGCAATCGTAAAAAGACCGTTCAACTGTCGTGCAGTCTGACTGTCTCAGTGGGCCACATCAACAGATAACGAGAACCGTCCATCCCTGGTCGAAATTTCGAGAAAAAGATAATGGACGGGGTGGATATATCAAACACTGGATTATGTGGACCCCACCAAGATCATCATCGCACGCCGCCAGTGCGTGACGTACGCACGTCACAAAAGTGCGAACACCGATTTGAGTAGTGGGCCCCACCCATTGATCATATGGATGATCAGACCCGTCCATTCACTCCAGAGGGGGGACGTGATCCTCACCTAGGTGTCTTTTTGTCCAAGACACGCAATCACGCGATTTCCACCGTCAAACGCAGGTTGAACGGTGGCTTGAGTTGATTCAATGGGACATGCAAGAACCTACAAAAATTTACCCTTCCCGGACGGTTTTTTGTCCTGAACACAACAGACGGTGTGGATTTCTTCTTTGACACCAATCGTGGGCCCCATCAGCCAACGCAGGTCCTCTGTTTCGCTACAGCTGGCGTTCGAGAAAGCCGGACGTTGCGGCTAGTTATGTGACTTCAGTCTGCGTCGGATCAGCGATCCAGACCATTCATCTGAAAGCCACGATCAAGCCATGCAGAGAGATGTTTTTGTTCACAAAAAAATAAACATTTAGTTGTCCTGTGTGCGAAGGCTGGAACAACGCAGATCGGGTGCGGCGTTTTCTGCTGCGTAAGATGTTACGCAAGTGGCTGTTACAGGGAGCTCACCGCTTACAGCTGGGTATAAAGAAAAAGCTTAGACGGCTGGAAAAAAAAAAAAAAAAAGAAGTTTTTGCTGGAACGTGGGTGAAGAGAGAGAGAAACACAGGGAGTAGAATTTGAGTTTTTAATTGTCTTTTTCTTCTTTCTTTTCTCTATTTTATTTTGAGAGATCTAGTCTACTCATGTGTGGCTAAACCTCTTAGCTAGGGCTAAGAGGTGAAGCTTGTAGCGTGATGGGAGGCCTTTTTGCTTGTGCCTTTTGTTTAGACTGATCTGATATTGATTTGGGTTTAATTAAGGGAATGTTTTCAGTCTTTAATGGTCTGTTGTGACTGAAATTACAATGGGTCTGTAATGGCTTTGAGCATGTTCTTTTCCTCTTTATGTGTATGACGTCGTAGGAAGCCCTGTTGTTCACCATCGTCTCCTGGGCATGGTCGGATGATGGTACCCTTTCCTAACCTTCATAAACATGTTGATTGGTGGGTAATTAGTTTAATTCTGTTGTTTGCTATGTCTCCTGGGCATGGTTTGGTGATGGAATCCATTCTAATTCACACACCTTTCATCTCTTGAAACCTATATCAATGGCAGTTCAGTTAATTTTCCTGATTTGTAATACAGGCATAAGATCTCCCTGATCTCTACAAGTGGATCCTCTGAATCCCTAGTTTCCCTTCTCTGATTTTTCCTAAAGTTTTAGATTAATATTTCATCATTATTCTTCAAATTACAATCGGTTTAAAATTCATCTTAGCCTAGTTCTAGATCTGGTTATTTTCAGATAACGTACAGGTTTCAGTCCCTGTGGATTCGACCTCGGTCTTACCGAGTTTATTACTACATCACAACCCTATACTTGGGGAGTGAACAAGTTTTTGGCGCCATTGCCGGGGACTGACGACTACGATTTTCTGAAATTAATTGGATTTAGAGTTAGTTTAAGATTAGGATTTTACTTTTTAATTTTGATTCATAGAACTAACTTATTTTCTATTCTGTAGGTTGTTAAGATAGAACTTCTAATTTGGTAAACTCTTTCTGATTTTCTAGAATTTCTAACTCTTTAGATTTGATTTGCTTTAGAAATTTCTTCTATTTAGAAACTAACTTATTTTGTTTTGTTTTGCAGATCTTTAGCTTAGGGACTTCAAGTTGGTAATCTCCTTCCAACTTTCTCTTTCTTTCTAGATTTTCATTTGCTTTCTTAGGATTAGGTTTAGAATTTGATTGAGGGCTGCGAGTGTTTCATGCCCAAGTGGGCCCGTGACGACACTCGACGTCTCTTGACTGAAGGAGGATTAGTTGATGGGTTGACTGTCCATCGCAGGATTAGACACCGCTCGAATTCCCCTGAGTTAATTAAGGTTATGGCTGCAAATCAACCTCAAGCACTACCTCAACAGATGGATGAGGAAGTACATGATGAGAATGAGGTGCTTCAAGCACCCCCACCTCGTACCTTACGAGATTATTTACAACCGGCGGGGGTGAGTACGCCCTCATGCATGATTTTTCCTGAAAACACAGGACATATGGACATCAAGCCAAGAGTTATCCAACTCCTTCATAAATTCCATGGGCTTGAATCAGAAAGTCCATACTTACATTTGAAAGAGTTCGATGAGATTATAGCCACCTTATACTTTCCCAATGTATCCGAGGATACAATCAGTCAAACTCTTTCCTTTTTCCTCGAAAGAGAAGGCTAAGACGTGGTTACATTCATCGCATCCTAGATCCATTGGCACATGGAATGATTTGCAGAGGGAATTCATAAAGAAATTTTTCCACACCATAAAACGATTACCCTCAGAAAAGTAATCATGAACTTCGCCCAAAAGGAAGATGAAACATTCTACCAATGTTGGGAAAGGTTCAAGGATCTTGTCAGTTCATGCCCACAACACGGTTTTGAAATGTGGCGCATTACAAATTTTTTCTATGATGGACTGACATCTTCCATGCGCCAACTGGTCGAGACAATGTGTAATGGAGAATTCATGAATAAAGAAGTCGATGAGGTATGGGATTACCTCGATAGACTTGCCGAGAATGCACAATCATGGGACCATTACCCAAAATCAAACACCACGCCTAGGCCAACTCAATCTAAGGAGAAAGGTGGAGTATATCTCCTGAAAGAAGAGGACGATGTAAATTTTAAAGTGACTAATCTCACTCGAAGAGTCGAGGCCATGGAAGGAAAGAAGGATAAGGTTAATGAAATTGTTTGCGGCATCTGTGATTGCAACATTCACACAACTGAAAATTGTCCTACCATATCTGCCTTTCGAGGAGTGTTAAATGAACAAGCCAATGCCGTAAATAACTATCAAAGACCTTTCAATGGATCTACCTCCAATACATACAATCCTGGTTGGAGAAATCATCCAAATTTTAGTTGGAGGAATGGATAAACTGCTACCCCTCAAGGTTTCTTCAATCAAAATCCAAATCAGGGGAAACCTCAAGAAGAACCGGTTCAAAATCCCATACAAGAGCTGACTCAGCCAGTGCGTGGACTTACATACTTTATGCGAGAAAATAATTCACGTATGACGGTTATAAAAAGGGGATGCTTCCCGCACAACCGCTCCCAATCCTAAACCGCAATACGAGATAAATGATCCCAAATCTTCAATCAAATGGGACACGCTTAAATCCATCACCACTCTTAGGAGTGGGAAGATCATTGATAAAACCCTTCCTAGGTTAGGCCCAAAAAGCCTCAAGAACCAGAAGAGGACAATAATGATGGATCTCGTGATGTCCCACAAAATTTAGAACCGGAACTTCTAGAGAAGCCAGTTGCTCCGTTCCCCTAACGGTTGGTTGCACCAAAACGTCTTTCTAACTCTCAGGATATTCTGGAGGTGTTGAAACAAGTGAAAGTCAACATTCCTCTACTTGATGTCGTAAAACAGGTTCCTCTATATGCAAAATTTCTGAAAGACCTATGTACGACCAAAAGACAACAAAGCATTCAAAAGAAGATCTTCTTGACTGAGAAAGTGAGTGCCATCCTGAAGCAAGACGTGCCGCAGAAATTCAAGGATCTCGGTAGCCCAACCATATCATGTGTAATCGGGAACCATCGAATTGATCATGCACTTCTTGATTTGGGAGCGAGTGTCAATCTAATTCCCTACTCGGTATACAAATAGTTAGGATTGGGGGAGTTAAAACCTACCCTAACCACACTACAACTTGCCGATCGAACTGTTCGTGTACCAAGAGGGATTATTGAGGATGTGTTAGTCCAAGTCGATAGATTTTACTATCCTGTAGATTTTATCATCCTGGACACCGAACCCATCAATAACATGAGCACTCAGATTCCCTTCATTCTTGTTCGCCCATTCCTTGCCACGTCAAATGCAATTATCAATTGCAGGAATGGTGTCATGACTATGTCTTTTGGAAATTTGACATTGGAGTCAAACATCTTTTTCAATAGTGGCAGCAACGCAGAGGATGATGACAATGTCCACGACATTAACATGATCGATACTTTCGTGGAAGATAGGACACCCCTCACCTTATCCTCTGATCCTCTAGAGATGTGCTTGGCCCACTCCCATGAGTTTGATGATGATATGATTAAGGAGACATGTGCCTTGCTTGATACTGCACCGGTACTTGAAGTTAACCGGTGGAGGCCACAATTTGAAGAATTACCACAAACTGATGTAATGCCTCTACCGTCTAACCTCAAGGCACCGAAGCTTGACCTAAAACATTTGCCCTCTGATTTGAAATATGCCTATTTAGGTCAAGATGAGACTTACCCGGTGGTGATCTCTGCCCACCTGGAGAAAGAACAGGAGAGTATGCTCATATCTACCCTCATTGAGCATAAAGGAGCCCTAGGATGGACGATAGCGGACCTCAAGGGAATCGACCCCTCGATTTGTACTCACCACATATATCTTGAGGAAAATGTGAAGACCGCTCGGCAACCACAACGTAGGCTAAATCCAAACATGAAGGAAGTGGTTAAAGCCGAGGTTCTTAAACTATTGGATGTGGGTATCATATACCCTATATCTAATAGTCAATGGGTGAGTCCAACTCAGGTGGTTCCTAAGAAGTCTGGAATCACCATCGTAGCCAATGCTAATAATGAACTTGTGCCAACTAGAATCACTACTGGTTGGAGAATGTGCATTGACTACAGAAAGTTGAATACCGTCACAAGGAAGGATCACTTTCCTTTGCCCTTCATCGATCAAATTTTAGAAAGGCTAACTGGTCATTCATATTACTGTTTCCTTGACGGGTATTCGGGCTACAATCAGATTGAAATCGCCCCTGAGGACCAGGAAAAGACCACATTTATATGTCCCTACGGCACCTTTGCTTACCGAAGGATGCCATTTGGACTATGTAATGCCCCTGCCACCTTTCAGCGATGTATGTTGAGTATCTTTTCTGATATGGTGGGGCAATATCTAGAGGTCTTCATGGACGATTTCTCTGTCTATGGCTCATCTTTCAGCAAGTGCTTGGAAAGTCTTAAATGTGTCTTTGAAAAGATGTGAAGAAAAGAATCTGTACTTAATTGGGAGAAGTGTCATTTCATGGTTCATAAGGGGATTGTCCTTGGACATATCATCTCGTCCAAGGGAATTGAGGTAGATAAGGCAAAAATCGATCTTATCTCTAACCTACCTCCACCCAAGAACATCAGAGACGTACGATCCTTCTTAGGACACGCAGGATTTTACAGGCGATTCATAAAGGACTTTAGTCTCCTCTCTCGTCCTTTATGTAATCTTCTTCAAAAGGATGTTCCATACGAGTGGACTGAGCAATGTCAGGAAGCTTTCACCAAGCTTAAAGGCATGTTAACCACTGCACCTATCATGCAGCCACCCGACTGGAGCCTTCCTTTTAAGCTTATGTGCGACGCCTCTGATTATGCTCTTGGAGCAATTCTAGGCCAGAGAAAAGATAAGAGGCCCTGCGTCATCCATTACACGAATAGGACTTTAAATCCTGCCCAAGTGAACTACTCGACTACGGAAAAAGAACTTTTAGCAGTAGTGTTCGCCTTGGACAAATTTAGGTCCTACCTGATCGGATCCAAGATCATTATCTATACAGATCATGCGGCACTGAAGTATCTTCTTTCTAAGAATGATTCTAAGCCCCGCTTGATACGATGGATCCTTCTACTCCAAGAATTTGATTTAGAAATTAAACATAAAAAGGGAGTAGAGAACGTAGTGGCCGATCACCTTTCTCACCTCAATACCTCTAATTCCCTTGAGGCGACCCATATCAATGACATGTTCCCTGATGAACAACTGTTCAGAGTCTCCCATTTGCCTTGGTTCGCTGATATTGCTAATTATCTTGCTACAGGTTCCATACCGTCACATTGATCACAAGAAGATAAGAAGAAATTTTTCACCGAGGTACGCAAATTCTTCTGGGATGATCCATACTTGTTTAAATATTGCCCAAACTAAATCTTGAGGAGATGTGTGTCAAACAATGAGCATCAGAGTGTCATCTCCTTCTGTCACTCACAGGCCTGTGGTGGTTACTTTTCTGCAAAAAAAAGACCACGGCCAAGATTCTGCAGTGTGGTTTCTATTGGCCCACTATGTTCAGGGACACTCATGAGTTTTGTAAAGCTTGTGAGTGTTGTCAGAAATTGGGAGCATTGTCCCGTCGAAATATGATGCCCTTGAATCCCATTCTTATCATAGAGGCATTTGATTGCTGGGGCATCGATTTCATGGGACCATTCCCCCAATCTTTTAGGAATTTATATATTTTACTTGCAGTAGACTATGTCACTAAATGGGTCGAAGCGATTCCGTGTCGGAATAATGACCATCGCACAGTCATTAAATTCCTAAAAGAAAACATCCTTTCCCGATTCGGAACGCCTCGAGCCATCATTAGTGATGGGGGCTCACACTTTTGTAATAGGCCATTCGAGAGTTTAATGAAGAAATATGGTATCTCTCATAAGGTGAGCACCCCATACCACCCACAGACAAGTGGGCAAGCTGAGATTTCTAGTAGGGAGATCAAACACATTTTGGAGAAAACGGTTAACCCTGACCGTAAGGATTGGTCAATTCGATTGACCGATGCCTTATGGGCGTACTGCATCGCTTTTAAAACCCCTATTGGAATGTCTCCCTTTAACTCGTCTATGGGAAGGCTTGCCACTTACCCGTGGAGTTGGAACATAGAGCCTCTCGGGTAATCAAAAATTTAAATTTCAATCGAACAACGCCGACTCGCTTCACACGCAAACTTCAATTAAATGAACTTGAAGAAATTCCTAACGACGCATATGAGAATTCGAGAATTTACAAGGACAGGATGAAGGCGTTTCATGACCAACATATTCTACAAAAATCATTCACGCCAGTCGAAAGTCCTTTTGTATAATTCTCGATTACATCTCTTTCCTGGGTAAGCTTCGATCTCGTTGGACCGGCCCTTACATTGTTGTTACTGCATATCCTCATGGGGCTGTCGAGATAAGAGACCCCGACAATAGCAAGGAGTTTAAAGTAAATAGACATCGCTTGAAGCCATTTGTCGAGAAATTTGATTCAGAGGACATGTCCATGCCTCTGACTGATCCTGTTTACTAGGACTGATCTCCTAGTCTGATGGAGGTATAGGTAGGTTTATCGCTTTCATAGGATTAGGGTTGTTGCTTTGGTCTGGCTGAAGACGGTAAACTTAGTGCTCCTGGGAGGCAACCCAGCTTTTCAACTTATTTCATTCTCCTATTTAGTTCAATGTTTGTGGGTAACATTACTGCAAACCCTCACGAGACTACAACTCGTCCACTAGGGGTAACCTAGGGGTTTAAAGGCTTGTTGCATATGCTAAATGCAATCGAGAGCACCTGCGAAAGTGGTATAGGTAGGATTTTATTTCTTGTTATTTTTGTGTTGCTTTTTCTCTTGTGCTCACCCGCTCTCATGTTGAGATCTCTTGGAAAGTCTCTCACGATTCATCATTCAGGTAATATCTTCCCATCACTTCTCTTTTACTTTCGTTGTCCCATGTGCATTCCATGCTCATATCTTTTACATTGAGGACAATGTAGATTTTAGGTTGGGGGTGGGAGATTAGGTAACCTAATCTGTATTTTCTTGGTCTTGAGCAAAAATTGTGAAAATTTTTAAATTTTTCTGGAAATTCTTGTGAATTTAAAGTGATTTTGACGACCATCTTGGATTTATAATGTTAAGATACGTATTGTTGGTAATTCATTTGGATTCAGTTATCTGTAGATTTCACAGTTAAGTTTGAATTGTTAATCCACGATTAGAAGTTGTAAACATTGATTGAGTCATGATTTCACATACCACATCTCACCTACACATTGAGATTTCAGTTTGATATTGAATGATTAACTTGGTAATCACTGAGCATGAAAGAAATCAGCCTAAAAGATTTGGCCATCAGGGTATAAAAAAAAAAAAGAATTACACCATGGGTTTGCTCCCTATAGGTGTGGATTCGATTTTCCATGATTAACAGTTAGACAGAGCTGGACGACTATTTTCACCATAGGTTTGCTCCCTATAAGTGAAAATTTGATTCCCATCTTGACATGAAAAATAAAAAAATAAAAAAAATTAGAAAATGAAAGAATGATCTGTGAGGAAAAGTACTGATTTAGGTGATGGTTGCTATGAATTTTCTGATTGATTACTAATGATATCATGAAATCGACAATTTGATCTCTTAATGATGATAGGCTGAGATTTCACTATACACCCATGGAACTCAATGTTTAAAATTATTCTAGTTTATGGATTAAAATTTGAACTTGATTATGAAATTCACCATGCATGAGAGGCCAGGAGAAATTGATAATCACCATTCATGAATCTTAAGATTTCTCATATCTGGATTATTTTTCAAAATATCACTCGGCTTCACAAGAATTGTCTTGTAATTCTCAACTTAATTTTCGCATATTTTGCTCGGGACTAGCAAAATGCTAGTTGGGGGTTGTGTTGAGGGTCAAATATTGCATATCAGACCCTAGTTACTGCTTGGATTTACGAATATAATACTGTTTAACGCCCGGTTTTAATTGTGTTTTGTTGCAGGATTCAATTAGGAGCGTTGACTGAAAACTGATAGTAAAAGCATGAATTTGGCACTCCAAAGTCACCAGAGCAAGGGACAGACCCCAGTGAACCAAGATCAACGCCCGAGATCCAAGAAAATCGAGAAACTGAAGCTCAAGCGGCCTGAAGGACGTCCAGAATGCAAGATCATAGGGTTCCCGCCATCCGATTGACACGAGACTTCATACGTGGCCTGAACGCCCTATATCAACCGTACACGTCAAATTTCAACCGTCGGATCCCCCTGGAAGTGGCCCAACGGACAGATCAGCCCATAAAATCTGGATTCTGGGCCCGCCTGCTGTCTGGATATGCTTCATCTCTGGTCTCAACGGGTCAAATGAGCTGACAATATGAATGGACGGAGCAGATTTCTCTTATACATCAAAGCGGGACCCACAGTATATGGTGCATGTGCATAGTATGAGTGCACCGGATGAAGACTACACTTAAACGATCGGTCAACAGGAACAAAGAGCGATCGTTTTCGAAAGGGATTTGATTCCCTGTTTTTCCGCCGCTGCGAACGTCGAAACAGAGTTTCGGACGAGATTCGGTGGGCCCACACCATGCTCTAAATGACTGATCCGAACCGTTCATCAGGACGAGGGAGAAAAAACCAGTCGACTTCATGCTGAATTTTGGCGTCCATACACATGTACATGATCGCTACAAAGAATCGTAAAAAAGACCGTTCAACTATCGTGTGCGGTCGACTGCCTCTCGGGGGCCACATCAACAGATAACGAGAACCGTCCATCCCTGGTCGAAATTTCGAGAAAAAGATAATGGACGGGGTGGATATATCAAACATTGGATTATGTGGACCCCACCAAGATCATCGCACGCCAGCGTGCGTACGTACAGCGTCCGCAGGTGCGGACGCTGATTTGAGTAGTTGGCCCCACCCAATGATCATATGGATGATCAGACCCGTCCATTCACTCCAGAGGGGGGACGTGATCCTCACCTAGGTGTCTTTTTGTCCAAGACACGCAATCACGCGATTTCCACCGTCAAACGCAGGTTGAACGGTGGCTTGAGTTGATTCAATGGGACATGCAAGAACCTACAAAAATTTACCCTTCCCGGACGGTTTTTTGTCCTGAACACAACAAACGGTGTGGATTTCTTCTTTGACACCAATCGTGGGCCCCATCAGCCAACGCAGGTCCTCTGTTTCGCTACAGCTGGCGTTCGAGAAAGCCAGACGTTGCGGCTAGTTATGTGACTTTAGTCTGCGTCGGATCAGTGATCCAGACCGTTCATCTGAAAGCCACGATCAAGCCATGCAGAGAGATGTTTTTGTTCACAAAAAAATAAACATTTAGTTGTCCTGTGTGCGAAGGTAGGGAACAACGCAGACGGTGCGGCGTTTTTCTCACAAGCGTAAGATGTTACGCAAGTGGCTATTACAGGGAGCTCACCGCCTACAGCTGGGTATAAAGAAAAAGCTTAGACGGCTAGAAAAAAAAAAAAAAAAAAGTTTTTGCTGGAACGTGGGTGAAGAGAGAGAGAAACACAGGGAGTAGAATTTGAGTTTTTAATTGTCTATTTCTTCTTTCTTTTCTCTATTTTGTTTTGAGAGATCTAGTCCACTCATGTGTGGCTAAACCTCTTAGCTAGGGCTAAGAGCTGAAGCTTGTAGTGTGATGGGAGGCCTTTTTGCTTGTGCCTTTTGTTTAGACTGATCTGATATTGATTTGGGTTTAATTAAGGGAATGTTTTCAGTTTTTAATGGTCTGTTGTGACTGAAATTACAATGGGTCTGCAATGGCTTTGAGCATGTTCTTTTCCTCTTTATGTGTATGACGTCAGGAAGCCCTGTTGTTCACCATCGTCTCCTGGGCATGGTCGGATGACGGTACCCTTTCCTAACCTTCATAAACATGTTGATTGGTGGGTAATTAGTTTAATTCTGTTGTTTGCTATGTCTCCTGGGCATGGTTTGGTGATGGAATCCATTCTAATTCACACACCTTTCATCTCTTGAAACCTATATCAATGGCAGTTCAGTTAATTTTCCTGATTTGTAATACAGGCATAAGATCTCCCTGATCTCTACAAGTTGATCCTCTGAATCCCTAGTTTCCCTTCTCTGATTTTTCCTAAAGTTTTAGATTAATATTTCATCATTATTCTTCAAATTACAATCGGTTTAGAATTCATCTTAGCCTAGTTCTAGATCTGGTTATTTTCATATAACGTACAGGTTTCAGTCCCTGTGGATTCGACCTCGGTCTTACCGAGTTTATTACTACATCACAACCCTTTACTTGGGGAGTGAACAACTTAGAACAATTCAATTAAATAAAATCAATCAAATGCTTAAAATCTTACAACTAATCAGATTATCCTAACATATAAAATTCTAATAAAATAATTAGGTATGGTCCAAATATGGCCAGTTCCTCTTCTGATTGGGTAATTTCTGCTGACTATTGCTGTCAAACATAATTTTATAGATTAAATATTTTTAAAATTCATTTTGTTTAACGCTAACTCATATTAATATAAATTATATTCAAATATGAGTGCAGGTAGACTAACCTTTTTATTTCTACATTTAAAAATGAATAGGAACTTGGTTTTGAATCTCTATGTAACACCCCCAATTTTTGTTAATAAAATTTAAATTTTAAATTTTAAGTGGGAAAGAGATCCATCGATCTCATCATCATTCCTCTTATCTCTCGTTATACAAAACTTTTCATGTATCTCGTAGTCTCCTAATGAACCATCTTTCTTAAAAAGGGAAGAGCGAGAGTCCTATTAAAATTAAAAGAACTAAAGAAAAACTCGTAGAAAAAAAAAATACGAAATGAAAAATGGGAAGGAGGATTTTTAGAATTTGTTTATTCATATTAGTATTTTATTTTTCTTTCTTTGTTTTATTTATGCAATAGTTAATTTATTATGATCTACACATTGAATAGATTAGATCAATCAAACATCTATTGTGTAGGTTTATTCAATTCATGTGGAAATGTACACTGATACGCATGGTTTTAAGGCTGATGTGTGGAAGGTGAGATTTTTTCATAATGGACAGCGATCAGTATGATCTATACTGTTCATGGGTGTTATAAGACTTAATTATATACTATTTTTAAGAATCAGACCAATTCGACACCTTAATGGACCGTACTGATCATATATCTACCAATTTTCTTCCTTAATCTAATAAAATTGAATAAAAATCGGAAGAGCAATTCTCTGCGCAAGATATAACTTGGCATTGAGAATTATATGACATAATCTGAAATGTGTGATTAAATCATCACTATTCATTAGTTCCATAAGATTAAAATAAATTAAAATCTTAAATTCTAGATCGATTGGACCGTTGGATGAGCAACAACGATCTGAAGAAATGATAGATGATGAATCATGCGTTTATTCATTATGTGTAATCATAAGATTAAATATAATTCTTATTTATATGACTTTAAAAAGTTCTAATTCAATTCAGACCGTTGATTCACGGAATCATGTTTACCGCATCAAAGTGACTGATCTCGATGTGTTTCTCATCCATCAAGTTAAAATAGATGTATTGTTCGATATGTTGTATGCTCATCCTGATTTAATTGTCATGTACTCTTAATTAATTTAGATGAATGTGTGATTTCTGTATTAATAATGATATGATTTGACTAATGTGTTAGACTATATTGATTCAAATATGATAATCGAAATAATTTATGCAATACATGATTCATGATTACTTGGTATATCTATCAATTGCATACACAATATGTGTTGAATTTTTAGGAGACCTCCCTGGATGGTATCCTAGTAGAATCGTTACCAGAAGCTCACTATACTAGTAGAAGCCTATTCATGAAATAGATGCGGGCCTTGCCTATGCCTACCAAATGGTAGAAGCCTGCCAAGGGGCAGATGCGGGTTGATGGATTTTCCAACTCAAGCAAGTGGACGGATTCCCACTTAATGCATTGATGCATCGCATTTGCATTTTTTTTTTTAAATTATAATGTATGATTATTGACATTTTATTATAATTTGATGTAAAGAACCATGTTGAGAATTTTCATTAGGCCTGGTCAGCTTACCATTTATTGATGTAAAACCGTACGGATGAGCAATTAGCTGATGAGTTGGCGCAAGAATAAGAAATTGTGGTTGAATTGGTGCACAATACACATGAGACTTAGCCGTATCTATCAGAAGAGGAACTGGCGGCATTTGAACCATTCCTAATTATTTTATTAGAATTTTATATGTTAGGATAATCTTATTAGTTGTAAGATTTTAAGCATTTGATTGATTTTTATTTAATTAAATTATTCTAGGTCTGTAACAAGTATTCATTGGTAAGTTGTATTGACTAATGGATAAATTTATGTTGATTAAATGTTTATGGATATTGAAAATGAACAAATGTTGATGATTAAATCATTGTATGAATGACTGTTAATGAACCTTGCTGATGTCGAAATCTGTCAGCTCTCCTCCTTGTCTCATCTACTCCAAGAGGTCACCGAGCCCTGAACCTGCACACCAACAATGAGTAAAGGAGACCCTGGCTAAGCCGGGGGACCCTCCGATGCCTAAGTCAGGACACAGAATCTGGGTCTTGGTTATGGAGTGGTGGGAGAGTATTTGATCCTTTTTTTCTCCCTTGTGGCGATGGGGTGATGGACTACTTATACCTGATGGTTGAGCGGTCTGGGTTCGACAATCTCAGCACGATCAGGGGGATTCTTGAATCATAGAGATATTGCCAGTAATCTGCAGATCGTGTAGCGCGTTAAGCGCATATTGCGTATAATCGGACGAAGTTTTCGGCCACGTCCGGTTATGACAGTTTCCTCATTTGGCAAACGGGACTTTAATATTTACTTGGCTCGGCTCAGCCAAAAGTCATTTACCTGTGCAGTTGTCTTGATGCATATTTTGTTGAACTTGGACGATACGTTGTTCGAGCCGATATCTTGAATGGGGCTCTAAGGCGAGGGTTCGAGCGAATAGTTCTCGTGCGAGGTGTTGAGTATGCAGTCTTTACGTCCGATCGGATTGCAGATACTGCTCTGACCTGTAGCCCTGTGGTGAAGGTGTTTTGGATGTTACGTCTCTCTGGAATGCTCATATCGGACGAATCGAGCCTCAGATATTGGTCTCGCTAGCCGACTCGGCTCGGTACTTTACCCTTAGACTTTATGCAGGCTCGGATCTTCCCATAACAGAAGCCCCCTACTCTTCGAGTCTACTTGTGGACTCGGAAAGTAATCATGCGAAAGTCCTCCCGCTCATACTGCTGTAATGATGTCTTCAAAATCGAAGCGTCACGTCTTGGGATTTCGCGCATGTGGGTTATTCTTGAGCGGACGCGTGGAGATGGTTACGATTCCGGATATCTGTCCGCCTATGAGGGGCCGCCACATAAGCACGAGGAGGAATGTAAAAGGCGATTTCCTCTGCTCGGGTGTCGCTTCGATTGCCGCACGCGCGACAACCAAGGTAGAAGGCATTACGCCCTGCAGAATTTCGGCCAATGACATCCCGCCACGTGGGTTCTCGAATCAGCTTGTGCCAGCTCGGCTGAAGGCATTAACGTCTGCCAATTAATGCTGAGATCTTCTGGAGTCTATATAAACTCCTCTTGAAGACTGTTGCCCATTTCTACCCTCTGTGGTCAACTTGCTACTGGAGAAGGCGATTTTCGGCGAAGGCGATTCCGACCGATCTTCATTTTCCGGTGGGAGCGATTTCCGGCAAGTGCCTGGTGAATCCTGCCTTCAACACTCTTCCTTTTTCTCTTTAAAAGATGTCTTCTGATCTGGAGACGGTCCGTGATTTCGATGGAGACTCCGAGTCGGAGAATTCCGACAGTAGGAGAGGGGCTTCTGAGGGCCCACTCGATGCCGTCCCCATGTATCCCCCTCCCCGAAGACAAAAGGAGGCAGGGGCTCGGACACGCCGAGCCCGTAAGAGGGGGGCTGTGCGACCCCCCAGGGCCACGGTTGCTGGGACCAGAGAGATGCCACCGGGTGGTCGGGCCTCGGAGGTAGTCCCACGGGATTCTGTGATAACAGAGTCCCAAATAGAGTGGATCCGTTCGGAGTTTGAAATTTCCGACTCTGTCCGGATCAGGGCCCCAAAGCTCACCGATACTGTTGGCGCCCCTGTGGATGGGGAGATCCTCGTTTTCCTCCCCGCCCTGTAATGTGGGCTCCGCCTCCCCATGCATCCCTTCATCCGAGCCTTGGCTACCTACTTGGGGCTGGGGCCTGAGCAGTTCGCCCCTAATGCCTGAAGGGTGTTAATTTCTGCTTTCATCATCTGACGCCAAGTCGGGAACTCTGAACTGACCCCCGCGGAGCTGATGAGTCTGTATCAGGCTAAGCATGATAGCAACGAGCCATGATACTACTTTGCGACCAAAGGCAGTAAGGGGACAGGGCTTGTCTTGGATCTTCCGACTTCAAACAAGGACTAGAAGAACAAGTGGTTCTGGGTCGCGGGTGAATGGGAGGCGCCGGCTGCGGAGATGAGGACTCTGACACATCGGGTCTCCAACAAATTCACTACTCCAGGTCGGATCAGGCATCCTTTCCTTTATTACGTCTCTCCTCTTGCTTTAGTTTAAACTAAGTTTCTGAATTACCCTTGCATCTTTTGCAAGGAGTTTGCCCTACCTTATCTCGGACCAGAAGAATCAGGTAGCCAAAGCCAGGGCAAGGTCGGGGGAGCTTCGCTCCTGGTCAGGTCTGATTATGGCCTCCAATCTTTACTGGTCTGGGTTGTGTCGATCTCAGCCGCGGCCTTCCTCCTTCAGTTAGCTTCTTTATTTTCAAGTCTCCCTTGTGTTATTTCCATTCAGTCTCTAACTGTTTTTTTTAATGCATAGGCATGGCTGAAGCCTCTGGTTCTCGGAGAAGGAAAGCAGTCCCGACAGCAGAGGAATTACTGACGACTGAGCCGCAGATGAAGGTCGTTCGAAGGAAGAAGGCTGCTCCCCGCGGAGTTGGTTCATCGGCCCCTACTCCGATTGTCGAGGCTCGGGATACAGCTCCATTTCCTGCTGCTGCCTCATCGGCGGCAGCACCATCCGCGATTGCTTCCCCTACTGTGGTGTCTCTTAATGCACCGACTCGGGTTACGATGCTTACCGATATGACCATGGCTGTGGTGCTTGCCGATACGGCCATGGCCGCGGTTGCTCCCATAGTGAGCACAGGGCCTCCCCCACTGCCCTCCACTGCCATCACTCCCACCGAGGGGCTTCGCCTCGAAGCCCCCTTCATAGCCGTCCCCTCATCCTACGAGCGGGACGAGACTGTTCCGATGGCTTATGCCATGATTGCTCCCCAGGATAATGATGGGGTCGAATTGGACATTGGGGGTGAGGCTCAGCCCTCAGAAGGCAGTCGAACAAGGGCCAGTGAGGCCGCTGATTTGGCTCAGGCGAGGCCAAGCGGAGAGAGGTTCGAGCCGGGTTATCATTTATCATGCTTGGTAACCTAGGTTACTAAGCATGCCCCGGAGGAGAAAATAGCTTGTCTCCTCAGAAAATCAGACACCTCCTTGAATGACATGGCCTCTGTATTTTATAGGGTAATTTTATCACATTTTCTTGTCAATTCACATCCTATTTCTTCTGAGGACTCACTTTCTTGTTCTCGTTCAGTCCATCTCAAAGATTCTCTTGGTACGGGAGAGAATAAAGGAGCTGAAAAGGAGAGATGTTGAGACGGAAGTACTCAAAGCCGGGGCTAAAGCCTTACGGGGCGCAACCGCCTCCTTCTAGCTTGAACGGGATGAGCTGCTTCAGCAGCCTGAAGACAGAAATGCTAGAGAGCTTCATTTGTAAGAGGTAATCGGTAGGCTCGAGGCTGAAGGATTTCAGCTCTAGGGGGTCGTGAAGGACCTCGAGAGCCGGAATGATGCAGCCACAGCCGAGCTGACTCGGGCTAGGGCTCATGCTGATACTCTCGCTGGAGAGAACACTTGGATGAGTGAGCTCCTGGAACGGACTAAGGTCGAAGCTGTCGAAGAAATGAGCCGAGCCGTCTCTCAGGCGACGGAGGCTCAACGAGCCGAGGACGAGGCTTCCCTGGCCTAAGTGGTAGCTGCGGCTGTAACCGCATACAAGACCTCGAAGGAGATGGACGCTGAAGCTGCTAAGTTCTTCAACCATGGCTTCGACGAGTGTCTTGTCGCTGTTCAAAACTTGTATCTAGACCTCGACCTTGATCCTTTACTGCCCGAAGATGAAGAGGAAGATGCTGCTGAAGCAACTCGTCCTAACTAGGCCACCGATTCCCAGGCGCCTCCAATAACCTGAAGAATTTTTCTCTTTTTTTTGTATGTAACGAGCCTTTCTAAACTAATGAAAAATTGATTTTGGGATAAAATCTCGTGTATTGCTGATTGTGAATTCGTACGGTTGATGAACTGATTCTTCTGAATGTATAGCTGAGCCGTTTATTGAGTAAGTTATCTTATTGAAATTGCGTCGTTTGGGGCCGAGGTTTCAATCTGATCCTTACCGGGTCAGCTGGCTTTGCCTTCGGCAGCGCTTCCATATTGGTCGAGCCGACCGTCCTACTGGAGAATCGAACTTCCCCTCGTGATTTTTTTTATTAGGGAGAGATACCTTTGTAGGAATTGGTTCGACTCCACCGCTAGGGAGTCGGATCGCCTCTTGGCTTTTTCCCCCGGTTAAGGGGAGATGCCTTTATAGAAATTAGTCCGACTCCGCTGGTGGGGAGTCGGATCGCCTCTTGGCTTTTCCCCGATTAAGGGGAGATGCCTTTGTAGAAATTGGTCTGACTCCGCTGTTGAGGAGTCGGATCGCCTCTTGGCTTTTCCCCCCGGTTAAGGGGAGATGCCTTTGTAGAAATTGGTCTGACTCCACTGTTGGGGAGTCGGATCGCCTCTTGGCTTTTCCCCCCTGTTAAGGGGAGATGCCTTTGTAAAAAGGAGTCGGATCACCTCTTGGCTTTTCCCCCCGGTCAAGGGGAGATGCCTTTGTAGAAATTGGTCCGACTCCACTGTTGGGGAGTCGGATCGCCTCTTGGCTTTTTCCCCCAGTTTAGGGGAGATGCTTTTGTAGAAATTGGTCGGTTTAAATAAAAAAGGAGAATTTTATTGAAAGCCTTAAAGGCTAGCCCTTGGAGGCGTACATTTATTTTGGCCTTAAAGGCTAGCCGCTATGAGGTTATTTCATTAGGGATAATACACCTTTAGGTGCTCGACGTTCCAAGGGTGGGAGAGTTGATGGCCTTCGAGATCTTCTAGATGATAGGACCCTGGTTTTATTGAACGGACCACTCGATAGGGTCCTTCCCAGTTAGGTCCGAACGGACCAGCGCCCCGGCTCTGCCGTGTTCTGAAAGACTCGACGAAGGACCAAGTCGCCCGGCCTAAATCGTCTGGTTTTAACCTTGGAATTGTAGAATTGTGCCCTGTTATTGTCGAGCGGCGACGCGGAGTTTGGAGACATCTCTGACTTCTTCGAGGAGGTCCATGTTGGCCGCGATCTGCTCGACGTTTTGATCCTCTTGAAAATTTCAGACCTGAACCGTGTGGAGGCCAATTTCCACTGGTACCATTGCTTCCGAGCCGTAGGAGAGTGAAAAGGGGGTTTCCTCTGTTGAGGACTAAGCGGTAGTCCTGTAGGCCCAAAGGACGAATGTGAGCTCCTCAGCCCAGTTGCCCTTTGCCTTTTTCAGATTTGTTTTGAGATGATGCTTGATGATCTTATTGACCCCTTCCACCTGTCTATTTGACTGCGGGTGCCGAGGCGATGAATACGCATTCGTTATGCCGAGCCCCCGACACAGACCTCGGAACTTGTCATCATCGAACTGTCGGCCATTGTCAGTACGATTATTCGCGGGATTCCAAACCGACAAATGACATTCTTTCACACGAAATCGACCACCTTCTACTCGGTGATCTTCACCACAAGCTTGGCCTTGGCCCATTTGGTGAAATAGTCGACAGCAACGATAGCGAACTTGACCTGTCCCTTCCCTGTAAGCAAGGGGCCGATGATGTCGATCCCCCATTGGGCGAATGGCTATGGCTCGCTCATGGGAGTCATCTCTTCCGCTGGTTGTCTCGGCACGGCCGCGTAGCGTTGACACTTATCGCACTTTTGAACGTAATCCTTCGAGTCTTGTTTGAGGGTTGGCCAGAAGCACCCTTGACGGAGTATCTTCAGAGCCAGGGCTCGGCTACCAGAATGGTTTCCACAGATCCCTTCATGAATTTCTCGGATCACATAATCGGCCTCATCTGGTCGGAGGCATCTAAGGTAAGCTGAGAATGCCCCTTCTTATATAATACTCCGTCCAGTATGACATATCGGGCTGCTCGAACTTTCAATCGCCTTGCCTCCAGCTTATCTGAGGGGATTTCGCCGGATGAGAGGTAATTGAAGATCGGGTCCATCCAGCTCGGAATGGTGCGAACGAGATTGACCTTTTCCGACCGGTCGATGCTCGGATGTTCAATAAACTCAACGGGGACAAAACACGGGATTTTTCCTTTAGAGGTCGAGGCGAGCCTTGCTAGGGCGTCGGCCCATGAGTTTTCTACTCTTGGAATCTGTTAGATCGTGCAACTCCAAAATTTCTCAATCAGTTTCCTCACTTCGTCGAGGTAGGCGATCATTCTAGTTTCTTTGGCCTCGTACTCTGAAGAGATGTGGTTCACTACCAGCTGTGAATCGCTTCGAACTTGGAGAGTCTGAACTCCCAGACTTGCCGCTAACCTTAACCCGGCTAACAGCGCCTCATATTCCACTTCATTGTTTGACGCTTTGAACTCGAGCCTGATTACATACTGGATCGTCGTGGAATCAGGTGCAACCAAGACGATTCCAGCTCCCGCTCCTTTGACGTTGGACGACCCATCAACGTAGAGAACCCATCCCAGATCCGACTCAGCTTCTTAATTGCTCGGGGGAACGGGCGGAGTTATTTCGACTTCTGTGCTAATTTCCTCCGTGCTCAGAATTGTGAACTCAGCGATGAAGTCGGCCACAGCTTGACCCTTGATTGCCGTCATCGGCCGAAATTGGATGTCGAACTCTCCAAGTTCAATTGCCCACTTGATCATCCAACCGGACACCTCGGGCCTCTGGAGAACTTGTCTTAGGGGAGAGTCGGTTAGTACGATAATAGTGTGAGCCTGGAAATAAGGTCGTAACCTCCGAGCCGAGATAACAAGGTAAAGCGCTAACTTCTCCAAAGATGGATATCTTGTTTCGGCAGGTACCATGGCCTTGCTTACATAATACATAGGATATTGTTTGCCCCTAATTTCTTTGATCAAGACTGAGCTGACGACCGAGGCCGAGACTGTGAGATAGAGGAATAGGGGCTCTCCTTCTTCTGGTTTAGATAACAGAGGGGGTGAACCTAAATACTGTTTCAACTGCTGGAGGGTCTGCTCGTATTTCGGTGTCCATTCTGCCTTCTTACGGCCCTTCAACTGCTGAAAGAAGGGAAGGCATTTATCAGTCACCGTAGAAATGAAGCGTCCGAGTGCGGCAACTCTTCCTGTGAGGCATTGTATTTCTTTTATGGTCCGAAGTGAGTTCATATCGAAGAGAGCCTTGATCTTGTCAAGGTTGGCCTCGATACTTCGCTGATTGACTTGGAACCCAAGGAACTTTCCTGATTCGACTCCGAATACACATTTAGCAGGGTTCAACTTCATTTGGTATTCTCGGAGGACACTAAATGTATCTCATAGGTCTGCAAGATGATCGGATGTTCTGATACTTTTCACTAATATGTCGTCAACGTAGTGCGTTCGATTTGCTTAGCGAACATCTGATTTACTAGTCTCTGGTACGTTGCCCCAGCGTTTTTCAGGTCAAAAGGCATGACCCGGTAACAGTAGAGTCCATTGTCTGTGACAAAGGTGGTCTTCTGCCTATATGGGGGATGCATGACAATCTGGTTGTATCCGGAATAGGCATCCAGGAATGAGAGCAACTCGTGTCCGATGGTACTGTCCACTAGTTGATCGATCCGGGGTAATGGGAAGTTGTCCTTGGGACATGCCTTGTTTAGATCCGAATAATCCACACAGACTCGTCACTTTCCATTGGATTTTTTCACAAGCACAACATATGCTATCCAAACGGGGTAATACACTTCCTCTATAAAACTCACATCGAGCAGGACAGAGACCTCCTCGGCGATGACTTCATATCGTTCGGCGTCGAACGACCTTCTCTTTTATTTTACTGGCTTGTAATTTGGATCCACATTCAGCCTGTGGACCATAACATCGGAGAGATTCCTGGCATGCCAGTGTGCGACCATGCGAAGACATCTCGGTGTTGCTTTAAGAAGGCCAACATCGCAGATCGATGCTCGGGATTTAATGACGATCCTAGTTGAACAGTTTTACTCGGATCGTCTTTGTCGAGAGGCACCTTCTCTAGTTCTTCTACCGATGAGTTCTCCATAGGTCTTCGAGGGTCTAGGGTATTGATGATAAGAGTTTGCTTGGCTGCTCCTTTCTTAACCGCTATGGCTAACATCTCCGAGCTTCTCGCTGATCGCCTCGGAGGTAACCGATCCCGCCTTCGGTTGGGAACTTTATCATCAGGTGGTAAGTTGAGATGACCGCTCTCATTGCATTGAGGGAGGGTCGGCCCAGGATGACGTTGTGTACCGATGGTACATTGACCACCAAGAAGTCCACCAGAACGGTGGCTTGATGTTGTCCTTCTCCCGCTGTAACTGTGAGGGAGATGGCTCTCTCAGAGATTACTCTTTCTCTGGCAAAGCCATGTAAGGGAGTCTTCACGGGCCGGAGTCGCAATCGTGGAACTCCCATCCTTTCGAAGGCCTCAGAATATATCACATCGGCCGAACTTCCGGTGTCGACCAAAATGCGATACACCTTATGGTTTGCTATGGTTATGGTGACCACTAGAACGTCGTCATGCGGATGCTGGATTTCGCGTGTGTCATCTTCCGTGAAGGTTAGACTGCATGGACTGACTCGAAGCTCCTTGCTGGGCCGTTCTGTGAGATGGATGTAATGTTCTAGATCCGATTTTCGAGAATGGATCTTTCGGGCCCTGTTCGAGTCCCCTCCTCCGGCCGAGCCTCCGAAAATAGTGTGAATTTCAGCGGGCTCTTTTGTGGGGTTGTTCGACTGCTCCTGCGGTCGTTCTTCCCTTCGAGCGGACTTCTCCTTTTTGGTGTATCGGTGTAAATGTCCCTTGCGGATGAGGGACTCAATTTCGTCTTTGAGATCTACGCAGTCGTACGTGTTGTGGCCATGATCTCGGTGAAAGCAGCAGAACTTTCGCTTGTCTCGGTGCTTCGGATCAGCCTTCATGCAAACTGGCCAATTGAGCCGCTTGTCCTCTCGGATGTCCAACAGGATTTGCTCGGTGGATGTGTTGAGAGGGGTTTAGGAACGGAATTTTCCCTCCGGCCTTCGACTCGGTCGACGATCGCGGGGAGCGCGATCGTCCGCGCCTTTGCCGGATGGCTGGGATTCTTCATTCTTGGGCCTCTTCCCTTTGCTGGCCGGGTCGGCCATCTGTACTTCTTTACGTGCATTAGTGAACTCCTCTGCGTTAGTGTATTTCTGAGCTTTGGCCACAAAGTCTGCGAACATTTTCGGTGGGTTCTTTCCAATGGAGAAAGTAAACCGTCCTTCTTTTAGACCGCTGAGTATTGCGGCGAGCGCCATTTTGTCATCGTAATCTTCGACTTGCAGCGCTTCCTCATTGAAACGAGCAATGTAGTCTTTCAGTGACTCTTTCGAACCTTACTTGATAGTAAGCAGGTGAGTATTGGGCTTTTGGCTTCTCTTACTGCCTATGAACTGGGTAAGGAATAGCCGACTTAATTCTGTGAAGGAGCCAACGAAGTTAGATTTGAGCTGTCGATACCAACTCCGAGCGGATCCCGCAAGGGTTATTGAAAATCCCCTGCACATCATTGCATCAGTGGCTGTCTGGATTTGCATCCAGGACCGACAGGCTTCTAGATGCTCGGACGGGTCTCCGGATCCCGAGTATTGAATGACGGGAGGAATCTGAAACCGCTGCGGCATCACTTCCTCCATGATGGTGGAAGTGAAGGGAGGCTCAGTTACTTCCATTATAGCTTGGACTGTAGTGGGGACCGTTGACAGTTGCTGCTTCTTTTCCAAAGTTAGAAGTTTGTCGTTGAATTCCGCGAATCGCGCTTCCCAGGGATCTTTATTCTCTGTAACTATCTCTGGGGCATCTTCTATTTCTGGAGTCCTCCTCTCCCTCCTCCGTTCTAGCCGATGACGGAGATCCGTAGGTGCTAGAGCTGAGGTGATCGAATGATTCGTGGGCGCCCGAGTAGCTGTGTTCCGTGGTAAGACTCTAACTCGCACAGGAGGATCCTGACCCAAAAGCGACACGCGAGATTGTTGGGACGCCTCGTGCCTCACACTCCCTAGTGCAAAGTGAGCCTCCACGTTCAAACCCACCGGCTCGGAATTAGGATTCCCCTGAATCGGATGCAGCTGTGGTTCCCTTTGTTGCTTCATTCTGTTTATTTCGTCGCGCGGGGCATGAATCTCGCCCTGCATGGCCCGATATTTACTTGCTCGGTTGCGGGAGCGCTGTGAGGGCCCCGGCGCAGATTCAGCATGAAGTGGTGAAGAAGATCGCATTTGTTCATTTGGCTCTGGTTCCGCGGCCACCGCTTTCTTCTTCCTCGCCATTGGATTTGAGAAACAAGAATTTGGCTTTTTGTATCAATTCCCACAGACGGCGCCAAAAAATGTTGATGTCGAAATCTGGTCAGCTCTCCTCCTTGTCTCATCTACTCCGAGAGGTCACTGAGCTCTGAACCTGCACACCAACAATGAGCAAAGGAGACCTTGGCTAAGCCGGGGGACCCTCCGATGCCTAAGTCAGGACACAGGAATCTGGGTCTTGGTTATGGAGTGGTGGGAGAGTATTTGATCCTTTTTTTCTCCCTTGTAGTGATGGGGTGATGGACTACTTATACCTGATGGTTGAACGGTCTGGGTTTGACAATCTCGGCACGATTAGGGGGATTCCTGAATCGTGGAGATATTATCAGTAATCTACAGATCGTATAGCACGGTAAGCGCGTAATGCGTATAATCGAACGAAGTTTTCGGCCACGTCCGGTTATGACAGTTTCCTCATTTGGCAAACGAGACTTTAATATTTACTTAGCTCGGCTCAGCCAAAAGTCATTTACCTGTGCAGTTGTCTTGATGCATATTTTGTTGAACTCGGACGATACATAGGTTCAAACCGATATCTCGAATGGGGCTCTGAGGCGAGGGTTTCGCTGCAGGTGAAGTTGGCGAGTGAATAGTTCTCGTGCGAGGTGTTGAGTATGCAGTCTTTACGTCCGATCGGATTGCAGATACTGCTCCGACTTGCAACCCTATGGTGAAAGTGTTTTGGATGTTACGTCTTTCTGGAATGCTCATATCGGACGGATCGGACCTCAGATGTTGGTCTCGCTAGCAGACTCGGCTTGATACTTTACCCTTGGACTTTATGCAGGCTCGGATCTTCCCATAACAGACCTAGTTGAAATCTAGAAATGAATATAAATTTTGCCTTTGAATAATTGTATAATGGAATGAAATTAATATACTTTGTGTACGAGTTACAATTCGAAATTGAGGTCTGAGGGTGCACACTTTGTACTCAAATTTCGGAGTGTAACATAATAAGCTAAGAACTTTGGTGTTCACATCATGTGGGATTCTTGTTGGATCACATAAAGACAGCAGTCGTAGTCCTTATGACAGAAAACATGAAAAAACCACTTGAGTCCAACCGGGATTATTTTGAGTGAATGATTCTGATGTATGGATTTGTGAAATCTATTAGCTATAAAACTCGTGTTTGTTTTATGTGGATGATATTTATAATTCATGAATTTCTTGCATCAAATCCAATCCAAAAATGAAAGGCCGGGTAAAATAAGAGACAAATAGCTATAAAATAAAGGCACTTCCCCACAATAAATGCTCTGACATTGACAAAAATGCCACCTTTGATCTGTACTCAGATTTCCTGTAAGTAAAATTTACCAAATCTAATAATTGAAATTTACCAAATCTAAATCTCATGCAAATCCTCGAGGGCCTGATTAGGTGGTTGACCACCATAGTTGGCAATAGTTAGTAATACGGTGGAAGTCACGCATCATTATGCTTTATCATGGATAGGATGGAACCTGCCATCTAATCATGGTAATCCATGTGGATTGGCATAGGTGTATTGATGTGGCATAGTCCTAAAGTCCCACCATGGAGAATGTGTTATATTCACATCGTCTATCCATCTTGTGAGATCTTTTTAATAGTAGCTGAAAAACAAGTTAGATTCTAAGCTCAAGTAAACAACACCACGGTAAAGTAACCTAGGTTCAACGCCTACCATTAAAGACTTCTAAGGTCCACAGAAGTAGTAGATCATGCTGATATTTGTGTTTTTCCTTTATTGCGGTTTGTGTGACGTTGTGAATAAGTTAGATAGGAAATAAACATCATGATGGGCTCTAAAAAAATAATAATCAACCACAATAGTTGCTTACATGCATATCTATGACAGAATCGGACCTAGGAGAGCGGTGCAACCTAAGGTGGAATACCTGTTTTACTTCGGTGGTAGTGATAATCCTAACCCATTGACAGCACATTACCGCTGTAATCACTAATCCAAACAGGCTCTAAATTAGACAAGTTAATGCATATTCTTGAATTTGACAAGTTCATAGATTTATGGATTACATATTTTCGTTTATTTGATTTATGGTTATTCATTAAGTCCATTTAGGCCTTTCGTTAAGCACCTCACTTTGTATGACATTCCAAATTAAGTTGGATACCAATCATGAGAGCTACGCATGTAAGTTGAATTCGAACAGATGACGTTAGAGGTGTTGTTTGCCTGATTAGCAGACCAAGATCAATTTAGGAGGAGCAGTCACTTAGAAAAATTGCCAAAGTTCCATCACCCATTCATTCATTTTGTTAATTGGCATGAGTTTTGATACAGAGTATCAGAATTGTGTTGTCAACCGGATGAACGGATTGGATATCATACACATGTTACAATGACACATGTTGGCCTTTGTCAATGGGCCAGGCTGGCCTGCCTTGTGCCGGGCTTTGGCTGAAATACTAGGCCTGAGGGCTAGACCCAGGTCTAAAATTTAAGCCCATTTATCACTCGGGCTTGGCTTGGGCTGCGTGTAAGAGCATCAACCCCACCTGAACAATACCCAGCCCGGCCTATTTTAAGGTTTTAAGGGCATTGTTGTCAACATCATGCATGATTAATGGCCTAGATCTTGCACAAAAGAAGGTGGCTGGGCTCAGGCTGGCCTTGGGCCTGTTTGTGTTGTACGTCACAGGCTAGGCCAGACTCAGCCCTGGGTCTAACTTCCAGGCCGAGCTTGGATATAGGTTGGCACAGCCCGAACGTGGCCCGTTGTTAGCCCTAAAGTGCTGTTGTAGTTTTGTAGAGTGGAAGAAGGTCAGCCATGCGAATCCTCTACTTAATGCAGCGCGTATAAAAATAAAGATCCGTTGGCCAACCAACTTGTACTTAACACATCCTCTCCGTCCAGTCCATCATGTGAGCACCTCGATGATAGTCCCTCTCTCGAAATGGGACACACCAATGGGAATATTGGATGCCAACCATAGGTTTGGGTCGACGTTGCTGACTATTTTTCATCCAACCCATTCATCAGATGTGAATCATCACGATGGAGGGACAGTCCAAAAATCCATCGGATCCAAAATTTAGGGTCTTGATACGTTGGATATACTACGAACGACGAAGATGAGGTGCAAACCTGAAAGGAGTGGCTGACACCACGGAGATTGACGTTGTAAAAGCTGCGTAAAACAGGTGTTGCAGTAGATTCCCATCCGCGTAGAACGAGGACTCCTCTTCGTACTTCCTAGGCCTAAACTCTTATTATTCTCAGGTGAACTCGGATTCGGTAATGACCTGTTTCAGAGCATGATAAAAAAAAAAAACGGGCAGATCCAAAGCTCAAGTGGACCACACCACAAGGAAACATTGGGGATTGAACGGTTACCATTGAAAACTTCTTGTGGGGCAAAAGTTTTGGATGAAAATGATATTTGTGTTTTCTCTTTATCCAAGTCTCTGTGATCTTATGAACAGGTTGGATTACAAATAAACATCAATGTGAGGATAAGAAGGTTTCAACCGTGGACATCATTCTCCCCATTGTTTTCTGTCGTGTGGTCGACTTATACCTCTGAATCTGCCTCGTTTTTGGGCTAATATCCTGAAATTAGCTGGAAAAATGGATGAACCGAGCGGATAAAACACATACATCATGGTGGGCCATAGAGCTTTCACATCAGCTAACTGGCGAAACCGCGTCCCCTCTAGTACCAGGGAGTGATTAGGTGTTACCCTTACCGTGTGGGGCCCACCTTAATGAATCTGTTGTATATTTACGCTGCCCATCCGTTCCTTCAGTCCATTTTAGTAAGTTATCCCAAAACCTAAGTAGATCCAAATCTCCTGTGGACCACACCACTGGAAAAAGTAGTAAATGACTATTAAAACTTTTCGTAGGCCACAAAAGTTTTGGATCAAGCTGATCTTTGTATTTTATTATTATTTTTTTATTTTTCCTTCATCCAGGTCTGATTAACCTTATCAACGGGTTGGATGGAAAATAATTATCTCGGATCTTCTTGCAGAGGGCCTTGGGTAGTTTTTAATGGTGAGGGTTCAATCAACACTGTTTCCTGTAGTGTGGTCCACCTGAGATTTCGATCTGCTTAATTTTTGAGACCACGTCCTAAAATGGGCTTGAAAAACGGATGGACAGCGTGGATATACAACATATCATCAAGGTGGGCCCCACGGTAAGGGTAACACCTCATCCGCCCTTTTACCGTACACAATCAACCGATCAACAATTGCTATCCCCGAGTAGTATAGAGTCCAGAAAATGAACGATTCCTATCATCATAATCCAGTACCGTTTCCATTATCTCAATGGACCAAAGTTATCATCCATTGATCGGAAACATGAAACGTGTACAGAGCATCCAAGCCGCTATAAAGATAGGCCCGACGTTGAAGATATCCAAAAATCAGTCACCACGTTTAACAGATCTTTGAACCAAAAAAAAAAAAAAAGAAGGCAGAGACCCTCATAGACTCAACCTGTGGGCACTACTTAGTCCATTGTTTCCTACTAGTTTCTATAGCATGGCTTACTTGGGGGTGTGAATTGGCCTGATTTTTATTTTTTTTTTTAATTTTAGTCCAGTGATATTATGGTGGGGCCTTCTTTTTCAGTGGCTCAGATGTTGTATATACATGGCAAGTCGGCCGTGCGGGCCCTTGCGATGTCCATTCTTTGATAACCAAAAAATGAATTATTTCTTATCTTCTGGGTTCTGACGCGTGCACTCTACATGTGTCGTACACGCAACTCAACTAAACCATCCAAGTTCTGGGCCCACCGTAGATATGTTATAAACCCAGTATCAGATCCTCTGAATTTGATCATTTGACTGTTTTTCATTGTCCATCAGATGCAATTTCAGACAACATTTCAGTGTATACTTCGTATTGGACCATTTATCTAGTGGCCCACGGTAGATCGGCTAAGCCATATAACATTTCCGTCAGATGCAATTTCAGACAACATTTCAGTGTATACTTTGTATCGGACCATTCATCTAGCGGCCCACGGTAGATAGATCGGCTATAGCCATAACAATTCACCCGTGATCTTAGCTATCCAATCATTGTCGTGCAGGTCTATAGGACCTAGAGAAAAACTAGGGCTGAAAGTTGGGCGGGTTCAACCCGACCGACCCAGCCGACATTGGGTTGGGCTTGGGCAGGATGTATCGGATTTGGTCTCAAGCTTGGGCCATACAAACACCAACCTGATAAAACTTGGGTTGGGCTCAGGTTGAGGTCTCAGGTTGCCCGACCTAACCCGAACCCAAACCCTAATTATAATAGAGTGCAGTTCGTTTGTGTTGAAGGCACAGGAATTATTCCGTCGGGTCCGGATTTCTCTCTTCCAAATAGATTGCTCTCAACACAATACGACTTCTAAAGGAATATTTATCCTATATTTTAGCTTGTTTATTTAGAAAAAATGAACTTCTTTACGATAAATAACTACATATATAATTAATAAAATCATAGGTACAAAAAATAAGACATGTATTAAAAATATAATAGGCTAATGTACTAATGAAAAAATTAGCATATATCTACCTGACCGACCTGACCGAGCCCACTTGGGTTGAGAATTCCCAACCCAAGATTGGGTTGGGTTGGGTTGGGTTAGGGTTGAGATATAGGAACCTTGGGTTGGGCTAGGGTTGAGCACCAACCCAACCCAACCCACCAGACTTTCAGGCCTAAGAAAAAGTGCATGTTTATCACTAATCACAACCGTATTTGAGAACATAGGCCCACCAGATGAAGACTCATCATTTACATACTAAGAGCTTGATAGTTGAAATGATCCACCAAAAAATCCATGCTACCAACTACCATAGAGGACACACGGAGCTGTGGATTAAGACCAGCCATCCACTGGGCCCAGCTGGGTGTCTCACAGTTCAAAATATTATAGCCGATAACATTAGATATTGTTTTTGTCCACTTCTATTAAATGTCGACCACTAACAATCGTTGCTTCTCTAGCACACATTTGAATGAACGCCATCTGATCAGATGGCTAGGAATATGTTAGCTTCAGCTACAACCCATCACACAAGCCAGCATATCAAGTGTTCTCCAAGCTGTATAAAAGGTTGGCCCCAATATAAATATCATCTGGCGCAAAAAGATGCCATTTCAATAATCAGGCTGGCCACCATGTAAGACAATAACGATGGGGGCCTTACTCAGACGTGATTCTACCTACACATTTGGTTCACCTGATGATTGGAATAGCTTGATCTTCTAGCCGGATAATCTTCATGGTCCGATCTATCTTTTACATGGCTTGGATGTCGTACATGACAAACATTTTATATGTTGGAGAGGCTGTATATTAAGCTAACCTACAAACAGTCGTTAGGTGATCATTTGCTCCTCATTTACTCATATAGGAGGTTTACTGGAGCCCTAGCCATCTACACCTGTTAACATGTTCCAACATGGAACACCTGTGACAGATCTGAGCTTTCCATCATATTGTAAACAATGCGTTGATCTATTTTCTAAAGATCATGAACAAAGTATACCAATTGCTGAAACAATATCTTTCCATACATCCATTTGTTTTGTACACTGGCCCACCTGACATGTGGAATGGCCTGAATTTAGGCTAAAAAGGAAAGAACTAAAGACTGTCGCTCACACATTACTTGCCACCACTTGTACCTGCATATGGGCAGGGCTTCCCAAGCAGAGTAGAATTACGACTTACACTGCAACCTCGGGACTTTAGTGGTTCAAAAGGGGTCTTCTGAAGGGAGATGATACGATGGAGCAGGAAGGAGGGAGCATGATGTGCAAATCAGGTCCACCCATAGTGAGTGTCATAGACTAATGTATGTTTCCCTAGTATTCATAGTCAGAAAGTAGCCTACAACACTGTACTGTGTGTTCCTTTCAAGTCCAACTTGAAGCTGACATCCTTGCAGTTCATATCCCAGACAGTCATTACATATGCACAACGCTATTTGCAGTTTTTCACTGTGACAAGCATCCTTCGCTAACAAGGCTGGTAATGCACATGCCACCACATGCCATCCTGGCACATTGGTAGGAGAACTATTCCATTCATCAGATGCATAACACTATTTTGATGCCCTTGCCCAGGAATTAGGCCAGTCCAATTGTCAGGTGGGCCACAGTTTACAAAACAAATTTACAGCTAAAAGATACTTTGCTAAAGTTCTTTTAACCATCCAACTGTTTCTGGCATTATGGCCTACCTTCTGTATGGACCATATCAATTTTATGGAAAGAACATCTATATGGTCAGAACTACCCAGCACATTTGGTGGCATTATGGCTTGAGATATTGCATGTGTTGGCCATGCTAGCACATTCGGTGGCATGTGCATTAGCAGTCTTTGGCACAAACGATGAAGCATCAAAATGCAGGTGGATACAACCTAAAGTATCAAGTGGCCAAAATGATCAACGGATGTAGCTCATGGATATAGGACCCTCTTCAACAGCCAGAATTGAACAAGGATTTCATTTCCACCAAAGATTATGATTTAATTGCAGCCAATATCCCAAAAAATTTTCCATTTGTTTTATAATTAATCGGATGAAAAAATGGCACGAGGAGCATACATTAATGATGTCATTAAAACCATACTAAAAGCCTTTTTTTCTTCTTCTTCTTTTTTACTTTTTTTCCTTTTTTGCTTTAATAGCAAGCATGCTTTTGCCTAAGTTTTTCACTCAGAAGTCTAATACCTAGAAAATATTGATACAAAAAAGAGTCAATTGATGATCAGAACAGCAGCAGGAACTCAACCATATATGAGGAAGCCAGCATGGAAAATCAGAAAGCACTAACCAAGGCTCAATTAAGGGCAATAAGTTCTTGTCGAACTTGAATAGGCTTCCTACAGTTTTATTTGTGCAGCCCGGCTTGAAAAATCAGAACAGTGAAACTTCTTTGTTAGGGACACTGTTTTCCTGCCTGGTGTAGACTGATATCCATGGGCCTGAATCAAGAAAAATAGATGGAAAGGATTCGCATTACCCAGAAGCTCAGGTAAAGGTACCGTATACCAATTGAATACGAATAAGCACACTGATACAATAAAGTTTCTGCTAGAATATTTTGTTGATCGCCAACAAGTGCAAATTCTTCAAAATAATAAAAGAATGAGCATCAATCATCTCAGTACTCTCAATAGCTTAGTCAGCTGAGCATTTGCTTCCCTATATATGAAACATTCTTTTTTAATGGGTAAGAAACAATTAAGGGAGAAGACTAGACAGGGGACGGTCTGAAAACCTCTTCCCAATGAATACGAAATAAATGGATACAGCAACCACAACACGACTCCCTGATCTCATCAACCCAATCTAATGTATGGCCACAAAGAACTGACCCAACTGATAACATCAGCAAAATCGACCTCAATCACCATCGGCCCCAGAGGATCCTTAGAAGATCCTTTTTTTTTTTTGTTGGTACACCCCACTGTCAGTTCACACTTCACTGTTAGCCACCCTCACTAGGGATCAATACCAAGACCTCAGTGTTGAAATGAGGTATTATCTTTCACTCAGTGTACCACTTGAGCTATGGATCAAGGTGTATCCTTAGAAGATCCTTTGCCCAGTCTCCACAGGTATGGCACAGATTTTGCCCAACCAACAACATTAGCAAAATCACCCTCAATCACCACTGGGTTCAAGTAGATCCTTAGAAGCTCCTTCACCCTCTCCCATGAAACCTTCAATTGAAAGAATGTGAGAGGTGGAAGCTTTTCACCAAAGATGTGAGGAAGTTACCATGGGATTGGCAAATGGTCTTGGTGCATCAATCCTCCAGCCTCTCAAAATGGAACTTTATTGATTCTTCATTCTTTTCTTTGAGCAATTTGAGCTTTAGGGCAAGCCTCCATCCAACTCTCCCTTCTATTTGGAAAGTGACCCAACGATCTTCCAATTAATCCACAAATTCTTCTTCCTCCACCACATTGGCTCAAAATGAATGAGACCCCACTGGTCCAACTTAGCAGATAGAATAACCGGGCAATGATCGAAGTAGGCCATAAGGTTGCAATGCCTCTAGAAAAATAGATTCTCATCCACTCAATATGAGTAATCAATCAGTTCTAGATAAAATCTGGATCAGCCTAGTTGTTCGTCAAAGTAAAGAATGCATGGTGCACCTAAAGCAAAGATCAACAAGTGCATGCCTTTGGACCCATCCGGAGAATTCCTTCGCAATTCTCATAATCCTACTGCTTTCCATCTTTTCAAAAGAAAAGCTAATTACATGAAAGTACCCCCGATACACCATGGAAGGTTCCACTTCTGTGCTACCTAGTCCAACTCAACCAAGAACTCTCCCAAAGCCCAAAACTGATTACCCATCTTTTCACATCTTGTTTCCTATTATTGATATTCTTTCCAGATCTATGCCATATTTAGAGGTTGAATCACTTGCCAATGTATCTTTGGTCACCGGAGCATGCTAGCTTGTCTACCACCTAATAATAATATCTACTCAGTCCATGAGATGTTTTCCACATTATATACATTAACTTGAATATTTATTTTATATATATATATATATATATATATATATATATATAGGGAAAAGGTACTATGCGCTCGACCTCACGATAAGCTCCCATGAGGTCGAGCTGTGTGGGCCCCACCGTGATGCGTGTTGACCATCAACACCGTGCATTTGATGGGTCCCTTTTAAATTATGGGATATCCCAAAAATCAGCCATATACGTGATGCGTGTCGATCATCAACACCATGCATTTGATGGGTCCCTTTTAAATTATGGGATATCCCAAACATCAGCTGTATACGGAACTCAGGTGGGCCATACCATCTAAAATCATGTGAAGACATGCCAAAAACATATAAAAGCACTTGGTGGGGCCCACCTGAGTTTTGAATGCTGCTGAAACTTGGTCTGAACCCTCATCCAAGTGAGACACACATAATGGATGGGCTGGATTTGCAAACCACATCTCGGTGGGCCCAAAAAATGATTATGAATGTTTTAATGGTGCACGGCCCCTCTCAACTTCTGTATGTGGTGTGGCCCACTAAAGTCACGGATTGACTTGATTTTTGAGACCGAGGCCCACGATGGAATGGTGCATCTGACTGATGGGGTAGATGTTCGAAACGCATCACGGTGGGGTCCACACAGCTCGACCTCATGGGACGTTCCCATCAACTCGAGCGCATGGTACCTTTTCCCACACACACACACACACACACACACATATATATATATAGAGAGAGAGGAATGCTCACCTGTGCACCGGTTCGCACGTTATTATGTGCGAACCTTAATGTCAGCCGAAGAATCTGACGTATGGTATAGATGACGTGCAAGTTTGAGAATGAGTTTCGGTCACACGCACCTCGTGAAGAGAGAGACGCTCTCCCACTCGCACGCCTCCTTATGCAGGTTTCCTGTGGAAGCCTTTCGCAGGAGGTTACTGCGCATGATGCTAGGTGGGGCCCACCATGATGTTTGTAAGAAATTCACCCCGTCCATCCGTTTTGCGAGATCATTTTAGTACATTAGACCAAAACTGGAGTGCATCCAAAACTCTAGTGTGCTGCACGAGAGGAAACAATGGGGATTTGGTGACTACCTTTGAAACATTCATTTGAGCACAAAAGCTACTAATCGGGCTAAACTTTTTGTGATTTTACTTCATCCCATTAGGAATGACCTTATAAATGGTTTGAATGGCATATAAACATCAGGGTGGAGCCTGGGAAGGTTTCAATGGTAGAAAAGTCTTTTCCCAGTTTTCCATCTTGTATAGCTCACTCAAGTTTTGAATCCGCCCCATTTTTGGTCGTACGTCCTAAGACGATCTCTCAAAATAGATGAACGAGGTGGATATCTCACAAACATCATGATGGGCCCCAGATAGCATCCCAGGACGCCTACTCCCTGTTATAGGCTTGCATAGGAAACCTGCTCTAAATGGAAACGGATTGGCTACTCCCCCTACCACTAGCCAAGGGCTAGTGGTCAGTGCTTTGTGGACCCCAACATGGTGTATGTGTCTCATTCATGCCGTCCATCCATTTTTCCAGATAATTTTATGGTATGAACCCAAACTAAGGTAGATCAAAACCTCAAGTGGGCCACATAGTGTTGATTGAACTCTCACCATTAAAAACTTCTTGGGGCTACAAAAGTTTTGGATCAAGCTAATATTTGTTTTTTGCCTTCATCCAGGTCCGTATGACCTGATCTACAGGTTGGATGTCAAATAAACATTACAGTGGGCCTAAAAGGTTTTTAATGGTAGACATTCAATCACTATTGTTTTCCCATGGTGTGGTCCACCTGAGATTTTGATCTACCTCATTTATGGGATTAATTATTAAAATGATGTGTAAAAATAGATGGACGGTGTGGATAAAAACACATAGATCATGGTGGGGCCAACATAGCACTGACCACTAGTCACCTAGCTCTTGGCAACGTCACTAGCCAAACTGCATCCTCAATACACAATCCGAAATGCATTCAGAATCTAGGAGCGGATTGCATGCTCACAGCGTATGTAGCGAGGTGGCTATTAAGAGTGCTTTGTTGGCCCCCCACGTGTGTGTGTGTGTGTGTGTGTGTGTGTGTGTGTATATATATATATAATATATATATATTAATATATATATATCGGAAACGCTCACCTGCGAACCAGTTCGTATGTACTACGTACGAACTTTTTTAAGAAACCCATCATACGTGATGTGGATCCAAAATCTGAACCGTTCATGTGAAGCAGCACCTCGTGAAACCCCCGGGCCCAAGTTTTACTTTGATCTAAAACTTCGATGGGCCATGAAAAATGAAAATAGTTTCCTCCCTTGATTTGCATTTCTCTTTGCTATGGCCCACCAGAATTTTAGATCGGGGTGAAAATTTGCCACATGGGGTTTCATGGGATTCCGCATCACATGGACCATTCAGATTAGACACCCATGGTACGTGTGCAAAGGTGCGCACGTGCGTAGGTGCGCAGGGGAGCATGACTCTCTCTCTCTATATATGTGTGTGTGTGTGTGTGTGTGTTTTATCGAAGCCGTCCATCTAGTTTTTCAGTTCATTATAGGTTACTAGCCCGAAAATGAGGGAGATCCAAATCTTGAGTAGATCACACCACAAGAAAATAGTGGCGATTGAATGCCCACCATTACAAACTTCCTAAGGCTCACTGTAATGTTTATTTGTCATCCAACCTATTGATTAAGTCATGCACACCTGGATGAAGAGAAAATGAAAATATCAGCTTAATCCAAAACTTTTATGACCCTTAAGAAGTTTTTAATGGTAAGCGTTCAATCACCACTCTTTCCTGTGGTGTGGTCCATATGAGATTTGGATCTTACTCATTTTTGGGGCTCATGCCATAAAATAGTCAGGAAAATGGATGGAAGGCGTGGATAGGATACATACATCATGATGGGGGCCACAAAGCATTGTCAGTAGCTACCTCGCTACCAACGCCCGTGTCCGATAATTCGGAGAGGCTCCAGCAGTGGGTTTCCTGTGGAAGCCTGCCGCAGGAAGTAGACATGCTGGGATGCTATATGGGGCCCACCATGATGTTTGTGAGAAATCCACCATGTTCATATGTTTTACAAGATCATCTTAGGACATACGACCAACAATGGGGCATATTTAAAACTCGAGTGGGTCATACAAGATGGAAAACTGGGGAAAGACTTTCCTACCATTGAAACCTTCCTGGGCTCTACTTTGATGTTTATAAGCCATCCAAACCGTTTATAAGATCATTCCTAATGGGATGAAGTAAAATCACAAAAAACTTAGCCCAATAAGTAGCATTTGTGGCTGAATGAATGTTTCAACGGCAGTCACTGAATCCCCATTGTTTCCTCTCATGCAGCACACTAGATTTTTGGTCTAATGTACTAAAATGATCTCGCAAAGCGGATGGATGGGGTGGATTTCTCACAAACATCATGGTGGGCCCCACCTAGCATAGGAAACCCGTATCAGGAGGCATGCGAGTGGGAGAGCGTCTCTCTCCGCGAGGTGCGCCTGACCGAAACTCACTTTCAAACTCGCGTCATCTAGACTATATGTCAGATCCTACAATTGACATCAAGGTTCGCACGTAATGACATGCAAACCGGTGCGCAGGTGAGCATTCCTCTCTCTCTCTCTCTCTCTCTCTCTCTCTCTCTCTCTCTCTCTCTCTCTCTATATATATATATATATATATATATATATATATATATACACGCACACACACACAACGTACACTAGTGTTTGGGTTGCACCTCACGTGTAGGACATAAAAATGATTAAACATCAAGCTACAATTGCTAATGCAGTGTGTTTTCCAGTTGTGGAAATGCATCATCACGTGGACAACATAAGTGTTGTGATCTTCAAAAAGATCCGCTCCTTCAACTACAACTTTTCCTCTTCCCTTCATTTCTTCTTTAAAAGCCATGAGGATAGCTTTGCTTAGACTACACTTGCCCAAGCACCTAGGACGTTCTTTTGGTCCATTTTTTTTTATATAAATTCTAAGCCTAATAGCAACACTCGGATAAGCAAAAAAAATTACCATTGTTGGTTTCAACACTCCCCTGACTATTATCCAATGACTATTATTGTTGTCTTCAAACGCATCAACAATGGTAGGTTAATCTTTGAAGCATCGTCGACTCCACTTGGTAGTGTAGCGATGCCTGGTCGGTGCAAGCCCAAGTAAAGAAGGGCTGATGTCAGGTGGATGACCAATCACCACACCTTTGCCAATAAAATCATGAGGATTCCAATTTCAAAACTTAATTGGAGTCATTGGGCTCATAAAGTTGAGATTATGCTCTATGAAGCTAAAATTACTCCCATCTTTCGAGTTGGTCAATCTTCCTATAGACACCCCACATTAAGCGAGATCAAATCCTGCACGTCAGCTTTAATTGGACTCTATGGCATACAGGCAAGCCCTATAAACAACCATCGGGTCAAATTAGCCATTGTTGGGGCGTACAGGTGACATACCAAATGAGGGAGTGTGGTCCTAAGAGCACCCGTGATACCAAAACCTAATTCAAAAAGGTGTTATAGCTAGATAAGGACCATGAAGGTTTGGTTCTAGGTGAACCGGTCTGCCAAGAACTAGTTCTACGTAGAACCGGCCTAAGAATGACCAGTTTTGTGGACATCTGGCTATCCCTTTTGATCGAAAATGATGTTTGATTTTTCATTTTCCTTCTCACATATCGAATCAAATCATATTTCGCTCTACACATACCCTGAACATCAATCAAATCAACACACTTTTTTCTTTTCTTTTTTTGCATACCTGGGTTCCAAAACCCTGAATAATATGGCTTAACTCTCTACTCTATTGCTGTTCGTACTTTTATTTATTTCATGTAACGCCCCGGATTTTTGCCAACCTGGGATTAGATGTCCTTAGGCAATGGGTCGATCCTAATACCTCATTAACTTGTCAGAACTGAATCCCAAAGTCTAAAGCCGCCTTTGAACTCATTTCCTTCACAAATCTCACCCTTCATCACCTTGATCTTCCAATTTTTCTAAGAACTTTCACCCTAGACACTATCTTAAACTAGCTAAGTAGTATAACTTAGATCACTTTATATACAAACTCCAAAGGCCTCGAGTACCACCTCGACCGAGGAATCACTTAGGACTAAATCCTTTAGAAATGAGACAAAGTAACTAGGTGTGAAACCGTTAGCTACGAAACTGTCAATCGCTTTAAATACGTTTCCGCAAGACCCAAAACTTGTAGAATCATTGGCCTAGGTTACCCTAAAGTTTAGAACCAAACTCATTTCCCGTCTCGCTCTCGGGAATGAAACGAAAACTTCGTATTCAGGTCTAGATCGCACATCGGGAGTCAGATTAACCCGGTGGGAACTAGGACCGCCCCAAATCATCTCAAAAATCGCCTCCATCCGATGTTCCATGGCCATTCGTTTCGATTCGGAGCGAGGAGTGTGAAAAACACTATTCCCATCCAAAATAAATATCTGGAATAGTGATCTCGGCATCATTCGTTGACGCGTCAAGATAAACAACCCGACCGTCGAATCGACCAAATTACACCCTCGGATTAAGAAAAATTTCAGAACATTTACATGTACTTGGAATTTCGGATCGTGGCTTATGACCGTTGAACCGAAAGTGGTCCGCCACGTGCGATCTCAATCCGATCGAGTCAAAACGTAATCCCACATAGATCCATAGGTGGTGAGCTTAAGTCGATGTTTGGCTCAAGGAGGGCTACCAACCTCTCTTTTGAAGTGACGAATATCCTATATTAGCAGTAACCCTTGAACCTGAGTCTATTTTCGGAATATTTTAGGCTATAAAAGGACCTTAAACCCTCTCCCATTCCAACCATACGAATTTAGATTTGAGAGAGAGAAAAGAGAGAGAAAGTGAGGGAGATGTGGGAGAAATTCCTCCTCATCGCCTGTCTTGGGCTATTCGGCCTACACAATCGTTTCTAGGCGCTTTCCTGCGGTTTCCATCCCATTTGAAGGTAAGAAACCCTAACCCTAGTCCGATTTGTGGTGGGATCGATGTGGGTTGTGTAACGACTAACCGATTCCGCTCTTTAGGCTAGAAATCTCCGTTACTGAAGTTCTTCTACCCTTGCTGATTCGTTTCGCCTTCCAAAGGCAAAGGTGAGGACTTTAAGTGTATAAGTTGCGGTTTTCAACGCTTTGAATGTCGTATAATGGTAGATTCATGATCTCGCATGCAATTGCACATGTACAAAGTGCTTCCGTTTCCTGCTTTGATTAGAATTGTAGAATTTGGAATTTCACATACTCTAGGTATACGTATAAAATACCGTATACGTATTTTTATGGAAATGTGTTTGACATGTTTATTTGTCGTATGGATATATGATATGGATAAAATACTTTATTTGGCTAAAGGATTCGCCTAAATACATGTTTACTAATAAACACTATGTATGTAGAAATACGGTATTGTAAGAATCGCACCGTATACAAGTATATTTTAGCGATGTGTTTGTCATGATTAATTGTCGATAAATATATTATGTGCGTATAAAATATTTACTTGGCTTGAAGGGAATCGCTCAATACATGTTCACTTGTATACACTATGATATGTTGAAAATGCGTATTCTGAAAACATCAGATACGTATAAATTTTGGAGATGTATTTATCATGATTATTTGCAGTAGTAATATATTATACATGGATAAAATACTCACTGGCTAAAGGATAGCCCAAATACATGTTTTGCTAACATACACCATGTATGTTGTAATAGTGTATTCTAAGTGTTGTGAAATGACCCGTGAGCATAGAATTCTTATTCGTGCTGCCATGACTAATTGTCATGGATAATTGATTGTTGTATTGGCAATACCCTTTGACGAAAGGATTTACTAAACCACGCCATGCCAATACATCTATATATGCTAAAATGTGGCCCAAGTGTTTGTGGAAATGATCCTAATGAATATGGAACCTGGTTTCAACATGACTATCCGTCATGGGTGTATGCGTGTTATGATTGGGGCAACTCCTGGTGAAAGGATTTGGCCTTATACTTGTGATCAACATATATCATGTATGTTGATTCTATTTTAAAGTGTTTGTTGAAATGTCTCGAATGAGTAGTAGTTAAGTAAATTGTAATGTTTTAGGGTGTTGAGATTGGATTCTCAACTATCCTATAGACGTGCAGTATGATTACCTCCACGTGAGGTTGATCACCTAAACCACTTACAATACATGTGTTTGTATTCAAATTAATGTAGTGTTTTACAACATCTTTATATCACGCTTTATAATATGTCTTTAACATGCCTACTAGCATGTTTGAATTACTTTATTTATCATGCTTGAATTACGTTGTTCATCATGCTTTACTCTACATGCTTATGGATGACAATTGATTGTGCTTGGGGCTATGACTATAGTCCACATAATCAGGATTGGAGATCGTGGTTGAGTTTAATGTCGCCACGTGAGATGTGTTCGACGAACTCAAGTCGTATTTCGGTTGGCGATAGTGGTTGGCCACCGGCGAAGTGGGCGTTATGCACTTCATGTCGCTTCGACTTGTTGTATGCTCGAGCTAAAGGCAGCGCTCGTCATGTAACCCGATTTGTCAATGTATGTTCACCATGTTTGGTGCTCGAACGTTGAACCAGAGGGCAAACTACCCTTTTAACCATGGTACCTCGATCCGCTAAGACTCATGAGCGGGCATGGTGGTATGTGACAAATGAACAGCTCGGCCTAAACTGGCCACTGCTACGTGCCTTCCCGTAGTGACCAAGTGAGCACCTTAACTCATGAGCCGACATGGTGGTATGGGACACTATATTCGTGTCAAATTCGGCCACATTGATAAGGTGATGGGGGAGTGGTGCAACCTTTTATGCGTAATGACCACCAGAAAGGACCGCGAGTATATTCTCGAAGTCGCGAAGCGCCTTAGGGTTCGCCGCGATATATGTAGAGTATGAACCAGGCTTTTCAGTACGTATAGTGATGAATCGTTTAAGGGGTGATGGGGGAGTGGTGCAACCTTTGTACGTACTTGACCCTGGCGACACTGGGTGACTAGAAAATACACCATCGTTCGATATTAACTAGATCCACGACCCTAGAATGGATCATGTTTGGGAATGATCTGAGGAGGTACTGGGCTTAGTTTCCCAATCCTCTAAAAATGGACTAATTAAAAACTCGGTAATCATGCTCATCATGCACGCATGTGCCCTGTGGAGCACCGTGGGGTTTTATGTAAGCATGCGCGAACGTGAGATGGTGTCGCATGAGGAGTTTCGGTGAGGGCATCCATCATATCTCGCATTTACTGCACATTAATCGAGTCCCAGGAGTGCTTGATTTATTCGCTTTATCATTATCGCTCGAATCGATAACATGTTAACTTATGCTTTATTGTTCCACCGAGTTACTACTCACTCCCACGTTATGACGGTGTTGTACACACCAAAAGCAATTGTTGAATTTCGGATGATGGCGATGCTTATGAAACAGAGTTCGGACTATTTCTATGGTGATGAGGAGGAGTTCTCCTATTCACGTATCTCTCGACAGTATGAAGATCCGGTATTGCTTTTGGGCTATGGTATTTGGGATAGGAGACATTACACGCCATCACATTAGGTATATTTTAGAATCTGTCCTTGTAATTATTTAACCCTTGGTAATGTTATCACACTGAGACTCATCATAGTTTATATATTTTATCTATCTATCATAGTCTTCCGCTTGCAAATTTAACTGCCTCTGAGTATGATATGTTGTTTTGGCTTAATCTCACTCATGTTCAATGCACGAATACAGTCAACATTCAATCATCATTCATTTTGTTGCATAAGTGATGTTCTGGAACTCGGGAGTTGAGTTTATGCTCGACCCCCGATTTTCAGGGCGTTACATTTCACCTACCCAGGGCCTAAAGCCAAGCGCAGTATGGCTTAATTCAACGATGTTGGAAGTTTCCTTGAATCCTCCTAAAAACAATACAGTCCCGTAAAGTAGAGACCATGGATTGCACAAACGAAAAAGGGTGCCGAACCCCTTCATTTTCTGTAACCGAGGCCCTTACCTCAAATCTACGGTGCAGACCAACATAAGAGTCACTTGAGTCAAGAAATCTTCTGATTTCTCGCCCTCTAGGCGATTCTACGGGTCTTAACCAACCGTAGATTCTAAAGCCATATTTTGGCTAGTGGCGACTCCAAGTTAAACACATTTTTACCTTTTGAGTCAACCCTACATTTAAATAAAATCAAAACCATAATGTCATTTGTCCCCCACTACCCAGATAAACAAAATGTTCATCCTTGAGTGGATGAGGCAAATTTCACCAAATATAGATGCAACTTCCTAGTTCAATGGGTTCCCTTGATGTAAAAAGAAAAAATTCTTATTATCATGGGTGGATCAAAGAGAAGAACTAAGCTTTAAATATTGCTGCAGCAGAGAAAAATGCATATAGACATTGAGGATCTTTCTTAAATGCCCGCATTACCATCAAAACTACTAACATGTCATATCATTAAAAAACAACCATATATAAATTCAAAAAGCTGTAAGATTTGTCCATCCCCGGGAAGGAATGACATCAAAAGCGCGCTACATTGTAATGCAAGCACAGGGTCTAGAAGGAGGTTACCTTGAAACCAGCATAAAACCATTCTAATGAATGACAAGTCATTATAATGCATTTGAGAATTACCTCAGCAGAGAGATAAAAGAGCTACTCCTCATCCGAGCGGCCCAAAAGCACTTGGAGGCCATATCTAAACAATCAAAATTATAATTTTAGAATCAGTCACATCTCCACAAATGCTAAACAAGCATATATTATGAATTCTTGAATATAGACAAATTACAATGTAGGATGGTAAGAAGTACATCATTCATGGAACAATGCCTATATTCAAAATTCTTTGTTATGAAAAAAAAAAAAAAAAGGCTATTAGAAAAATACCCATAAGAATTCATAACCAGCAAAATCAGACTCAAAAAAAGATTTTGATCAGTACAAAAAAAGCTCGAAATTTCACAAAAACCTGTTATTTGTCAACAAATCATTGGCAAACACAATGACATTAGGATAAAACAGGGGCTACAAAACTCACTCTGATAAGCGCCTTTGCTTGAACGAGCGCGTAAGGAACAGCGCCGAAATTCCGCGAATCGTTTGATGAGAAGATGTTATCGCCCTGAACAAATATGTGCCCCTTTGGCACCTGTCCATCCAAATCCCCAGAAAACATCAACAAGGCCCAAAACCCTAAAACCTTAAACCCTAAAATTTGAGAGAAAAGGGTACGAATGTGAGCCATACAATGACGGTCTTCCATCTATCGCCCTGCATGGGATCGACTGCGAAGGTGACCGTGTCACCTTCCATGCCGGTGATACGCTTCGTGACGGTCTTTCTGGGATTTTCAGGGGAACGGACGAGAACGATGTCGCCAAGGCCGACATGTCCGATGCGGTGGGAGACAAGCTCCACCAGAACGAGATCACCCGTCAGATTGATGGTCGGGAGCATGCTTGGGCCATAGACGAGAGCAATGGAGCAGAGGTAGTTGTTGGTGACGTGGCAGAAGCAGAGGAACTTGGCAACGATGAAGGATCTATCAGCGGCTTCCTTGGCAACGCTCCGCCACGGAACGTCTCGCATCCGCTCGATGATATTCCCGAGCCTCCCCATCCGGGCGTTGAAGCCGCGGATGGCGCTTGAAATGTCTGGAATTACAGGAACCCTAGGTAACAGAAAACAGCTTAGCAAGAGAAAGCTACAAAGTGGATGGGAAAGACTGAGGGGTGCCGTGTAAGATCTGGTCGTACGAGGTTTTGTTCAAGGCTCGAAGCCTGATCTCAAGCCCAATTCAGTGTGGCCCAAAAACACACAAAATCCATATTCCCCACCTGAGAATGTCCCTAATCTAACCGTTTAGCCACGGATGCAATAATCGCACCGATCAAAAAAAAAAAAAAAAAAACGGGACCGAAGATCTAGTTCAAGTGGATGTGCTGCCTAAGCAGTGATTGGAATAACTTATTTGTATGATATTGCACGAAGAAAATGCGATAACACATGGCGGAATGGCATTTGCAAAAGCTGGATTGGGCTAGCGGAAGGGCCCATCTAGTAGGTCCACGTTGCTTTTACCTTCCAAAAGAAGGGGCGGATTACGTGAGACACGGATTCACCGAGGTGGGTGAGAACCCTGACTGTGGGGCCCACTGTGATGTATGTGACTCCATCCACACCGTCAATCCGTATTGACGGCTTATTTTAGGGCATGATCCAAAAATCGAACCAGTTCCAAATCTCAGATGGGAAATAATACAGGAAAGAATAGTGTTGACCATTAAGAACTTATGGGCTACAAAAGCTCTGAATAAAGATGATATTTGTGTGCTCTCTTCATCTAAGGCGTTTGTAACCTTATCATCAGGTTTGATGGCAAATAAACATTCCGATGGAATCCATAGAGTTTTTAATGGTAAGGATTCAATTACGACTGTTTCCTGTGGGGTGGTCCACCGAAGATATGAGTCAGCTTCATTTGTTGGATCATGACTAAAACGAGCTTTCAAAATGGTTGGATTGTGTGGATTTAAGACACGTACATCACTCTGAGCCCCACAGTCACGGTTCCCACCAACTTGCTGTATCTAGGGTCTCACCTAATCCACTCCCCCAAAAGAAACGGAAGAGACGCCGGGCGTTTGATCTCAGCCTCCGGTGCAAAAATGAAAAGAAACAACCAAACGGATCTAGCAGTCCACGATCGGACTGGAAAGCTGCATGAACCGGACGGTCGGTTTTAGTCACCGGTTTTGACCTAAAGATTCGGGAACTGGTTTCTTACTTTCCGATTGCAACAGCTTTACACGAGACTAAAACAGCATTTATCGTTTCACGTGCACAAGGCCTCCTTGATCGTGGCACGGACCGTGGGTCAGGTCCACTTCAAAAACCTGGAATTGCGCAGTGTGCCTCAGGCGCATGCAAGAATCAAGTCTTCCACATACATTCATTAGGTTTGCCGCCCAACAACAGCCACACAAGCAAGTCCATCTTTCTGCCATGACATCGGGTGGGGACCACCAAATTATCTGCCGGGGCTCCGTACAAGTTCCACTTGCAACTTGTAAACGTGGTCGCTGGGGCTTGGCGCTCCAAGACGGCGGAAGCGGGTTGCTTGCTACTTGTTGCTGTCGAAAGCTAGGGGGCTGTTTGTGAGAATTCTGTCGGTTCATCTGTTAGTCCAGCTAATATTAGGACATGAGGTTAAAAGGATGTGGATCGCGTTAAAAGGATGTGGATTGCGTCCTATGTGCCCCTCTCTGGCCACAAACAAGCACCATGATATGTCTGTTTATTTATGCTGTCTATTCCTTTTCTCTGATTATTTTAATGCATGAGCATAAAAATGAGGCCAATCTAAGGCTCAAGTGTACACGGATTACTCTTACATTTACTGCTCCATGCATTTAATGCAACCAAACTTCTATTTCACCTAGACCACTTAGGTGTTGGATATACCTTGTTTTTGTACTCATGAGGGGCCAATTTGACTTTCCAAGTAAGAGGTAATTACCTAGTAATTATATAATAATTACTTATCAGGTAATTACTGCATCGTTTCTTACATTGAGGTTGACGGCCTAACTTTTTAGTGTTAAAACCGAGGATGGCTGCCAAATGAATATAGGGCCCATTGTGATGTACATGATTGTAGACACCCTACCTAGGTTAGTATCTTGAGAAAGCTAAGACTATCCGCGAACCTTGATCATATCCAAACCCTAATACTAGCACTAAACCAAACCCTGACCTACAAACCCTTAAACTCTCTATCTGTAAATCAAAGCCGTGATCCAAAGCATCCAAATCCGCATACAGTTCCGCTTATACCCCATACCATGGCCAGAACCTTTTAACCAAACCCAAATATACCAATCTGAGCCATCGGAACCTGAAAGAAGGGGCTTGATAAGCCCGCACGTGCAAACCCGGCCCGACCGCATCCCGGGCGGCAGTTTGACTGCCGTGGGCGATAATCGAGTTACCACTTGCGGTATTCTGATTGCCGCCGCTCGCGGCCCGTGTGTGAACAGCTATCCTAGCGTCCAAAAGTCAACTTTCCTTCAGATTTATCCCTCTCATGCTTACTATTTACAGTTTTACCAACCCTATAAACCAATGGGAGTGCGCCATGTGTCATTTCTCTCCTCTCTATCAATCATTACCTGCCGCCTCAGCTTTTAATCCTCCCTAAGTCCATATTTACCACAATGTCATTGAAGAGGACAATAAATAGCCCTCTCCTCTTCTCATTTATACACCAACAAAGAGAGGAAGAGAGGGAGAGAGAGTGAGAAGGAGAGTAAGAGAAAGAGATTGAGTGAGGAGGAGAGTGAAGGAAGGGAAGGAGCTCCCAAGCCTTCAAGCCCAAATTTTCAGCCACCTTCTAGCCTTCACCTCAACCCTTCCAACCTACAAGCCTAGCCCAAAATGATCATGGTTCAATCTATATCTTAGCCTACTCAAGATCAAGTCAAAGATTCATCATCCTACAAGCATTCATCATGATATCTACTCTCAACCCCCCTGCTTCTCTATATCTCTAGTGAACGTATGCTCTGTAACTTGCTGTATATCGGATCCTGCCACATCAGAAATTCCTAGTGATCTAGTTCATTTTTTTTACCTCTTTGCATAAGCATCATCACATCCGCCCTCTAGACACATTGTCGGACGTATGCTTTCTGGCCTGCCGAAATTTCAGATCTTGCTACATCAGAAATTCACGTGTGACTAATCCCATCACGACCATAGCATCATCATCATTCATTGAGATTATTTTACCACATTAAGTAGAGACCGTACATTTATACGGGCAAAGATGGTGCCTAACACCTTTCCTCTTTGCAGCCGAGGTCCCTTATCCGGAATCCCGGATCGCAGATCAGGAGTCAATTTAAGGTCGGAGAGTCTTCGGATTCCTCCAACTTTACGTATTCCGTGGTTCTAGCCGACCGCGGAATTCTAAGATTATTCGGTTAGTGGCGACTTCAACATTCACAAATCATCTTAATCACTCCACCTCCAAAACAATAATATTTCCAAACAAGTGTGGACGCCGATTTTCCAGTGTCTACAATGATTTATCAACACTATCATCCTTATGTCAGCCTCATTTAGGCCATGAACTAAAAAATGAGGAAGATCCAAAGTTCCAGTGGACCACACCACAGGAAACAGTGGAAAACTGAATGCTTATCGTATAAACATTTATGTAGCCCTTAGAAGTTTTGGATGAAGCTGATATTTGTGTTTCTTATCAATGTTTTTATGACTTTATAAATAGATTAAATGACAAATAAATATTAATGAGGGCCCAACAAATAAAATAACTTTCAATGGCGGATAATTAAGGCCATTGTTTCCTATGGTATGGGCCACTTGGGCATTTCATCTGTCTCAATTTTAGACTTATGCCCTAAAATCTTCTGATAAAATATATGGACAATGTGGATATGTCATACACATAACAGTGGGGTCCACACATTCAAGTCAGCCTTTTTGATCAATTTTCGAGACAAAAATACATTTGAAATTTCAAATTGAGTGGTAACAATGACCCTTTTCAAGGGAATTTTCCTAATACATGAAAATCAAACAGGTCCTAAAATATTGGAGAAAAAAAAATTAACAACATGAATAAATAGATACATCACAGTGGGCCTCCCACAAATCTGCTTGCTCATGTCTATATACAGGATAGCACGTGATAGCATCCAGCCTAAAAATCAAGCATTGCAAAACTTAAGCAGCTCACAAGACAAAGAAACAATGGATATGGTACATCCTGTTTAAACATTCATGGGCCCACGCATCTTTCAAATAACGTCAAATTTTTTTGTGTTTTCAGTTCATTCCAGTGGTACACAACCAAGTGAATTTTTAATGTAAGCTGCCTTTGAAAAGGTACTTGTCATAATTAACTCCATAGGATTGAGAGGAATTATTTATGTTATGATTTTCAGTCGCCATTACGATTATGGTGTATAGTCCGGACCAATGTTGCTTAGCCTGTCGTGTCTTTAGCAAGATTCCATTCATTTTTCGCGTGCTTGGGACACCATAAAATCGTAGAATCAGCTATGGATGTAAGAAGTCTTGCTTGAATCAGGTTCTTTGGCATGGCTGGAAATTCCACGTACCGTTCCATATTTATTTGCTATGCCCATTTCTCTTGCACGGCAGCATTTCACTCTCCACTCCTTTCTTATTTTGTGGCCCATTTTGGATCCATTTTTGTGCTTTAGTCTTTAGCTGGAAAAGTGGATGCACAGGATATATTTCACCCATATCATGGTAGGAGACGGATTGGCTACTCCCCCTGACACCAGCCCCGTGGTTGGTGTTGGGTGCTCTGTGGGCCCCACCATGATGTATGTGTTTCATCCATTCCTTTCATCTATTTTTTAAGATCATTTTAGGGCTTGATACCAAAAATGAGAGGGATATAAATCTTAGATGGACTACACCACAGGAAAACAATAATTATTGGATATCCACCATTAAAATCCTCCTAAGGCATAATGTACTGTTTATTTGACATCCAATATGTTGATTAGGTCATACATACCCAGATGAAGGGAAAAAACAAAGATCAGCTTGATTAGGTCATACATACCCAGATTAGGTCATAATGTACTGTTTAGGGCCATAAAAGTTTTTAATGGTCAACGTTTATTCAACACTGTTTCCTGTAACGTGGCCCACTTGAGATTAGAATATATCTCATTTTTGTTCTCATATCATAAAATGATCTATAAAAATAGATCGACGGCTTGGATGAAACATATACATTATGGTGGGGCCCACAGCGCACCAAACACTAGCCATTGGCTGGTGGCAGGGGAGTAGCCAATCCGTTCCCATCATGGTAGGCCCACCTGGCTTCTGACAGCAGTCAGGGTCGCGTCCAAAGATAGAGATGTTTCCGACTATTTTTGGCTGGCAATCAAACCTTTGTGGGGCCACCATGATGTATGCGTTTTATCTACCTTGTCTAATTATTTTGCCAGCGCATTTCAGGGTATGAGCTAAAAACTGTAGTATACCCACAACTCAAGTGGATCACATCATACGAAACAGTAAGATTAAAACTTTTGCAGTTGCAAATGGTTTATTTACCATCTAACTTGTTCACAGAGCCAAGGGAAAACACAAATATCTACTTGATCCAATCACTTGAGCTCTGGATCGGCTTATTTTTTTTGGCGCATGCCCTGACATGAGTTGACGTAAGGACGGCGTGGATAAACACATACTTCGTCGTAGGCCCATAGAAGTTTGACACCAGCTATCCTGGCTGGCGTTGGGATCACCGGCTGAACCGCGTCCGTTTCCTGTGGTGCCACTCTCTCCTTCTCCCCATAAAAGCCTCTCCATTTCAAAGAAAATCTTCTCCTTTTCTTCGCTGCCAAGAGAAACCCGGGACCAGGATCAATAGCTCGGATCCGGGTCTTCTGCTTCTCTGAGATTCTCCCAAATAAAAACCCGAAAATGCCACAAGAAGATCCGACGAAGATCCCGGTCCATCAGCCTCTTTATGGCACCTTTTCACCAATCTATCCTCATTCCGCATCCATCCAATCAACGCCTGCTTTTCCTCCACCTGGGCTTTCAACACCTCCACCCCCATCCTTTTATCAGAATCCACAAACCTATCATGCAATCCCAGGTACTCCTAACATGCGCCATGGGGTGCCTCTTCCGCAACCTTCACATCTTCTTTTTCCCCTCTAATATAGCTGATTTACATTTTTTAAAATGCCAAGGTTTTTTTTTTTTTTTTTTTTTTTAATGTTATTATATGCTTTCCGCCATTATTTATAAAATAACCAGATTCAAATTTTTAGTAGTTTCTACATCCTCTTCTAGCCTACACTGGTCCAAGGTTTTAAAGCATCATCCAAAACATATGGTATTGGTTCGAAGGTTTAAAAGCATCATCCAAAACATATGGTATCGGTTCGAAGGTTTAAAAGCATCATCCAAAATGATATGGTATCGATTTTGTACATGATTGATACGGTTGTATCGGCCTGTATTGGCACAAAACAGGGCAATACGACCCCATGTTGGTGGTGAAGGTATGATATGCCAAAACCAAGTTTTAGTCCTCTAATTTGGATTCACTTCTGATAACCTGCACAGCTACACCTTGGGATTTTGCTGTCGATTTCTTTTTCTTTTTATCAATTTTAAGGAATGTTCATATTCTATTTTTGGGCGTCTTTTGAGCTCTGTCTTTGTACCACACGTGTTATTGAAATGTATTGTGAAAAATTTACATGAGCAGGGTTGTAACATGGTTTCTCTTTTTGTGAGATCAGTGGGGTATCAAACTTACGGGGCAGTTGTGGAAGGTATTCCGGTGAGGGAGCCTCGGCTTCCTTGCTGTGGTATGGGCATTGGGTGGTTCTTGTAAGTGTTGTCCTTAAATTTCTATTATGCTTAAGATTGTGATTTCTTGTATTTTGTTTACATCATGTTTGGTTTTTAATATAGCAATCACATTTCCTTTTGTAACTTCTAGTACATGCTTTGGGGACGATATTGTGTTCAATGCTTTGTTTTTGTGTATAATCCATAACGATGTTGTATGCATGTTGTATCCAACGATCACGTCTTTTAAAGGCTATGGTAGTTACATAACGATGTAAGGAGAGAGGGTATCCCCTTAAAGTGCTTGTTGTTGAATCTTAATAAATAGATATGGGAATAAATGAATAATGGAACTCCACTCCTATATGAAGATATGAGTTGCTATCAATAGGATGAAGATTCGATTTGCCGCTAGGTCGAGATGTGTACATGATTGCTATCTTTGAGATAGTTCGCGCCCCTCAGTGTGTAGAATCGGTGTAGAGGGTTCTCGATGCACTCTCTCAGGATATAACGCCCTAGCAGATGGATGCACACAACGTGCATAGGCCATGAGAATCCCAACACCAGCACCATAAAACAAACACATCCTTCCTTATGCTAAAAACAAAAAAAAATAAAAAATGGTGGAAGAGGAAGATCAATTAGGAGAGAGATAGCATCATTTGGAGAGGGGATTTTAGATTCTATTGTGGAATGAGCTATGCAAGTTTGTTTTTTAGATTTTCATGAAACAACTTTGCCCGACATGGTGAAGATATAACCACTAATAGATTTACAATCATCTAACTCTGAATTCCAATTAGCATAACATAAAGAATGACAGAAACCATTCTCTAAGATTGGGAAAACAATAGCTATTGAGTGCATTCTCTCTTCCATGTACACCATCTTATTGGGAAGCATGAAAGTTGTATGCTACATACTATTGAAAAATCTGCCTGGAATCCTATGATGACATTTTTTTCTTCTTAGGATAACCATCCTTGGAAACAATAGCTTCATGTCTATCGAAGATTTGTCTCCCTCTAGTCAATCTATCTAATGTTGTTTTTTAGTCACCAAGCTATTACAGGTGAACTTGCGTTGACAAAACTACGGGTATCAATAGGTCGGGTTTGATTTAAATACTGGAGAACTTGTACCGGACATGCCTGGTGGATTCAGATTTGGGTATGTTGGGTTTGCATATATGAGGTACTAGATCCCTATTTGATTGGATCCGAGTATCCCATCCATGTTCTGAATGGGTCTATCAGCTAGGCTGAAAAACAATATGATATAGGTGTGACATATGACATATCAATATCTGCCTGTATCAGTCAAAAAAATTTTTGAAGGCAAAGAATTAATAAAAAATATCATAAAGAAAAGGGGGGAAATGAGATATTTAACAATCTATCATTTTTATATTTTGGACATTTATATAATGGTATATCAGACTTTTCGTTGATAAGGATGTTGTTTGTTGGCTTAACATGTTGAAAGTAAACCAATGGGCCCCTATTGCAAATCAGGCATGGTTTGTTGAATTAAGACCCATTACATTGAAATACAAAAAGAAGAAGAAGAAGCAAAAGAAGAAAAAGTTGAAAGCATGAACCCCCCCTCCCTTTCTTTATGATATTTTTTCTTTATATTTTGGACATTTATATAATGGTAAAGCAGACTATTCGTTGATAAGGATGTTGTCTGTTGGCTTAACATGTTGAAAGTGAACCAATGGGCCCCAATTGAACACAAATCAAGCATGATTTGGTGAATTAAGACCCATTACATTGAAATACAAAAAGAAGAAGAAGCCCCCCCCCCCCCTCAAAAGGTTTACGCCTTTTTCCGATTTTTCCCATAATGGTCTATTCAGCTTTGATTTGTCAAATCCTACTAGAATCTTATCTTTTGATCCCAAAATAGGTCTATGACTCTACATCTAGTTTAAATTGACTTTCTAAGCTTCCTACGAAGTTGAAATGAAAAAGAAAAAAAGAAAAGGAAAAGTGAGTGAAAAAACTGAATTTTCTTTTTCCAAAATTAGGCCTTTGTGGTTTTATCAGCTGTATTGGATCTGTATTGGTGCCAATACACCCCATATCAGCTTATATGCCCCATTTGTTAGGATGGGCCGATTCGGCCACGTATGCATATCCTATCACCCTGATATAGATAAAATACAACCTTAATGGTGAGTACAATATCGATATTCAAAACTATGATCCCATTGAGTCTTGTCAGATTTAATTTCAAGCATGGATTAGGATTTGAAAATGGGTTTCAAATCTTGTCAGATTTAGGTTGAAGCATGAATCAGGTTCCTATTTAGAAGTATGGATCCAGATTCGAGTTCAGATCCATACAGAAACATGCCTTTCATAAGGTTCTTAAATTACAAGTTTAAATAGATAAAGGATAAATCTAAAAAATCATGTATTCTATTAGATGAAGTGTACCCAAGATATAATACTCAATCTGACCCATTGTAATTGGATATGAGTCATTCGATCTGAATCTGACCCAATTATTAATTGGACCTGAAATCTGTACCCGTATCCAATTAAATCGGGTTGGATACTTTGGGTACCTGTGGATTCAAATTTGCCATTGACAGCTGTCACTAGAATTGGCTTTAGGGATGTCAATGAACTGTGATGCTAGCCTGTCCTGAAGGATCACTGCTTGGACTGGAACTTAAGTCGGGCCAAGTTTCATAGCCTCGAGCACTAACTGATTTAGATTATCAGGCCCAAGCCCAAGCATTTAAAAAAAAAAAAAAAAAAAACTTAGATTAACGGAAAATTTACCAGGAGACAGGGGATATATCCAGCCACTAATGGATACACGTCACCTATACATATGGACTGCCCCATGGCTCCCTCCTTGGCTAAGCAATCAGCTAATGAAATACCTTCTCTCAGGACTTGTCTGAAAGAAATGGAATGGGGTAAAAAAGTATTTGGCCCTATTGCAACCCAGTATTGGATGTGGTATGTAATTTCTAGTTATATCCATGGCCTGCATTCTGCACTGCCCGACCCATAAACCAAATTCAGTTATCATGGGTCTATGTCCAGGTGCTAATTGACAGTGCTAACTAGATTTGGGTTTATGGATCTTAATGAACTGTAATGTTAAGCCTGTCCTGAAGGAACAATGCTTGGGCTAGAGCTCGTGTCAGGCCAAATTTTCTATGCTTGAGCCCAAACTGACAGATGTTATTAGATCTAAGCCCAGTCCCAACCTCTCTCTCTATCTCTCTCATTGATTGATTGGTTTTTTATCAGAGGATAGAAAAGATATAACTATCCATTAATGGATACGCATCACCCACCTACATGGACTGTCTCACAGCTCCTTCCTTGTCTAAACAATTACCTAATGAACCAGCTTATCTGGGGACTCTGTTTTTGAAGGGTAGCTTACTAGCTTCTCTAAAGGGACTTGCTCTGAAAGAGATGTAATGGGGCAAAACATGCCTAGGCCAGTTGCAGCCCAGCTGCAAGTTTTAGCCAAAACATACAGGCTCTAGTATGCAACTTGTAGTTAGACATGGCCTACTCCAGTGCCACACATTCCACAGACCAAATTCAGTAATAATGGCTTGGATTACATGATTGGTGGGTCCTAATTTTGACCCACCAAGCAATAGTATTGAAGTTCAGGCCTGAGCTGAACATGGGGTGGGTCAGGCGCAACCCGTTACTCCCTTAATAGGCACACGAACCTTTTACCTTGTGCTCTGCACACTTCGAATTGTGTTTTGGACTCTCACTCTTGCTCCCGTTTCCCTATCTGTTTATGCTTGCCAACATTTTGAAATGCACTCTTCCGTGCTCCCACACTCGAATTTGTTCATGTTTTGTGCAATTATAGGCACGCCTTGGCTTTAACACTTCTAATAATGATTTGGCTAGGTACTTGTGTAGTTATAAAATCAAGAACTAATGACTCGAAAATAGTTGAGTAGGTATGTTCTATGGAATTTGGCAATCAGCATTCAGCACAATATAACTTGTCTACTACGCAGTTCATGCTCATCCAGATCTGGGGCCTTGCTAGCTTGATGAGAATTTGTTGCTCCAGAGTATCATCCTTCATACCGAAGGTCTTTTATGCACGAGGCTGAGAGACAGTGGAAACTTAGTTTGTCCGCACATGGGCTTCTTTTAACAGTAATACATGAAGCAGTCGGTGAACCAATGTACTGTGTTCTTTGGTGGTGATAATGCAAGTATGCAACCATCAACTTCGAGAATTGAAAAAAGAAAAGAAAAAAAGAATCGAAAAATAATCTGTTCCCTTGAGATGGCTGCCTCCCTTATGGGAGGATGATCAGTATAGTAGTGCATTGTATTGCCTTGGGTTAGGGGTGGCAATGGGCCAGGCTAGGGCCGACCCTATAAGGAAAAATGTGAATAATCTCAAGTTTGAAATGGTCCAAATTTAGATTTTTTTTTTTTTTGCAGCATCCCCTCCATCCACGATGAATCCCATCATATAAATGGTTATGATCATGAAAACATGACCCATAATTCAGAAGTTTTTTCAAAGTACACATGTACATGAATGGGACCACTCACAAGTGTCTTCTAATCATCCATTCTTTGTATAACAGTGATTCACTTGAAGATTGGACCAGACCAATGGACTGAGAGCCATTCACTATTGGCCTTCGCCTGGCTTGGCCTTGACACAGGACCTATATTTCAAGCCCAGGCCCAACCCCAACCCTCAGGTAAAGTCTAGGGGCCGAAGCCTCGGCCCTACAGGGCCGGATCACCAAGGCTGGGCCAGACAAGTTGGCCCATTGCCACTCCTAGCTTAGGAGTTGATCATGCTTCCAAATGTCGGTAATGATATAGCTGCTTAATCACCATATGGGCCACAGTTATGCAAACAGCCAACCATCAAGTTTAAAAAGTTTTCCTTGAGAGGTTTGCCTCTCTTGGGAGCATGGTATTTTAAAATGGTTACGTAATGGTAATTGTGGTAACCGTTACATAATATGGGGTTGTAACAACCGTTACAGAAAAAAATGGCATGTACTGGCCCCCTAATGGTCCGCTACGGGGCCTAAATAAATATTGTTCCTTTTAAGCCATAACGGCATTACAGCCACCATTACCGTTATGGAATACCTTGCTTGGGAGTAAGAGGGCATGGGGGAGCTTGGTAGATTCAACAACCTACATGTGAAGGGCCTGTCTTTTGCAGGTTAAGTTAAAGTTGATTGTGGCGTTGGCTTAAATTTGTATTGGTTTAACAGAGAGGTCCTGCTGTTTAGGGATTGGGCTCCTGGAGTCGGGCTGTGTTGCTTCTCCTTAGGCCTGTTCAGGTTCCCGCGCGGCCCGGGGGGTTGCTGTTGTTGTATTTTTAGGTTTTGTTTTGTTTTCCTTTCCTTTTGTCCTTCTCTTTTCTTGTTTTTCTGTTGGCTTTGGCCTAATAAAATCTGCACCTTAAAAAATTTCGTGTTGGTTTCAGTGGAGCTTCTTGGATTGGCACCCCAGTGTACCCCCTTGCACCCCTTTGAATAAGATAGAGAGTTTGTTAGGGCATGTTCTGGATGCAATCTTGCAATAGTTACCCTGCCTTTTCATTTGAAAACAACCCAACTGAAGCTATGCTCTTGCTCAGATTCATGTGAATCTTCATCCAAAGTTTAGTTACTGCATCCACCAGAAGATGTACTTCCTTTTGCCCAAACAATTGTTTCTTGTTTCATGTCCACACATTGATAAGCTTACCTGTTTACTTGTATATGAGGTTTATATGTTCCATTTTAGACTGAAGTCTTGTTACCATAATACTAAGCGAATGGTAGTATAATCTGAGATTGTTGATAAAAATGTATAAATGCATGCTTCTGCTCTATTACACTTTCTCTGCTGTGTACTCATGCACTGTTGTCATTTCTGGTGAAGGCCAGCTGATAACTTCTTTTTCCTTGTATAAAGGTTCTTGACAGGATTCTTTTTTGCTGCTGTTCCGTGGTATGTTGGTGCTTTCATTCTACTCTTTGTTGTGGTAGACTACAGGGAGAAAGCAGGATTGATTGCATGTACAATTGGGGTAGGTGCCGATACCTTTTGTTTCCAATTGGTAGATCTCCACCTTATATTGTCATGCTCTATGATGCTATTAATATATATTCTATTTGCTTTTATGTACCTAATATCTTTATATTTTGATATGTTCTTTAGTGATGTATTCTTGTTTTTAATATGAGCTAGTTACCATGCTGAATTTCAACCGTCTGCTGGTTGCATGTACAGCTATAGAAACTAAAATCGACAACATCTGTTTTACGATAACATGTGTGATTAGGAATACCGTGGGTATGCCTATGGCTGTAATCCTGACAGCAGTTGGTACATTGGCTATCCAAGAAAAGGAATTAGTTCTTTTGGTGGAAGGAAAAACAGAGTATTAAGAAAGGATCAAAACAGAGTATCAAATAAGGTGAAAAGATTGGGTTTAATACTGAATGAGCTTGTATCAGTTTTGCTTTTTCTTGTGAGGCTGGGTTGATATGATACCAAGCAACCTCTGCATTAGGCTTTGTATTGTCTCCTTATCAATGGAAAGTAGGAAAAGAAAAGGCGCCATGTCATACTGGAAAAAAAATGGTTATCTCATTATTTGTTGCGCTTTGAAATTATCCTTCTTAAAGGGGTTCCTCATCTGAATGCTTGTTTATCTTCTGAAACTTATTTTCTTTTTCTTCCTGCAGGCTGTTCTGGTAGCAATTAGTGTCATTCTTGGGGTATCTAATGGAAATTTGGAGTGGTGAACTCTTCAAGTTATATGTGTTCAGCCAGCTATTGGGTCTGTATTTGTGCATTGATTCTGGGTCTATTTCGCTGTTATTGTCATGTTGTGGCTGCAGCACTGATGAATGGAAGTTTCATATCCTTATGAAGCACTTGAATAAGATATATATTGTCGCCTATATTTTTATATTTTATGTGTAGATAAATGAGTAAATAAATGGCCTTTGTCTTAGCCACTATTCTTACATTTTGGTTGAGATGTGTTGCATTGGGGTGGCAATGGGCCAGGCAGGTCTGTCGGGTTGTGGCTCCTGGCCTGATAAATGTTGGGTCAGTTCTGTTAGACAGGCCTTCATTTTGGCTATGTGCCTGTTTTTGAAACCCAACTAATTTGACAGGCCAGGCTTGGCCTTAGTTTTAAAATTTTCTCTTTAGGCCTGACCTGGCATGGGGAGGGGTCTATTTATGATGTTAATGGGTGGCTTATGCTGGAAATCAAAGGCGCATTTGGATCATAAGTTACATATGCTTCAAGTAGCTTATCTTGTTTTTTACTTATTCAGCAGATGAGTATGTTGGTAAACAACATACATATCAGCTAAGTACAAAAGTATGTTTGGTTTCTAACATCACATAAGTACTCATCCCTCAACTTTATTTGGTCCACCCTCAATATCCATTGCCCATCATGTGAGCCCCACCTTCGATGTGGATCATCCATCATGTGAGCCCCCACCTTCGATGTAGGCCATCCATCATGTGGGGCCCGCCTTGGATGTGGGTCATTCATCTTTAGGGGCATTTGATGTGGTCAATCCATTATGTGGACTCACTTTGATGTGGGTCATCCATTATGTGGGGTCCACCTTTGATGTGGACAATTCATTATATGGACTTGCCTTGACTTGTGATATTGGGATATAGGAGTAGGATTGCATAGGGTTGCATTTGCGCTCAATGTGAATGGTGATGAAAACACAGACGATTGCTATTTAATAGGAACACAAGCAGTGTGGAGCAAGTGGTTTTGGTTATGTAAGGCTGGGAGGCCATCTCACCCACAGTTGTTGAGTATCTCATGTTCAAGAGAGTCACTTGTGATATCGGGAAAAGAATGATAATTGCTTCTTTTGCAAAAAATCATGTCATTAGAAGAAAGACTGCATTAAACACAAGCAGCGGCTTGTAAAGAAGGGTAATGATCATGTCCCGGTTTATTTTGAATCCAATCTAACCACCATATCAGTAGATTCCTAGTGGATAGATTCTGATACGACTATTCACATTTATAATTCTATACAGAATATGTTGTAGAGCTAGCCACCAACTAATGTAGAGCGATCAATATACATGGGCAACGGTGTTGAAGTGGATGTAGAAGCAATCGGGGTTTGCAAGCTTATGTTAAAATTAGGTCATATATTGGATTTAGTAGATACATTTTGTGTGTTTTCCATAAGGCCCAATCTAGTCTCCATTTCTCATTTAGACAAATTTGATATGTTTAAATTCATGAATGAAAAGTTTAGTATATACTATGATTTGAATGTGATTGGCACTGATACTATGGTTAATAATCTATACCAACTAGACTTGAATGCTCCATACGTCCATAATGTGAATTCTCTGTATATAAATTAGATATGAACTAAGAGAAGAATAGATTGTGAAAATTCCTCTATGTTGTGGCATAGGGGATTAGGTCATATCTCTCATGAGAGATTAGAAAGGCTAGTGCGGGAGGAAATTCTTCACTCTTTAGATTTTTCTAACTTTAAGGTCTGCACAAATTGTATAAAGGGTAAACAAACTAGAAGCAGGAATAAACGTGCAACTAGGAATGCATGACTCTAAGAGGTGATACCTATGGACATTCGTGGTCCATTTTCTACTGCATCTTGGAGGACATGTGGTCTATTATCTACTTATTGGACAAAAATATTTTATCTCATTCATAGATGACTACTCTTGCTTTGGGTACCTTTTATCTTATAAATAAAATATTAGATGCCCTAGTTGCTTTTAAAATCTATAAGTTAAAGTTGAAAATCAACTTGATAGAAAAAATTAAAGTTATCAGAACTAACCGTGGTGGTGAGTACTATGGTAGATGTGATGAATCAAGTCACAATCCAAGACCCTTTGCTGAGTACCTACAGAATTATAGAATTGTCGTTTAATACACCATGCTTGGGACACTAAAGTAAAATGGTATAGCTAAAAGGCACAATCGCACCCTAACGGATATGGTGCATAACATGATTAGTAATTCAACATTAGTAGAATTTCTGTGGGGTGATGCAATTGAAACTGTTGTTCATATCTTTAATCGGATCCTTAACAAGGCTGTAATGAAAACTTTATTTGAGTCATGGGATGGAAGAAAATCAAGTCTCCGATACTTTCACATATGGGGATATCTTGTTGTAGTCAAACCCTATAATCCGCCTAAGTCAAAAGGTTATCATTTCTACTATCCTTTCCACTCCATCAGGACTATAGCGATTTGAATGTTGTATTCAAAGAAGAGTGGATTGTGACTCCTGTCATGGTCAATCTTGACAATGTGGGTATGCATCTTGTAGTCAAGCTTATAATCACTACAAATCACCACAACCTCCTATACTATCCATTGAAGAAGGAAATCAAAACCCAATTAAAGATGGTGAACCATTAAGAAGATCATAGTGAGAGAGAGAGAAGGGAGGCTTGCGATTTTGGATGATTATATCGTATACTTGTAGGAACACGAGTTTGATGTATGGGAGAAAAAAGATATTGAATCATTTATACAAGCCAAACAAAGTGCTAACCCTTCTTGATGGATTGGTGTTATGAATGATGAATTAAAATCCATGAAAGACAATAGTTTTTGAGATCTTATAGAATTATATGAAGGAATTAAACTGATTGGTTGTAATTGGGTGTTTAAGACCAAATGAAACACTAAGGGTAATATTGAAAGATATAAAGCTAGACTTATTGCCAAGGTTTTGATTAACAAGAATGCATTGATTTTAAGGAGACTTTCTTGCTCGTATCTATGAAAAACTCATTCAGTATCATAAGGGCTCAGGTGCCTCATATGGATTTGGAGTTACATCAAATGGATGTTGAAATAACATTTTTCGATGAAGATTTGGAAGATAATGTATATAAGGTTTTGAAACCGATAGCTCAGAACATATGATTCACAAACTTAAGAAATTCATTTATGAATTGAAACAGGCGTCACGATAGTGGTATATGAAATTTTATGAAGTGATTTCATCATATTGTCTTGTATAGAACATTTCAGATGACTGAATTTATGTTAAGATCAGTGGAGGTAAGTTCGTTATATTGTTTTTCTATGTCGATGACACTCTATTGGCTAGCAGTGACATTAGGATGTTATGTGATACTAAGAAATTCTTGTCTCGAATATTTGAAATGAAAGATCTTGGTAACGCCTCTTTTATCATTGGTATTGAGATAAGTCGTGACAGATCATCCGGAATGCTTAGCTTGTCATAGAGGGCCTATATTGATGGGGTACTCGAAAGGTATGTCATACAAAACTATGCTTAAGGACAATTGCTCATTGTAAATGGCAATATATTTAACCAATTCCGGTGTCCTAAAAATGGTATGAAGAAGAATTGTACGAAGAATTTTCTATATGCGTCAGCAGTAGAGAGCATCATGTGTGCTCAGGTCTATATGCGACTGGATATCGCTTTTGCAATTGAAATGTTAGGTAGGTATCTCTCCAATCCATGGATGTAGCATTGGATAATTAAAAAGTATGTGTTACTCTACTTGCATCGGACAAAGGACTTCGTAGTCACACATAGAAGGCTCGATCATTTGGTGTTGGTTGGATAATCTAATGCAAATTTCGTTGGCTATGTCGATACTAAGAAGTCCACTTCGAGCCATATTTTTATGTTGGTTGGTGGGGTTGCGTCTTGAAAGAACGTGAAACGGTTGACTACGGCCTCATCCACCATGGAAGCTAAGTTCGTTGCTTGTTATGAAGCTTCAAATCAGGCAATATGGCTACAATGATCACCTTCTCAAGCAACAATAAGCATTCATTAAGGTTGATGCACATCGACATCAAGTATCTTGTTGTGAAGAAAAGAGTTCAAAATTGTCAAGTGTTTGTATAGTTCATCGACACTAAGCAGATGATAGTGAATCAACTCACTAAAGGGCTCCCTATCACACTATTTCAGAAGCATGTGACATCTATGGGAGTTATCGATCTCACATACGTAATCAATTAATGAGAGTTTAGTATGATCTATTATGCACAGACATGTATAGAAATATCATTTATAAAGTTTTGACAATTCTAATAATAAGCTTAATTTTTCTTTTGGTTATGTATGCACAAATTTGTTTTAAGTAAGTGGAACTTAAGTTTTGTATCATAGGAGACATTTAATAGCTCTAGGACCTCTTGGAGATGTGCATGATCACACTATATGTGCAATATTCATGCCATACTTACATGTTCCTGATTTATGTCATTAAGACTAGTGGTATTCGTGACTATGCTTCGTCTTACTTCGCAAAGATTAAATGTTATAATGACTACCACGATCCAATGCTAGTAGTTTTGATGGACTAGGTTGTAGAAGTGTTATTCGTATTATCCAACAGACACTTTAGTTAATCATTCGGATGTTTTCTTTAAAATTGTAAAGCATGTTTTGTAAAATGTTTTTCTAAATAAATCTTGGACATGACATTGATCAATGTGGCCCAAGTTGGAGAATTTAAGAGTTCGATAAGGTGGCCCTAATTGATCAATGGTCTGAATTGATCTAAGGGTTGGATATTGTGATTGGGCATACCGGTAGGCTCCACTAGAGTTGTGATCAATCTCAAATTCGTATAAGGGTTGATGTGCTTGGACTATGATACACGCATAGTTTTTTAATGGACTTGGAATCCTTGAAATGTGTGAAGTCTTCGAGGAAAGGAATTTCAGTGGATTTCAAACTCCATCCTGCAACTATTTAAATAGGGTTGGTTCTCCAAACCTACACACTTCTGAATCTCTCCTATCCCATTGCTTCTCTAAGGGTGTAATGTGCGGAAGATCCTAGCAATAGCATTTGACAGTGGCTTCCCAATTAGATATGATTTCAATTCAGTTATTAGATCTCCATCTACGATGCATAGTTTGATCCTCTTCAATTCCGCAATTTAAGATTACGTCAAGTACAACCATAACATAATGGCAAAAAGGAAAACAACATTGAGAACAAGAACATTAACGATGATGACTTGATTGCAATCATGTCTATGACAACATAGACATGATTGCAACAGCAACATGTTAAGGATGATGACAGACTCAAATTTGGTGCAAGATGACTGGGGCTCCATATTGTGGTTGGAGATTTAAGACAGTGTATGGAGCATGGGTATAGGAGGGCGACAGCTCGAAAGAGAAGTTTTGTAGAATCATAGCAAGTGCCATTTTTGCTTCTATAATCGCAAAGTTCTGGCCAATACAGATCCTTGGGCCCCATCCAAATGGGAAGAAGGCGATTTGATCCTTTGAGGCCTTTGAAACTCCGCCTGAGAATCTCTCTGGTCTGAATTCTTCGTGGTCATCGCCCTAAAGTTCAGGATCATGATGGATGAGGAGTGTTGGTAGCAAGACGCCAACGCCTTGTGGGAGGGAAATCCGTCCCAAATCTATCTTCTTATAAGTATGTCAATATATGGCAGTCACAGGTGGGTATAACCTTAGAACTTCGTACAAAATCATGGTCACCTGCAATTCAGAATTTGTAGGTGTAAGTTAACTATAGTGCAGAAATCCTGCCCCTGATTGTTTCTAGATATTAGAAGTGATGGACTCATTCTTTCAGAATCAGTGGACAGCTTATGTATATTGTCTGAGTGCCCAAAGTACTGGAGACTAACATTGATATGTAGGAAGAAACCTTCAAAGAAATGGTGCTTTTTACTCCATAGAAATAGATGAGGAAAACAGTTTGTATTTTCTTTCTTCTAATTCTCAGTGACTGCCAAAAAATGAAAAATGACTAACTAAATGGATTTGAAGGTACTCACAATTTTGAAGTGGTTTGTACTATCGAAATCAGGCGTATCTTTCCCACATATTTGCAGGACCTCTTCCCTTGCCTGCTTTTGCCAGCTTGGATGCATAGCTAATAAAATCATAGTCCATGTTAGCCAGACCGAGGTTGTCTCCTGGCCAGCGAAGTAGAACAATTTGCATTCCTCTATCACGTCATCAATCGTCAGGCTGTTGTTCGTTGAAATTTTCCCTAGTTCTTGGACACCATTACAGTTATTAGATTCCAATAGCAACAAGCCTAGCAAGTCATTGGTGTTTGATTCTCCCATTTTCATAGCCTGCTCTTTCTTGTGGATTAGATTTCTTAACATAGCTTTCATCTCCTTGTCCAAATACATTCTCCGCCTGTTCTTTGTTGTCGGAACAAATCTGTATAAAACAATTATAGAAACAGTGTTCCTTTCAATGTGATACATATTTTCATATCATTAGAAGAGCCCAACACTTGGAATAAAAGACAGAGAATGGAAATACACCTGAAACCTGAGATATATGGAGTATGAGCAGCTTCGAGCATCAGTAGAATCTGCTCCTTCTGAAGTTTGAAGATTCTCTTTCCTTCTTTGTAGTTGCTGCCGAAGGCCGTGCGAGAGATGATATCTCCTGTTAGATTTTGGAGTTCAGGCCAGACATCCAATTCACAAGATACTTGGGGACCAACCAACTTCCCCCATCGCTGGATCAACTTGCTACAACTGGTAGAAAATGCCGGTATCATCGCCTGCAACATTGGTGAGTATTAGCACTTTTTTACTTGGAAAATCTTCCAAAATGCCACATATGTTGGATTGACAGCTGCATAATGTTTCGATTTGTCAAAAAAACAGTATTTTCTATCAGATCTTGTTTCCCTTGATAATATTTAGGCTTGCCATAATTACTTCACATTGCTTAGTGTAAAACCAATGCATGTGAGGTAAACGAAAGAACCTTCAATTTCTCTAGGTGAAAAGCAGGAGTGATCATCTTCCTGCGCTTGGTCCATTCCTCTCCTTCCAAGGCTGAAACTCCCCTGGTTAACAGATTTATGAGAGGGTTGAGAGGTGGCTTCCGGAAGTGAATGAACTTGTTTGATAGGACCTGTTTCATGAGCTCTGGATCCTTGATGATCACTCGAGGGGTTGTACCGATCCACATAACAAATAGCTGGCCTGTGTTCCAATGTCCAAAAACATCACTCTAGAGCATGAATACCCGTAAGTTTAGTAATATGCGAATATGAAAGGATCAACCTAAAAACTCGACTCGACTGAGTTCTTATTTGACTTGACTTGATATTTAATAGATAAATTAACAGATATTAAGAGTAAGAGCTTTGCTAAAGTGTGTGTGCAATAAAGCTCATGTGAATGCTACACATGCTGGCATGGCATGATAGGTCCAAGATCCAATCCATCCATTAGAATAATACCCCTATATTGGTGTTAGCCCAAGAGTCAGGTTGACCCACTTGTCAGTCAGGCCACAGTTTGCAAAACAAATGCGCGGCTGTGAAAAACTTGGATGAAGTTTTATGACCCTTCCACCTGTTTCCAATGTTGGGGCCCACATGTTGATTGAGCCAGATATATTTTTCGAATCACATGTAGAAGGTTGGACAAACCTGATGGATTGGATCTGGCACCTATGTCATGCTGGCATGTCAGACGTGTAAATGAGCTTTATTGCGACGTATGGGTTTAGCAAAGCTCTTAGAATAATAGCATATGTTTATGTGTTTAAAAATGCAGCAAAGTAGTCATATTTACAATGCTTGGTGCATCGGTAGGTGGGTTCTATGTGTGTCATTGATGTCATGAGTTTGAATGCGAGCGACTCGGACTGACTCGGCGCAAAAGCTCGTTGACCTGGTCATGTTTTGAGCCTGAGTCACTGAGATTTGTAATTGTGGATGAAAATATCACTATCTAAAAGCTAGAGCAAATGAAATGAATACAAAAACAGGAAGAGAAGAAACAACTACAACTATAAACAACAGGTCATGTACCCTTATTTTGCACCAAGTCATAGAAGTAAGGGTAGACACGTGGCACTATTTGGTGCGTTAGATTCATGGGTTTAAGACCATGGCCTTCATCAACCTTCCCATCTCTTTCATGTCACCATAGAAGAGCTTGTAAGGGTTGCCTTTAACTCCTTGCTGGTTGAGGTGTTTCTGTAGTTTCATGGGTCTCCACCAGATGGAGTAAGCTACTGTTACAGCACATGAGAGAAGTAGAGAAGCTGATATGATCATAAAAATGGAGAGGAATTCGTCCATCCTTTCTTTAGATCAAGTGCAAGCTCTGGGGTGTGAGCGTAGGAGGAAGCTTGGGTGGGATATTTATAGGAGAGGAATGAGAAACTGATGGGTAAGAAAGAGATACAGCACAGCAAAGGCAATGGGAAATGGGCCAAAAGATCTTGATGTGAAGATTTTTGGAATGTCGGTAATCCATACATGTCAACGGCCTAGATCCCTGAATTATATGCTTGGTGTGTATAGAAATGGAATCCTGCATCAGCATAGTACATTTACAATGTCATGAGGCGTTGATGGATTATTATAGTACGGTTGATAGTTACATCTAGTTGTTTACGGTTTCTTGTGCTTGGCCTTTTTTGACCAGATAATTCCAAATGAATGATTTGGTACATGTAACTCAAATCAAATGGTACAAATCATGAGACCCACTCAAGATAGGTCAAACCTAAGATCAAATCAATTGGACAATCTTAATTTCTGATCAATGGGCTTTTGTTTCTTCAATTTGGGCCAACAAATTTTTTTTAGTCCATTGTTTGATGGTCACTAATTACTAATGTTTTAAATATTGACCATATCGGCCGATATATTCCACAATATATCTTGGGATGGAACTGTAACGCCCTGAAAATCGGGGGTCGAGCATAAGCTCCACTCCCGAGTTTCAACGCATCACTTATGCAACATAGAAAATGATGATTAAATGTTGTCCATGTTAGTGCATTAAACATGAGTGAGATTACACCAAAACAACATATCATACTCTCGAAACAAGCTAAATTACGTTGCAAGAAGAATCAGCGTGATAGATATATAAAGTATATAAACTGTTGTAAGTCTCCAGAGTGTGAACATGTTACCAGGTTAAATATATACATATATACTTTCCAAAATGGACCAAAAAATGAATATACATGTGTGATTTAAAAAGACAAAGTAGCAAGTGTAAGGGCATCTAGTCAACATCCCAGAAGTTCCCGTCGATCAGGCCACGGCTCACATGAACCCGCTTGAAAACTACATGAAAGAGAATGCCTCCTCATCATCCTCATAATCCGGCTCCGCCTCGTAGGCATCGCCTCCACCTGCAACTAAGACAGGGTCTGGTTGGTGTGTACAACACCGTCCCGTAACGTGGGAATGAGTGATCAACTCAGTGGAACCATAAAGCAAAGGTTAACATGTTATCAATTTAGTCAAGCAGTAATGATAAAACAATATAATCAAACATCCCAAGACTGACACGCAGGAATGGTATGTATAAATGATGCATGCCCTCGCCTGCACTCCCTCTGCGATCTTCATCTTACGGTTGTGCATGTCAGTCACTTCCTCAGTGCTCTACCCAACGCTAAACGACACATGCAATGCGGTGCTTGAGCGTGCTTACCAAGTTTTTATTAGTCCTTTTCATACAGCAGGATGGAGAAACTAAGGTACCTCCCTTATATCATCTTCCAACAATGATCCATTCTAGGGTCGTCAATCCTAGTAAATCTCATACGATGTTGCGGTTCTAGGTCACTGCAAAGGGCTCGTCACCTCGATGCAGTGTAGGCTTAGTTTATACTCTAGTTCCTATGGAAAGGCTCGTCGCCTCAACGCAGGCTCAAAGTATGCTCGAGGTCACTACAAAGGGCTCGTCACCTTATCAGTGTAGGCCGACAACTCGAATACAGTGTCTCATACCACCGTATTCGGCTCACGAGGCTGTGTTGCTCACTGGATACTACGGGGAGGCTCGTCGCCCCAGCGTAGGCCGACAGCTCGACCATGGTGTCCCATGCCACCATGTCCGGCTCATGAGTCTTAGCAGATCGAGGTACCAAGGTTAACGGGGTTTCCACTAGTGAGTTTGGTACCTTAGGTTCAAGCAGTAACGTCCATACATGGTGAACATACATCGGGTCAATCGGGTTATTTGACGAGCTCGACTAGTACGAGCACATAATGAGTTGATCGACATGAAGTGCGTAAGCACTCCGTGTGGCCTAACCACTGCCGACAAGCAGCGTACGACTCGGATTCATTGAACACGTCCTTTGTGACAAAACAACCTCAGCCACCTTGTCAAGGCCTATTACTGATTGCCTGGACTATACTGTAGTCCCAAACACATCCAATTCCAACAAGTATTCATATAAAATAGTCAAAGCAGTAATAAACACATAATTCCAATCCTACAATCATTTGAGCATGTTGTGAAATATAACATAAACATGAATTCGCACATATTCATTCCATAAATATAATAATAGACATCATAATATAACATACATGGAGGAAATCATACACATCATTAACGTAGTTGAAAATCATATCTCAACTCGCATACAAGTACACCTTGCTAACTACTAGCTCATTCAGACATTTTTACAAACACCTAGTCTACACATCCTAACATACATATCGTATGTCGGTTACAATATGTATTAGGGCAAACCCTTTCGTCAGGGGGTTGTCGCCTATGCAACAATCATATACCCACACCAGTTAGTCATGCCAAGCACGAATACAAACCCTATACTCATTCAGACATTTTCACAAACACTTAGGCTACACATTATAACATACACGACGTATGTTGGCATAACATGTATTAGGGCCAATCCTTTCGCCAAGGAGTTGTTATACATACATTTAGCATATACACACGACAATTAATCATGGCAAACACAATTTCAAATTCCCTACGTATACGATCATTTCTACAAACACATGGAATACTATAAACTCAACATAGTTCATATATATACGAAAAACGAAACAAATATCGCATTTGACATGTAAAATGGCACCCACGTTAGTTATAAACCATTAACCGACATTGAAAGCCTTGAAAACCATAACTTATACGTTTATAGTCCGCACCTTACGCCGGTAAACACGTAACGAATTCAGTTTAAACGCTAAGTCTTTGTCTATGGCACTACAACAACCTATAATAGGGAATAAGTTAGCTAATTCACCTATTAAACTATCTGAAACCCTAAAGCAGATTAGGGTTAGGTTTTCTTACCTAAGAACGGGATCAGTATCGCCCATATAGCGATGCAGGAATAGCGGTTAAGCACTTGGAGCGGCGAGATTGAGTCCTGAGAATAATCCCCCACACACTCTCTCTTTCTCTCTCTTTCCTTCTCTCTTTTCTCTTCTCCCACCTAGGTTAGCAAATTCGTATGGAGTGAGAGAGAAGGGATTTTAAGCCTTTATATAGACCCAGGATTGATGGAAATGGCCCCAGGGCCAAGGTATACTTAGGTTATAGCCAAAATCCATTTGTTTCGGCTCAACGGAGCACTTCTGGAGGCCCCTTTTCTGTGTGTGGTCGGACTTAAGCTCCTTGACCATGGATGTAGGGCAGGCTAAGTTTTCGGTCCGATCGGATTTACAGATCGACCGTGGCGGACCAGTTTCAGTTCAACGGTCACCGGTACTCGATCAGGGCCACAAGTGTACTGACATGTGTGGAAAATTTCTCCTGATCCAAGGGTATATTTGGATCAGATTCTGACGGTCTGAATCATTATATTTGGCCCGCAAGCGATACGTCTCAGTTTACTTAAGTTTAGATTTTATTTCCAAAAATATTCATGTTTCTCACACACTTCGCTCCGGGCTCAAGTTGTACATTTCTGGACACAGTCAGGACTTGATTTCCGAGATGGTTGTCAAGCCTAGCAAGGCGGTCATAATCGTTTAGTTTTCGCAAAGAATCGGACTTTCGACGTGCGGTCCCAGTCCGATACGGAAGCTTCGTGATGCTCCCGAGAGCAACCTGCAGGGTAATGAGATTGATCCTAGATTATAGGGAATGTAATGTCGATGATTCTGACAAGTTTTGGGTCTTGCAGTTCGTATTTAAAGTGGTTCAAGCGAATTTCTCAGCTAATCCAGTTTAACACTTAGTTAATTTCGTCTAATTTCTAAAGGATTTGGTCCTGAGTGATTTCTGCTTGAGGTGGTACTCGGGCCTTTGTAGTTTGTATATAAGGTGATTCAAGCTATTAATACTTAATTAAATTAAGCCCTAATCACGGCAAAATAAGGTCATAGGGCAGTTCTACGTCTAAGGACGTCCATTGCCAAGTTAGGAAAAATCCGGAGTGTTATAGGAACACATAGGTAGTGCCAATATATTCCATGTGTTCGATTTGATGAGCATTTTCAATTTTTGATTTTTGATTTTTTTTTTAATTATGTTAAATCAGTATCAAATGTTTACAAATTTATTGGTTATTTATGTTTTGCATGAAAATAATGGAGTTGGATCTTTGATCGATATCTATTAGTTCTTCATGTCAATTGACACTGGTTTCAAAGTATTTAGGAGCATTTAATGAAATAATCATTACATATACTCTAATTTCAAAATTCGAATATATGTGGTTTGATTTGGGAAAAATTAAAAAATTCTCTAATTTCTCCCAAATTACTTGCAATGTTACACTCCAAATACGAAATTAAGTCCTTGTTAATTTTTTTTTTGAAAATAAAAATTATTTTTAATTAAAAATTAATAAAATAAGTATTAAATTATTATTATTATTATTTTTCAAAATTTCCCTTCTACCAATTGTCAATTTAGACTAATTTTTAAGTATTTTGGAGCGTTTTGATGAAATAGTCACCACATACATAAATGTTATGCATTCAATTTACATATTGTTGCATTACTTCAGTTAGACAACACATAGCTTAAGATCCTATACGAAGGAAACCTATTATGCGTACTCTTTTTTCTGAGATATTATGATTTAAAAGTGTGTTAAGTTTTTTTTTTTTTTTTTTACAATTTCAGAAATTTTATTGAAAAATTCAACAATTTTCTCAATGTTTTCTCATGTTTCCCAAAAAGTGAACGCTACTAATAACATTGTTAGGGTATCATTTTACTGCAATTGCTACTTTATGATCCATCTCAAGTGGGTCCCACCCTGTGTACGGTTCAATTCGAGCCACTTTCAAGCCAATAGAACATTTTTAAGTGGCCGGTACTAGAGCATTGATGTTTTTCTCATCATTCTTGAAAGAGGAAGGTGGTAACCTTTAAAAGACCTGGATTTGTGATCCACTCCAATCTCCACCATTCATCAGGCCTACCCTCACTGATAGCAATTACTTCAGTTGAGGTCCCACAGCAAATTGACACAGTGAGAGATCTCATCAATTCAACGCGAAATTTTATTGATGGAATGGTAGGTTCCATCCGGTTCCTTGATTACTTCAAGGAGCTTGTCCACGGACGGTCCCAACCATGCAGCGTTGGATCACCTGTACGGTTGGTGGCAAGAGCTGGTCACGGTTTGCGGTGATCCGGCGGGTAACCGAACTTGTCTTCCTTTGGCGTTCTGTCATTATTATTTTTATTATTTTTTTAATTTTTACTTTGTCGTAATTCAACATCTTTGTGGGAGCGGATTGCCTAATGAGTAAACTCTGTGGGATCCATAGTGATTTATCTAATTTATCCACTCCATCCAACCATTTTATCGAATAAAATTTTGGCTTAAGCCCAAAAATGAAGCATATCCAGATCTCAAGTGGACCATGCCATAGGAAACAGTGTGAATGTACCATTGAAAAATTCTTGGGGGCCACAGAAGTTTTGGATCAAGATGATAATTGTGTTTTCCCTTCATCCATCCACGACTGTTGGATCTCATGAACAGGCTGGATGACAAATAAACATCACTGTGGGCCCTAGAAAGGTTTCAACGGTGGAAATCATTATTCCCACGGTTTCCTGTGGCATGGTTCACTTAAGGTTTGGATATGCTTCAATTTTGGGATCAATCCCTAAAATGAGCTGGAAAAATGGATGGACGGCGTGGATAAACTGCATACATTCGCAATGGGCCAGCAGAGTTTACTCAGTACAATAAAAGCATACTGAGTAATTCAGTACGCAATCCGATTTCATCTTTGTAGGTCTTGCAGGGCCACCTGCAGGGCGTGACAAGGTTTCTTTCTCGAGATCTATTCATAACCCCCAATAGACACACGACCGTTGATCGAAGTGGTCAAGCGGTGGGTCCCACATCTTCAGCCACAGGCAGAATATCACGCGATTTGACTGGTTATAAGTATCAGATCAATTTACACCATTTAGACAATTGGTCCACCCACCTGATAACCCCAAGGCCACTCGGGCAGACCACAACATAGCGTGCTCCCTCTCTCCATAGATTCAATTTTGACCGTTCTTTCAAATACCATGCACCACAGGAATATGTCCACATGTCGTATTTCCAAACTAGTCAATGGATGAATACAATCACTTGCACTCCAAACACATACGCTTAAGGCCGGTAGATGGTAGACCTGGCACGTTCGCTCAAATGGTCTTTGTTGGCGGCACTGTAAGGACAAGAAATCTCCCCTTTTTTTTTTTTTTGGAAAAAATTTGTACACTTCAAAAACTCAATATATTTGTGAAGACATGGAAAAAACCTATTTTTAATATATAAAAAACGGCATTTTATTTAAAAGAAAACTGTGATTGTGGTTGAGTGGAAAATTTACCAAATTTGGATTAATTTATATAGGTATTACATGAAAATGAAGGAGGTGAAAAGTTTGGTTTATCCTGCCTACTGTAGAAGGGATTTGCATTTTTCCACCAACAAAAACAGGAAGCTATGTAGGCACTATTGTGATGTGTTTTGGAAATCCACTCTAATTATTAGTTGCATGATTTAATTTTAGGCGTAGCACTAAAAAACCATACCCATCTATGATTCAAGTGGACAACACTTGGAAACAGTAAACAAGGCCACACTCATCCTCAAAACTGTTAATCTTGGTGGGGTTCACTTGAATCACAGATTGCCTTGATTTTAGGCGATTTTTGTGTGTGTGTGTGTGTGTGTGTGTGTGTGTGTGTGGCATGTAATGGTTTGAATGTATTTCACATAATCACCTCGGTGGGTCTTGTAAAAAATCAATGGTGGACATCTCTCCCGGTTGTTTCCTTTGGTGTGGCCCCACCAAAAATTAGCAAGGGTAGCTCTCCCAGTTGTTTGAAGAGATTTTCATATATATATATATATATATATATATATATATATATATATATATATATAAAAGAAGATTAGCAGGTGGAATCCACTATAATATATTTTTGAAATCCAATTTTTTAGGCCTAGGATCACGTGATTGAAAATAATATACAAGGCAGTGACACCCGCCCTCCAAACTCTTTCCCTTGGTGTGGCCCACTTGAATCACTGATTATCTGATTTTTGGGACCCAAGCTTAGATGTTTGTATAGCATCTATAATGGTTCCAATGGATTCCACATAATCATCACAATAGGCTTCTTATCTTTGAATTTGAATTTTAAACTTGAATTTTGAGTTTGAAATAATAGTCCAACAATTAAGAGAGTAGTTGTCCTTGATAATAGGGAACGTTCACATCAAATTCTTTGTCAAGCGTTGAAATAATCCTTCTAGAAGGGGTTCCTCTTCTGATTGCCTGTTTATCTTCCGAAACTCGTTTTATTTTTCTTCCTACATGCTGTTGTAATTACTGATATTCTTGGGGTATGTAATGAAAATTTGGAGAGGTGAACTTTCAAAATTGTATGTATGCAGGCAGATATCGGTAAATAATCACTTTGATTCTGGGTCTATTTTGCTGTTATTGTCATGTTGTGGCTGTAGCACTGATGAATGGAAGTTACATATCCTTACGAAGCACTTGAATAGTATCTATTGTCCCCTATTGTCCCCTATATTTGACAGTTTATGTGTAGATAAATGAGTAAATAAATGGCTTTTGTCTTAGCCATTATTCTTACATGGGTTGAGATGTGTTTAATTGGGGTGGCAATGGGCCGGGATGGCTTGTTGGGTAGTGGCTCCTGGCCTGATACAGGTTGGGTCAGTCCTGTAAGAGAGGCCCCCATTTCGGATATGGTCCTGTTTTTGAAGCCCAACTAATTTGACAGGCCAGGCTTCGGCCTTGGTTTTGAAAAATTCTCTTTAGGCCTGACCTGGGCACAGGAAGGGATCTGTTTATGATGTTAATGGGTGGCTTATGCCTGAAATCAAAGGCCTGATCACAAAATGGGGCTGGACCCGGTCTGACTTAGGCTCAGGCTGATCCTGACATGTCCTGACTCAGCAAGTTGCTATTCTTATGCGTTTATGCTACCCTTCCCAGTGCCTGAAACATTTTACCACTTGGCATCGAACAGTTGGGCATGCTGCCATGTACCATGAACATGGTAAGACATCACTATTCATTATTGCAGACGATCAAAGATCATTGTTCAAAACTCCAACCATATGCCACAACAATGATCTGTGATACAAACTGATGTTATTCTTTATAGTATAGTGTGCATGCTTACTGTCTGGCATGCAACAAGACTAGCTGGAATATGTATTTTTTGTGGATCATGATGCAAAGGCATGCTCTGCAGTCCACAACAAATACTCCCAATTACAACCATAACAGAATGATGAAAAGGAAAACAACACTGAGAACAAGAACAGCAACACTGATAACACGGTAAGGATGATGATGGTTTCAAATTCGGTGTAGGATGACTTGGGCTCCATATTGTGGTTGGAGAGTTATGACAGTGTAAGGAGCATGGGTATAGGAGGGCGAGAGCCCGAAAGAGAAGTTCTGCAGAATCATAGCAAGTGCCATCTTTGCTTCTATCATCGCAAAGTGCTGCCCAATACAGATCTTTGGGCCCCATCCAAATGGGAAGAAGGCGGTTTGTTCCTTTGAGGCCTTTGAAACTCCGTCCGAGAATCTCTCTGGTCTGAATTCTTCATGGTCGTCACCCCAAAGTTCAGGGTCATGATGGATGAGGAGTGTTGGTAGCAAGAGGTCGATGCATTGTGGGAGGGAGATCCCTCCTAAATCCATCTTCTTACAAGTTTGTCGAAATAGGGCAGTCACAGGTGGGTATAACCTTAGAACTTCGTACAAGATCATGGTCACCTGCAATTCAGAATCTGTAGGCGTAAGCGAACTATAGTGCGGAAATCATCCCTCTGATTGTTACTAGATATTAGAAGTGATGGATACACTCTTTCAGAATCACAATTGGCAGCTTATATATTGTCTATGTGCCAAAATTAGTGAAGAATGACTTTGATATGTAGGGGGAAACCTTCAAGGAAATAGTGCTTTGTAATCCATAGAAACAGATATGAGGAAAACAGTTTGTATTTTCTATTTTCTTGTTTTCAGTGAGTGCCAAAAAATAAAAAATAAGTTTGAAATGTTGGAGGAAACCAACGAAGGAAATGATGTTTTTGTATCCCACAAAAACAGACTTGACTCGGTGACATTTTATTTTTGAAGCGAGTTGACTCAGCAACATGCTTGTAGAATGAAATTGAAATACGTCTGATTATATAAACTTTAGTTCATAAGTCCATAATATATAGAAAAGAGATAATCCCCCCTCCTCTGTGTGTGTGTGTGTGTGTGTGTGTGTGTGGATGGATGTATAGATAGAAAAGAGATAATCCTCTCTCTCTCTCTCTCTACCCACCCTTTAATCTGCTATTAACCAATAGCTTTCAGGACTTCAACACAGCTTATGAGAGAAATGGCTAACTTTATGGATTTGAAAGCACTCACAATCTTGAAGTGGTTTGTATTGTCGAAATCAGGTGTATTTTTCCCACATATTTGCAGAACCTCTTCCCTTGCCCGTTCTTGCCAGCTTGGATGCATAGCTAATACAATCATTGTCCATGTCAGCCAGACTGAGGTTGTCTCCTGGCCAGCGAAGTAGAACAATTTGCATTCCTCTATCACGTCATCAATCGTCAGGCCATTGTTCTTTGAGTTTGTCCCTGGTTCTTGGACACCATTACAGTTATTAGATTGTAATAGCAACAAGCCTAGCAAGTCATCGGTGCTTGATTCTCCCATTTTCATAGCCTGCTCTTTCTTGTGGATTAGATTTCTTAACATAGCTTTGATCTCCTTGTCCAAATACATTCTGCGCCTGTTCTTTTTCGTGGGAATAAATCTGTATAAAGAAACGAATAGAGAACAGTGTTCCTTTCAATTTCACATACATTTGGTAAGTAATACGTATAATCAGAGAAGGAGCCCAACACTAAAAATGAAAGGAGAATGGAAATGCACCTGAAACCTGGGATGTATGGAGCAAAAGCAGTTTCAAGCACCAGTATAATCTGCTCTTTCTGAAGTTCAAAGATTCTCTTTCCTTCTTCATAGTTGCTGCCAAAGGCTGTGCGAGAGATGACATCCCCTGTTAGATTTTGGAGTTCAGGCCAGACATCCAATTCACAAGATCCTTGGGGACCAACCAACTCCCCCCATCGCTTAATCAACTCGCAACAACTGGTAGAAAATGCTGGTATCATCGCCTGCAACATAGGTGAGTATTAGCACTACTTGACTTGGAAATCTTCCAAATGCTGCTCATGTTGGATGGATGCCTACGTAAGTGTTCGGCTCGTCAAAAAGTTCTTTTCTATCAGATGTTGTTTCACTTGATAATATTTAGGCTTGCCATGATAACTTCACATTGCTGAGTTTTTCTACATGAGTTTAGCGTAAAACCAATGCATGTGTAGGAAAAGAAAGAACCTTCAATTTCTCAAGGTGAAAGGCCGGAGTGATTATCCTCCTGTGCTTGGCCCATTCCTCTCCTTCCAAGGCTGAAAGTCCCCTAGTCAACTGATATATAATGGGGTTGGCCGGCGGCTTCTGGAAATGACCGAACTTGTTTGATAGGACTTGCTTCATGAGCTCCGAATCATTGACGATCACTCGAGGGGTTGTACCGTTCCAAATAACAGATAGTTTGCCTGTGTTCCAATATCCAAAAAAACATCACTGCTAGAGCATGAATAGGTATATCAATAAGCTTAGTAATATGGGAATCTTAAAGTATCAACCTAAAGATGGGAATTGAATCAATCACCAGTTAAAAAGCCATGAGGATATCCCAGACAAGACGACGCCCTATTGGGATGAAAACATCTAGGCTACCCTGTCCATTACCCGTCCTAACTGTTGCAAGGTACCACTACAAATGAAAGTACCATACTTGACGTACCTTAAGAGTAACAGCTTTGCTAAGCCCACACGTGTGTGCAATAAAACTCACGTGCATGCCACACATGTCCCATCATGGCATCATAGGTCCGAGATCCGATCCATCCATTAGAATGGCACCACTATATTGGTGTCCTAGCCCAAGAAGCAGGATGACCCACTGGTTCAGTGGGCCACAGTTTGCGAAACAAGCTGTGAAAAACTTGGATGAAGTTTTCTGGCTCTTCCACCTGTTTCCTATAGTGGGCCGACATGTTGAGCGGACAGATCTATTTTTGGAAAAACATGTAGAAGGTTGGACGAACCTGATGGATAGATTGGACGTTTCAGCCGTGTAGTGCCGGCACATGTGTGACGTGTATGTGTGATGTGCATGAGCGTTATTGCAATGCATACGGTTAGCAAAGCTCTTAAGAGGAATGGCGTACGTTTGCAAGTGTTTAAAAATTGGTCAAAATAAATAATCGTATTTCCAATGCTTGGTTCATTGGCAATTTTGTTGTGACAAAGGGGAAAATTTTGTTTGCCTGCATTGTGATTGGGCCACATCGTCATCACTGACTGCTGCATTGTGACCCAATCACAATGCAGGCAAACATGAGTTTCCTGCTTGTCACAAACAGAGGATCTGAATTCGTGGGTCTGATATGCATGGCTGAGGTCGTGAGTTGGAACCTCCGTGCGAGTAGTGACTTAGACCGAGTTTATACTCGACGTCTTCTCAATGATGGGGTTTTTCTCCTCAGTTCAGAGGAGAGGTTGTGCAGCGCGGATGTCTTAAATCTTGCTGGACTGCGTTGCTCAACCGGTCGAAGGGGCCTGCTTGACCGGTCAAGGGTCGCTCGACTTAAAGTTCAGCAAGCTATGTTTTTTGGCCTCGACCAGTCGAGGCCTAGTCGAGGGTTACGCAAATTCAGTTCGGATTTGGTGCTGACTGCGTAAATTTGAAGCGGTTTTCGCAGAGGTGCGGAAATGAGTTTCCTAGACTATAAATAGGGGTCCCTAGGGCTTTTCTAGGGTATTGAGAAGGCTTTCTAAAACTATTATGTTAAGGTGTTTTCACAGCCAAGATGTGAGAGAGAGAGAGAGAGAGAGAGAGAGAGAGAGAGAGAGCTTGTGGAAGGGAGGATTCTGCTCGTAGAGGTGATCTACTTAGCAGTCGACGTCTCAACGCTTTTATGTCCTAGTGATCGGTGAGATCTCTTCGATTATCATTATTATCTTATTGTTCATCCACTCCTACGTGAGCGAAGAAGGTTTAATCCAAGCGGCGTGTGCTTGTGATCGGTTGTAACATTCTACTTCATGGTGAATTGTTGCTCTGTATGAGGTCCCGTAGTTTTTATCTTTTTGAGGGTTTTCCACGTAAAATTCCTTATGTCGTGTGGTTTATGCTTTGATTTATTTCATTGTTTTATTACATCCCATAATTCTAGTGTTTTTGGGAGGTGAGATCCTAAGGTTTTTGTGCAATGCTCCCAACACTCAAGTCATAATCGAGTCACAGTTATGACTTACAAGCAAAGTTTCGTGGTGACTTGGTGTGATAGCTCGTCGAGTCAAGCTGATTTGGTGGAGATTGGAGTCTTGAATCACTGAGTTTTATAAACTATGGATGAAAATATTACTATAAAAAAGCTAGAGCAAGTGAAGTATATAGAAACAGGACTAGATTAAAAAAAAACAACTATAAACAACATGTCATATACCCTCTTTTTGCACCAAGTCATAGCAGTAAGGGAAGACACGTGGCGCTATCTGGTGAGTTAGATTCATGGGTTTAGACCATGCCTCCTGCATCAACCTTCCCATCTCTTTCATGTCGCCAAAGAAGAGCTTGTAAGGGTTGCCTTTGATTCCCTGCTGGTTGAGATGTTTCTGGAGTTTCATGGGTCTCCACCAGATGGAGTAAGCTACTTTCACAGCACATGAGAGAAGCAGAGATGCTGATATTATCAGAAAACTGGAGAGGATTTCTTCCATCTTTTCTTTAGATCAAGTGCAAGCTCTTGGGTGTGAGTGTAGGATGCAGCTAGGGTGGGGCATTTATAGTTGAGGAATGGGAAACAGGTGGATAAGAAAAAGACAACAGAACCGCAAAGGCAATGGGAGATGAGCCAAAAGATCTAAGGGTGAGGATCTCCGAATGTGGGAGATTTTTGGAATGTCTGTGATCGATGGAGTGGTCCATCAGATGAACGGTCTGGATCCCTGAATTATATGATCGGGGCGTGTGTGGAACTGGAATCCTGCCTCAGCAGAGTACAGTTATCCCTACAGTTGATGGATTGCTATATCCCTACAGTTGGTCGTACTTGACTTTTTTGACGTTCAAATCCAAACGAATGATTTGATACTTAGGCGTGCATACGCTCACGTGGTGTACACGTAACTCAAATCAAACCGTACGAATATGAGATCCACTCACGATAGGTCAAACCCAAGATCAAATTAATTGGACAATAATCTTAATTTCTGATCAATGGCCTTTTGTTTGTTCAATGTGGGCCAATAATTTTATTTATTTTTTTAAGTCAATCTTTTGATTCTCACTAATAACATTGTTAGGGTACCATTTTACTAGAATTGCTGGTTTATGACCCATCTGAAGTATGGTTCAATTCCAGCCAGTTACACGCCAATAAAACATTTTAAAGGTGCAAAATACCAGAGGATTCATGTTTTCCTCATCATTCTTTAAAGAGGAAGGTGGTAACCTTAAAGGACCCGGAATTGTGATACACTCCAATCTTCACCATTCATCACTATTAGGCCAGCCCTCATTGATCCTAATTATTTCGGGTGAGATCCCACAGCGGATTGACCTCAGTGAGAGATTCCATCAATTCCACGAGAAAATTGTATTGATGGAATGGTTGGTTCCATCCGGTTTCTTGATTACTTCACGGAGCATGTCCACAGTGCGTTCCACTCACTAAATGGTCGCAACCATCTGGACTACCTGTACAGTGGGAGGCAAGAGCTGATCACTGTTTGTGGTGCCCCCGCGGGACACCTTCCTGGTCTTTCTTGGCGTTCTCCTTTTTTTATTTATAGGGAACTAGGAAGTCATTTTGAAATATTTGTGGACTTTGACTTCTAGACGCTTCATACTTTTATCTCTTGAGGATCAAGTCATGCCCCCTCATAGGTTCACAACCGTCGATTGAAGTGATCAAGTGTTGGGTTCTACATCTTCAGCCACAGGTAGAATATCTCACTATTTGACTAATCATAACTATTGGATCAGTTTGCACCATCTGGATGGTTGGTCTACCCACCCGATATCCCCAGGGTGACTTGGGGTGGACCACAACATAGGGTGCTCTCTCTCTCTCTCTATTCAAATTTTAAACAAACTTTCAAGTAGCTTGCACCCCAAGAATACGTCCACGTATCATATTTCCAAGTTTGTCAAAGGATTAATAGAATCACTTGCACTCCAAGCACATACGCTTGAGGCTTGTGGGACCATTTCCAAATTTATAAATCGTTAACCAGGCACCGTTCACCAAAGTGGTCTCTAAAAGCGGCATTATAGCCAAAGCAAGTCTCTCTCTCTCTCTCTCTCTCTCTCTCTCTCTTTTGAAAAAATTTGTACAATTGCTTCATTGCTTAAAACTCTGATTATTTCTGGAGATAGGAGCAAATGAAAAAGAATAAGAAATATAAACTTTTTTTTAATAAAAAGATAACTTTGAATGTAGTCAAGTAATGATTTAACATATTTGGATTGATTTATATAAATATTACATTAAAATGAAGGATTTGAGAGTGACAATGATATTAACTCACACTTAAGCTACCCATAGATTAGGGCTTTTGTGAATACACACCAAATATATTGTAGGAATGCTTAAATAGCATTGCTTTTCAAAACATTAATATTTTACATGTTTGTGCATTAACTCTTTTTTTCCTAGATGAAATCGTCCTTAAGAGTCTTTTGCCATTAGTATCTGATAAACTCTTTTACTGATGTTGTTGTTGTTGTTTTTTTTATTTATTTATTTATTTTTTTTATTTTTAAAATATTTTTCTATTTAATTCTTTTCTAATTTCTTATGCATCTCATAAAAGGAAATGGATTAGGTGTGGCCTTGACTTCATTCAAGACAGTCTAATCCTGACTATGGTACTCACTTTGATGCATAAATTTTATATCCACGCCATCCATCCATTTTTTTATATCATTTTAGGGCATGAGCCAAAAAAAAAAAAAGAAAAAAGATCCAAGTCTCAGGTGGACCATGCCATAGGAAATAGTTGCATGAGGGATTTGACCTGTTTCAGGTTGAATTTGAAATGCATCTAGCTGCAAAAATGGGCCAGCCATCATTACGAATGAAAATGGTCTGATCACCATTTTGGTCATTTGATGTAGAGCGGGTCGCAGACAGTTTCATGGCCAAGATGGATCAGAAAAGGCCCGGTCGATGACAGAAGTTATCCTGACCGTCGGACCTTAGATCGGGCGTATCTCGCAATCCGGAATGAGTTACCTGACGTAAAATATATCATTTTGGGGTAGAACGAGCTACTTTAGCCAACCAACCCAGCTATGCAGGGTTGCGATGCCTGGAATTGCGAAAAACCCTTGGATCGACGGTCGTTTCCCTATTTTAATTTCATTTTTATTATAAATAGTAAGTTTTAGTTTGATTATAACTCTTCATCCGTCGGGCTTTAGGAGTTGCGCCCAACGTGAAAAGAGCTTAGAATAATTAGGAGAATAGTTTGGTGAAGCCAAATAGGACACTTACTATTTTTGGCCGAAAACTTTACAGACTAGTAGACATCATGACTGTCTATAAATAGTAAGTTTACTATTTATAGTAAGTCGTGATTTCTAGGAGTTTTAGTTGTAGTTTGATTCCGATTTCTTTTCCATTGCTTGGTACCCCTATTTAAAGGGTTGTGAACTCGTTTTTATTCATTCATTAATCAATTTCGAATTTATTAGAATTTATTCTTATTTTCTGCTTTCTTTCCTCGTGGATTCGAGAAGTCTCTGTGAGGAGTCTAGAGAAGTTCCGTGGATTCGGAATACTTATCCTCTTGAGGAAGACGGTGCTCGACCTCACGTCCTCTCCTGCATCATCATTTCCACTACATTTAGTTGAATCAATGCCGTTCAGTCCAATCGATTATCCAAACGCATGGTTAGTGCATCCAAACATTGTGATGATGGGATATGGATGTTGCACGGCCAACTTAAAAAGCAAATAATTGCAATCACGAGCCAGCCATTGCTATGAATGAAGAGAATGAAAATGGTCTGACCTCCATTTTGGTCATTTCTGCTACACTTAGTTGAATCAGTGCAGTTCAGTCAAATTGATCATCCAAACGAATCCTTAGTGCATCCAAACAATGCAGCAACGCAATATGGATGCTTGTAATCCAACTTCTGAAATAAGGAAGCAGAATGTTTCAACCAGTAAGAAAAAGATGCTGATACTTGTGCACAAGAGCCATAAAAGGATCATAGAAACCAAATACTCACAATCTTGGCGGAGAGTGTGAGTGCGGCTATCATCATTATGGACTTTGAGCCCACTTTTAGATAATTAAATGTTCTTTAATTGAGATGATTTTAAATCCATTTGAAAGATTGTCAAATTATCTTTCTAACAAGCACAAGATCATCCTGATCGAAGCTATACCAAAGGAGTTATGACATTTCAAAATTGAGTCAAAATCCAAAATTTTTGGGCGATTGCGACTAACATCATCATAAATTTTCGATATACTTTTGGATGGTCAAATAGTGTCTAAATGAAATAATTCCAAATCCATTTAAAAGTTCGTTGGATTACCTTTCCAATGAGCACATGATCACTTTAATCAAAGCTATAACGAGAGAGTTATAACTATTTTCGTGCAATCACTTAATCTTAAAAATGAGAGCGAGCTTGCGCGCAATCATGCAAACATAAACTCTCGAATCTCACAATCAGGAGAGTATAATTTCAACTCTAGGCCCAGATTGTATATCGTAGGACATTGACAACCCAAATCCATCCAAAATGGGCCGGACTCAGGCCAGTCTTGCCTACTTTCACAAGAGCCGAAAGGCTTGCATTCATAGAGCTCTAAGCACGGGGGATCTGGCACCCTGCACTAACAGGCTTTTAGCCTGCTGTGGGTCGAATTCGAGTTGTCCCTGTGGGCTGAACTTGTGGGTTCGGACCCGGCCCTGTAAATGGGCCTTAGCAGCGTGTTGACATATCGAACTTAGGTTGGGTCCGTCAAGTTCGGGTTGACCCAAACCTAAATTGCAGACCTAAATTCCAGACACAGGGAATTAGAGCAGTAAGAATCACTTGTAAGCAGAAGTGTTTCCTGGAGGCTATGATCTCTATTGAAACTTTTGCACTTCTAGGTTAACCAGAGCCGTTGATCAGTGGGCCATATGGTGCAGGACTAGGTAAGATCACGACAGCACCGTTACATGCCATTTAAAAAAAAAAAAAAAAAACTATCCAGATACGGTTGATGGATTAAAATGTAATTAATCGGCACTTGTTGCTGTGCGTGAGTGGTAGACTATTCCTCGTGATGCGAGTGCAGGAAAGTGTGTGGGGGTGGGGCATGAGTGTGTTTAAAAAAACACAAGAAAAGAAGAACAGGAGAAGAAGAAGAGATGTACTTAATCGACATTGCTGGCCTGGACCTTTAATGTTTGATCATTGTATATTTAGGTTAGGATCTTCTAAACTTGGAGATTTTCTAGCACCCTTCATAGGTGACGGGGCCCATCAGGTGGACATGTAATGAAATTTTGTGTGCTAGAGACGAGCGTGCTTTGGTTGTCGACGGGGACGCTACACTCTTCTGTCCCTCAATTCTTTCTCTATTACCCGACTTTGCCCACACACCCATTTAGAGGGGTGTACATATTGATGGTTCAAACGTTGGGCTACACTTGGACAGCCTAAGTACAAATTTGAGGACAGATCCACTGCAAATCTTTGTAGGCTAAGCCTAACCTACAATCCAATGAGGGGCCCACCGTGATATGTGCTTGACATCCACCTGTCCATAATGTTTTCTCCCTCATTCTTCTCCTTAGAGCTGAAAATTAATCAGGATGATCCAAAACTCACTTGTGAAATCATGCCTAAAACATTTGGGTCTGTTTGAAAGGATAGAGTAAGTGGGCTTAGGTGGTGTGGAATTACATTTAGTCCAATGTAAATTTTATCATACTTGAAAACTACGGAGATGATTGGATTAATCTATATATCATATCACCTAGTTCCAGCAGGAGATACAGCTGAAATTCTACTGGATTTCAAAAATCCACTACATCTATAGTTCCTATGTTGATGCACGTGTTTTATCCACATGTGACTGACATTACTTGTGAAATCTTGTCCATTGATTATAATTTCATGGTCCACCAAACACAAGGTTCGCTTAATCTAGTGTTTTTTTCAAATAAAGAATTTGATTCCAAATGTGAAATTGGATGATCAAAATACCCCGGTATTTTCAAACATATAATAATTATACAATAATGGTGTTAATTCCACCTAATGCAATTTAATATCATTTAATAATTTGTTTCAAACAGGCTACATGGTCGGTCCACTTGAGTTTTGGAATGACCTGATGTTTAGAGTGTCTAATGGAGAATTCATTCTGAATAAGTTGGATGACATTTTAAAAAAAGGTGGGTTCTGTAACACATCTAGAAGGTTTTTAATGGTGGGTTCTCATTGCAATTGTTTCCTATGGTGTGGCCATCTGAGTTTTGGATTAACCTGATCATTTTTGGACGTAAAGGAGAATAGGAGGGACACACATGACAGGCAGATGGAATGTCATGCACACATCAAGGTTGGCCCACACATCACGTCGTGATTTAAGCTTCACTTACAAAGCGTAATTTGTAGTGGATCGAGCCTAGTGACCATTCGACTAATTGACTTTTGGCCTTGATCATGGACTGTTGTGGACCGTTTATTTATTTCTTGAGTGTCCATTTGGAGGCCTGATGCCACTTGATTTACCCATACCTAGTGAAGACAACTCGTTGGACAGTTGAGACTTTCAAAAAGCGGGGCCCACTTTTGCATCAACACTATGCATACAAAGAAGATGAGTCTGTTCTAGTCATTGTCAGGTGATCTATTACAAGATATTGTCGGTTGGTCGGAGTACTTGTCCAGATCGTACATCCCGAGGCTGACTCTGGTCCATCGCGCTTGAGGTCCATTCCTTGGCGATCTGGACCATCAACCTGGTGATCCTTGCAGCAGATCAGGAGCTAGATGAGTATCTCATTCACTAGACAATTCTATCCATATCCGATGGATAGCTTTCAAACGGACAGGGAAAAAAAATTGTTAGTGGGCCACCGTTGATGGAAAACATCAAACGGTTAGGATTGTCCAAGTCAGCGATCTTTTGCATTCTGGATCATCTGATCATGCAGGCGACCTGAGACCATCATGAATGGACGTGAATTTCCGAAACCTCTGTAGGGAGTCCGTTCAACATAAAATATGTTGGATGGCATATAAACTCAAGGTGGGCCCAAGGAAGGTTTCAATGGTGGGCATCCCAATCCACACTGTTCCTTGTGGTGTGGTCAACTTGTTTATTGGATTTGCCTGATTTTTGGATTCACGTAAGAACATTGGCTGATGGAAATGGTGGACAGAGTGGATATCAGACACAAATCACGGTGGGCCTTACAGAGCTTTCTTGTTGAAGGGCTCTTTACAACAGTCGGCAGAAGAGCAGACAAACACAGAGTCAAAGAAACGGAGTTGGACAAATACATAACGCCGTGGGTCATTTCGGTAGTTTCAAAGGAAGAGAATGGTATTTTCACGAGGGGCTATGCTTAAATACCCAAAATGCGGATTAGATCATACCTAACCTAGCAAAAGAAATAAATGGGCAATTCTCTCTTGATTTTGGGTTCAGTTTTTGCGGTGTTGGTTGTATCATGGATTTGGAAATTGTTTTATTCCATTTGGTGGAGGCCTATGCAGGTGGACAGGTATCTGAAAGATCAAGGAATCAGAGGCCCTCCATACAGATTACTTTTCGGGAACCTAAAAGAGTACATGGCGTTGAGGAAACAAGCATGTGGAAGACCCATGAATCTGTCCCACCACATCGGGCCACGCGTCCTTCCTTTCCTCTATCAGACGATGGAGTCCTACGGTACTGCTTAATTGCTTCTAAAACAGGTGGTTTTTATTTGACACGCTATGCACGCTGCTGCTGTACATAGCCATACATGTGCCACAATCCAAACCGTCCAAAACGTGAGCCCCACAGTATTTGATCGATGATCTAATGATCGAATTTATTGAATGATCCTTGTTCCTGGTCTTGAGTCCATCCAGCGTGCAAAAAATCTGGTCCAGGCCTGGCTCAGCCAGATAGAAAAGCACCCGGCAATCCGCTTGAGTTGGGTTCCGGCCTTTAGATGTACCAAGCTCAGGTCCATACTGTTGATTCAGCCCAAAGCGGGCCTGTCCGGACAAGGGCCAAAAAATCTATTATGGCCACTATTCATAAGTTTAAATGGGCTGTATGCATGGGTACTCTTAGGGATGTCAATAGCCGGGTTAGGGCTGGGCCAAGCTCTATTCAAGCCTGACCTGCATCGCTCAACCTAGGCTGACCCCGGCGGGTCAAAATAGTCCTGCCCAAGTTGAGGCCAAAAGTGCTATGCTAGGCATATATATATATATATATATATATATATATATATATATATATATATATATATATATATATATATATAGTACGGATAAAACAGATGTAGAAATAGAAACAACTTTTGAAATAGAGGAGACTAAACATGAATAAAATGCATCCACCAAAGAAGGCCCTTCCCTTTATTTGGAAGAAAAGGAGGATATTGTGTTTGGCACCTTAGATTGGAAATCAACTTTAATCCGAAAGTAGCTATGCACGGTATATTTACGGCAGTTTAAATTTAATTACTAAATCAATTTTAATATCTCTAATTAGTGAACATATGCAATGTTTGACACAATAGTTATAATAAGCCCGCTGAAATATATACTTTGCCCCAACATGATGAAATTCCAAGTCTTGGACGGGCCATAAGCACAAGATCATGTCCAAGCGACCAACCAACGATTTTTAACCATTGATTTAAATGGACAATGTTTAGATGACACTATCATCATATTAAAGTAATTATAATGATGCAATTGATAATCTAGTTGCTTTGGAATATCATTAGAGGGCCATGTGCTCAATAGTTTAATACTCTAGTGACACACGATATTACACATGCAACTCTCAGAAGGATAGATGTAAGCGCTCTCATTTGGATTTCAAACCCCCTATTTGAGGGGATCTGAAACTGCATGTTACTTTGTAGTGCCAAACAACCAAGGGATTTGAAATCCCCCCAAATCCCTGGGGCCAAACGACCCCTTAGACGTGTAATCCCACGTTAGGCCTGGGAAAAAAATTTAGGCTAACTGTGACTCATGTGGGCCACACCAAAGGAAATAGTTAAAAGAGAGACATCTAGCCTTGATTTTTACCGGACATACTGTGATGATTATAAGAAATTCATTATATGAAATCCACTCTGACTATTAGCTGAAACACCAAAATTTAGGCATGAGGTCCAAAAATTAGACCTATACATAATTAAGGTGGGCTGTATCAAGGGATAGCTTGGAGGGTTAACATTGCTCTGTGCACTATTTCTAATCTTATAGTCCACCTCAATCATGGATATGATTGATTTTTGAGCCTAAGTCTTATATAGGAACCTAGTGGTCAAGGTGACTTTTACATTTAACATTACGGTGAGTCCACTCAACCCGCCCATCATTGATCCCCTTAAAAAGTTTTTTTTTTTTTTTTTTTTTTTTTTTTAAATTTAAAATTTTTATTTTCAAATTCCCTTGCAAACTTAGCGGGTTGAGGCGAATTCAGTCTGGGCTAATGGGCTGTTGTAAATGGTCCAAACCTGGCTCAATTGATAAGTGGACTTGAGTTTTTAGCCCAAGCCCTACAGTTGGGCCTGATACTTTAGCCCAAGTCTGACTCAAGGTGGGTCACCAGGCTGAAAAGCCCGACATTCTAGCCTGTCCCATTGACAGCCCAAGGTACCTTACGTGGTGGTGTAGGCCTAAATGGTGATAATCCGTCCGGGCAGAGCTCTGTGGGGTCCACTGTGATGTAAGGGTTTTGTGTAATATTTCATATTAGGATATTTTGTGTGCGTCTCTTAGTTCTATATTTCTTGAGATCATCCATCTCGTCTGCATATGTTTCACTGTTATTCCTGGTGAAGGAAAAAAAATTACAATTTCCGCAACGTAGTTTCTTGTGGTTTAACATAAGTATCAGAGTCCAGATGAGGGCCCTTGAGCTTCTACCATCCATCATTTTGTCTGTGCCCTTGATCAAGCATCTCCGACTGCTTATCCCATCCGTTCCATTTCTTCGTTCGTTTGTCTGCCAGTTTTGGTCATCTGCCCTAGTCACTAGAAGTTGTCCCCTTCCATTCTTCCGTTCTTCCATTTTTTATTTTTATTATATTTTATTTTATTTTTTTAAAATCCATCAATCTCAGCCCTCCTAAGTTTGGCCCGAGTAACCTTGATGCTGCATGGGTGTATACAATCAGTGTACTTACATCCTCTCTCCTTCTTTCTTTTGGTGCTCCATGGATATTTTACATGATTCATGCTCTGCAAATTCATCTTCTTTGTACCTGGCTTTTTGACTAGAGGTATTTATGTTTATTGTGCTAGGCATATGGATTATACTTGTTTTTGTGTCAGATATTTGGAGCGGATTTTTCTCTTTTTGCTATTGGAAATTTAGTACCACCAAAGAGCAACAGTTGAACTTTCAGTCATCGAGTGTGTCTATTATTACACTAATAATGGTTGAATTCATGACACCTGAAATGCTACTAGATATTTTGTCAGTCATTTGAAGCGCCAACGGTTCACATTCATAATTAATCATAAATGCATTTTCCCCTCTTTTCCCCACCATGGGCCATGATACTAGATATAAGACAACGAATCAGAAAATTTCAGCTAATTTGTTCACAATATTATATTTAGTCAATTAATTATGGTTATGTTGAGAGGAGGGCTGTATGATGAGAGGAGGGCTGGCCCTTTAGAAGTGTAGGCCCATCTCTAACACACGGGTCTCAGTACTCAGTCCAAACCCAGCTGAACATGTGCCGGACTCAGGCAAGGCGAGATCATGCCAGCTTAGCCCAATTGCCACCCTGCATTTAATTGATACTTTCTACCCAGGAACTGAATTATTAGGAGTTTGAAAACACTGCAGGTAAGGTGTCACTTACTTGGGAGGGAAATACTCCACGGATTAACATCATGGATGCAGAGCTGATCAGGGAAGTTTTATCTAACAAGCTTGGCCACTTTGAGAAGCCTGAGCGGCACCCGATTGCCAAGCAGTTCGTGACCGGAGTGGCATCCTACATAGGCGATAAATGGGCCAAACACAGGAAGATCGTCATTCCCGCATTCCACCTTGAGAAGTTGAAGGTAGTTTACAAATGATCAAATTAAAGAGAAGGAATATGATTCATTTTCAGCAACATACTACGGTCATGCTGTTTATATTTAAGTTAGTTATCAAGCACTCTTATTTCCATGCATGGGCAGCTGGATCATACAACCATTGTAATTTTGGGGTGTGGCACAATAGGGTCCAGAAGATGAACTGACTTGTACAGGTGTGTCCCGTGTTTATGTATAAAACTAGACTTCTTGATAACCAACTTATATAGTGTTTAGCATTGGATTCTTTCCCTATGACTATCTTCTAAAGCTTTATTTATTTAATTTTATAATGTTATGGCGACACCTGATTATGGTTGAGATTCTTTCTTGGTGTTCGCTGCAGAGAATGTTGCCAGCATTCTCAACTAGCTGTAGTGAATTGATCAGCAGATGGGAGAAGTCAGTAGGTTTGGACAGGTCCTGTGAATTGGATGTGTCGGTCGAGCTCCAAAATTTAACTGGAGATGTCATATCTCGGACGGCATTCGGTAGCAGCTACAAAGAAGGAATGCGGATATTCCAACTGCAAACAGAACAAGCTGAGCTTCTCATCCAGTCCATTCATATATTATACATCCCTGGCTATAGGTGCCGTTTTCGTTCATCTTGATTTCTCAGTGCATGTGTTAAAAACCAAGAAAAAACATACCAGTAGAGTAATTGCATTGGAGAGCAATCAGCATAGTACAGTTTCTACAATGGTACTGTTGATATGGATATCCAGCAGATTCTGTACTGCCATTCTTAGGCCTTGTTTGGATGTGTTGAAGTGCAAGAATGATCAATTTGAGTGCTACTTACTTTTCCATAGCTCGAAAAATGAGATTAAAAAAAAAGGTTTGTTATTTGAACCAAATTTCATCATTCATGATATTTCAAGAAATTTGGTGCAACCACCAAAAAGAAATGAAGCCAGAGACCCATGTGATTTTCATGAATTTCATGTCCTGTCGCTTCCTCTGTTCTCTAAGATTGTTTTATGTGTACAGATTTTTCCCCACGAAACAAAACACTAGGAGAATGGAAATTGCCAAAGAAGTGCATGCACTCCTGAGGTCTATTATCGAGAAGAGAGAGAAGGCGATGAAAATGGGAGATGCCAATTGCAATGACTTACTGGGTTTGCTAATGGAGTCCAATTTCAAATACTCTCAAGAACAAGGGCATCTCAAGAGCACTGGGATAACGATTGAAGAAGTGATAGAAGAGTGCAAGCTATTCTACTTTGCAGGGCAGGAGACCACATCAGTTCTGCTGACGTGGACAATGGTGGCACTGAGCATGCACCCGACGTGGCAAGTTCGTGCAAGGGAAGAGGTTTTGCAAGTCTTTGGGAAAGATAAACCAGACTTTGATGGTTTAAGCCACCTAAAGATTGTGAGTATTTGGTTTCTATGATCCTTTCATGGCTCTTGTGCACAAGTATCAGCATCTTTTTCTTACTGGTTGAAACATTCTGCTTGCTTATTTCGGATGTTGCATTACAAGCATCCATAGTGCATTGCTGCATTGTTTGGATGCACTAATGATTCATTTGCATGATCGATTTTACTGAATTGCACTGATTCAATTAAATGTAGCAGATATGACCAAAATGGAGGTCAGACCTTTTTCATTCTCTTCATTCATAGCAATGGCTAGCTCGTGATTGCAATTATTTGCATTTCAAGTTGGCCGTGCAACATCCATATCCCATCATCACAATGTTTGGATGCACTAACCATGCATTTGGATGATCGATTGGACTGAACGGCATTAATTCAACTAAATGTAGCGGAAATGACCAAAATGGTGGTCAGACCATTTTCATTCGTAATGATGGCTGGCCCATTTTTGCAACTAGATGCATTTCAAATTCAACCTGAAACAGGTCAAATCCCTCATTATGAATTGAAAGTCCCACTTTTTAAAATTGAGTTAGTTGCAGTTTGATTCAGTTAAGCATCCAAACAGAACCATCTTTTTATTTTTCCTTCTTTTTAGTAGCTTGGAGTATCCATATAACTCATGAATTCTAAAATATTTGAATTCCCTTTTGCAGGTGACTATGATTCTTTATGAGGTTCTTCGATTGTACCCGCCCTTGACTTTACTTATTCGGTCTACGTATAAGGAGATGAGACTTGGAGGATTTACCCTTCCATCGGGAGTACAGCTCTGCCTGCCAACACTCCTCATTCATCATGATCCTGAATTGTGGGGTAAAGATGCTGATGAATTCAATCCAGATAGATTTGCGGAAGGAGTTTTGAATGCGACAAAGAATCAATTTGCTTACTTTCCATTTGGTTGGGGTCCGCGGATATGCATTGGGCAGAACTTTGGCATGATTGAAGCTAAGTTGGCATTGGCAATGATTCTACAACATTTCTCATTTGAGCTTTCACCAACCTATGTTCATGCTCCTTATACTGTTGTAACTCTTCAGCCGCAACACGGTGCTCAGATCATCTTGCACAAACTCTAAGATCATCTTCATGGTCCCCACCACTGATCATTGTTAATTATATGAAATTCGAGACTTATAGTTGGTGTTTCAAATGTAGTATGCTAATAAGCCATTACGGATTCAAGTCATACACTTAAATTTACATAATTTAAGCATCCTTTTGAGTCGCCGAACCCATTGTATGTTTTGCTAAGAAACAATAGTATGGGAAATGTATGAAGAATAATAAATCAAAGAACATAGTATGGTGTGGCGTGGTCCACTTGAGCTTCGGATCTGCTTCATTTTTGGGTTCATGCATTGGAATGAGCTGGAAATTTTGATGGATATAAAACACATACATCATGTTAGGCCCCACAGCACCCAACACATCAACACACCACCGATGGGGGTGATGTCAGCAACACACCTAATATGCATCCCTCCAGTCTTTGCATTGTCCAATGAAAATATGCCACGAGCACATGACTAGGCCAACATTGGAAAGGCTAAATTCCTTATCTTGTTGACAAAAGTCTGCACCATGATTGGCAGGCACACCATGTAATGCGGGCAGACTGCACATTTTCATTGACCCAGAACAGAGGCAACAAGTAAGGCTATCAATGGGCCGGATTTGGTCCTTATCGAGGTCCGTCCAAACCTGGTCTGCAAAGTGAAACTTGTACTCAAGCTGAGCTTGGTCTTGTCACGATCCAAAACGGAGAGGCGCGAGCCCACCCCCGGCCTGGCCACCCACTTTTGTGCAAGATTAAGACCATTCATTAAGTATGCCCCATCATGTGGGCTGTCCTGGGTAGTCATGCTCTTAAAACAAAGATCAAGCCCATCCTGATTACTAAATGAGCTTAAATTTTAAGCCCAAGCGCATCCCTCCAGCTTAGTATTTCAGCCCTAGCTGGGCAGTGGGCTAAGCCTAGAAGCCTTACAGCTTGCCCGGCTGAATGACAGCCCTGTATTACAGGCAACTTGCTTCCGTTTTAGTGGACCAGCATCATCAACAACACCTATTTTATACCATGGGTACAAAACATAACCTCTTTGGGGCGCATTGTGTTTTGTGTGCGGCATCCATTCTGTCCATCAGGTGAGCACCCTCATTTTCATTGTAAATACCAAACATTATACCAATCCAAGACATGGTAGGCCATGCCACAAGGAAAAATGTAAAATCATTCTCGTGAGGTGCACCTGATGAATGGATTAGATAGAATATAAAAGCCATGGCCAGCCCCACACAAAAAACTTATGGTTAGATTCCCTTTTTATTGTTCCCTGTGGGGTGGCCCACCAGATTTATGAGTACAGCTGATCTTATTCCCCAGGTTCTAGCATAGATGTGTGAACCTGACAGATGGAGTGAATGCCACATAAATAACATGGTGGGCCCATTGAGTTCAGCTAGTGTCCCGTGGGTACAAGAAGTTGTAATTTTCATAAAAATTGTTGTCCAAATGTCTTCAATTTGAACAGAAATATGGGAGTTCGATTGTGTGATTTGAATTCAGGGTTTTCTTCCGCGATTCCATAATGCAGGTGTATCTCCATACTGGGGCGGGGTAGCCCACGAGGTGGGGTTTGTGAGATGTAGAATGGCTGCGAGGTCGGTCCCACTATGGAACCTATGAGATGCAGGGTAATCCATGAGGTCTTGGTCAGTTTTCCTGGGAGGGCCTAGATAAAGGAATATTTTGGTACTTTCCCAACAACTTTTGAGCTTTTATTGGTACTTTTTATATTAAGTGCTATCAAAGCGGGAGACCAGTGTTCGAATCTCCTTAACGGTATGTGTGGATGATGCATATAAATTTTCATCCAAAGTTTAATTCCAGCGTCAGCTAGAAGATGGATTTTCATTGCCTATAGAATTGTTTCTTGTTCCACATCCACATAATTGATAAGTTGTCCTATTTTACTTATGAGATTTTTATGTTCCATTTTAGACTAATATCTTGTTCCCATCATACTTAGAATAATCGAAGTCCGTTGAAACAAATGCATGCTTGCTTGGATGCTTCTCAATAAACCGAAATTGTGATTTTTTGAGAGGAAAGGTTTTGTTTAACAACGGACTTAGTCCGTCGTTAACGAAAAATGTCTCCCATATTTTGAAAATGTGGTTGGTGGGATTTAGCGACGGACTAACCCATTAGGTTTGTAACGGATTTAATCTGTCGCCAATTTGCAACGGATTTGTTCTATCGTAAATAAGATTCGTGACAGAATTTGATCCGTCACAAAGTACTGCCCATGAACATTAGCGATGGATTTTATTGGCTTTTGCGACGGGTCATGGTCCGTCATAAATTCACTTTTGCCTCAAATCTCTTATATATATATATATATATATATATATATATATATATATATATATATATATATATATATATATATATATATGGTAAAGTACAATGAGCTCTAGCATATTACGGTCCTCCATGAGGTCGAGCTGTGTGGGCCCCACCGTAATGCCTTTCGAACATCAACACTGTCCACCAGATGCACCATTCCATCGTGGGCCTGGACGACCCAAAATCAAGTCAATCCGTGACTTGTGGGCCACACCACATACAAAAGTGCAGAGGGGCCGTGCATCATTAAAACATTTATAACCAGTTTTGAGGGCCCACCGAGATGTGGTTTGCAAATCCAGCCCATCCATTATGTGTCCCACTTGAATGAGTTCAAACCAAGTTTCAGGTGCATGGAAAACTCAGGTGGGCCCCACAAAGTGCTTTTATATGTTTTTGGCATGTATTCACATGATTTTAGATGGTATGGCCCACCTGAGTTCCGTATACGACTGATTTTGGGCCGTCTAGGCCCACGATGGAATGGTGCATCTGGTGGACGGTCTTGATGTTCAAAAGGCATCACGGTGGGGCCCACACAACTCGACCTCATGGAGGACCATAATACGCTCGAGCTCATTGTACCTTTTCCCATATATATATATATATATATATATATATATATATATATATATATATATATATATATATATATATATATATATAGAACTTGGTGGAAATTGTACTTTGTTATAGTATACGAGGTGTTTTTTAATAGAATTTCAGTGGTTTAATTGTATTTATTTGTATCTAAAATTATTTTTGATTCAATTGATTTAGTGCATCAATTTTTTTATTTTTTATTTTATTTAAATGCTTTACAATATCACATGAAAAAGCCCACTCTACATCCTTAGTATTTTTGTTAGAAATTGAGATTTTATAAAATGCATTTCTAAATAAAATTGAGAATTTTTAAAAATAATTGATGCTTTGAGAAAAAAAATGATAAGTTGTAAAAAATTATGATTTTGAAAAAAATAGTTGAGAAGTTTAAAAAACAATTAACAATATTTGAGAAAAATTGAAATTTTGAAAAAAATTGTGATTTAATGAAAATCTAGTTTCTTTTTTAAAATAAGTTTGAATAAAGTTGATAATTTTGAAAAAAATAAATTTCAATAAAAAATATTTTGAAAAGAGAATTGTAACGCCATGAAAATCGGGGTCGAGCATAAACTCAATTCTCGAGTTCCAACGCATCACTTATGCAACAAAATGAATGATGATTGAATGTTGTCTGTATTAGAGTAGTGAACATGAGTGAGATTAAGCCAAAACAGCATATCATACTCCAGAGACAGTTAAATTTGCAAGCGGAAGACTGTGATAGATAGATAAAATATATAAACTGTGGTAAGTCTCCAGAGTGTGATAACGTTACTAGGTTAAATAATTACAAGTACAATTCTAAAATATACCAAGTGTGTAGTGTCATCTAGTCAACATCCCTATAACTCCGTCGATCAAGACACGGCTCGCATGAAGCCGCCAGAAATTAACCAATACGAGCAAGCATCATAGTCAATGCAAAGGTCCGGCTCCGCCTCAGAAGTAGCGTCGCCATCTGCAATCAGACAAAGTCTAGTTGGTGTGTACAACACCGTCCCGTAACGTGGGAGTGAGTGATCAACTCAGTGGAACAATAAAGCATAGGTTAACATGTTATCAAAACAGTCAAGCAGTAATGATAAAGCAGTACAATCAACAATGCTAACTACTCTTATTTAATGCAAGTATGAAATGACATGATGAATGCCCTTGCCAAACCACCCTCATGCGACACCATCTTACGTTCGTGATATGCGTTCATCCCTTAGTGCTCCACATCTATCAGGCACATGCAGTGCGATGATGAGCATGATTACCGAGTAGTTATTAGTCCATTTCAAACAGCAGTATTGAGAAACTAAGGTACCGCCCTTGTATCATTCCCAAACATGATCCATTCTAGGGTCATCAATCCTAGATAATCTCATACGATAGTATATTTCTAGGTCGCTGCAAAGGTTGCCAGGGCTGTTACGCACAATGGTTACACCACTCCCCCATCACCTCTTTAACAGTTCATCACTAAGCTGATACAGGCCTAGTTCATACTCTATACACTGCGACAAAACTCGTCGCCTCACCGCAAATTCAGAGTATACTTGAAGTCACTACAAAGGGCTGCCAGGGCTGTTACGCACAATGGTTACACACTCCCCCATCACCTTATCAATGTAGGCCGACAACACGAATATAGTGTCCCATACCACCATAATCGGCTCACGAGTCTGGTTGCTCACTGGTCACTACGAGGAGGCACGTGGCCCCAGCGTAGGACGACAACTCGACCACGGTGTCTCATACCACCATGTCCGGCTCATGAGTCTTAGCGGATCGAGGTACCATAGTTAACGGAGTTTCCACTGGTAAGTTTGGTACCTTAGGTTCAAGCAGTAGCGTCCAAACATGGTGAACATACATAAGACAGATCCGGTTACTCGACGAGCTCGACTAGCACGAGCGCCTATTGAGTTGTACGACATGAAGTGCATAAGCACTTCGTGTGACCTAACTACTGCCGATAAGTAACACACGACTCGGGTTCGTCAAACACGTCCTACGTGGCAAATGAATCTCAGCCACGAATTTGATCTCATTACCGACTGCCTGGACTATACAATAACCTCAATCACATTCAATTGCAGATAGATAAAGCAGTAATGGATCAAGATCCAAATCATACAATCAAAGTTTGATAACATCCGCTTAGGGCAGCCAGGGCTGTTGCACGCACTCGTTACACCACTCTCCCATCACCCTTCACGACACTTATGGAATACAACATAAACATGAATTTAAACATATGCATTACATAAATAAAATCATACAATCAGTTGAGCATGCTATGAAGTACAACATAAGCATGAGTTTGTACATATTCAATTCCTAATCACACAGATATCTAAAGAAATCATACACATAGTTAAAGAAGTTGAGAATCATATCTCAACACCCTTATACATTACAATTTACTAACTACTACTCATTCAAACATTTCAACAAACACTTTAAACTACATACATCAACATACATGACATATGTTGATCACATAGGCATTAGGCCAAATCCTTTCACTAGGGAGTTGCCCCTATTATAACACGCGTGCACCCACAACGGATAAACATGGCAAGCATGAATCCAAGTTCCATATTCATTCAGTCATTTCCACGAATACTTGGGCCACACATTGTAACATATAGTGTATATTGGCCGTGGCGTGATTTAGGGCAAATCCTTTCGTCAAAGGGGTATCGCTAATACAACAATCATATATCCATGATAATTAGTCATGGCGAGCATGAATGAGAATTCTATACTCATTCAGTCATTTTCACAAACACTTAGAATACACTATTTTCACATACATAGTGTATATTAGCAAAACATATATTAAGGCGAGTCCTTTCGCTAAACAAGTATTTTATCCATATATAATATATTCATACAACAAATAATCATGGCAAACATATTTCTAAAATTTATACGTATACGGTACTTTCTATAAATACCTAGAGTATGTAAAATTCCATATTCTTCATCTTTAATCGAAACAGAAAACAGACAACACTTTGTACATGTGCAATTACATGCAAATCATGAATCTATCATTGTCTGACATTGAAAGCGTTGAAAACCATAACTTATACATCTAAAGTCCGCACCTTTTGCCGTAGAATCGTAACGGAGTCGATAGGTTTGCTAAGCTTTCGTATACGGCAGTTTGACAACCTATAGAACGAAATAGGTTAGTTATTTCATAACCTACAACTATCAAAACCCCAAAACAGATTAAGGTTAGGGTTTCTTACCTAGAAATGACACCAGAATCGCCGGGAAAGCGACTAGATAGGGGTGGTTGTGTTTGCATAATGGCAGATAAGCATGGCAGGGAGATCCTCCCACAACTCCCACACTTTCTCTCTCTTTTCTCTCTTCTCAATCTCAAATTCGTATGGCTACAAGAGAGAGGGTTCTAAGGTCCTTATATAGCCTAAAAACGCACTAAAATAGACTTATGGTCAAGGTATACCTAGGTTATAACCAAAGTGAGTCAGTTTCAGCTCAACGGAGGACTTCTGGCGGCCCCCCTTGAGCCAAACGTTAGACTTAAGCTCACAGACGATGGATCTATGTGGAGTTAAGTTTTCATCCCAGTCGGGTTTCCAGATCGCACGTGGCGGACCAGTTTCAGTTCAATGGTCAGCAAATGTCAATCGGGGATTTCGAGTACATGGATATGTTTGGGGAAATATCCCTGATCCGAGGGTGTAATTTGGTCTGATTCTGACGGTATGGTTGCTTAATATTGATCCGCAAGCGACAAGTCTCAGATTTCATTATTTTGAATTTAATTTAAAATTATTTTCACATTTCTCACACTCCTCGCTCCGAGCTCAAGTGAATAGCGTTGGGACACTATCTGGACTTGATTTCTGATATGGTTGTCAAGCCCAGCAAGGCGGTCCTAATTCCTTAACTTCGTGTTAATCGAACTTTTGACGTGCGGTCCAGATCTGATACGGAGTTTCAAGATGCTCCCGAGAGCAACTGGGTAATGAGATTGATCCGAAATTTTAGGGTAACCTAGCGTCAATGATTCTACAAGTTTTGGGTCTTGCAGATCGTATTTAAAGTGAATCAAGTGGATTTCGTAGCTAATCTAGTTAAGTACTTAGTTACTTTGTCTCATTTCTAAAGGATTTAGTCCTATAAGATTTTTGTCTGAAGTGGTACTTAGTCCTTTGTAGTTTGTATATAAATTGATCCAAGTCATAATACTTAGCTAGTTTAAGATAGTGTCTAGGGTGAAAGTACTTAGAAAAATTGAAAGATTAATGTGGTGAAGGGTGGAATTTGTGAAGAAAATGGGTTCAAAAGCGGTTTTAGACTATGGGATTCAGTTCTGATAAGTTAATAAGGTGTTAGGATCGACCCATTGCCTATGGACGTCTAATTCCAAGTTGGCAAAAATCCGGGATGTTACAAAAATTGAGAAGATTAAATTTTTTTGTGAAAAACTGAAAAAATTAACAACTTTCAAATATATATATATATATATATATATATATATATATATATATATATATATATATATATATATGGGAAAAGGTCCAATGTGCTCAAGCTAACGATAAGCTCCCGTGAGGTCGAGCTGTGTGGACCCCACCGTGATGCGTGTCAACCATCAACATCGTGCATTTGATGGGTCCCCTTTAAATTATGGGATATCCCAAAAATCAGCCTTATACGGAACTCAGGTGGGCCATACCATCTAAAATTATGTGAAGACACCGTTAAAACATATAAAAGCACTTGGTGGGGCCCACCTGAGTTTTGCATGTGCCTGAAACTTGGTCTGAACCCTCATTCAAGTGGGACACACATAATGGATGGGCTAGATTTGCAAACCACATCTCGATGGGCCCTCAAAAATGGTTATGAATGTTTTAATGGTGCACGGCCCCTCTCTACTTCTGTATGTGGTGTAGTCCACACAAGTCACGAATTGACTTAATTTTTGAGACCTAGGCCCATGATGGAATGGTGCATCTGACTGATGGGGTAGATGTTCGAAACGCATCATGATGGGGCCCACACAGCTCGACCTCATGGGACAGACTCATGAGGTCGAGTGCATAGTACCTTTTCCCTATATATATATATATATATATATATATATATATATATATATATATATATATATATATATATATATATATATATATATATATAGCTAACACATTTTAAAAAATAAAGAATAATAGTTTAAGAATTGACAAGTTCGAAAAAAAAAACGTTTTAAATTTCCAAAAATCACAAAATAGGCTTATGTTGTATTGGAAATAAGGATTTTTGGTAATATGGCTGGAGGAAAATGCAACCTCACTGTTTTTTTTTTTTTAATGGTAGGAATTTGAAATTTAAGGCTGTTTTCTTTTGTTTACAACTTCATTTTGAGCTTTAAGATGAATTTCTGCACCATATCTTTCAAAGAGAGAATCATAGCTTTCGTCTTCACTCCTTAGTGGGAGTCCTCTCACTGCACCAAATGAATTTTGGATGAAGTAGGTGGTTGTGTAATAGGAATAAGCAGAAGTTCCCATGAACCTCGGTACTTTTAGATAATCTCCAACACAATTCCTCATGTTCGAGTACTCTCAATTGTTCTTGTAAGACCCGTATCTTAGTCCGTACCGTTCCTTAGGATCCCGCGGTCCTCACGGTTGAATTCCGGCAACCCGCTACCTATAATCGGCATTTGCACATGACCCTAAGTCGCATCATTTATATCAAAGTCGACTTGACCTGAAACTTAAATCCTAGCAACCTCGTCGTCGTTGCGGTTCTAACGTCACGTCTTGCGCACTAATGCAATACCCAGGCTAGGAGTTGTGGGCTCGCGTATATTCTGAAGAAACGCCGCGCATTGCGAATTTCGAGAAAATATCTACGGCACGTTACATCAATCAATTAAAGTACACATCCTATCACAGGTAGGGGTGTACACAAACCGGGCTAGCCCGGTTAGCTCGCTCGACCCAACCCAAAAAAGTCCGACTCGGCCTGACCCGGAACTGAGTTCGGGTCAGGACATACCAATTTTCTAGGCTTTAAAGTGAGTTCAGGCCGAGTTCGGATACCTCCCAGTTCGGCCCGACTCGGTCCGAAATCCGACTCGCCTCGGCCCGACTCGGCCCGACCCATGTATGACTTATTTAATTTGTATAAAATGTTTTATTTTATGCTTTGTCAAATATATGTAAATGTATGTAAATGTCCTGACTAGTTAGATTTTTTGTGGAGTTTATAGTTCAACTATCTAAACCATTGATCAAGGGTCATGTAATGGGACGCGGATTACCTGTTAAAGCCCTTCCCATGAACTTGCTGTAAGGTTCGAAACTGGCCCAAATTCAGGTTCGAAACTGGCCCGAACTCGAAGGTTCGAAACTGGCCCGAACTAGGCCCGAACTCGTGCCGGGCCCAGTTCGGGCCGGAGATGTTGGCCCAGTGACCAGTCCCGGTCTGGTTCGGGGCTTGTGTGGCTGTTGAACGGGCCTGGACGGGTTGAGGCCAGTTCGACTCGGCCCGACTCGTGTACACTCCTAATCACAGGTACAAGTACAAGCAACCCATCTCTCTCATTCCCAAAGTCAACTCTCTCTCTCTCTCTCTCTCTCTCTCCTCTCCACCCATCCCTTTCTTACAACTCCATCACTCCACCTATTATCTATCACCCATCACTCCATCTCTTTTCATCCCATCACTTCTCTCTCTCTCTCTCTCTCTCTCTCTCTCTCTCTTTCTCATTTCTCTCTTCACTCTCAATCTCCCAAGGAGAGCATCCAACGTCCAAGCTTCCCAAGCCAAACCCAAGTGTGGCCCACTTCCCTACCCCAATCTCTCATCTTAGTCGTCCAATCTTCATCATCCTCCATCAAGAAGCCAAGGGGCTTAGGAGATTAGCATTCTAAAGGACTAAGAAGAAGGCCAATAGGTGGGTGATCCACCGTTGATTTTTATTTTAAGGGCCCACTTGTTGTGGGACCCACTTGATATATGTATTGTATAGGGGAGGGCTCAATAGTGGCAGGGTCCCTCCCCTTCACGTTTCTCTCTCTCTCTCTCTCTCTCTCTCTCTCTCTCTTTGTGATGCCTTGTGGCCCAACACAATATAAGATGATCTCTCTCTCTCTCTCTCTCTCTCTCTCTCTCTCTCTTTGTGATGCCTTGTGGCCCAACACAATATAAGATGATCCTGACCATCCGATCGTGAGGCCACCTTGTTGCTACCTTTTTGTAGGCCCCATATGAAGGAAAACATAAGAATCAGCTTGATCCAAACGTGTGGCCCACTGGATGTGGGGCCACCGTGATGCATATGATTTATCCACACCATCCGGCCTCCTGGACGGTGTGACCCACGTGATGGATGCGTCTTGCATCCAGGCCGTCCATCCCTTCCTGGACATTGGATGGACGCTGGTGGTTTTCAATAATAATAATAATAATAAATATAATATAATATAATATAATATATGATATATATATATATACACACTATATATATCTGGTGGGCCCCCCGTGGGACCCACCTGTTGAGAGAAGTGGATTGGCTGGTGTATCTCACACCAGCTATTCAGCTGATGTGAGACGTCAGCAAGTTCCGTGGGACCCACTTTAAGTGTATGTGTTTCATCAGCACCGTCCATCTGGACGGTGCCATGTACTGCCCCACTATGATGCAGTGTTGCATCTGCACTGTCCGTGCAGTGGCCCACCTTGATGCTTGTATTTATCACACCGTCCATCCATCTGTGGGAACCCACCTTGATGTATGTTTTGTATTCCACATTGTCCATCTATGGGTCCCACCAGATACGTCTGTTGTAAAGACGTCAGCAAATTCGGTAGGCCCCACTATGACATGTGTTATATTAGGGCCGTCCATCTGCTGGATGGCTAGCAGCCCCACCATGATGGATGTGTTCCATCCAAACCGTCCATCCATTTGGCAAGCTCATCTTAAGGCTTGATACAGAAAAATGAAGCAGATCTGATGATCAGGTGGACCACACCGCAGAAAACAGTGTAGAGTGAACGTCCACCATTGAAACCCTTTTTGGGGTCACGAAAGTTTGGATCAATATGAAATTTATTTTTCCTCTTAATCCAGGTCTTTGTGACCTTATGATCAGGTTGGACGGAAAATAAAATGGTGGGTCCCACAAATTTAAAAGGTGAAAATCATTATCTCCATTGTTATTTGTAGTTGTTCACTCCCCAAGTATAGGGTTGTGATGTAGTAATAATCTCGGAAAGACCGAGGTCGAATCCACAGGGACTGAAACCTGTACGCTTTCTAAAAATAACCAGATCTAGAACTAGGCTAAGATGAAATCTAAACCAATTTTGATTTGAGGAATAATGGTGAAATAATTAATCTAAAACTTAAGAAGAATTCGGGAAAAGGAAACTAGGGATTCAGAGGATCCACTTGTAGAGATCGGGGAGATCTATGCTCCGTATTATAAATCGGGAAAAATTAACCGAATCACCATTGATATAGATTTCAAGATGAGAGAGTATATGAATTAGGATGGATTCCATCACCAAACCATGCCTGGAGACATAGAAACAACAGCATTAAACTAATTACCAACCAATCAATGTATGAAGGTTAGGAAGGGTACCGACATCCAACCATGCCCGGAGACGATGGTGAACAACGGGAACCCACGTCATAAACATAAAAGAAAAGAACACGCTCAAAGCCATTGCGACCCATTGTAATTTCAGGTCACAACAATGTGACCATTAAAGACCCATTCCCTTAATTAAATTAAATCAAAATCAGATCAGTCTAAACAAAAGGCACAAGCAAAGAGTTCCCATCACGTTACAAGCTTCACCTCTTAGCCCTAGCTAAGAGGTTTAGCCACACATAGACATAGTGGACTCAAAATAAAATAAAACAGCTAAAGGCCAAGAGAAAATAAACAAACTCTATTTTTTATCTCTCTCCCTGCTTCCACGTCCAAGCCCAAACCTCCAGCCAAGCTGCCCTCAGATCCTGGTTCTTCCTTTTCCTCCTTTCGGCTCCCCTCTCTCTTCCTTTTATAACAACAGCAAGGGAAACCGTGGAGAGGAGAGTTCTTTCGCAGTTCGTCCGTAACAGAGCTGGAGTCTAGAATACGCACGTCACTCTTACGCTGCCTCCTGGTTTTTTAAAATTTTTGATGCCGAAGAAGAAATCCACTCCATCCATCAGTTTCCTCTCCCAAAAACGGTCGAACCTGATCATTTTTTAGATCAGATTCGAAGTGGCCCACCGAGCATTCATGTCACCGTTCATCTTCTTCTTGAACGGTAAAAATTCGATACTCATTGTCTTCAGCAATTCCGCCACCTAGGAAGTGGTGAGACGAGCCGTAGGCTCCTGATGGACGGTCCAGATCGAGCTTTTAAAGTGTGATGGTGGCCCACTAGATTGGTTCGCAAGCTCTGTTGCGAAACAGAGCTTGCACGAATCTCTTTTTGATATTGGTGGGACCCATTGTAGTATTGTTTTACAGAATCCATGCCGTCCACGGCATTCTAATCGAAAAACCCATTTGGTATGACCGTTTTTGAAGTGGTTTTGCTGTGGCCCACTAGATTTCTTCTTCCACCGTTCGACCTGTGTTTAACCGCCAGGATTCTCCGACAGTTTGCATGGGCCAAAAATGCCACCTTGATGAGGTGAATACCCCCCCTCCTTACACAATGGACGGTCCCGATTGGTGACTTGGATGAGGATTGGGCCCCACTGGAGAAACCAACGTCCGGTTTTCGCGAACGCTGCGAAGCAGAGTTCGTTCATCTGCGCTGACGAGGCTGGTGGGCTCCACTTCGATGTATTTTTAAGAAATCCAAGCCGTCCATTGGGTCGACGTCGAAAAACCGTCCGGGGAAGAATATATTTGGAGAAAAATCGGCGCGGCCCACTTGATCTTTAGTTCCGCCGTCCGTAGATGCTGTGGACACTGTCTCCACGTGTACGCGAGCTGAAATTTGAAAATCCACCATATTTATGGTCGGTTTTCACTCATCAAACTAATGGTCGGTCCGGATCGGACCGTCGATGCACTGTGGTGGCCCACAAAAATCTGCCGCAAGTCCTTACGCGGCGCCTGTAAAAACAAAAACGGAATTTCCGTTTTTCGGAAGGAAAGCTCGAGTCAGCGCTCGCTGACCCATCTCGCGATTCCGGTGCGTTGCGAGCTTGCTTGTACATGGTGTACATGCACCACAGCATGGGGTCCACTGTAATGTTTGTGTGGAATCCGATCCGCTCAACAACTGTGTCACCTCAGTTTAATGGTTGAGACCAAAATTGAAGCATATCCAGATCTCAGGTGGGCCCCGAATCGCTGTTTTATGGGCTGATCTGTCCATTCAGTCACTTCTGCAAGGATCGAACGGTTGAAATTTGACTTGTACGGTTAATTTACATTCCTCAGGCCCTGTATGAAGTTTTGAGCTGAACGGATGGCGGGAACCCCGTGATCTTTCATTCTGACTGCCTTTCAAGCCACTTGAGCTTCAGTTGCTCAATTTCCTTAGATTTCTGCCGCTGATCTTGGTTCCCGGGAATCCATCCCTTGCCTTTGGTGACTTTTGTGCATTAAATCCATGCCTTTAACATTCTTTTCAGTCCACGCTCATACATACACCCTGCATCACAAACACGTTTAAAATAGCCTGTTAAACAGTATTGTGTATGTAAAATCTGGCAGTAACTAGGGTCTGATATGCAATATTTGACCCTCAACAGTAGTATGGTCCAGATGATCTTTCGATGGGATTTATTTTTGGGGAATGCTCTAAAATGACCTCTAATTGATGTGTAGGCCCCACCTTGATATGATGTATGTTGGGCCCATATGAGATGCCCTCTATGATGTATTTGAGGCCCAGATACGAGGTCCATTGTGGCATGTTTTGAGGCCCGTGTTTGAGGCCCACTATGATGTGTTTTGAGGCCCATGTGAGGAGGCCCATTGTGATGTAATTGTAGCCCACGTCTGAGGCCTGTGCGGCCCATTGATACGGCCCACTTGATGTGTATGAGGCTCGTCGGTGCGGCCCATTGATACGGCCCACTTGATGTATATGAGGTCCATTGGTGCATACCATTGATACGACCCACTTGATATATATGAGGCCCATTGGTGCGGCCCATTGATATAGCCCACTTGATGTATATGAGGCCCATTGGTGCGGCTCATTAATGCAGCCCACTTGATGTATATGAGGCCCATTGGTGCTGCCCATTGATATGACCCACTTGATGTATATGAGGCCCATTGGTGCGGCCCATTGATACAACTCACTTGATGTATATGAGGCCTATTGGTGCGGCCTATTGGTACAGCCCATTGATACGGCCCACTTGTTGTATATAACGTCTATTGCGATGTGTGATTCCACCATGATGTATGGCAGGCCATGTCTTGGGAGCAATGATGGTTTGACATCCACATTGTAAGAGCAATGATGGTTAAATGTCCGCATTGTAACTCTCCCTAGGGCCCATTGTTAGGCCCATACTTGTTGAATGTAGCCATCTAGGCCCATCTTCGTTATGAATAGAGTTCATCGCCATATAACATGCTTAGTATAGTCCCATGATTCACGCTCATACGTATCATATGTATACTTGATATGGGGGAGTGACTGATTATAATATGTCTTTAGGCAGATTGTTTATGGGGTTCCTTGATAGGCGGAGTTGCCCCACATGAGCATGCGGTGCGTGCAGGATTGCTGCATGATTGATAGTGTGATTCATGCACCTCATATTTGTATGACATGATTACTATACGCCCTAGCGACATCAGGGCTGTGGCCTCCACAGGCATATTCTGGATGACAAGATCAGACACCGAAAATACTGTTACTAGCATCGGGGCACCATAGATGTCCTTAGGTGAAAATTCTTAAACCCGATGGTACTAGAGGATGACTCCAACGTTAAGACTGAGTAAATACATGAGCGCATGAGGTTCGAATACCATTAGGTCACATCTCCTAGTGTGTCGTGGTTGGTTGGAAGTGGGTGTGGCCTTACCCACCTAAGGGTAGGGGCATTACTAGGCTGAGTATGACCAGCTCGTGAATGGATTCGCTATCGACGTGCCGAATAGGTATTGGCAGACCATTGGCCAGACGGATAGTGAAGTTTCTTACGTTCACTTGGACTGCGCACTTGGAAAAGGGGTAGTGTCATTTCGTGTGTACTAAACTCCAGTGATTGTCCAAAGTGAGAATTGTACTGATATTTGATGCTCTAGTGATGAGCTACATTTATATGTGGATTTGGATGAGGATTGGCATGCTTGAGTTGCATCTCGCATCGCATGGTCTTGATATGACCGATAACATTTATGTCTTGCACCGCATAGCCTTAGTACAACTGATTGCATTCATGCACTCATCAACATGATTCTGCATTACTCTGATATTGCATTCTGAGCACTCTCATATTGTGCACATACTTACACCACTCTCTAAGGTTTCTATAAGCTTATGCACGATTGATGCGTGCAGGTGACACCAAGACGCCACGACAGCATTGAGATTGGGGCATGCAACAGACTTCTGGAGCTTCCGATTATGTTATTGTATTTCCCTTTATGTATATTGTATTCAAAGTTTTTAATCATAGTGGATTTGTGATGATGTTGTTGGTTGTTGTTTGTGGGTTATGCTTATTACAAATCAAATTCATGTTAAAAATCTTCCTTGTAGGATCTCAGGATCGAAATCTGGTGTATGGGTGCCGGAAGCCAAGAACGGGGTACTACAGAGGCTGTTGGCGCCGAATTCGGCGATCAAGAATTTTGTGAGCCCGGTTTCCAAGTTTAGAGCGTGACAGTTCTTCTTGTAAGATGTCAGATCAACATCGTAGAATTATAGCCAACACATCTTCTACTCCAAAAGTGGAAGATCGCCTCAAATTTGACTCTTCCTCATATCTTTTTAACTCCAAACATCTCCTTTTTCTATCTCCTCTCATCTATTTCCTCAAAGCTTTCAGTTTTACAAAGACACTAAGGTTGTCCTAAAAAATCACTCCACAAATCTCTTAAAAACTCTTATAATGGAATGATGAGATTACCACATTAAAGTATTGTTTACTCATATCACATGATTTGCATTGGATATTACATTTCTCTATTCACGATAATTATGTATAGCTACTCAGACTCGTATAAGAATAGAAAAGGTTCAAAAATTTAGAATTGTCAAATAAGCAGAAGCAACTAAAATCAATCCACTTCGATTACATTATATCTAGAAATCTAAGTTGCAGAAGAACGACATTGTTCAAATAGGAGGAAATTAAAACTTAACCAAGTTTGCAAACCACAATACCTTCAACTCCAGCCCAATAAACATATCCATTTATGGGCGTCAAGTCATATACAGTGAGAATGTAGATTTTGAAAAACAATTGTATTTTACCAATGAGAATGTGTGCTTCTTTTAGTAGATTGTTGCTGTAAAACAATTTGATGGAGATGGGCTCCAAGGAAACATGAAATTTTTTGTAAAGGTTCTCATTGGAAGACCATCTTCATGGCAAGAAGGAAATGCTACCACACTTACAGTTTTGGATATTTACTATATATTTAGTTCAGTTTACTATTCAAGACAACTAAGCATCCAAACACACCCAAAATGATATATAATAGTCTTTTGAATTTTGTGAACAAGGTTCTCATTAAAGAATATTATGATTTTTTTTGTATGACTATCCGGTGTAACGGATCAAAAAACGACAAATATACCAGTTTTTTTATGGCAGAAATTTTTTCAATGGCCAAAATCTGGATGATTTGAAGTCCATTCCTAAGAGCAGCGACGGGTCATATCCGTCGCAATCGCAAAATTTTATAATGACGAATAATCCATGGGTTTGTAGTTTAGTGACGTTTTTAAAATTTTTGTGACGGATACAATCCGTCGTTTATTTTCGACGGACCGAAACCGTCGCAGTTTCGCGTCGGATGCTATCCGTTGTTTTTTTGGGACGCATAAAACTGTGACGGATGAAGTCCGTCGTTAATTGCGTTTTGTGATGGACCTGGTCTGATGCAAATTCACGATTTTTTGCCACTTTTTATGCAGCATGCTGATACATTTTTTTCCTTGTATGAAGGTTTTTAGACTGGATTCTTTTGCTGCTGTTCCGTGGTATTTCTGTTGGTGCTTTCATTCTACTCATTGTGGTAGGCTACAGGCAGAAGGCTTGATTTCATGTACAGTGGGGGTAAGTGCCATTACCATTTGTTTCTAATTGTTGGATCTCCACTTTATATTGCCATACTCAATGATGCTATTAGTATTAAGATGTATTCTCTTAATTTCTTTATGTACCTCCTCTTCTTTATGTTCTGAAGTGTTCTTGAGTGATGAACTTCTACTACCAGCTGGTTGCTTGTACAGCTATAGAATTAAAATTGATAGCATCTGTTTTATGGTAACATGTGTGATTAGGAGTACTGTGTGCCTGCCTATGGTTGTAATCCTGACAGCAGTTGTTAAATTGGCTGTCAAAGAAAAGGAATTAGTTCTTTTGGTAAAAAGAAAAACAAAGTATTAAAAAAGATCAAAATTCGAGTTGTGGAGAAGTGAAAAGTTTGGATTTAATACTGAATGAACTTGTATCAGTTTGCTTTTTCTTGTGAGGCTGGGTCGATATGATTTCGAGCAACCTCTGCATTAAGTTTTGTATCAGCTCTTCCAACTTTCAATGGAAAGTAGGAACTCATCAATGGGAAGTAGGAAAAACGAAGTCACCTTGTCATACTAAAGAAGAAAAATCTTTATCTCATTCTTTGTCAAGATTTGAAATAATCCTTCTAAAAGGGATTCCTCTTCATTGCTTGTTTATATTCTGGAATTCATTTTCCTTTTCTTTCAGCAGGTTGTTCTTGTAGCAATTACTATTACTCTTGGGGTGGTGAACTTTCCAAGTTGTATGTATGCAGCCAGATATTATGTCTATATTCGTGCTTCGAATGTGGGTCTATTTTGCTGTTATTGTCATGTTATGGCTGCAGCACCAATGAATGGAAGTTTCATATCCTTATGGAGAACTTGTATTGTATATATTGTTACCTATATTTTGATATTTTCTGTGTAGATAAATGGGTAAAGAAATGACATTTGTCTTAGCCATTATTCTTACATTGGTTGAGATGTGTTGCATTGGGGTGGCAATGGGCTGGGATGGCTTGTTGGGAGGCAGGTACTAATTCTATTGAGTTTCCGTTACTTGACCGAACAACCCAAAATTCAGTTATTTCAACTACATCGAACGATCTTTCGAATTGGTCAAGACTCTCCAGTTTATGGCCGCTTCTCTATGGTACCAGTTGTTGCTTCATTGAATTTGCTTCATTAATAGGCTCGCGATTCGACTTTGATCGTTATGGACTGGTCCCAAGATCGAGCCCTAGGCAAGCAGACCTAATTTTAACAGCCGGCACAGTAACAATGAAAATGGCCCCTTCTTTAGTGAGATTATATGAGCAATGGCTCCTGGTCTGATATAGGTTGGATCGGGCCTGTAAGCTAGGCCCACATATTGGCTATGGTCCTATTTTGAAGCTCAACTAGTTTGACAGGCCAGGTTTGGGCCTTGGTTTTGAAATTCTCTCTTTAGGCCTGACCTGGGCACCGGAAGGGGTCTGTTTATGATGATAATGGGTGGCTTATGCCTGAAATAAAATGCCTGATCAGTAAATGGGCCTGGACCCAGTCTGACTTTTAAGCCGAGTAATGATCGGGTCAGGCTCAGGCTGATCCTGATGTGTCCTGATCCAGCATGTTGCTTCCCCTTAGTGTTCATGCTACCCTTCTTGAGGAAGAATATCAGTGCTTGAAACATTTACCATTTGGCATCCAACAGTGGGGCTTGCTGCTATGTACCATGAACATGGACATCCCAATTCTTAATTCCAGATGATCAAAGATCATGGCATAGAACTCCAACCATATGCGACAACAATGAACTATGTGATACAAACTCATTTTATTCTTTATAGTATAGCCTGCATGCTTAGACAAGACTAGCTAGAATATGTATTTTTTGTGGATCATGATGCAAAGGCATGCTCTGAAGTCCACAACAAATACTTCCAATTACAACCATAACAGAACAATGAAAAGGAAAACAACACTGAGAACAAGAACAGTAACAAAAATGATAGCATGGACATGATTGCAACAACAACATGATAAGGATGATGACGGCCTCAAATTCGGTGTAGGATGACTTGGGCTCCATGTTGTGGTTGGAGAGTTATGACAGTGTAAGGAGCATGGGTATAGGACGGCGAGAGGTCAAAAGAGAAGTTCTGAAGAATCATAGCAAGTGCCATCTTTGCTTCTATCATTGCAAATTGCTGGCCAATGCAGATCCTTGGGCCCCATCCGAATGGGAAGAAGGCGTTTTGATCATTTGAGGCCTTTGAAACTCCACCCGAAAATCTCTCCGGTTTGAATTCATCGTGGTCATCACCCCAAAGTTGAGGGTCATGATGGATGAGGAGTGTTGGTAGCATGAGGTTGACGCCTTGTGGGAGAGAGATACCTCCTAAATCCATCTTCTTATAAGTATGTCGAAGTAGGGCAGTCACAGGTGGGTATAACCTTAGAACTTCATACAAGATCATGGTCACCTGCAATTCGAAATAGGTATGATTATATACAATTTAATTCATAATTTCATACTATATAGAAAAGAAATCCTCTCATGAACAGGGATAGAACCCTAAAAATCAATCTTTTCTCATGGAATTGTGTGGAAGGTGCATGATTAGGAATCCCATAAGAAACACAGATTACTACGAAAGAAATGACTAACTAAATGCATTTGAAAGTACTCACAATCTTAAAGTGGTTTGTGTTATTGAAATCAGGTGTATTTTTCCCACATATTTGCATAACCTCTTCCCTTGCTCGCTCTTGCCAGCTTGGATTCATCGCTAATATGATCATCGTCCATGTTAACCAGACTGAGGTAGTCTCCTGGCCAGCGAAGTAGAACAATTTGCATTCCTCCATCACGTCATCAATCGTCAGGCCACTGTTATTTGAGTTTGTCCCTGGTTCTAGGACACCATTACAGTTATTAGATTGCAATAGCAACAAGCCTAGCAAGTCATTGGTGCTTGATTCTTCCATTTTCATAGCCTGCTCTTTCTTTTGGATCAGATTTCTTAACATAGCCTTGATCTCCTTGTCTAAATACATTCTCCGCCTGTTCTTTTTTGTGGGAACAAATCTGTATGAAACAATGTATAGAAACAGTGTCCCTTTCAATTTCACATACATTTGGTAAGTGATACATATTATTGGAGGAGCCCAACACTAAAAATAAAAGATTGAGAATGGAAATGCACCTGAAACCTGGGATGTATGGAGCAAAAGCAGCTTCAATCACCAGTATGACCTGCTCTTTCTGAAGTTGGAAGATTCTCTTTCCTTCTTCATAATTGCTGCCGAAGGCCGTGCGAGAGATGACATCTCCAGTTAGATTATTGAGTTCAGGCCAGACATCAAGTTCACAAGATCCTTGGGGACCAACCAACTCCCCCCATCGCTTAATCAACTCGCAACAACTGGTAGAAAATGCTGGTATCATCGCCTGCAACAAAGGTGGGTATTAGCACCTGTTTACTAGGAAATCTTCCAAATGCCACTTATATTGGATGGACCCCTACATAAGCGTTCAACTCATTAGATTAGTCTTTTCTATCACATTTTGCTTCATTTGATAATATTTAGGCTTGTCATGATCATTTCACATTTATGAGTTTCTTTGCATGAATTTAGTGTAAGACCAATGCATGTGTAGGAAAAGAAAGAACCTTCAATTTTTCAAGGTGAAAAGCAGGAGTGATTATCCTCCTACGATTTGCCCATTCCTCTCCTTCCAAGGTTGAAACTCCCATGGTCAACAGATCTATAAGAGGGTTGACCGGTGGCTTCTGGAAATGACCGAACTTGTTTGATAGGACTTGCTTCATGAGCTCTGAATCATTGACGATCACTCGAGGGGTTGTACCCCTCCAAATAACAGATAGCTTGCCTGTGTTCCAATATCCAAAAAAACATCACTGCTAGAGCCCGAACATATATCAATAAGCTTAGTAATAGGGGAATCTGAAAGTATCCACCTAAAGATCATGAACACCCACAAGCTTTGTAAGAGGGGAACTGAAACAATCTCCAGCTAAAAAGCCATGAGGATATCCCAGACAAAACGCCATATTGGGAAGAAAACATCTGGGCTACCCTGCCCATCAGCTTTCATAACTGCTGCAAGGTACTAAAATGGAGGTACCTCACTCGTTATTGAAAACATTGTTCTAATACTTGAAAATTCGATCGCACTGAGTCCTTATTTGACTCGACTCGATATTCTATAGATAAATTAAGAGATTTTAAGCGGAACAACTTTGCTAAGCTCACACGTGCGTGCAATAAAGATCACGTGCATGCCACACGTGCCAGCATGGCATGATTGGTCCGGGATCCAATCCATCCGTTAGAACGGCACCACTGTATTGGTGTCCTAGTCCAAGATTCAAGTTGACCCACTGGTCAGGTGGGCCAAAGTTTGCAAAACAAATATAAGGCTGCGGAAAACCTGGATGATGTTTTCTGACCCCTTCACCCCTTTTTCCTATAGTGGGGCCCACATGTTGAGTGGGCAGTTCTATTTTTGGAAAAACATGTAGAAGGCTGGACCAACCTGATGGATGGATTGGATCTTGCACCCGTGTCATGCTGGCACGTGTGACATATTCGGTCTATCAAGTGGAGAGTTTTCCACTTGGAGTGTTGACTCATTGAGTTGTATAATATGGATGAAAATATCACTATCTAAAAGCTAGTGTAAGTGAAATAAGAAAAAATTAGCAAGGTAGACTCTCAGTTACTGTGCTTTTTTTTCGACGAACGTAAATGGATTTTCTTATGAAAAGTAGATTTTTTGAGGTTAAGCATGTAAAACATGGATTTTTTCATCTTTATAAGATGAAAACACTCTTACCCGGGTTTTGAGGTTTCAAAGTCAAGTGTTCAGAAAAATAGGAGTATTTTCATCTTTATGAGTTAGTACAAATAGAGGTTTGGTTCAATGATTTATGTTGTTTTTCTAATTGAATGAAAAAAGGTGAGTGGTGCCTCGGGTCGAAACTGAAAATTTACCCGTGACATTAATAAATGAGTCCATATCCTCTCTTACCAGGTCAACAGAGAATTCCTAATACCCTAAAAATCATTGGTCCACGTCACACTCACTGAAAAAATAAAAAATAAAAAAGCTTCGGACGCCAAACCGCTAGGGTAACAGGAAAATCCTGTTGACCCGATAACAGGATCCCGACTCAACATAAATATAAAAGCAGGACAAAATAAACAACAGGTCATATACCCTCTTTTTGCACCAAGTCATAGAAGTAGGGGAAGACACGTGGCGCTATCTGGTGAGTTAGATTCATGGGTTTAGACCATGCCTCCTGCATCAACCTTCTCATCTCGTTCATGTCACCATAGAAAAGCTTGTAAGGGTTGCCTTTGATTCCTTGCTGGTTGAGATGTTTCTGGAGTTTCATAGGTCTCCACCAGATGTAGTAAGCTACTCTCACAGCACATGAGAGAAGCAGAGAAGCTGATATCATCAGAAAAATGGAGAGGAATTCTTCCATCCTTTCTTGAGATCAAGTGCAAGCTCTTGGGGTGTAATGTAGGAGGAAGATTGGAATGGATATTTTATAGGTGAGGAATGGGAAACTGGTGGCTAAGAAAAAGATACAGAAAATAAAAGGCAATGGGAAATGGCCCAAGATATCTAAGGGTGAGGATCTTTGAACGTGGGAGATTTTTGGAACATACGTAATCCATGGAACCGTCTATCAGATCAACGGTCTGGATTCCTGAATGATGCGTACTTGAGCGTGTACAAAAGCTGAATCCTGCATATTTACAGTGTCATGAGGAGTAGATGGCTTGTTTGGACTTTTTGAGGAGAAAATTCAAATGATTTGGTACTCAGGCCTGCCTACGCTTCGTGGTGTACAAGTAATTTTTAGGGTACCATTTTACTGAAATTGCTAGTTTATGAGCCATCTGAAGTGGGTCCAAACCTGTGTATGGTTCAATTCGAGTCAGTTTCACGCTAATAAGATCTACTACGATGTGAGATCCCATCAATTCATCAAGTAAATTTTATCGACAGAATCGTTGGTTCCATCTGGATCGCTGATTACTTCACGGACCCTGTCCACAGAAGGTTCCACTCACTAAAACGGTCACCTAACTAATCTTTTTTTTGGCATTCTCTTTTCTCTCTCTTTTTTTTTATTTTGCCATTTTTGTTGACTTGGGCTTCATCTAGACACGTGACATATCTGTTTCTTGAGGATCAAGTCATATTCCTTTCATAGGTGCACGACCGTTGACTGTAGAAATTAAGCAACGGGTCCCACATACTCAGCCACATGCAGAATATCACACGATTTGACCGATCATAACTATTGGATCAGTTTGCACCATCTAGACGGTTGGTCTACCCATCTGATATCCCTAAGGGTGCTCGTTATCTCTACGTAGAGTCAATTTTGAACGCTCAATCAAATATCCCGCGGGAGCGGATTAGGTGTTACCCGGGTAACAGCCTAGCGGGTGTTACCCCTACCCTGTGGCCTACCTTGATGATGTGTTGTATATTTATATTGTTCATCTGTTTCTCCCTATCATTTTAGGACGGGGATTAAAAAAATTATGAAAATCCAAATCTCAGGTGGACCACACAATAGGAAACAGTGGGGATTGAGTTCCTCACAATTACAAATTCCAAAGGGGCCATCACAAGGTTTTTGTAGTGTTTGTTTGTAATCCCATATAATGATAATGTCAATATGATCAGGATGAAGGGAAAATAGAAGTATAAGATTAATCCAAAACTTTTTAGCCCGCATAAGGTTTTTAATCGTTATTCATCTTTTTTTCTAGTGACATGGATTCGATAAATTTACGACTGTACGACACATTTATGGCACATTTATCCGCCTAAGCCCGCTCCTTTTTACGTCACCAGAAAAAGCCCTAGATGTATGGACGACTTGCCAATGGTCGAAAATGCCCTCTGCTTTTACCTTCAAGCGGATCGGCTACGCTCGTCGAACTCCGAGTTGTACGAACGGTTTAAAAGATATCAACGTTACATGGGCCCCACAGTTATGTATTTATTATATCAACAACGTTCATTCATATTTCGAGATCATTTCGGAGCATTATCCTAAAAAAAAATAAAAATCATATCTAAAGATCAACTGGACCACACCACAAAGACGAGCGGGAAAATTGGTTTTCACCGTTAAAGGTTTTGTAGGGCCCACCATAACATTTATTTTTCATCCAATCTACTCATAAGGTCACAAAGACCTGGATGAAGAAGGAAAACAAATTTCATAATGATCCAAAACTTCTGTAACCGCTAAAAGGGTTTCAATGGTAGACGTTAAATTCCCCACTGCCTTTTACAGTGTGGTCCATTTGATAGTTAGATCTGTCTTATTTTTCATTTCAAGCCTTAATATGAGCTCGCCAAATAGATGGACGGTTTGGATATAACACCGACCTCATGAAGGGACCCACAAAAGCCACGAAAATTCCACAGCAAGAAAAAAAAAATAAAAATCCGCAGACTGCCGTGGCGCGGCGCCGGTCTGGTAGAATTTTTTATTTTTATTTTTAAAATTTTTTTACCCCCTTGCATTTTTCTCTAATACATAATTAGTAAATACGTATATATGAGTATATAAAAATATTTTTCTATCTTTTAATTCATATCTTTGTCTATTTATTTAACAAGTATATCTCACTACAATGAGTTAATATACCACATATGATTTTGGAGTAGGAGATGCTAATTTAGCCAACTAACACGTAGTTATTTTCTAAGATTCCATCGGGTCGATGGTCCAAAATCCATTTCATTCAGTTCGCGGTCATTGTCATTCACTTCGCGGTCAATTTCATTCACTTCACGGTTAGTTTCAATTAGTTTGTGGTAAGTTTCATTAACTTCGCGATCAATTTCATGCATTTCGCGGTGAATTTCGACAAATTCCCTTTATTTCACGGTCAATTTCATGCATTTCGATGTCAATTCCCTTCACTTCATGGTTATTTCCATGCATTTTACGGTTAATCCCGGTGATTCCCCATTACTTCATGGTCAATTCCATGCATTTCACAGTCAATTCACCGTCAATTTCATGCATTTTATGGTCAATTCTCTTCATTTCACGGTCAATTCCATGCATTTCACGGTCAATACCAGTGATTCTGCTTCACTTCACGGTCAATTCCATGCATTTACAGTCAATTCCCTTTACTTCACAGTCAATTCAATGCATTTCACGGTCAATTCCCTTCACTTCACGGTCAGTTTGTTCACACCCCGAGTATAGGGTTGTGATGTAGTAATAAACTCAGTGAGACCGAGGTCGAATCCTAAGGGACTGGAACCTGTACGTAATCTGAAATTAAATAGAACTAGAACTAAACTAAAATGAAATCTAAATCGAATGTAATTGAGGGAATAATGATGAAATATTTATCTAAAACTTAGAGAATTCAGAGGAAGGAAACTAGGGTGCCAAGGATCCACTTATAGCAATTGGGAAGTTACCTTATATTGATCCAGGGACACAACTAGAATCAAAGTCCTATCCTATCCAGTTGGTAAGAAGGGATTTGTCAGATCTCTGAACTTCTCATGAACTAATCATCAAAGGATTAGAATGGTGAAGATTCGAAAGTGATTCCGTCACCAAACCATGCCCATGAGACTATGACAAACAACAATAATTTACCAATCTCACAGCCAATCATAAGAGAATCGTGAAAGTTAGGAAGGGTTTCGTGTTGAGGGATAAATATTGCATATTATACCCCAGTTATTGCTTGAATTTACGAACACGATATTGTTTAACGGCTCAATTTAATCGTGTTTGTGATGCAAGGTGTATTTACGAGCTTGGACTGAGACAGGAGGCTAAAAGTATGGATTTAACACTCTAATGACACCAAAGGAAAGGGACAGACCCCAGGGGACCAAGATTGATGGATTTACATGCTAGAGATTCGAGAAACTTGTGAAATTGAACCTCGAGCGGCCTAAAAGACATCCAGAATGTAAGATCATAAGGTTCCTATTATTTGTTCGGCTCGAGACTTCATACAGGGCCTGAAGATCATAAATTAACCATACACGTCAAATTTCAAGCCTCAGATCCCTGTGAAAGTGGTCCAATGGTTAGATCAGCCCACCAAATCTTAATTTGGGGCCCGCCTGATATTGGGAAATGCTTCAAGTTTGGTCTCAACCCTTTAAAGGGGGTGACAAAACAGATGAATCGAATGGATCTCTCATACATATCTCAAGTGGCCCCCACTAGCTATACCTGTGCACAGTGCACAGGTGCACTCAAGGTGCACTCGGGTCAGCGGGCGCTGACCTGATCCGTTTCACACCCGGAACAACGGACGGATGTTGTCCACCCGTTTTTGCGTAGTGGGCCCCACCCATTGTCCATATGGACAATCCAAACCGTCCCTGAGATTCAAGAGGACTATTTAACTCAAGCCTAGGTGGAAAATTTTCAAAAGTTATCGGAAATTCTTTTTAATCGTCTAAAAGTAAGACGGACGGTGATAAGATCTGGTACAATGGGCCACGCAAAACAGGAAACAAACCCACCCTTCCTGGTTGATTTTTCTCTTGGAATAAAATGGATGGCGTGGATTTCTCATTAGAACCTGATCGAGGACCCCACTAAGATCCAGCGTATGAGTTACGTGGTCCCTGTTTCGCGGACATCAGAAAGTTTCGGACGTTGTGGACCAGATTGCAGGCATGATCATGGCCAGATCTTTGATTCAGTCTGTCCAGGGGAGAGAGAAGTGGGTCATAACTCTAACCATGGAGCCAAAACTAAGTTTTTAGACAGTCAGCCACTCTAAATATGGATTTTACGCAAGCTTTTTCCCAAGTTTTTGCCGCACTAAAACAGAGAGCTGCGTAAACTCTTCCCCGCCCCTTACTGCGAACGTGGAGTCGGGTCTCCACTCAACCGACCTTACGACTGACTATAAAAGGAGAGAGAGCAGGAGGTATCGGGGGATAATCTGATCTTGGAGGGGACGTGGAGAGAGAGAGAGAGAGAGAGAGAGAGAGAGAGAGAGAGAGAGAGAGAGATATATATATATATATATATTTTGTTTATTTATACTGTTTCTTTTTATGTTTAGCCGAATCATGTCTATTCTAGGCTAAACCTCTTAGCTAGGGCTAAGAGGTGATTGTAGTATGATGGGGAGACTTTTTGTTTGTGCTTTTTGTTTAAAGTAAATTGATGTTGATTTTAGTTTAATTAAGGTAATGTTTTTAGTTTTTAATGGTCTGTTGTGACTAAAATTACAATGGGTCTGCGATAGCTTTGAGCATGTTCATTTCCTTTTTATGTTTATGACGTCAGGAAGCCCTATTGTTCACCATCGTCTTCTGGGCATGGTCGAATGACGGTACCCTTCCTAACCTTCATACATTGTTGATTGGTTGGTAATTAGTTTAATTATGTTGTTTACTTTGTCTCTTGGGCATGGTTTGGTGATGGAATCCATTCTAATTCATATACCTTTTATCTCTTGAAAACTATATCAAAGGAAGTTCAGTCTTGATTTCTATAGTTACACTCTTTAACTGGATGAAGATGAAACTCTAAGTCTAATTGAGTTCTTGAAGCAGGCATAAGATCTCCCTGATCTCTACAAGTGGATCATCTGAATCCCCAGTTCCCTACCTTTGAATTCTCTAAATTTTAGATAAATATTTCACCATTACTCCTTAAATTTTTTTGACTTAGATTTCGTCTTAATCTAGTTCTAGTTCTGCTTAGTTTCAGATAACGTACAGGTATCAGTCCCTTGGGATTCGACCACAGTCTCACTGAGTTTATTACTACATCACAACCCTATACTTGGGAGTGAACATTCCGTCACCCAACCATACCCAGGAGACTATGGTGAACAACAGGGCCTCCTAAGTTCACAATTTCATAATGAAAAGAACATACTCAAAGCTATTGCAGATCTACTGTAATTTGAGTCACAATAAACCATTAAAAACTAAAAGTATTCCTTAATAATCAAACTAGAATCCATAAGAATTCAATAACCATAAATCAAAGCAAAGCCACATTCCTAATCACACAACAAGCTTCACCTCTTAGCCCTAGTTAAAAGGCTTAGCCCATCATAGACATGATGAGACTAGGAAAAACATCAAAGCTAAAACAAAATCAAAAGAAAAAGGAGAAGGAAAAAGGAAAACGCTTGTTGCCGGCCCGCCTCACGCCTCCACGACTGATCCTAGATGCTCTGATCTCATGTCCCCTTTATCTTTTATAGGTGTCTGGAGGCAGTGAAGAGAGTCGGTGCCAAACAGCTTACGCAGCAGACAGAAACGCACCCGACTTGCGTTGTGATGATTGGTGGGCCCCATATTTGACAATCTCTGAGAAATCCAGTCTGTTCATTGGATTACCCTTGGAATTTCAGCAAGATGTACGATTTTTAGATTGAATTCGGTGTCCCACGAGATTTCTTATTGCACCGTCAGTCCTCTGTTTAGACAATTGAAAACCGATCTCCGTGATTTCTTGAAATTCATCACCTAGGCTGGGCTGAGAGGGCCCGTGGGCTCCTGATGGACAGACCGGATTAGACCGTTGGTGTACGGTGGTGACCCACAAAGGAAAACCGCAAGCTCTATTGCAAAACAGAGCTTTGCCGATCTTCCTGTGATGGTCGGTGGGCCCCACCTTGATGTTTATGGAGAGATCCATTCCGTCCACTGGGGTCTCCATGGAAAACCGTCCGGGAAGGCCCGCTTTTTTCTAATTTTGATGTGGTCCACTGAACTTTGCTCGCTACCGTCCATCCTGCGATTTACAGTGGAGATAGCATAAGTGCATGCATGGGACTAAATGAGCACAATGGTTGTGGTCATCCCCACCATCTAGGCACAATGCACAGTCCTGATCTTCCAGATGATCAATGGGTGGGGCCCACTACATGAAAATGGATGAACAACGTCCGTCCGCTGCCTGGTTTACACATGGGCTCGAGTCAGCGCTTGCTGAACGAGTGCCTTGATTTGGTGCAGCTCGGGAGTGCACCGCACGGTGCACTCTCACCTCATATGTGGGGTCCACTCGTGATGCTCGTGAGAAATCCACACTATCTATCATGTTTCCTATATATTTTAAGGGGTTAAGACCAAACTTGAAGCATATCAGGTGGGCCCCAATGCACGAATTTATGGGCTGATCTGTCCATAGGGCCACTTTCACAACAATCCAATGGTTGATTTTTTTACGTGTACGGTTAATTTATGGTCCCCAGGCCATTTATGAAGTTGCTAGCCAAACAAATAGTGGAAACTCTATGATCTTGCATTCTGGATGACTTTCGGGCCACTTGAGCTTTAGTTTCTCGATTTTCTTAGATCTCTGGCGTGTAAATCCATCGATCTCGGTCTCCTAGGGTTCATCCCTTTACTTGGTGAATTTTGAGCATTAAATTCGTGCTTTAAGCACCCTGATTCAATCCAAGCTCGTAAATACACCTTGCATCACAAACACGATTAAATTCGGCTGTTAAACAGTACCATGTTTATAAATCCAGGTAATAACTGGAGTCTAATATGCAATATTTGACCCTCAACACAATTCCATGCATTTCACGGTCGATTCCAGCGATTCTCCTTCACTTCACGGTTAATTCCATACATTTCATGGCCAATCACCGAAATTGAAGGTAATTGACTATGAAATGCGTTGAATTGACCGTGAAGTGAAAGGGAATCGCCGGGATTGACCGTGAAATGAATGGAAATGACTGTGAAGTGAAGGGGAATCGACCATGAAATGCACGGAATTGACCGTGAAGTGAAGGGAATTGACCGTGAAATGCATTTAATTGATCGTGAAGTGAAAGGGAATCACCGGGATTGACTGTGAAATGAATGGAAATGACCGTGAAGTGAAGGGGATTGACCATGAAATGATTTGAATTGACTGTGAAGTGAAGGGGAATCACTGAGATTGATCGTAAAATGAATGGAAATGACAGTGAAGTGAAGGGGATTGACTGTGAAATGAATTGAATTGACCCCGAAGTGAGGGGGAATTTTCAGAATTGACTGTGAAATGCATGAAATTGACTGTGAAATGAAGGAAATTGACCGTGAAATGCACGAAATTGACCGTAAAGTGAAGGGAATTGACCACGAAATGCATTGAATTAATCGTGAAGTGAAGGGGAATCGTTGGGATTAACCGTGAAATGCATGGAATTGACCGTGAAATGAAGGGAATTGACCGTGAAATGCATGAAATTGACGGTGAAATGCATGGAATTGACTATGAAGAGAAGGGGAATCATCGGGATTGACCGTGAAATGCATGGAATTGACCATGAAATGAAGGGAATTGACCGTGAAATGCACGGAATGGACCGTGAAGGGAATTGACCATGAAATGCATGGAATTGACTGTGAAGAGAAGGGGAATCGTCGGGATTGACCGTGAAATGCATGGATGATCGTGAAATGCATTGAATTGTCCGCAAAGTGAAAGGGAATCGCTGGGAATGACCGTGAAATGAATGGAAATAATCATGAAGTGAAGGGAATCGACCGTGAAATGCACGAAATTGACCGTGAAGTGAAGGGAATTGACCATCAATTCGATTCATTTCACGGTCAATTCCGGTGATTCCTCTTCACTTCACGGTCATTTCCATTCATTTCACGGTCAATTCCCTTCACTTCACGGTCATTTCCATGCATTTTACGGTCAATTCCGTTCACTTCATGATCATTTCCATGCATTTCACGGTCAATCCCAGTGATTCCACTTCACTTCACAGTCATTTTCATTCATTTCACGAATAATTCTCTTCACTTCACGGTCATTTCCATGCATTTTACAGTCAATTCCCTTCACTTCACGGTCAATTCCGTGCATTTCACGGTCAATTCCCTTCATTTCACGGTCAATTCCTATGATTCCACTTCACTTCACGGTCATTTCCATGCATTTCAAGGTCAATTCCCTTCACTTCACGGTCATTTCCATGCATTTCACGGTCAATTCCGGTGATTCCACTTCACTTCACAGTCATTTCCATTCATTTCACGGACAATTCCCTTCACTTCATGGTCATTTCCATGCATTTCACAGTCAATTCCCTTCACTTCATGGTCAATTCTGTGCATTTCACATTCAATTCCCTTCATTTAACGGTCAATTCCGGTGATTCCCATTCACTTCACGGTCATTTCCATTCATTTCGCGGTCAATTCCCTTCACTTCACGGTCATTTCCATTCATTTCATAGACAATTCCCTTCACTTCACGGTCATTTCCATGTATTTCACGGTCAATTCCCTTCACTTCACGGTCAATTCAATGCATTTCACGGTCAATTCCGGCGATTCCGCTTCCCTTCACAGTCAATTCTATGTATTTTACGGTCAACTCCCTTCATTTCACAGTCAACTCCATGCATTTCACAATCAATTCCGGCGATTCCCCTTCACTTCACGGTCATTTCCATTCATTTCATGGTCAATTGGCTTCACTTCACGGTCATTTCCATGCATTTTATGGTTAATTCCGGCGATTCCCTTTCACTTCACAATCAATTCTATGTATTTCACAACAATTCCCTTCATTTCACGGTCAATTCCACTCATTTCACGGTAAATTTCACTCATTTCACGGTCAATCCCCTTCACTTGTAGCGATGCTTCCGGTTATCAGCGATATTATCAACGATATCGATATTGTTTCCATATCCCTAGACAACAAAACTAGTAGCGATACCGATATTTCTAGTTATCAGCAATATTATCGACGATATCGATATTATTTTCATATCCCTAGCCAACGAAACTTGTAGCAATACTGATATTTTTGGTTATAAATGATATTATCGACGATATCGATATTGTTTCCGTATCCCTGGCCAGTGAAACTTGTAGCGATACTAATATTTCTGGTTATCAGCGATATTATCGATGATATCGATATTATTTCCGTATAGAATTGATCGTGAAGTGAAGCGGAATTGCCATAATTGACCGTGAAATGCATGAAAATGACCGTGAAGTGAAGGGAATTGACTGTGAAATGCATGGAATTGATCGTGAAGTAAAGGGAATTGATTGTGAAGTGAAGAGGAATCGCCGAAATTGACCGTGAAATGCTTGGAATTGACCATGAAATGAAGGGAGTTGACCGTGAAATACATAGAATTGACCATGAAGTGAAGTGGAATTGTCAGAATTGACCGTAAAATGCATGAAAATGACCGTGAAGTGAAGGGAATTGACCGTGAAATGCATGGAATTGATCGTGAAATGAAGGGAATTGACAATGAAATACATAGAATTGACCGTGAAGTGAAGCGGAATCGCCAGAATTGACCGTGAAATGCATAAAAATGACCGTGAAGTGAAGGGAATTGATTGTGAAATGCATGGAATTGACCGTGAAGTGAAGGGAATTGACCGTGAAATACATGGAATTGACTGTGAAGTGAAGCAGAATCACCGGGATTGACCGTGAAATGCATGGAATTGATCGTAAAGTAAATGAAATGAATGAAATTGATCGCAAACTGATTGAAATTGACTGCGAAGTAATGAAATGGATTTTCGACCATTGACCTGATGGAATCTTGGAAAATAAATAGGTTGATTGGCTAAAGTAGTTTCTCCTACCCCAAAATCATATAGGGTACATCAAGTAACTAATTTTGGTTTACAAGATATTCTTGTTAAATGAATAAAGAAAGAAATGAAAAAAAGAGAGAATTTTTTTTTGTATGCTTATATATACATATTTATATAAATATGTATTAGAGAAAAATGTAGGTAGAATAAAGTTATCCATGTAAAAAAAAAAGTGCACGGTGGATGTGGGGCCCACCAAAATCATGAACATTGAGTGTGGGGCCCATTCAAAATTATGTGGGGCCCACGACGGGACCCACCCAATTTTTTTTAAAATACCTGGAGGCATTATCGCACACAGGCGGTACTACCACACAGACATCCAGAGGTCGGCGACATTACCGCCGGATCAACGGTTATAATCCGTAGCCATAAGACCCCCCCCCCCCTTAAGCACCAAATAGATTCGCTTGAAGGAAAAAGCGGGGGCATTTTCGACCTTTGGCAAGTCGTCCGTATAGCTGGGGCTTATTCTGGTCAGGTAAAAAGGAGTGGGCTTAAGCGAGTAAATGGGCCATAAATGGGTTGTACAATGGTAAATTTCTCTTTGGATTTCTTGTGATTTAGGATCACATCGTAAAATGAGATGAAAAAAAAAAAGAAGAAAAAGACAGCATGGATATACAACAGATACATCAAGGTGGGCCATGGTCTTACTTACAATGTCTTTAGCCGCACGAATAGGAGGGGTTATTAATTAAAATAACTTTCAATTATGGCATAATATAGAAGGGGTTATCTTGAGCCTCATGAATTTTAAGTTTTGTTTGTTTGTTTGTTTGTTTGTTTTTTTTTTTTTAAAGCCTTTTTGCATGAAAATGCCACATGCAAACCGTCCTCTTATACCGTGATAACTATTCACATAAGTCGAGAGGGCATTTTGAGATGGGGTGTAGGGCCACTAAATCAATAATTGGGGCCACCCCTAAAATGATCTGATCCATTCATTTTGATCGGATAACCATGAACTCACAATAGAATTATTTAAAAAAAATTGAAGTTGTTTATGGCCCACAACTGCATTAATGTTGTGAATTAATTTCGAAATATTTTCTTTAGTGTGGTCTATCCATGATGAGTTTTATCCTTTAGATTTGGGTAAATGACATAAAATTAAATTTCCTTTCATGTGAACGGGTTGGATCTTCTACAAGACAATCCAATGGGCCCTATATAAGATGTAGGATGGGTTCAATAGGTGGGTTACTTGCGTGAGATGGCCATTTATCATTTTCTTTCTTTTTCTTTTTCTTTTTCAAGGTAGACAGTGAGTTAATTTGTTGAATTATGAATACATAATTAGATGAATGCTAGGTATTGAATGGTTAACTTTTGGGTAATAAATTGGTGTCCAAATGAGGCTATTCAAAATCTATTTGAAAGTTTGTCAAATTACATTTCCAATGAGTATAAGATCACTCAAATCGAACATGTAATGAGATATGACTACTTTCGTGAGATCTGCAATCCATGGGAAGTTATGACAGTTATGACCATTCATACATTTCAACAATATTCCACTACAACATTCATTCATTTCAACATTTATTACATTAATTTATTGCAATGTTCTTCCATTTCAAAATTTACTCATTACAACATTTTTCCATTTCAAAATTCATCACATTAATTCATTGCAACATTCTTCCACTTCAAAATTCATTCATTATAACATTTTTTTATTCAAAATTCATTCATTATAATATTCTTCCAATACAAAATTCACCCCTTTCACAAATTCCCACCATTCATACCCATAAAAAAATAATTATAAAGGGAGGCACTACACTTTCATCTCTTTTAAAAATCTCATCATTGTTACCCATAAACAAAAAGAAAAAAAAAGAAAAAAAAGAGCATACAAAAGCTACTATTATCTTAACCTAAATCTACCTTTGGTGGTCATAGCTTCTACGTCGGAGACCGGCATAAAATCTTTTTAAAAAAATACTCAGAAGCTCAACGGAAAGGAGAGAATGATGCCGGAAGCTCGTCGGATTGAGTCCTACGGAGGTAGTAATGGTCCTAATGGCTAAATAGTCCCTCATAAGGGAAAAAAAAAAAAAACCAAAGAAGAAAAAGAAAGAAAAAGGCTAAATGACTTTTCCATGCAAGGGAACTACTTATCAAATCCATCCCACATCTTGTGTGGAGCTCACTTGATAACCTTATGTCAAATCAAAGTTGTCCAAATGAAAGCGGTTCTAATTTTATGCCATCTGTCTTATTTTAAGGGAAAAATCATCATGGATGGATCACACTGAAGGAAACAATTTTGAATTAACTCACAATATTAATACAATTGTGGACTACATATAGCTTCATTTTTTTATTTTTATTTTTTTAAATGACTATACTGTCAATTCTTGGCTATCGAATTAAAGTGAATGGATTAAATCGGCTGAGGGGTGGTCTCAGTCATTAACTTAGTGGGACCACACTCCCTCTTAAAAGACTCGCTCAACTTCCACGAAAAACTATCATCGTACGAGGGGACCGTTGATATAGGAGAATTTTCGTTTATTTATTTATTTTATTTTTAAAAGCCAAAAAGTTACAAAATGCTAAAAGGATATGGATTCAAATTCTGGTACCAACGCCCTTATTAAGTCATAACTGAAGGCTATTTTAATTAATAACCTAAATGAGAGGGGATTACGTGTTACTATGTAATACCACACTAGGTGTTACCCCTACCATTGCGCCTACCTTGATTATGTGTTGTATATCCAAGCCATCCATCCGTTTCTCCAGCCCATTTTAGGATGGGATACCAAAGATTATGCAGGTGCAAATCTCAGGTCAACCACACTCCATGAAACAGTGGTGATTGAGTGCCACACCATTAAAAATTTCAAAGAACCCATCATAAGGTTTTCATAATATTTATTTGCAATCCAACCTATTGATGATGTGAAGAAGATCTAGATGAAGGAAAAGTAGAAAGATCAGATTGATCCAAAACTTTTGTGGCCCACGAAAAGTTTTTAATAGTTATTCATCATTGTTTCCGTTGGTACGGACCACCTGAGATTTGTATCTTTTATGATTTGGTATCACTTCCTAAAATAAGATGGAAAAGCATGGATTGCCTGGATATACAAAAAAATAAAAATAAAAAATACATCAAGGTGGGACACGGTTAGGGCAAGAGCCACTAAGGTGTTACCCCTTAACAGCTAATTCGCTCCCCAACAGAACATGTCCACGTATCATATTTCCAAGTTGGTCAATGGATGAATACAATAACTCGCACTCCAAGCATATACGCTTGAGGCTGGTGCGGCCATTCCCAAGTTATAGATCGTTCCATAAGCGGCATTATGACCACAGAAAATCTCTGTTTTCTAATTTTTATTTTTTTTAGAAAAGTTTCCTACACTTGCTTCATTGCTTAAAGCTCGTATATTTTTTAAGATGAGAAAGAAAAACTTTTTACTTAAAAAAGGTGTTTTATTCAAGAGAAAACTTTAATCGTGGGCAAGGGGAACATCAACCAGATTTGGATTGATTTATACAAGTTATTACATGAAAATGATGGATTTGAGAGTGACAATGATATTAACTCACTATTTTAGTTACCTATATACATTATGGTGTATATTGGCGAGTGCATATAAAAGTATTAGTCATGTTCATGTGAGCTAGAGGTGTACACGAACCGAGCTAGCTCGACTCGACTCGACTCGGTTCGAAGCTGAGTTTTGGAGCTTGAAAATGAGTTCGAGTCGAGTTCTTACTGGCCCCAACTCGACTCGGATCGAACCCAGCTCGAATCAAACCAGTTTGGTGACTCGGTTACTTTGATATTGACGTTGCTCGCCAAGTGTTTGATGAAATGACTCAAAGAAGTGTGGCTGGTGGCAAGGAAGGTATGTATATGAAACCAACACCCTTTTTTTCTTGATTTTTATGTTGCTTAGAAGGTGTTTGATAAAATACCTGTAAAACCATTGCTGCTGTCTCAAATACAGTGAGATTTTGAAGGTGCAGTCATAGTGTTTGTAAAAATGCTGTAATGACGAACTTGGCTCGATCTCGGCTCGATCTCTGCTCGAACTGGACCGAGCTGCTGACCGAACCGAGCCGAGCTGGCCAGTCAGGTTCGAGAGCCGAGCCAAGCCGAGTTGGAGTTGAGGTCAGCTAGTGGCCGAGCCGAGTTGAGCTAAGGCCAGCTCGATTCAGTTCGACTCGATGTGCACCCCTACATGTGACCCTATGACTCATTGGAAGACTCACAAGAGTTTCAAAATGAGGTCATGTGTCCGATCACCCATTGTGGTGTGAGTGTGCGGACATGTGTGGGGTGTGTCAGTGCGTGTGAAAAATGAAAATAAAAAATAAAAAATCTACACACATGAACATGTGCATATTCATTTGTTTCCCACTCTATGTTTTAGTTGAAAGTGTATTAGACCAAACTTTTGACTTTCTTTTTCAATGATTTAGATTGCATTAAATACAAATGTTGAGCTTTTATCTCATTGGATTGGTTAACTAATATAATAGAAATGATTGGAGTTTTTGCATGTGCAATTTTTCATAATTGAATTTATAATTGTTTGAATTTTGTTTTCCCTCTAAAACTTTGTTGGAAAAAGTAAAAATCTCGGAGTCCACATGAAATAAAAGGGAAAATTCGGATAATTTTATTGAATAATAATTATGATAGTTCTGATTACAATAATACTTGAAAAGGAAACCAAAATCCTAATTCGTATTAAAATTATTTGAAATAACAAAATCTCTCTTACAAGTTAAATTTGCCAAAAAAATAAAATAAAATAGTAGTGTCCAAATAAACCTTATTATATACCATTATCAACATTATTACAAGCAACTTTTAAAAAAGAAGAAAATCTTAAAACTACAAGAACATGATGGCATATTGAGTTGTGGCTTCTGGCCTGATACAGGTTGGGTCAGGCCTGTAATAGAGGCCCCCATTTTAGCTTGTCGTCCTGCTTTTGAAGCCCAACTAGTTTGACAGGCCAGGCTTGGGCTTTGGTTTTGCAAAATTCTCTTTAGGCCTGACCTGGGCATGGGAAGGGGTCTGTTTATGATGCTAATTGCTGGCTTATGCCTGAAATCAAAGGACTGATCCTGATGTGTCCTGACACAGCATGTTGCTACCCATATTTTGTTCATGCTACCCTTCTTGAGGAAGAACGCCAGTTCCTGAAACATTTAAATTACCATTTGGAATCTAACAGGGGGGCTTGCCGACCTTGCCGACGTACTATAAACATGGTAAGACATCCAATTCTTTATCAAAGAAGATCAAAGATCATTGCACAAACCTCCAATCATATGTGACAACAACAAACCATGTTCTATATAATATAATGTGCATACTTACTGTCTGGCATGCCTAGACAAGACTAGCTAGAATATGTATTTTTGTTGATCATGATGCACAGGCATACGTGGCAGTCCAGAACAAAAGCTCCCAATTACAACCATAACAGAACGATTAAAGGAAAACAACACTGAGAACAAGAACAGCAAGGATAAAGACAGCATGGACATAATTGCAACAACAACATGATCATAAGGATGATGACGGTTTCAAATTCGGTGTAGGATGACTTGGGCTCCATATTGTGGTTGGAGACTTATGAGAGTATAAGGAGCATGGGTATAGGAGGGTGAGAGGCTGAAAGAGAAGTTCTGTAGAATCATAGCAAGTGCCATCCTCGCTTCTATCATTGCAAAGTTCTGGCCAATACAGATCCTTGGGCCCCATCCAAATGGAAAGAAGGCGGTTTGATCCTTTGAGGCCTTTGAAACTCCACCTGAGAATCTCTCCGGTTTGAATTCTTCGTGGTCTTCCCCCCAAAGTTCTGGGTCATGATGGATGAGGAGTGTTGGTAGCATGAGGTCGACGCCTTGTGGGATGGAGATCCCTCCTAAATCCACCTTCTTATAAGTATGTCGAAATATGGCAGCCACAGATGGGTATAACCTTAGAACTTCATACAAGATCATGGTCACCTGCAATTCAGAATTTGTAGGTTTAAGCGAACTATAGTGCAGAAATCATCCCCCGATTGTTTCTAGGTATTACTACAAATTCAAGCGAACTATAGTGCAGAAATCATCCCCCGATTGTTTCTAGGTATTAGAAGTGATGGATACACTCTTTCAGAATCACAATAGACAGCTTATGCATATTGTCTAAGTGCCTAAGAACTAAAAGCTTAACTTTGATATGTAGGAGGAAACCTTCAAAGAAATGGTGTGTTTTACTCTATAGAAATAGATAAATAGGAAATCACCCCCCTGACTGTTTCTAGATATTAGAAGTGATGGACAGACTCCTTCAGAATCGCAATAGACGGTTTATGCATATTGTTTAAGTGCCCAAAGTATTGAAGACTGACTTTGATATGTATGAAGAAACCTTCAAAGAAATGGTGCTTTGTATTCCATAGAAACAGATATGAGGATATATAACAGTTTATATTTTCTATTTTCTTATTTTCAGTGAGTGCCAAAAAAGGAAAAATCAGTTTGAAATGTAGAAGGAAACCAACGAAGGAAATGATGTTTTGTACTCTACGAAAAGTCTTGAAAAACTGAGTAATCATTTTTCCAAGTTGTATAACTCATGAACAGATGGACATAATCAGATGTGGGGAACCTAAATAACTTGATTCAGAGACCTTTTTTTAATTTAATTTAATTTTTTTAATGAGTATGTAGACTAAGGGAAATGCCTGTTGAATGTAACCGAAATACTTATATGATTAATTTATAGTTCATAAATTAATATATAGAAAAGATATCCTCTCTTGCAGAGGGATAGAAACCTAAAAATCAATCTTTTCTCTTGGATTTGTGAGAAAGGCACATGTTTAATTCCTGACAATTATTCTACAATCTCTAGTCTATCCACCTTCCATCTGCTATTAGCTAGTAGCTTTTGGGACACAAACGCAGCTTAAAAGAGAAATGGCTAACTAAATGGATATGAAAGTACTCACAATCTTGAAGTGGCTTGTACCATCGAAATCAGGTGTATTTTTCCCACATATTTGCAGAACCTCTTCTCTTGCCCGCTCTTGCCAGCTTGGATACATAGCTAATAAGATCATTGTCCATGTTAGCCATACCGAGGTTGTCTCCTGGCCAGCGAAGTAGAACAATTTGCATTCCTCTATCACATCATCAATCGTCAGGCCATTGTTCTTTGAGTTTGTCCCTGGTTCTAGGACACCATTACAGTTATTAGATTGCAATAGCAACAAGCCTAGCAAGTCACTGGTGCTTGATTCTCCCATTTTCATAGCCTGCTCTTTCTTGTGGATCAGATTTCTTAATATAGCTTTGATCTCCTTGTCCAAATACATTCTACGCCTATTCTTTTTGGTGGGAACAAATCTGTATAAAACAATGTATAGAAATAGTGTTCCTTTCAATTTCATATACATATGGTAAGTGATGCATGTTTTCATATTATTAGAGGAGCCCAACACTAAGAATAAAAGACGGAGAGTGGAAATGCACCTTAAACCTGGGATGTATGGAGCAAAAGCAGCTTCAAGCACCAGTACAACCTGCTCTTTCTGAAGTTCGAAGATTCTCTTTCCTTCTTCATAGTTGCTGCCGAAGGCTGTGCGAGAGATGACATCTCCAGTTAGATTTTGGAGTTCAGGCCAGACATCTAGTTCACACGATCCTTCGGGACCAACCAACTCCCCCCATCGCTGGATCAACTCGCTGCAACTGGTAGAAAATGCCGGTATCATCGCCTGCAACATAGGTTTAGCACTTTTTCACTCAGAGATCTTCCAAAACGCCACTTATGGACACCTACATAACATTCAACTTGTCAAAGAACTGTTTATATATATATATATATATATATATATATATATATATATATATATATATATATATATATATATATATATATATATATAAAAGTCAGATTTTGTTTCCCTTAATAATTAATATATAGGCTTGCCATGATTACTTCACATTGCTGAGTTTTCCTAGGTGATTTTAGTGTAAAATCAATGCATATATGGGAAAAGAAAGAACCTTCAATTTCTCAAGGTGAAAAGCAGGAGTGATTATCCTTCTGCGCTTGACCCATTCCTCTCCTTCCAAAGCTGTGAGTCCCAAGGTCAACAGATTTACGAGAGGGTTGAGAGGAACCTTCTGAAAATGACCGAATTTGTTTGATAGGACTTGCATCATGAGCTCCGAATCGTTGATGATCAGTCGAGGGGTCGTCCCGACCCAAATAACAGATAACTTGCCTGTGTTCCAATATCAAGTACTATAAAATAAAACATCACTGCTAGAGCATGAATACCCATAAGCTTAGTAATAGGGGAATCTGAAAGGATCAATCTAAAGAGGAACACCCACAAGCTTTGTAAGAGGGAATTTTAATCAATCACTGGTTAAAAATCCATGAGGACATTCCCAGACAAACGCTCAATTGGGATAAAAACATCTGGGCTACCTGCCCATCAGCCGTCCTAAGTGCTGCAAGGTACCAAAATGAAGGTCCCATATTCATTTGAGTTACCTTGTAGAAAACATAGTTCAATGACTTGAAAACTTGACTGGACCGAGTCCTTATTTGATTTGATATTTAATAGATAAATTTAGAGATATTAAGGGCCCGTTTGGATACCACCAAACAAGCTACTTTCTCTAGTTACAGCAGTAGATAAGTAACTTATTTCAGATAATTAAGTTTGGTATATGATTAGTTATAAGTAACTTTTTTACTTAAAATTGCTTAATCACTTCAGTTAATTATTTTACCTTTTCTACTTTTTGTAAGTTGTTGAAGAGAGGCACCAGATGGATCAAAAGAGAGGAGAAGCTGATGAGTATGTTGTTTACAAGTAGAAACTAAGATAAGTAAGCTACTTCGCATGTTTACAAGTAGAAACTAAGATAAGTAAGCTACATTGCACATAAGTAGCTTATCGTAAGTTACTTAAAATCGAGATGCCACCTAAGAGTAAGAGCTTTGCTAAGCCCACATGTGCCAGAATTCCATGATAAGTCTGAGATCCAATCCATCCATTAGAATGACAACACTATACTGGTGTCCCAGCCCAAGAATCAGGTTGTCCTACTGGTCAGGTGGACCACATTTTGCAAAACAACCTCTGTAAAAATTTTGATGAAGTTTTCTGACCCTTCCACATGTTTCCAATCTTGGGGCCCACATGATAGTGGGCCAGATCTATTCTTGGAAAAAAATTAGAAGGTTGGACCAACCTGATAGGTGGATTGGATCTTGCACCCGTGTCATGGTGTCATGATGGCAACTTGTAAATGAGCTTTATTGCAACGCATGCGTTTTTTAAAGCCCTTCTTAATAAGCCCTTTTTAAAAGGAAAGCCAATATATTTATTTTTATGAACAGATCTACAAGCTTTCAGGTAATCCCTCGCCTCAGAAATGAAGGGGCCCACCTATCAATATGATGTAGAGCGGGTCGCGGACAGTTTCATGGCCAAGATGGATCAGAAAAGGCCCGGTTGACCACAGAAGTGATCTGGACCGTCGAGCCTTAGATTGAGTGTATCTCACAATCTAGAACGAGTTACCGGGCATAAAATAAATGATTTTAGGGTAGAACGAACTACTTTAACCAACTAACCCCGCTATGCCGGATTGCGTAAGCCAGATTTGCGAAATACCCCTAGATCGACTGTCGTTTCCCTTTTTTAATTTAATTCCGTTTTTATTATAGGTACTAAGTTTTAGTTTGATTATAACTCTTCATCTGTTGGGCTTTAGGAGTTGCGCCCAACATGAAAAGAGCTTAGAATAATTAGGAAAAGATCTTGGTGAAGCCAAATAAGACACTTACTATTTTTGGCCAAAAACCTTGCTTGCTTCTAATTTCTCTCCCATTGCTTAGTACCCCTATTTAAAGGGTTGTAAACTCGTTTATTTTATTCATTAATCAATTTTGAATTTTTTAGAATTTATTTTCTATTTTGCTTACTTTCTTTCTCGTGGATTTGTGAAACCTCTATGAGAAGTCCAGAGAAGTTTCGTGGATTCGGAACAGTTATCCTCTTGAGGGAGATGGTGTTGGACCTCATCACATTCATCCCTGCGTCACAATACCCCACAATACCCCACGATATACTCAATTACATGTAACAATAACTCTGACTTTCAAGTTTTCCACACATACTCTATCAAGGAGTAAATTTCCTCTAATGGCAGGAGGAAATTGCAACGCATGCGGTTAGCAAAGGGTAATGGCACTTGTTTACAAGTGTTTTAAAATGGGACCAAATGGTCATATTTACGATGTTCGGTGCATCGGTGGGTGGGTTCTCTAAGGGTTTCTAAAGGGTGTAGCAAGGGTGAGATTCGAGGTTATTCTACGAAATTTTTCGTAGGTAAAAGTGAAATTTCTTGTAGTATTGTTCGAATCGGGTAAGTCCTCTCTCTTTGTAATTCTATTTTCATAGTGGAGATCAGTAGCTTTGTGCCGTGGTTTTTTCCCGCAAGGGTTTTCCACGTTAAATTTGTGTGTTCTCTTGTGTGTGCTTGGCGCCATTGAATTGCTATCCTAGATCTAGATTTGTGTGATTTCGCAGGCCAAAAATCCCAACAAGTGGTATCAAAGCAATCAGTTGGGGCATAGATCTGAATCTGCAGGATTAGTAATAATGGTGAGTGCCAGGTATGAGATTAAGAAGTACTCAGGGAAAAATAATTTTGAGTTATGGAAGATCAAGATGATGAGTTCCTTAATCAAGTAAGGCGAAAATGGTGCTGTTGAAGAGGAAAAGTCTACTATGACTGATGGTGATTGGAATACTCTTGATAAGAAGGCATTATCATCGATCCGTTTATGTCTCACGGATGAGGTTCTCTACAATGTCATGAGGGAGAAAACTGCAGCTAAGTTATGGGCGAAGTTAGAGGATGTCTATGCGAAAAAATCCTCTGAAAATCGCCTGCGCTTGAAGCGGCAATGGTATAACTTCAAGATGGCAGAGGGTGGAGATCTGGAGGCTCACATCAGCAACTTTAATAAATTAGTTTACAAATTGCTGGATATGAAGGAAGTGATGAAAGATGAAGAACAAGCATGTATGTTACTGAATTCTCTTCCGGCATCGTATGAGTCATTCAAGGACACTATGTGCAGCATGAATAAAACCCTGAGTGTCGACATCATTATCTTGGCCCTTCAAGGGAAGGTTATGAGATAGCTAAACAGCGACATGAGGACATCTTCTAATGTACTGTTTACAGTGGGTAAGAATTCTGAACAAGGTACAAGTTCTTTAGGTTCTAGATCCAAATCCAAGGGCAAAGGCAAAGGAAAGGTAAAGTGCTGGAACTATGGGAAGGAAGGACATGTGAAGAAGGATTGTGGAAATCCTAAATCAAAGAGAAAAGATTCTGAAGCTTCGTACAGGGAGGCCAATGTTGCCACGTCAGATGGATCGAGTGGATGTGATGGTGATGTTTTGTCTGTGTCTACTATTAGGCGGCCATACAATGATCATAAGGACGAGTGGATGCTAGACACATGAGCATCTTTTCACATGACTCCTCATTGGAGTTGGTTCGCCAGCTATAGGGAGTGCGATGGTGGATAGGTATTTATGGGCAATGACATTGCCTATAATGTTGTGGCTGCTGGTACGGTGCGCATCAGGATGTTTGATGGGGTGGAGCGTACCCTGACTGATGTCAGGCACGTTCCTGATTTGAAGCAAAATCTGATTTCTCTTGGTGTGCTTGAGGTAAAAGGATACAAGTACACAGGTATTGATAGTGCTCTTAAAGTATCTAAGGGGGCACGGGTAATCATGAAAGCGCAACGACTGGGTTACTTGTATAGGTTGATCGGGAGCACTTCAAACGGTGGAGCTACAGTAGATGTAGCAGATTCCACCTCTACACGTGTGTAGCATGTTGGGCATGACCACATGAGCGGATAGGGCAGGAAGGCTGAGACGTGCGGATAGGGATACAGGTGAAGCAGCCACCTGTGAGAAGAATCACACGGCATGATCGTAGGATATCGGTAAGGTACATGGATGACTCCAATATCGCAGGGGACTCATCTTCTATTCAGATGGCTCTAGGTGAGCCTGATGCTGAGAAGTGAAAGGTGACTATGGGCGATGTGATGGATTCATTGTACCAGACCGACATATGGGAGCGGGTGGAGCTTCCAGTGGGCCGGAGAGCGGTTGGATGCAGGTGGATCTTCAGGAGGAGGATACAACATAGATACAGGGCGAGGTTGGTAGCGAAGGGTTATGCTCAGAGAGAAGGGATCAGCTTCTCAGAGATATTTGCACCGATGGTATAGCAGGTGTCTATTAGATCCGTGCTTGGCACTAGTTGGCCAACGTGATCTTGAGCTGGAAGGATGGATGTGGAGTCTGCGCTTTTGCAAGGGGAAGTGAAGAGCAAATCTACATGAAGCAACCAGAGCGGTTCGAAGTTAAAGGAGCTAAGAAAATACTTTGCAGGAGGTCGTGGTTCGACCTGTTGCCTAGGCAGTGGTTTGATTCCTTCATGGATGAAGGATCGGGGGGCTGCAAAGATGGTTCTTAGCATTAAGACTAAAGGAGGAATAGGCTTTGGGAATCACATGAGGAATACCTTGCGTGTAGGTATTGATCAAGGATGTGATGGGCCAGGTAAAGCCAGAGAGCGTTCCCTACGCGTCTCTCCTCAAGTTTTCCTCAGGACATGTCCCAAAACAGATGAGGAAAAGCAAGATATCTCATGAACCTTATTCGAATGCGGTTGGCAGTGTATTCCATGGTCTGGATTAGATCGGTTATTTCGCAAGCTATCAGTGTTGTGAGCAAGTACCCCGGCAAGCAATATTGGATAGCGGTGAGATGGTAAGAAGACTACGTCTTTCCTTTTGAGAAGATAGGAGCAAAGTTGTTGAGCATGTGGATTTTTTGATCCGGCAGACATGCTCACCTAGATCATTCTTGTAGAGAAGTTCAAGGTTTGTGTAATTTCTCTGGGCTTGGCAATGACGTAAAAGAAAGACGGAGTATGCAAGAGAAGCTATGATGGAATACAAAAATAAAAGGAGTGGTCAAGGAGCTACATGGTTGAAGGTTGAAGACTTGGTAGAGATTGTTGTGAGAAAAGTCTTCACCGCCTTCGACCGGTCGTGAGATTGCTCGACTGGTCGTAGGAGCTGCTCGACTGGTCGTGGCTTGCACGACTCGAAGTCCAGCGAGCTCAGTTTTCTCATGTCCGGGCCCTTCGACCAGTCGTAGAGATTGTTCGACCAGTCGTAGCTCCTATTCGACTAGTCAAAGGTTACGCAGATTCATTTTCGAATCTGATGCGGACTGCGGATTTTGGTGTCGCCTTTCGCAATGGTGCGAAAGGGAAGTTACCTAAACTATAAGTAGGTGTTCCTAGAGTTTTTCTAGGTATGGGAAAGATAGGAAATAATTTTTAAGGGTTTCTAAAGGGTGTAGCAAGGGTGAGATTCGAGGTTGTTCGAATCGGGTAAGTCCTCTCTCCTTGTAATTTCTATTTTCATAGTGGACATCTGTCGCTTTGTGCTGTTGTTTTTTCCCGCAAGGGTTTTCCACGTTAAATCTGTGTGTTCTCTTGTGTGTGCCTGGCGCCATTGAATTGCTATCCTAGATCTAGATCTGTGTGATTCCGCAGGCCAAAAATCCCAACAGGTTCGATATACCTCGCTGAGGTCGTGAGTTTGAACTTCCTTGTGAGTGACTCAGACTGAGTGTATGCCGAGTCGGTCGGCTGACTCAACCAGCCTTCTCAAGTTATAATCGTGTCACGGTTATGAGTAAGTTTCCTTGTGACTCGGCGCAAAATCTCATCGAGTCAAGTTGACTTGATGGAGTTTGGAATCCGAGTCACTGAGTTTTACAACCGTGGATGAAAATATCACTATCTGTAACCTAGAACAAAGGAAATAATAGAAAAAAAAAAAAAGGACTAGAATACCACCATAAACAACAGGTCATAAATACCTTCTTTTTGCACCAAGTCATAGAAGTAAGGGAAGACACGCGGCGCTATCTGGTGAGTTAGATTCATGGGTTTCGACCATGCCTCCTTCATCAACCTTCCCATCTCTTTCATGTCACCAAAGAAAAGCTTGTAGGAGTTGCCTTTGATTCCTTGCTGGTTGAGATTTTTCTGGAGTTTCATGGGTCTCCACCAAATGAAGTAAACTACTCTCACACCACATGAGAGAAGCAGAGATGCTGATATTATCAGAAAAATGGAGAGGATTTCTTCCATCCTTTCTTCAGATCAAGTGAAGCTATTAGCTGTAAGTGTAGGAGGAAGCTTGGGTGGGATATCTATTGGTGAGGAATGGGAAAGTGGTGGCTGAGAAAAAGATGCTCCTAGGAAAAGTCAATGGGCCAAAATATCTACGGGTGAATATCTTTGAATGTTGGAGATTTTTGGAACGTCCATAATCCATGGAGTAGTCTATCAGATCAACGGTCTGGATCACTGAATTATATGCTCGGCGTATATGGAACTGTAGTCCTGCCACATCATAGTGCATTTACAGCGTGACGAGGAGCAGGTAGACTGTTATAATCCAATTGATGGAGCAGTTTCTCGTGCTTGGACATTTCGACGAGATTATTACAGTTTCTCGTGCTTTGACTTTATGACCCATCTGAACAAGTTAGACGCCGATGGAACATTTTTAAGTGCCCGGTACTAGATCATTGATGTTTTTCTCATCATTCCTCAAAGAGGAATGTGGAATTGTGATCCATTCCAATCTCTACCATTCATCAGGCCTACCCTTATTGATCGCAATTACTTTGGGTAAGATCCTACAGTGGATTGACCACGGTGAAAGATCCCATCAATTCAACCAGAAAATTTTGTTGATGGAATGGTTCCTTCCATCCGGTTTCTTGATTACTTCAGGGCCCGTTTGGCCAGGCAGATCCCACGGTATTAGGAGGGATGGGATCGGCAATATCCTGGGATAGGCATGACGAGCCAAACAGATCCGGTGAACTTGTCCTGGTATACGAGCAACCCCATTGATCTTAAGACAATCCACTGACATCACCGTCATTACCTTAAAATTGATCCTATCCCTTAGTTGGATGGATGGGAAGGTAAAATCCTGGGACATGCAGGGCGTGCCAAACAGACCTAGTGAACTTGTCCCGGGATATAAGCAATCCCATGGATCTTAAGACAATCTACTGACACCACCATCATTACCTTAAAATTGATCCCATCCCTCCAAATACCATGGGATCTGCCTGGCCAAACAGGCCCTCAGGGTGGCTTCTACAGTGGGTTTCACTCGCTAGACGATGATCACGGTTTGTGGTGCTCCTGCGGGTCACCTAACTGGTCTTTTGTCTCTCTCTCACAGTCTTTCGACATATCTTTGTCAGGGCATGGTCATTGACGCGGATTTCCCGCGAAAGGAAGTTCCTGCCCTTGGGAAGTTAGGTGGCCACCGTGATATTTCCGAAATATCGTACATCTATCATTTCAGGACATGATACCGAAAACCAGGTGCAGAAAGAGTTTCCTGTCTTTGAAACTTCCCTGGCTCTGAAAGCTTAAAATACTTATTTCGGAAGTGAAGCTTTTGTGGCCATTTAAACGGTAGTCGCTGAATCTGGTTTCCTCTCGTGTGGCCCAGTTGAGCTTTGATCCAACTGATTTTTGTTCTCTTTATCTTAGAATGATACGTAAAAACAGATGGACGGGGTATATTTTTAGATATATCATACTGCCTATTAAAGGTTTTGGCAGGAAATCCGCCTGTCATAGTTACAGAGACGTGACATTTTGTCAGGATTTTTTATTTTTATTTTTTTTAAATTTTTACAATAGACACCCAGGATATCACGGACCTGTAAGATATATCCATTTTTAAAAAATATACTTTTCTATGCTTCCGGGTACAAGACCGGGGGAATTATATACTTTGGGATCAAAATGCCCTTGTATTTTATAAGGCCTTTGAGATTTTGTCGGTATCACACAATCTCACGAAATACTTATAAAATCTTCGGTATAGGTTGGATTGGGTCAGTTTTAAAAGTATATCGAAGGTGTTTACGTGAGTCATTACATTAGCAGTTGGCATGAGTCGTTATATTAGCAGTAGAAATCCCTTAAATCAAGGGTCAATCATGACTGTAGCCAGAGATATTGTATAGGCAAAGAATAGCTTCCTTCCTAAAATATCTCATTGTATCTGTCTATATATTTTGTAATATATTCTATGAAAAATATATACGAAATTTACAGTTTGACATGGTATCAAAGCGTGATCTTGGGTTCCCTATGTCTTGAACAAGAAGGGATCCAAAACTGCTCGGAATCTATGGTTGACTCCACCAAATTGACACAACCACCCACCATCTCAACCGAATCCATCCTCGACAATCTGACAACAAAAATGATGGAGGTCTTGACAAGAGCCCAGACCTCTTCACCATCGCCCATCACTGATTCCCCAACGGTTCCAATAAGCATCAAGTTGGATGGTTCCAATTATGCCTTATGGTCCCAGATAGTTGAGATGTACATCTTAGGAAAAGATAAATTGGGATATATCAATGAAGACTATCCCCACCATCAGAAACAGACCCATCATTTCGCAAATGGCGCACTGAGAATGCCATGGTGAAAGGGTGGTTGATCAACTCAATGAACTATTCCTTGGTTGCGAACTTCATACGCTTCCCAACGGCTAAATAGGTACGGGACTCTGCTGCCACAACTTGCTTCGATGGAACTGACCCCTTGCAAGTATATGATCTACGACGTCGTGTAACTCGGATGGGACAAGCATGCGGATCTATAGAAAAATTCTATAATGATCTATAGGGTTTGTGGCGCGAGATTGATTTTCGTCGCCCAAATCTAATGGAATGTGTAACTGACATACAACAATACAACTCAATCCTACAGGAGGAGAGAGTTTATGTTTTTCTGGATGGTTTAGATGACCGACTAGATAATATTCAGAGCGATGTTCTTTAACTGAAACCTTTCCCTATAGTTGAGCAAGCGTATGCTCACGTTCGAAGGGAGGATGTTCGACAATCTGTGATGGCATCGGGAGCGGAGGCTGCTGCTAGTGGTGTTGTTATGGCCACCCAAGGCATAAAATCTGGTCAGTCACAAACATTGGTGAAGTCAGGGTCATCCTCAAAACTCAAGGGTCACTCTGATGAGAGTAAGTGTACTCACTGTGGTAATACAAAGCACACCAGGGATACATGCTTTAAACTACATGGTTACCCAGACTGGTGGCATGAATTACAAGCCCGAAAGAAACGAGATACACTTGCAATTGAGGAAGGCACGAGTAGAGCAGCGGTGGCCACTACTGAATCTCAATTGTCCCTTGTTCCCTTGGTAGAACCGCCCACTTCAGTCACGAATCAAGGTAACTGTGGTCAAGTTTCTTGTAACTCTACCTCTCGGAATGATGGCGCCTGGATTATCAACTCCAGGGCAACGGATCATATGACCTTTGATTCCAATGATTTCTCCCATTTAACTCCACCAAGAAGGACCTGTATTGCCAATGCCAATGGGGCGACATACCCACCAATCCTGTGGAACCGTGGAACTGCTCCTCTCTCTCTCTCTCTCTCTCTCTCTCTCTCTCTCTCTCACACACACACACACACACACACTACTTGTCCCATCTCTCTCAAATAAGTTGATGTCTATGAGCCAAGTTACTGAAGAGCTCAATTGTGTAGTATTGATATACTCTACTTTTTGTCTTCTTCAAGATATTCTCAGTAAGGAGATTATTGGGCGTGGTACTAAGGGGGGGGGGGGGGGGGAATAGCGAACCACACACACCATCAAACCAGTAGCAAGGAAAGACAGATTTGGCTATGGTATCGACGCTTGGGGCATCCATCATTTGGTTATCTACTACACTTATTCTTAGATTTATTTACAAATTTGCAGAACGTCGACTTTAAATGTGATACATGTATTATGGCTAAAAGCCGTAAAGTTTCTTATCCAGTTAGCCTGAATAAAAGTCACATTCCATTTTCCTTAATACACTCTGATGTGTGGGGGCCCTCCCCGATAACTACTTCCTCATTTTTCCGTTGGTTTGTGATTTTTGTCGACGATTACACTCGAATGACATGGCTATACCAACTGAAAACCAAAGACGAAGTTTTCACAGCTTTTCAAGCATTTCATGTCATGATTCAGACTCAATTCTCATCCAAGATACAAATCCTTCGTTCCGATAATGGTGGCGAATTCATCAACCACAGATTTCAGGCTTATTTCCAACAACATGGTCTCCTCCATGAGACATCATGCTCTCAGACACCGTAACAAAATGGTGTCGCTGAGAGGAAGAATCGGCACATTTTAGAAACAGCCTGTGCTTTACTCCTTGGAGCACACGTGCCAAGTCACCATTGGGGGGATGCCGTATCTACTGCAGTGTATTTAATAAACTGTATGCCTTCGAGAGTTTTACACTTTAAGACTTCTCTACAAATCCTCTCTGCTCATATTCCTCTGCCTGCAGTATTAATGCTCCCTCCTAGAATTTTCAGGTGTGCTGCTTTGGTCCATCTTCACAAGAATCAATGTACCAAGCTGGATCCATGTGCCGTTCGGTGTTTATTTTTGGGCTATGGTTTACATAAAAAAAGCTTCAGGTGTTATGATCCCACCGCCAACTGTATATATATCACCATGGACGTCACTTTCCTTAAGTCCGAGACTTTTTATCCATCACTTGTACCCAATTCTCCTCGTCAGGGGGAGACTCAAGTTGAAGAGCTGAATTGAATGATGGCTCCAGGAGGTGAGAATGAAACTGGAAATGAAGAGGCTAAACACGCAGAATTGACAAGTGCAATACCCGAAAGTGAAGAACCAGAAAACATAGAGGCTGAAAATGAAGAGGTCGAATATGGAGAACCTGAAAATACAGAATCCCCTCACTCCCCAGTACCCGAAGACCCTCCTCCTGAGAATATTCCTGAGGTAAGTACTCCTACTGTTCCTACTGCACCTTTACATACTAATGTCATAGATTCTTCTTCTAGTTATGTCTTGCCTCTCGGACACAACCGTGGGAAACCACTGAATAGATACTCTCCAGATGAGGAAGAAAGAAGGTCCAAGTACCCAATAGCAAATTACGTGTCCACTCAAAATCTGTCCGAGCCTCTTAAGACTTTCACTCAAACATTATCCTCCTGCCATGTTCCCAGCAGTGTTGAGAAGGCCTTAGCCTACCCAAAGTGGGCACAAGCGATACAAGAAGAACTGGAGGCTTTACAGAAAAATAACACCTGAAAGTTGATCCCATTACCGAAAGGGAAGAAGATAGTGGGATGCAAATGAGTGTTCTCTATAAAATATAAGGCTGATGGATCCATCGACCAATACAAGGCGAGACTCATGGCGAAGGGTTTTACTCAAACGTATGGTGTAGACTATGTGGAAACTTTCTCACCAGTAGCCAAACTGAACACTGTTAGAGTCTTATTGTCTCTTGCAGCAAATTTAGATTGACCACTACACCAACTCGGCGTAAAGAATGCCTTTCTTCACGACGATCTTAACGAGGAAGTGTACATGGACATTCCACCTGGGTTTAAAGGATCTTCTGAGGCCAAGATTGTTTGTAAATTAGAGAGGGCATTGTATGGGCTGAAATAGTCGCCTCGGGCGTGGTTTGGTCGATTTAGTTCGGCTATGAGGAAGTATGACTATCACCAAAGTAACTCTGACCATACTCTCTTCCTAAAACACTGACAAGGCAAGGTGACAACCTTAATCATCTACGTGGATGACATGATAATTACGGGGGATGATGCAAAGGAGATCTCTAGACTATAAGGGCAATTGTCTACTGAATTTGAAATGAAGAACCTGAGAGGGCTTAAGTATTTTATGGGAATAGAGGTGGTGAGGTCACGAAAAGACATTTCTCTCCCAACGGAAATATGTACTAGATTTATTGTCAGAAGTGAGATTACTAGAGTGCAAGCCAGTGGATACTCCAATTGTGTAGAATCATAAGCTTGGGGAATATCTCGACCAGGTGCCAGTTGATAAAGGAAGGTATCAACGACTTGTGAGAAAGCTCATCTACCTATCTCACACTCGCCCAGATATTACTTACGCCGTAAGTGTGGTAAGTCAATTTATACATTGTCTTAGTGAAGATCATATGGGTGCAGTAATTCGAATCCTTCGCTATCTGAAGTCATCACCAAGAAAAGGGCTAATGTTCTCCAAGAATGACCATCTGAATATTGAAGGGTACACAGATGCGGACTGGGCAAAGAATATCTTGGATAGAAAGTCTACTTCGGGCTACTTTACATTTGTGGGAGGTAACTTAGTTACATGGAGGAGCAAAAAGCAGAAGGTAGTGGCTTTGTCCAACGCTGAAGCCGAGTTCTGAGATATGGCTAAAGGATTATGTGAGCTCCTCTGGCTTAAAAGATTGCTAACAGAGGTCGGCTTTGCTCCTGGCTCTGCAATGAATTTGTTTTGTTATAACAAGGCTGCCATTGACATTTCTCATAATTTAATCCAACACGATCGCACCAAGAATGTGGAGGTGGATCGACATTTCATCAAACAGAACCTGGAGGAAAAGATCATTCTGTTTCCTTTCGTTAAGTCTGAAGATTAGTTGGCGGACATACTTACAAAGGCAGGTTCCAGTAGAAACTTCTATTACTCACTTGACAAGTTGGGCATTAGAGATATCTACGCACCAACTTGAGGGGGAGTGTTGGCATGAGTCATTACATTAACGGTTGGCGTGAGTCATTACATTAGCTGTAGAAATCCCTTAGCTGTAGAAATCCCTTCAATCAAGGGTCAACCATGATTGTAGCCAGAGAGATATTGTATAGGCAAAGAATAGCTTCCTTCCTAAAATACCTCATTGTTTCTATCTATATATCTTGTAACATGTTCTATGGAAAATATATACGAAATTTATAGTTTGACAGAAAGTCCCAAATGATGTAGCTCACGTTTGCTCATGCATGGTGTATAATGTGCAGCTTGAGTAAATAGACTGGATTTTCCTAATTACGCCTTAGATCCAAGTGATTTTGGATTTGTTGCAAGGGTAATTCAATATACATTTTAATTAACTATAAAACATCCTGATTGAAAATCATTTGGTTAGTCATCATCTGCTTGAAAGTCATGAAGAAGTATATTGAGATTAATGCTACTGAAGATATAATTAAAGTCAGATGTTAACAAATCAAATCATTCTCAATCAAGACATTTTATGGATAATTGGAAAGTTTATCGAATTGCTTTCCATCAAGTTAAAATTTACTTAGATTCAAAGTGTCCGTAACGAGAGAGATATAGTCCATTTACCAAAGTCATGTGATGCTAACCATGACAACGTGAGTTACACCATTTAAGGAATTTAGGCCCACTTTTAAAAAATCAAACAATCTCTAAGCGAAATGATTCTAGTCGTGATTAACTCATCAAGTAATATTTCCAATGAACGTGAGATCATATCGATCAGATTTATAATGATAGAGTTACAAACATTTTTGTGAGATTACATAATGCTAGGAAAAATCCAGAAAGCCTTTGTGTATATGGGATTTTTCATCTAAAAAATTTAAAAACCATAGAATAGCAAGTGTGGATGTGAAAAGTATATGTTCTCAAAAGGGGGTGTATTTTGGGTACTTAAAGATAAAAATAAAAATAAATAAATAAAAAATTAAAAAAAAAAACTCTTTTTTTTTAGGATCAAGTCATACACACTTATAGGGCCACGATGTTGATTCATGAAGTGGTCAAAGCAGTGGTCCGACATCATCAGCCACAGGTAGAATATCACGGGATTTGAATGGTCATAGTACTATTGTATCCATTTACACCATCTAGGCGGCTGGTATGCTCCATCTCTCTCCTTGGTCCTTGGATTCAATTTTGAATGCTCTTTCCAATACCTTGCACCCCAAGAATATATTCACGTGTCATATTTCCAAGTTGGTCAATGGATGAATACAATCACTTGCACTGCAAAGCACATACACTAAATTTTTGTGGGACCATTCCCAAATTTATAGATTGTAAACCACACACCATTCACTGAACTCTCCTCAATAGGTGGGATTATAACCACAGAAAATCTCCATTTTTTGAGGAATTTTGTGTAATTGCTTCATTGATTAAAACTCCATATATTCCTTAAGTAGGATATCTTTTTTAAAAAAAATAAGGAAAACGTGTTTCATTCAAAAGGAAACTTTGATCATGGTCTAGTGGAACATTTACCAGATTTGGATTGATTTACACAAGAATTACATGAAAATGAAGGATTTGGGAGTGACAATGATATTAACTCACTATTTAGTTACCTATATACATTATAGTCAGTGCATTAAAAAAAAAGAAATAGCCATCCAAATTAAATTTTCTATTTCAATCATATTTACAATAATCTATATACACATAATCTATATATATATATATATATATATATATATATATATATATATATATATATATATATATATATATATATATATATATATATATGCATGTGCATTTGTTTCCCACTCCAATTTTAGTCAGAAGTGTATCAGACATGAACTTTGCATTCTCCTGGTCTTTGGCCTTCTGTTTCTTTAGTCAAACCTTTGACTTTCTTTTTCTGCCTCATGATGTTTGCTATGGCAATAACAGCATGTAGGTTGCAGCACTGGCTTGTGGTGTAGGCTGGCTCGTGGTGTAGGCCACATTGTGTGGCCCATAACATGACCCATGTATATAATCGATGTTATATTGGTGTGTCACATCCGTTATTTTGCTAAATAAACAATTAATTAAGATTTAATAATGGCAATAATAATTATACTGAGTAGTAAAATAAAATCCATCTCAAAAGTGGTGATTGTATGATACATCGATACTCCTGCACTGGATATCTGGGTTACTAAAGAACCTGGCTGCCCAATGAGTTAATTCAGTGCCTGGCCTACTCTCAGCTTATTTTTGTAGATCTTGACTATCAATTAACAACATGAAAATGAAAAATACACACACGTGTGTATATATATATATATATATATATATATATATATACGGGAAAAGGTACTATGCGCTCGAGCGCATACGGTCGTCCATGAGGTCGAGTTGGTGTGGGGCCCACCGTGATGCCGTTCGAACATCTACCCCCTCAGTCAGATGCACCATCCCAGTTGGGGCCCACACGGCTGAAAATCACCTCAATCTGTGACTTTTGTGGGCCACACCACGTACAGAAGTGGAGAGGGGCTGTGCACCATTGAAACATTCAAAACCAGTTGTGGGGGCCTTTCGAAAGGTTTCTTCATGATCAAAACCGTCCATCATGTGTATCCCACTTGAGTATAATTTTAAACCACTTTTAAGATGGTATCCACATCTCAGTTGGGGCCCACCAAGTGCTTTTACATGTTTTTGCTTGTATACTTATGTTTTCAGATGGTATGGCCCACCTGGTCACGGTGGACGGACGATTTTGGGCCATTTAGGCCTAATGGGACGGTGCATCTGGTGGACGGTGTGGATCTTCGAACGGAATCACGGTGGGGCCCACCCCAGCTCGACCTCACGGACGACCGCTTTAAGCTCGAGCGCATAGTACCTTTTCCATATATATATATATATATATATATATATATATATATATATATATATATATTCAAGAATTTTGATTTTGTGGAAAGAAAAGGTAAAATGACCATATTACACTCGTCTGTTGTTTTCTAAAATGTGGGTAGTTGAGCATTGTGCGCGGATGTGGTATGTGGATTATATCCAATCTGCCAATAGGTGCACCCCACCCTGATCTGAAATAACCAAAGAGTTAAGGGCGAAGCAATCATCAGGTTAGCTACGCTTTGAAAAGCAATGTACACCACCCAAAAACCTCCAAGCACATTGTGGCAGTTATTTCACCCCAAGAAGCAAAATTAGTTGAGTTATTTGGATGCTTGAAATATTTTAATAAACAAGTATTGCAATGCTTGATTATTGTAATTATTGGTAGTTGTAATTTTATTTTATTTTTGTTCGGGCAATCTTTTGTAACAGGTATTGGGACTCTTAAAATTTATAATGCCTATGTTTGGTAAGAATCATGTGTGTGGTCCATTATTATTTATTTAAGAAGTATCCAAATTAAATGAACAAGCATGGTCTCCTCTATCAAATGATCAATTACAACTTTCAAATACAAATTTACTATGCAATCAAAATGACAAGTGGATTTGAAAGTGCTTATGTGAACAACTTTTGAAGAATTGTGATCCACAATAGAGGTGCACATTGAACCGGTAGAACCGTGGAACCGGACCGGAACTGACCAAACGGTCCGGTTTGGTCCGGTTCTAGAGTGCACCGGTTCCGGTTCCAAAAATCAAAGAACCGGTTACATCGGTTCGGTTCTCAGTTTGAGGGTATGTAGAACCGAACCGAACAGTGAACCGATCCGTAGAACCAAACCGTGGAACTGAACTTGGAACCGAACCAAGAACTCTTTGATTGTTTCCATATTTGACTCATAATTTATGATTTACAATGCATCATTTAATTATTTTCATAAATGTATTTTTGCACACCTTATACAATATCTAAACCATTCATCAAATGGACCACAACATGGATGGACATGGGCTAGATAATAAAATTAAACATGCAATTGGGCTGGATTATATAAAACCCAGAACCACGAACCGATCGATCCGGAATCGAACCGGTTTTAACGGTTCGGTTCTAGGGTGCCAACGGTCTGGTTCCGGTTCCCCATGTCCTAGAACCGTTAGGAACGGTTCAGTTTCGATTTCACGCCAGAACCGGACCAAACCGACCCGTGTGCACCCCTAATCCACAATGGCTAGGAGAATGAATGACCCGTATTGATATGATCAATCTAGACTATCAATCATGTGACTATCACCCTTGATTTTTCATCTTGTAAAAATAAATAACTTCTGTTGGAAGATCTTGACCATCCATTTAATGGTAAGGGAAATGGACACCCATAATGGCTACAATATAAATGCTCTCATCTTTGATCCAGACTATTCATCATATGATCACCAGTCTTGATTGCTTATATATATATATATATATATATATATATATATATATATATATATATATATATATATATAAAATCACTTATATTAGATTATCTTAACCGTCCATTCTATAGTTAAGAAAATGGACAATCCATATTGATCGTATAATAAATGGTCCAATTATTGATCTAGACTATCCATCAGGTGGCTCCCACCCTTGATTGTTCATTCCTCTAAAAATGTCACTTCCAGTGGGTGATCCTAACAGTCTATTCAATGCCTAAGGAAATGGATGGTCCATTTTGATCATAATATATATAAATGGTTTGATCATTGATCTAGCCCATCCATCATGCGATTCCGACCCATAATTGTCCAACCCCCTTAGCAAAATCTCTTTGCTTTAAACGATCCTGACCTTTTAATCAACGGGTACAGAAATTGAAAGTCCACATAGATAGTAGTTCAAATTAGATTTCAATAATTTATCTTTGACATCAATTATGTGGGTCCTACCCTTCATTGCCCATCCCAATCAAAAAAATCATTTTGGTTGGAAAATCATAACCTGGATAATCACAACCTCCAATCAATGCCCAGCGAAATGAATGGTCCATATTGATCATACAATAAATGCTAGGCGTCCTATCCCAATTATTTCCCATGGTGTGGCCACCTGAGTTTCGGATTAGCCTGGGTTTTTTGACATAAAGGAGAACGTGAGAAGGACACACATGATGTATGGATATGGATTAGATGTCATGCACACATCAAGGTGGGCCCACACATTGTGTTGTAGCTTAAGCTTAAGCTACAAAGCTTTGTAGTTTGTAGCGGAACGGACCTCGTAACCATTCGACTAGAACGGATGGCCTTGAACATGGACTCTTACGGCCGGACCGTTTATTTATTTCTCGAGAGTCTATTTCGAGGCCCTTGACGCCATTGGATGACAGCGGACCCAGGGGAAACAACCAGGTGGATGGACCGCGATGGGAGGCTAGGCGGGGCCCACTGTGATGTTTGTGATAAATCCACTCTGTCCATCCGTTTTCTGAGCTCATTTTAGAACGTGCAATAGAAAATGAAGTGGATTCAAAAATCAAGTGGGCCATACAACAGGGAAAACTAGGGAATGAGTTTTCTACTGTTGAAACAATCCTGGGCTCCACCTTTTTATATGCCATCCAAATCGTTTATAAGGTCATTCCACTGGAATGAAGTGAAATGAATCTGCCTTAAAAATGTTTAAACAGTGGTGACAGAAGCTGCACTGTTTCCTCTGGCGCAGCCCACTGTTTAAATAGTTTCGGATCACCTCATTTTTCTGTGTTTTTTTTTTTTTTTTAATTTTTAATTTTTAATTTTTAATTTTTTAAATTTTATTTATTTATTTTTATACACACACCTTACGGCCTGTTTGGGCGGTGGGATTAGAAGAGATTAGGCGGGATGGGATTCAAAAAATATAATTATTGTTGGGGGCCTTGCACAAAACCTTAAGATCTAGCCCTTCAGAACAAACCAGAATTATGGATAATAAAGCAATGAAAACAATCAATGCATCAATCACACACCACATAAGAGATTTTTACGTGGAAAACCCTCAAAGAGGTAAAAACCACGGGACCTCGTCCAGATCAACAATCCACTATGAAGTAGAACGTTACAAACTTCTTCACTCATGCAGGAGTGGATAAACAATAAGAGAAATAGAGAAAACGAATAGATCTAACCGATTACGAGGACATAGATGCGCTGAGATATAGATTGCACAGTAGATAACCTCCACGAGCAGAACTTCCCTTCTATAAGCTTCCTCTCTCTCTTTTCTTCTCTCTCTCTCTCACCTTTAATAACCCTAAACCTTTTAGCAAATCCCTTGTAAAGCTTTAGGAAACCCTCTTGTCATATCCTAGAAAACCCTAGGAACTCCTATTTATAGTTTTAGGAAATTCTCTTCCGCATCCCAGTTGCGAAAGGACTTGTGATACGAAATCCGTGCAAAATTGCGGAACGAATCTACGTAACCTTGACTGGTCGAACCGAGTGGCGACCGGTCGAGAGCCACCTTCGACGGTTCGAGCACCTCCTTTGACTGATCGAGCACCCCGGAGAAAAATAGCCCAAACTTGTCGGACTTTGAGTCATGTCACAACTCGTCTTCCACGACTGGTCGAGACCAGCCTTCGACCGGTCGAGCGAGGCTCATGACCGGTCGACGACGGGTCAAAAAATCCATCAAAATCTCTCCCTTTTAAACCCAGGAGGGATCCACCTTCTTCAAGCCAGCCAGGTTTCTACAAACTTCAAACTTGCCCTTGAGCAAAGCCTTGGTCATTATGTCTGACCCATTATCGTCCGTGTGGACCTTCTCAAGCTGTAACACCTTCTGTTCCAAAGTATCCCTGATCTAGTGATACCGAATCTCTATGTGCTTCGACTTGGAATGCTAACTTGGATTCTTGCTCAAGTGTATAGCACTTTGACTATCACAATAGACTACGTGCTCCTCCTGCTTCAAGATAAGTTCTTGTAGGAACCTCTTCATCCAAAGTATCTCTTTACATGCCTCTGTGACTGCAATGTAGTCGGCCTCTGTCGTCGACAATGCTACGACTTTCTGTAGCTTACTCTGCTAAGAAACCGCTCCCCCTGTAAACGTGAACATGAACCTCGATGTAGACTTCTTGGAGTTTATGTCACCTATCATATCTGCATCTGTGTAGCCCTTTAGCACAGGTTTACCGTCACCATAGCATAGGCTCAACCTGGATGAGCCTCTTAGATACCGCAGTATCCATTTCACCGCTGCCCAATGTTCTTTGCCAGGATTAGCAAGATACTGGCTGACAACACTAACCGCATATGCTATATTTGGGCGTGTACACACCATAGCATACATCAAACTTCCTACCGCTGACGTGTAGGGTATCTTCTGCATCTCTTCCACCTCTGCCTTCGTCTTGGGACACTGCCTGTCGCTCAATCTGAAGTGACCATCCAGTGGAGTACTGACTGGCTTTGCTGCATTCATATTGAACCGCTCTAGGACTTTTTCAATATACCGCTCTTGTGACAGCCAGAGCTTCCTGCTGCTTCTGTCATGGGTTATCTCCATCCCTAGGATTTGTCTAGTCGGGCCTAAGTCTTTCATCGCAAACGACTTGCTCAACTCCTGTTTCAGCCTGTCAATATTCTTGATGTCTTTTCTCATGATGAGCATGTCATCAACGTATAAGAGCAGAACTAAGAAATCACCATTTGAGAACTTATGCGTGAACACACAATGGTCCGACTCTGTTCTGTCATATCCATGTTTTAACATAAACGAGTCGAACTTCTTGTACCATTGCCGTGGAGCTTATTTTAGCCCATACAAGCTCTTCCTCAGCCTACACACCATATGCTCTTTGCCCTTGACTTCGAACCCCTCTGGTTGGTGCATGTAGATCTCTTCTTCCAGGTCACCATGGAAAAAGGCAGTTTTCACATCTAACCGCTCTATCTCCAGATCCATGCTAGCAGCCAACCTAAGCAACACCCATATGGATGTCATCTTCACCACTGGTGAGAATATCTCTTCGAAGTCTATGCCTTTCCTCTAACTAAACCCTTTCACCACAAGTCTGGCCTTGAACCTCGTCTGTGAATTCTTCTTCTTAATCTTCTTTCTGAACACCCACTTGTTGGTCAAAGTTTTCTTGCCCTTAGGCAGTTTCACCATATCATAGGTGTGATTCTTATGCAAGAATTCCATCTCCTCTTACATAGCTTTCAACCACTCCCCCTTATGCTCGTCGGCTAGGGCCTCAGAATAATCTTCTGGCTCTCCTCCATTAGTCAGCATAATGTACTCATGTGGCGAGTACCTCTTGGACGGCTGTCTATCCCTATATGACCTCCTCACCTGTGGCTCAACAGGTGGATCAAGTGGGGACTACTCCTCTAGTCTATCTTCTGAAGGAACTTCCTCGTCCTCTGTACCTTGCTGTACTCCCCCGTCATCAGGTACTACGGGAGGAATAATCGGATCCATGTCCTCTAGCTCACCTGAACTAGGCTTGTTCTTCTCTGGCTTATCAATGTCTTCTATACACTGATCTTCAAAGAAAACCATATCTCTGCTCCTGACGAGCTTCTTCTCGGTCGGATCCTATAACCTGTAACCAAACTTTTCATCACCGTACCCTAAGAACACAAACTGCCTGATCTTCATATCGAGCTTGGACCTCTCGTCCTTTGGTACGTGAACGGATGCCCTGCATCCAAACACCCTGAGATGACTGTACGATGGATCATGTCCAGTCCACACCTTCTCAGGCACTTCTCCATTCAACGGGGCTGATGGAGACCTGTTTATCAAATACACCGCTGTGTGCATTGCTTCTCCCCAGAACGTCTTGGGCAACTTCGTATGGGATAACATGCATCTGATTCTCTCTACAATAGTGCGATTTATTCGCTCAGCTACACCATTATGCTGGGGGGTCTTGGGAACCGTCTGTTCATGCCTTATACTCAGGGACTTGCAGTACTTATGAAAGTCGCCAATGTATTCACCACCATTGTCAGTATGGATGCACTTCAATGGTCTACCTGTTTCTCTCTCGACCATAGCATGAAACAATTTAAACACACCAAAGACCTCGTCCTTGGATTTCAAATCATAAACCCAAACCCTCCTAGATGCATCATCTATAAAAGTAACAAAATACAATGCCCCACCCAAGGTTTTTGTCCTCATAGGACCACAAACATCAGAATAAACCAAATCTAATGCATGCACTTTATTAACATGAGAAACAGATTTAACAAATGAAACTCTATGCTGTTTCCCTGATAAACAATCAAGACAGGTTTTGAGAGGTGTACCTGTCACGTCTGAAAGGAACCGCTTCCTCGCTAGTAGCTGAAGCCCTTTTTTCACTCATGTGGCTTAGACGCCTGTGCCACATGTCAATAGCTGAATCTTCCACTGCGTTCAACCCACCCTTGCACATACTGACACTTGCCTCGTAAAGGGTACAACACTTCTTTCCTCTGGCTACGATCGATGAACCCTTGATGAGCTTCCAGCGCCCACCAACAAACTGGCTTTCATAGCCATCATCATCCAACCTTCCCGTCGACATCAAGTTGAGGCGAAAGTTTGGGATATGCCTCACATCCCTAAGAACCAATGTGCAGCTCACATCGGTCTTCACATAAATATCACCAACTCCCATGATTTTTGATACGCCAGAATTTTCCATCTTTACAGTCTCATAGTCACCTGACTTGTAGCTTATGAAGAAGTCCCTGCGTGGAGTCGCATGAAAAGAAGCTCCCGAGTCTATCACCCAGTCGGTGTCCTGACTTGTAGCCGTGAGACATACATCATGATCTGCAGAAAGAATAACTACAATGTCACCATCTGAAGCGACCGCAGTGGAATCTGATTCATCTTCCTTCCATTTTCCTTTCTTGTCGTTCTTCTTACCACGACATTCATGCTTGTAGTGGCCATTCTTGCCACAATTTCAGCAATCAATATCCTTTCTGTTACTCGACTTGCCTCTTGATTTATCTTGGGCCTTCCCGCCCTTTCTGTTCTTTCCTCTCCCCTGTTCCTGTGTCATAAGGGCCTCTTGCTGAGTAGACCCCTAAGACTTCCTCCTTGTCTCTTCATTGAAGAGACAGCTGGTTACTTGTTCCATGGATATCTTTCCGTCTAGCGCGGAGTTACTTAGAGACACCACCAGTGTCTCCCAACTGTCAGGCAATGAACTAAGCAAAAGTAAAGCCTGTAATTCATCATTCAGGACCATCTTCATAGAGGTGAGTTGGTTCACTATATTGCTGACCTCATTTATATGCTTGGTCACAGAACCACCATCCTCGAACTTGAGATTCACAAGTCATCTTATCAGAAAAATCTTATTACCGGTTGTCTTCCTCTTATACAGCCCTTGTAATTTCAGCCATAGGCTAGCGGCTGAGGTTTCCGTATACACATGGTGGAACACAGAATCATCCAACTATTGTCTAATAAACCCCACCGCCTTTCGGTCCATCTTCTTCCAATCATCATCAGTCATATCATTGGTTTTTGCTGATATGCCTAAAATTAGAGAATATAAGTCTTTGCAATAAAGTTAGTCCTCCATCTTAGCCTTCCATATGGTTTAGTTAGAACCATAGAAGCTGACATCCTTGATGAGCCACCTTCCATAATTCAAAACTGATCCTACCTGTTCAATGAACTTAGCTCTGACACCACTTTGTTGGGGGCCTTGCACAAAACCTTAGGATTTAGCCCTCCAGAACAAACCAGAATTATGGATAATAAAGCAATGAAAACAATCAATGCATCAATCACACACCACATAAGAGATTTTTACGTGGAAAACCCTCAAAGAGGTAAAAACCACGGGACCTCATCCAGATCAACAATCCACTATGAAGTAGAACGTTACAAACTTCTTCACTCACGTAGGAGTGGATAAACAATAAGAGAAATAGAGAAAACGGAGAGATCTAACCGATTACGAGGACATAGAAGCGCTGAGATATAGATTGCACAGTAGATAACCTCCATGAGCAGAACCTCCCTTCTATAAGCTTTCTCTCTCTCTTTTCTTCTCTCTCTCACCTTTGATAGCCCTAAACTCTTTAGCAAATTCCTTGTAAAGCTTTAGGAAACCCTTTTGTTATATCCTAAAAAACCCTAAGAACTCCTATTTATAGTTTTAGGAAACTCCCTTCCGCATCCCGGTTGTGAAAGGACTTGTGACACGAAATCCGCGCAAAATCGTGGAACGAATCTGCGTAACCTCGACTGGTCGAACCGAGTCCACGACCGGTTGAGAGTCACCTTCGACCGGTCAAGTACTTCCTTCGACTGGTCGAGCACTCCGGAGAAAAATAGCCCAAACTTGCTAGACTTTGAGTCGTGCCACGACTCGTCTTCCACGACTGGTCGATACCAGCCTTCGACCGATCTAGCGAGGCTCATGACCGGTCGACGACGGGTCAAAAAACCCATCGATTATTACCCATGGCAGGATTCCTGTTGCCATGAGATAAGATTAATGCCATGCTTTGTTGATAATATGGTGGTACATTGAATGGATATACCCACTATCATTTGAAATTACTGAGAATAACACACATGTTTTATATCTATACCATTCATTTGTTTTGTAACCTCATTTTATGGCATGGGCTTAAAAATGAGGTAGATCCAAAACTTATGTGGCCTTAAAGAAGTTTTCAACGGTAAGTATTCAATCCCCGTTGCTTTCTATGGTGGGGTCCACTTGAGCTTTGGATTTACCTGATTTTTTGGCCCATGCTCTAAAATAATCTCGATAAATGGGTGGACGGTGTGGATATAGCCCACACATCATGGTGGGACCTACACAACTTGCTAACATTGAGTGAAATTGGCGGGGAGCAATGCAATTCCATTTAGGGTCAGTTTGGGCGGTGGGATTAGAAGGGATTAGGTGGGTGGGATTTAAAAAACATAATTATTACCCATAGCAGGATTGGCTCTTATTGCCATGGGATATAATTAATGCCATGCTTTGTTGATAATATGGTGGTGCATTGAATGGATATACCCACCATCATTTGAAACTACTTAGAATAGCACACACGTGTTATATCTAAACGGTTAATTTGTTTTGCAACCTCATCTTATGGCATAGGCCTAAATATGAGGTAGATCCAAAACTTATGTAGCCCCAACGAAGTTTTCAATGGTAAGTATTCAATCTCTATTGCTTTCTATGGTGGGGTCCACTTGAGCTTTAGATTTACCTAATTTTTTGGCCCATGCTCTAAAATAATCTTGATAAATGGGTGGACGGTGTAGATATAGACCACACATCATGGTGGGACCTACACAACTTTCCAAACATTGAGTGAAATTGGCACTAGACCCTAGGCAATTCCATTTAATGTAATTCCAATCTTTTCCATTCTTCCCAAACATGGAGTGGAATTGGGACAGGACCAGATGAATCCCACCACCTAATCCCTTCCAATCCCACCGTCCAAACTGACCCTTAATGTAATTCCGAGCTTTTCCGATTCTTCCCAAACATGGATTGGAATTAGCACGAGACCAGATGAATCCCACCCACCTAATCCCGATGAATCCCACCCACCTAATCCCTTCTAATCCCACCGCCCAAACAGGCCCTTGACCGTGAGAGTCTACCACCGGAGCAAGAGTAAGGACGCAAAATGATCTGCTACATGTCCTAAAATGATATCGAAAAAATGGATGGACAGGATGGATTTCACAAGGTAGACCACACCTAGCATCCCAGCCTGCAAAAGGCTTTCGTAGGGAATCCGCGTCGCAGGTGGATAGCCGAGACGTTCAAAAGGTGGAACCCACTTTTGCATCACACGATGCATACGAGAAGGTGAGCCTGTTTAAGTCATTCTCAGTTATTGTCGGTTGTATCGAGCACTTGTCTGGATCGTACATCCCGAGGCCGGCTCTGGTCCGTCGCGCTTGAGGTCCATTGCTTGGCAATCTGGATCATCAACCTAGTGATCCTTGCTGCAGATTAGGAGCTAGATAAGTATCACATTCACTAGACAATTCTATCCGATGGATAACCTTCAAAGGGCAGGGAAAAAAAACAAAGCAAAAAAAAAAAAAAAAAAGTTAGTAGGCCACCGTTGATGGAGAACATCATACGGTTAGGATAATCCAAGACAGCCATCTTTGGCATTCGATAATCAAAGGTTCGGGAAAATCAGATTCATGTCTGAACCATCTGATCATGCAGGCGACCCGAGGCTGTATGAATACACGAATTTCCGCGACTGCTGTACGGAGCCCGTTCAACAAAAATGGGAACGGATTGGCTACTCCCTCTGCCACCACCCAATGGCTGGTGGTCGGTACTCTGTGGGCTCCAACATGATGTATGTGTTTCATCCATGCCGTCCATATATTTTTCCAGATCATTTTATGTATCAGACAAAAAATGAAGTATATCCAAATCTCAAGTGGAACACATTACAGGAAACAGTGTTGAATGAGCATCGACCATTAAAAAAAAATTTGGAACTCTTTGTTTTTACCATTCATCTGGACCTGTATGACCTAATCAACAGATTGGATTTCAAATGAACAGTACATTGGGCATTAGGAGGATTTTAATTGTGGATATCCAATTACTATTATTTTCCTGTGGTGTGGTCCACCTGAGATTTATATCCCTCTCAAATTTAAAATCAAGTACTAAAATGATCTTTAAAAATATATGAACGGAATGGATTAAAAAAATACATTATGGTGGGTCCCACAGAGCACCGACCATTAGCCACGGGGCTGGTGGCAGGGCGAGTAGCCAATCCGTTTCGAACAAAAACTATGTGGGGTGACCCTGATGTGTATCTGGCATCCACTCCGTCCATCATATACGCTAGATCATGTTAGATGCAAAATAAGGCTGATGCAAAACTCAAAGTGTGCCACACCAAATGTAAAAGTGGGGATAGGGGTGCCTGCCACTTAAACCTTCCTGGGGCCACGGAAATTCCGGGGGTCAGGCTGACATTTGGATTATTTTTTTTTCCGAAATCACCTTATAAACGGGTTGAACGGCATATAAACTCAAGGTGGGCCCAACCCAAGGAAGGTTTCAATGGTGGACATCCCCAAACAACATGACGCGGATTTCCAGGAAGGTCCTGTGCAAAAATCCCGAGTGGGGCCCACAGATATATTTGTGAGAGATTCACCCTCTCAATCCGTTTTGTGAGCTCATTTTAATATATACCACAAAAAATTAGGTGTATTTATTAACTCAAGTGTGCCACACGAGAGGAAACAGTGGTGATTCAGTGAGAACTGTTCAAACATTCTTATGCCCATAAAATTTTGTATCCGCGTAAATTTTTTTTTTTTCCATCTTTTCACTTCATCGGAATGAGAATGACCTTATAAACGGTTTGGATGACATATAAATATCAAGGTGGAGATCAGTAAAGTTTTAACGGTAGGAATTTCTTTCCTCAAAATTTCCTCTATAATGACCCACTTGAGTTTTCGATCAACTCATGTTTGGTCGAATGTCTTAAAATGAGCTCGAAAAAAACGGAGGGAGGGGATGAATTTCTCAGCAACAAGCCGGTTGCCCCACTCAAGCATCATTGCGCAGTAACTCCGTGCCAAAGGCTTTCCCGGGAAATCCGCGTCCCAATCCAGACTGTTTCCTGTGGTATGGCCACTTGGTTTTTGGATTTGTGGTTTCTGTGTCACGTCAGAACATTAGCCGGCTGAAATGGCAGATAGAGTAGATATCAGACACACATCACGAATCACGATGGGCTACACATAGTTTATTTTATTTTATTTTAATTTTTGTTGCAGCGGCTCTTTACCACTGTCGTTATTGGAAATACCTGTCCATCATGATTCGGTAAACGCAAACAGGCATGGACTACGACAAAGGCATAACGCCGCGTGGCATTTCGGTAGTATCTAAAGAAGAGAACGGTATTTTGACGACGGCCTATGCTTAAATACCCCAAAGCAGATTATATCATTCCTATCCGATCAAATGGGCAATTTTCTTTTTATTTTGGGTTCAATTTCTGGGGTGTTGATTGTATCATGGATTTGGAGACTGTTTTATACGATCTGGTGGAGACCCATGCAGGTGAGCAGTTATTTGAATGATCAAGGGATCAGAGGCCCTCCCTACAGATTACTTTTTGGGAACGTAAAGGAGTACGTGAGGTCGCTGAAACAAGCATGGGGGAAGCCCATGAATCTATCCCACCAGGTTGGCCCACGCGTCCTTCCCTTCCTCCATCAAACGGTGGAGACCTACGGTATTTCCCAATTCCCTCTTAAAGATATGGTTTTTATTTCACACTCTATGCAAGCTGCTGCTGCAAACCGTCCAAAATATGGGGCCCATAGTTTATGATTGATGATAAAGAGATTAGATTCATTGAATGGTCCTTGTGTCATGATCCAAACGGTTTAATAGCCTAATTTTACACTTTTAGAGCCAGTTTGGATACAAGTTACTTTTTAACTTATGCTAAATAAATAAGTTACTTTTTTAACTTGGGACCTGCTTGGGAGCATGGAATTGGAACCCCTTGGATCCGGAATTCCCTAGATTTGAAATCCTATTGTGTTTGGTACCTTGAATTCATAATCTCCTTGATCCAAAAGTAACTATGTATGGTATATTTACAGAGTTTGAATTTAATTATTAAATCAACTTTAATATATTTATTTAGTGTATATATATGTAATATTTGACACAAGGGTCATAATAAGTCCGTTGAAATATATACTTTGTATGAAAATGATGAAATTCCAAGTCTTGGATGGGCCACAAGCACAAGATCACATCTGAGTGACTAACCAACTATTTTTAATTGTTGATTTACATGGACAATGTTTGGACGGCACAGATCATCATATTAAAGTAATTATAGTGATGCAATTGTCTAATTATTTTGGGATATCATCAGTGGGCCATGTGCCCAATAGATTAATAATCTAGTGACACACATGTTACACATACAACCCTTGAAAGGATTTTAGATGTAATCCAAGTGCAGAGAGGGGATTTGAAACCCCCAATTACTTTACCGTGCCAAACAAACTAGGGGATTTGAAGTCCCCTCAAACCCCCATATCCATGTGCCAAATGACTCCTTAAGTTAGTTTGGCAAGCATCATTGCAATATCTTAGTAAGTAATTTCTTTTGACTTTTTAACCCGTGACTTTTCTACATATTCTCTCTCATGGCACATGTCAAAGGAGGCTATCTCTTTCACCCTCCATATCAAGGGAGGCCCCAAGTGGTGCATTGCCTGCATTGAAGGTGGGGCTACAGGGGGGCCCCCACATGATAGATGACCCCATATTAACGTGAGCCAACATCTGGATTGTCCGCATCAAAGGTCAGCCTATAATGATAAAAAGCCCATGTTCAAAGCGGGCTGGTATGATGGATGACCCACTTCAAAGGTGGGGGCCTAAATGACGGACAGTCCACATCAAAGGTGGGCTCTACATGATGGGTGGTGGACATTGAAGTTGTGCCCCAGAAGAGAGCTGAGTCCATTGGTGCACGACTCAGAGTCATCCATCTTGTGAATTCAACGTGGGATCGACCATGGACAAAAATTGCCTTCATCAGATGATGCAAACCGTCCACCTAGGTGCATTCACTTCCACGACAAAATACCACTGTCGATCAATTAGGGCAAATGTATCACTGTGGGTCTGTGGAAGAAGTTGGTGACTGCAAGTTGGCACCATTACTTTGCCTCGAGTCGATGAGATCAAGTGGGTCCCACTTGCTATCACCATCTGGTCTTGATATTAAACCATGAGAGGAAGGCTGTATGATATGAGTCAGGCCGGGACGTTAGAAATGTAGTAGTCCCATGTCCAACAACCCACAGGTCTCAGTTCTCAGTCCAAACCCAGTTGAAAATGAGCCAGACGAGACCAGGCCAGCTTAGCCTAGTTGCAACCCTACATTTAACTGATACTTACTACCCAGGAACTGAAATGTTAGGAATTTGAAAACGCAGGTAAAATGTCACTTACTTGGGAAGGAAATACTCCAACTGTTAACATCATGGACCCAGAGCTGATCAGGGAAGTTTTATCTAACAAGCTTGGCCACTTAGATAAGCCAGAGCAACACCCCATTACCAAGCAGCTCATCAATGGAGTTGCAATCTACATAGGCGAAAAATGGGCCAAACACAGGAAGATTATCACTCCAGCATTCCACCTCGAGAAATTGAAGGTTATTATCATTTCTTTAAATGATCACAAGAGAAGAAATACAATTCATTTTCGGTGATGCTGTTTATATTTTAGTTGGTTATCAAGCACTCTTTTATCTCCACACCAGTGCTACACATCTACAGCATCCAGACTATTAATCTACATGGGCCTACAACAGATGCTGATTTACAGAACTTTGGATGAATAGAAATGGATGGGTGGCTAGGATTGTGATTTTGGGGAATGGCCTAGAAGATGAATGGACTTTTACATGTGTGACCAGTGCATAAGTATAAGACTGGACTTCTTGATAACCAACTTATATAGCATTTAGCTCTGGATTCTTTCACTATGACAATCTTCTAAAGCTCTTTGTTTTTCTTTTTGCTCTTTTTCTTTTATAATGTTATGGTGACACCTGATTATGGTTGGGATTCTTTCTTGGTGTTGGCTACAGAGAATGTTGCCAGCATTCTCAACTAGCTGCAGTGAATTGATCAGCAGATGGGAGAAGTCAGTTGGTTTGGACGGGTCATGTGAATTGGACGTGTGGGCCGAGCTCCAGAATTTAACTGGAGATGTCATATCTCGAGCCGCATTCGGTAGCAGCTACAAAGAAGGCATGCGAATATTCCAGCTGCAAACAGAACAAGCAGAGCTTGTTGTCCGGTGCTTTCAGAGCGCATACATCCCAGGCTATAGGTGTAGTTTTCGTTCATTTTGATTTCTCTTGGTGCATGTGTTAAAAGCCAAGAAAACAATACCAGTAGAGTAATTGCATTGAAGGGCAATCAGAATACTGCAGTTTCATCTCTGGTATAGTTGATATGGATGCCCAGTAGATTCAGCACTGCAGATCTTAGGCCATGTTTGGATGTGCAACAAGATTCAATTTCCCCAACACAAGATAAAAAGTGTGCATTGTCTCACAAAAATGAATTTACACTTGCTCTGAACAAGATCCCAAAAAAATGAAATCCATGGTTTAGTAGTACCATGGAATCCTTGAGAATCTGTCATTGGATCATTACATTTACTTTTCTTTTCATTTCCCACAATACAAACAGGCCCTGAAGTGGAGATGTCTAAGTGGGACGAACCCTACTCCATCCATAGTACTGGACTAAGTGTCCAACAAGCAATTCCAACCGTTTCAAGTCCACATCGAAGCACTTGGAATTGTAATTGGGGTTTGGTAATCACAATGAATTAAAACTGTCCCAAGCTCCAATTTAGCCATTTCCCCTTTGTTTAGTAGAATCAGTGCAATTAATTTCTACTAAGCATCCAAACGAACCCGTCGGCTGTTTTTCAATACACTACAGTACTGGTGTATATGATGAAATTACAATTCCCTTCCTCTGTATTCGTATTGATGGACTAGGTTCCAAATTACAACTGGGATAAGTTGAAGGTCGACGTGAAAGGATGTAACTGCAATTTGAGTGCTCCCTACCTTCCAATAGCTCAAAAATATAGATTTTAAAAAACTTTTTTTTTTTTTAAAATGATGTGTTTGGTTGCACCAAATTTCTTGAAATAAATTTCATGATAGTTGGTGCAAATACCCAAAAGAAAAGAAGACACCTGAGTATTTTCATGATTTCATGTCCTGTTGCTTCTTCGGTCCTCCAAGATTGTTTCCTGTGTACAGGTTTTTCCCTACCAAACAAAACTTTAGGAGAATGGAAATCGCCAAAGAAGTGCATGCACTCCTGAAGTCTATTATCAAGAAGAGAGAGAAGGCGATGCAAATGGGAGATGCCAATAAAGATGACTTGTTGGGTTTGCTAATGGAGTCCAATTTCAAATACTCCCAAGAACAAGGACACCCGAAGAGCACTGGGATGACTATTGACGAAGTGATAGAAGAGTGCAAGCTATTCTACTTCGCAGGACAGGAGACCACCTCGGTTCTGCTGACATGGACAATGGTGGCCCTGAGCATGCACCCGACGTGGCAAGCTCGTGCAAGGGAAGAGGTTTTGCAAGTCTTTGGGAAAGATAAACCAGACTTTGATGGTTTAAGCCACTTAAAGATTGTGAGTATTTGGTTTCTATGATCCTTTCATGGCTCTTGTGCACAAGCATCAACTTCTTTTTCTTAATGATTGAAACATTCTGCTTGCTTATTTTGGATGTCGCATTACACACATCCATATCTCATTGCTGCATTGTTTGGATGAACTAAGGATGCGTTTGGATAATCAATAGGACGGTACTGCAATTATTCAACTAAATGTTGCAGAAATGACCAAAATGGAGGTCAGACCATTTTCATTCATGACAATGGTTGGACCATGATTGCAATTATATGCATTTCAAGTTGGTCGTGCAACATCCATATCCCATCATCACATCGTTTGGATGGATTAAGTGTCCGTTTTCGATGATTGATTGGACAGAACAGCATTAATTCGACTAAATCTAGTGGAAATGACCAAAATGGAGGTCGAACTATTTTCATTCGTAATGATGACTGGCACATGATTGCAACTAGATGCATTTCAAAGTGGACCTGTAACAGGTGTAATCCCTCGGTATCAATGGAATGGGGTTAGTCCAACTTTTATTTATTTGAGTTAATTGCAGTTCAATTCTCTTAAGCATCCAAACAAAATATTATTGTTATCGTTGTTATTTTGCTAGCTTGGAGTATTCACATTACACATGAATTCTAAAATCTACAAATTCTGTTTTGCAGTTGACTATGATTCTTTATGAGGTTCTTCGATTGTACCCGCCCTTGACTCTCCTTATTCGGTTTACTCACAAGGAGACAAGACTAGGAGGATTTTCCCTTCCGTCAGGAGTACAACTCAGCCTACCAGTACTCCTCATTCATCATGATCCTGAATTGTGGGGTAAAGACGCGGACGAATTCAATCCAGAGAGATTTGCAGAAGGGGTTTCAAATGCAACAAATAATCAATTTGCATACTTTCCGTTCGGTTGGGGCCCACGGATATGCATTGGGCAGAACTTTGGCATGATTGAAGCTAAGTTGGCATTGGCCATGATTCTACAACATTTCTCATTTGAGCTTTCACCAACCTATGTTCATGCTCCTTACACTGTTATAACCCTTCAGCCCCAACATGGTGCTCAGATCATCTTGCACAAACTCTAAGATCATCTTCATAGTCCCAACCTTTAATCATCATCATATGATGTTCTAGAGTTATAGTTGGTGCTTCAAATGTAGTATGCGCACAAGCAGTTACAGATTCAAGTGATACACTTGGAAAACAGGTTTATGTAAATTAAGCTTACTTTGAGTTGAATCGATTGTACATTGTGTTAAGAAACAATGGTATGGGAAATATTTGAATAATAATAAATCAAAAAATATACAATGTCATGCTTGTTCAAACGATCGCAAATGCAATATCACAGCTGTTAGAAATCCTCTACCTTGAAGAGGTTCCTTGTATCCAATAAGTCTGCTACTTCATTGATGAAGGAAGATGTTTAATGGAACAACCTTCTTCTTACAAAGAATCCATAATGCAAATCTTGTGGTTGATGGAACCTGAACTTCCTTATCTTTGCTTGCTCTTTGTAATCATCAGTCTCTTTTCATATGGGTTAAAAATCTCTCATTTTCAAGAAATTTCTGTGGTTATGTAACCTGAGTCGGGTCGACTCGCCCTCAATTAGGGCAGAGTCATGAATGGACTTGAGACTAGACGAGCAGGTCTAAGCCGCCTGGTCATTTAACCAGGATGGGTACCAGATGATTCATGAGCGAAATACATAGCCCAGGGCTGGCCCATTCCACAAGCAAGCATCTTGGTCCATGCCCCGCTACTATCCAATTACCCAGCCCAAAAGGACGTTATAATTGGGATGGGCTGAGCTAATCCTAATAGGCCTTTCTACGTAGCCACATTCAGCCGTCTGTTATTGGCCCACAAAATACAATGCCAGGCCCAGATCGTCAGAAACTAACAACTGAAATCCATCCCAAAAGGGCTGGACCTAGGCCAGTCTTGCCTACTTTCACCCACAGCAGTGCGGATTCCGTTCATTGGTGAGGACAAGAGCCAAAAGGTTTGAATTTATAGAGCCCTAATTATTGGCAAGAGCCAAAAGGTTTGAATTTATAGAGCCCTAATTATTGGCAATCTGGCTTCTGATGTAGAGCGTCTAGATGGACCAGAAAAGGCCAGATCGGAGGTGGAAGTGATCCGGGCCGTCAGAATCTTAAAATGGGCATATCTTGCAAACTGGAATGAGTTATCCAACTTACCATATATGATTTTGGGTAGGAGAAGCTACTTTAGCCAACCGACCCCTTTACGTCGGGTTGTCCACGCTGAATTTCCAAGATTCCATCAAATCGATGGTTGAAATTCCGTTTTATTTTTGTTTTTACTATTTATAGTCAGTTTTAGTTTGATTATAACACTTCATCCTTTGAGTTTTAGAAGTTGTGTCCAACAGGAAAAGTGCTCAGAAGAGGAGAATAGCATGGTTAAGCCAAATAGAACACTTACTTTTATGGCCAAAAACCATGAGGTCTGGTATGAATCATGACCGTCTATAAATATTAAATTTACTACTTATAGTAAGTCATGATTTTAGAGAGTTTTAGTTGTAGTTTGATCATGAAACTTCTTCGTTGGGTTCATATCATTATTCAAGGGATTGTAAACTCTCTTTTTAGTATGAATCAATCAAATTTCAAATTTCTAGAATTTATTTCTATTTTCTTATTTTTACTTGTGGATTCAAGGTATCTCTAGGAGTCGTGAGAAGCTCCGTAGATAGTAGTTATCCCTTGAGGACGATGTTGATTGACCTCATCACACTCATCCTGCATCAACACCCTAGACTAACGGACTTTTACCCTGCTGTGGGTCGAATTTGAGCATGATTCTACCCGTGGGCTGAACTTCTGGATTTTGATCCTGCCCTGTAAATGGGCTCTAGCAGCCTGGATTGGTAACTTTTCCTATTGAGGCCTTGATCAAATCCCAGCTCTGGCTCATTTATAGAAATCATCAAGGGTAATTCAATAAATACGTGGGCCGGACTAATGGGGCCTGCCTGATTAACAAATAAATTTCAAGTCTACTTCACAAGCCCTAGTTATGCCCTTAACCCTTAGGAAGGGTTTAGAAAGCCCTAGTACCTCTCTCTCTCTCTCTCTCTCTCTCTCTCTCTCAAATCCCAATTACACTTTATACGTGTTACAACCGAAACAAGAAATAACTTACGCACTTATATAATTCTGCGCACATCTTCAGTGGGACCTTCGATGGCATCGACACCCCATTGAGGATCCGCCGATGGCATCAAACTCCTTTGATGACATCGAGTAGCAACACTAAAACATTCCAGTTAACCAACATGGAATTTTCCAAATTTTCTCAATGGGATCAAACATTTGTCGATGGCATCAACAGGCTCTGTTACTCACAGATTTAAGACACCAGCAACAGTTGGTTTCAAGTTATTGTTGGTTGGTCAGAGTGATTGTCCCGATCATACATCCCAAAGCTGACTCGAGATCCATTGCTTGGCGGTCCGGACTATCAACCTGGTGATCCTTGGAGCATATCAGGAGCTAGATAAGGAGCAAATTCACCAGATAATTCTATCCATCCGATGGATAGCCTTCAAACGGACAGGGAAAAAAACTAAATAGTTAGCGGGCCAAACGAATAGGATTGTCCAATTCAGCTATCTGTGGTAAAAGTGGGGATGGGATGCCTGCTAATTCAGCTGTCTTTAGTGTCTGATATCTACTCTATCCACCATTTCTGCCGGCCAGCTAATGTTGGGATGTGAGTCTAAAAATCAGGCAAATCCAAAACACAAGTGGGCCACATCAAAGGTAAAAGTGGGTATAGGGATGCCTGCCATGAAACCGTCTTGGGGCCACGGAAGTTTTGGATCAGGCTGATATTCGGACTTTTCCAGAAATCACCGTATGAACGGCTATGAACGGGTAGGCTGGCATATAAACCCTAGGTGGGCCCAAGGAAGGTTTCAATAATAGGCATCTTCATCCACCCTATTACCTGTAGTGTGGCCCACTTGTGTTTTTGATTTGGCTGATTTTTAGAGTCATGTCCGAACATTAGCTGGCGGAAATGGTGGATAGAGTAGATATCATGGACACATCACGGTGGGCCTCACAGAGCATTTTTTCGTTGCAATGAGTTTTTACAAAGTCGTTGTAAGAAACTCGTATCCATCATGATTCGCCAAAGGGCAGACAGACAGAGAGTTCGACAAAGGCATAACGCCGCAGGGCATTTCAGTAGTTTTCAAAGGTAGAGGAGCATTTTCACAACGGCCTATGCTTAAATACTCATAAGGCGGTTGATATCATTCCTACACCATCAAAAGAAATAAATGGACGGTTTTCTCTTGCTTTTGGGTTCAATTTCTGGGTTGCTAGTTGTATCATGGATTTGGAGACTGTTTTATTCCATTTGGTTGAGACCCATGCAGGTGAACAGGTACTTGAATGGTCAAGGCATCAGAGGCCCTCCGTACAGATTACTTTTCGGGAACCTAAGGGAGTACGAGACGTTAATGAAACAAGCATGGGTGAGACCCATGAATCTTTCCCACAAGATCGGGCCACGCGTCCTTCCCTTCCTCCATCAAACGGTGGAAACCTACGGTACTTCCCAAATCCTTGTAAAAAATAGGTGGTTTTCATTTCACAGGCTATGTGCTGCTGTAAACCGTCCAAAAAGGAGCCTCATATGCTGGATGATCTAAAGATCGGATTCATTGAATGATCCTTGTACCTAGTCTTGAGTCCATCCAGCAGTCTAAATTCTGTTCCAGGCCTGCCCAACCAGATAGAAAAGCACCCGACTACCCGCAACAAGTTGGGACCCGGCCTTTAGGTACACCAAGCCCAGATCTAGAATATTGACTCAGCCCAAAGTGGGCCAGTCCGGACAACGGCCCATCTATTATGGACCACTATTGATAAGTTTAGATGGGCTGATAAGTTTAATCTCGCTATAGAATTAGGCTGATTCTCTTACCGGCTGGATACATGCCTTGGGTGCAGGGCAGAGTCGCATCCAAACAACTTTACTTGAATCATCAGCACCGTTATGTTTTTCCAGCTTTCAAGTTCCAATTGCAAAATTACAATAATTGCAATCTGAATAGTTATTTTTAGTAGCTTGAAATTATGATTCTATACTCTTTAACAGTAACAAAGTCAGCTAATGCACATGCCATCACACATATGCTAGCATGGAAGACAAGCGAGATATCCAAGCCATTCCTGAGGTGGACCTCACCATGTAGATGTCTTACTGCCCAAAGATAGAGGTGGTCCATTCAGTAAGTGAGCCATGATACTAGAAATATATCGACAAGTCAAAAAACTTGGGCTGATTTTTTCACAATCACATATTTATTCAGTTAATTGTGGCTTACCTGACACATGGACCTTCTTAATGTCTGTGTACACACACACACACACATTAAACATGGAACAGTCCAGATCATTTACATAAAAAAACATGTCCAGTCAACATTTTCATCAATCTATTTGTTGCAGTCCATCAAAGATTGCTTATAATTCTAAAGAGTCACTTTTGTCAGATAATCCTAACCAGCCCATCTATAGCTCGGAAAAAGGATGGCTGAAAAAGGATGGCTAAGGACAAATCAGGAGTGATTGTATCATCCGAGCATTGTGGTTCTTCAATTTGACCCTATAAAATATGTTCTAGACTTAATAGACGGTTCAGATTGATCAATTGGACTGTCCAAGTGACAGATTCAACTAAGAACACTATAACTGAGAGCACTAGAGTGTCTGGGGTTCCAATTTCCATACACGCACTCATGCAATCCAAATTCCCGCACTTCAGGTAACCAACGCACCCGGCTCGAGAGACGAGTCAATGTACACCTCCCTAATGCACGACCCAGAATCATCCATCTGTGGGCTTCGACGTGGGATTTGCCACTGACCAAAATTGCTTTCATCATTTGTTCCTAACCGTCCATTCACTCCCACCACAAAATACCACTGTCAACCAAATAAGGGCAAGATATCACTGTGGGTGAAGCCAATGGCTGTCCGCTGACTGGACCCCATTACTTTGCCTTGAGCCGATGAGATCAAGTGGGTCCCACTTTGCATAACCATCTGCTCTTAATTAAAGGATGAGAGGTGGGCTGGGTCTTTAGAAATGTAGGCCCATGTCTAACCGACAGGCCGAAAATGGGCCGACTCGAGCCAGACGTGTTCTCAGCCCAGTTGTCATCCTACATTTAACTGATACTTACTACCCAGGAACTGATTTGTTAGGAGTTTTTCAAACAGGTAAAATGTCACTTACTTGGGAGGGAAAGATTCCAAGGGTTAACATCATTGATCCAGAGCTGATCAGGGAAGTTTTATCTAACAAGCTTGGTCACTTTGAGAAGCCAGAGCCGCATCCGATCGGCAAGCAGTTTGTGAGTGGATTCGCAACCTACAGAGGCGAAAGATGGGCCAAACACAGGAAGATTATCAGTCCCGCATTCCACCTCGAGAAGTTGAAGGTTGTTACAATTTATTTAAATGATTACTAGAGGAATACTAACGGTCATGCTGTTTATATTTTAGTTAGTTATCAAGCAATCTATCTCCACACCTGTGACACACATCTACACAATCCAGACCATTCATCTACGCACCCATACGATAGATGCCGATTGACAGAATGATTAGAAATGCATGATCAGCTAGGATCGTATAACCATTGTGATTTTGGGTTATGGCCCATTCGTGATAGAATCAACAAAATTAATGGACTCGTACATTTGTGGCTGGTGTATATGTATAAGACTAGATTTCTTGATAAACCAACTTATATAGTGTTTAGCACCGGATTCTTTCCCTATGACTATCTTCTAAAGTTCTTTTCTTTTCTTTTCTTTTTTTTTTTTAAAATTATTTATTTTTATACACCTGATTATGGTTGGGATTCTTTATTGCCGTTCACTACAGAGAATGTTGCCAGCATTCTCAACTAGCTGTAGTGAATTGATCAGCAGATGGGAGAAATCACTCGGTTCGGACGGGTCCTGTGAATTGGATGTGTGGGTCGAGCTCCAGAATTTCACTGGAGATGTCATATCTAGGACGGCATTTGGGAGCAGCTACAAAGAAGGGATGCGGATATTCCAACTGCAAACAGAACAAGCCCAGCTTCTTATCCAGTCCAATCAGAGTCTACACATCCCAGGCTATAGGTGCAGTTTTCATTCATCTTGATTTCTCTTAGTACATGTGTTAAAAGCCAAGAAAAACAATACCAGTAAGAGCAACTGCATCAAAGAGCAATCAGCATACTGTGGTTTCTGCTCTGGTACAGTTGATATGGATATCCAACTGATTCTGTACTGATGATCTTTGGGAATGTTTGGCTGTGTACGACTGAATTGAAGTGCAAGAATAATCAATTTCCCCAACACAAGATATGAAGTGAGCATTGTCTCACAAAAATGAGATTTGCACTTGCTATCTGAACAAGATCCCCAAAAATGGAATCCATGGTTCAATGCAATTCAATTTCTACCAAGCATCCAAACGGACCCATAGGCTGCATTTCGATACACTACAAGACTGATGGAAATGATGAAATTACAATTACCTTCCTCTGTATTCATATTGATGGACTAGGCTCCAAGTAGCAACCTTGTTATCTTGAAGTTGGACTTCAAAGGGATGTAACCACGGTTTGAGTGCTACTTACCTTTCCATAGCTCGAACAAAGAGATTTAAAAAATAAAAATAAAAATAAAATTCATGATATTCCAACCCTTAGGGCAATCCAGACCGTTGATCAATAAGGTCCACCTTATAGAATTCTTACGGCAAACTGTTGGCAAGTCAGTTGGGCAGATTTATGTGCCTATCCCACAATGTGATTGAGTGGGAGATGTTGGACGTAGACCAGTGGGGCCCACTAGTGAGCAATCACTAGTGGGTGGGTCCCATATGGTTAGACTTCTTCCGAGTTTTTCCTTTCCGTTGGGATATCAAATTCAAAATTGAATTTGATTTTGGATAGGAGATAGAGAGAAGATCGGATAATCCGTTCTCATCCTATCTCCTTCCTTTCCTATAAAACGGATGCACTCTCTCTCGCATGTATATATATCCAAAAGGAAGTGACTATCATGAATTTCATGTCCTGTCACTTCTTCTGTTTTCCAAGATTGTTTCATGTCTACAGGTTTTTCCCCACAAAACAAAACATTAGGAGAACGGAAATCGCGAAAGAAGTGCATGCATTGCTGAGGTCTATCATCAAGAAGAGAGAGAAGGTGATGAAAATGGGAGATGCCAATAACGACGACTTGTTGGGTTTGCTAATGGAGTCCAATTTCAAATACTCTCAAGAACAAGGGAACACCAAGAGCACTGGGATGACGATCAACGACGTGATAGAAGAATGCAAGCTATTCTACTTCGCGGGACAGGAGACTACCTCAGTTCTGCTGACATGGACAATGGTGGTCCTGAGCATGCACCCGACGTGGCAAGTTCGTGCAAGGGAAGAGGTTTTGCAAGCCTTTGGGAAAGATAAACCAGACTTTGATGGTTTAAGCCACTTAAAGATTGTAAGTGTTTGGTTTTTATGATCCTTGCATGGCACATGTGCATAAGCATCAGCATCTTTTTCTTACTGGTTGAAACATTCTGCTTGCTTATTTGGGAAGTTGCATTACAAGCATCCATATTGCATTGCTGCATGCATTGTTTGGATGCACTAAGGATTCGTTTGGATGATCGATTTGACTGAACTGCACTGATTCAACTAAATGTAGCAGAAATGACCAAAATGAAGGTCGGACCATTTTCATTCATAACAATGGCTGGCCGGTGATTGCAATTATATGCATTTCAAGTTGGTCATGCAACATCCACATCCCATCATCACATTATTTGAATACATTTGGTGTGCGTTTGGATGATCAATTGGACTGAATGGCATTTATTCAACTAAATTAGTGTAAAAGACCAAATGGCGGTCGAACCATTTTCATTTTTCGTAACGATGACTGGTCCATGATTGCAACTAGATGCATTTCAAATTGGACTTGAAACTACCACAATCCCTCATTATGAATTGAATGGGGTTAGTCCCACTTTTTTAATTGAGTTAATCTGAGCTCAATTCAGTTAAGCATCCAACAAAACCTTTTTTTTTTTCCTTCTTTTTTGTAGCTTGGAGTATTCACATAACACATGAATTCTAACCCACATCACATGAATTTTGAATCCCACATCGCAGGTGACAATGATTCTCTATGAGGTTCTTCGATTGTACCCCGCCTTGACTTCCCTTGTTCGGTTTACTTACAAGGAGATGAGACTGGGAGGAATTACCCTTCCATCAGGAGTACAGCTCTGCCTGCCAGCACTCCTCATTCATCATGATCCTGAATTGTGGGGTAAAGACGCGAACGAATTCAATCCAGAGAGATTCATGGAAGGAGTTTCGAATGTGACAAAGAATCAATTTGCATACTTTCCATTCGGTTGGGGCCCGCGGATATGCATTGGACAGAACTTTGCAATGATTGAAGCTAAGTTAGCATTGGCCATGATTCTACAACATTTCTCATTTGAGCTTTCACCAACCTATGTTCATGCTCCTTACACTGTTATAACACTTCAGCCCCAACATGGTGCTCAGATCATCTTGCACAAACTCTAAGATCATCTTCACAGTCCCAACCTCTAATAATCATCATATGAAGTTCTGGAGTTATAGTTGGTGCTTCAAATGTAGTATGCTTCAAGTCACGCTTGTAAAATTGGTTTATGTAATTTAATCATCTTTTGAGTCACCAAGCCGATTGCACACGTCCGCGGTTTAAGTGATTGGTTGCTACTCAAGTTATCTTTTATGGTTTGAACTTCTGATTTAACACTTTTGCCACAATAAACCTTCCATTAATGATGAGCAGTTGCCCTGATCAGAATGCAACTCGAGTACTACGTTTCTTTGAAGGGCGCAATTAGACTGACACTAGTAGTTCAAGCTGGCCGCATTACTTTACTGATAAACTCAGAAACTGAAAATTGGAATACCTGCAGATTCTTTAAGTAGACTAGGTAAGAAACGCGAGCCGGCAGGAAACAACAATGTCTTTGTCATTTGATCCAATAGCATTCTGTTAGATAGGAAAAATGTAAAGGGAGATAACTGGGAGTATTCGAAAGGAAAGATCCATTAGATAATGAATCTAGGTTCTAAGCCATCTCTGGCGATGAATCAACAATTTGAAGTGAGAAACCTTTTCTTGCTCCTTCTCGATCAACCAGCGCATCAAAATCCAAGCTAACATTCCGTTGGTGCCCACCAAAGAGTATGAAAGACTTCTTAGTGCCTCATCCATCGAACCCTTAAAAAAAAATAAAAATAAAATAAATAAATAAATAATAATAATAATAATAATTTTACTTGTTACTCAGGAAATGGCGGAGAGCTGTGCAGTCCTGCAGTTGAGCCTTCATGTGGGCACTGGTTGAGGCGATGGTTAAGGGTGGCAATGGGTCGGATAGCTTGTCTGACCCAACAAGCTGGACCGGACTTTGTGCTGAGCTTGATCTATTAGCTTGGCCCATGAGAAGGGGTTGAAGCATTACATACATGACCCACTCAATTTTTGAGTCACCTTAGGCTCATGTCATTTTAACCATGTCCCGCACTGAATGATCCTGTTTTATGCATGTGCGTTATATCCTGCATGGTTTTTATGCTGCTGAAATGTCTATTTCTTTCTACATGTGTGCCTCACTTGATCAACTAATAGAATAGGATCATATAAGTGGGAAATATAGATTTTGTCAATTTTAGGCCAACTCAGGCCCAAACATTTTTTCAACTCCATATTGGGCCTATCGTGCTAGGTGCATGCCAGACTTGGGTTGGTTGGGCTTGAGCCTTGGGTCTTATTTGATAAGCTGGGCTCTTGCATTTCCTGACCCAGTCCAAACTCAGGCCATTGCTACACCACGTAGCTCAATGGTATTGGAACCCGGTGAGATTTGATTGGGTTATATGCTGCTTTTAGAGATGGGACTGATCAAGTACATAGTCAACCTAATAACTTGTAAACATGGCCCATTCAAATCCCACCACATCTCAACATGACTGAAACTACTTGGTGTGTGGATTACCACACTATTCCCATCTTACATAAGGATGCAAAAGGCACCGTGCTTAGGGATACAAAACGCATAGGTCCCTTCTGGCATTGGACTTAATGGTGCATCAGCCCTAACTGGCCATCTCCAAATCTGCCTTATCCAGAGCTGACTTAACCCAATCCAAGCGTGGACCGAGCCCATACCCAGGTAATTTTGGGGCCTTCCATCATCATGAAGTATGGCACCTGATGCATGAATTGGATGGTCAACACACACCATGATGATCCTAAATCACAAAAGATTATGTAAAAAATCCCCGAGTATATATATAAAGGGTGGTAAGGCCTACTTGATGGTTGGATTGTGTTGATCTTTCGAGTGTTGTGTAATCATGGTGCCGTGCACTAGATGCATGGGTGGATGATATGCACACATCTCAGTGGGCCCCACAATAATTTGAAGATCTTCTATGGCCCCATTATTTCCCATGGTGTGCACCATCCACAATTCAACAGACCTAATTTTTGAGATCCTTCCCTAAATTAATTGCGCATGCATCAATAATTTTATTGTAATAGGAACAAGAACAAGAGTGATTGTAATCTTATTGTTCAAATGTGAAGTAGAACAATATCAATGAATCTCCTTTTAAAAATCTCAAAAGGTGCTTAGTTGGAATCTTATTCTAAAGATTCTTGTCGCTGCCAGGTCCAGCTATAAGAGAACCAGGAAGGAGAGAGCTTCCTCTCTTTCTGCCTGGCTCTTTGGTCATAAGAATACTTCAGTACAACAAAATGGGCCTTTCCCGGCGGTCAAAACTGCCGGCAAAGGTCCCAAAAACCGCCAGAAAAGGGTTTACTGGCCGTCAGGCAACTGCTGGTAAAGCCTCAGTCGGTAAAGGTTTTACCGGCAGCCATCAGCTTTTACTGGCGGTTTTACGGGATGCCCCTAAATAGTCGGTTATTTATTGCATTTGGCGAAAATGATATAGGCTACGGATAAAATCCGTACCAATAGATCCCATAGTTACCAACAATCCGCAGCCATTGCGAGTTTTGCTGTTTCAATTTTCCTGCCCAAAAAGAAAAAGAAAAAAATGATTGCAGGTAAATCTGGCCTGATGCCATTTGTATGTCAGAACTCACCTCATCAGAAGAAGCATACATACCACCAACTGGACATGTCCAAAACACAGGCCATGTTGTGCAAAGTAAGGAAGTCAGGTTCCTCACCTTGCAGCCTTTGGGAACAAAGTTGCAGTTTCTCCATCCGACTCCGTCATCATAGGTTTGCTCAGGTATATTTGGCCAAACCCAATTCTGTAGATTGCCTACATCAAATCAAATACATTTACATAGATATTAACAATGTTAGTAGCAAAAGAGGACTTCCAAAACCTTAGGAGCTGATGAAGGTGTTCAAATCTAGTAACCATAAGAAAACATTGTACTTTAAATGGTTGATTTAAAGTTCATTGCTATCATCCCAATGATGGATTCATTTGTTGCAGAAAATCTCCCTAATATCATACATGAGATCTACCAACAGTAGTACTATTGAAAAAAAACAAAGAATCAAAGAAATATTCAGCATCTATATTTTAAATGGGCATGAAGAAAGCCAACATTGGTATCTCTTGATCAAAAGCTTGGTCTTTAAAAGTTTAAAGAGGCATGAAGTGAGGCTGTGCCCTAGTTGCAGGAAACCATTTACAAAGCAGGAAACATGTTTCCTAGGAGAAAATGGGTTTGATTTTCGTTTTATGAAAGAGGTGGAACTGGACATAAACTCAAAGAAACATAAGGGAATAATATTTCCCTGGGGGGCACTAGAAAAGATATTTCATTTTAAAAGGTATCCTCTCAAGAGACTTTTATGAGTTGTCTCAAATGGGCTGGACGCTTCATACAAGCAAAAATCTCAGATTGAAAACTTTGATTGGACGAGGAAAACCTAGAAGAAAGAAAAATTCTTTTATTTTGTTTTTTGTTTTTTTTTTTTTTTTTAAAAAAAGAAAAGTAACAAAAGATTGAGTGCACGATTACACATGTGCATCCTACAAATGTTGGTAGGAACCTGCTCCAACCTATCATTGATGAGGCTACGGGGAGTTGATAGCGTGTCAAGTGTTCAGTGTAGATGTTTTGGGCAGCAAGTAATGTAATTCTTTAAGGAAAAATCAATAACAATATGATATAACGTTGAAAAGATGTGTTTGACAAATTGAATTCTTTATCAGAAATGATATGCTAAAAGAGATTTCATAAAGAAAATACGAGGTGGAGAATAACAGAATTTGCTGTTCTGCCACTTCTATACTTGAAAGTAGGGAATCTTGCTTGCTTGCATTTTGGTTGTCATTGTACTCAACCTGAAATAAATCTCTATGTTAATATCAAATTAGAAGATATAAAAAAGAACAAAAGAAGTGTATTCATTTCTAGGAAAGAAAAAGATCATTAGTAAACAAAAATTGATGTTTCGAGAATCTTAGAGATGAATAGTTTTAGCTTTTTAGTAGGTAGATGGGGCAGTTATAGGAAGCAAGAATTAATCTAAATAAGTTATGTGAGCTAATCAAAGCAGGCATTGCATCATTCCCCACTTTTTTCTTTCTTTTTTTTTTTTTTTTTTTCTTTTTTCTTGTTCTTTTTTTTTTTTTTTTTTTTTTTGGAAAGAGAGATTTCGAAGGAGATTTACTTGCATTACTTTCATTGAAGGAGATTTCGATCCTCCAATGTCCAATACTCCTGAGCTATCCTTGTACCATTTGAACAGAGTAATTGAAGGAGATCTGGAGGCCTATGTTGAAGTTTTCCCTTGAATGCCTATAAGAAAATTAGATATATATTAATACAAAGGTATGTTCTTTCCACTGGAAAGTACATTTTGGGTGTTCCTTTGACTACAAGAGGACTACTCTTTCATTCAAAGCCTTGTAAGACCAAAATTAGATATCTTTGGTATAAGATCCCGATCGAGCAGTACATTGGTGGCTTTGATGTCTCTATGAACAATTTTCAGTTTCCATTCTTCCTGGAGATAAGCTAGACCTCTTGCAATACCAACACAAATCTTGTGCCTTATCTTTATGAAAAATTGTTACCCAATTAGTACATGGAATTCTGATATGCCCAAGGATTTCTTTATTCTTTTAGTTTGTGATAGATAATCACAAACTTCATTAAAGAGTAAAAGAATATCCAAAGCAAAGTGCATATCCCCAATAAAAAGAGAATCTTACAAGTTACAACTTTAGTTAGGGTGTTGGCAATCTTGTTAGCTTCTCTACTTGCATAAGCAAAAGAAAGGTTTGGTCTAGAAGCTTTCTCTTGATTCTCATGCAAAGAAACATCAAGTACCCTAGGATGGGAAAGAATATTAGTCATGTGATTAATTTTAATATTGATTTTTTCCCCTTTCTTTCCTTTTTATTGATTTGCATTGATGTTAGACAAAGGATGCTAGACAAAGACTGTAACTTGCAAAAAGAAGAAAATAAATAACTCAGTTTCTGAAAAATGCTTAAATGTTCAATGCTAATGGTTTTGAATTTGTTTTTATTTGAAAAGAACATCTCTAAAAAATAACTCCCAAGTCATGTGATTTTCTTTGTAAATTTTTCTCCTGTTACAATCAGCAACATACATCTTTAACCAGAAAAGTTATCTAGTAACTCTGATTTTTACCATAGGGTGCACAACTTCTAGAATGATCTGGTCTCTGAATTTAAATTAGGTGACATCATTTCTATTAAAGACCATTAGGTTGCACATATATAGTAACAAGCAGAGCCTAGGATTTCAACATTGTTTTAAAAGCATACATTTCATGGAGATTCATATATATTTTCATGGAAATCCATCTTAAAAGTCATTTGGATCATTCAAATTTTAGGATTACGTGTGCAGTTAAAGATTTCAAAAACATACACTTAATGTTGAAATTCACACACATTTTATGAAAATCGATCATAAAACTCAAAATCAAGCTGCAAACAAAAGGAAACAAATATAGCCTTAAATTTCAAATTCTTGCCATGTCGGAACTCCCAATTCCCTGGTAAATATAACCCTTTTGATCATTTCTTTGCATGTACCTGCAGTAGCAATCAAGTAATGTCCTTGATTTCACCTGTTTTAGCCTGTGCTTTAAAATCCTATCATATTTTGGTTTCCTGTCCTGAAGAAAAAGGGGACTGTAGATGTTAAGGGGCTGCTAGACCAGACCTTTCTGTCAGCAGTTTGGTCCAAATCCAAACAATGGTCTGTCCCAGTACAACAATGACATGTTTAAACAAATAAAATGATAGAAACTGACCGCAACTACCTGCCTGTAGCACAGTTGGTAGTGTTTGCTCTATAAAATAAAAAATAAAATGGTACTCGAACACCACAACTAAATGATTGTTGCACAGTTGGTTATGTTTGGTTTGTATAAGGCTGGTCATGGGCCTGATGAGCATTGAATCCCTTGAAGCGTAAAAAATCTACCTGACCTCTAGCCCATAAAATGAGAGAAGACCACAAATGAAAGAACTAAGAAAGGGAAATGGAAATCAATCAGTATATTGAAATGAATAATCATACAGCTCAATAAAGTTTAAAGAATTAAACATTCAACATATAAATCCATATTTCTAAAGTTACTTATCCAAAGCCTACATTTATAAGATGATAAGAGAACAAATCAAACAAATTTACAATTCAATCAACACAAAAGAATGAACTTTGAACCCATTTGAACCACCTCAAGTTTCTTGCGAACATGTAAAAGCATTACATCATCTCTGCCAGCAAATGCTCAACACATTCAGGCACAAGCATGAAGAATGCAAGTAAATAAAAAAACAAACTATTTCACACTCACCCAACAGAGAATGCATCCAGCTCCTTGGACAAACTTATCTTGATCATTGACACGTGCCTTGTGGTTTCAAGGCTGAAAGGTGTACAAAAGACACTTATCAGATACCAATATAATAAACACAACCAAGGCAACAATAATAATAATATTAGTAGTAATAGTTGTAACAGACCATAATAATAAATAAGGTATGCACACAATTATATATAAAAGACAATGCAACCATCCATTTCAAGTGTATATCTTTAAATTCTCCAATCATTCATTACATGTATATATTTTCTAGATATCAGATTTCAGGTACTCTCCCATCACTCCCATACTGAATCTTCTTTGGCCCATGACATCAAGAAGCTCATTTTGCAAAATCATCTACAAACATTGAGAGAAAGCAATCACTTGGCTTGGTTAGGTCTGTCAAACTACATATAAAGAAAAGAAATTAGGTGAAAAATGGAAAAGACAAATGAATTTGTAGGATTCAAGTTTTAAAGAGCTCCTTTGTTAAAGACAAACTTCCACTAATGATGCAATAAAGTGCCCCATCACCATCCATTTTTGTTCTTCTTCTTTCTTTTTTCCCTAATTCATGCAAAACAAGTCTATGATTGACAAATGGTCATATTAGTGGTAGTTGCTTTTCACGATGAATCATAACCCATGCCCGTTTCTATGATGCAATTTTACATATTGTAAATAGAAACGCAAAGTAATGTAAATAATAATAATAATAATAATGACTAACAACAATGCTCTACAAGACAGGGACTTGATTTCAAAAAATATCACTTAGTAATTAATTTTCCATTACCTTTAACAAATTTTGCAGTTATCAAAAGGCAACTAATGATTTTTCCTTAGGCTGCGTGGTGTTTTGCACATCTCTTCAACCGGGATCAAAGTCTCCATCAGTTGCAATTGGAAATTAAAATAAGCATTGAAAGGAGGGCGGATCATTAACAGATACTGCTAGAAGTGCTTCAAACAAATCATAAAGAATATGATGATGACTAATGATTCAACAAAATGAAGATAAACCATCATAAACATAAAATGCACGAATCCAATGCTTTGGATCTTACAGATCCATCTATATTTATAGAAATGAGATTACAACAAAATTTTAAAATAATACAAAATTAAATATTTTGAGATTAGAATATGCCCTATGTCACATGCTAATCATTCCAAGAAAGTCTCGAAAGAGATGTTGATGGGTGGTTAACAAATAGATCCCGTCAACTAGCCCTTTGTACGAAATAGACTTATCACATCACACTATTTACCTTAAGACAATTGGGATCTCATAATTCCTGTGTTTAACCATAACCACCATCCACAAACTCATGAACAGCCAAACCAACCATTGTAAGGAGTAGGAAGTAATTAGGCATAACAGGGCATCATATATATAACCTACACAACATATATATTCATTTATAATAAAGCACATAAGCTACAGTCAAAGGTAAACACATCAAACCACACCTTATTTACTTCTGAGAGTTGATCACCTACAACCACTGTATTCTAACTTGTGATGCAGCCAAATCTTTTTTGAAACATGTCTTCCATCATTTTACAACCAAATACATCGAATCAGGCAAGGAATCCTATTAGATTGCGCCAAATACCATAAAAAAAAAAATAAAAAAATCAGATCTAATCTCCAAACCAAATCTATAGCTTCAAAAACCTAAAGAAACTGTAATAAGATAAGATGGACCAGATCTCTCCATAAACCATGAAAAAACATCATTCTAGGGAAAGAATATGTATGCTCTATCCCCAAACGTCGTATGCTCTGTCCCCAAACGGGCCATTTCTTTTCAACGGCATTGGAGTAGCAGCAAATGCCATTTTGGGCATCCTTGCCAAACCGGCCTTAACAAGTAAAACCAATCAATCGACGGAGAGAGAGAGAGAGAGAGAGAGAGAGAGAGAGAGAGAGAGAGAGAGAGAGAGAGAGAGACCTATTGCTGCAAAATTCTCCTTGATGTGCGGGAGAGGTAGATTGAGCGAAAGGGAGGAGGGGAGGGTTTGAGAGGGAGGGTTTGAGAGAGAGAGAGAGAGAGAGAGAGAGAGAGAGAGAGAGAGAGAGAGAGAGAGAGAGAGAGCGGGGAGGGAGGGAAAGCTTGAGGAAGAGCGAGCGGCAGAGAGAGATTCGGGTGCAAATGACATGTTAGGGCATCAGGTTTTTCATGTTATAGGGCTCTTTACTGGCAGCCGGTAAAACTAGCCGCCAGCGAAGGATAACCCCAACAGTCGGCTAAGCCTCTTTTTCTTGTAGTGCTTGTTTGTAGCCCATTATCATAACTATAACAGCAATGTTGTCTCAATAGATTTTCTTCTATTGTTGATTTGCATTGAATTTAGATTTTACTACCTCATATTATTCACTGATATGTTTCTAATCTGCCGTGTCAGATTAATTTATCAAAAACAATACTTATAATGGTTCTTAAACTCTTCTCAACTTTTCTCCATGATGCCATATGATCTGTGCTCTTTCGGAATTATTTGACTGTCATGCAAGCACACCCAGCAGACTTACGCATCCTACCATATTTCTTAGAGCCAACCCAAATTCAACCCATAAATGAATCCACTGACAAATGGGCCATCATATTTGGAGTCAGACTCAACCCACGCGACCTAGATATATATAAGGTAGGTCTAAGTTCAAAATAAATTCCTGACTGTCAATATTGGGTTGGGTCCATAACCTCCTTTGAACCCATTCCATCCCTGCATGTAGCAGGATGCTTTATTTCATTTAGTGTTAATAATGTAGGAATGATTTGAGTGATCCACATTCAACATACACTGCTGGCTACATGATGAGTGGATTGGCTTGATTTTTGGATTTGGTGTGCAGTGAGAAAAGAACAGATCATCATATCTTCCTTAGCAAGCATCTTTGAATCCTTAAGACGAAACGTGAACTAGAATCAGATAATCTTGTCGAATTGATAATAACCTTAATTAAATACGCTCAAAACCCTAAGTTAATTAGACTGAACAATTTTTTCGGAAAAAAAAAAAAAAGAAAAAGAAGAAGAAGAAGAGAAAAAAGTAGCTTCCTAAAAATCACGAGAATCCTAAAATTTAAATCAAAATCCCAAAATAAATGTAGAAACGCAAGAATGGGACACGGATTTTGGTGCGAAAGCCTTTCACGGAAGTTCCTACTCTGGGAACTTCTGTGGGGCCACTTGTGATGTTTGTAGGAAATTCACCCCTTCCATCCATTTTGTGAGATCATTTTAGGACATGAAGCCAAAAATAATCCGGATCCAATATTCAAGTGTGCTGAAAATGTGAATATTGAACGTCCACAGTTGAAATATTTGTGAAGCCATAGAGGTTTTGTATCCGGATAATATTTGTGTTTTCAGTTCATCCTAGTAGGAATGATGTCATGAACCGTATGGATGGCATGTAAACATCAATGTTGACCCAGGGAGGTTTCAACGGTAAGAATTTTCTTACCCACCTTTTCCTTTAGTGCGGCTCACTTGAGTCTTGGATCCTGGTCGGTTTTTTCCTAATGTCCTAAGGTGAGTTCCAAAAACAGATGGACGGAGTGGATTTCTCACAAACATCATAGTGGACCGCACTTGGGTTTCCAGTGCAGGACTTCCTTGGAAAAGGCTTTACGTGCAAATCCGGGTCCCAAATCAATGACGCTAAAATGTAAGCGGATTGGCTGATGTACCACACACCACCAACCTGGTGTGGGTACGTGTCGTGCGAGGACGAGAGCTGATGCTACTCGAGCTCCTAGTTGTACGAACGGTTCAACGGAGATCAAAGTTACATGGGCCTTACATCCTTACAATGATGTATTTATTATATCCACACCGTTCATCCATTTGGAGATATCATTTTAGATCAAAAACAATTTATATCCAATTCTCAAATGGACCACACCACAAATATCAGTGGGACAATGATTCTCAGTATTAAAACATTCATAGGGCCCACCATAACATTTATTTTCCATCCAATCTGTTCATAATGTCACACAGACCTGGATAAAGAAGCAAAACAAATATTGTATTGATTGAAAATTTCTATGACCCCCAAAAGGGTATCAATGGTAGACATTCAATCATCCACTGCTTTTTGCAGTGTGGTCCACTTGATCGTTAGATCTAGCTTATTTTTTGTCTCAAGACTTAAGACGATCTCACCAAGTAGACAGACGGTTTGGATATAACTCATACTTCAAGATAGGACCCACAGAACTTGGTGATGTCAACACACCAGCCAATCCGCTTCCCGCTAAAATGCCAAAAGCACGTGAGAAACGATCATCTTATTGTCTCTGACTCTCTGTCAATTGAAAATCAGAATAAAATGCTCTGTTGAAACTTGTAGTGCATGCTAACCCGGCCGTTTTTGCCCTGAATCAAACCTTTCAACCTTCTTCCCTTGATCCAGATCATTCATGAAGTCCTCTACTACCGTTCTCTACATCTTAAATGGATAAACACAAAGCACAGTTCAAATGGGCTACTGACATGCAAGTTTCCATGTGCTCCCACGCATATGTGCGAAGTTGAGTAAACCTCTCAAGCATTAGACAAATCTCACGCCCTAATAAATGATAAGAAACATAAGGACCAGTAGCAGAGTGATGTCCTGAGTCAGTATCAAACAAATCAGACCATGATTTGATGGGGCCCAATGTGTCTGATGTGCTAGTGGATCCTAGCTATCTGATCTTTCACCTTTGCTCGTATTTTCCGTCCAACCTATTGATAAAGTCATACTCACAAGAAGTTTTTAATGGTCAATCACCACAAGTGGTGTGGTCCACCTGAGATTTTGATCTGCTTTCATGTTTGGGCTTACATCAAGGTGGGTCCCACAGTCAGGTAAGTTGGGTGAGACAGCCGAGACCATCAACGTGGTCCACGCAGGGGCAGTACCAATCCCCGTTCTATCATTTTCCATCCAAGTCACGGGAAAAACGGACAGAATTGTGCTATCGGGTTGCAGCTAGAGAAAATGTGATATTAATGGGATGTTGAACTATCATTTAATCGGTGGATTTGATGGGCACCAGATAGATCTATGCCACCTATGCCAGTAGGTCATACTCTTAAAATATTTGCCCTGTGGAAATGGAAGGTGGATGGTAATTGCTGGCACAGATAGTAAGGTGTGACCCTGCAACCATGGACGTCATCACAGGCTGTCCCTAGTGACCCATTGATGTGGTGGGATTTGATTGGGCCCACTGTTCGGAGATAGGCCCAGTCAAAGCATGTGTGAATGTGATGGAATTTGATTGGGTCCACTGTTCAGAGAAGGCTCACTCAAAGCATGTTTGAACCTCATCTTATAATAGTTACATAGTCCAGTTAAATCCTACCATATCACCTTGCTAAGATATGTGATGATAAGGTCACCACGTAATCCATATTTAGAAATTGCATGCTCAGATTGTGTGGCTAACCCAATACCATGCAAAGCATGTGTGAAAGTAGTTAGGATTGGGCACTTGACAATGCACATCTTTGTCAAGCTGCACGGTGCCCAATCAAATTCCACGGCATCCTAACACATCCCAAGGCTACATGGTGTTAGGTCACTAATGGAAGCGAGTTTGGATGATTCACCATGCCTTAGTGGGATTTCACCATGCCTTAGTGGGATTTCACCACCACCTGTGGGTACTTGAACCCTTGACCAAGGCCCCATCTGTTAAATCTGACATGCTGATTTCACCATGTCAAAAGCGAGATTAAATCTGCTTTTTTATCGTCTGTTAAGAAAAAAAAAAAAAAAAAAAAACACATAAATTCCTTTTGAAGAGTATCCAAAACTTATTTTAAGACATTTGATCAAAATGAAGAGTATCCAAAACACAAGTAGGCTATACAAGATGAAACAATGAGAAATGAATGCCTACAGTTAGAACCTTCCTAGACAAGATGAACTGAAAACATCACGAACTTAACTAATACAAAACTTTTGTGGCCATGTAAATGTTTCAACGGTGGTCACAAAATCTCCATTATTTCCTATTGTGTGGCCCATTTAAGTTTTGGATACATCTTATTTTTTGTTGCATGCCCTAAAATAAGCTTAAAAAATGGATGGATGGACTGATTTTCTCACAAACATCCCCAGTAGGCCCACACAGAATCTTCCGCAGGAAGTTCCCACAGGAGTCTTCCACTGGAGGTGGCGGATTAGATACTGACAGGTTGAGTAGGAGACTGGCTACTGAAGTGACATTACCACACTATCCATCCGTTTGGAGATATCATTTTAAGGCATGAAACAAAGAATGAGTCAGATTCAAATCTGGAGTGGACCCCACCACATAAAATAGTGGGAAGAGTGACGCCCACCGTTGAAACCTTCCTAAGGTCTACTTTGATGTTTATTTGAGATCTAACGTGTTCATTAGTTAAGACAGACATGAAAGAAGGTAAAAAAACAAATTTCAGCTTGATCTAAAACTTTTGTGGCCCTTAGAAATTTTTAAGGGTGGAAGACACTCTCTCTCCACTGTTTTCTATTGTCGGGTCCACTCGAGCTTTGGACCTGACTCGTTATTTGGCTCATACCCTAAATTTATATCACCAAATGGATAGACAGTGTGGATATAACACATTCATCATGGTTGGTCCCACATAACATAACTTGGTGACGTCACTTCAGTAGCCATTCTCGCTAATCAACCTGTAAGTAGCTAATTCGTGTCCTCCGTGGGAAATCCAGGAAACGGTTTGGCTACTACCCTAACACCCGCCAATGGCTTGTGGTCGGTGATCTATGGGGGCCACCACGATGTATGTGTTTCATCCATTCCGTCAATCTATTTTTACAGATCATTTTACTGTATGAGACCAAAAATGAGGTATATCCCAATCTCAATTGGACCATATTATAAGAAACAGTGTTGAATGAGCGTCAACCATTAAAAACATTTTTAGGGCCATAAAAGTTTTAGATCAAGCTGATTTTTGTTTTTTCCCTTCATCTAGACCTATATGACCTAATCAATAGTTTGGATGTCAAATAAACAGTCCAGTGGGCCTTAGGAGGATTTTAATGGTGGATATCCAATCACTATTGTTTTCATATGGTGTGGTCCACCTAAGATTTATATGCCTCTTATTGTTGGGATCAAGCCCTAAAATGATATTTAAAAATGGATGAACGGAATGGATGAAACACATATATCATGGTGGGGACCACAGAGCACCGACCACCAGCCCTGGGTTGGTGTCAGGGGGGAGTAACCAATCCGTTTCCGGAAATTCGCATCCGATCTGGATGGAAGCAGATTGGCTGGTGTGCCACACACATATGTGGGTCATTTAATGAAGTATGTGTTATATCCAAACCTTCCATCCATGTTTCGTGCTCGTCTTAAGGCTTGAGCAGAAAAATAGGACAGATCTAAAGATCAAGTGTACTACGTTGCAAAAAGTAGTGGGGGGTTGAATGCCTACCATTGAAATCCTTTTTGGGGTCACATAAGTTTTGTATCAATATGAAATTTGTTTTTTCTCTTCATCCAGGTATTTGTGACCTTATGAACAGATTGGATGAAAAATAAACATTATGGTGGGCTCTATGAATTTTTTAACAATGAAAATCATTACCCCCCTGCTATTTTTGGTGCAGTCCATTTGAGCTTTGGATATGATTAATTTTATGGCCATTGCTGTAAAATGATCTCAGCCCATGTAATTTGATCTCCTTTGAACCCCATGTAATTTGATCTCCTTTGGACCGTTCGCACAACTCGAGGAGCATAGGCGCTCGTCTTCCCACGACACGTATCCACTCCCCTGCCATCAACCCTGTGGCTTGTGGTTGTTGCTCTGTGGGCCCCATTATGATGTATGTTTTTCATCTATTTTTACTGATCATTTTAGGGCTTCAGAAAAAAAATAAAAATGAGAGGGATATAAATCTCAGGTGAACTACACCACAGGAAAACAATGATGATTGGATATCCACATTAAAATTCTCCTAAGGCCGACAATATTGTTTATTTGACATCCAATCTGTTGATTAGGTCATACAGGCCAGATGAAGGTAAAAAAACAAAGATCATCTTGATCCAAAACTTTTATGGCCCCCAAAAGGTTTTTAATGGTGGACTTGAGTTTTATTTAATTTCCATTAGTTTTTATGGTGTGGTCCACTTGAGTTTACATATATCTTATTTTTGGGCGCATGCTCAAGAATGATCTGAAAAAGTTGATGGATGGTGTGGATCAAACACATAAATTATAGTAGGGCATAAATAAATTTCACGTGTTAAAAGATAGTTTTCTAAGAGAGAAAAATATCCGTAGTATTAAGGGTAATTTTGGAATCAAAAAATTCTTTTAATAGAAAATTTTATGGAGTGCATTCAGCGTTCGCCGTTAAGCTAGACTCCCATCGCTGAAAGAATTCAGCGAAATATCGCGGAAAATCACTTACCGCTTTCCAATTTCAGTGTTAACAAACAACTCTTAATACGAGGCATTTTCTCAATTCCGTGTTAAGTGTTAATTTTAAGAGTTAACTAATAGGTGAAGTGTTGAAACTCCTAAAAGTCTCCTACTAATGGAAGTGTTTGGATGATAAGTTATTTATGCTTAAGTAGTTTATTTTAGTTTCTACTTAATCATTAAATCAGCATGTTTGGTAAGTATGTTTATTAAAACACCTCTTCAAAAAAGTCGTTGGGTTATTGAAACACCCAATCTAGTAATGTTGTTAAAGTGGGACCCACCTTACTATATGTGCTATATATATACTCCATTCATTCATTTTGCCAACTCATTTTAGGATATTGGCTTTAAAATCCAAATCTCAGGTGGGCTACACCACAGTAAACAATGGTCATCGGACGCCCACCATTAAAAACTTCATAGGGTCCATTATAATGTTTATTTTCCATCCAAACTGTTGATAAGGTCACAAAGATCTAAAAGAAGGGAAAAACAAATATAAGTTAGATCCAAAACTTTTATGGGCCCTAAGAAGTATTTAAGGGCAGACATTTTAATCATCGTGTTTTCCTATAGTGTGGTCCACTTGAGATTTGGATCTGCTTTATTTTTGTGCTCATGCCTTAAAATGACCTGAAAAAATGAATGGACCGCATGGATATACACATACATCAAAGTGGGTCCACCTCACCACTTGATTGAACATGCTATCACATGTACCTTGGTGGACGTGGATTGTTGGGTGAAGCCAACTTCATGTGCCTAGGGCCCACCGTGATGTTTTTAGAAATCCACCCTGTCCATCCATTTCACTGGATCATGTTAGGAGGTAAGCCAAAAAGTAAGGCAATCCAAAGCTTAAGTAGGCTACATTGAAGGAAACAACGGAGATTGAACGACCACCATTGAAATTTTCAAAAGACCCATTGTAACGATTATATGCCAACCAAACCGGTCATAAGGTCATTCCTACCCCCATAATATCATATAAAGAAACTAGTAGATAGGTGGATATTTCAAAAAAAAAAAAAAAAATGTGGGCCTCATGGCTACTTGTAACATCCCGAAATTTCGTAAGCCATGTAGTACTCGGCTCCTGAGATTTCGGATGTTAATCTCACTCCCTTGGGCAGGAAGTTTGTTCGAGTACTCGTCACAGGATGACCATGCATCTAAGTGGTTTCATGTAAACAAGTAACGGATTTCAGAATGATCAGAGTTGTCCAAACAAGACTTATCAAGGAAATGCAGCTAAAGCTCTCAAAGAAATACTTCTAAAGCTCTAAAAGAAAATACATCGAGTCGAGCTACAGGCCTACAATCAGGCCCAATGTACATCTAGAGTACTCAAAAGTATATGTGCAAAAGAAAGGGGCATCCAGGCCCAACATGGATGTCGAAAAAGAAAAACAAGTAACACATAATCTAAGACAATCCGTCGGAGAGCTGGAAGTATGAGAATTCCACCTCCTGGTCCATATATGCGTCTTCGAGTGCGTTTGCCTCGGTGGTACCTGCATCTAAGGGATTTATCTGGTTGGTGTTTCTAAAACACCATCCCAGAGTGGGAGTGAGTGATCAACTTAGTGGTATTATTAATAATGAGTTACGCATGTTATCAATCTAATCAGTACAGGTAAGGATATCTAAGGAAACAACAATTTCAAATAATTCTTATCAATCTGAGAATATGAAATCGTAACATGAGCATACTCCTAACTAGTGCAATGCAATGAATTTAATTTAATAGTTAAGCATTTCGTCAATTCTATTCACCCCGTGGGTTGGGGAAACTAAAGTACCCTCATCTTATATTGGTCTCAATTGGTTTACGGGCTCGGAGTGGCAGAAACACTCCTTACTTGTGTCTCAAAATCCGGTATTGGGTTCATGACCCATGCGACAATTCCCCCATCGATAAGAAGCTAACTGTAACACCCTGAAAATTGGGGGTTAAGCAAAGCTCAGCTCCCAAGTTCCAACGCATCACTTATGCAACATAGATAATGATGATTATGATGAGTGCATTAAAACATGAGTGGAATTAAGCAAAACGGCATATCATACTCCAGAGTTAACGTAATTAGGCAAGTGGAAGACTGCGATAGATATATAAGATACATAAGTATTTCACAATTTTTAGAGTATGAGTATGTTACCAGGCTAAACATATACATGTGCTGTTTATAAATTGTGCCAAATACCAAAAATATAAAGCGTTTGACTAAATCATATAGCCCTGTAATCCCGTCGAATCAGCACAAGGTCTACATAGACCTGCCTGAGAGCTGAACGTAGGAGAATTCTTCCTCCTAATCCATGAAGTCCATTTCAGCTACATAGACTCCGTCATTACCTGCATCTACAACAGAATCTGGGTGGTGTTTTAAAACACCGTCCCAGGTGGGAATGAGTAGCTAATTCGGTGGAACTATAACGCAAAGGTTAACATGTTATCAATTCAGTCAAGCAGTAATGATAAAGCAATATAGCAAGCATTCCTAAGTTCTCTGGTTAATGCAAGGATGATATGTTATAATGATGCATGCCCTCACCTGTAATCCCTCTTGCGATAATATCTTACGATCGCAGCATGCACCCCTTCCTCTGTGCTTAACTCCAATGCCAAAGGCACATGCAATGCAGTGTATGAGCATGATTACCAAGTTCTTATTTAGGCCTTTTCATACAGCAGGATTGAGAAACTAAGGTAGCTCCCTTATATCATTTCTCAAACAATGATCCATTCTAGGGTCGTCAATCCTAGTTAATCACATACGATAGTTTATACCACAGGTTGCTACGGGAGGCTCGTCACCTCAGCGTAGACTTAATTCATACTCAAGGTCACTACCACCAACACCTTACGAACTGGCAGTCTATTTTCGAAGGCTCGTCGCCAACCCAACTGGGGACCATAGCCAGGCTACGCTGGGATAGGCCTATTTTACACTCGAAGTAACTACGAAAATGCTCGTTGCCTTAGCATAGTCCTAGAGTATACTCGAGGTCACTACGAGAGACTCATCACCAAATCGTAGGCCGACAGATTGAATACAGTGTCCCATACCACCGTATTCGGCTCACGAGTTTGGGTTGCTCACTGGTCACTATGGGGAGGCTTGTTGCCCTAGCGTAGGCCGACAGCTCGACCACGGCGTCCCATACCACCATGCCCGGCTCATGAGTCTTAGCGGATCAAGGTACCAAGGTTAAACGAGCTTTTCACTGGTAAGTTTGGTACCTTAGGTTCAAGCAGTAGTGTCCATACATGGTGAACATACATTGGGCCAATCGGGTTACTTGACAAGCTCGACTGGTATGAGCGCACGTTGACTTAGTCAACATGGAGCATGTAAGCACTCCGCATGGCCTAACCACTGTCGAAAAGCAGCGTACGACTCAGATTCCTTGAACCCATCTGGTGTGGCGAAACGACCTCGGCCACTAACTCGGGAATCATTACCGATTGCCTTGACTACATTGTAGCCCCAATCATACTACAGATAATAGCATTCACATGTGATAGTCAAAGACAGCATGTGACAACAAATTTCAGTATCAAACTCGTTTAAGCATTTCAACAAACACGTAATACACATGTTATCATACATAGGCATTTTATCCATAAATCACATAGTAATAAGGTAGGTTACATAAAGGAAACTGTAACTATAGATAAGGGAATTGAGAATCCTATCTTAACACCCTTATTAAATACATTACGACAAACATTTTCTCATTCAGTCATTTTATCAAACACTTGGACTACACATATCACATACATGTAATAAATTAGTTAACACACATATTAAAGCAAATCCTTCCACATAGGCGCTGCCACACATACGACGATCATGTATCCTCACACATCAATCATAACAGGCACAAATCATAATTCCATATTCAATCAAGCATTTCAACAAACACATGAAATGCATTAAAATCAACATAGTTTACATATACGTGTAATATATGGGAAAACATCGCATCTAAGCACATGTGACGGCAATCAAGTCAGTCATAAACCATTACTGATATTGAAAGCCTTGAAAACTATAACCTAAACATTTATAGTCTGCACCTTTCACCGGTAAATAAGCATCGAACTCGGTTTGTACACTAAGTCTTCGCCTACAGCACAACCGCTACCTGAATCACGAAATAGGTTAGCTATTTCGTCGATTCTACTATTTGGATTCCTAAATCAGATTAGGGTTAGGATTTATTATGCAAAAATAGAATCGGAATCGCTGGTATCTCGATACGGAAGTGGTGGCTAAGCACGTGGAGTGTCGGGGAAGAATCCCGACAACTATCTCTCACTCACTCTTTCTCTTCTCCTCACTCTCTTCTTCTCTTTCTCTCTCTTCTCTCTCCTAGGCTTTGGAATTCGTATGGAATGAGAGAGGAGTGGGTAAAGGCCCTTATATAGGCCTAGAATTGATGGGAATGGCCCCAGGGCCATGGTATACTTAGGTTATAGCCAAATAGCGGCCGTTTCAATCCAACGGAGCACATCTGGAGGCCCCCTTTCTGCATATGGTCTGGAGAAAATCTCCTGACAATGGATCTAGGTCAGGTTAAGTTTTCGTTCCAATCGGATTTATAAATCGACCGCAGAGAAATAGTTTCAGTTCAAAGGTCATCGACACTCGATCATGGCCACAAGTACACTGACATGTGTATGGAGTTTTCCCTGATCCGAGGGCATAATTGGGTCAAATTCTGACAGTCTGAAATCTTAAATTTGGCCTGTAAGCGAACGACTCAATTTACTTAAATCTGAGTTCATTTTCAAAGGATATTCGCGTTTCTCACACACTTCGCTCTGGGCTCAAGTTGTGTGTTTCTGGATACTATCTGGATTTGATTTCTGACATAGTTGTCAAGCCCAGTAAGGCGGTCCTAACCATATAGTTTTGCAGTAATCGGACTTTCAACACGCGGTCCAGGTCTGATACGAAGTTTCAATGCGCTTCCGAGAGCAACTGGGTTTAGAGATTGATCTTAAGTTTTTAGATAATGTAGTGTTAGCGATTTTGCTAGTATTAGGTCTTGCAGTTCATATAGAAAGTCATTCAAGCTAATTCTACTGATTATTCAGTTTAGTACTTAACTAAATTATGCCCTAGTTACGACAGAATAAGATTTTAGGGCAGTTCTTTACCCCTTTTTGGCACTTTTAAGTAGTATATTATTTTAATTATTTTTTTAGTAGTTCATCATTAAGTCTACTTCATCTTTACCAAATTTCATTAGGTTTCGTGTTGTAGAAAAATTCTAAAAATTCTAGAAGAGGAAGTTGTCCAAACTAATGAATTCCGGACAGTTGTCAGAATGACCTATATTCAACTACATTAAAATTTTTATTATATTTTCACTTATTTTTATATGAAACAAGACTTACCAATCTTCAATCTGGCTTTTGAATCACCTAAATCAGAGTTATAATGAGGGAGATATGACTGTGAGATTGAGTTCTAAGAAGTTAATAAGGTGTTATGATCGACCCATTGCCTAAGGACATCTATCTCCAAGTTGGTAAAAATCCGGGGTGTTACACTAACATAGGCCCAACTAACAGGCCCGACTGTTCACTATGGACCCAGATGACACAATCCGGACACACAGGGTTAGGCGGTTCATCGACGAGCGGAGGACGTTGGCGATCTACATAAGAGTCGCTACTCATATGCACACGCGAGACGGTTGCAATATCATTTCAGTTAGGAATATCTGATTCACAGCTTCCTTGGTTGCTCAATGGTCACTACAAGGAGGCTCGTCACCCCAGCATAGGCCGACAGCTCGGACACGGTGTCCCATACTACCATGTCCAGCTCATGAGTCTCGCAAATTCTTTTCTGGTTGCGATTCAAAGTGGACTCATCCAGTAGTAATGTGGGTACTCGAGGTTCCTTTCAAGGTTACTCAATCCAAGGTCTTCAAACAATTTATTGACTTTCGAGCTGGTTCGGTCGACCTGGAGCACTTTGGCTCGACCGACATTGGTACAAGTGTGCCATGTAGCCCAGCTACTGTTAGTCTTCCAAGCTCAACCCAGATCGATTGGACAAGCCAAATGCGGCCGGCTTAGACCGAGCCATTCCTTAATTTAGGTGGTTAGTCAACATTCCCGAGGTAGGGAGGAGACATACATCTCTGCGACTTAGCGATCGCCACGATATGTTTGCATGTTATCACTATCGGGTTCACACAAGCATTTCATCAAGCACATGAGCATCAGTGGAGCTACACATTTATACCATCGTAACAATTTAACACATGAGTAGCGTATGTTATGATAGCTTTACTTAGGCATTTTATCAAATGTATAATCAACAGTGAAAAACTGGAACAAGAATGATCAAGCATTTCATCGAACATATGGACTACAATAGATTTCATAAAACAAACCATTTGTAAATCATTTCAAATAAAATAGCAAAACAAGTTTTTAAACATAGATCGCGGCCCATGATCATTATCTGTACCCTCAGGGGCCGATAAAAGGTAACCTAGAGTTAATAGTCCGCACCTTTGCAATGATTCGTCCAATTTGGAGCATCTAAGGTTGGGGTTTTAAGGAAAAACAAAAATTCCTAATCAAGTCAAAGAAATCTTAAGTAAGATTCATAAAATCTAACATGAAATAGTTTAAATGTGAGGTAGGAATCATTTATTACCTCTGATCGTGCGTAGGGGTGGATTCGACAAAGGAAAACAATAATAACTTGGGTCGTGTCAAATGGATTCCGATGCAAGCAAACACCAATGACCTCACTCTCTTTCTCTCTTACTCCATTTCTCTTTCTCTCCCCCTTTCTTCCTCCCTTTCTCTCCTTCTCCCCAATTTCTATGAAAAATTCATATAGGGAGAGGGAGTGTGGAATGAATGGGTATTTATAGTGCCAGATGTGGTCCAAATAGCCCTACGACCTATGTTTTCATTATACTAGCCTTATGGAGGTTTGTTTCTAACCTTTGAAGTCTATTATGGGGTGTAAGGGTCGATATACACTGTAGCATAGTTGGCCATAATGATGATCTGTGTATGGATATAATCGGCCTACCATTTAGATGCGCCAATCAATGGATATGATTAAAAGTATGTTTAACAGTCACCGATGGTCGATCGAGGCCGCGACTATACGGATATGAGTAGGTGTAGACACTGAAAATTGGCGCCCATACTGGTTTAAATGTTTTTGGGCTTGAAAGGTGGGGGTTAGTAGGCCGATTTGTGAATGTTGGAGTTGCCACTATCCAATTAATCTCAGAATCCCGCAGTCGGCTAGAAACCACGAAATATGTAAGGTTGGAGAAATCCAAAGACTCTCCTACCTTAGAGTGACTTCTGATCTGCGATCCGGGATTTTGAGTAAGGGACCTCGGTTACAAAGATGGAAGGTATTAAACACCCTCTCTGTCCATACAAATGTATGGTATCTACTTAGTGTGGTAAGAAATCTCAAGGGATGAATGATATGGTCGGATTAGGACTAGCCACATAAAAATTTCTGATGCAGCAAGATCTGAGATTTTGGCAAGTCACAGAGTATACGTCCAATGATGTGTCTAGAGGGTGGATGCGATGATGCTTATGTGAAAAGGTAAAGAAAAGTGGACTAGATCATTAGAAATTTCTGATGTGATAGGATCCGACGTACAACAAGTCACAAAGCATACGTTCACTAGAGATCTAGAGAAGAAGGGGGGTTGAGAAGGGACTAGATGTCATGATGAATGCTTGTGTGTAAAATGAAAAGATCTTTGGCTTGAACTTGAGTAGGCTAAGACATGGGTTGCACCATGATCAATTCGGGCTAGACTTGGGATTGAAAAGCTAAGAGGTAGGGCTAGGGTGTGGCTAAAAGATCAGAACTTGGAGGTTTGAGAGCTCCTTCCCTTTCATTCCCTCTCTCTCTCTCTCTCTCTCTCTCTCTCTCTCTCTCTCTCTCTTTCTCTCTCCCTCTTGGTTGTGGATGTGTTGTTGTTGGGTGTGTGTAAATGAGAAGAGGAGAGTACTATTTATAGCCCTCTCCAATGGCTCTATGGTAAATAGGGGGTAGGTAGGGGTTAAAATGATGTAATGGAGGCTTGTGATTGGCTAGGGAGAGAGGAGAACCACGTGGCGCGCTCCTATTGGCTCTTGAGGCTGGTAAAATGGTAAATAGTGAAGGTTAGGGGGTAAATCCAGGAGAAAGTTGACTTTGGGATGCTGGGACAGCTATCTCCAAAAGATCGCATGTGGGCCATAAGCGGTGGTACTCCGAGTACCATCGGCGGTACTCAAACTACCACCGGCGGTAGTTGGACTACCGCCCGATCTAGGCTCGGGTCGGGCTTAAGCGTGTGGGCTTCGTTTGGTGCACTGGTTCGTCCGATAATCTCTTTTTTGGGCTTTTGGAGTTCAAATAGGTGGGTTTGGGGTTCAGGTAATGGCTCAGGTCAAGATCTAGGGTGTAGGTTGGGGCTTTATATGAATTGAACGGTTTGGATTAGGGCTTCGGGTTGCGGATTGGGGGTTTGAGGTTTGGGTCAGGGTTTTAATTTGGTATGCAGGGTTTCGGAGTGCAGATACAATCATGGTTCTTGAACTGTCTTAACCTTTTCAAGTTGTCAGCCTGGGTGGGGTGTTTACAGATGCCTCTCTTTGGCCAAGGTTGCGAGCAACTGAGTGTCAAAGCGAGTGGACACCCCACCCTTCTGGTCAGAAAGGATAGCAACTAGAATTTGTTGTCTGCCATTGTATCATTGTCAGTTGATTGTCTGAAAAAGCGATAACTTGCACATATCATGAGGGCTGAGGAAAACGTTGTGATTGTCCCCTGCGCATTCGTCGCGGCTTTGCGGGTCACTAATCACAACCCTTTCATGTCAGATTGTTGGTAGCATTGGAGAGTAAGTCTGAAAAGTAAGGGCCTCTGCGCATTCATTGTAGTTTTACGAAGATTCCCGTATTGTTTGGTCTGTCGTTTCCTTTGCTATGTAATCACCCTCGGAATATTCGGTCTGTTTGATCGTCAAATTGGTTAGCTGCCCTACGCGTTAGTGCGGCCTTACGGGGAATCACTACGCCAACCTGGACTCAATCAAATTTTTTGAACATCCCGGACTAGGTATGTGTAGGTAATCTTTTGTCATGTAGTCTGCTGATTCTGATACTTTGGTTACAATAGATTGTTGTTACTTTGAGTTTGATTATTCTTTCTAGAGATAGATCCAATCATTTTTACTAGCATTTGTAAGACTGTCTAGATATAGGAATCAGGCCAATCGTACATGTATCATGTACGGATTCGATAATCTTTCGGGGAAACCGAAAGAGATCGAATCTTATTTAGCTGTTTGCACTGACCGCAACTAGAGAATATGAAAGATTCCTCAGTGTACTGCGCGCCACGTGCATTTTTTGAAAACTTTGTTTGAAAGTTATTCCCTTTGGAGCTAGACTCTGTGGAATTTTTTTTTGAAAATATCTCTTCGATCTTGCAGGTGAGCGTTGTCGTTCAGTTTTTATTTGTAAAAAAGTCAGATGGCCTCCACTAATAAATTAATGGGGCTAATGATTTGAAATATTTTTAAATTTTTGAAAGATCCGTCCGATCTCACGGATGGTTGTGATCGTCCGGTTTTTATTGTACGGTCTGGATCAAATAGTCAGTTGGCCTCCACTAATAAATTAATGGGGCAATTGGGGAACATGGGCCTGATTTAGACATGTGGGCCTAGGACCATGGGCCTTGAAATCGGGCTTGTAAAGTAGGCCTTGCTTTGGATATGTGGGCATAGGAAATGGTCTTGAAAACATGGGCCTTTGAACAATGGGCTAGGTAGGCTTTTAACATGTGGGTCTTGTAAACTTTAAACTTGTGGGCCTTGTGGGCTTTGAAATATGGGCCTTTGGGGCTTTGAAATATGGGCCTTTGGGGCTTTGAAATGTGAGCCTCTTAGGCTTTGAACTTGTGGGTCTTTGGTGTAATGCCCCGTGTTTTTAGGACCAGAGTATATGACCTGTTTCCCAAAAACCCGAGTGTTAACTTAAAAAAAAAAAAAAAAAAGCAAAATCTCATATATAATCCCTTTCTTTTATTAGAGTTAGCAGATAATTGTAAAATGGACAATTCAGCATAAAGAAAAATTTTCATTTACATTTAAAGTATACAAGAGTTTGCCCATAATGACTTATACAAATCAATGTTTCAACGTTAACAATTACAAGATTTACATACATGAGAAATATAAAAGAAAATATATAAACGAAAGCCGCAAGATCGGGCAACTTCCTTGACAAGTACAATCACACATCCTTGACTGCCACAATGGCTCACTTAAGTCGCCTGTGCTACCTGTACGGTTATATATTTGATGGATGAGTGGCCAACTTAGTGTAAATTTCCCTCAAGATTCTACACTGCCGCCTTAGCTAAGCATAGTTAAAAACAACAAGCATTCAAAACAACCAAAATGCAGTCTTATTTAAATGAATGGATGTGTGAATGCACATCAACCTGGGGATGCTTATCCAGTTAGACTTGAGCTCCTCACCCATGCAATCATCGACCTGGGAATACTCATCCAGTCGGAACTTGGGCTCGTCACCCGAAAATAGGCCAATAATCGATGGTCTGGGAGCTAGCGAAACGATACCCTAATAACTCTAGAGCACGTGCTAAAACATCCAGAATTAGTCACCCGTCATCGCCAATATGCTATGAATGAATGATTAGCCAAACCATTATTATTTCGATTACAATCAGCTAATTTAAGTAACTCAATGGTCACTACGGGGGGCTCGTCACCCAACGTAGGCTGATAGCTCGGGCATAGTGTCCCATGAACACCATCCCCGGTTCATGAGATTCTCCCACCTTAGGATGCTTAATGAAGCCCATCGATCAGTGGCCAATCAAATTCAATGAGTAGGGATTTCCATTGCATGGTATATGCCATCAAAGGCATGCAAGGAAATCATCAAAACATAGGACAGATGTTAAATCGTAGCAGAAAAAGGGTGCTCGGTACATTAAGTCGAAATGGCAAATGGGTCAGGAAAGATTTAAACCAGGACGGTTAAAGAGATCATTTCTAGGCCACTCAAGCCGTATGACCTATGGATGGTAAATCCCACATTAATATTCCATGTCCCACATAACCTCCAATCGAGGGTCCATTCCATTCCACACTCCATCATGTTACATCCTAAGTATGGGTTCACATACACAAGAGGGCTTACCCACTAATAAGTGTAGTGAATATAGGTTCATAGTGACTTACAACAATTCATATGAAAATATACCGCTATAGCATAGCAGGCATATGTTAAGCATAATAATCACAACAGGTCATGATGTGAACTATAAAATTAAAATGAGAGCTGACATGTAACTAACTATCGTATGCAATCATGTTTCACAATTATTAACCGTAAATCAGATATAAATCATGTAAGAGATCGCATGCTATGAATTCACAATTTTTATTCTTAATAAAGACTATAACTTAAACTAATTTGGAGATGGAAAGCTTAAGGGGAAGAAATCATCACCTGATCAGGAACCGAATCACCTTCTAGTGACGCTAACTGCTTGTGCCCTTAGGATTGAATCCTAACACAAATTATGGATTTGTAAGGTTAAATCAAGGTTCTACAAGACTATCTGTGGTCTAGATTATAATATAAGGTTTAGGTTACTTATTTTTAGGATTTTGATGGAAAATTAGGGTTTTCATCCTTGGGCTTAGCCTTAAACTTAGATCCTAGGATTTGAACTCTACTTGGTGTATTAGTTAGGATTAAATCTTAATAATTCCAAGAATATTGTTAGCCTTAGTGTTATAACTCATATCTGTTAATTATGTTAATAATGATAGTTCATAAATTCCTATAAAATATACCGATATTAGATTCTATACTTAGATCCAATCTCAACACAAAAAAGTATCAACCTAAGGCTTAGATTACCTAGGCCTAAGATTTCATCCTAAAGTTTAGGTCTAGGCCAAATCTTAAGGGTTTTAATGTAGAGTTTAGGGTTTAGATTATGGAATTGAACTCTATTTTGTGTGGCCATTAGTTGCATTATCAAAGGGAGTAATAAATGAAGATGATTAATCAAATGAATTGGTTATTAATTTAGGAATATCAACAATGGCTACTATTATATTAAATTACCTAACAACAACCCATTACGAATAATAATATTAGTAATTCCCAAACAATTATTAATATTAACAATATCCATAGTATTAGCTAACATGACACTAATAATTATTTTGAAAAATATTGATATTAACGTTAATATTAATAATTTAAGAACGACAAGATAGAATATTAATATTTTAATAATGAAGATTTTTAAATGAATCAACTAATACCCATATGAATAATTTTCTAATGGTAAATCATATCTAATTTTAATAATAATAAAAAAATGGTAATAACAATAGCAATGATAATTAAAATAAATTAAATCTGGACAGAAAAATATGGGCTCACCTAGTCGACTCAGTTCGAGTCAAGTTGACTCAGCTCAACAAGCCCACCGCCTCTACATTCTCCCTTTCCTTCTTCCTCATCTTTCTCTGCTAGTTTTCTTTATCTCCTTCTCATTCCTTTCTTTTCTTTCTTTTCCCCCTTCCTGCTGCTGGAAACATCCAGCAATGGCCGAACTAGGCCCAACTCGAGCCGTGACTCGATAGTGAGTCGGGTACAGCACAGGCGCACCCCTCTCTCTCATTTTCTCCTTTTCTCTTCACTCTCTCCCTCTGGCTAGCGACAGCAGGGCCGAACCTAGACTCAACTTGAGCCGAACTCGGTAGGGAGTCGGGTTGCAAGCCACCTGACTCGGCCTGACTTAGGCTCAACCCGAGCTGAATCGTGTTGGTGCGACATGATGGTAGTCGCACCACTTTACTCCTTCCTTCTTCTTCTTCATTTCCTTTCTTCTTCTTTCCTTCCTCCTTCTTCTTCTTCTGCTGCCTCCAGCAACAACTGGACCATTGGATCGGCCTTACGTGGTGTGGCACCACGGCCCGACCTATCTCAGCCCCTGTTTTCTCCCTCTCCCTCTGTTCTCTCTCTCTCTCTCTCTCTCTCTCTCTCCCTCTATTTTCTCAAGTGCGTCTGTTGTTCCTCCCCAAGTGGCTAGCTTTCAAGGTTGCTAGGGTCAGCTGGAAGGCTTACATTGAAAACCGAATGGCAATGGCCTCCAATCACGTTCAGCAAAACCAAACCAACTGTGGTTTTGGTTTCCTATGGTGTAACACTCCATACTTCCAGTACTCAAGTGTTACCATGTAACCTAACCTCGTGTAAATACAAGCCTTGCTTAAGGGGAACGTTCACCCTCACTCTAATCTAAATTCGACCCTCGAAAGTAATCCCAACTCACGTATCAAACCGCCCATCTAATTGATCCTCAAAACGGTCCACTACAACTTCAGAAACATCTATTCTAAGATCCCAATCACTTTGGTACACCAATTTAACTGATCACCATCAACTTCAGGATATAAACATAAAGATCCACCATCCATCAAGCATGTGGCATCTTGTTCACATATTAACCCATAAATAGGTTACACAAATTCGACCACTAAACAGAAAATATATAGTTGTACCTACTCCAGATAGTCATCACGATGCTTAGGACCATAGAGGAATGATTTTTGTAATGATCTAACCATTGGAGCGCAAAGTTGTTTATTGGATTGATACGTAAATAAATTAGAAGAAGAAATTGTACAAAAATAGTAAGAACAATAATAATAGTAATAATAAGGTCATTAAGAGTGTTATAATGATGATGTTTAATATTATAAATGTGTATGGAATCATATGACCCCAAATCTAGCCATTGATTTTTAGCTAAGTGGTCCCTAAGACCCTTTTCAACTGTTGGTGTTGAACTTCGAGGTGATCCGACCAGCAGACTAACTAGAATATGAAATTAGAGCCTTAAAGCAAGTGAAAAGTTAGAGTATGTCCCACCTAGGCCTTGGATCCGCCCCATTTTTTGTTAGAAGAACTGATTGGGGTCTCCAAGCAGAATTGACGGACTGGATTTATCATAATAATCATGGTGGACCCCACACATAGCACATGTACACAGGGCGTGTACACCCGCTGTGCACTGAGCTGAGAAAGCTCGGTCAAATTACATTAACTCAACGGTTTCCTTAAATGGGAAACATTTCCCACCTGCAGCCTTTTAAACCGACTGTGTTTTCTCCTTCCCGTTTGATTGGGTTGTGGCCCACGTCCACTACTCACTTAGAGGATCCAGTTCGTCCATGTTTTAAAGGACCTTAGGACGACCAGAACCGGCCCACTCTCTTTCATTGGACCTCTCAGCCGTGTGCACAATCTCAGCCACAAACTAGGTTGTGTGCCACTATTTTGCCAAAAATGGGAAACAAAAATCCATCCTTCTTCTTTCCGGCCTGGCAATCTGCGTGCTTGCTTCCCTTTGCATCTCCACCGTTCAAACCAGGAAAATCTTAGCCGTCCAAACCTGGTTTCCACCTCAGCAAACAAAACTACATCCGTTTAAGGTTAACACTCGGGTTTTTGGGAGACGGGTCGTGTACTCCGGTCTTGAAAAGTCGGGGTGTTACATGTGGGCAGGAACTCTCTCTCCCACGTGGAGAGCCATCGGATGGCTGAGATTAGACCACGTGGATGGTCGAGATGGAAGGGAAAACCCTTCACGCGGATTGCCACCATGGCACAAAGAAATGGTTTCCATTTTTGGAAACATGGTGTGCTTGTGGGACCAATTTGCACGGAGGATTGTGTGCATGTACACGTGTCCCTGCGTGTGAAGTCAGTCGGGGTTTGGTCAGACGGGGTGCCCGGACCAGATGGACGGTCTGGATAATCAAGGTGGGGCTCGGATGGTGGGCCACGGATGCCTTAGAAGGTCGTTCGACCGTCGGTTGCTGAAAATAAAGAGAGAGAGAGAGAGAGGGAGAGAACTCTCTATTTTTGGCTAGGCACGAGTCAGCGTGCTCTGACCGGCCTGACACTTTCGGTGCATGGTGGGTGTGCCCCAGTCGTGCACACGCATGCCGTTACGTGGGGTCCACCATGATGTTTGTGATAAATCCGCTCTGCTCATTCACTCTGGGAGGCCCTAATCAGGTCCTCTGACCAGAATTCAGGCAGAACCAAATCCTAGGTGGGCCGTGTTAACTAAATCAAGGCCTTTGGGTGCCGATTTTATTGATCCGACGGTTGAATCGATCCCTAATCTGACCATCAACAGTCAGAAGGTTCTAATGAACCTTTTGCATGTCATACCGTCCACATAACGATATTAATTTTTATTTTATTTCATTATTACTACATGTATATGAATTGAAATTTGTACAATATCATATTTAAAATCATGTTGTTAAATAATATACTATCTTATTAAAATGCCTAATAATTTTTGTATACATACTTATAAAAAATGTTTAATATTGTGTTAATATTTATAATTCAATTATATATTGTAAAATTATTATTCATTAATAATAATATTATTATTATCCTTGTTACCACATATATACATCGTTATCTATTTATTTATTACTATTATAAATTGAAATTGTAGGGCCCACCTCTAATGGGAAATATTTCTCCAGGTGAGCCGACCACTTCGAGTTATATGCCTTATTTTCCAACTTATTTGACAATTAATTAAGCCACACCAAGTGAGCGTCCACTGATCAATTCCTCACATCCTAATGATTCAAATAATTCGACGGTTGAATTTGACTCATCTTAGTTAGTAATAGCCCTAGAAGCCCTAAAATATTTAGGTGTGATCTGCAGTCAAATGGATTGTGACTATTTTCAAGGGTTGGATTTTGACTAGAATGAACGTGAAGGTTCATTTAAACTAGGCTTATATTTATTTCTAAATTCGGTTACATGGTAACACTCGAGTGTTGGAAGTGCGGGGTGTTACATCTGGGACTTAGATTTTGACTTTGTGGATCCCCGACTTTGTTGGTCACTTGTCCTGTATATGTATGAATGCTTTGGTTTTTTTATTTTATGTATAGAAAGACTTTTTTGAAAGGAATGAAAAATTTTATTTGTGCCAAATTTGTTAGTGCTTGCTTGTGTTTAGATTTGTGCTTTGGATGATTGAGATCAGAATATTAGGCTCAGCCCACGTTGTGTGCAGTAGTCTGGATTATGTACTTGGGATCTTGGTTCCCTGAGAGACTGTCCAGGATCGGGTCCTTTAGATTTGAGCAGAGTTTGATAGAGCACTGATCCGAGGTCCTTTCCTTGTATCTCTTCGTTGTACTTCTTGCCTTGGCCTCTTCTGTACCTGCACTTTTTTTTATTTTTTTGTTTTTTGTTTTCTAGTTGTTTTTTCTCATAGCGCCCTTTCGGATTTTCGTAACGGCTGGCTTTCCCGTCATTTTTGTCTGTGGCACCCTTTCAGATTTTCACCACGTCTCGAGTTTTTGCTCTTGCCTGCCCCTTAGCAGCTATGTTGTTTTTACCCTTGGCGCCTTTTCAGGTTTTCATCAAGTCCGCTACATGCCTGCTGTTTTTACTTGAGCCTCCCTTTCGGGTTTTCAACTCGCCCTTTTTGCTTAAGCATGCTTTTCTCTTTCTTTTTTTTGGAGTGCCAGAGGAGACGAAGAGACTTCCTTCATTGTCAGCCAACTAGTTACCTTCCTGTCCTTGTCTTTGATCACAATCGTAAGCTGTTTTTGGTCGGATTATTTGGGGATGTAGGATGGTCTTATTTTCTTCTCCTTCTCATTCTCATTTTTTGAGATTTCCTGTCTTTTTCTTTTTTTTTTTTTTTTTTTTTGTTTGTGGTGTTGTTATTTTTTGGTGGGTACTAACTTTTTCTTTGATGGGAGAAATGATGGGTATTCTTCTTTTTGTTGTTTTTGTACTTGGAGGGAGGAAGGGTAGATATCTTTTTGGTGGGAGGGGTGATGGGATTTTTCTATGGGAGGGGTGTCGGATTCAGCTTTGTGATTATACTCATTGACAAAGTTAGGTATAGTTACCCGTGATAGATTTTCACGTTGTCAGCATTGATGGGCTCGAGAAGATCTTCTCATCTCAGACTGGTGAGCCGAAGAGCACCTCGTGAGAGTACTTCTTGAATAATCAGTGGTCTGTCCCACGAGAATTTGAACTTTCCTCTGGGATCTAGCAAGTGCAGTGGTAGGATACGCTTCATGACCATGTTGCCGACTTTGAAACTCCTCTTTCGGACCCTCTTGTTGTAGGCTCGTGCGATCCTTCTTTAGTAGCACTGCGAGTGACTCAACGCACGCATGTGCTTTTCATCTGCCAGGTGCAGTTGATCATATCTTGCTTGTTGTCACTCGCCTTCCTCGATTTCACTTTCCAACAATACTAGGAGTGATGAGATTTCGATTTCGACCAGTAGCACTGCTTCCATTCCATATGCAAGTTCATATGAAGTTGTGCCTATAGTAGACCGCACAGACTTCCGATAGGCCCAGAGTGTGTATAGGAGCATTTTCGACGGGTCGCGATATGTCTTAACCATTTTCTCCAGTATGCGGACGATAGTCTTGTTTGCGGCTTCGACCCCACCATTCATTTGAGGATGGTAGGGACTTGACCAATGACGCTAAATCTTGAATTTGTCAAGGAAGTCGCCCATCCTTTTATTGACGAATGAAGTCCCATTGTCTGTAATAATGGCCTGAGGAATCCCATATCGGCTGATGATATTGTTCTTCATAAACTTGACTACGTGAGATGCTGCAATGGTGATGTAGGATGCTGCCTCTATCCACTTAGTGAAATAATCTATTGCTACCAGCATGTATTCATACCCGTTTGAAGCTTTGGGGTTGACTTTGACAACGATGTCAAGTCCCCATATAGAAAAGGGCCATGGTGTCATCAGATTATAGAGTTCGGAAGCAGGTGCATGGATCTGGTTCATATGTTCCTAACACTTGAAGCATTTCCTGACGTGTTTGCAGCAATCTGTTTCCATCGTTAGCCAATAGTATCTGAGCCGTAAGATCTTTTTTGTCATCATATGTCCATTCATGTGTGGGTTGCATAGTCCTTCGTGGATTTCTGACATGATCTGTGCTTCTTCTGTTTCATCCACGCAGCGGAGAAGGACTTGGTTGAAGGATCGCTTATAGAGGATGCCCCCGGTGATCATGAACTGGGCTGTTAGCCGTTGGATAGTGCGACGATCGGTTGTTATTGCTCCCTCCGGGTACTTCTGATGCTCGAGATATTCCTTGATGTCTGTGTACCATGGCTGATCATTTGAGGAGGTTTTAGCTTCGTCTATTTGTAGGCAGAACACGGGTTCCTCCTGCAGCTCGCCAGTGAGCTCCCATTCAACAACTCCTTTTGGGATTTCTAGCATTGAGGAGAGGGTAGCCAGAGAGTTCGCAAACTGGTTCTTGGCTCGGGGCATGTAAGAGAATATGAACTCTTTAAATTCCTCGGTTAGATTCTCCAGATAGACGTGATAAGGGATCAACTTTTCATCATTGGTCTTCCAGTCGTCATTCGTCTGATTGATGATGAGCTATGAATCTCTGAAGACTCGCAACTTCTTCACGTTGAGGATGATGACTTCTCTCAAACCAGTAATACATGCTTCGTATTCTGCTACGTTGTTAATGCATTGAAATGCTAATCGCCTGGATATGGGAATTGGGATGTCATCGGGAGAGTAGAGCATGTGGCCTACTCCACTTCCTTTTGAGTTTGCGGCTCCGTCGAAGAAGAGCGTCCACTATCCTACCTTTCTTTCTTCTTCTTCCTCAATCAGAAGGATGTCCTCGTCAAGGAAGAAGGTCTTCAGTGGTTGGTAATCAGACAGAGAGTGTGCTACTAGGTGGTCAGTCAGTGCTTACCCCTTGATTGCCTTCTGAGTGACATAGGTGATCTCGAACTCGAAAAGCAGTAGTTGCCATTTTACAATCCTGCCTGTTAGTGCTTGTTTTCCAAAAAAGTACTTCAACGGGTCCATGCGAGCGAGCAGTAGGATTGGGTGAACGATCATATACTGTCGTAGTCGTTGCATTGCCTAGACTAGGGCAAGGCACATTTTCTCTAAGCTGAAATATTTGGCTTCGTAGCTTGTGAACCATCGGCTTATATAGTAGATCGCTTGCTCCTTTCTTCTTGTGTCGTCATGTTGGCCGAGGACACATCCGATTGCTTCTGCTGCGATAAAGATATACAACAATAGTGGCCTACCTGGGGTAGGTGGTATTAGCACTGGAGGATTTAGCAGGTACTTCTTGATTTTGTTGAAAGACACTTGACAGCCGTCATTCTATTCCTTTGGCGAATTCTTCTTTAGAAGCTTGAATATGGGCTTATAGATTAGTGTGAGTTGCGTGATGAATCGACTGATATACTGGATCCTTCCGAGGAAGCCTCGAAACTCTTTTTCAGTTTTTAGCGACGGCATCTCGATGATTGCCCCGGTCTTGGTCCCGTCCACCCGTATGCCATCTTTGCTGACAATGAAGTATAACAACTTGCCTCTGGTTGTGCCAAAGACACACTTTTGCAGGTTGAGGCAGAGTTTGAACTTATCCAACCTATCGAAAAGCTTTTTGAGGTCTTCAAAATGTCCTTCAATTGTACGAGATTTGATAATCATATCGTCCATATAGACTTCCATTTCCTTTTTTATCATGTCATGGAATAAGGCAGTATGGATCGCTGATATGTGGCTCCCTCGTTTTTCAACCCGAAAGGCATAACCAGTAGCAGAAAGTTTCCCATGGTGTGATGAAAGAAGTTTTCTCTAGATCTTTAATAGCCATCTTGATCTGATTATAGCCCGAGAAGCCATCCATGAAGGAGATGATCTTGTGTCCAGCAATATTATCTACCCGTCTGTCGATGTGAGGCAGAGGGAAATCGTCTTTAGGACTCGCTTTGTTGAGGTCCCTAACGTCAATGCACATCCTGACTTTGCGGTCCTTCTTTGGAACTTGTACAATATTTGCGAGCCATTCTGGATAGTTGGAGACTACCAAGAACCCCGCATCGTATTGCTTGATGACTTTATCACGGACCTTTAGAGCTCATTCGGGCTTCATTCTACGTAGCTTTTGCTTGATAAGCTTCATGTCTGGCTTTGTAGGCAAGTGGTGTACTACCAAATCTTCATCGAGCCCTGGCATGTCCTCGTAAGAGAAAACAAAGTTGGACAACTTTGGTCTCAGAAATTCTATCATCCTCTACTTATATTACGGAGACAATGATCTACCGATGTGTACTTCTCTGGGGAGCTCCATTGATCCCAAGTTCACAATTTCGAAGTCGTCTGCCACAACGTTGGCCTCTGTTTCGAACCTTTTGAGGGAGTCCTCGAGTTTGAGAGCTATATCATCATTTCCCTCATCTAGAGCTTCATCCAGCCCCATGAGTTTGTAGTCCAACTCTATATCGAAATCGTACGAGTCAACCTTAAACTCGAGTGTTGCATGTGAAGTGTTTGACACAGTGATTTTTGAAAGGTTTTCCTATGTTTTTTTATTTTTGAAGATTTTTTGATGTTTTGTGATTTTGAGAAGTATTTGATGTTTTTGTGTTTTTTTAAATATCTGTTGCTTTTGTATTTTAAATTTTTTCTAATTTTTTTATGTCGCCAAGGGATACCGAATAGGACGGTATGATTGGTCCTGTCCTGATTCGGGGTACCAACTGCGATTTACATTGATTTTTTTTTTGACCGGCAATCGTGGGTGATTCACCTGCCGACTCGATCGTTAAGGGGGTGGCTGTCCAACCTGGTTCTTTCCCCCTTTCGATCTTGTCGTTCTGCTTTGGTTGTTCATGTGGGTCATCCGTCCCAATGACCATGATGTCTGTTAGGCTTGGCTTAGAGTCAAAGTCTGATTCGAACTCTTCGATCAGAAGTTAGAGCTCCTCGGGCTCCTCGGGTCCACATTGCAGTGGGATCTTGATGTCTGTCCAATCAAGGGAAGTCCACTTCCCTTTCTCAATCCAATGAATGGGCTTCTTCTGACCCTTGTGTTGCTTAGTTGTTGGTGGGGATAGATGCCTCCCCGTTCTTGCCTGTGTCCTTTGTAATGGGCACTCCTAGTCCTGGGTCCTCCGTGGGTGGCCCTGTTTTCATGCCCCCAATCTCATGTGATGGATTTGGGTGTTCTGCCCCTAGCATTGGATGTGCTTTTGATGCCTTGGAGATCTTGTCCCACCTTATTCGTGGCCAAATGCACTCCTGGCTGGAATGTTCTGTTAGATTGAGCTGCTGGAGGTGATCCTCAAGGGAGATCATTATGTCACCACAAACTGTTCCAGCCTTGACGAATTTGATGGGAGTGTACCTGAATGGTTGCCCCTTTTTTTTTTAGGCCTTGCAGCCTGATCTTTCGGTGTCGATTGATACCCCAGTCCTGTTTTTGTTTGTTGGCACGGGCTGGTTTTACTACCATACCTTTCTCATTGAACTTAGTGCGGTAGTTCAGGATTAGACGTTCAGCATGAGGGATGACATATTCGACTGCAAGCGGGTGAGGGTTGGCAATGGAGTTCAGAATTTCAAACCCGAAGCTGTGATATGATATGTCACCCTCTGCATATTGGACGTCAATCACTGGAATGTCAGTTTCTAGGGTATCGACCATCACTGGTAGGATGGTTTTCGGCTCTGCCAGCACTGAGATGATTCGATTTCCCGAAGGGAATTTAACCCTGTGGTAGAGAGTAGATACGATGGCTCCGATAGCATGGAGCCATGACCGTCCCAACAGAAGATTAAATGAGGCAGGAATGTCAATGACCTGGAATGTGACAAGAATCATATCTGATCCGATTTGTAACTCAATGTCTATTTCTGCCTCTACTTGCCTTCGAGAATTATCGAAGGCTCTGACGCTCATAGTGTTGGGCCTGAAAGAAGATGGTTCTATCCCTAAACGTTCGGCAGTCCTCAAAGGGCAAACGTTAAGGCTGGATCCGTTGTCAATGAATACAAGTGGGACTTTGAAATTCTTGTAACGGATAACTATGTTTAATGAGTGCTCATGTTTGCAACCTTCGGGTGGCAACTCATCATCAGAGAAAGTAATGGCTAGCAGTGCGAGGAGTTGTCTAATCATGCTTGCCATAATCTCAGGAGGTACGTCAGGAGAGATGTGAGCATCATTCAGGGTCTTTGCAAAGATCTCTCAGTGTGATCTTGATATACACAAGAGTTCCCAGATGGAAATCTGTGCGAGAATGGACTTAAGCTGAGCCACTATGTCATAACCGGCGTTAGCTTTGTGGGTCGTTCCTGCCACAATTCTCCGGGTTTCTTTCAAGTTATGATTGTCTCTCCTAAAATACCTTCCGTTGTTGCCCACTTCGGTGCACTTCGAGTAATGTCATGGGACTGCCTTTGTGTTATAGGAGGGAACCGTCTTCCCTTCCAGGTATATCATCAGTTCTTGAGGCTGAGAGGTTGTTGTCGGAACTATTTGTGGTGGACTTGATGATTTCTCTTAAAGTGTGACCGAATCTTGGTGGGATTTGATGATGGGGTTTTCTTTCTCCTCTTGATGTGTGGGAGGGATCCTCCAGGCATGTGCCAGTTGGTGAGACATTAGGAAACTTGGTGTTTGGACCGGAGGTGCCCCTTGCAAGGTTAGCGGGGCTAGATCAGGGAGGCCTATTAGAAGAATGAGGGGTTCGGAATTCGACCTATTTGGATTTGCCGAGGATGGAGCTGAATGTGCCTCTTGGAGAGCGAGATGCTGAGGATATGACCTGGTGGGTGCTAGGGATGCCCCTTGAAAGATGAGAGGCTGAGAGTGAGACCTGTTGTGTCAGGCCCCAAACTCGGGGAACGGGCTCACAAAATTCCTGATCGCCGAATCCGATGCCGACAGCCTCCGTAGTACCTTACTCTAGGTTCCCAGCGCCCATACGCTAGATTCCGATCCTGGGATCCTACAAGGAGGATTTTCAGTATGATTTTTTTTTTGTAATGGAGCATAACCACAAGCATAACTAAGTTACAAAACAACATCACTACATATCTACTATATCAAAAACTTTAAGTACAATGCGGAAAGGGAAATACAATATAATGAGAGTAACAAAAACTCCAAAAGCTCGGCTGCACGCTCCAAGCTCAACGCTGCTGCAACCTAATGCCACCTGCACACATCTATCGTGCATAAGCTTATAGAAAGCTTAGAGGGTGGTGAAAATGTGTGTAAGGCGAGTGTCAAGTGTACAATATCAGAGTAATGCGAAAATATGCGGTAAGTCCATGAATGCTATCGGCTATACCAAAGCTATGTGATGCAAGGTATGAATGCTATCGGCCATACTAAGGCCATGCGATGCGAGGCCTATGTAGCCAAATGTCATATGCGAGGTGCAAAACAAGCGTGCTAATACTCATCAAGTATACATATCAGTACAGTTCCTCTTTGGATATCACCGGGATCTAATACACCTCACATTGACTGCCTCCTACCTAATTGCACAGTCACGCAAGTGGAAGAGACCACATTATCCGCCTGACTAGTAGTCTGCCAATATCTACCCAGCTCATCGATAGCGGACTCATTTGCGAGCTGGTCAAACTCAGCCTAGCTTATAACCCCCTCACTCAGGCGGATAAGACCACACCCCCTTCCAACAGACCATGACACAGTGGGAGACGCGGCCTACTGGTATTTGGCACTCGGGCGCTCATGTATCCACTCGGTCTAGACGTCGGAGCATTCCCTGGTATTAAAAAGGTTCTGAGATTTTCACCCAAGGACATCTTAAGTGCTCACAATGCTAGAGCCAATATTTTTGGTATCCGATACGACCATTTACGATGTGCCTGCGGAGGCCACAACCCTCATGTCACCAGGGCGTGCAGTAATCAAGTCACATATATGCGAGATGCATGAGTCACACCGTATAATCATGCAGAAATCTCACGCGTACCACGCGCTCATGCGGGGCACTCCGTCTCATAAGGAGTCCCGTAAATGCCTCAGCCCAATGGCTTATACTATGATCAAACATTTCTCATATCAAGCATATATATGATGCGTATGCGTATGAATCATGGAGGTATACTAAGTATGTTATAAAGTAATGAACTATCCTTACACCGAAGATGGGCCTAGACGACCTACACATTACTAGTGTTGACCTATCAATGGGCCCTAGGAAGATTTATAATGCGGACATTAAACCAACATTATTCTTACAATGTGGACATCAAACCAACATTGCTCCCAAGGCATGGCCCACAATAAAATATCATTACACAAACCATGGGGAATCACACATTGTAATGGACCTATATACATCTCATTGGGCCTTGACCCGTAGTCCTCAGATACATCAAATGGGCCGCCTCATATGGGCCTTATATAAATTAAGTGGGCCGCATCAATGGGCCTTATGTACATTGCAATGGGCCATATCCCATGGGCCTTTGAAAACATCACAATGAGTCTCATAACATGGGCCTTATTTGTCAAAGTGAGCCTCAACCACGGGCCACAATTACATCGAATGGGCCTTACATTCACATCAAGGTGGGCCTCAACAACGGCCATAATTATGACAAGATGGCCTAATCACTTGGACCTTATATATATACCAAGGTGGGGTTCACTTGAACTATAAATCTGACTTATTTTTAGTCTCAAACCTACTAAGACAAGCTCGCCAAGTGGTTGGACAGATCAGAGGCAACACATGCATCATGGTGGGGGTCCACATGAGGGCCCACCATCATGTATATTATACATAATATAATATATCATCTATATATAGTATATATAATATATACAATATTAAATATAATATATATACATTATGGGTCCCACGTGGGGCCCACCATGATGTTTATGAGCAATCCAAATCATCCATAAGGTCACGTAGACCCAGATGAAGGGTAAAAACAAATTTCATCTTGATCCAAAACTTCTGTGGAGCCAAAAAGGGTTTCAATGGCAGAGGGTCAGCCCCACTGTTTCCTGTGATGTGGGCCACCTGAGCTTTGGATGAGGCAGATCTTTGAAGGGGGCCCACTGCTGGGAGTGGCCCACCTAATGAACGGGTTGGATGACATAAACACATCATGGTGGGGCCCATGGCTGGGACCGTGGGTCCCTGCCTAGCCGTCTGCTCGCCTCCACGCGGCAGGCGTTGCCTGCACGCCTCTGGCAGCAGCAGCGTCTGCTACCTCTTTTTTTTAAAAAAAATCTCATTTTCTGAGGTTTTTCGTGTGTGGGGCCCGCATCGGAAGAATCCACCCCGCCTATTGGTTCCCATATCTCAAGACAAGCCCAATATTCAATATCTTTTGGTGTGTGGACACATCATGTGGATTTTTAATGGTGAAAACCACCATTTTCTATGTTATAGCCCACCCAAAGGTCAGATTGGCCCCATTTTTCGGCTCAATGCCTAAAATGGTCTGAGAAAAAGGATGGATGGCGTGGATTGAATACATACATCAAGGTGGGGCCTATATGAGTGGGCCACCCCATAAGCTTGAAAACAAGCTAATATTTGTGTTTTTCCCAGTTCCAATTCACGCCCAGCGTCCCAGGGACGCTGGACGGTTGGGCATAACACATGCATTTGAGGTGGGCCCCGCTCAGGTGGGCCACCAAATGATTTGATGGTGTGGGTACAACATATATAAGATGGGCCCCACTTATAGATTGCTTGGATAAAATACATACTTCATGGTGGGGTCCATCCGAGTGGGCCACACAACCACATCATCATCACATAAATAAGTAAATAAATAAATAAATAAATAAAAAGAGAGGGAGAGGAGAGATAGAGGGACACGAGTGATGGAAGGACCCCGGTACTATGGGCCCTCCGTTTCAAGCATCCAATCCTACATCAAGTGGGTCCCATTGGATGTGGGCCCACCAAATCAAAGATCAATGGTGGAGATCCCTTCTCCACCAAGATATAAGGTCTAGATGACCCATTTTCAAGCTAGAAAATAAACATCATGATGGGGTCCATGGAGAATGGCCCCATCATGGAATGATCATGAAGATCAAAGTGGCCATCGGCCACATCTTAGGGTCCAAAGTGAGATCCACACCATTGATCGGTAGGTCTCACTTGGCCCATCATAAAAATATGAAAACTAGCCTATAGGAGCACCTACCGTTCGATCTTCTCGGTCCGTTGGAACGCCGGTCTTCTTATGCTCTACTTTGATGGTGGAAGATGAGGTTTGAATGGTTAGGATGGTGGGTTTTGGAATAGGGAGTGGGTCACACACATCACATTTTTTCTCACTTGGGAAAGCCATGGACGTCCACATTTTTTTCTCTCTTTAGTGTTGCTTGGAAAGTGTGGAGAGAAAGAGAGAGAGAGAGAGAGAGAGAGAGAGAGAGAGAGAGGGTTGTAAGAGAAGTGAGGGATGGGTGTGATGGGTGAAAGGGTGAGTGATGTGTACTTGACATGTATGGTTGTGTAAGAGAGAGGGTGAGAAAGAGTTGACTTGGTCGTTGCTTGGGGATGGGGTAAAAGGTGATGTGTACTTGACATGAAGTGATTGATTAATTGATTTGAGTGATTGATTGATGGGACATGTTGTAGAGATTCTCTTGGGATTACAACCGTGTGGTGTTTTCTTCGAAATAAATGCTGGTCCGCATCTTCTGGTTAGGGTATTGGATCAGTGCGCGAGTCACGGCGTCGGAACCATGACGACAGTGTAGTTACAATGGTATAAGTCTCAGATTAAGCCGACTCAATCCTACAGGATACGACTTAGGGTCAATCGTAAACGTTGATTATACATTGCAGGTTACTGAAATTCGACAGAAAGAATCACAGAAGTCGACGGAACAATACGGACTAGGATACGGGTCTTACATGTTGGGTGCTGCTTCGAGGAAGATGAGAGGCTGCGCTGTTGGTGTTACTTCAAGGACAAGAGGCTGTGTTGTCGGTGCGGCTTCAAGGAATACCTGTGGCCCAGGTGGTGACACCTGTCGGTATCCCCATGTCCGATTTACTGTATCGAGCATGATTGCTTGTATGGAATGATAGGGAGAGGAGTACGTGGGATGCCCGCCCTTAATATGGTTGACGGTAGAGGTGCTAGATGTGTTGGGTCCCACTTGATGCGATAGCAGGGAATTTTGGAGAATGTTGGCTTGAGCCATATTGTTAGCCTGCGGGGTGATCGCAATCTTCTGACTTTCAATTAAATCTTGGACCGCATATTTCAAAGCGAAGCAGCGGTCCGTTAGATGGCCAGGAGCCTGGTGATATGCGCAATACTGATTTTCATTGTATCCTGGTGGTAGGGGATTGGGCGGAAGTCGAGGCTGGAGCAGTATTAGAAGTTACTTTTGCATTAATATTGTCACAACCTGACTGTATATTTGTGCTAAAGGGGTGAACTTCCTGCCTAGCATTGCCTGTTTGTATGGGTTTTTGTAACGCCCCGAATTTCAAGGGTCGAGCAAAGCTTAACTCCCGAGATCCAACGCATCACTTATGCAAAATAGATAATGATGTTTAAATGTTGTCCATGTTAGTGTATTAAACATGAGTGGAATGACACTAAATCAGCATATCATACTCTAGAGTTAATGTAATTTAGCAAGCGGAAGACTTAGATGAATATGTAAACTATATATGTATTTCACAACCTCCAGATTATGAATATGTTACTAGGCTGAATATATACATGTATTGTTCTAAAATTTACAAAATATCAAAATGTAAATGTCCCACTAATCCATAAACCTGTAATCCCAACGATGCAGATCTAGGTCTACATAGACCTGCCTGAGAGCTACACGTAGGAGAATTCCACATTGTCTAAGAAATTCAACTCCGTCGTGTAAGCCACATCGTCATCTGCAACTAAAACAGGGTCTGGTTGGTGTGTTAAAACACCGTCCCAGAGTAGGAATGAGTGATTAACTCAGTGGTACTATAAGGCATTAACATGTTATCAATTCAATCAAGTAGTAATGATAAAGCAATAAAATAATCATTTCCTGATTACTCTTGTTAATGAAGGAATGAAATGCAATAATGATGCATGCCCTCAGCGACTTCATCTAACGATCGCACATGACAAACTCCCTAAATGTGCGCTTCTTCGCCAAAGCACATGTAATGCGATGCATGGTCGTGTTAGCCAAGTAATTGATTAGGCTTATTCATACAGTAGATTCAAGAAGCTAAGGCACCTCCCTTTATATCATTAACCCAAACAAGGATCCATCTAGGGTCATCAATCCTAGTTATTCACATACAATAGGCAAGTTGTAGGGCATCACCCCTAATGAAAGCAATGGATAAGCAAGTTCAATTGATTATACTCGAGGTCGCTACGGGAGGCTCGTCAACTGAATGTAGGCCGACAGCTCGAATACAGTATCACAGACCACCGTATTCGACTCATGAGTTTGGGTTACTCACTGGACACTATGGGGAGGCTTGTTATCCCAGCGTAGGCTGACAGCTCAACCATGGTATCCCATACCACCATGCCCGACTCATGAGTCTTAGCGGATCGTGGTACCATGGTTGAAACGAGCTATACATTGATAAGTGGTACCTTAGATTCAAGCAGTAGCGTCCATACATGGTAAACACACAAATAGGCCAATTGGATTATTTGACAAGTTCGATTGGTATGAGCGCATGCTAAACTAATTGACATGGAGTGCGTAAGCACTCCCCATAGCCTGACCACTGTCGACAACCACAGTATGACTCGGATTCCTCGACGTATCCAAGGTGGCGAAATTAGTTCGGCCGCTCGATCGGGAACCATTACCGATTGCCTGGACTACGCCCAATCATACTCAAATGCAATGGGTAGTCACATATATTAATCATAAAAGCATTTAACAAACGATTCACACATAATTCTCATTTGAGCATTTTATCAAACACAATGAACATGTTGTTATACATATGCATTTCATCCATAAATCACGTGGTAATAATTTAGATTATATGAAGGAAACTATAAATATGGATAAGGTAGCTGAGAATCCTATCTCAATACCCTTATTAAATACAATTCATCAAGCAATTTCTCGTTCAAACATTTTATCAAACACTTAGGCTACACATTACTACATACATGAACTAAATTAGTAATAGCATATATTATGACAAATTCTTTCACAAAGGAGTTGTCGTGCACACCACAAACATGTATTTTAGATTAATAGTCATGGCGATAATTTCATTCAAACCTTTCAACAAGCACATAGAATGCATTATATATTCACATAGCTCACACACAAGTATAATTTATCGAATACATCGTAACTAAGATCATATGGCATCAATCAAGTCAGGCACAAATCATTAGCTGACATTAAAAGCCTTGAAAATCATAACCTAAATGTTTATAGTCCGCACCTTTCGTCGGTTTGCTCATTTCGAACTCGGTTTGAACACTATATTCCCGTAAACCGAACGTTGGACACCTAAGCAATGAAATAGGTTAGCTATTTCGTAGATTTCTCTATTTGGATTCCAAAATTGAGATTAAGGTTAGGATTCCTTACCTAAATCGAAGTTGAAATGGTTCGTATAGCTAGATGTAAAGGCGATTCAACACGTAGAGTAGCAGGAAAGAATCAATGCAGCAAACTCCAAAGATCTCCCTTCACTCCCTACTCTTTTCTCTTCCTTTCTCTCTTCTCTCCTAGGGTTAGAGAAAATTCGTATAGGATATGAATGGGGTGACTTAAGGGCTTTATATAGGCTCAGAAGTAATGTAAATGGCCCCAGGGCCATGGTATACTTGGGTTATAGTCAAATGATGCCCGTTTCTGATGAACGGGGCCCATCTGGAGGTCCATTGTTCAGATACGTCATGGAGCAAGTTCCCTGACCATGGATCTAGGCCAGGATGCGATCTCAGCGCGTTTGGATAGGCCGATCAACCATGACAGACTCGTATTAGATCAACGGTCGTGGTCACTCGATTAGGGCCACAATTATATGGATATATGTAGAGAAATTTTCCTGATCCATGGGTGTAGTTAGGTTAAAATTTGACGGTCCGAAGTCTTCAATTTTGCCCGCAAGCGAACTTCCCAATTTACTTAAGTTTTGGTTTATTTCCTAAAGATATTCGCGTTTCTCATACACTTTGCTCGAGGCTCAAGTTGTGCGTTTCTGGATATTATTTAGGCTCGATTCCCGCGATAGTTATCAAGCCCAATAAGGCAGTCATAACTCTATAATTTCTAGGTAATCGGACTTTTGACGTGCGGTCCGGGTCTGATACGGAGAGTCAATGTGCTCCCGAGAGCAACTGGCTTTTGAGTTTTCTCCTAGGTTTTTAAGTAATGTTGAGTTAGCGATTTTAATAATTTTGGGTCTTGCAGTTTGTATAGATAGTGGTTCAAGCTAATCTATCGATTAATTTAGTTTGTACTTAATTAATTTTCGTCTAATTTTCATAAAATACGGTCCTTAGGGATTTTTGCCTGAGGTGGTACTCGGGTCTTTGTACGGATTTTTTTTGAGACGTTACAGTTTTGCGCATTTTCCCTAGGCTGTTGTTGTTGTTGAAGCGGTTATGTCTGATATCGTTGTTGGGCTTGCTGTGGTTGGTAATGCCTATTTGATTGTGGCTGGTACTGCTTGTCTTGTTGTGGCTCCGGTTGCGAAGCGTACTGATTGCCTTAGTGTTGGTGACAATATTGTTGACCTCCGTATCACATTATGCGGGAGCAGTACTGTTCCCATTCCCATATCCAACGAGTTTCCCCTCGACTTTGTTTCTTTTTATTGTGGGGGCCTGGCGTGGCCATGGGGAAATGGTTCCGGCTCTGATTCTAGCTTCCACTTGTTCTCTAGTTCGAATGAGCTTAGAGAAGTTTACATATGGGTACGAGATTAGATATCCTGAAATGCTGGGATTTACCGAATGAAGGATCATAGATATCTGTTCTTCGTCACCGATGGGGTTTCTCATTCGGGCTGCTGTTACCCGCCATTGTCCCACGTATGCTGACAATGATTAGTCGCTTTTTTGTCTCAAGGCAGTCAGATCTGCCCTTCTCGAAGCCATGTTCAGATTGTACGAAAATCTGTCGATGAATGCCTGGGAGAGCCTCTCCCAAGTCCTAATCTGATGGTTATCCAGTGATGTGTACCAATTCAAAGCATCGCCCTTAAGATATTTATGGAAGAGCCGTATTAAGGCTCCATCGTTCCCTGCTATTGTATTGAGTTCCCCGGCAACGGCGCCAAAAACTTGTTCACTCCCCAAGTATAGGGTTGTGATGTAGTAATAAACTCGGTAAGACCGAGGTCGAATCCACAGGGACTGAAACCTGTACGTTATCTGAAATTTACCAGAACTAGAACTAGGCTAAGTTGAAATCTAAACCAATTAGGATTTGAGGAATAATGGTGAAATAATTAAACTAAAATTTAAAAGAATTCAGAAGTGGGAAACTAGGGATTCAGAGGATCCACTTGTAGAGATCAGGGAGAACTACACTTGATTCATGAAAATTAACTGAACTTCCTTTGATGTAATTTTGAAAAGATGAAAGGTATATGAATTAGAATGGATTCCATCACCAAACCATGCCCAGGAGACAAAGCAAACAACAAAAAAAATAAAATCTTACCTATACCACTTTCGCAGGTGCTCTCGATTGCATTTAGCGTATGCAATAAGCCTTTAAACCCCTAGGTTGCCCCTAGTGGACGAGTTGTAGTCTCGTGAGGGTTTGCAGCAATGCTACCCACAAACATTGAATTAACTAGTCATGAAATCAAAAGCTGGGTTGCCTCCCAGGAGCGCTAAGTTTAACGTCTTCAGCCGGACCAACGCAACTAGTCAAGTCCTATGAAAGCAATAAACCTACCTATACCTCCATCAGACTAGGAGATCAGTCCTGGTAGACAGGATCAGTCAGAGGCATGGACATGTCCTCTGAATCAAATTTCTCGACAAATGGCTTTAAGCGATGTCCATTTACTTTAAATTCCTTACCATTGTCGGGATCTCTTATCTCAACGGCCCCATGGGGATATGCAGTAACAACAATGTAAGGGCCGGTCCAACGAGATCGAAGCTTACCCGGAAAGAGATGTAATCGAGAATTATACAAAAGGACTTTCTGACCTGGCGTGAATGATTTTCGTAGAATATGTTGGTCATGAAACGCCTTCATCCTGTCCTTGTAAATTCTCGAGTTCTCGTATGCGTCGTTCCGGATTTCTTCAAGTTCATTCAACTGAAGTTTGTGTAGCGAGCCACGGCGTTGTTCAGATTGAAATTTAAATTTTTGATCGCCCAGTAGGCTCTATGTTCCAACTCCACAGGTAAGTGGCAAGCCTTCCCATAGACAAGTCTAAAGGGAGACATTCCAATAGGGGTTTTAAAAGCAGTACGGTACGCCCATAAGGCATCGGTCAATCGGATTGACCAATCCTTACGATCAGGGTTAACCGTCTTCTCCAAAATGTGTTTGATTTCCCTATTAGAAATCTCAGCTTGCCCACTTGTCTGTGGGTGGTATGGGGTGCTCACCTTATGAGAGATACCGTATTTCTTCATTAAACTCTCGAATGGCCTATTACAAAAGTGTGAGCCCCCATCACTAATAATGGCTCGAGGCGTTCCAAATCGGGAAAGGATGTTTTCTTTTAGGAATTTAATGACTGTGCGATGGTCATTATTCCGACACGGAATCGCTTCGACCCATTTAGTGACATAGTCTACAGCAAGCAAAATATATAAATTCCCAAAAGATTGGGGAATGGTCCCATGAAATCGATGCCCCAAAGAATCAAATGCCTCTATGATAAGAATGGGATTCAAGGGCATCATATTTCGACGGACAATGCTCCCAATTTCGACAACTCACAAGCTTTGCAAAACTCATGAGTGTCCCCAACATAGTGGGCCAATAGAAGCCACACTGCAGAATCTTGGCCGTGGTCTTTTTGCGCAGAAAAGTGACCACCACAGGCCCCGTGAGTGACAAAAGGAGATGACACTCTGATGCTCATCGTCTGGCACACATCTCCTCAAGATTTGGTCCGGGCAATATTTAAATAAGTATGGATCATCCCAGAAGAATTTGCGCACCTCGGTGAAAAATTTCTTCTTATCTTGTGCAGTCCAATGTGTCGGTATGGAACCTGTAGCAAGATAATTAGCAATATCGTGAACCAAGGTGAATGGGAGACTCGAAACGCTTGTTCATCGGGAACATGTCATTGATATGGGTCGCCTCAAGGGAATCAGAGGTATTAAGGCGAGAAAGGTGATCGGCCACTACGTTCTCTACTCCCTTTTTATCTTTAATTTCCAAATCAAATTCTTGGAGTAGAAGGATCCATCGTATCAAGCGGGACTTGAATCATTCTTAGAAAGGAGATACTTCAGTGCCGCATGATCTGTATAGATAATGATCTTGGATCCGATCAGGTAGGGACCTAAATTTGTCCAAGGCGAACACTACGGCTAAAAGTTCCTTTTCTCGTAGTCGAGTAGTTCACTTGGGCGGATTTAAAGTCCTACTCGCGTAATGGATGACGTAGGGCCTCTTATCTTTCTCTAGGCCTAGAACCGCTCCAAGAGCATAATCGAGGCGTCGCACATAAGCTCAAAAGGAAGGCTCCACGGGTGGTCGCATGATAGGTGCGATGGTTAACATGCCTTTAAGCTTGGTGAAAGCTTCCCGGCATTGCTCGGACCACTCGTATGGAACATCCTTTTGAAGAAGATTACATAAAGGACGAGAGAGAAGACTAAAGTCCTTTATGAATCGCTCAAAAAATCTGCGTGTCCTAAGAAGGATCGCACGTCCCGATGTTCTTGGGTGGAGGTAGGTTAGAGATAAGATCGATTTTTGCCTTATCTACCTCAATTCCCTTGACGAGATGATATGTCCAAGGACAATCCCCTTATGAACCATGAAATGGCACTTCTCCCAATTAAGTACCAGATTCTTTTCTTCACATCTTTTCAAAGACACATTTAAGACTTTCCAAGCACTTCTTGAAAGATGAACCATAGACAGAGAAATCGTCCATGAAGACCTCTAGATATTGCCCCACCATATCGTAAAAGATACTCAACATACATCGCCGAAAGGTGGCGGGGACATTACATAGTCCAAATGGCATCCTTCGGTAAAGCAAAGGTGCCGTAGGGACATGTAAATGTGGTCTTTCCTGGTCCTCGGGGCGATTTCAATCTGATTGTAGCCCGAATACCCGTCAAGGAAACAAGAATAGGAATGACCAAATTAGCCTTTCCAAGATTTGATCGATGAAGGGCGGAGGAAAGTGATCCTTCCTTGTGACGGTGTTCAACTTTCTATAGTCAATGCACATTCTCCAACCAGTAGTGACTCGGTTGTACACGAGTTCATTATTAAGCATTGGCTACAATGGTGATTCCTGGACTTCTTGGGAACCACCCGAGTTGGACTCACCCATTGACTATCGATATAGGGTATATGATACCTACATCCAATAGTTTAAGAACCTCGGCCTTAACCACTTCCTTCATGTTTGGATTTAGTCTACGTTGTGGTTGCCGAGCGCTTTGCATTTTCCTCAAGATATATGTGGTGAGTACAAATCGAGGGATCGATTCCTTGAGGTCCGCTATCGTCCATCCAAGGGCTCTTTTATGTTCAATGAGAGTAGATATGAGCATACTCTCCTCGTTCTTTCTCCAGGGGCGAGAGATCACCACCGGGTATGTCTCATCTTGACCTAAATAGGCATATTTCAAATCGTAGGGCAAAGGTTTTAGGTCAAGCTTCGGTGCCTTGAGGTTAGACGGTAGAGGCACTACATCGGTTGTGGTAATTCTTCAAATTGTGGCCTCCACCTAGGTTAACTTCAAGTACGGTGCAAGATCAAGCAAGGCACACATCTCCCTAATCATATCATCATCAAACTCATGGGAGTGGGCCAAGCACGTCTCAGAGGATCGAGAGGATAAGGTAAGGGGTGTCCTATCTTCCACGAAAGTATCGATCATGTTAATGTCGTGGACATCGTCATCA